>CM059603.1:39706785-40963571 GCA_030412105.1 Cyclura pinguis
GTATTCTCACAGGCAAATGATAGCAGAAGAGGGGCCTTTATATCAAAAGAATCCCAAAGATGAACTCAGAGGAGGGGGAAATGAAGCGATGGCACTCCAAGAAGAACTCCCTCCCAGTTAAATTTTCCTTCAACCCTTAGATTTCTAGCATTGCAGTGATTTTAAAACATCTATTGAGCATTAAGAAATACAGTTCAGGCATCCCCCCCAAAAAAAAGAGGGGGGGGCAAGCAAAATTACCAGGGGCAAACAAACACAGCAAATGAAAGAGTTCTAGATGTGAATGATTTTTCAATGTCTCACTCTCTGTAATGCTAGACATTTGGGAAAAGAAGGAAAATTGCATCTGAGGGGAAGGGCAGAATTCTCATGGCAGGAGACAATGCCTTCATTTTGATCCCCTGCATATCTACATTGCTGGATGAAATATGAATTTGATTTTATGTACTTGTAATTGAGATTCTAGAATCTAGATAACCGCAGTTTGTGTTTTTCACTGTGTGATTCTATGTGAACTGTTAACTGACTTGTTCCAAGAGTCCATTGGATGGTGTAAATTACACCAATGGAGGAGGAAGTGGTGGCACAGCAGGAGAAGTACAGTAACTGTGGGCATTGCCATCCAGGGAAGGGACAGCAGCAAAAGATCAAAGCTTCCTTGCCAGGTCCTGAGATGTTCAGGAACCATCAGGGCAACTTCATCTCCTGAAAGAGATGGCTTTATCAATATATCTATATCTATATCATCTATATAGTAACATAATAACTTACAGAAGTAACATAAACTTTGACTAACATTTCTGATGTAAATAAAAATTAAACCACTAAATAAAATACCGACAATCAACTAAACACCAGCAAATACTTAACACTAGCTCACTAGAACACGAACTTGCTAGCTAACTAAACTAACTAAACAACTAAACACTAACATAGTAAAACACAAAAGGCTTCTGTCCCTCCCTACCGCACTGTGATGGGAAAGAGAAAATGAAAAAAGACAGGAAAATATTATTATACAGTTACAGATCCACTTAAACAAATTACTAATAACTATGGCCATTTCCATACTGGGCTTCTGAAATGGTGCAGAGCGACCTCTCACGGAGGTCTTCTACACCGTAGAGTGGACTGGCGTGGACTACTTTTTGTAGTTCCACACCAGAATCCACTCAGGAGCGGCCGGAACAGATCTGCCGGGGGCGGGCTTCCAGCTGGCGAGCTTCTCCGGTTGGTGGAGAGCCTCCACCAACCGGAAGCCGCCATTTGGGACGCCGGAGGACTGCGGAGCAGCGAGCTCGTGCTGCTCCGCGTAGCGACGGACTTACCTGGCTGCCGGTAAGCTCCGTTTTTGGGCGTTTTTGCCCGTTTCCCCCCCTACATGTGGAAAGGGCCATAATATATCTGCAGATTATTGCATCCTTTGGTTTCGTATTACTAAATGGCTTCCAATCTTTCAAAAATTCTTCAGTTGGTTGATCCTTTAATACACCAATTTGGCCATTTGGGATAATTCAGCAAGCTGATAGAGATGGCTTTTGATACCATCATCCCCTGACACTCTGCTCTACTTGAAAAAGTGATTTATGGTGGCATAACATATTCTTCCTCTGGCAAAAATCACCAACCAGGCCTGGGTCTCTCTCTCTCCCCCGCCCTCTCTCTGTCTCAATCTCTCTCTCATCTATTTAAATATAAACATATTATATCCTCCCCACTGCTGAAGACTTCCGGGTGGCATACAATAAAATCCATTTAGAACAATAAATAACATTAATTTAAATGACTAGAATTATAGAATCATAGAGTAGGAAGAGACCACAGAGGCCATCCAGTCCAACCCCCTGCCATGCAGGAACCCACATCAAAGCATTCCCAACAGATGGCCATTCAGCCTCTGCTTAAAAACCTCCAAAGAAGGAGACTCCATCACACTCTGAGGAAGCACATTTCACTGCTGAACAGCTCTGATCATCAGGAAGTTCTTCCTGAGGTTTAGGTGGAATCATTTTTCCTGTAGTTTGAATCTATCACTCCTTGTCCTAGTCTCTGGAGCAGCGGAAAACAAGCCCACTCCCTCCTCAACATGACATCCCCTCAAATATTTAAGCGTGGCTATCATGTCCTCTCTTAACCTTCTCTTCTGAAGACTAAACATACCCAGCTCCCTAAGTTGCTCCTCATAGGGCATGGCTTCCAGATCCTTCACCATTTTGGCCACCCTCCTCTGGACACATTCCAGCTTGTCAATATCCTTCTTGAAATGAAGTGCCCAGAAGTGGACACAGTATTCCAGATGAAGTCTAACCAAAGCAGAATAGAGTAGTACCATTACCTCCCTTGATCTAGACACTATACTCCTATTGATGCAACCAAGAATTGCACTGGCTTTCTTGGCTGCCGCATCACATTGCTGACTCATGTTCAGCTTGTGGTCCACCATGACTCCTAGATCCCTTTCACATGTAATGTTATCCAGCCACGTATCCCCCATCCTATATTTGTGCATTCCATTTTTTTCTAAGTGTAGGACCTTACATTTCTCTCTGTAGCTCTCCAATCTGTCAAAGTCATTTTGAATTTTGATCCTGTCTTCTGGCATATTAGCAACCCCTCCCAATTTGGTGTCATCTGCAAATTTGATCAGCATGCCCTCTATTTCTTCATCCAAGTCATTGATGAAAATGTTGAATAGCATTGGGCCCAGGACAGAACCCTGTGGTACCCCATAGTCACACCTCTAAAAATATATTAAGTCTTTTAGCACTTGCCACCAGACAGTTGAAAACCAGTTCAAAAAACATTTAAAATAATGCCAATTACAGCACATGAGTAAATTGAATAAAATCAGGCCCTGAGAGCTTTAAGAAAAAAATATGTTTTGACTTGGAACCAGGATGACACTAGCACTGGGCCCAATCTTTGTGGCACTCTGGAGGGAGAGTATTCCATAACTGGGGCAACACAACCCAGAAGGTGCTCTCTCATGTCCTCCCACAAAGTATTGCCCCCAATGGTGGGACACAGAGGAAAGATGAGATACATCATATAATATATAGAAGGCATGTATGTGTATGTGTATATATGGGTATGTATATATGTAGTTGGGGATATCACAAGGCTATGCTAGTTTCACTCACACATACCTTGTGGCCAAACTCTCCATATATTCAGTATGCATGAAAACTGATTTTATACACATACTGACACATATGGAGGATCCTCATTGGGCAAGGAATTTCTCATATTTCTCATATACGCATATGCACAGGAAACTGATGGACTCACTAAAGTTAGGAAAAGTTGCTTCTAACTGAAAGAGGAGCTGCAAGACAGGCGGACTGGAAACTGAGATTTTTAGCCCACAAAGAGCTTAACAAGTGCTTCTTTGCTCTACAGTCACGTCATCTATGCTCACTTGAATCCACTGTCCTGTGCACTCTGGAGTGCCAACACCCATCCAGACACAAAGCACGCTCTTGAATCAGGAGGCTTTTGTGTGAATAAAAGAGACGTTCCTTTTCGCTCCATCGAACCCAATCAAGGAACAGAGCTTGAAAACAGAAGCATGAAGGTGTTATGAGGAGTAACTGGTATGACCTGATCAAATATTACCTTTGACAGAGTGTAAAAGAATAAGAACAGGTTGATGATATTCAAGGTAGGCCAGCAAGGAGAAAAAATCACAAATTAACAGTGGCCAAACACTACAGAGAATTAGCGATTGTTTCAGGGCTAAAGGAAATCATTCTCTTCTTTCAAAATAAAATATTGCAAGCTTAGTGCTGAGGAGCTGCTGCGAAGCTGATGGAAACCAAAACGTAATACACAACCACACAAACAGACAACCTTGACTGATAATTAGCTACAAATTTAATGTGTTAACAGCGGTATAAGTTGGGCCCTTTCTGCACTAGACTGTTATAGCGCTATTATTCCACTTGCAACATCCTATAGAATCCTGGGGTTTGCAGTTTCAGGAGGGGCCGGCTGGCCCCTCCTGAAACTGCAAACCCCAGGATTCCATAGGATGTTACAAGTGGAATAATAGCGCTATAACAGTCTAGTGCAGAAAGGGCCCCAGTCTAGCATGAGGCACAGATCCAGAGTCCCAAAGACCGAATGACTTGATGCATTTGTAGTGTCCCAGTGTCCTGCCCCAAAGCTAGAGAAAGAAACAGCAACAGAGAAGAGGTTGAGCACAAGGCCACTGCTTCATTCTCTGCCATCTGAAAATGAAGCAAGTCCCAACCCTGAACTGGACCTTACCTTATATGCCTCTGCCCTGAAACCCCTTTGAGGGAACCTCTCATGGAATTATGGGTTTCAATGCCCAAATTTTCCCCATGACACACTACCTAAAATTGTGACAGAAGGAAGACTTATTATTCTGAGTACTGTAAAAATATTATGACAGCAAGCATTAACAATCAATCAATCAAAACCAAACCCAACCAGAGGAGGAAACAATTCTCTGCAACCCTCCTGTAAATCATAGAATAGCACTCGGATATAATCCCAAGCCTGTTAGATGGAAGCCAGCAATTCAGAGAGGGAGAGGGAGAAGGCAGCTGAAGCTAGCATGTTTTGCAGAGTGGAATACTCCTAATTTTTTTTCCCCAGGCAGACCAGAGGGAAGCCTGCACATCTAAAGAAGCACCCCCTCCCCACTAGCTGATTGGTTGCTTCTTCCCAGGCACGTGAGCAGCGCAAGAGAGTCTAGAAAGAAAGAGCCGAGTTCGATAAAGTAGATGGCAGCTTACCATCAGTTGCAGCACTGCCACAGTCTGGAAGACTTCCCCCAGGTAAATCTGAGAGGCCACTATTTTTCAGAGTTAAGTCAACATGCTCTAATATTGCTTCTGGCATGACCCAACAATGGACTTCCACTGAACCAGTGAAAACTATGCCTTAACTAGCAGCTATCTCAGCAGGCCCCCAACATTCTATATTTTCAGAAATGGAATATTAGTGTTGAACAAAATGGCACTTGCAAATATGATTCAGAAAGCTAAGCACATGCAAAGGCAGTGGTGGCTTCTGGCTTCCACGTCATTGGGGTGGTGAATCCACTATGGGTTTTCATTCCAATTCTAAAGAAGCTATCCAAAATGCTGAAGGCTATACCCAAAATAAGGACAGCACTGTGGATAGTTACCTTAAACTTTGGACTAAAACTCAGAGCAGATTCACTGTCCTATTGACATGGAAGCCAGCAACTGCCCCCCATGAAAATGTGTAAAGATTTTACTGACAATTTTGTTAACAGATTGAGATAGATATCCAGTGGTGACAAGAACTGAGGTTGTTATTTGATAGATATGTGGTAGACTCTCTGAAAGAGCAGATGAAGAATAAGCACACAGATGGTGGAGAATTACAGTATAGGTTACTGAAAGCACAATTATAAATACAGTCAGCCCTCCACATTTGTGGGTTTCACTTTTGCGGATTTGATTATTCTCAGATTATTTGCTGTCCCCTCTGCTGCCTCCTTAGGCCATTTCTAATAGGAGCGCAAGCCCTGTGAGACTGAGAAACTGCGAATGAAGCTTGTTAAGTCTCTATTAAAAAAGGTGTGGGGCAGCACTGGAGGTGGCAGTAAGCCCCACCAGCCTCCCACTTTTGCCTTGGGAAGGAACCCTGATGTCTCAGTGGACCCCCATGGTGGGTTGAATAGGGTGATCATACTTTTTATGTGTGATAAATATGGTCTAGAAGGGTCTAGAGTTAGTCACAGTTTTTCCACTTTCACGGGGATCCTATGCCCCTAAGCCTAGCGAATGTGGAGGGATGACGGTAATATGCAATTGAAGTAGTTTTGTCTCACATTTAAGTAAAGTGTCCTACTGAGACATCTGTATTACAATTTTAAAACCACAATGGCATAAAGTTGGGAATTGTGTTAGGAACAAGAGTACATCACAATCATGGTAGACTTTTTGAAATAAGATGGTGCAACTGATTTGGTCAGATCCTGAATAATGAAAACAATTGTACTGATTGGGACCATTTTGCAAAAATTCTGGATTGCATTAAATAGGCCCAATGTGGTTCTAAGAGTAGAATGGTACAGTTCAGAGTGCTTCAGTTTGATTTGGAAATATGAGGAAACCACTGAAGTGGTGTGATGCAGAGGGGAAGGAGCGGAGCTGTGTTTTGTTCACTGATAGCTTCTCTATGATATCTGGGGCAAGAATCTCACCAGCTATCTCTGGTCGCAATGTTTGCAAGAAGAGGTTGTGTAAAATCACTGAAATCATATTGTCAATTATCTCCTTATTATCCCTTCATTTTGTGTTAGTAGCAGATCATGTGGTGAGGGATGGGCAGTTGTTGATTGTCATCTGAGTTGGTCTTGCTGGGTGTTTTTCTTTTCAATTTGCTATTGTTTTGTTGAGTAGAACAGCGTAATTTTCTGTTTGCCTTCTGTGTTAATTTGACCACTGTTAAAGCCACCAGATTTCTTCTTAAATTTTAATTTCCTGAATAAAACAATGTGTAATCATCTGAGTCAAAATATACTGCTCCTGTCCCCCTTAGTTCGCTCACCCTGGCTGTTGCAATAATCACATATTCCATTTCTTGTTTTACAATGGCTAGTTTTCCCTGATTCGTGATTCTCAAATTCCATGTTCATGTAATGTAATGTAATGCAATGTGTACCTACCAGTATGTATTTAAGTCTTTTACTCCAAGTTTCAAGTGAAGTCTCAAGTCCTTGAAGATACTTTCAAGTCAAGTCTCAAGCCTTGGAGCCAACATTATATCCCAACCTATATTCCAGAAAGTCTGGACAAAGTCAAATAAAGTCAGTTTTAACAATTTGAGCAGAGTTAGCCCTCCACATTTGCAAGTTTGCCATCTGAAGCTTTTCAAGTGGGGAATAGGATCCTTCTTACGTCCCGTTTCCAAAGCTGGAGGATTTTCAAGAAGTGGGGAATAGGATCCTTCTTACTCTCCATTACTGAAGCTTCAAAAGCTTTAGAAGGAAGGATCCTTCCTCCTCAAGCCTGCTGCCTAACCATTTGCTGTTCTCCTCTGAGAAATTGTGCCCTGCACTCTGGGGACAAGTCTTTTCTGCCCTTAGGAAACATTTTAGAAGGCTCCTTCAATATGCAGTGGGGACAGGCTGTTGAGCGGACCTCCAGCCCGCCTCAAGCCCATTGCCTAACCCATTTGCTGTTCTCCTCTGAGAAATGCGCCCACACTTTGGGCTTGAGCCAGATTGTCATGTAAGCATTAGGCAAAAAGGAATGGAAGCATTGTTCAAAGTTGTAAGGTTTCTGGATGAATGCGTTATGTTACTGAACCAAGAGCAAGTCAGTCATTAAAAATATACAAGTCTTGAGTCAAGTCGAGTCAGTGCATCATTTATGGCCAAGTCGAGTCTGAGTCAAGTGACTGAAGTGACTTAAGTCCGACTTGAGTCCGAGTCTATCAACTTGAGTCTACATCACTGGTACCTACCATAGTGCTGTCTTTTTGTGGTAGTGGGATTGTGTGCTCCTGTGAGTCAAGAGGCTATGCAGATGGTAGCAGTATAGCTGGTAGGGCCTCCCGTGTCAGACAGGCTTTTGCTGAGGAGCCGGACTAAGTGTGCCAAATAGCTACTGGGCAGCAGCAGTAGGTGGGGGGCGGGGTGGGGTGTGACACTGGTGGAGGATCTCTCAGAGGCAACAGCAGAGGCACCATAGCTAACATTTGTTAATACTGCGCAAAAATAGGCAATAGTAAAGCAGTCCAGAAGCCCTCTACTATGAAAAGCCTATGATGAGACAAGGGGGGATTACAAATAATTAATGTGACACTTCAGGGTTATAGTCTCAATAAAAGGCAGGGGTAATGTGAGATTAAGTCCAGCAGATGCAGGCTGCTTTTCTCTCCTTCAGAGGCCACACCGGGGTAGCTGGAATGGAGGCAAGGCCTCTCATCAGCTGCTTGGACCAAGACAAGATGGAACCATACCTGGTTGATCATCTGTCCCTCAGAGGCCATGGCAATGGTAACTGGAACATGGAGCGAGAGCCTCTCAGCAGCTGCTGGGATCAAGGCACAAAGGAGTTGTACCTGTCTGCTCCTTTCTCCCTCAGATGCCACAGCAATGGCTTCTAAATTGAAGCTATCATATTTTGAACACAGTGTGAGATGCTTGGTAAAGTTGAAGGCAGTAGGAAAAGAGAAAGACCACATTACAGATGAAATGACTCCGTAAAGGAAGCCATGGCCCTGAGCATGAAAGACCTGAGCCGGACTGTTGATGGTTAGGGCTCACAGAAGTTGCTCATTCATTAGCCAACTTGACAGCAAATAGCAACTACAACTCTTTCTAATTAATCACTTCCAAGCTCTGTGAAAGCCTCCTCTTCCAAAAGCTGTTAAATGCATGCCTTTATCATTGTAACCTTCACACCTTCTCCAGCAATGATTCATTACCCCTGGAAAAGCCATTGTTAACTTCAAGCCAGCCAATGAATCAAGTGTTTCAAGACGCGATGTGGTCAGCGCCAAGTGTCATAGATCCTATCTTGCCCCTGCCTCAAAAGCTGACATAGCTAAAATTTCTTTTGCTGAACAAAGCCTCAGAAAGCCACTGTGTTTGTGTTCCACCTCAACAAACAGGGAGGAAATCAAAAGAATAATTAATTGTTCTGTTTCAGTGGGGCTATTTGTTTTATTGATTAATTGACTGATCCATCCATCCATCCATCCATCCATCCATCCATCCATCCATCCTTCCATTGTCAGCAGCACCATGGACAACTCCAAGCGAATAACTTGTTCATAGAAAAGCTGGAAGTGAACTGAGCTTCCAGCAGTCTCCTCCTCCAGTCCACCCAACTACCCGCCCGTTGCCTGAAGAACATTCATCTTGGTCTGCAAATGATTGCTTATCTCACTGTCATATCCTGCCTGGCATTCTCCCTATGCAATTGGGCAGATGCTCTAGTGGAGGAGGTGCTCAGCTTCTCCAGTGATTCTGCACATGGAAGCTAATGTTCAGGATGGCCTGGCTCAGACCCACTGAGCTCCAGACTTGGGCTCTATATCAGGAGACTGGTCTTCAGCCAGTTGGAATAGCCACTTCGATTCAGTGAGCTTGTCTTTCTCTGACTTGGAGCTGAACCAAGACATAGTGAAGATGGACATTAAAGAAAGGAGAGAGAAAGTGCACATGTTAGTACGGAGGTATAGGATGTGTAGGATCAAGTCTTCAAGCAAGGATTAAAAGTCAAAACAAGTCAGATCTATGAGTTTTAATCCCTTGGATTTTATCTGTACATTATATTCTTATATAATTGGCCCACCAGGCTTAGTGCTATCATCTCTGACTATCAATGACTTACAAATTATTATTTTTTAAGCAAAAATCATTTCTTAGCTTTAGTACTTAAGAGTTTGTTAAACTAGAGATGCCAGGGGTTAGAGCCAAGACCTTCTGTATGCAAAACATATTCTTTACCAAAAGATTATGATCCTTCTTTTTTTTATTGCTGTGATGTCATGTGTCAATGAGTTCCACTGGACAATTACATATTCTATGGAGAAAAAAAGATCAACAGCCTCTAATACTCCACTCTGCCACACTTTGAAAGAGAATACTTTTGAAAAGCTGTAGGAGTGTTTCAATAAGACAGATGGTTTGGGACGGATGTGAATTGATTTGTACTGTGAACAATTGATTTTATACTGCGTACTGTTAAGGCAGTTAGTGATGGGCAAATCACATCAACAGCAAAAGCTGAAATCCTAAGTGGATCAGAATGGAACAATCAACTACTGTTACATGCAAAAATCGTGATTACATTGTCTATGTGCTGTTTCAGTTTCCCAGCCCAGTTAAAAGGGCTAGCGTTAACCTTTTAGGCCATAAATGGTCTTGGGGCCATCTCTTTCAGGCCATCTGCATGGTTTTTCAACAGACAAAGCCTTCTCTATTGGCCTTACTACTTATGGCAGGCGGTAAAGCAAGGTGAGACTGCAGTGTCTAAGCCAGAATTTCCAAACTTGATGCCCTCCAGATGTACCGTACTGCAGATGCCACCATTTCCAAAAAGAATGGGTCATCTTGGTTGGGGTTGATCGAATTTGCAGTCTGATAGATCTGTTGGGCACCATTTTGATGAAAACTGGCATAGACATTAGTACAGGTAGGCAATTTTAGACCTGGACATAGGGGACTTAGAGGACTCCCCCATAGATGACTGTGTGTATTATTTCACTTGGGAAGTATAAAACTAACATCTCTCTTCACCTTTTCACAC
This sequence comes from Cyclura pinguis, assembly GCA_030412105.1. NCBI lineage: Eukaryota > Metazoa > Chordata > Lepidosauria > Squamata > Iguanidae > Cyclura > Cyclura pinguis. Next base: position 39,717,051 of record CM059603.1, read on the forward strand.
CATTCTTGTTGGTGTTTGCCTTCAAGTCATTTATGACATATGGTAACCCTAAAGCAAAACTATCATGGGGCTTTGTTGGCAAGATTTGTTCAGAGGGGTTTTTCCATTCCATTCCTCTGGAGCTGTGAGAGTGTGACTTCCCCATAGTCACCTAGTGGGTTTCCATGGCTGAGTGGGGATTCAAATCCTGGTATCTCACAGTCCTAATACAACACTTAGACCACTACAACACACTGGCTCTCTCTAGACCATCCTGTGCTCTCCATTCACTTTTACATTCCTGCTAGTGTGAAGCAACAAATAGAAACCCATTTGCCAGCTGTGGGTTTTGTTGTTGTGGTTGTTTGATTTTGTTGTTGTTGTTGTTGAAAAACAGAAGAAGAAATATTCTGAGTCTGCAAAGAAGTATCAAATCTCTTATATCTTTCTTCTTTTGGAGGCCAACATGTACCATCAGTTCTACAGGTCTTCAATGCTAAGGTCTTGGCACAGATGTTAGGTGGTGCGCAGTGGTGGACATATAGCAATTTTACCTCCCTGGAATCTATCCAGACAAAATTTTTGAGAATTATCCTTGATGTTCCTAGCTGTGTGCCAAATGCTATTCTACACTTAGAAACAGGGCAAATGTCAATTGAGTCACAGGTATGGATCCTCAAATAAAATTTCTGGCTAAAAGTGCTCTTTACCCCTGTAGACTTGGCCCCTCTGGTATTAATAGATGGGTTTTGCTCTAAGTGGAAAAAGACATAGGATGGGAAATTAGCCAGTTTGGGTTTCTCATGGGCTACTATTCTGGCAATGGGATATATGAAAGCAAAAAAGGAAATACACCAGCATATTATAGATAATGAGTTGCAACATCATGTAAGTATAGCAACTGCTTGCCCTGATTTCATAGATAATGGCCAGGCTTTTTCACCAGCAAACCATTTGACTAATTTAACTATTCCAAAATTCAGAAAAGCATTCACTTTTGCAAAATTTAATATATTAACCTCAGCTTTGCTAGAAGGGTGATATAATAAAATATCATATGATGCACGCTTATGCCCCTGTGGAGCTGGCTCAGTGGAGACCATAGGACATGCGTTATTATATTGCTCCTTTTACAATGGCCCTTGACATATCTATATCCATCCAATTCTCCAAAGTATCCCTGGAAGAACTGATAAGCTCTATATACACTATCTGCTGGCAGATCAGTGTCCTTTAGAAACAAATACATGGCCTGTTTTTGTGCTGCTGCTCTGGCTTGTTGACAAAAAATGGTTGGACTGTTATTATGAAACTATATAATGACTAAATATTAAATTTTTTGCTTCCACAAGGAAACCATGATTTGCAACTATTAACATTTACTTGTATGTAATTTTTGATGCTATTTTAATTGTTTATTTTTGTTTTTATCTGATCTTTTGATTGTAATAATAAATAAACACACTAAAATATATTCTGAGTCTGAGTATATGTGGTTTTGCTTTTCAAGCTTATATAACGTATAGCACTACTGTGACTAGGGGAATCCAATGGAACCTAATTCTACTGCACTTAAAATAAAACACACGTACCTGAAGATGATAATCATAAATAAGGATAATAATATATATTTCAAATATAAATAATAAATTGTGCATTTGCATCTTGATCAACCACTTCTTGACAATAAAGGTTTAAGTGTTGTTTTTTTCAAAGAAGACTAAAAAGATGCAGCAATAAACAGAGTCACTCCTACTGGGCCCTAGGATCCCAAAATGCTAATGCTAGGCTTGTGTGCAACTCCCCCTAGGAGCTGGAATTGGGGGAGGGCGCTTAGCTGCCAGGCTATACACCCCAGCCCCAATTTCCAGTCTGAACTGTATTGTTATCAACTATTCTTCCTTGGATTTGAAAACCTTGTGACTTTGTAATTGAAAATAATGGCTGTATATGATTTGTCCTCTTGTCATCAGTTTTATTTATTATTTATTTTTTCTTTTGCTCATTGATTCTTGGGCGTTACGGATTGCATTTTCCTCCCTTAGGAGCAAAGGTCCATAACTCAGTGGTTGAGCACATGTCTTGATATGCAAAAGGCATGCAAGATTCAATCACTGCCAGCAGTTCTAGGCAGGACTAGATAGGGCTGGGTTTAGACTGGGGTGGCCCCTGTGACCACACAGATGAGCCATACTGGAACATTCAGGTGCACAGAAAATGATGTTCGATAATTTCTGTCACCATTTTGGCTGATCTAGGGTTGTATAGCCTTGGAGAAGGGTTCAAGGGTTGGGGGCTCTGTGGGCTCAGTGATCTAAACTGCCACATTTGTAAAAGGTTTTAATTCAGAGGAGATTTTGAAATTCACCAGGGTTGCTTCAGGGGTAAGGTTGTCAAATCTCAGGCCCTGGCCCTGAGTCTCCAATTTCCTTGAATCATTGCCAGGCTGGAGGTGAGGGTACAAATCCTCCAATTTTGACAAGGTCCACTCTGGGTAAGAAGCAACGGCTATGTGCAAGTCTCCAGCTCAGCTAGGAGAACAGCACCATGTTACCATTGCTCTATGTGGTTACTTAGCATCTTCCTTCCTTCCCAGGGAATGTGGTACCAGGGCTCACTCTCCACTCTGCTCTGTACCCACCCTCTGGCTAGAATCCAATGGGCTAGACTGAGGCCATTTCCACACTAGCCTGTTATAGTGCTATTATTCCACTTTCAAAGGCCCCTACCTAAACTGCAAACCCCAAGATTCCATAGAATGTTGAAAGTGGAACAATAGCACTATAATAGTCTAGTGCGGAAGTGGCCATAATAACCAGCAGTGCCTGAAAGCTGTCCAGTTACCAGCTAGAATGTTACAATTCCATTCACCTAATGGATCTATAGCCAGAGAAATGGTGACTAATCCTCTTGGCTGCTCCTTCTCTCTCTCCCTTCCTCCCTCCCTCACACACACACACACACACACACACACACACACATGCATTTGCCTTAGAAATCAATTCAAATAAACAAGTGCAAAGTTCAGAAATACGACAATACAGGATGTGTTGGGACTCTAGGGAGTTGTTTCTTCCTTCCTAAAACACTCAGAGAAGTAAAATTAGAATAGCTAGTAGCTTTGTTTCAAACTCTTACCTACCTACAGATTTATGCTTAGATGGCTTGTCTGGGCTTCTCTTTCGGTGTTACTAAAAGCCACCTCAGTAAAAAATGCCTAAAGAATGAAGTTCACCCTCCTGCAAGCCTGTACTATGCTATGCTATGCCATACTATGCTAAGCTATGGCTCTCAACATGTTCTTGAACATTTTTTACCAGCTCTAGCCAACCTGGCCAATAGTCAAGGATGATGGGAACTGTTGTCCAATCAATATCTGAGAGAACAAAAGTTTCCTATTTCAGTCATAATCAGTACTCACAAAAAAGCATAATCTTGAGTGAGCTAAAAATCTCTCCAAAACGCAAACCAGATGCTTTGCTTTGGAGGAGCAAGTGAATGTACTGTGATAACCAATTCAGTTAATGGAATAGAATCTTCAAATGTAGTTTTGAGTTGTAATCTAATCCAGTTGAAATTTAAGGCCTATTCTCTTTACCAAGGATAACTTTAAACAGGGTCTGAAGACCATTCACAGTCAAGTTTCCTGTAAGTCAACACTAGTAACCAAAGAGGCTTTCTAATATGGCTCACTTTCCAAAACATGTTTTGAAAAGTCATCATGACATGAATTTGAAGTGAGCAATTCACACGGAGAGAGCCGCTGTGGTATAATGGTTTGCATGTTAGACTAAGACTCCAAGAGATCAGGGTTTGACTCTCCGATGAGCCATCGAAATCCACTGGGTGGCCTTTGGCAAGTCACACACTCTCTCAGCCTCAGACTTGTGTTATAATTGTTCCTTTTTGTACAAGATGGGCTAAGACTAAGAAGAGTGTGAGAACTCTCAGCCACCTGAACAAACTACAGTTCCCAAGATGGTGGGAAGGTGGTGGGAACTGTAGAACCATGGAGTTAGAAGGGGACTCATGGGCTATCAGGTCTAACCCTCTGCAGTATCTCCAGCTAGAGTGTCCCCAGCAGGTAGCCATCCAGGCTCTTTTTGAAGACATCTAGAGAAGAAGACCTCATCCCCCTCTCTAGGCATTTGGTCCCTTTGCTGAATAGGTCTCACTGTCAAGAAGTTCCTTCTAATATTTAATTGAAATCTACCCTCCTGTAAGTAAAAACCACTAGACCTAGTTTTACCCTCTGTGGAAGCAGAGAACAAACCTGCACCTTCCTCTTCACCAAGCTGAACATGCTTAGCTCCTCTAGAATTCACATCCTTGTATTTAGAGCTTGCTTTTGGACACATACTTAGGCTATCATCTCCAACCTGCCTCCCAAGAATTTAGTTTAAAGCCCTTTTGATGAGATTTGCCATGCTTTTTGTCAAATGCATTCTTCGTGGTCTTTGTGAAGTGTAGTCCATCAGTAGCCAGTAGCCATATAGGAAGTGAAGATAATGGTGCTAGAAGTCAGACTTCTCCCATTGACACCATCTGTGGGGCCGGTCATTTCACCTGCAGTATCTTCTGTTCCTGTGTGGTCCTCTATAGGCTGTTTGTGGAGGTAATCCCCTTTCTTCTATATATAACAGTAGACAATGAAGGTGATACATGTATATTGCATACACTTATTAATTAAAATATCTATACCCCCCTTATCTCTGAGGATCTCACAGTGTAGTCCAAAAAATCAATTTAAAACAAGTTTTAAAAGCAGTAATTTCAAATTATCACTTAAAGCAAGATAATTTAAAACTAGTTAGAATAATACAAAGTATAGCACATGTGCAAACTGGATAAAATCAATTAGGTTCTGATGGCTTTTATAAAAATATGTGTTTTCACTTGATGCTGGAATGACAGTACGGTTGGTGCCAATAGATGCTTTGAGAGGAGAATATTCCATAACTGCGGTGCCACAGCAAAGAAGGCCCTCTCCCATGTCTTTCAACAGTGCATTGCCCACACAGGTGAGATACAAAACAGGACCCCTTGAACAGACCTCAGTTCTCAGGCAGGTGTATAGAAAGGGAGACACTTCCTCAAACAAATTGAGGTCTCAAGCCATTTAGGCCTTTAAATGGGCCAGCACCTTGAATTCAGATCAGAAGCATATTGACTGCTTTTAAAAGCTTTCTCATATGGTTTCTGTATGGTATTCCTGTCATCAGTCTAAATGCTGCATTTTGCACCAGCTGCAGCTTCTGAATCACCTTCAAAGGCAGCCCCACATAGAGTGCATTACAGTAGTCTATTTCTTATTTATTCCATTTGTATGCTAATTGTGAAGTTACCAGTGCACAGATTGCTGTGACTAAGGCCATTTCCATACCGGGCTTCTAAAACGGTGTAGAGCGACCTCTAACGGAGGTCTTCTACACCGTGGAGTGGACTGGCGTGGACTACTTTTCGTAGTGCCATGCCAGAATCCACTCAGGAGTGGCCGGAACTAGCCGGGCTGCGTGTTTTTTAAAAACCTCTTTTTCAAGGTTTTTAAAAAGCACGGAGCGCGCAGCCCCGCGCCGCTCCGTCGCCCGGCTCTAAAGTGGATTTGCAGGCGCGTGCAAGTGCGTGCCTGCAGATCTGCCGGGGGCGGGCTTCTGGCTGGCGAGCTTCTCCGGTTGGTGGAGAGCCTCCACCAACCGGAAGCTGCCATCTGGGATGCCGGAGGAGTGTGGAGCAGCGAGCTCGCGCTGCTCCACGTTGTGACGGACTTACCCGGCTGCGGGTAAGCTCCGTTTTAGCGTGTTTTCGCCTGTCCCCCCCCCACACATGTGAAAAAGGCCTAAGTTTTAACCCTATCCAGAAAAGGCTGGAGCTGATAGATTAGTCAAAGTTAGCCCAAAGCACTCCAAGTCGTAGAGTCCACTTGGGCCTCCGGTGACAAAGATGGATCCAAGAGAACACCCAAAGAATTCATCTCCTCCTTCGAGTATTCAAAATATTGGGAATCAGCAAGAAGATATATGTACATTACAGCTACTGCAAGCAATGTCTGCTTTTAAAATGTGGGAGAAGGCACATGAAAGGCAAGATGTGGAACAAATCCCAGCTTGAAGCAGACAGTTCCAAGACCAGTTTGGAGTCCATTGATCACAAGCTAATTCTCTATTCACAACATGCAAGTTGCAAAGGCAAGCAAAAATCGCCCTGAGCTAAATTTACTCTATGCTGCTGCATCCAGAAGAAACACTAACTGTCATGCCTGCAAAGATGCTGATACATCCACTTTCTGCTTCTTGTCATTCCTGTGTGTTAGCCAAGTATGAGATTGGGAAATAACTGCTGGACACATTAGGAAAATGTAAGGTCAGAGACCCAGAGGCACAAGAGACTAGACTGTGCCCTAGGTAGTTTAGGATGGACAAGATATCAGAAAGATGGCTTAAGAGTGGAGAGGGCAGCAAGAACCATAAAAGCCTCACATGCCCTGCCCCAAATTTTACCTTCTTCTTCTTCTTCTTCTTCTTCTTCTTCTTCTTCTTCTTCTTCTTCTTCTTCTTCTTCTAAGTCAGGAATTGTGAAGCCACTGGCCACATGTGGCATCCCAGGGTAGCACTGAAGTCTTCCCCCCAGATTATCCAAAACATTCTAGACACCTTCCCCGTAAAGGACTGTTTCTACTTCAAATAATCGCTCCCTGCACCTGAAGTCCTCTAAATTGGCAGATTATGTTCAAACCCCCAAGCCCCCATCCCAATCTATAAGAGAACCCAAATATTAGACATGGTTGTAATTTTTGACTGATTTTATTTTTGTACCAAAGTGGTAAGGAAATGATGGAAGAGACACCTGCATAGGAATGTGTTAGTGAAAACTGTTACCCAGTACTTCTTATAGCTGCCCATCCCTGTCTTAAACAATATTTCTATTTAAAAACCCTCTTTTCCCCATGGGTAGGCCATGACCAGCTGCCAGTTTCCTCAGGGATGAGCAGGGATAGATTATCAATGGTTCTTGCGATTCAAATACTCAAGGTCTCTCATTGATTAAGACCCCAGTGGTGAAGGAAAAAGGTGTAGCTTTCTCCCTTTCTTTCCACAGCCACTTCTTTAATCTCCTTGTGTTTCTACTATCATCATCATTTTGTGTGAGACTCAGTACAAATATATGGGATTGAACCATTAGTCTCACTGCAGTTGCAGGTTGAAAATACACTCAGACATGAAGATATTTGTGTTGCAGTCTATTGCACTTTATATATGTTATTATATGTCACCTCTCCTAGTACAGATCACATATGTGCAGGAAGGGGGTCCTATTTTTGGAACTGCTCCAGGGTTCCAGCTACCTCGATCCAGCCTTAAAGATGGGCTGTGTACTTGGGATTATGTCATATCTCACTTTTGTTCCATGTATTATTATCATAATCATTGGATAAATGTCCTCTTCTTTTTTTCAGTTTTAGGCTATGATGTGCTGGATGAATTATATGCCTTTTTCTCCCAGTGCCAAATAGTATGTATTTAAAATTGTGTCTTAATGGAATTTGCAGAAGCAGTACTGAAGGGCCCTTTCCACACGGGACAATTAAAACGGCGCAGAGCAACCTCCGACGGAGGTCGTCTGCACCGTGGAGTGGATTGGATCGGACTACTTTTCGTAGTTCCGCACCTCAGTCCGCTCTGAAGCGACCGGAAGTGGTCACGCAGCGTGCTTTTTAAAAACCTCTTTTAAGAGGTTTTTCAAAAGCACGAAGCACACGACTCCATGTCGCTCTGTCGCCGCGCTCCGGTGCAGATTTTCAGGTGCGCACTAGTGCGTGCCTGCAGATCTGCCGGGGGCGGGCTTTAGGCTGGCGAGCTTCTCCAGTTGGTGAAGAGCCTCCACCAACCGGAAGCCACCATTTTGGACGCCAGAGCAGTGCGGAGCGACGAGCTTGCACTGCTCCTTGTCGCAACGGACCCGATCAGACCCACAAAAAAGCCAGTGAGTAGCATTTCTACGCATTTCCTTCCCCAAGTGTGGAAAGGGAGTACATCAGAGAAAGGGACAGGTGCTAGGCTCTTGGGAAGAAAAGCTTGCAGAAGTTTCTTTTTTGGACAGTAATTCTTGGAATTCCCCAAAGCTGGATAAGGGATTCTGGGAGTTGTAATCCAAGGGAGTGAAATCTCCCAGCTCTGCAATGCCTTAATCAAAGAAAAAGCCATACTGACAAAGTCAAAGGCTTTCTTGCACAGAAGAGAAAAGATCTGAAAGGAGAAGCCAGATAGAGGTGTTGCCAACCAGCCAGCCCAGCAGGGCTCCTGGGTCTTGGAAAACGCCTGACAGACAGCAAAGCAGCAGGACATAGAGAGGAAATGATTTCTGTAAACACAGTTGTTTTCTGTCCTGTCCTGTCCTTGCTCAGTGATGTTTGTGGATGTTGGCAATGCGTAAGTGCGACGAAGCATGGCCATAAGGCTGACCTTTGCCATTTCCAAGAGGCAAACGTTCAATAAATAGCGCTGCTGCTTTGTTACAGTGAAACTACCACATTGTTTTCTCTTTGCTTTCCAAAAAAAAAAAGCTTTATTGTCTCTAATGTTTAAGACTCTTAATTTCCATGCCACAAAATCTAGAGGTGAGTTAGCTGTTACATCCCTAGACCAGGGGCCCCTCAAGGGCCACATGTGTACAGGTAGAGCTTGAAAAATTTACTCATTGGACCATAACCCCCAGAATTTCCCAGCTAGAACAGCCTCCAAGAAAAGTTTTCTTTTCTTTTCTTTCTCCTTTTATTTAAATATTTCCATCTTGCCCTCTCTTGTGACATCTCAGGGCAGCCTACAATTAAAACAACATAAACAACTGAAAGCAATTCCAGATAAAAACAACAGCATAATTTAAACAGGATAAGAGCATGGTAAATAAATCACCAGGTTAAAGCAGTTAAAGCCATATACATAAACACTTTCAAAAGTATTGAGATTAGGCCCCAAAGACTACCAAGAAACCATGTTTCAACTTTGGTGCCTAAAAAAGATTGGTGTTGGTTCGAACTGACTTTCCAAGAAGAAGGCATTCTATAAACAAGGTACCATAGCAGAGAAGTTCTTCTCCCATGTCCCCGTGTGATAGATTGTTCTCACTCATGAGACCCAGGGCAGGAACTAATGTTTTGACTACAACTCCTGGGATCCCTTACCCAACATGGCCTCTAGCCAGAGACAATACTAGTTGGGAGATTCTGGGGGGTCCCTCCCTAAAAAAAACTTTTGCCAATTATGTCTATCCATGCTCTTCTAAATAGAGGATATCCACATCCCATTTAAAGATGAAGAGCTCTAACAGAGAGCATAAGCCTTCCACAATCAAAACTTGGACGTCAGCCTGAGCATCTAGGCACACAGCTCATCTGGTCATTGTCTTCCCTACTATTGTCAGAAGTACAGTAACTTTACTTAAAGTGTGATAATTATTTTCTTTCAAAATTTGCATCTATTCCCATAAAATAGCAGATGAAAATTCTGTGCAAATCTGTGTCCTCTTTTGTCCTCTTTTTTTGGCTGATGCAACAGTGGGCACCATCAATTAAACTTGAAAAGATTCAAAACAAAGACATATGGAACAGAATCAATCTATGAAAGGTCTTCCGTGTATAGCTTTGATTCTGCTAATGGTGGCTGCAGGGCAAGACAGGGAGGGGAGCATCAACCTCTTCATGCTCCGGCAAGGTCCTAATGCAAGCGCTATTTCTCCAGACCAATAACATATAAGCATGGGAAGGTGCAGAGTAGTTTTTTCAGCTGTGACAGCTCTAACACAGAGATCAACAGAAGAGCACAATCAATTCTGAATGGGCAAGCTTTGTCTTGCATGTATGAACTGTTATGGAAATGATTGTCTGTGGTACTCTCGCCCAACCCAGGGCCCTCCATATGTCCTGAAATACAGTACCCACTATCCCTAACTATTGCTGATGGAGAATAATGGTATTTGTAGCCTAACATACCTAGAGGGTATCAGGTAGGAGAAAGCTGCTGTATAGTGTATGAACGTGATGCAAGGCAAGGCAAACAATTTTTTAGGGCAAATATATGCCTTCCTTTATCCACTTGCACTGCCTCTTTGGTGAGTCACCATAATGACCAAACAAATGGCTGGCTAGCTGGCGACTATAGTATTCCCATTCTAGGTTTCTACAGCTACTCCAGGCTGTTACCCATGTGGAGGGTCTTTCTGGTTTCATATACAAATGTTGCCTTTACCATCTAGGGTACAGACCAAACCTCAGTGCTATGCAACAGCTTCTTAGATTTTGAATAACCTTTTCGTGACTGATTGGAGATAAGAGCAGAAGAAATTTGTGGGCAGGAAAGGGCTGCCACCATATGCCACACCTGGTCCAGGGACTGGGGTTTTTCCATCCCTATGCTAGGATGTGATGGAATTTAGAAAAGATATCTTATTTTATTTCTAAATTTCACCAGTCACTCTTTCGTTAAAGTAACCTGCTAGCTTATGATTCTGAGGATGATATACAATTTAGAAAAAAAGTCAGACCCATATAGCTCAAAACGAAAACAGCCTAGTATGCCAGACAATTAAAAAATGAGTTAAAAGTAGGCAGGAGGCGGCCTGTTGGGAAGCAGTGATTAGAGAATGCTGAGAAGTGTGCATAGGATTCCTAGGTTTTTGAACGTTACACTTCTATCTTTCAAATTCTACAGTGGGAGAACGATTTTTACAAGCAGAAAGAATATAAAGGAATATTGATATACAAAATAGTGAATTTGTCATGATGTGGAATAGTATGAGGAAAGAATAGCATGGGGAGAGAAAGAAAGAAAGAAAGAAAGAAAGAAAGAAGGGAGGGAGGGAGGGAGGGAGGGAGTTGCTGAGAGGCAAATACCATGGTAAAGAGGTTTCTATTAGAGAATGTGTGGGAAAAGAATGCAGCCATTGGTGCTTGATATTTTACAGCCCTAGGAATCTGCTCTGCAAATACCACCACAGAATTCCACAAAAGCCACCAATTTTCATAAAAGCTCTGTCAGGAAGATTGCCCGATTCCACAAACTCTCACATGCTCGTGTTTCTTCATTCATTTTCTAGAAAGACTACAGAGGAAGAAGTCTCAGTAGTTGAAACACTTCTTTTGGGATCTACACTGGAGAATCTGTATTAGCTTTCATCCAGTGTTTTCTGCTCTGAAAGCTGAGCATCTGAGAGGGTCTTGTGTGCTGAAGTGTTCTGTATTCTGTGCTTATCTGGCATGTTTGCTGACAAACCCAGGTATGAGAGCACGAGAGCCCTGTGGGATCAGAGCAAGTGTCACTGTCCGTCTTGTGTAGTATACTGTTGCAACAATGGCTATTGAGATGCTCTGGTATGGAACACAACTGGTAGGAACTGCATAGACCTTCTGCTGTTTGTCCCAAAGCAACTGGTGGTATTTAAGGATACACTACCTTTAAAAATGAGTTTGAGAAAATTCTCTTTATGGACTTGTTACTGCCCTGGCTAGCCTGAGCTTTGGGGATATAAAAAGATATCTATTGATATCAATAATTCAGCTTCACATATCCGTTCCTCGTGCTTGCGAGGCCCCCGGACAAGCACGCATACAGGCTCGGCCGATAATCGCCGTAATATTCCTAGACAATACAGGCAGGCCAGAAACAGCCAACTCGCTGCTTTAGGAGACTTCCAGGCAAGTACCTCTATTAGGTATGCAAGCAACTCTCAAAAGATCCTCTGCCTCGCGCTGGCAGCTTGATGATCTGACTATACAACGCTCAAAACCTCCGCGTTTGCATACCAGCTACTCTATTGATAAATTTGGCTCTAACTCAATCATTCAAATTCTGACCTTTCGGAGGCCTTGTCTCCAGCTCCAAATCTATTGTTTTCCCAAAGTCCGACCTAGCCTGTGGTCACAATTCTCCTTATAAAAACCCCTGACTTTGAGCGCTTCCTTGGATCGCTCCTGAGTTCCAGACCGCCTTGCTGCCGCTTCGCTTGGCGAGCTTCCCCTCAGCTCCACGTGCTGAGATACATCGAACCCCAGCTTCGCTCTCCATTTTCTTCCAGACTTCAGGACAGGTTTCGTATCACCCGAACCAACTATCCCTCTGAAAATCCTGCTATCTTACTCACACCTTTATTTTCCTTAGTTATCTGTGTGCTTGTGTTGCTTACATTGTGTGCCTGTATTTAATAAAGATCATTCATTATTTTCCAACCGGTCTGCTTCTTGACTCGGCCTGACCCCGTAGACACTGGGTTACAAGATTCCGCTAAGTAACCCTGCCTCTCGTCTTGCCAACTTGTGCTCTGAACTAATTTCCCCAACTTGTATAATTTTGATAGCAATTTGGTGTCCCTCCCGGGACCCCCAGGAAACAGGGTAACAGACTGCTGCTCCTAGAATTGCCCATTGGGGAATTATTTGGCAAACTGTGGTTCAAAAAGCAAGCGTTCCAAGCTCTGGTCTGAACATAGGTGTACTATTTCCTATATTCATATATTCAGAGATTCCCATGATAACAAATATCCTGCACAGCCCTGCAAGAGGAACTTTTAAGTTACATGCAGGAGGAGCAAGAGGAGGCCAGTTCTTAGTTATCTGTATCTATGCTAGCAGCATGCAGAGAGCCAACTTGGTGTGGTGGTCTGAGTAATGGATTATGACTCTGGAGACCAGGGTTCAAAGCATGGAAAAGGAAATCCACTGGGTGACCTTGGGCAAGTCACAGTCTCTTAACCTCAGAGGAAAGCAAAGGTAACCTGAGCAAATCTTGCCAAGAAAAGGGTTGCCTTAGGGAAGACATGGAAATGACTTACATGCTACTTTACTCCTGTCATAGGACTGAAGGCAGCTTACAAAAATGCCAAAACAAGGAAAAGCTAAAATTTGATAACAAAAAGTTAGAAAACAATTAATGTAAAAGTATATAAAAATGACAGCCTGGAAGCAGCCAAGAGGCTTCTCCATAGACTAATTTTAAAAAACTAGAGCCTACCATGTCAACTTATAGAAAACAAAACTATGGACTTCATAAATATATGCAATACCCTTTTGACTGATCATTATGTTTGTTAAAGGCACAGCAGATATCTTTGCAGTACAGCAAGCCTTCCAAATTTGTGGGTTTGATTTTCATGGATTTCACTATTTCCGAGTTTCTCCAACCCCTCTGTCCCCACCTCAAGCATTCCTTTTCTGGAGAAACCTTTCCTTTTGGCAGCTCTGGTCAGGCTGTGCAGCCCTTTAAAAACCTGCCTCTGGTCCTTCTCCTCCTCCTCCACCAGCTGCTGCCTGGCCAGCTAAGGATGAATCACAGCCTTATTTCTCAGCACCACAAACCCTCTCTTGATGCCCCCATACAAGCAAGGAAGGAGATGGATGAGAGAGGAAGTATAGGGCCATCATGCCAACCCATCCCTGTCTCTCTCCTTTCCCTGACCTGGTCTGAAGCCTGGGAGTCTGTTCTCCCCCCGCCCCATGCCTCGGCCCCCTTCTCACAGATGCATACGTTTTGATATTTGCCATTTTCCCACCTTTTTAGGGGTCCTGCATCCCTAACCCTAGCAAATATGGATGGCTGACTGTAATTCAATTATGGAATATAGGAAGTGTGATCTTTCCAACAGATGAGATAAAAGAGAGAGCAAAATACTAATGGATCAGGTTTGCCATTCTGTTCTTCAATAACAGGTGGGATTCATATGGGCTGCCAGATGTTACAGAATTCCAGTTTCCAGCAGCTCTCATCATTGGCTAAGCTAGCCAGGGATGCTGAGAGTTACAGCCCAACAGCTTCTGGAGAAAACATGTGATTCATATCCTAGCTCTACCGCCTAGAAGACTGAGAATCTGATCAGGGAAAACAAGTGTTAAATGTGGTGCTTCAAGCTGTGCTCAGCTGCGGACTTACTAGTTGGTCTTAAGAAAGTAATGTAACCTCAGCCTCTCCCATCTGTAGCAATGGCAATGGCATCACAGGGTAGCGCTATGGGCTTGTGCATTTCTGGAGTCTAGGACTATGGAGAAAGAAATCTAACTGGGATATCATCAGTGTCCAAACTTTGTCCACTGAATTCCTACGAGAATCAGTGTGGTTTTTTGCTTGGAAAAATAACTTTTTTGGAGTAAAACTCCCCAAATGCCCTGGCCAGCATTATTGCCATCCCCCCCAATATTTTTTTTCAAATTCTGAGCTCAAACAAACAGCAGTAGCACTGAGGCAGAGATAGGGAATGTGTGGGCTATGTTTCACATGCAACACCAGCCCCTTTTTGGTGCCACCAAGCCCCCCGAAGGATGCACTGAAGCCTCTGGACTTGCCTTGGCCCCTTTTTTAGCTCCCTCTCCCATTGCAAGAAAACTTTGAAACTGCCATTTGTCAAGTTTCACCCTCATAACGTACCAGCAAACACACACACACACACCATGCATGACCAAAAGCTGGCCAAAATCTAGTTATTTTTGTTTTGTTTTGTTTGGAGTATTTATACCCTGCTTTTCAGCCAAAAAGTCTCCCAGAACAGAAATGGAAACAGGAAGTGAGGCAACAAGTATAGTCCGCAGGAGAAGGTGGGCACACAGTGACAAAAATTGGCTGCTTGCCCCAAGACAATTGCCCACAGTTGCTCTAATCAGTTAAAAATATGTTCAGATCTTGCCCTTCTCAGTCTGAATACATTATTTGTAACCGGTGACACAAGACAGCATAAGATGCTTGTGGATTCAAACTCAGGATAGAGGCAGTAAAGCTCAGGCATCTTACTGGCTGTATTATCAACACAGATGGCTTCATTCCCCCATCCTAAATTTGGTGAAATACTTAACAGTAGATGGAACCAAGCTGCGCTGAGAAGTGAGGGACAGAGCATTAAATCAGATTAATTTAGTAGTACTGTATAGACAGGAACTCAAGGTGCCTTGGGCACTGTGGTACAGGAAACTAGACTAGAGCTCTCAAGCAGATAATAATCCTAAATATCTCTACAAACTACAAATCCCAGGATTCCTGAGGATGAAGTTGTAGCAATTGAAGTGGCATGCAACTGAGTTGTAGTGCAAATAGACCCTGTATCTGGCCCTTGTTTCTGACCCTTGTTTTCTTGGTTCTGATCTATGACCAGCAGTCCATCCATGACCATATCTTAGAATCATAGAGTTGGAAGAGACCTCAGGGGCCATCCAGTCCAACCCCCTGCCATGGAGGAACCCCCATCAAAGCATTCCCAAGAAATGGCCATTCAGTCTTTGCTTAAAAGCCTTCTGCCTCTGGCCCCCTGAAGTCTTACCAATCTTGCCAGAATTAGGTCTAACATGTGACCTGTTACAAGGCTGGGTCATAGGCTTGGAAAAAAATTAAAAAGATAGTCTTAATGGCAAAAGACAGAAAGTACTAAAATTCACCAGAAAAATAAATAGCTTAACATTATTGTTGATTCTTAAGTTTTGATTCTGTATCTAGCAGGTATAATAGATAGTCGGGCTAACATCAGAGGTGTGAGCTTTTAGGTCCCGGATCTAAACTTGGTCTTCCTGGTATTTCAGTGCATTGGTCTTGGGTTCCCTAGATGATACCTTACATGCTGTAAAGAAAGTTTAATTGAATTTGAGTCAGGAATCAAAAGTCAACTCTCCCAGCCATCTTTGCAGAAGATGTAGTATGGTCTCCAGGAATACAGCAAGCTAAAAGCAACTGGAGACACTTAAAACTTAGTTCTGAAGTTGTAAGATCTTTCCTGTAAAACATGATCTGCCTCAGGATATGAGTGAGGCTCAACCAAGGTCAGCTGATAGGGAAAATGTGCACATTTGCTTCTTAATAAAAATAGAAAGGTTGGAGCTCTGGGAGACCCAATGGTCAGATACTGATTTACAAAATATGTGCAGTTTCTACAGTTTAACTAGTTGTATCTTTAACTTTTTGTGAAAGTGATTGCAAGGCATGTTCCACCATAAGGGTACTATAGAAATTAAGTATATTAATAATTATTAGTTCAAAGAGTGCTAATTCAAAGTAGGACCTAACACCAATTATTAGGTAATGCTCTGTATGACTGCCTTTTGATACATGCCATACAGCCCTGCACCTTCCAATTTTCTTTCTTCAACTGTGAAGCAAATATGCCCAGGAAAATCTTATTTATGGAAAATTGAACTCTTAAGTTATTACATTTTTCCCCCAATGGCTGTCAGAACCTTTTTGTTTTTATCGGAGTTTTATTCAAGCTTAGCGTTGTTTTATTCAAGCTTAGCATTTAGTAATAAAAAAGCACTCTCCTAATATCTATTCTGCTGATTGAACTAAATCAGCTTTAAAGGTCTCACTGAAACTGGGACATCCCTCTCCTACAAGCATTGCCTGAGAAATCAGTAGAAATTGTCCCAAATTAACCTTAATTTCTTCAAATATATCAGACTGAATGCATTTCAATGCAAGTTTTTTCAAGGATGAATAGACCTGTCACCTTTCCTGTGGGACAAATTACAGTAATTGCTTATTTGTGATTGTTGTTTATTTCGAATATGCGCAGAATTTCACTGCAAATTGGCCCACCACAAATCAATTTAAAGAAGTTGGTCAGAAAAAAAGTCACAAAAAAGACACCAGGGGCTAGAAGAATAGTAATCCTAGACTATTTGATATCTGCCCCTTTCCCACGTAATCAGCAGTTTGTATGAAGTAGGTATATCAGATTTCTAGACAGGAACTCAAGGAACTCAAGATAAGATGCTTGTTTCAAATAACTCAAAGGGATACTGAAATGACTCAAATTCCATGTGATAAAGTATTGACTATGGAAGTACTCTGCAAAAGGGTAGGAATCAAAGTTCATCTAGGGGAATGCAGAGACCTTAAGGAAACTTGCAATGAAGAAAGGATCAGCTTTCCACATTCTATTAATTGGTAATGCAGGAATGAGCTCTCACAAAATACTTTCAAGGTATTTTTCTGTTATTTCAACCCACCCTCCTATTCAGTCCATAGAGTTCAATCTCCATGGTGTTCAATGCCTCCTCCTCACCCAACTTTAAGAAAAATGCTAACAGGAACTTACAGTAGTTTGATAACAGTTTAACTGGATCCATTCTATGGAATTCTAGGATTATTTGTAGGACTGCATGGGGAGTTCTTTGCTAGACAGCCATAGTGCTGTAGTTCAGAGAAGTGAATTAGAGCTTTCTAGGAGAAAATTCAAAGTACCTAACTATACTCCAAATTCCAGGATTCAATAGGATGGAGTCATACCATTAAAACATGTATCAGACTTCCCTAACTGTAGTATAGGTACATTCCTGTTCCACCATCCCTTTGCACAAAGCTCTGTCTCCAAAATGGAGGTCATCTTTTGGTGGTGGCCATTCTCCTGCAGGACTTGGGTGTTCACTTTTAAAAAGTAATTTGTTCCCATCACTCACTGAAAACTTTCCAAAAGTCACCTATTATTACTTATCACAAGGTTCAAAAGTAATTGTTGCATTGCTTGTTCCTCTGCTCATTACTTTTCTGTTGCTCTCTGTTACTTCTATTGCTGTAAAAAAGAATTAAGATTGAAAAGGGAATGACATAAAACTTGGAATATTGTCAAAATGGTTCTAAATATGACTAAAGTGCCCTTTAAAAGTAGCTTTTGATTTGAAAGTAACTGGAACAGTTACTCATTGCAGTAATACAGTACTGTACATTTCTTCCTGATCATTGTGTTACGTTTGTCATGTTCCTACGCCTCCATGGTTAAAAAGCTAACCAATGGCATACATTACTTTTACCTCACTGCTTTCTAGCTCTGTTGTCCTATGGGTATCTGGAGGCTAGAATGTTGCTGGATGCACAAGCAACTGTACTTGTAAACACTGCTGTTGACATTTACTAAGAGATTAATCTCTGTTCACCAGCAGGCATTTCCTCCAGCCAACATGAAGTCCTGGAGACCTGCTCACACACGCTTCAGTGTGACCTAAAGTTTCTGGATTGTTATGTTTCAGCTAGTAAAAAAAAGACAGCAGTGCCCAAATATATCTGAGTAGGAAGAACAACCAGTGACAACACTGGCTGAGCCAGGTAGCTGGCTAAGAAAAATGGAGATGTCCCTGGCATGCAAGACATTGCTAAAATCCTCAATAAAAATAAGGTTGTAGATTCCAACACATCTGAGAGAGACCTGTGCATGTTCATTCTAGGGCTTGCCAATCTTTACACCAATGTCCCATGCTGGGTGACCACTTATGTATGACTCAAAAAGGTGAACAAAAGAAGATGCTGGTTTTCACAACTTTATTCTGCTTATTTATATGCATACATGTTTGTTACTGTTGTTATGTGCCTTCAAGTCAACTCCAGACTTATGGCAACCTTTTTCTCGGCAAGATTATTCAGAGGAGGTTTGCCAGTGACTTCCTCTAAGGCTGAGAGAGTTTGACTTACCCAAGACCAACTAGTGGGTTTCAATGGCTGAGGAGTGATTTGAAACCTGGTCTCCAAAGTTTTGGTTCTACACTTAGATCACTACACTTCACTGGCCCTCATGTGCATAGATGTATATTTAGAAATAATGGTTATAATTTCAATAGAAATACAATTCAGGTTTTGTTACAGTGGGCGAAACTGATCTAGTGGCCTGTGTTCCAGCTCAGCTTGCCGTTTCCACTGTTGATGGACAAGAGAGGGAGTTGTGCAGCCCCCCTGATGTTGCTGAACTGCAACTCCCAGCTGCCCTAACCAGCATAACCAATGATAAGGAATGCTGGGACTTGTGGTTCAACAACATCTGGAGAGCTACACAATCCCCATCGCTGTTCTATAGTCTGGAACTAGAACTGGACTGAACAGTGCTACCAACAGGGGACAATTATTTAATAGCCCTTTAAACAGAGCACTGTCCTCTGTACAGTAGGACATGTGGGCACCTTGCATTCATTTCTTCTTCATATCATAAAACACAGTGCACTGAGTACATTACCCTGATCAATAGGGAAGAACTGGTTGTACTTGTCCCAAAGATAAGTCAGTACAAACAAGATTTATAATATTGTTTTGACTGACTGTTTTAGTGTATAAAGGTAGGTGTACATTTGCAGGTTCCATGTAATCATTCATTGGTCAGAATCAAAAAGGAACAGCGTTTCAGGTATAATCTAAGGCATGAGTCAGAAAAACATTTGCATTACCAGTGAGGAGCAATATAGGAAAGTGAACAAGTAGGCGGTGTTCATAGAATATTTGCAAAGTTAGGTCACAAGGGACTTGCCTTGCTGATAATCGATATTTTAACAAGATATTCAGCATTGGCTAGCACCAGAGCAGAAACAGTCAGAGTGAGCCAGAAATACCTGGTCTTGAATTAAACTTTTGTCTTTAGCAAGGTCACTTAGAGCTGACTCCAGTTTTGGAAAGGTTCTTG
This sequence comes from Cyclura pinguis, assembly GCA_030412105.1. Lineage (NCBI taxonomy): Eukaryota > Metazoa > Chordata > Lepidosauria > Squamata > Iguanidae > Cyclura > Cyclura pinguis. The sequence continues at coordinate 39,736,428 of CM059603.1, forward strand.
AGCATCTCCCTCCCTCCATCCCTCCCCTCTTTCCTGGTGCTGGGCTGTTGGGCTAAAAAACAATGGCAGGGCAACCAATGATGTGTGGAAAGGAATTGAATTACACTAGAGTTTCTTGCACTAGAAGGGATATAGGGCCAATTTTCTATTAGTCTGGACAGGTTAGCATCTGATCAAGCTAGACCCAGTATCAAGAGGAAGTCAAGATGGTAGGGAGGTCATGTGTCTCTTACAGAAAACAGTCCTCTTTGAAGGACTGTCCAATCCAAGACTGTTTTAAAGACAAAGCACTGTAAAAAGAGAGAAGAGACAGTGACTTTGAACAGTCAGCACCTGGACAGTAGACTGAGCTGACACAGAGGTCACCTGCTCATAGTCTTCCATCCTCAGCTGCTTTAGCAAATACAACAACTGTATTTCATAAAGCTGATTTTTTTTAAAAAAAAGTTTGGCTCAGGAGCAGGGAGGCAGAGCTTTGGGAGGAATAGGCTAGTAAAAAATGATGAAACACTTCCAAAGTTTCTGCATCCCTTCCTTTACACACACGGAAAATCAGTTGAAATTACATCACATAACCTGGGAACAGAAGAGTTGAACTATATCTTGTCAAACACCCCACTGAGACCACAAAACATGGCAAAATTGTCCTCTATGGCCTCTCTATGGGTGGGGGTTAGTGAATTTTTAAAAGAATCTTTTAAAATTGATGTATGGCAGGCGTGGGTGAGGCCTTCCAAGGTCCCATAGAAGGCTAAGATGGACACCAGTGCTTAATAGTTGCCCACTCCTGTTCCAAATCTTTGCTGTTGTGGAAATATAATAATAGTAAATCTAATTCAGGATAAATCTTAATTTTTTGTTGTCGTCCTTCATGCTTCATAAAGGACCTTCATCCAAAATTGATTTACCACCTTACAGTGTCACCACACATGTATGTAGGTACTACTGGCATTAAATTGTTATTGCTGCATGCCTTCAAGCCATTTCTGATATATGGCAACCATAAGGCAAACCCATCATGGTTTTTTTCCTAGGAAGATTGTTTCAGAGAGGATGGTTGTCTTTGCCTACGTGTGAGATTGGGAGAAGAGTGCGACTTGCCAAAGGTCACCCAGTGGGTTCCCATGGCCAAACAGGGATTTCAATCCTGGTCTCCACAGTCATAGTCCAACACTACATGCCAGCTCCCACATTTTTCCTTCACTGAAGAAATCATATAGCTCAGCTTCCTGGCTTTTATATACCACTCTATTATTCCTTTTATTCTAATGTGTACAGAAACAGCCTTTACTGTGTTACTTCTCCACATATTTTCCCAGTCTCCTTTTTTCTCATTTTTATATGAATATCCTGTGTTCCCATATTAACTAGTTGCATAATAGATTATGGAAATTTAGCTTTGATAGAAAACACAACAATTACATTATACAGCAGCTAACAGTAGCAAGAAATCATCAAAGACAAGATTTTTTTTAAAATAGTATCTGGCTCCTTCTTAAGAATCTTTAAAAGCTCTTTATGCCTTCCTTCAGTAATAATTTATGGTAATTTATGGAATGATACCTTGAGCTAAAAGTAACTAGAATTTGTTTGTTTTTAAATACCTAATTCTAAACAGGTCTGTACATCCTTTGTTGTCTTTTATCTGGTTCTTTTTAAAAATGATAGCTCCTGTTACTACAAAGTTTAGTGTTAAAACACCAAAAACCAGTTAAAGGATACAACCACTAAAATCAATCACCAATAAACATAAAAATGGTTTAAAAGGCCACTTTTAAAATATACGTCTTATCCACTCCCTTCCTGAAAGCAGCCAGAGTGGAAACCGATTGCAACTGATGGCATAAAAATGCCATGACTATTCTTCAGTAACTGTTCTCTAGTTCTTGCTCAGCATTCCAAGCCCATATATTCCAAACCCATCACTTAACAGCCCCGTATGATGACATATTCCCAGATAATAGGCTGAAAGCAAACACTGGGTCTACAGAGGCTTTCAAACAGTGGAAAGATCTTTAGGCTTCTTAGGAATGGGTCATGAAAGGTCATGGATGTATCAACCAAGAACTCAGAAATTTGTCAGATTTTTTTCCCCTGAGTATCTTGTCCTCTACTGTTTTCTGATGTACCCTTCCTTTCCCTCTTTTCTTTTAGGTCACACTGCCCAGTTCATTGCCTACTGGAGAAGCTTTTTCAGGCAAAGCACTGGGTTTTCCTCTCTAATTTTAAGACCTCAGTAAAGGATAGGTCTAGTTTGATGGATCCCTTTTCTTTATGTCTTCCATAGTAACAGTGGCTAAAAAAGCAAAAGAAAACATTTTATCTGTGTAAATCTGTTCTTTGCAAAAGAATTTGGAAGAAAGAAATCCTGCTGGAATACAGATGCCTCTGGTGTTGTCCGTGATGGTATTATCCTGATAGTTAGTGTAAACTACAGATTGCTTTACTTCAGGAGTTGGTGCCTGAACTGCAATTCTAAATGTTTTAGACTGTAGTTCCTATAAGACCTGACCTTTGGCTATGTTCAGAAGGCTGATGGGAGTTGTAGCTGAAATGCATCTAGACAGCCATCATTGCCCACCTCCACTTTACTAATCTCAAGAGTGGGGAACATGTGGCCCTTCACATTTTATTGGATTGCAATTCACATCAGCCCTAGCCAACATGAACAATAGGAATCATGGAAAGCGCCAACCAACAACATCTAGAGGACCACGTATTTCCCACCTGTAACTTAAATAATGTAGACAGGTCCTTGCACTTTCTTCTCCAATCCCTGACACACCCTTTTTTATGGAAAATGATCTGTATTTTTAATATAGTCCTAAAAAGCAAAATCCCAATGAATTGATCTTTTCCCCTGCCCATCCCCATTGTCATATCTCTTCTCCAGGATCTCGCATGTTGATTTGTGCCTATTACACGCCTGTTAAAGGCACAGAGCCTCAATCCATAATAAAGATAGTCTGTCTGAGTGACAAGTTTTGATCTGTCCTCTTGGCCTGGTACTTATGTATTGGTATTGCTATCGGAGAGATGTTCACTGGTCTGTGTGAAATGAATTAGTGGACTCTTCGTTATTGCTTAATGGGATTCATGTTTGCATAACAGAAACTACCAACACAATTAAGCCTAATTGGTCCCACTTACCAACAGTCTCAGAAGAGCAGTCAAGGATTAAATAGGAAGATCATGACAACTAAATTTCTCCTTGGCCTCCCTATGGTTCATTTCTAATGACCATACCTGAAGAGTTCATGGTCTCAGTTATCCTTTTTTTTTTTCCAGACCACACATTTCTGGGGCATTCTGGGAGCTCTTGTCATGTCCTACCTGGAAGAGGTCTCCTCAGACAAGAAAGGGGAAGATGAGTGCCAAGATAACAAGCACCAATCAGAATCAGAGGAAGCAGTATCCTGTTATGACACTGGCAGAGCCTGGTCAGTCCCAAGCAGCATCTGCAGGTCAAGAGGAGGAAACTGAGGCTCTTTATCCTGTGGAGTGTTGTAAATTAAAGTACTAAGAGTAAAGGGCCAGGAAAAGCCCTGCTATATTTTAAATGGAAGATACTGAGTCAGTGATTTCACCTGGACTGATTTACTGTGGGTTATAAATTACAGTAGTTCAGCCAAGGCCATTCCGTTGCTGCAGACAATCAGCTACAACACTTCTTTGCAGTTCTGTTTGGTGTGTCAGGCTTTGTGGATCTCTGGCCTTCAGGATGTTCCTCAGAGTAATCATTCTGGCAACTCTCTTCTTGGTTTTACGCTCTGCTCGTGAATGCTTTTGCCATTCAGACTTCAAACAGCCTGGACGATGCTTCTGCTTCCACTGATACCCTGTATATGCCCTGGGCAGGCTTTGTTTTCCGTTATCAGTTCTTGTGGACTGTAGATACACTTAACAAGTGCTTGCCAGCCTTAGAGAGGATAGCTGTACTCCAAAAAAAAGAGAGAAAAAAACCTTTGCCAAGTTCTGGTTAATATATATGGAGGATGGAATATAGAAGATGAAATATTGATGGATATCTGTAATAATAAAATAGCTGGACTGAGTTGCTCTCTGCCTATGGCAGCCATAATTCATTGAGATTACAAGCTAAATGACTCAAAATTTGCCAGAGCATTTTTGGTAGCCATCCAAGTTGTAATGCTGAGAGTCAAGTTTACATTCCAAACTTGTGGAGAGGGTACTACCAACAAAAAAGAGTTGGCCATAATCCATCAGGAAATCATTGCAGATGCGTGAAAATCTTACAGCTTGTTTTTATTTGTTAACTAAATTGCAGTGTGGAGCTTTGAACTGAAAACTGCAAATTCCAACTGAGAAGATGCCTGGAAGCAGGCAGGCCTGCCATAACTCTTTGGGAAATAGTGGTAGACATCTCAAAATTCGACAGAATGGTTGCCTTCCATGTTCTAGTAGCCAGTTTCAAGCTGAAATTCCAAACAGAGGCTTCCTAAAAGTAAAAGTGTGGTTTGTATAAGTCAGTGATACAACATGGTAGATGCCTCAAAATTTGACAGAATGTTTCTAGTTGTCACCTAAGCTGCAGTGGCTAGTTGCAAGCCAAAATTCCAAACACAGGGCTTACTAGGAGCAGGAGGTGGGGTCCTGCTAAAACTCGCCTCAGAATATTTTTCTAAAGGAAAGGCCACCACTTGCTCAGCAGCAGTCCAAAATATTCAATGTGAATTTTTAAAGGCATTAGCAGTGAACGGCAAAAGGGATCTGTTGTCTTAATTTCCATTGTCAGTGCTAGCCTGTAGTGATATATTACTATACCAATTTTAGTTTTGTTCTTTATCTACTACCTTTTGTGCGGTTCCTTTGTCACACACATGTATTTGTTTTGCTTTTGATCTGTTTTAGCATGTATATTTTATCAACATAGTGTTTTGTAACAGCCATAGTGCTGTAGATGAATAAAATGAATCAATCAAGCTAATTTTTTAAAAAGCTAGAAAATGGGAAAGGACTCTCTGAAGCACTGCTACTAAGATACTAGAGGCAGGAAAAAAATGTGAGAAAACAGGAGAGGTTAAGGTACAACTGATGAAATTCCTGAGTTTAAAAGGGGTCAAGAATATGGGAGAAGGCTCTTGGATTCACTGCAGGTAAGAGGGACTCCTGTTTAAGTATTAGTTGCCTGCACTTCACTTGGTATTGAATATACGAGCCATACAAACGTATCCTTCAACTCTTATTTGTTAGGGATAGTTCTAGTTTTCTGGTGTCCATTAGAGGTGCATTATGCCAATGATGCTAATTCTACACAGATAGGAAGCAGTATAGTGAGTAATATCTCGAAGAAAAAAGAGGCCAGAAAGGAGATGAGGAAATCAGTCAAATAATGAGATGATGCTGAAAAACATGCGAGCAGTAACGGCTCAAATGCAAGAGGAACGTGCATTTGCTAATTTCCCAAGCATGAAGTTTAGCAAGGGACAAGTTAACTGGCTGCTGACATGGTCAACAGTAGGAGCACAGGAACTAAAGCATGGTGGGCAAATTCTGGTCCTCTAGATATTGATGGACAGCAACTTCCATCAGCCCTAGTCAGCCTAGCCAACAGTGACAGATAATGGGAGTTGGAGCCCAAGGACATCTGGAAGATCCCATTTTGCCTATCCTGAGCTATATAGTCCTGGAGGAAATGCAGTTCTTGGAAGCTTTGATAACTCTACTGGGAAAAAAGAGAGAGAGAGAGAGAATTGGAGGACCAACATTAATTGCCTCAGGGAAGCAAATCTTCCGGAGATAGAGAGTTGAATGCAGTCTACAAATGCCCAGAAGCCTGAAACACTCTCCACCAGCATGAGCTTCAGAAAAGCAAAGAAGCCAAGGTTAAGCTTCAGGAAATGGAGAGTGCTAAGGAGCTTAAATACAATTCTTCTATCATTGCTCTGGAGGTAAAGATAACACAAATGGAAGCATAGTTGGATGAGGAAGTATTTGGTCACCATCAAGCAGGTGTGATCTCCAAAGAAGAAACAGGTGGATGTTGTTTTACAGCTGTAGAATGAGAGTTGTAATGCTGGTAAAAATTACCTTAGAGGGAATTCCCAAAGATGAATGCTTGGGGTAGATGTAGATGTCGATAGCCTTTATTATTCCTGGGAGGGTTCAGCAACAGAAGCTACCTTAATGTTTCCTAGTCTTGACCATTTAGTACACTTCTGTTTGATAATGCCTGAGTCTTGCTGGTTCAGTTTTGCCAGATCGCTTCAGGAGCAGCTCAGGTCCCCTCCAGCCTAACCTTGGGGGTCTGTCCCCACATGCCCCTCTTCTAGAGTCCATGGGAGTTGGATGGAGAGAACATAATTCTGCAAATTTCTGCCCTTGTTCCACCTGCCATCACTTGACTGATTCTTCTTACCTTTCATTGGCCCTTCCTAGGAAAAAGATTTCCTTCTCACTTGAAGGGTAAACTTGGAGAATCTTATCTGTATGGCATAACATTCTTCTCCTAATTTAAATGAGGTTTCACAATAGTTTTGTATGTCTTTATCTGTTAAAAAATTTCTGAAGTGTTTTTGTATTTGAGTTTCAGTTGTATCTCTCTTTGTAGCTGAAAAGAAAGAACAAGATTAAAATGGAACCATTTCCTGGAACAGTTATTGCTGAAAAGGTTTTTGAGCATTTCTAGCCTCAAAGAACACTTACGGAAAAGAACAATTACCTCTGCTACAGAAAAGCCACTGCTACCACCCCATATCAAGGATAATACACTGAGCCATTATAAATGTGAAATAAAGCAAGGTTTTCAGTTTCAAAATATGTATTTGCACTGATGTTTTGGTTTTGATTTTTAACATTTCAGAGGCATGCAAGTTTATTTCACTCAAAATAAATTTCTTTTGAAACCACCTCAGTGCATTCAAAGTTCACACTGCTTGATAGGGTGATATGGTAGTGAAACATCTTATTTGCCAGTTTTACATATTGGAAAGAAAGGATGCAACAAATTAAAATAACACAATAACCTACAACGAGTTCCTTTCACTGTAACAAGGGTGTAGTCAAATCACATTTTAAAAGTAATGTAAGGTATGATAACAGCATTAGCTTTATCAACATTCCTGCTATTTTTAAAAGTTATTTTTAAAGCGAAGTTACAGGCGTTTTTGAAGGATTTTTTTTTCCTTCGAGTTTTATGTCTTTTTTTCCTTAAGCAATCTCTGGTTCTTGGAAGGTAAATGGACAATGTACATGTTGCCAAAGATGGATGGGGGTGGAAAGAAGAAATGCATCAGATCAAGCAGAAAACTCAGTTGTACAGGTTGTTAAAACACCATGCTTCAAGGCAGGGGTGTAGTTATGGAGGTCGGAAATGAGGGCATTGCCCATTGCCAGATGGCAGTTCTTCTCCCCAAATGAAATTTTCAGTAACAATTTGACACAACATTTTTATGAATGCTCCACTATCTGATGAAATTGAGATCTAATACTATCTCAGTGTTGTGTGTGTATTATACATACCTCTGTCAATTTTAGCCCAATATACTTAACCAGAGATATATGCAGACAGTAGTTACCTATTGAAACACACCAGCTTTGGGTTTTTATAGAACTGATGATATTTTTTATTCATGCGTTATTTTATGTTTCTGAAAAATACACATTTGAGGAGAACTTCAACTTCATTATAATTGTATAATGCTGATGTCTGCTTTGATCAATCCAGTTTTTGTAAGCAGAATACTTCCAGACCACAGGTATACCCCACTGTGGACTAGTTTTGGGGAGCAGGTTCTGGCACACAGCTCAGTGGTAAAATTAATGCTCTCTTCATTTCAAAAGCCTAAATGGACTTACTAGTCCCATGTTCTCTATGCTGGCTGGGGGTTACTGAGAGCCATAGTCCAAAAAAAGGGGTTTCTTAGCTCTGAAATGCAATGTAAATGTGTAATACAAATACCTGAAATTTATTGTACAAATTATACTTAAATTATACCCTGTTGTTGTTGTGTGCCTTCAAGATGTTTATGACTTGTGGTGACCCTAAGATGAACCTATCACAGGATTTTCTTGGCAAAATTTGTTCAGAGGGAGTTTGCTTTTGTCTTCATCTGAGGCAGAGAGAATGTGACTTCCCCAAGGTCACCCAGTGGGTTTCCACGGCTGAGCAGAGATGATACCCAATCTATTATCCAAAACTCCAGAGCTATAATCCAAAACTCAAACCATGCTGGCTTTCTATACTTACTAGTACTTAGTTTGAATATATTCCTTCATACAACCCAGTATACTATTTTTCCATGATACCTTTTCTCTTTTGGAACAATGCAAATGTGGCAATCCTAGCAGTGGACTATATGGGCAACTTCTTTCAGTCAAGATCACACATTCCATTGAAGATACTGCATTTAGTACAACAATCTCAGCGTGATCTGGATGCATAGGACTGTGCCTGAGCTTGTTTCTCTAGCTCTTACCACCTCTGAGCTGTGTGAACATGTTAAGAGCCAGATTATTGTGTCATCCATTACACGTTATCTTTCCCTGTACTCTTCAAGTGTCTAAAAGAATGTTGTATTATGTGCCTTCAAGTCAACCTAGGCTTATGGTGGCCCTGTGAGTTTTCTGGGCAAGATTTATTCAGATAAGGTGTGCCACTGTTTTCCTTTGAGGCTGAGGGAGTGCTACTTACCCAAGATCACTCAGTGGATTTTCCTGCCTGAGTGGCAATTTGAACCTTGGCTTTCCAGCATCCTAGTTCAATATAATCTGCTACAACATGCTGGCTCTTATCTAAAAGAATGCAAGAACCTAAAAGAAGGAGCTCTTGCTGTGTTTCAGTCATTGCAACTGTTACTCTGACTTCTAGGGATTCCCTGGGGGACACCTTGATTTGCTCCAAAAATGCAAAGACTGGGGGAATTAGCAGAGCACTGGCCTTGGCAGAATGAAGGGCAGGGTAACGCAGTGAGATCTTTAACCCAATTTTTATAGGGTCAGACCACACAAAAACCAGCTAAAGATGAAAAAGTAAGCCAAAAAAGAAATGTTTTTATTGGGGGAATTCACTCATGCATGCACACAAGATACATACAGTCAAGCATTCATACAAGAGGTAACTAAAGGAGAAAGGGAGGGGAAAAATTATGGATAGAGAGGCTGAGGGTTTTGGGGGTTACACAGTTACCATTTCAGAAGAGGAGTGAAGAGCTTGAAATGTGACTTCGACTTCTGTCTAAGGGCAGATAGATCAAGATTCAGAGCAACGTAGTTGAGTCTTGCATTTCATCTGACTGCCACTGAGTTCTCAAAACCAAGGGTTTATATACTCTCTTTTCCTCCCTGAAGGGGTGTGAGTTGATTGCTCTCCCAGCCTAGTGAACAATGGGAGTTGCAACACAGACAATGAGGTCTGGAATGGATTGATTGGTTTCAATCTCTTGGTTGAGAGGGGGTTTCTGGGCTAGCTGCAGTAGAATATGCGCACAGTAGGGGTCTTGGCCTCTGCATCTGGGCACCTTATTGTTTTCTGAGGTTGGCAATTGATAGAATTAGCTCAGAACCATTAAGTCAGGCTTTCTTGGCTAATTTCAGAGAACTTTTGACCTGGCCATGCTGAGGTCATCTCTGACCTATTCCCATCCAGTGTCCCTTTCCACATGGCCTTGCCAGCCATAAGTATAATTTATATTTTATGCTAACACATCTGCCAATTAATATATTTTGCCAATTAGACTATATCAAAGCGTGGAGGTGTATGGCCTGGTAACACAATCTTTTCCTTCGTTTCCCTGTTGGACCTCTGTTTTGATATTCTTGCACCCAAGAGGATCTTAACATATTCCTTTTCTTTGTGCAGTGTCTTTTCTTTGGAATGAGAAGAATAGCAATAGAAAGTTGAAGGACTTAGTTTTTGCCTTCAGGGCCTCATACTGAGTGTCAGCAAGTTCTATTTGTGGCTTGGCATTGCGCTTCTCCTTTGTCTAGCAATTCAGAGTTTATGGGTGGTTGTGTCTCAGCTTCCTCTTTTGTATTACAGCTGTAATTACACTGATTTGCTATTACTGGAAGAATGATGGTGAAGAGGATGGGCCTGAGTCCTTCTTTAGAGAGGACAGTCCTTGGTTTGAATAGCTGTCCTGGTCCAATTTAATGATATGAAAGAAACAAGAGATTGTTATTATTTATTTATAGTTGGCCCTCTACATTTGCGAGGTTTAGGGGCACAGGATGCCTGCAAAAGTGGAAAAACCACAAATATCAAAATGTGTGTGTGTGCGTGTCTGTGGGAAGAGAGCTGAGGCATGTTGGGGGAGAGCAGGCACCCAGGGTCCTAACCAGGTCAGGGAAAGGAAGTGCGTCTGTGTGGTTGGTGGCCCTATACTTCCTCTCTCTTGCCCATCTCCTTTCTTGGGTGAGTGGGGGGTACTGGGAGAGAGTTTGTGGTGCTGAGAAGCCGGGCTGTGAGCCATCCTTAGCTGGCCAGACAGCAGCTGTTGGAGGAGGAAGGAAGAGGACCAGAGGCAGGTTTTTAAAGGGCTGCGCAGCCTGATCAGAGTAGAGCCTCCGAGAGGGAAGGTGCCCCTGGAAAAGAAGTGCCTGAAGTAGAGGGGGGCAGGAGTTGGAGAAACGAAAATTGACAAATGTTCAAATCAATGAAAGTGAAACCTGTATTTATTTATTTATTTGTATCTCACTTACAATTTTAAAAGAACAAAGAACAATACAATTACAAGAATATAAAAAGTAAACATTATAGTAGAATTAAACTATTAAAAGTATTTAAACATTTCAAACCTCAAGTTAAAAAAAATGAAATGCAACAAGAAAAGAGAAAAAGCTATTAAAAATAGTTTAGTTTAAAACGATGCAGCAACCCCATGCCCATTCTTTTAAGATGTTCTGTTTTAAAAACCTGTTGGAATAAAAGAGTTTTAGCCTGTCAATGAAAGGACAACAAAGGGAGTTCCAGAATCTAGGGGCAGCCACCAAGAAGGCCCTATCTTGCATCTCCAACAATCACTTGGGACAATGGTGGGACTGAAAGAAGGTCCTCTCCACGTGAACTTAGGGCCTGATACACGGAGATATGGTGTACCAGACAGCCTGGACTTGAGATGTTAGAATTTTTCGTGAAAAGCAGCCTAGCATGCTATTCATCTGGTCACAGTCATCAAGTAGGCCCTACCCCTAGAACAAAAAGCTTTTTGAATCTGAGGTCTTTTTAAAGGATCCCACATAGAAAATACTCTTAATGTTTGCTTAAGCTTGTTTATTTCAGTCTTGCACTGTCTCAGGATACTGCAGCATTTTGTTGAGTAAGGCTCACCTGAGGGAGATTATTGTACTATTCTCTGCATTCTGACAAACACAAAAGTGTTGAGCTAATCGTCCTGTGCCAGAAAGATGACACTCCTCTCTATAAGACATTGTTTGCTAACGGCAGGATGTCACATAGGAAGAAAAATAGTCTTGCACGGGCATTTTCAGTTGTTGTCCAATAATTTAATCAGTAATCTTGACACACCTGGGCCTAAATTGTTCTGAATCAACAGAAGACTCACCATTCAACAACTGATTTGCTAGATCCACCCTGCTTGGGACTAACCAACAGGATTCCATCCTTGTGTTGGTAAATAAAGGAAGCATTTTTCCAGAAATGAATGCTGGCTACAAGTTTCAACTTGGAGAACCCAGTTAATCCTTGCTGTCCTCAGCAAGATAGTCAAAGAGGTTACATTTTAGAATGTGTGTGTGTGTGTGTGTGTGTGTGTCTCACACACACACACAAAGTGTGCCTTAGCAGGGATGTTACACAAGTGTGGCCATCTTGGGCTACAGTGCTGTAAAACACTTACGAACTGCAATCCTATGTGCGTGTTCCTGGGAGTAAGCCACACTGGACTTGGTGGATCTTCTTACTCAATAAACACATGTGGTTGGCATCTCGTTACTGGCATATGCAGCTATAGATTTCCCTTTTCAGGCATTACACAGGTTGGTATTCTGTTCCATCCTACCAAAAGCCCCAAATACCCCCTGACTTACCATTCAGCCTCTGAAGCCCTCTCCATTGCTATTCTGTGTCTTGTATGGAACAGGCAAGACTGGAGAAGCCATCTGGCTATCTCTCCATAGCCTGAAGTGAAAGGTTGACATGAACGTTGAGACTTCTGGAAGACCCTTGTAGAACTCAGCACTTATGTAATCATTCTGCATATGGCTATGGGGACCTATCCAATATGCTCCCCACAAGACATGGAATGGTAGTACAGAGGGGACTTTAGAGGCTATCCCGTAATTCTAGGGGGAGTAATGTATGTTTCAGTCCAGTGTAGGTCCACATACAGAACCACAACACTACATTGAGCCACATAGGATTGCAGCTATAGGATTACTATGTTAGGCTATAGCTTTGTACCCATGTATCTGAGAGTAAGCCCTGTTGCTGAGTTGTGCTCACAAAGTAAGCATGTCTAATCCTGCAGCCCAAAAGGAGCCCTCTGTTAATTGGGAACCACAGTAAAGATATGTTATTTAATACACATCTTTAACAAAACTGCAGATACCAAACAGCATGTTAGGAGGCATGGTCCCTTTGTTGGAGCTAGCAATTTTTGCAGTCTTATACACATTAAATGCTAATTAGCAACTTCTTGTTCATTTGCTTTTCCACATTCTCTTCCTGCATGCTATTTTTTCTCTTCCCTCTGTCTCCTTCACATGACCATATTTTTGATTATGAACAAATAAATTGTAAGAAAAGCTGTTATGTATTTTACAAAGAAAACCACACTTATTTATTTCCTCTGATAGACCCTGTGGATGGGTGGGCATGGGACTGGTTATTGTTCATCGTCTGCCTTGCCAATTGATTACTCTGCTTGAGAGACTCAGTATTGTTTCTCACATTTCCCAACAGCTATCACAAAAAGATCTAAATCAAATTGCTAGACTAGAGAACACCTACTGAATTCATTTCTAAATGTTAAGTCAACACTTATGTTAATCCCACTAATCTACTGTGTCAATTCCAGTTGGGACTAGTGATTGGATTAAGGTCATGGGTGGGAATCATGAGGGCTTCCAGACTTATTGGACTGCAACTCCCACTATGTCTTACCATGGGCTATGCTGTCTAGAGCTACTGGGACCTGCTGTCCAACAATATCTTGAGGGCCTCATAATTCCCACCCAAGTTAGGCCATAGGATGGCTGTCTCTTCTAAGATGCTGCTGTTGGTGCTGTTGCTGTGATAGGACATGACATTTGAAAGTTAAGTGTGTTTGTTCCTTTAAAAAAAAAGGAAATTTTCATTAATAGTTTTTAATCAACAGGCTGTAACTCACATGTTCCATAGATTTAAATGTATTTAATTAGATTGCAGTGATGATGATGATACAAATGGTGTTGGTCATAGCGAAGATGATATTTAATAATTCCTAAACTAGTTGTTCACAACATTATTTTGAGAGGCTGTTTTTTAGATTCTGGTTCAAACTGTATTTGAAATGTGCAGTGAATCAGTTCTGGTACAGTCAGCCCTCCATATTTGCAGGTTTCACTTTTGCGGATTTGATTGCTCACAGATTATTTGCTGTCACCTCTGCTGCCTCCCTATGCCATTTTTAATAGGGACTGCAAGCCTCGTGAGATTGAGAAACTGCAAACAAGGCCTATAAGTTTCTACTAAGAATTGTGTGGGGCAGCAGTGGAGGTGGCAGTAAGCATCACCAGCTGCCCACTTTTGCCTCGTGAAGGAACCCTGATGCCTCAAAGGCATCCACGGTGGGTTGAATATGGTGATCATACTTTTTGTGTGTGTTAAATATGGTTTGGGGGGGCCTAGAGTTATTCACAGTTTTTCCACTTTCACAGGGGTCCTGTGCCCCTAACTCTAGCAAATGTGGAGGGATGACTCTACTTATGACTGTACTTATTTGTATTGATTAATCAATTATCACTTTCAGACTGGATACCCATATTTATACAGTAGCTGAAGCAAGAGAAGGCTTAAATGTAACCCCCATAGGAAAACTCCCATCAGAAGATCTCAGTGAAGCTCCCATTCAAGTCCAAATATTTTAATCTGATACCAACCAGAACTTATTTTTCTTCAGAAACCATCCTGTTATCCTATGCACACCTGCTGCACCACTTCTGTATCCAAACCATCAGAATCCTGGTACCCAAACTGGGTGGTGGCGGTGAGGTGTTTGTCACCCAGCCTGAAATTTGGTTTTATTGTGTATTATTGCATTTATCCAGATGCTTTTAAAACTGTTGGACATTTGCTTTAGAGCTGCCAACTGATTCAAAAGAATGTACAGGCATACTTTCATTTTTAGGTGCTTCAGTTTAGAGTGCTTAGATAATACAGTAGGCCCTCCACATTCGCGAGGGATAGGGACACAAATCCCTCATGAATGTCAAATAATCGTGAACAGGGCGCCCTCCCTACAGGCTTCTGCCTGGCAGGTGCCCCCACCCAGGTGGGAGGCAGGGAGGCAGGGACAGGCAATTGCCTTCTCTGCACGTTCCTGCCACCCGAGCGAGGCGTGCCCCCATTGGCTGCTGCAGCAGGAGGAACGCAGGGAACTGGCAATCACCTTCCCTGGACCTTCCAACTGCTGGCATGGGGTGCACCTGCACCCACCGCGGCAGCAGCAGGGGCAGCAGGAGGAGTGTGGGGAATAGGCAATCGCCCTCCCCAGACCTTCTTGCTCCCCACGCAGGTGTGCCCCACCTGCAGGGGCGGCAGGGGCAGCGGGAGGAGCGTGGAGAATTTGCAATCGGCCTCCCCGGACCTTCCTGCCACTCGCGCAGGCATGCCCGCACCCACAGCAGCACTGGGGCGGTGGGAGGACCGTGGGAAATGGCACCCTCCCTGGACCTTCATGCCCCCCCACGCAGGTGCACTTGCGCCTACAGCGGCAGCGGGGAAGGCGGGAGGAGCGCGGGGAACTGGTGATCGCCCTCCCTGGGTCTTCCTGCCGCTGGCACGGGGCATGCCTGAACCGGGGGCGGGGGGGAGGGGGAGAATGGTGGGGCAAGTGGGCACCCTACAAATAATCAAATTAGCGAAAGTGAAACCCATGAATGTGGAGGCAGAACTGTACAGTGCTTTTCAATTATACAGTACAGTGACCTTTTTTGGTTATCTGTGCTCAGTCAGTTTTTTATGGCATTTGTGCGCTCCCTGTCTCCGTGTTGTATTCTGACAATTTTTTTAATTCAATATTTTAACTTTTGTATCTTTTTTTTAAGGCCTAGCACTATTGCACATGTATCAAATGACAGTATAAATATGTTTTTTAACTTTTTTACACACTGGGAACTGAAGAAAAAAAGGCTGTGATTTTTGCTTTAAGGCAGTATTCATTTTATGGCAGTGGTCTGGAACTTAAGCTGCCATGGAAGCAACCTAATAGATGCAATATTGTGATGTCTATGTTTTCATATCCTTTTTAACTGAATGATAGGCAATGCTGTTAATTTTTGGTAGTATATTGGGAAAAACAGCAATAATAGAAATTGTGTAAGTAATAACACTTACAAAAGCTTTAAAACTTGAGGGTGTGGGGTTGTTGGTTTGTTTTTGGTTTTTTTTTATCATTTAGGACCATTTTGTGTTTTTCAAATTATTTCTTAAAGTGATTTAAAAGTAATGTGTTAGTAATGATACATTGTGCTTTTTACCACAAAATAATGACTAACAACAACAGATTAATTTTTTACAAGCAACGCTAATACTCTGTAATGTTACCAAGCACTTATCTGTTGCTGTCTATTTTTGCTTGGAAGTGAGTCTCATTAAGTGCAATCATTAAGATCAAGGATTCCCTGATAAATGTGTTTAAGATTCCAGACTTTATGAAATTGCTTTTGAATTGATTTATCTATCTGTTTTAAGTATATTTCCATATTCTCAAAACTTTAATATAGTTCTCCTTCAAAGATAACTCACAATGTAGTTCGAGACACAAAGCAAAACATCTCAATCTGTAGCTTGTTAGAAGTAAAAGTCATTCTCCGTTATACCAATGATAGAGCATCTTATAGAGAGAAATTATTTTAATTGTTTTGAATAATTGAAAATTATTTAGCACAAGGAGAAGTGAAGTAGATACCTGTCTTTTAGCAAATAGGGTTACGTGGCAGAGAAAATGAATACGGCTTGTTAAAGAATGATGTTCCAGGAAGAAAAACAAATTAGAAGGCTTTTATTGACAGAGATCAGCTAGAAAAAAGAATTTAAGAGAAAGGCAAGGTGACCTTTGTACTCTTGGTACAATACAGAGTTGAAAAGCAAGATTTCATGACAGAAGATAAGCAAACTATGCAGTTTTCGAAAGATTAATCTGTAATCTACACTAGTATGTGTTTCATCCAACAGAATTGTAGCGTGTATGAAAAATTGTTGACGGTGTATAAATTCCAGAGAAAAATTGTATTCACCACTAACTCGTTTCAGAGTGAGAGCTCCATCGGTCCACTTGTGCAATTGTAATTATTAAAGATTCCCTTTTTTACTCAAATTCTCTGAGTTGTTTTCATTGATTCCATTGCTCAGGGACAAGCAGTTTTGCGGCAACACCAACATAGACCTAAAAGAAAATAACACTAACTAATAAGTACTGTATTGATTTTTGTTGTGTTACTATTATGCTCTTATGTTATTCTGGTTGCTTGACAGGAATATTTTTAAGCCTGCATGGGTTTAATTTGATTGTTGCTCAAGAGTACAGACCTACAGTCAGTGGGAAAGGGGGTTCAGGGGGCTCTCGGTGAAATGTTAAGAGAAATGCTGTAACAAGAAGAACTGTTTCACAGTAGAGCAGCCTGTGGGGGTGATGGCCTCTCCCACACTGGAAATATTTAAGCAGAAGCTGTATGGACAGCTGTCAGAAGTGCTGCGTTTGCATAGCATTTGCACTGTGCATACTAACTATACTGAACACAGCAGCCTTTCCCAAACCGATGTCCTGAAAATGTGTTGGTCTCTCATTGTCTCGCACATCTGGAGGGCGCCAAGTTGAAGAAGCTGAAGCAGAGAGTTCAATGTTCAAGTTCTTCTCTCTTTCCTAATGTGTACTTTCCAGCTCTCCCAATTTGGCAGGGACAATCCAAATGAATCCTCTGTCATCCCACTTTTTCAGCTTTTTTTAAAACATCCCAGTTTCTCTCTCCTCCTCCCACTTTCCCCTTTGTCCTCAGCTTACTTCCATTGGTGCACATTGCATTCAAACAGCAAAAAAAATTGTACACTCAATTAACTCAGTGGGAGAGTAGACAGGTGCAGGCAGAGTCTTGCCCTTCTCCAATGGCAAAAGCAGCCTGTTTGTGTGCTTCCCTGTTACTAATTTTGCCACCTTGACCACATTCTGTTGTTGCTTGGCTGCACAGATCCCAGTTTTCATCTGTGAAATGTTGGAAAGTGTGCTGCTGGTAGAAATGGAATTGTAGATCATCTACTAAACTGAATAGTGGGAGATTCAGCATGGACAAAGGGAAATATGTCTTTGCACAGCACATAAATTGTAGAATTCAGTGGCACAAGATGTCACAATGGCTGCCAACTTGGACAGCTATAAAAGGGGACTGGCTGGATTCAAGGAGGTCATGGTCATCAAAGCCTATTAGTGAAGATACCGAAGTATCTTTCTCTTCCTCTTCCTCTTTTTCCTCTTCCTGTTTAATATCCTGTGCTTTATCCAAGGACCTCAAGGCAGCATACAATAAATGAATTTGAACTATTTATTTCTTTATGTAAAAATTTATAGCATACCCTCCATCTTATTGAAAACAATTTCAAACAGTAAGAATAATTTAAACAGACTAAAACCAGATCAAACAACTTAGCAAGGTAAAAATATGACTGTTTAAAACCAGTTGAAAGACTTAAAACAACTTAAAACCATGCATGTTTGTAGACTTGGATGAAATCAATTAGGTCTCAAAAGCTTTAGTAAAAAGTCCACACTATCCAACATTTCACAGATGAAAACAGGGACACATGTGTGGCTAACAACATTCAGCTTTGGTCAAGGTGACAAAAGTTATTAATGAGGAAGCGCACAGAAGCTAGAAGAGGCTGCAACAGTTTGCTTTTACCTGAGCCTTCCGGGAAGGACAAGATTATGCCCCCTCCTCCTCTCTTCTCCTCCTGTTGAGTTCATTGGATGCAAAGTGCTTTTGCAGTTTGAACCCAGTTTGCAGCATCTGAAGTAAGCAAAGAACAAAGAGGAAAAGAAGGAAGAGGACCAAGAAACCTAAATATTTTAAAAGCAGCTGAAAAGTAGGACAAAGGAGGATTAATGAGGATTGTCCTTGCCAAACTGGGACTTTTTTGGAGGTTACAAAAGTCCTGTTTCTAATTAGTGTCAGAATTACACCAGTATTGGTGACAGTTAAGCCTCTAAGGCAGAGCTTTCCAAACTTTTTATGTTGGTGACACACTTTTTGGACACGCATCATTTCGTGACACAGTAATTCAGTTTCACTAGCAAACCAGAGGTTAAACAATGGGAAAGGCAGCCCCGCCCCCCCCAATCCTGGCTCACTGCTGTTGCCCTCGCCAAGGAAAGACCCTGGGAAGGGTGGCAGCAGTGGGAAAGCCCCCCACACGTGATCCTGCCTCACTTCTGTTGCCCTCATCAAAGAAGGAAAGGCAGTCCCCCTACCTGATCCTGGCCCGCTCCTGTTGCCCTCGCCAAGGAAAGACCCCAGTGAGGGCGGTGGTAGCGGGAAAGGCAGCCTCCCTTCCTGATCCTGGTTTGCTGCCATCGCCCTCACCAAGGAAAGACCCCAAGGAAAGACGCCCTCACCAAGGAAAGACCCCGGCAAGGGTGGCAGCAACAGGAAAGGCAGCCTCTCTACCTGATCCTGGCTCACTTCTGTTGCTCTCATCAAGGAAAGACCCCCTACTTGATCCTGGCCCGCTGCTGTGGGGGTAGCAGTGGGAGAGGCTTAGGTAGGTGGGGGGTCTTTCTCAGCCCAGGGAGGCAACAAACCTACAGACTTGAAGCGACACACTAACATGTCGCAACACACCATTTGGAAAGCCCTGCTCCAAGGAGAGGGTATTTCAGAACATGTGCTACAATAGAGAAGGCCCTCTCCCCCATCCTCTCACAATAAATTGCCCCCACTGGTAGGACACAGATGAGGGCCTCTCTTCAGAACCAGTACAATTCTATATCTCAATTGCTGAGGGATGTGTGATGGAGTGTGCAGACCTTGGGCAAGTCACACTCTCTTCAGGTGAGTGTCCTGTATGCACCTGGTTGGCCGCTGTGTAGAAAAGCACTGGATCAGATAGACCTTTGATCTGAGCCAGCACAGCTCTTTTTTATTTTCTTATGTTTCGATGTTTGTATGACAGGCACAGATGAGCAAACACCTCTGTGGCCAGAAGTTCATCTTCCTTTTAGATCACAGAACTGAGAGGGAGGACAGCTGAAAAAAGAGCCTACTATTCCAATTCCCACATCATGGGAGTGACATATATTCAAAGCGCCCAACCCAGGCTTGCTGCAGTTAGTCCCTGCCATTGTTTTTCAGACTGGAAGAAACAGGATCTACCCAATGGGGGCAGGAAAACAACCTTTGCATGTCTTGTTGCCACAATCTTAGTACGCATTGTTAAATGAGGAACACTTGGGAATGCCAATAGAAAGTACATGAAGTTTATGGAGTGCTTTGTACTTCAATATATAGTGTTTTCTAGACATATCTTCTACCCTTCTAATGAATAATATTGAAGCAGAAACAAGAACTAAGCCATTAAGAGACTTGGACTAGATGTTTCAAATTGTTAAAGGCAAAAAGTCAAGAATATTGACTTAGTTTCATTTAGGAAAACCATAAGAGAATGAAAAACCAGTGGTATCAGAAAATAAACATAAGAATAGCATGCTGGTAAACACATTGTTTAAGCTTATATGCTAAAAGGAAGGAAAATTTGCATTACCAGAGCCCAAAATAAGTTTTGAATCATTAGAGCAGCTGTTTTTTTCTCTCAGACAGCAAATGTGAAACCGTCTCACAAGATGTGGCTGTTGAAGTCTAGGGGATATGAGAGACTGAAAAAGAAATGAAAAAAAGCAGCAGTTGAGGGAAAAACCAGCATGGTGTAGTGATCTGAGTGTTGGACTATGACTTTGGAGGGGTTTGAATCACTGTGCAGGCATAGAAACTCACTGGGAGACCTTGGGCAAGTCACACTCTTTCAGCCTCATAGGAAGACAAATGCAACCCCCCTCTGAAAAATCTTGCCAAGAAAACCATGTGACAGGGTCACCATAAACCGGGTGGCAATAGCAGCCTTCAAAACTCAAGGAGCTATATCTCAAGAATTCATGCTCTATGGGGAATGGCTTAGGAGAGTAGGTATGTTTAGCCTAGAGAAGAGATGCTTAAGAGGCAACATGATAGCTGTGTTTAAATATTTGAAGGGATGTCATGTGTAGGATGGAGCAAGCCTCTTTTCTGTTGCTCCCCAGACTATGACAAGGAGCAATGGCTTCAAACTTCAGGAAAAGAAATTCCAACTAAACATTAGGAAGAACTTCCTGATGGGTAAGAACAGTTCGACAGTGGAATACACTGCCTCAGAGTGTGGTGGAGTCTCCTTCTTTGGAGGTTTTTAAGCAGAGGTTGGATGGCCATCTGTTGGGAATGCTTTGATTGTGATTCCTGCATGGTAGGGGGTTGAACTTGATGGCCCTTGTGGTCTCTTTCAGCTCTATGATTCCATGATTCATACTTCTGGTAGATCAGCCTAGAAGAGCCTTTACTCGCTTTTCTCCCTGAAGTAAGTAGGCCCATGTATAACCACTCTTTCTCCATTCCTTGAGAAAATATTTCTACGAATATTTCATCTTCCTCAAATCATTATATTCTGTTGCTTGAAAAGTACCATTTTCCAGACACTGATGGCTCCACTGTGACTGGGAGCATGCTCAGAGATACAACTGCTTTAATGTCATGAACTTCTACATCACCTTGAGTGCCTCTCTGCTGCCATTTGTTCACAGGATTTCTCAAGTTCTCGTCTATATGTTACTTCTTACTTCTTTTACGTTGGAGACCAAGTTCTTTCCCAAAGTAACAGCGGCTGCGGCTGCTTAATGAGCTGTCGCTGACAAAGGTGCAGAAAACAG
The DNA here is from genome assembly GCA_030412105.1 of Cyclura pinguis. Taxonomy (NCBI): domain Eukaryota; kingdom Metazoa; phylum Chordata; class Lepidosauria; order Squamata; family Iguanidae; genus Cyclura; species Cyclura pinguis. The sequence goes on from CM059603.1 coordinate 39,757,553, forward strand.
CAATCCAATTGAAGCAGGAAGTTAGCTTGGGGGAGGGAAGAAAAAATAAGGGCATCGCCCCTCAAGTAAGAATTCTACCCCCCATGAGATTTTCATTCAATTCCTAAACTTCTAGCACTGCAGAGAGTGAGACATTGAAAATCATTCACATCTAAAACTCTTGCATTTGTTGTGTTCACATTGCCTTGGTAACTTACCTGCCCCTTTTCTTTGGATGCCTGAATCGTATTTCTAAATGGTCGACTGATGTTTTAAGTTACTTCAGTGCTAAAAATTTGAGAACTGAAGGAACATTTCATGAGGGGCAGAATTCTTATTTGGGAGATGCAATGCTCTCATTTCCCCACCCCCATAGCTACACTCCTGGCCTCCCAGATGAAAAAACTGCAATTTGGGGGACTGTTTTGTTTGTAAAATAGAGAAGTCTTTCTTTCACACAGAGCAATGTTACTATGTTATTCCCCTCCACGAGACATAGGCCATTTCCACACTAGACTGTTCTAGTGCTATTATTCCACTTTCAACATCCCATAGAATCCTGGGGTTTGCAGTTTAGGGAGGAGCCTTTGAGGACTAGACGGGCCCTTGGGTGATCTAGCTGTTTTCATATCCCTGCTAACAAAGGTATGCCTGTCCTTTGCAGCCATAACCCATTCTTTAGTGGACTTGTTGTTTTACATGGGAAGATGCTTTATATTGTATCCCACCTAAGGTTGCCAAAGTGAGAAGGGCTCCTGTACTTAATGGTTGTCTTTTGTTGTTGTGTGCCTTCAAGTCATTTCTTTTTTTTTTTTAATTATATTTATTGAGTTTTGTTCGACCAAGCAATATAAGAAAGGAGAATAGAACAAGAATAACATTGGCATAATAAAAAGAAGAGGAACATACCGTTCCAGTTTTACCTAATATACACATATTTGCACTTCGGACATAATCAGTAAAGATTCACAATAATAAATAAGTACCTTACCATAATCTACACGAATAGTCTACACAAGGTATTCTACAGATTCATTTTCAAAACATAGGCCTATTACTCTTTCTTCAGGTTCTTTCAAAACTCTAACACCAGATCGGTTTTACCTAATTTGAACCTTTCTAGTGCAATAGTTTGCGTGCACTTCTTTAAATAAACAGAATCTATTTCCACTAAACCTTTCCTAAACAGATAACATAGTAACAATTTATCACATTTACAAACTTATGATTAACAAAACAAAAAAGAACAGTTGTTGATTCACAAATATTTTATAAAAAAGACTTCCCCCACTGCTGACTAAAAGCCAGCGTGGTTTTTAACTTATCAGTCCCCCTCCATACTAAAAAGAGACGGGCTGGATAAATAGATACCTAAGTGCATTATAGGTTGCCAAAGTGAAAAGGACTCCTGTACCTTTAATGGTTGTCTTTTGTTGTTGTGTGCCTTCAAGTCATTTCTGACTTATGGTGACCCCAAGACGAACCTATCTCAGGGTTTTCTGGGGCTGAGAGTGTGTGACATGCCCAAGGTCACCCAGCGGGTTTCCATGGCCAAGCAGGGAATTGAACCTTTTTCTCCAGGATTACAGTCCATTGTGCTCTAATTATTACACCAGATAGTTGTGGTGGTCTTAATGGTTGTGTAGAAGAGGACATTTCAGCAACTGTTGCTTCTTACCTGGTTGCATGACAAACAACACCTGCTGAGATTCCCACTTTTACACAACCATTACTGGTCCAGGAGCCCTCCCCAGTTATCCCTCTGGCAATCCTAATCCCACTACTGCCCATCTGTCCAAATTGCCTGGCACTGGCTCTCCTGGTTTTAAGAGAGCCATTTTATTTCCCAGTCCTACCTGGAAGTGCAAGGGATTGAACCCAGGACCTTCTGTATGCAAAGCACATCCTTTACGGAGCCCTTTCCAAAGCAAAGAAAGGCATGGACCAAATGGGACTCATCTCTAGGTGTAAAGATGAACACATACTTATCCACATTTACTAAAAATTGTGTACTTCATTGTCTAATGCAGGAGTGCATGTCAAGTGGAGTCTTCTCATCCTTTCTAGTGAACTTTTTAGAAAAGCAGCAAATAGCAATGTCTTTACAGAAGAGCAGTCCTTCTGTTCATCACACTTCAGTTAAGCCTAAATACCCTAAAGGCACTAGATGCCATCTGATCTTGGAAGCTAAGTAGGGTCAACTCTGGTTAGCACATGGATGGGAAACTGTCAATGAATACCGGGTACTGTAGACTAAGAAAATCCTAGGAAATGCATGGGGTTACCATAGGTTGACAGGTGACTTGAAGACACATATACACACTGGTGGTAGAGTACAGCTTGTTAAGAGACAAAGCTTGGAAGGAACACATTACGAACAACATAGCTATGTGTGAAATGTTAGTCTATCAGGTAACTACAGTGAGAAGCAGCTACTTTCAAAAGCAATCCAGTGAATGTGAACAAAGTTACTTTATTTGTGGAGCATGCAATATTTTCTTGTTCCTTTTTAAGGGCCTTTTTAGATAGAAATGTTAAGACGTTTTATGCCATTCCTTTATCCATCTTGGGGTGAGGTGTATGTGTTTAAATTAATGAGAAGCAATAAAACCTAGTAATGCAATGTACTATTTTTTTTTACAATAATAACAGCAACTAATGGTTTTTAAAACACTATAATGAGCAATGAGAACACATTACTTTGTATGAAGTAACTGCTCAGCCTCTGGTTAGAGACTGCCCTCAAAGATATGTATGTGGTTAGTGCCTGCCGTGACTAATTTTTGAATAAGTTTCCATTACTATCAACAGAGGCCCCTTCACACTACACAGATATAGTGGTATGACTCCACTTTGCCTGCCATGGCAACAGCCTATGGATTCTTCTGATTTGTGCTTCAGGGAAACGTATGTAGAATTCTCTGCTAGAGTTCCTTTCTAAACTACACACCCCAGGATTCCATCGGATGCAGTTACAGAAGTTAAAAGTACACTCATAATGCTAGAACTATGAAAGGGCCTTGAAACATGATCCTACCTTCATGAAGAGATCAGAACTCCTTTGTTTTGGTAGGCATAACACCACTGCACACTTCATTTCATCACAAAGTTGCTGTTCTATTTAGACACACTCAAATTAAAATCAACCACTTTTCAATCCCATTGATCTTAATGGGAGAGCAAAGCATGTGCTCCACTCTCTCCCATTTAAATGAATGGGATGGGAAAATGAACATCAGCTGGATGGCATCAGCTCTTAATCTTCTTATTTTAAAGTATTTTAATCCATCTTCATCTATACGCTTTTCCCAAGTGATCCCTCAAAGCCTTCTGCAGCTGCAGTTTCTCTCAGTCTGTAATTGGTGTGCCATTTATGGCAGGCAATTCACATGGGAGAAAATGTCCACAATTGCATACCGGAAGCACTATAAGTGGATTGTTGTTCCTTTCAGGGTTGCAGAGTAATTTGGCTGCTTGTTTGTCCTTTCTGGTTCTTCCCCCTTAAAATCTCACCACAGCTGCATTCTCAGTGTGCGAGAAGATGTCCACACACAGATTCACACACATGCTGTTGGCTCTAGGATGTTCTTCCCATGGCTGCTACCCTTGGCCAGTGCATAGTAGGAAAGTTTGGGAAGGACTCAAGTGATGTAAGCTCAAGGGAACCTCCAGGAAATGTTCTCTTCTCTCCCATGATGCCACCGCATTTCATTAACAACCACATATATGTGTGTATCTAAAAACAACAGAGTCTGGTGGCTCCTTAAAGATTAACAAATACACATACCTATATAGCATAGACTATGCCACAATACATCTGTTAACCTTTCAAGGAGAACAAATCTCTCTTTTGCATGTGCTACAACAGACCCTTGTGCACCTGCTGTAAAAGTCCAAGTAATTCTGGGCGCAGTAGTCCCAAAACCTAATTTTTCCAGGGGAATCAAAATTTGTGTGCATCAGCCTGTTGAGATGGAGTGTCATCATGGTGTGTAGTGGTTTAAGTGTTGGATTAGGACTCCAGGAGACCAGGGTGCAAATCCCCACTCAGCTATGGATGCTCACTGGATGACCTTGGGCAAATCACATTCTCTCAGCCACAGAGGACAACCATGACATATCTACTCTGACTAAAACTTGGGGGGAAAAAACCCAACAACTGTAATATGGTTCCCATAAATCAGACTTGATTTGAAGGGACATAACAACAACAAACCTGCTGAGATTGTGGTGTACATTTCCATCTGAGAGATCGGTTACTACATTTCTATCCCTTTCTTCTGCGAATGAGTTTGAAGCAGTGCAAGATGTAAGAAGCCAAGTGTTCAACATTTAGGCCAGATGTAAGATCTGTCTGTGATCTCCAGGATATGCCTCTGAAAACCAGTTGTTAGAAGGCAACAGAGGAGAGCTATTGTGTTCTAGTGTCTTACTTGTAGGCTTCCCACATGCTTTGGGTTGTCTGCTGTGGAAGATAGGATGCTGGACCAGATAGGCCTTGGCTCTGATCCTGCAGGGCTCTTCTTATGAAGACTGATCCATGTGAGAAATGAATGAAAAAAAGGACTACTGACCAATCCTACGAGGTCTACTATTCATGCACACCTACACAGCACTCAGGAACATCCTGTTCAGAACTTAGAAAACTCAACTTGGGCAAGGATTCCCAGGCAGCATGGCTGATGTCCATAACCAGTTGCAGTCCCAAAAAATAATGCTTCCAACAAGTGATTCAGTTCATTTTCCTTCCACTGTGAGTGTGTGTGTGCATATGCCTTCAAGTCACCCATTCATTTATGGTGACCCCATAATTTCATAGGATTTTCTTAAGCAAAGAATACTCAGATGTGGTTTGCCAATTCCTTCTTCTGAAATATAGCCTACAGTACCTGGTATTTATTGGTGGTCTCCCATCCAAGTACTGACCCTGCTTAGCTTCCAAGATCAGCTGGGATACGGTGCCTAAAACTCTCACTTTTTTTCCTTTAGGCAGTCCCCTCTCTACCTAAAATAAAGTTTAAAATGAAGAAAGTGTGGAACATTTGTTCATTAACTAAACAAAAGAACTTTCTAGACCAGGAGTGGTGAACATGTATGTGGTCCTCTGATGGACTCAAATCCCCATCCACCCCAGGCAGCACTTCCAGTGCCAGGGAATGATAGGAGTTGTACTATAAAATTATCTAGAATGTCCCAGACTTTACTTATATGAAAATAACTAAATGCACTTGGCCCTCCATATCTGTGAATTCTGTATCCATGGTTTCAAGCAACCACAGTTTGAAATTTTTTAAAAAAAATCTAAGAAGCAAACTTTGATTTTGCCATTTTATATAAGTGGCACCATTTAACTACACCTTTATACATAATGGGACTTGAACATCCATGAATTTTGGTATACATGAGGGTGCTGGAACCAAATCCTAGCAGATGCCAAGGGCTCACTGTGAATAAAAATAAAAACTGGACAGAAATTTGCTTCAGGGTTCAGAGTGCTTCAGAGTGATCTTTCTTTAAAGAAAAAAAAAATCAAAGGGCAACATAAATGCTCTTGGCTTTGAACAGTACACTGGGGAAAGTCCCAGCTTCTTAAAAGTAATCAATTCGTCAGTTAACCTTCCAAATGTTAATGGCAAGATCTGTGGTGAAGGCGTTGCTCTCCATCATTTGTAGCACTGCCCAGTAAGTGCCCAGCCGTGAAACCTCTGTGCTACATAGCACTAACTGCATTTGCAATTTTAAAATATTAAAAACTTCCCCCACAAACTGCATGTTCCCAGTTGACAAATAATGCGCTTTTAGTGCATTAGAGGTTTTTGTTTTTTTCCAAATGGTATATTCTCACTGCAAAAGCTCTGCCTTTAAGGAGGAGCAGGAGAACATACGTGCAATTAAAAATAAAAAGGCCGCAACTACTCTTTGATTGCCTGGAGACACTGACGATCTGTTGGGAAAACCCCTAGAAAATGTTTTCTTAACAGGGTTGTTGCCCAATATCCAAGCAGAAGAGCGGAGTCAGTCCACAAAACAGTGCACCCTAACCCAGAATTTATGCCACGACCCGCTGAGCCAGGATCCCCACTGTGCCCATTTCACAGATTGGTGATGAGCTGGAGATCTGGAAGGATTCAAACCTAGACTTTTCTCAGCCAAATACCCCCTGCACCACTCCTGCTCCCTTTTCAGGTGCTTCGGCTGTGGGGAAGGCCTATGCCTGCTTTGTCCCTTGGGACGAGGGCTGAGGCCACTTCCACCCTACACTGTTATAGCGCTATTATTCCGCTTTCAACGTCCTGCGGACTCCTGGGGTTTGCAGTTTAGGGAGCGGTATTTAAAATTCTCAGCCCGAGAGCTCTTTGGCCTCTGTAAACTACAAACCCCAGAATTCCACAGGATCTTGAAAGTGGAATAATAGCGTTATATCAGTGTGGTGCGGAAATGGCCTGCCCTGGTGCGGATTTTCTTTCTTCCTTCCTTTCCACCGAGGAGTGCAAGGGCCTTGCCCAATTCGGACACTCTCAATGCCCACCCAGCAACCTCCTCCCACGACCCCAACCCTCCCCAAGCCCGCTTCTATAACACAAGGCGTCCCTTTGTATTCCCTTCCCGTTGCAGAGGCAGAACAGAGGCGCGAGCGTGCGCCCGAAGAGAGGGAGAGAGAGCGCGGGGGGGGGGAGAAAATCTCGGTGATTTTGCAGCAAATGCTGCCGCCGCCGCCGCCGCCGCCAATCGCTGCCTGTAGGTTTCTACATCGCCACAAAAACACACCTCGGTTGGGATTCTTATGATCGTTGCTTATCAGAACGATTCGAAGGGTTTGCTTTAGTCCTGGGGAAAAGCAGGCAAAAAGCCAGGAGGGAGCCAGTGGCACTGGAGTGTCCTACCTAGATGGCAAGGCTGGGATGCTGCGGCTGAGATGACTTAATCCGCCCCCCAACACGCGCGCGCGCATGCAGACCCTTCCACTCTCCCGACTAGCTGTTCTCATCCCCCCCACCACCACCGCCGCGCGTGCGATCACCCCGCACATTTGTTGTTGTTATTGTTGCTGCTGCTGGTGGTGCGTCTGGGGGTGGCAGAGATATTTTTAACCCAGAGGAGGAGAAGGAGGAAGGACGGGAGAGGCAGGGCTCCAGCGCTGTTTTTGGAGACCGAAAGGAAGGAACCTTGAGGTCGGGGGGTGGATGGAGGGAGAAGGAGGGAACACCCAGATCCCGAGCCGGCTCTGAATGACCGCAGCAGCCGCTAAAAAAGGGCCGAGCCCGTTTGCCGGCCTCGGGCGTTGGGGAGAGGAGAGGCAAGCTCTCTCAACCTGGACCATTTCTGCACGAGATTGTTATAGTGCTATTATTCCACTTTCAGCATCTTTACCTTTAGGCCCCTCCCTAAACTGCAAACTCCAGGATTCGATAGGATGTTGAAAGTGGAATAATAGCACTATAACAGGCTAGTGCGGAAATGGCCCTGGTCTCTCCCTGTGGCGCGCTCTTCGCATCTGGCTCCCTCCCTTGGCTGCTGCAAGGCTTCGGCGAGGAGGAGGAGGGGACGGAGGAGGAGCCTTGATCACATCATTATTAGGAGTATTAGTGTTTTATTCTTGTGCGGGGAGGCGATTGCCACTACCTCCTCCTTCCCCTCCCTCGCATACACACCCTTCCACCCCCCCCCTCCTCTCGCCAGTCCCCATTTCTCTCCCGGTTCCCCGGGGCCGCCTCGCCTCTCTGCGCGCGCCCTCCTCGCTCGCAGTCTTCGCCGCCGCCGCCGCCGCCGCGTTCCCTCCCGCGCCCCCGCCCCGCGCACATCCCCACGCTCCGCACCCCTGTTTGTGGGTTGCTCGATCGCCCCCTCCCGCCCCTTGCAGAGGCTGCTGCTGCCGCTGCTGCCGCTACCGCTGCTGCCGGGGGTGAAGCGGGGGAGGGCGGGAGAGGCGGAGGGCTTTCGCCCAGGCTGAGCCATGCCGGGGGGCGGCCGCGGCTGTAGGAATCAGGGATGGGGCGAGACGCCGCTGCGGATCCCAGCATCTCCCCACCGGGGGCCCAGGAGGCAGAGGAGCCGCCGCCGCCGCCGCCGCTGCTGCTGCTGCTGAAAAGCAACGGGCGATGGGTAAGTGAGAGAGAAGCCACGGCAGTTCTTCCCCCCCTCTGGCCTCTCCCCAAAAGAATTAGGAGCCCGAGTTTCCCTGGAAGGATGGGATCTCCGGGCCTGCCGCCCTCCCCTTTCCCGTTCTTCATCTCCCTTTCTCTGACCTCTCCTGCCCCCGTTGCCCTCCTGCCTCCCATCGCTATCCCCCCGCTACCCTCCATCCCTCCCTCCATCCATCCATCCATCTTCCCTTTTGTCTCAGAATTCCGTTCCACGCAGCGTCTTCCTTCTTCTCCTCGCCATCCCCGTTAACCCTTTTCCTCCTCTTCCTCCTCCGGGTACCCCTTTCCCCACCAATCCATCCTCTGGGTCTCCCCCTTTCCCTCCCATCCTCTTTGTGTTTGTCTAAGCAACTGGCTGGGGCGGGAAAGACGATTCGCTTTGCGCGCGGGGGGGGGAGTCTTGGTTGGTCAGAAGACCCTCTTATTTTAAAACCGGCGTTGTTATATATGGGCTGTAGGGGCCGGAGGGCAGAGGAAGAAGGGAGAGAGATCCTCTACCCCTCTCCTTCCCCAGCTGGCTATTCGCTGGCCACCTCAGGACCTCTTGAGGACCAGACACTCTAGACCACCCTTTCAATCAGGAAGAAAAATCTCCAAAGGCACTTGCTTTTCCACTTTGACTTACCCCGAGACTTGGGCATCATAGTGTGTGTGTGTGGTGTGAGGAAAGGCAATGCCAAGGACCCTGCTTACAGCAGCAACCGCAACAGCAGCTGCTTATGTAGTTCAGTAGCTCAGGGAGAAGAAGGCACTCATTCCAGGCAGCTTCTCCTGCTCAGCAGCAGCCAGTCAGGGAGAACCGACCCACCTGTATCTGCTGGGATGACAGTGAAGGCAGCCACCTGGATGGAGCCCCCCCACCCCCATCCCAAGAGAAGGCCCTGTCTCCCCAGCATCCCCAGAACCTCTCGCATTTCAAAGCAAAAAAGGCTGGATTGTGATCTCTCTCTCTCACACACACACTTTGCTTTCCCACAAAAAGATATACACACATACCTCCTGCAAAGGCTGCCCACCTATAAGCAGACGCTCTGCAGCCACAGCCCATCTGCTACCCAACCTCAGTGCCAGGAGGGAATTGTTGGTGCATTGGTGCCAAGCCTGCAGCATTCTATAGGCAGTAAAGGGGATGGGTGGGGAGAGCTGTTTTTGAATCCCAGCCTTGGTTGTACACATACACAAGCAAGAAGACGGTCCCTCCTGTCCTCCACCCTTTCTTTTAGTGTCCAGATTTTTAAACTATATCTATAAAATCAGTTTGTAAGGTCCAGGACTGTGCTGCTTTTTTTTCAGTGGTGTGTAATTTGAGACCAATGGGCATGCCCGAAGATTGGTCAGCTATATTGATCCATCCATCCATTGCAGGAGAGGCAGTAGTCACCTCATCCAGCTCCATCCCTGGGATATGTATCTGCATGAGCCCAGTAAAGGTGTTGTGGTGGGGGGCTGGGGAGTAGGAGAGCTGGTGCTGCAGCTGCAGACCTGCTGTTAGGCAGTACTACAGGAACAGTGCCAGAACCAGAGGGCTGAGAGAAAGCAGGAAGAACAAAAAGACAGGGCTGCCTCCCCCACTTTGCTCGCTCCAGGTTTTTTGGGAGGGATACCCACTGAAGTATTCTGTGACAGTTGGCATTGCCCTCTCACCACCATGAGGAAAATTCAAAGACATAGCCGTGTTAGTCTGGATCAGAATGCAAGGGGATTGTGTAGCGTCTTTGAGACTGAGACAAAGAAGTTGGTAGCATCTATGAAAGCTTGTGCTACTAACTTCGTTTTCTTAGTTAGTCTCAGAGGTGCTACAAGATCCCTTTGTACCTTGAGGAGAACTACAGAGACTTGTTCTAAACTTGAATTATTGGTAAAGCTGTCTGTATCATCATCAGCAAGGACACAGAGCTTTTGAATGGTCAGGGTGCATTACATATGTTATGTCAGTAATCTTTACTACAGGTGTGGAAGACAGGCCAATCTTATTTCTGCAATGTAGAAGAGCTGTTGAGACTGATAGTGGCTCGTCAAAAGACAACTTGATGGGCTTGGGGTAGATTTGAAGGATGAAGGGACTTGTTTGGTAATACTTTTGGGCTAATTTACATATATATGAATCGCACACAAATCAGTGTTTGATGACTTAGGAGCTGAATGCATGAACTGAAAAAGTATCACATTTGAGTTGGAATCTTTAATGAGTTGTAAGATTTTATCATATGTGGTGTCTGATTTGAACTGACTCATTCACTCAAGCTCATCTTCACATGTTGGTGTAGTTCTCTTGTTATGATTCACTTGAGTGAATGAATGCATGTGTGAACCAGACTTTAATCTTCAGAAAATGGCACATGGTGCACCAGGAAGTCTCATCCTCTGGAGACTGAGCAGCCTTATAATACCTTCACACACACCCACTGGAGAGAAGGGAGGCAATGGAGTCATCTATGAAATCCCAGCATACCCACACACACGCATGCTCAGAAGCAGAAACTGAGTCATCCATAAAATTCTGCACCACTTTGTTCAACAAAACTTGGGGCATCAGAAACTTGGAAATCCAAAACAAAGGGGAAAAAAATCTACATTCAGTTTGCATGCTCCTTCCGTGAAACTTCCATGTCTTTCCCTTAACACTCAATCTAAGATAAGACTTTTTGTTGCCTGGCACTTCTTTGTTGCTTCTGTTGTTATCTTTCCCATCTTTTGCAAAACATCTCCCAGACAATCTCCCTTCCCACTGCACTCCTCTACCTTAATGGCCAGACTGGCTGGGAGATTCAAGGAGTTGTAATCCAAAAAAGCAACATTTCCAAGCTCCTTCCCTCATATAGGGTTTGTTGTTGTTGTTGTTGTTGTTTGTTGTTGTGTGCCTTCAATTCATTTCTGACTTATGGTGACCTTAAGGCAACCCTATTCTGGGGCTGAGAGTGTATGACACACCCAGCATCACCCAGCTGGTTTCTATAGCTGAGCGGGGAATTGAACCCTGGTCTCCATATAGGGTTTAACCCATATCATTTAGAAAATTCAGTAGCAGATCTGAAATCCGCTAAGAACTGGCCGACTTTTTCTGGCAGGGCCCCTGAAGATTTTATAGCTATGGGACAACTAGTGAATTTGCTATTTCTGCATCTTAGTTTCGCTAGAAATCTGGAAGTGTCATCGTCCACAGGTAAAACATATACCCAATGGTTTTTCTTCCTGTCCCATTAGTCTTTGGTCAAACAGGTTTTTTTATTTGTTTGCTAAATCTGCAAGATTACTTTGATCAAGGAACCATTATAGAATGGGGACACAATGAGTATGCAGGTAGCTCGCTCTTGCGTTGCCTCCAGATCTCTGAAAGGCTGTAGCTGGTGCTTGCCTGAATAGAGGGAGGGAGCAAGGGAGAGAGGGCATAGCAAAGCAACATCTCCAAAGTAATTTCCATTCTTAGTACAAAAATAACAGTTGGATAATCCGCCTCACATTCACTGGATGAGACAATAAAGGCAAGGACATCTGTTTGAAACTAGATCTAGAAAAATGACACCCCTCAGTGATTCTTCAAGGATGGGAAAGCCAGACTTGGGAAACATTACATTTTGGGTTACAGCCCCCTAAATTCCTGCTGGCTGGGGGGATTCTGGGAGTTGTGATTCCCTGCCCCTCCCCATAAAGTAAGAATTCCACGCACTGAGAAAATACCAGGTCTTTCCTCTGTCTACATTGCCCTTTGAGACTCCTTGAGTCCCTGCAGTGAAGTCTTGTATACAATAAGCTTGGAAGGAAGTCTGAGACTTAACACAGGCCGTGGCAAAGCTCCAAAGCTAATTTCAGGACCTCTTTGCTCAAGATGGGTTCATAGCACAGATTTGGCATCACCTTCAGGTATACCATGCTTTTATGCCAGGATATTGCCTGTCCTATAGCTACGTCCCTTGGTGTGGCATCCTTTAATACAGAGAAGGTTTAACTGGATGTGGAGCATACATGGCTAGCTGCAGTGAGCGAACTCGTCTGGTTTTCCTATGAGTGCCAGCTCTGCTAGTACCGAGAAGCCCTTCCTTTTCCAGATCGGTGTTGTTCAAGCAGCTGCTTTTAATACAATCATGTTTCTTTGGGTATGTGAAGCCTGGGTGAAATACCACGGTCTCCCTTGAGCACTTTTAGCTGCTTTGTGAATATGCTGTGACCACTTCCTCATTGAAAATATCAGAAATATTTTTTTAAAAATAAGTAGATTGCTCTGGGATATGGAGGGGGCAGCGGGATTTTCATTTGGAAACATGGACATTAGAACAGTTGGTACAACCATCGGAATGTATGTCTTGACAATAACAGTAGAGGTAGTGATAGTAATAAGAAGATGCAGCTATTGTCTTAGCATTTCTTCAAAAGACAGAAAACCTTGCTCAGTTTGTCAGGAACTGGGCTCTCCTGGAAGATGAGTAATCTTTCTGCATCCAAAGTTTATGCAATAATTGCACATGTTAGGTTTCCTCCACCTGCATTTGTGTTTATATTGTATGGCATACAATGTCCGTTTGCTTCTTCGTAGTGTAGAAGATGGAGTCTGGAATTAGAAGACAATTGGCTATTGAATTAGAGGTGTCAATTTTTTTACAGCAAGGCTCCTACATCTTCTATGACTATGTGATAACTGCAAATTTGGCCAGTGGCTCCCCTCCCATCCCTGCGTCTGTGCTGGAAAAAAAATTAACTGCTCAGTTTTTGTTTGCTACCCAAACAAGGACAGAAAGGACAGAAAGACTGATAGAAAAAAAAGGCAACCCTCAAAGCAGCAGTGGCAAAGAGGCTGTTTCAGGAATCACTTTTTAAAAATGATTTTAAAAGTAGAGGCTTGTCAGAAAACCAAAGGTGGTCTGTGAAGGTATGTTCAAAGGGAGAAGGTTACAACATGCAAGTTTTCCTCTGCTGCACCATGTATGGTGGTTGGACTATTGTAGGAGCTGTATGAGCAAATAAGGCTTACTTCATATGCCGTCTGACTCTGCTTTTCCTTCATGTGGCATTTCAAAGGCATTACTCCCTTCCTTGCAGAACTTGGGAGAGTAATATTTTTTCATGGTCTAGGAAGGAACTATAACTGCCCATCTTGGCTGGGGTATTCTGAGAGTAGAACAGAATAGATTTATTTTGATCACAGACCAGGATAATTCTGGGGGTTGTACTGTATAAAAGTAACCTTTCCAAGCTTTTTGTCTTGTCTGGCCAGTTTGTTACAGATTATATATCCCAGGAATGGGGAATGTGTCACGCTCCAGCTGTTGTTGGACTGCAACTTTCACCCTCTCTCACCTTTATTTATGCTCTTCAGGGCTGATGGGAGTTATGGTCAAACAATATCTAAAGGGCCATACATTCCCCACCTCTGGTATACTAGCTGGGTTGCCACTGTGCCACTTCTGTGCATCTTCCAACATATTTTGGTCCCAAAGAAAGTGGGTGTAGTGGCAACTCAGTGTCTGAAGATGATTTAATATTTGTATACACCGGATCCCCTCTGATCTTGGAAGCTAAGCAGGGTCAGCCCTGGTAAGTACTTGGATGGGAGACCACCAACAAATACCAGGTGCAGTAGGCTGTATGTTAGAGGAAAGAACTGGTAAAACCACCTCGCAGTATTCCTTGCCTAAGAAATTCATGGGGTCACCATAAGTTGGCAGGTGACTTGAAGTCACATATACACACATATACAATATGAGCAGATAGTGAATTCTTGCATAATCTGATAGGAGTCGATGCCCTCTCATCCACACAGCTGTGTACCGATCTGTCAGCCGGGAGATAAAATTTTGCACTGAGTCAGAATTCTCTTTTGGCTACTACTGCTTACTGGGTTTCCTGTTAAAAGCATTCCTAAGAATAGCAGGTGAAAGGCACCAGCCCTTCACTCTTTGCAGCTTCCCACTGGATGACAGGTAGATCAAACCAAGGCAGAAGGCATGGAGGGTAGAGTGGGGAAGAAACAGGGTAAATGCCAGAGGGTAGCATCTACCAGGAACATTCTCTTGCCTGAGAGGCTCACTGAAATGAATAGGAGAAGTGGGATGAGCTTCCTGGGAAGGCTGCATGACTAATGCTTGCCAAGGCTTGAAATGGGATGGTTTGCTCTGAAACAGACTCTTTGTACATTGTTGAAAGTGTTGAGCCAGTTGGAGTGGGCAGTGGATCTGAGGAGGATGAGGTGGTGATGATAAAGGATGGTACAGCCTTGCAGTAATGCCAGGATACGCGTGGAATGCTGATAAGCAACAAGTGATATTGTCTTGCAGTCATGGTTGGCATATAGCTCTGGTTCAGAACATATACCAATTTACATTCATAGTATACTGCCTGTAGTTGCCAATTTCCAGTTCTTTTCTCTCTGCCTCAGTGCTAACACTGAGCACAAAGCCAAAGGAAAATTGAGATGAAGTTGCGTTACACAGTCATATAAGTTTGGTGCCAATTTAATGGTCATGGCTTCCCCCTCCCATAAAATCCTTGGATTTGTAATTTACTGAGGTACTTCGAATACCTGCTGAAGGAGCTGAACTACTGTTTCCAAGGTAGACAGAGAGCTTTCCAAAGCACTCTGAAAATGAAGACTATGGGTACCTTGAGTATTTTACAGGGTACTTTGTGGAGCGTATTAGAGCAGTGTTTCTCTTACTTTGGAGTTCAGTTCCCTGCCAGTTTGGTCAACAGGCAGGGATTCTGAAGTCCAAAAATCTAGAAGACGAAAGATTGAAAACAACCAAATTAGAACTCTGTAGCAGAGGATCTTAACTCCATTATTAAACTACAGATCCCAAGATTTCTATGGATGAAGCCATGACAGTTAAAGTGGTAGCAAACTGATATAGTCATGTAGCATACAAACATTTCAGTTTCACCTTAATAAGCAAGTAGGGGGTGGGATTATCTTCACGTGTACGTGTGTGTGTGTGTGTGTGTGTGTGTATACTAGGAACTTCCAGGTTTATCTACTTTCTCTTTAAGATCATAATGAGTGGAACAGGTAAGGTGTACTTTGGACTTTTGATCAAGCACAGTGCAACCTGGAAAAACTGTCCTGACTCCAGTCTTCACACAGTATGAGTACCAGCATGACATTCTCCCAAGACACAGATCCTGATCAAGCAGACCAGGTGCGTTTGTGCTCTGCATAAAACGTAAAACTGGCCAGCTGATTTGTACTAGCAGAACCACGTCCTGGGATGGTTACACTGCTAAGAGTTTGAAGATTTTAGGATAGCAGCAGGCAGCTGTGGTCCTTCAGACATTTTTTTGCCTATAGTTCTCATCAGCCCCAGCTGATGTGAGCAACTGTGACAGATTGTGGGAGTTGCAGTCAAAAAAAATCTGAAAAACCATAATTGCCTATCCATGTTCTAAGTATACAGTAGTCTGCCTCTCCTATAGTCAGCAGCCTTCAAGTGTCTCAGGCTATAACTTCCATCATTCTCAGCTGGGATGTGTAGTTCAAATATAAGATGTCAGGTCAGAGAAGTCTAAGCTGTACATTTGAAAGCCATAGGCAGTGGTGCCCCAGACTCACCTGGTCCTTGCCTATAATTTGGCACAAACTCTGTTTTTTAAAAAAAAGCTTCCAGGACTTTAAATACTTGTAACATTTCAAGTTTTAGAAAAATTGTTTTAAGCTGCTGTGATCTTTTAACAAGAGTCTTATACTGCACTGTACTGCTTGGTTACAGTTGTTTCTTCTTTTATAAAAGTATAGGCGTTGAAGTACATAGTATGAAACAGGTGGGAATCCTGTGGCCTTCCAGGTGATATTGAACTGCAACTCCCAGGATTCCTCCCCAATGGCTTTGCTAGATGGGGCTGCTGGAACTTACAGTCCAACAACAGCTTGAGCTCTGCATGATTCCGCCCCGGCATAAACCTTTGAAATAAATAGGTAGCAGGAATATCCAGAGATGGAGCTCATTTACTTTCAGCAAAACACTACAAAGAGTCTCACAGCATCTTAAAGACTAATGAATTTAGTGGGCTATAGCTCACTTTATTAAAAGCAAGCATGCACACAATTAATGTCTTTGTCTTTTAAGACACCAAGACTCTCTGTTTTCAGTCTTGGTTAGAGTTGGCAGCTCTTGGATGAGGCGTAGAAATTTCCAGGACTAGAATAATAGGCTTTTTTAAGGAAGGAGAGGTGAACAAAAAATTGCAGGTCAAGAGAGCAGTTATTTCTGGGCTCTGTTTAAAGTGCTGGTTTGAACCTTTAAAGGGGGAGTGAGGAAGGTGTGGTTTTCCAGATATTGCTGTTCTCCCTCACTATTAGGTATGCAGACTTACAGTCCCTCACCATTTAGAGGGCCACATGTTCCTCTCCTCTCTCTACTTTTGAACACAAGTCTTGTGCTTTAATAACTGTATGGCAGGCCAACAATTCAACAAGTGCAGGGTCTCCCATTTCATGGCCAGGAAAATTCTGTAGCTGTAGTGTTGCAACAGCAGCAAGTCAGTGTGGTATAGTGCAACTCTTCTCAAGCTATCTGATGTTGGGGGCTGGCAAGTTCTTCCCCAGTGTGCCAAGGAGCAGCGTCGTATTTGTGCTCATTCTTTCTTTCCTGGAAACTCACCGTGGACTGACAGGCAATAGTGTGTGGTCCATGGGCCACCACCTTGGATAGCACTGGTACAGTGTATACAAGGCCCAGTCTTGAACGTGGAGTGGCTAGACCGCAGGTCAAACAATTGCTGAATACTTGACGATTTGCGAGCAGTCACTGGGCCCGTTCATATTACACAATTATAAAGCTATGATTCCACTTTAACTACCTTGGCTCTATCCCATGGAATTCTGGGACTGGGAGTCTGGTGAGACACTAGAGCACTCTGACGGAGAATTCTAAATGCCCCACCCTAAATTGCCAACCCCAGGATTTTGTGGGACAGAACCATGGCAGTTGAAGTGGAGTCAAAGTATTATAAGTGTGTAGTGTGAATGGGTCTCCTTTCTCCCTGCTTAAACACAGAGCTGCCGTAAGGATAAAGGAAGGGAAATGCCATGTTGATTACTCTGACTTCCTTGGGGGCAAGGTGAGAAATACAAACAGGATCAATTTAAAGAAATGGGGATCAAAGTCCTTGAGTCTTATGAGCACTGAACATTTCTCAGAAATGAGGTCAAAGTCTTACTGGGAAAGGGTGGGGTGGGGGTGGGGATATGTAGTATTCCATCAAGTATTGCTACTGGTCCAACAAAAGAATCTTATTTAGCTTGCCCTTAACTGCCCTTGACCTTGACTAATGACTCAGAGCTTCCAGATGGGAAGGCTTACATCAGTAAAGAGCTTCTGTGTACAAAGATACCCCTTTCTCCTCTTTGAGGAGGGATGAGGGAACAATCACTGTCTTTGGCAGCTTAAGAATCTGGGCAGCATCCAGCACTAGGATGTGTCCTTTTGCATAATTTATTGCATTCATCATTTGATACCCAATTATTTGGCATCTTTCTATAATCAAAAATGGGGATTCCCTCCTCCATTTCATTAGTGCTGGGGCAGTTTGTAGTTCCTCACTGATGAAGAAGGGGAAAACACTCTTCTTATGCTCAGGGGTGCCCCTCTTTCTTTATTTCACATATTTTAGAATTCAGTTTCTTGGTCCTGAAAACAGGTTCTATGGCTAAGTCCAGAGGCAGATTAAACCCCAATAGTTGCCATTAGACCTGAGGGCGAGACAAAGCAGATATAACTGGGGCTGTAGTTCTTGTGTTTTGTCAGAGATTGCAGGTTCAGACACTGATGTCTTCAGCTGATGTGCCTCAGATGCAAGTCCTATCCCATTGTGGTGCAGATATTAGGGGGCAGCAGGAAAAGCCCCTCCTGAATATACATACTGAAACTCCTGGCTATTTCCCTATCTTGGAGGACATTGCTGTGTGAGTCATGCAGGGTGTTCTGTACCCCCTGAACTAGCCTGCTGTTATTAGGAGTTATGGAGGACTCTGTGCCATTGTTAGAATACATGAAATGGAGTGGGTGTGCTGTCTTTTCCTTTGCTTCGGGCTCAAAAATGTGTGGGCCAGCTTGGTTCAGGTGTCTGGGTCCTTGGAGAATTCTTGTCCATTAGACCAGACAGTACTAGGCAAGGTGGAACAATGGGTGGAACAGCTAAAGTCATTCTGCTACAGAAAGCAAAGGACAAGATGGCAGTCCATAACATTGGTGATGGTACAGTATCTCAAACCTCACCTGAGGACAACAGACTAGTTTAGGCAGCACAGGTCAGGCCATGTAGAATGTCTGACTTTGTCCCCCAACGGAAGGAGGAAGCTGTAGGTGGATGCTGCACACTTTGAAACCCCCTTCTTAGAGAGGTTAGACTTTTGTAGCCAGGCGAAGGTCTTTGTTTTGGTAGCCTTTGAGAGCTGACTGCTTAGAGTGGGAAAGGAGACTTTTAGAATGTGCTATGCTGATTATTTATTGTTTTCTTTTCATGGTCTTGCTTTTAACTGCTTTTATTCAATCATTAGTTTAATTATATTTTTAATTTTTGTACACTATGAATTTTAAAGCTGTATCTTGTTTAATCTCTGGAAGCTGCCTTCAGTCCCAGACTTGAAAAAGGGTGGGATGATGACGATAATGATAATGATGACACCATCTGTCATCTGTCACCTGAGGTAACCACCTCAGTATCATATATTTTTTTCTGTCAAGGGAAGTTCTTTATATTGATTTGTATCAGTCTTAAGTGTCACAAAAATGCACTGAAATGGAGGGCTGAGAAGAATTGCCCAGGGATGGAGTACAGTGTTACAATGTGCCCTCTGCTTTGTGGATCCAGCTGTCTTTCTTTTATGCAGTTCATTTGCAGTTAAGTATTAAGTATCGTGCTAGCTTAGCTGAGGTCAATACAACAGTTAACCATAAAAGGAAGGTGGGGTTTATACTAGAAAGACATTTTAGACTGTTTGTCTGTAGCAGAGGCTTCTTGCTGTGTCTATGAAACGAGCACTGTAAATATGAAAGCAACAGCTGGCATGACTTTCAAGTGAGCCTAATAAATTAGGAGTCCAAATGTGCTTGGGAATCTGGGTTGATGTTCCATACTTTTGAAAAAGTTCACAAACATAAGTTCAGGTTATGTGTTAGCTCTCACAAATCAGAAAGTAAACATGTTTCCAGACCAAAGATGGGAAACAGCTTCTCCTCCTGCACCCGAAGTTTTGATCTTAAACTAATTTCCGAAGCACTGGCAGGGTCAGTCCAAAACGTTCTGCTTCCTGAGGCAAACAGCAAGATGGCATCTCTCCTTCCTTTAAGACCATGTACAGAAATCAACTAGACTTGCAGGTAAATCATATTATAATGCTGGTGACAAGATAAAGTCATTCACTGCAATAGTTGACAACAGGGTGGCTTCTGGAGCACAGGTTAGGTTGCAGGACACGTGCCGTGCATCTGCCATATGATGAAACCATCTCACTTGGCCTAATGGTAGGGCTCACAGTAGGATCTAGAGCAGAGGTGGGCAGCTGTGGTCACCCAGATATGGGTATGCTTGTGAGGGCTGACAGCAATTGCAGGCCAAAAAACATCTGGAGTTAGAGTGAACATAGCTCTCCCCACACTATCAGCATGGACTTTTATTAACTTTATGGTTTATTAAAATTACTAGATCTCCAGGCAGGATGCTGAGTTTCAGGGCTTGCCCCCTCTTCTCTGATTCTCAGGGCAAGGGGAAAGAACCTCAGGGCAAGAGCATTGACTTGAAAAGAGTGTGCACAGCATATATTTCTTCCCATTTGTTATATTTGGTGCTTTTTTTGTTTGAATGTGTCTGTAATTGATACTTACTGACACCACCAGGGTATCCTGTGGCATAACAACAGGCTATACTCCAGGTTTTGGCCCTGATATCTCAGATTCAGGATAGACCTGACCTGGCAATCCTATGGTTTATACTAAAATGAGGCTTATACTTGAGAATGTCTTTTTTGGCTTTTTAAAACTGGTTTTGCTTCAATGTATTCATCCTGCCAGTGAGAAATTAAGTAGATAATGTAAGTAAATCATGGGCAGTGCTTTTCCTGCTTGGTAGCTTCTTCTGAATGGTTATTGAAAGCATACGAGCAAAACATACTAACAGCTCACTACTTTAGTTTTGCAGGAAAAGGTGCAGTGGTTTAGAGAAAGATGAGGTATTGTTAAAAAACAAGAAGAAAGAAAGAAAATCTACAGGTGTTCAATGAATCTCTGGCACAAATGGATCTGATTCTCGAGGGGCTTCCAGACATAGGACTAATAAAGTCACAGAACTGTAGAGTTGGAAGGGATGCCAGGGGCCATCTGGTCCAACTCCTGTCAGTGTAAGAATCCATACCCAAAGCATCTCTGGGAGATGGCTCTCCAAACCTTGTTTTAAAATCTCCAATGCAGGAGGTGGATGCCTGGCACGACCAATCAAAAGATATTATGCAGCTGTTCTCTCTTCCAATTCAGAACAGTTTTATGGAAAAGAAAAAAATATGGGAGGAGTGGGGAAATGGGAAGTCTACAAACATAAGTTTGGAAAAATTACTTCTTGGGAGACTGAGAGGTGAGCTGCAGGCCTAGCAGATTGCATGCAGCCCATGAAACTCCATCTGTTTACCCCCTACCCTATAGGAGTGCATCCGTGCACACTACAGGGGATCTGTTAACTGAACCCTTGCAATTTAAAGTAGTGGGTGAGAAAGTAGAACAGATTCTTCTTGGTAGTGGTAGAGTGGTCAAATATGAAAGAGCCATTGCATTGCATCTTTAACAGTCTTGTAACGGAAAAGATTTCAACAGGTTTAACTTGTCATACAAATTGCACAAGGTGAAATGCTGTTTTCTGAACTACAGTATTACAGGTGCAGGAACCCTGCCCTGGCTATCTTACATAATGGTATTGAGGTTCTAGAATTTTCTTGCCAAATGGGCTTGTCTCACTCCATATTTGTTAGCCTTTAGACAGCAAGTGAAAGCTCGTACCTTCCAACTGACCCATTTTGGCAATGATAGTCATGGTTAATACTCTCTCCCATCCCACTTTTTCAGCTGCTTTTAAAATTCATCAGTTTCTCTCTCCTCCTCCCAATTTTACCTTTCGATTCTGGCTTACTTCAATTGCTGCAAACTGAATTCAGTACAATAAATTTGCACTCAGCAGCATGGGAGAGGACAGACAGAGATGGAATGTTGGCTTCCCTGTAGACTGAGGCCAAAGCAAACTATTGGAGCTAATCCCAGCTTGTCTGTCCCTTCCCGTTAATAATTTTTGCCATTTTAAAAACACTCTAATGTTGCTTGACCACACGTGTCTCAGTTTTCATCCGTGAAGTGTTGGGGGGTATGAAAGCTTTGGGACTCTAATCGTTGATTAGTGATATGATGACTAATGGATTCTTAAAAGTAGTCAGTAACTCTCAAGATTATTTCAGCTGATAAGCACTTACCAGCTCTTAAAACTACTCTGGTTGCACAAAAGAGATGGCCTTTCCAGTGGTGTATCATATACAACAGAACTCCCTTCCTGTTAACAGACACCCTGTGCTCCTTTTATCACCTTTGGGGCTCCTACTTTCCTCTCCAATATTGCCTTTAACTGAGATCATAATTAGTTTTGTAGTTCAAGGTCTCCTTCCATGTGACAGTTATAACGCTATGAATCCACTTTAACCTGCACGGCAACATCTTATGGAATCCTGGGGTTTGTAATTTGGTGAGGCACTAGACTGCTTTGACTGAGAATTCTAGGTACCCATCCCCAAACAACAAAAACCATGACACTTAGCAGAATCATAGTAGTATAATTGTGTAGTGTGAAAGGGCTTCTCAATCTCTGCTTATGTGTTAATACTGCTTTGGTGTGAGATGAATATATCTAAAAAGTAACTAAAAATACTTTAAATAAATAAACTCACTGAATCTTTCATATTCAGCTGATCATAGGGGTCTTTTGTTAGCTGCTCCCTTTAAAAGTCTTTATTATGTTTTTTATTGTTTTTAAGATTTGTCATAAGGTGCCTTGTGGAGTCATCTAGATAAATAGGCAGAGTATAAACATCTTCAATAAATAGGATTTAAAAACCAGTTTACCCTAATCAGTCATTGATAGATGCTTTTCTTTTCCCCTTGCAAGTAAGTGCTTTTGATATGGTTGAACTTACACACAAACAAATCTGTTTTTAGAATCTATGAATATATGTCAGCAGAGACCCACTAATTAGTAACCATGATCAGGCAAGGAAAATAAAAAGAACTTGAGAGTTCTTTATATAAATACCTGTGAGTATACAGTTCTTCTCTGTGGGGAATTAATAAGTATTCACTAAGGAAGGATAATTAATTAAGGAATCTCATGTTTGTAGCCAATTTGTATCAGCTGTTCCCAGGGGAAAGAAGTAGCAGTGCAACCATTTTACAGAATGGGAAGTAGAGGTTCTTTGAAATGAAATTACTTTTCTGAAGAATACTAGAAAGAGAACATGGAACAAAACCTGACAGGTTACCAAGATTCTGGGTAATGGCTTCATCAGAGCAGTGGAAAGAGTTCTGTTCCAGATCCATTATAAGATCATATCAGGGGCTTGTAAACAAGTGTAGAGTCCTGTTATGTAGCAGTGGGGATCAACACAAAATCAGTAAGAACTTTTTGTTTCTATTTTTCATTCTTTGCAAAGCCTTTCATTTTTCAGCATAAGAGAAGAAGTGTGTATCATCCCTGCAGCATCTGGGAAAGATTTTTTTTTTAAATGCAACTTCCAGAATCACTAAGTCAGCATAGGGGAGACATGCTGGTTGGGGATTCTGAGAGTTGTAGTCCAAAAAGTAACTCTTCTAAGTTCTGCATCTATGAGAATGAAGGTGTGGCGCTTTACTTGTTCTGCTGGATCCCACTAAATCACACTTCAGAATGCAATCCTAAGCCTCAATTTGAGAGTAGATGCTGCTGAACTTGTTAAGACTTATTTCCCAGTAAACCTACAAAGGAGTAAGGGGAAAGGCCTCAGTCCTGCATATATTAAGCTAGACCATAAACTTTTATTAAGAAAGAGCAACACTTTGCAAGTTGGTAGAGCAGTCTGGAATGTTTTGTTTTTGAAGAAACCTGATCTCTAAACAATTTGCAGAGATATAAACTCTCTTGTGGAAGGGCTCCCGTGCTTTTAAGAGGTACAGAATAAACAGAAACAAATAGAGTGGTTAAAAGAGCGGTTAAACTTTAGAAGAAGTTTCCTCTGCCTGAAAGACAAAATTCTACAGTTGCATACCCCCCAGCATTTCATAGATGAAAACTGTGGCATGTGAGGCCAAGCAACATGAGAGTGTGTTCAAACAAAAGTTTAACAACACACAAGCTAGGCGAGGCTGCAGCAGTTTGCCTCTGACTGAGTCTACAGGAAAGATGAAGATTTTGGCCCCTCCTCTCCACTCTGCTGAGTTGAGTGGAAACTCCTTTTGCACTTTGAATTCAGTTTGCAGCAGCTGAAGTAAGCTGAGAACAAAAGGGAAAGTGGAACGCTGAGAGGAACTGGGACATTTTAAAAGTAACTGAAAAAGTGAGACAACAGAGGGTATATCCGGACTGTCCCTGCCACATCTGGGCAGGTGAAGGATATGGAGTTGGTAAATATCTCAGAGATGGTCTTTTGCCATTGGCCTTCTAGGTATTTTGGCTTTCAGCTTCCAGAAGCCTCAACCACCGCTTCCAATTGTCAGGGATTTTTGGGGGGTGGGGGTGGGGATGTTTTAAAGACTTGCAGTGCCAAAGGCTGAGAACCACTAATTTCGTCCAACCCTCTACTGATGGTAGTGAATCTATTGCATAGAATCATAGCCAAAGGTGTTAGGAAATATAGGAGCTCTGGCAGGAAAAAAGTTAGCCACGGATGCTATTCAATTTTATTAATTTTTCTCTCTCCACTTTCTGTGTTTTTGTGTGTAAATACATTTAAATTTTAGACTCTGAAGACACTCTTGAAACCTGAACTCATTCTCCCACCTTTGTTCATTTATATATAGGCAATTTCGGCTGGCTTTCATCAAACAGGATTAAGCTCATGGCCAAGTACGCACACTTACAGTTAGCACCTGGACCAAATTAGGTGCTCCTAAATTCAGTAAAATGCATGAGTTTAGGCACAACCTAAATTCTGTGTACATTCAAGCTCTTAGAAGTAAGTTCTCTTGTTGTTGGCTTGCCCCTAAGTGTGTTTGGGACTAAAGAACACTTACTTGAAACGCACTTGTTAGACAAACACTCTTTAAAATGGCCACAGTGCACAAAATCGCTTGTCTGCAATCTTCTTTGTGTAATTGCTATGTTGGTTTTAGTTACGTTAGGATACTTATTATAGCATTAAGAGTAATTAGACTGAACTGTAAACAGGGCTATATGAAGACAACACTCTTGAGCACACACTGGTGCCTTGAAAAGCAGTTTGAATCCCATGTTACTGGTTCAGTTTTGTGGTGAATATTATGGTTTTCTCCATTTGAGCCCTAAGATTGTCTGTTCTCAAACACCCATTGTTAATAACATCTTAATTTCATGTTTTGTCCTCAAAGAATCTTGAGGATGATGAAGTGCCCTCAAATTATAAGAGGTGTCTTGCCTTCATAGTAGAGGAATAATTCTGAAGCTGGAAGGGTATTACCTAAACGGATTTATGGTTATAACATATATTGGGGTATTCAGGAGTAGTCTGGATAGGATTATTGAGATCAAGAATGGGTGAAATTCTTGATTCACATTGTGATTGATGTAGGTAAGTGCAGCATAAGGTAATTTAGTGTGGTAGGCACCTGAAAGTCATGTGGGAATTGTGATGAGCCTTAATAATAGAAATGGAAGACAATTATCACAAGCAGAATCAGGAAGTCGGGGGTAATATTAATAAAAATTAACTGGATAGCTTAAACTTCCCTGAATTAATAGGTACCTCCTCTCTTAATAAAAAACTTTGTTAGATATTCCTCTTTCTTTCTTCTTTACCCAACATAGCTAGGTCTTCATCTTCTGGTGCCTTTATAAAGAATTGCATAAAAGAGAAAAGTTGTAATTTATCAGCTATTGCTTCTTCTGTCATGCAGTGGTGAAAAACTGCATACTAGTTGAAATTCACCCATGTCTGTAACTGCCAGAAAGGTATTGAAATCCTAGTCCATACTGAACTTAAAAACCCTGCTTGGAAATCCAAAGGCAGCCCTTTTCTGATGCTAGAAGCCTTGTGATTCAGCAGCAAGACTTGTATAACTGGCTTGTGCAACCTAAAAATGTGAGAAATGCTCATATACCCATGGATAGTAATCTAATTTCCCTTTTGTGGATCCAAATATTGGTTGTTGCCAAGATAGATCTTGCAGAAATAACATGTTAATGTATTAGCCCATAGTTTAGTACATGCAAGTCTTCTGAGTTTTTACAGACATCTTTTGCAAACAGAATAGGCATACACAGAATCATCATCTTGTGCCCAAAGGCTTTTGACAAAAGAGCAGATAAGGCTGCTTAGATTTCTTTATGGCTGCAGATAGATAAATCTTGGCTTCTTCTTTCATCAAAGAGGATAGAGTCCAAATGAAACAATGGAATAAGCCTACAGCTGTTTGGTTGTCTCAGAGAAGTTTCCAGATATAAAAAGTGAAATAAATACTGTGTACCCCTAGGAATCACTGCTGGCCAAGGCTGCAATGAACCAGGACGTTTGCTGGGCGTTTTTGGATTTGCAGATGCCCTTGAAGCATTGCAGAAAAGGTGCTGTCAGGTTTTTTGGGTGTGGAAGTGTTCTCTTATATAATGGATGAAGCAGACCTGAAGAGTTATCCTATTGTCCTTTTTAGTAGGTGAAGGTTTCTGATGACACACACACCCCTACCTTGAAGCTAAAGAAGCAGGGATTTCCAGCAAAATCCCTTGGTACAGGCAAGTTGCTGTCACTGTCAGTGCTATGCTGAATTCCTGCAAGAAGAGGGAAGACAGTTTGATGTTTGCTACATTCTTGGGCCACATTAAATGTGATTTTAAGCATGTTTTTCAGCTGTATGCTTGTGAAAGGACATGTGTCTTTGCGGCTTGCAGGAGCCTGTCGAGCCTGATGAGGTGGGTATTTTTACCTTTTCCTTTAATGTTCCCAAGATCTTGAGGCTTGGCCCTGAACGTCAGGGCCTGGCTCCTCTACTCTACTTTTCAGGGTGAGAGGGATCAATCTCAGAGCAAGTGCATTGCCTTCTAAAGTGTCTGTGTGTCTGTGTCTATATATATATTCTCCTTTATTAACCTTTTTAAAAAAATTTGGATGACATAGTAACTGTGATGGATGCTTAATGAAATAAGATCAGGTACCCCATGCAATCAACCAGGGGTCATCTCTAGGTCTCACATTCGAGCCCGAAATCTCAGTATTTCAGTATTAACCTGGAAACCCTACTCTATTCTGTTCTCATGACATTCTTCAGAGGCTGGAACAGTTACAGGGGCAGGGTTGGGGAGTTGTAGTCCCGAAAAGTATCTTTTCCGGGCTCTACATATTTCATTGCTGCCTGGCCTTCCATCATCATCATCATCATGTAATGTTTGTTGCACTAGTGTTGTATTCTGAGATCCAAATGACTCTTCCCTTCCTGCTAGCTCCTGCAGTTCCTTTGTGTCCACAGCTGCATTTGACAGAGCCTGTAGAACTATAGGATGGCTTTTGCATAATTTAAGAATGCTTTGCATTATTTATTGGCTATCTATGCAGTGGAACAGCACCTTCTAATTTCCTGTAAATACTAGAGATAGTGTTGTATAGTACTGGTGATTTATATCTGAGCAGGTGAAATCTTGGTGGGTTTTCTCTGTCTCTTTGCATTTTCCTGCCCCACCTCCAACCCATCATGATGATGGCAGTATAATCTTCAAAGAATTCCCAAGCTAGATAAATCATGTAAGAATCAAGTACCGGTAACCATAGGGTACTTCCAATGTATTTTCAGGGGGTGGGATCATGAAGTTTGGGGAATGGGGTGTATATCTGGGATTTGCCCACTTGTCTTTGTGATCTCTGCTTGGGGACCTTATCCCGTTGCTTTCGCTGGTAAAACTGCACTATAAAAATATGCAGTGCAGCAAACTTCTACCACCAAAACACCACATCACCAACAATGTATTACAGATGCTTATAGCTTCCTGCTTCCTGTCTTCCTCCTCTCTTTTCTCTTCTTGATTCCTCCTTCTCTTCCTGTTTTCTCTTCTCTGGGCACCACAGAGAGCTGCTGCAGTGGCTTCTGAATTTGTGCAGTAGAATCACCATCTATAACCACATTTTTGTGGTTGCAGCAAATTTGGGGGTGAAATGTACCCCACCTCAAGTTTCAGGAGGCCCACTTAATCCCAGAAAATTTCTCTTCCCTGTCTTAGGGAATTCGTTCACTGGCATTTGTTAATCTTAGAATTAAGCACTGTGAGTGAATCTGATTTCTCCCATGTTTATTTTATTGTTAATATTCTGTACTGACAAAGTGATGGGTGTTGATTGAATACGATATTTGAAAAGAGTTCTTGAAACTTAGATTTCCTATTAATTTTGATGTAATTATTTAATTGGCTAGTGAACTGCAATCAAATTAAGTAAAATATTGCTCTTTTTCAGGGTGAGGTTCCAGCAATGGATGCATTTTTTTTTCTGTCTTGCTGCACTGGACTACACATTTTCTGTGAACAGCTGAAGGGCATTTGTGTTTCTGAAAATAAGTAAACACATACCCAGGAGCTACAGTTTCATTAAGGCTCCTGGGTGCATTTTTGACCTCATGTTTTCAGGCACACAGATGCTCCTAAGTCTTGCTTGCTAGCCATAGCAATGTGCATCAGCTTTTGTGGTTACTGTGTTGTATTTGGTGGGTCATGAATCACTGCAAAAAAAAAAAAATTGCACGCAGCAGAAATCCTTTCATGTTTCAGATTAGAATCCTCTGTTACTGCTTGGCCATTGCTTTTCCACAATTGCCTGGAAGTGGACTTAACATGGAAGATCCACAGAAGCACTTAGGAGATTGCTTATTATCTAGCAATGTCCATCTCCATGCTCAAGGTCTCCTGATTTCCTAACACATACCGGTAAATCTTATTTAGCAAAGGTTCCCAGAAGTATTGATTAAACATTTCCCTGTCTTTGCTGTTAGTTAGGGTAGCTAATGCTAGGCTTTATGGACAAGTGAATGCTCTGGGTGCTTTATGTTAACATAACTCAGATTTATGCTAGTGTAACTATGTTTGGTGATGTTGCATGCAGTACTTGCACAACAGTTTTGCCAGACTCTGTAGTAGTTCCTGATTGATATACAGCTCAACTGTGCCTTCCCAATCCAAATGGATGCCCCCTGACAGCAGATGTGCACTAGAGCTCTTTTTCACCATTCCTCATTAGTTGACTTCAGCCTTCTGGACGTTAATGCAAGTATGCTAACTTTATGCCCCACCAGCTTCAAATAGGATCTTGGTCATAATCTGAATCCATATGAGGTGGCAGCCTTACGCTTTCTGTTCCCTTAATTTATATCCTGTCTTTTTCTCAAAATTGGGGTTCAAGGCAACTAACAAACAAGCTTTAGGAAAGATACAAATTTAAAAAAAAAAACAGTAAATTTTACCAGTAAAACACAATTAAACAGATAGTATCAGCACTGATTTGCAGTGGTTGTGCCCAGTTTCCAAAGAGTTTTCCCAGCATTACTAGAGGTAGAACTTGAGATCTTTTGTATGCAAAATTCTGTCTCTGTGCTATGGCTCCTGGCTGGGATAGCAGATCCAGTGTTCCACTGGGCATGTGTGGGCATCTTAGGGCTCACAGCTTTGAGAGGCATTATCTCTGAGAGCAATTGTACTAGGAAGCACTTTTGTACAATGCACATATCCGGTGTCCTTTTTAGAAACCCTTGCTTTACCTTTTCAGTGAGAAAGGTTTATGGTGAAGGCAAGGGCATATATTGTAGAAAATACTACAGAGTAATATCTGAGGGCAAAAACTGATATCCCTGGAGAAGGCTACTCCTGCATTTCTCCCTGATGCGACCAAATTTGATGTGTTGGGAATGTAGATCTGGGATAACTGTTGCAAAATATCCATTGTAATCAAATCTTCTGCGTCAGGGAATCTTTGGCCCTCTAGATGTTTAATGAAAATTCCCACAATCCTTTAGCGCTGGCCATGCTGGGTGTGCCAATTAAGGATTGTAGTCCAAAAGAGGTCACTTTTTCAAGCTCTGGATCTGTTTTTCTAGACAAACCTCTCAATCTCTAGCTGTAAGACCTGGTGAGCAAGCAGAAATACTAAGCGGACAGAGCATCGTCTTACCAATAAGGTCCGAGTCATCTTGGGCACATAAGGGAGCAGCCTAGGATCTTTCATTCTTCTGCACCCTGGGTCACTGCAAGATTCTTTAAGGTCTGGGTCGGAGTGGTATAGGAGAATCTTATATATAAAAGTGGACCTGAAATGATTGTCAGGGTCTCGCCAGAGCTAAAGAGGAGGAAATGGAGAACAAAAGAAGGCTGGAAAAATAAACAAGACACTTCTTGGATCAAATGAAACTCCCTTGAGCAAAAGTGAAGCTTTCTGGAGGGGCCTTGTGGTCTCATACTGAATTTGGATAATGATGGGAGGAAAATAAAGGATAGAAAAGACCCACACACACACACAAAGATTAGAGTGTGAAGTCAGGTTTCCCTTTTTCTGTGTAGTGTGGGGGGGCAGGAGGCAGAGAGAACGCTTTTTGCGTAGGATTGGCTTATTATCAAATATCCACTGAGGAATTGGAGGAGATGCCTGCTGCCAAGGAGGGACTTCTGTAGACCAAAAGGGAGGAGGAATAAAAGGAGGGGTTAGTGCTCTCTTCCAAGACAGTAATAGAGCCGCTACTGTGGGAAAGTGAGCCTGTTGCCAAACCTCACGTGAAGGGACGATTGGAGTGTGTGCGTGCGTGTGTGTGTGTGTTCAGTTTGACCATCCCAATTAGCTTCTACCTTGTTGTTGTTGTTTTTTAGCAGCAATCTGCTCTTTAGGTTTTGCGGTTCCACTACCTTTGTTGTGGTGAGCCAGTGAATTGAGACCAGCAGATCAGAAAACAAGAGTTTATTATACTGCGCAGGGATCTCAGTGGAATCAATTTCCAAAAGTCTGAGAGCCTCGTTTTAGGTTTCAGCACACATTTATACTTTCTAAAAAACAAGTACAGGAAATGATTACCATATATGAAAAGAGTACAGGTTACAAAAGTTTAAGTTTTGAAATGATGTATTACAGTTTCAAAAATGAAGTATCTCTGTACCAGGGGGTATTCTCCCTTGGTTGCATCGACTCCCAAACTCCCTATATCTCATGCATTGCCAAGCCGCATACCTGAGCTCTTGATAAGATAAGAGACGCATCTGCCTGACTTATTTTTCTCTATTTTTCTACTCAAGCAAGCAGTTTCTACAATTTAACCCCTTCATCATTCCCCCCTTTTCTGCCAAATTCTATTGCAATTTGAGCATAATTTGCTTAAGCCTGCTTTTGAACCATAACAGCAAAATGAGCTGCCTTTCCCTCCATAGCTTCAGAGAGAGAGGCCCGTACACATTTCATAGCACAGGAAATACATATCATCATTAGAAACCCTCCTACAATCAAAACTATAATGCCTAAAAACAGAGTTTTCAGCCAGCCAAAATCTGGTAACCAGGAAGTCAACCAATCCCAAGGATTACCAATGCCACTATCATTGTTTTGTATTAGCCCTTGTAGGTGTTGTATCTCATCCTCTATAGTCTTATTCAAACCATGGAAGGTGACTTTGCATCCTCCCTTGACTATAGAACAAAACCCCCCTTTTCTGGCTAATAGGTAATCCAAGGCCATCCGATGTTGTAACAATAACTGATTGAGCTCTTCAATTTCTTGCTGAAGGGCCCGTATCAACTTCCCAGTTGCATTTATAGTTTTCTCCAATCTACAAGTCAATCCTAATATACTTTTACAATTTTCTTGAGCTATGATCCCTGGATAGGATCCCAAAGTAAGGACCCCTGTTATTAGTCCACCTCCTACTCTACTGGCCTCAGTCTTAGCCAATTTCCCTCCTACAATGACCAGATCTTCACATTGGCTACCCAGTGGTCCCACCAGGTTCCTTCTTCTTCTTCTAACAGCCCGTTTTGGTCATCCTGGAAGGAAAACTTGAACAGGTATAGTCATATACCCAATTCCCACACACTGATAAGTCCCTGGGTGATAATTGGTGGCCCATCCATTAAAATAGAACCATAAATTTGGATCCCGAGCCATCAGTCCGGAACATATACTGCTAGATTTTGTATAATTAGGAGTAAACATAGGATATTCTGGATACAAATCTCCAAAACTGGTTTCATTTAAATCTGTCTCGGGTTGATAGGATTTGTTATATGAGCCATACAAATAAAATCTATTACTACAAGCTGAATAATTTCCCAATTTAGCATAAAATGAGAGGTGCTGTATATATCTTTTCCACTTAGAATTCCAGTTTCCACTATGGTAACAACAAAAACACATTCCGGGGGAATAAGTATAAAATTTCAGCCGTCTAAACTGGGTTTTGTTTAGACTGCCGTCAACTTTAGCAAACATATTGGGATTTCCCTTTAATGCTGACTGCAGGGCTCCTACAACCACTCCCGGTTCATTAATGAGGGAGGGCATAAAACCGAAATCTGCCACGGTCTGTGGGTGTTCATAAATTAGAGTAACATTGGGTCCATGTTGTTGGAACATATGTGCAGCGTGTTGCTTAAACCAGTTAGCCTCAATTATTCCACACATCATGCCCCACACTCCTATCAACATTATCCGCTTCATCTTCAGAGTCAAACAGGGGTCCAAACCTACTTATCCCACACCAGTACCTTCTATACATATACAAGAAATACACCAGAGCTAAAATTCCAAAGAATATACACACTACTATTATTACTAGTTCACTAACACTCATTGCTCATCATCATCCTCCGTAGGGGATCTGGCCGTGTGTAGAATAGTCAGCCTCCGGAGTGACTATAGCAAGGCCTAGTCCCGGTCTTCCTTCCTCTGCAGTTGCTAGGTCTGACCGTACGTAGAGCTACCAGCCTCCAGACGTATGGCAGCAGTAGGGTCTAGCCTAGATTTTTCATTCACCTGTTGCGGATCTGACTGTGCATAGAGTGGTCAATTCCCTGGTATGACCACAGCAGAGTCTAGTCCGAACCTTCTCTCCCCTCTCTTCATCGGGACAATTTCAATTTCAGAGGGTTTTCTTGTGATGAGATCACAGTCCAATCAGTAAATGCTCGTTTTACCCTAGTATAAGGTATCCAGGGTTTCAGTCCCGCTACCTTTACTGCTATGGGGGTAACTAACAACACCTGGTATGGCCCCCTCCACCCTGGTGATAGGGGCTCTCCTTTCCAGTCTTTAACCCACACCTCATCCCCAGGTTGAAAGGAATGTGCTTTCATGAGGAACGGAACTCGTCTAACCTCTAAAGCGTGGGCTTTAACCTTCTCTAGAGCCTTTCCTAGTGCCTGCACCTCTTCTTGGAGGGCCAGACTTCCCATCTCCCGAATATCCCCTCTTAGTCCTTTTAGGATGGCCGGGGGTCTTCCGTATAGCATTTCAAATGGAGTTAGCCCAGTTGTCCGATGGGGGGTGCATCTTATCCTCAGAAGTGCTATAGGGAGCACATCTAACCACTTGAGTTTCGTTTCCTGGCACAATTTCGCAAGCTGAGTCTTCAATGTTCTATTCATTCTCTCCACCTTCCCAGAGCTTTGGGGTCTATATGCACAATGTAGCTTCCCAATGATTCCTAGAGTCTCTGCAAGATTCTTGATTACTCCATGCACAAAAGCTGGGCCGTTGTCGGATCCAGTGTGGAGGGGCAATCCATACCTCAGTATGATGTCCCGAAGCAAGGCTCGTACTACCTCTTTTGCCTTCTCAGTTCTGGTAGGATATGCTTCAACCCATCCGGTATGAGTACATACCATTACCAGCATGTACCAGTACTGTCCCGTGTGTGGCATTTCTGTAAAATCCACCACTAGAGATTCAAAAGGAGTAGATCCTTGATATTGTATTCCCCCCTCCAATCTTGGTCCTTGGCGCGGGTTATTCCGAGCACAAGTTTGACACCGCGACGATGCTAGCGTGATATACTGGCTCATTCTGTCTATGAACACATCTTTCTCTAATAGCTGAGCTAACGCCATCTTTCCCAAGTGTGTAGCTTCGTGCGCCTTCTGCACAACTGATCATCCCATAGATTGGGGTATGTACTGCCTTCCATCTGGCAAAACCCACCAGCTGTCTTTGTCCAACATAGCCTTCAGGTCTTTTTCAGCCCTCTCGTTTTCTTGTTGGGTGTACCTAGGGGTCTGGTCACTCAATGATACTTGGAAGAGTGGCATTACCAATTCTCAGGGCAAATCTTCCATCTCATTTTCCAATTCCCTCTCTGCAGCCTCCTTTGCAGCCACATCTGCTTTTCGATTCCCACGAACCACTGGATCATATCCTTTCTGGTGTCCTCTACAGTGGATTACAGCGACTTTACAAGGGGCCCATACAGCTTCTAATAGATGCTCTATTTCTCTTCCGTACTTGATCTCCTGTCCCGAAGAGTTGATTAATCCTTTTTCTTTGTACAGTGCGCCATGCGCATGTAGGGTAGTAAAAGCATACTTTGAATCTGTGTATATATTCACGATGAGTCCCTCAGCTAATTCCAAAGCTCTAATAAGGGTGATGAGTTCCGCCTTCTGAGCTGAAGTACCAACGGGTAACGCTCTGGCCTCTATTATCTTATCTGCTGTGACCACTGCATATCTAGCCTTTCGTTTTCCTTCTCGTACAAAGCTGCTTCCATCTGTATAATAAGTGACATCAGAATGGGGCCACAGGGTGTCCCTTAAGTCTGGTCTGCTTGAATACACTTCATCCATGTTTTGAAGACAATCATGATGTGTAACCTCAGATTCTATGGGGAGCAACGTTGCGAGGTTCAAAGTGGTGCATGTTTCCAACTTTACTCTAGGATTCTCATATAACATTCCTTGATACTTGGACATTTGGCTATTTGTGAACCAATAATTGCCTTTGTACTCCATTACAGCCAATACAGAATGTGGGACTTTCACTGTCAGATTCTGGCCTAGGGTTAATTTGTCTGCTTCTTTTACCAACAAGGTGGTTGCCACTATTGCTCTTAGGCACCCAGGCCATCCTCTGGCAACAGGATCTAACTGTTTAGAAAGGTACGCCACAGGGCGATGCCAAGATCCCAACATATGCGTCAGTACTCCCACTGCTATTCCTTCTTTTTCATCAACATATAGAGTGAATGTCTTTGTCACATCAGGCAGGCCCAGCGCTGGAGCTTCCATCAATGCCTTCTTTATCTGCTCCCAGGCCCTCTTCTGTTCTGTTCCCCACGTAAATTCAGGATTCTCTGGGCCTTTGGTAGCTTCATATAAGGGTTTACTCATTACTGCAAAATTAGGAATCCAAATTCTACAAAACCCTGCTGCACCCAAGAATTCTCGCACCATCTTCCGATTCCGGGGCTCAGGTAGAGCACACACAGCCTCCTTCCTTTCTCGGGCCCTTTTCACATGTGTGGGGGGGGAACGGGCGAAAACGCCCAAAAACGGAGCTTACCTCCAGCCGGGTAAGTCCGTTGCTGCGTGGAGCAGCGCGAGCTCGCTGCTCCACACTCCTCCGGCGTCGCAGATGGCAGCTTCCGGTTGGTGGAGGCTCTCCACTGACCGAAGAAGCTCGCCAGCTGGAAGCCCGCCCCCGGCAGATCTGCAGGCACGCACTTGCGCGTGCCTGCAGATCCACTTTAGAGCCGGGCGACGGAGCGGCACGGGGCTGCGTGCTCCATGCTTTTTAAAAACCTCTAAAAAGAGGTTTTTAAAAAACACGGAGCCCGGCTAGTTCCGGCCGCTCCTGAGTGGATTCTGGTGTGAAGCTACTAAAAGTAGTCCACGCCAGTCCACTCTACGGTGTAGACGACCTCCGTGAGAGGTCGCTCTACACCGTTCCCCCCCCCACATGTGAAAAGGGCCTCGGCCTAGCGCTCGCTTTCCCTGAGTCACTTGGAATCCCAGATACCGCACCTCTGTCTGGAACAACTGGGCCTTCTTCCTAGATACTTTGTAGCCTGCTTCCCACAAAAGCTGGAGCAACTCCACTGTAGCCTCTTTACACTCTTCCTCACTGTTGGCTGCCAACAGCAGATCATGTACATATTGCAGCAAAACTCGTTTCTCGGGCTCGGATCTGAATCTTCTCAAGTCTTGACTTAGGGATGTCCCAAAAATTGTAGGCGAGTTCTTCCAACCCTGTGGCAAGCGAGTCCAAGCAAACTGGGTTTTCTGGCCCGTAACAACATCTTCCATCTGGAAGGCAAATATTTCTTGACTTTGTGGGGCCACCCGAATACAGAAGAAAGCATCCTTAAGATCCAGCACCATAAAGTGAGTAGCTGTGGATGGAACTAGTCCCATTAAAACATACGGGTTTGGCACCACTAGGTGTAGGGTCACTGTAGCCTCATTCACCATCCTTAAATCTTGAACTGGGCGATATTCTTTCGTTCCAGGCTTCAACACAGGGAGTAACAGGGTGTTCCATGGCGAGCGGCATTCCCGAATTATGTTGTATTTCCTCAGCTGATCCAAATGTTTCTGAACCCCTTCCAGGGCTTCTCTGGGCAAGTCATACTGTTTTACACGAATGGGAACAGCATTTCGCTTCAATTCCACTACTATGGGGGCCACAAATTGGGCTAGCCCAGGCAGATTATCTTTGGCCCATACCCCTGGGGGTCCAAAGGTAGTGGGTTGTTCTTGACAAACCGTGATCTGATACCTTCACCACTCTTCTTCCATTGGGTAGGTTACTGAGATGCTTTTTGGTCCTCTAAAATTTACTTCCATCACCCCATCTTCTTCAATGGAAATCTGGGCTCTCAGTTTAACCAACAGATCTCGACCCAATAAAGGTACAGGGCAGTTTGGTAAATATAAAAACTGATGAGTAACTTGGTTTCTCCCTAAATCCACAATTCTTTTCTCCAAAAGAGGGTGTTTCTCTGTTCTTCCAGTGGCTCCCACAATTCTTATGGCATTTTCAGTTTTTGGAGCTACTGCTGAATTTAATACGGAATGGGCAGCACCCGTATCCACCATCATTGGGATGGCTTGGCCCCCAATTTGTGCTGTGACCATAGGCTCCCCGGGGCCAAGAGCAAGGGGCCCCGGTCTGTCCTAATCGTAACGTTCCATTCCAGCCAGCCCAATCAAGTCCTCGAATCCTTCGTCCACCTCTGGCTCATATCTTCCATTCATCACTCTTCCTCTTCCTCTATTTGCCAATTCCCTCTGTCTAGGGCATTCATTTTTCCAGTGCCCCATATGACGGCAGAGGGCATATTCATTGCGTCCCAATGGAAGTCCACTTCTTCCCCTTCCTCTTCCACCTTTCTGATATCCTTCCTTTGCCGTTAATGCCACGGCCAATAATTCCACTTTCTTGTGCATTCTGCTATCTCCCTCCCTCTTTTCTTCCTGCTCCCTATTTATGTACACCTTCTGAGCAATGCTCACCAATTGACTGAGATTCATTCCTTCAAACCCTTCTTGTTTTTGTAACTTCTTCCAAATATCAGGGTAGCTTCCTGTCACAAACGCCGCAGTCACCGTTCAGAGGTTCTCGGCAGCGTCCGGATCTATGGGGGTGTACTGCCGGTAGGCTTTTAACAACCTTTCTAAATATTCCCCTCGGGCCTCAGTAGGTCCTTGTGTCACCTCCTGTACTTTGGCCATATTGATAGACTTCTTCACACCTCTCCTCATTCCGGTCAACAGTATTGCCCGATATTCTGCTAATCTGTCCGGTTGTTGGTTATCATTAGGATCCCACTGTGGATCCACAGTGGGGACTCGCTCCCGCACCCAGGCATTTACATCTTGCACTCCTGGGCCCGCTCTTGCCGCTGCTACCTTCTCCACTTCCTCCAATATTCTCCTCCTCTCTTCGGTAGTGAATAAAGTCAACAACAACTGTTGGCAATCCTGCCAGGTGGGGAGGTGGGTAGCCATAATGCTGGCACACAGCTCTACCATCTCTTGGGGCTTCTCAGTATAGTATCCATAGTGGGTCTTCCAGTTCTATAAATCTGAAGAGGTGAAAGGGGTGTACTGGTAACTCTGTACTCGCCGGTATCCTCCTTCTTCATTGGGGCCTGCCACTAGCTGAGTAACTTGTCACAATGGTGCGACCACGCCTCCACTTTCCTCATCTGTATCATCTGATTCATCCATCTCTTTCTGATGCTTGGACTTCTTAATCTTGGCTTTCTCTTTCGGCCCTGTTCTAAGATCATAGGCTCCGGGAGATTCCACCACCCCCTGGGCAACTGGGCTAGAACCCGTCAATCCCCCGGCCATGGCTCCCTCCTGCTCTGGGAGGTCCAGTTGCAAGGGTTGGGCTGGCGGCAGCGAAGCTGGCTGCGGTGGGGGTAAGGCTGGTGGCTGCGGAGCTGGCTGCGGTGGCACATATGGGGGAGGGGGAGCGCTAGGTTCCTCCGGAACCGATTCCGCCAATATCCGTCCTCTTCCAAACTTTCGTCTGGTCTGATCCTGCATTACTACCATAGCCCTACTAATTTGCTCCTGACATTTCCGCAACCAAGGGGGGTTTTGAGTAACCACTGTGTCCCATGAATCTATGTATGGATATTGATCAGGGTGGCCAGGCTTGCCGACCACCACTGAATACACTGCCCTAATTCGTGAGGGTTCCAGGCTCCCCTCCGGGGGCCACCCCACCTTAAAGGATGGCCATTCTACTTCACATAAGGTCCTCAACCATTCAGGCGTCATTCGGGGATCTCCATAATCCCCACTAAATCCTTTCTTAAAGTTTTTCAACATACAACCTAAAGGGGTTTGTCGGCTCTGTCCCCCTCCCATTTCCTCCCAAAGCGGACAACACACGCAAGGAAAAAGGGATTTGACCCGTGGGTAAGGGGTCCCACGGATCGACACAAAGGGGGAGAGACAGCACTCGATTCACGCCGATCCAAGCACCCGGAAACTCAACGGCATGACTTGGAAACTGCGGCATCACACAACCATTCTTTCACACATTCACACCAACACACAACCTCCCACCTTCAATACCACACCCAAAAGCTCTGCGGCTTCACCCCCAACAACAGTGGGGTACTAGGGCAAAGCTGAAGGCGGTTGATCAGGCCCCTCTTCCCCCCGAGTTTGCGAGGAGGTCACTCACCAACAGTTGTGGGAGGGTTCTGTTTTCTGCTCCGACCTCGGGTTCCTTGGCTGGAACACTGTCGCCAGAGAACGTCGCCCCAGTCTGAACCAATCCTTCCGACAAAAGAAAGTCGAGGGCGCCCTGGGTTGTATCAGGAAGGGGGCGACGGTCCCAACGCCCTGGCGTCTGCCAAAGTGGGCAAAAGCCCCTCACAATTCCTGTCCAACGCACCAGAAAATGTTGTGGTGAGCCAGTGAATTGAGACCAGCAGATCAGAAAACAAGAGTTTATTATACTGCGCAGGGATCTCAGTGGAATCAATTTCCAAAAGACTGAAAGCCTCGTTTTAGGTTTCAGCACACATTTATACTTTCTAAAAAACAAGTACAGGAAATGATTACCGTACATGAAAAGAGTACAGGTTACAAAAGTTTAAGTTTTGAAATGATGTATTACAGTTTCAAAAATGAAGTATCTCTGTACCAGGGAGTATTCTCCCTTGGTTGCATCAACTCCCAAACTCCCTATATCCCATGCATTGCCAAGCCGCATACCTGAGCTCTTGATAAGATAAGAGACGCATCTGCCTGACTTATTTTTCTCTATTTTTCTACTCAAGCAAGCAGTTCTACAATTTAACCCCTTCATCACCTTCCTCTTTATGAGCTCTGCTTCCAGAAAGTTGGGGGGGGGGGGGAATAAGAAAAAAAAAATTAGGAAAACTGTTTTGTTTTCTCAGGACTTTTAGAACTACTTGATCTAGCACTGCCTTTCAGTTGTTTTAGATTACAAATCCCACCATCCAAATTCTGGGTTGGGTAATGGAAGTTGTAATTCAGCATATATCTGTCTGATTTGGAGAAGGCTAAATTAGGAAATCATTTGGTTGAGCAGAAATATGATGATGATGCTCTGCACTGAGGACCGTTCTAGTGTTTTTATATTTTTCTTTTTCTACTGTTCAGAATCTTTCTATGTAACCTTTGGACAGCTATGTACCAAGGAGAGTTGCTCCTGCAGCAATATTGAAATTGCTTTATGGCGTTGTACACAGTGTAATCCGTGAAAAACAACTTGATCGCCTTTGAAAGACAAGTGCTAATGTATCTTTCTGAGCATTCATTAATAAGCAGAGCTTTAAAAACCAAGGACGGCTAACTCCTTGCTTTGTCTTAAGAAAATCTTTTTTTATTTTGAATCTGGCTCTGAGGCCCAGTATTTAAAATGCAGCTAAACATTCTGTACCAACAGAGAGATATATGGCCTCATTAAGTCCACAGACTAGTCCATCAAATGCAGAGTAAAAATAAACAGTGCAAACATGGAGTACTTTGGAAAAGAAACAGGCAGGAAAATAAGGGGTGTTCTTGTCCTGAATTGACCTGCCAGGCCTATTCAATCCAACCAGAGACTGAAAAATGGAGATGGCACAAAGGATAAATTTGCAAGAGAGAATTGGTTTGAATTGTAATGTGTTACACAGAGGGAAGTGTATGGATAGATTGGACTGATACAAATGACTACAATTCTTCTTTGATCAAAATGAAGTCCCACTAGGGATGTAAATCTTTGTGTTCTTCATCTTTGCAGGCTGGAATGAATCATTCTTGCTGTGTTCTCCCTACTGGATGAAAACATGAGAAGATTTCTGCACAGTTCTTGGTGCTATTCAGACTAGAAAGTATTTGTTCCTGAACACATTTTCTGTGTGGAAATCCAGACAATGATGATGATTTTATTGCACAGAAAAAAACAGTTTCTGTGGAAAAATGCACATTGTGCTTCTATATAGAAAACATTTTTGTGCAGAGAAACCCTGTGTTGACAAGTACTCCCAAAGTGTAAAGAACCTCACAACAGTCTTGTGGCTGCTATTATACTCCTCCTTTTCTTGTCTGGGAAATAAATAGCAAACAAATATTCTTTCAATCCCTTGGTCCCACACCAGAAATGTAGTCTCACACCTGAGGAAGGAGACAGGTGTGAGAGAAGAAGTATGGGGCCACCATGCCACCCCCTTCCCCTCTCCTTTCCATGACCTATTTTGGATCCTGGGTACCCACTCCCCCCACCAAGCCTAGGCCCCCTTCCCACAGACACACACACACACACACGCACGCACACACACACTTTGATATTTGCACTTTTTTTGCAAGGGCCCTGCACCCCAACTCTTGTGAACATGGAGGGCTGACTGGAGTTCATCTCCAGAGCAAATGAAATCAGAGTTGATTTGAGATTTAGTTATGGTTAGAGTAAACACATAGTACGTTCAGATGAGGTTTTTATTGTGCAGTTGCTGTGCCTCATTTGTGGAATTTTATGGGGTATTTGCATGATATTATCTTTCATTTGTAGCCTTGTTTTACTCCTGCTTCCTTCATCTTTTTAATCTTTGCACAGAACATCCACTGAGGGGGAAAAGATGAAACAACGGCTCGTCTTCTGATCAGTAGTACTAAACAGCTGTCTATCTAGGGCAGGGATATATTTATTGCATATCAGTCCAGTTCATAAAGAGAGTGCAGCAGCAACTCCAGAAATTTCTGTTGTAGATTGGAATTATGCCCCTGAAGGCCAACTAATTTATAAACAGGCCAAAATGTGTTGGGTGTTTTTAATGAATAAATATGGACCATCCGTAAGAATGTGGAATCTTTTTTTCTGCTGATATGTGCTTTCCAGTACTTGTTCTGTATCCTAGGACTGCACAATGAAAGAATACTATTCATCTCATCCCACCCTCTGCTTTTTGCATTTCCATTAGTGGCAGAAATCATTGCCATGATGATCTGAAAGCTTCATACTTAGCTGGCAAATTAGTCAAGATGTCTATAGCTGAAAAGTTCAGAATTATTTCTGATTTTCTGAAGCATTTTCCCCCTTATACTTTAAACTTACCAGAATACTTACTCCAGAAAAGACATACAGTCCTGCAAGGGTCCCCAGAAGTATTTTTGATATGGGTAGGCCAAGCTGGTCGAGTATATTCTTGGTGGTCTGGAGGACCAGAGGCAGGTTTTTAAAGGGATCTCATTTGCGTTGTTAGTGTAGTTCTGAATATTATAGAATTTTAAACTTCTTGGGGCTTGTTCTTTTTCCTCGCGGAGCATCGCTCTCTCCACACTTTAGCATTCATTTCACCTTGGTTTCTTCTTCCACAGCAAAATACTGCTGCCAAGGCATGACAAAATGGGATATATCTCTCTTTCATCATCATTTAACCTTGAGCACAACAGCTGCAGATGGGCTGAAGCTACAGAGCTGAGAAGCTGCAAGAAATACAAGGAAAGAGCTAAATAAGACTTTGCAATATAAGAGTAAAGTTTATATTTATTGACCATATTGGCTGGATGAGTCTGAAAGTTGTAGACCATCATGTCTAGAGGATACTAACTTAGGGAAGACAGCTCTAGAATATGTTGTTGTCCTGGAGTTGCTGTTTGTTAGGTGTTCTGCAA
Source organism: Cyclura pinguis (assembly GCA_030412105.1). Classification (NCBI taxonomy): domain Eukaryota; kingdom Metazoa; phylum Chordata; class Lepidosauria; order Squamata; family Iguanidae; genus Cyclura; species Cyclura pinguis. The sequence goes on from CM059603.1 coordinate 39,799,438, forward strand.
TAGTGACATGAAAACTAAGCCATAACTCCTCTTCAGTTTATCAACAGCAGCAGCGTACGCACATTTGAGTCACAAAACAGGCATAAAATTGGAGGGAACCACAATGGCGATCAGTCCAACCCCTTGCCATGCAGGAATGCACAGCTAAAGTACTCTTGAGAGTTAACTATCTAACCTCTGTTTAAAGACCTCCAAGGAAGTAGAGTTTACCGCCCTCTGAGGCACTCTGGTGTCTGAAGCAGCAGAAAACAAGCTTGTTCCATTTTCTGAATAACATACCTTCACATATTTAAAGATGACTAGGTCACATTGGCTTTTTGTTTTCTCTTCTTCAAGTTTAACATTCCCAGCTTCCTAAGTCATTCCTCATAAGGCTTGGTTTCAGCCTTCTCATTATCTTGGTCACCCTTCTCTGGACACATTCCAGTTTGCCCAAACCTTCTTGAACTGTGGTACCCAGACCCAGACAACAATATTCCAGGTGAGATGCTACCAAAGCAGGATAGAGTGGCACTACCCCTTCCCTTAGTCTGGACACTATATTCCAGTTGGTGCAGTCTAAAATTGCATTGTCTTTTTTTGGCGACCACATTGTATTATGGATTCATGTTTACCTTCTGGTCTATTAAGACCCCACATTCTTTTTATATGTATATGCATCCAAAGCTGGTGTCAACCATCCTATACTTGTGCATTTCATTTTTCCTGCCTAGCTGTGGTACCTTGCACTTATCCCTGTTGAAATTTATTTTGTTACCTTTGTCCCAGCTGTTGAATCTGTCCAAGTCATTCTGAATTCTGATCCTGTCATATAGAGCAACCCTAATCATAAAATTGTAAATTGGAAGGGTGACACATTAGAGCAGTTACTAGCGCCTAGATAAGGAGCAACATTAAGGCTTTTCATGCGTTGCTGTCCAAAGTACAGATGAGTAGTAGTATCAGTAATTGCTGACCTGTTTGCTTATGTTTCTTTATGTTCCAGATATGAATTCAGGGTGCTATGGAACACTTTAAACAATAAAACAGCAGATGCTGGGGACGATCTCTAGTATATACCACACTTGGCTTCAGTTACTTACTGCTCGAGAAGATAACTGTATCCGCAGGCTTAGAATAACGTAGATCTAAAAAATGAGGATTCCTCATGTGTCCAGTAAGTTAGAAATGTCAACTAAATAAATGTCCCAAATTGCAGAATTTGAAGAACAGTAAGTGATTACTGATGTGTCCAAATAAAATGATAATTTGAAGACATGGTCTGTTGGAAAGTTTTTAGAGAATAGAAACTAGCAACAAACTTGTCATTATGAGTAGAAAGAGAAGCCATATATAACAAGGGTGATTCTTAGTGGGGTCTTCATGTTATGGAATCTTCAAGCCACTTCATAAAACTTGCCTCCAGTGATCATACCACTTCGGAAGCAAGGCATGCAAGATGTGCACATTGTGTTTACAGTGCTGATCATGCTTCGAGGAGGCTTCCAGGAGTGCTATTAGTCTGGAAAACAAGTTACAAAATTGCTTTGTTTTGAAGGGAGACAGGTGGTTTTGCCATCATGGTGAATTCAGCAGTAGCTAAGTGTGGCCCACAGCAATGTGGCTCCCAATGTTATAGGCTGGATGGTAGCCTGGAACTCAAGTACCTTTGTGCTCTAGCAAGCTCGCCCAACCTCTCCAGTTACCCAAGGCAGTAGCCAAAAACAGAATGATAAGCAGTATTCATTTCTTGATGTTTTTATTAATTGATGCCCAAGCACAGGCTATAAATATACATTCCAAGATGTGGGTTGTAGTTTTATGTAACAGGTTTTTATAACTAAAAGAGGTAAAAATCTTTGTATACATAGCAATATCTTAAAATACACATGTGTGATATGTATATTTTATGTAATGTGTAATATGTGTAATATGTACCTAGATTACATGTAAGCTGTACCTTTAAGGAGAGTGCATCTATATATTCTAAATATATTGAAGAGAAATAAACAATAATATAAAGCTGCAACCTATTCTTCTGCAATAATTTCCTGGTAATCCACATGCTAAGATTGCTTAAGGTGGAATATGGATGATCATCTGAGTAATGGATAAGATTAGTTCTTAGAAACTGGGAAGCCCAGGTGACCAAAACAACAAATTCTGGGGAATATGCTAGACATAGATTGACAAGTCTAAGCAAAGAAATGTCAGCCTTGTACAAGATATAAACGTGAAGGAACCACGTCTGGATCACCAGACATAAAGAAATTATCCACCTCCCCTGTAAGAAAATAGAAACCATTTACTTATAAAGATGATAAAATCAAACATGTATTAACAGATGCCAGTGAATTGGAAGTAAAGTCCTCTCTGCCACTGGTGACTCCATTTTGGGGAGAAGAAGCAGGTCTGCGCCTTCCCTTGTCACTTTGCATGCAGTGTCTTTTGGTTTTCTTGATCACTAGGTAATAGGGCAGAATACAGTCGGGCCTCCATATCCAGAGCTTCTGTATTCACAGATTCAACCACCTATGGCATGAAATATCCCCCCCTCGAAAAAAAATCCAAGAAGTAAATTTTGCCATTTTAGATAAGGGACCACCATTTTGCTACAGCAATGGAACTTGGGCATCCATTTTGCTATCCCTGGGAGGTCCTAGAACCAAACCCTAGTGGATACCCACTATGTTGTACTTTTGGGTAGATAATATCATTAGCAGTCAGTTTTCTAACGTAGGGAAGAGCTTGTTGAATTGCTGAGTACAGAGAAAATATCTCTTTTTTAATCTCTACATTGCCTCCCTTCATTATGAAATTCTGAAATAAATATATATTGTAAGAGATGGGTGTAATAAAAAAGCAAATGCAGCTGTGCTGATCCAGAAGAAAGGAATATGTGCTTAGGGTGTTGAGATGCAAAAGAAGACAGGGCTCCTGCACCTTGCCATGCAGACTATACCAGCTGAAATTCCCATTTCAACACAACAATTAGCCTTGACTTCTTTTGCATTTGACAAAGCCCTGCACTGAGAGTGCTCCAAGATCTCATTCCACTGCAGTGAAGGCAATATTAGAAAAGATTTGGGAAACAATATGTGGTCACCCTTCTCTTGCATCAGTTTTCAGCTGGTTTGGGAATATATGGGGTCTGACTGCCTCTCGTAGTTATTTTCTTTTGTGAGAAATCGTTGGGTCCCTGATCTTAATAGTAGCTGTTGCCTTCCTTTCCTGTCTCCATCTTTGTATTGAGTCTGGTTGGTTGGTTGTTTACTAATTGGGAAGGGAGCAGAAATTTTGCTTGCTTCACCAGGTGAACCCTGGGCTCAAGCACCTGTACTCCAGAAGTAATTCTTGCACTATAATCTTGTTCTGAGGAATGCTAAAGTAAAAATGAGAAATAAAGTTTTGGAATGTAAGACCACCCAGAAGTGGAATGCCTTTTTAAGAAAAGGAATCCTTGGTATGTTAACAGCACAGTTGCCCTCCGTCCTTCGCCTCCATTTAGGTTCTGTGTGAGAATTTATGTAGTGGTTTGGACAATGATTGAAATTCTTCGAGATGAAATGTGTTAAATCAGGACTCAGCCACTGCAGGGGGTCATGTTAAACCCTACATCCTTTCAGCAAGGTATATCGTCATGCCTGACACAACAGGAAGTATTGTAATTTCATTTCTGGTTTTGTTTTTGTACGGTCAATTTTATTAATAGCACAGTCATTTTCCAGTCTGAGCTGCTTGATTCCCCTGTCTTGGCTGATCCTGGTCAGAATTCAAGGTTCTTCCAGTTTCCACTTGGGAGTCTTGACATTCTCAAGGGAGATCCACAATGGTGATGCAGCTGTTACTACCTTTTCTTCATCCCTATCTCATCTTCCTTTCCAAGATGAACAACTTCTGGGCTGCTTTGCTACTTCTCAGCCCACTGTGGTCGAGAGTCTCCCCCTCAAAAAAATTTGCCACCCTATTTCAGTAGCATAATAGCAATGCTTCAAAACAAGGCATATGCACCTGTCTTGCTTTAAAGCAGAAATGGTTGTTTTAAAGGTTGGAGGCAACATTTGGCGCTGTGCCACCAAATTATGCTAGTACAGGGACAAAATAAAAGGAAAAACAGTTTTTCTTTCTGCAAATTGTGGCTGCTGCAGCAGGAACATGGGGCACGGGTGGTTGGAAGGAAACAGGGACAAAAATGGTTAGTAGGTGCATATTGCCCATTTCTGCTATAGTCACATATGAACCAATTAGCACCACTTTTTTGGCTCTCCAGAATTTATCGACATTTTGAAGCCTAGCTCCATCAGCCCAGGAGAGGTTCACATATTGCACCAGAACTCCCTCTTAAATTAGCACAGCTATTAGCCAGTCAACTAAATGTTGAGTTGAGCAGACAAGAAGCCCATTCACAGTAAGCAATTATAGTGCCATTATTCCACTTTAACCACCATGGCAACATCTTATGGAATCCTGGGATCTTCAGGTTAGGGAGGACCACTAGAGCACTCAGCAGAATTCTCTAGTGCCTTCTCAAACTAAAAACCCATGGTCCCAGGAACAGCAGTTAGCAAATCAACTAAGGCTGAGTGTAACCAAGACATAGAAATGCCCACACTTTTACTTGTCCATGCCAGGGCTTGTCCTGGACCTCCGCCCCGCACTTTTTAAATGTTAGAACACAACATCTAAAATACTTACAAGGAATGATCTGAGCATGTGTAGACTATTCCCCTTAGCAGTGAGTAACAGCAGCCATCTTCCATGTGCATCTGGGAGTTGAAAAAGGACAAGATTTCACCACTTTGGTGGCTTAGCCATACGTTAAAAGATAGGATTCATTTTAGCTGCTTCTGGCTGCCAAAGGTTAGTCAGTTGGCTTGGTGCCTTCTAGATCTGCCATGCCTGTGGGGAAAGACATTAGAAAAGCTTAAAAAAGAGGGACATACAAATTAACAAGTATAGGGTATAAGGGTGTGTGTAGTGCAAGAAAACTGAACAATTTCTAATACAAGTACGGTGGACCCTCTGTGTGTGCAGTTTCCAGATCTGTGAATTCCAGTGACTGTGGAGCGTCACGTCCTATACCAAAAATGGCAGATATATCAATGCATCCACTCTGAAGTGTTCACTCACATGTAGCTGCCATTTAATAATACGGGATACCAGCATTTGTATTTTTTGCCATTTACAGGGAGTCCTGGGACAGAACCCCTGCAGATATGGTGCGTCCACTGTACATATACTATGTAGTGCTGTTGTTGGCACTAAACGGAGGTATTTTTCAGTAGTTATCTGTTGAGAGGCCATCATATCTGAAATGGCTTTGCTCGCTTCTGTCTTTCAAATTATCTGTTGTCTGTTTAATATCTAAGTGTTTCAAAAAACACAGGTACACAAGGCCAGTAGCATACCATCCAACATTTCAAAAATGAAAACTGGAATGTATGTGGCCATACAACATCAGAGTGAGATCAAGATGGTGAAAGTTATCAGTGAGGAAGGACACACAAGCTAGGAAAGGCTGTAGTAATTTACTTTTGCCCAAGCTTACTTGGAAGGACAAGATTTTCCCCTACCTTCCCCCTGCTGAGTTAAACACTTTTGCATTTTGAAATCAGCTGAGGAAAAGTGGGAAGGAGAGAAACTGGGACGTTTTAAAAACTGCTGAAATAGCAGGATGATTGAGGATTAAATCAGTACTGGCCCTGCCAAATTGGGACAGTTGCAGAGAATGCAATAGGGCCTATGCCTAAGCACTCCTATGTGTTTATCTAGGAATCTCAACCGGCCCAGGTGTTTAACACAAGTTTTTTAAAGATATGTGCATGGCCCCTATGTGTTTTATCTTGTTTCTTTCGACAGTTATGAGCCACAGTGATAACACATGCTAATGCTGTGAAAAGGGGCTCCTGGACATATATCACACATTTAGTGGGGAGTTCTCCACCTGCAACTGAAAAAAAGAATAGCACACACTAATTAAAAAGAAATTCTGTAATGGTCAATTAACAACCAATGGGGAAAGGAAAAGCCCTTTGCCTGCCAGCAAGCAGAGAAGGGTCAGATCAATTTGACAATCTGGCAGATATGGGCCGAGGCACAGCAGTCCCTAGCAACTGTGGAGACACAGTGAGGCCTAAGTACTACAAATCCAACAGAGGCTCACTTCCTGCACCAGAACTTCTCAGTGTTGTGTTAAGAGTAGCGCCTTCTTTGTGTGGTCCATCAGGACTTTTTCTGCTATGGTTGGCGGTCACAGGCAAGTGGAAAGAGATTCAGCAAGGTAAGCTTTCATTCAGTGGGTTCTCTTTCCAAGAAGAAGCTTAACCCTCCCCGCTACAATAGCTTGCTGAGGAAAGAAATGCTTTGTCGGAAGCCATGTTTCTTGGCCTCTGAGGTGGCTTGTTGAGGCTGGGTTGTATGGATGAAGAAAATAAAAGAGTGACATGGAATCTGACTGGATGTTAGGGACTCTCAGACTGGTAGGGATGGTAAGTGCTGGTGGTACCTGACTAGGTGGAGATGGGGCATGAGTTGCTATGGCAGGGATACATTTTGTTGGGGAAAGTAGCCCTAATGTACAGATCTGACATTGACATTTGCTAAGTCCTGCACTCCAGCTATTCCTTGAATTCCCTCACTCACCTGCTGTTCAATCTCACACTTGAGAGTTTCAGCAGCATCAAACTGTGGACTAGAGTTGTTAAATCTCTTGAGAATTTCCTGATAATTTTAATGGTTCTTGATTAGACATAGCTCTTTTTAGTCTGCAGATCCTATCTACACTTGTTTGGGCATAAATCTTATTTAACTCAATGAGACTTGTGTCTGAGTAGGTACGGGTAAGTTTTCACTGTTCATCGTATGGATGTTTTCTGAGAGATACAGTGGGTGTAAAGAGGACGACTTCTGCAACTTGTAATCATGGTACAGTAAAGGGAATTTCAGAAGGCGGAACTTTGTAGCAAGCTACTTCTCTTGCAGAGCTTTTTAAAGTACGAGAGACTTATCGTCTTTTGCACCTCCTCCCAGTTCTTTGCTTGAAAAGTCATTCTAGCCCAAATGTGTAATGCTAGGATACCTTTCAAAATTTTTTGTAAAGCTTTTCAAATGAATCATTCATGATTCATTTTTCTTCTAGTCAGATAACCTCTAACACATAGAGATAACCTCTGACTATATCTCATATTATTGCCTTAATTTTTAAAGGCAAGTTCCTAGATGTGGAATGCTTTTTATTCTTCCTAATAGTTTGATACATTGTAAATTTACGGGACTATTTATGTTTTCTTTAGGCACAAGTATTTGCCCATGTCTGGATCTTTTTGTAAACCTCCAAACAACATTGTATGTCTAAAGGAAAAATAAAGTTCAAATTTTGGAACCCTAAATCATACTGGCCCAATAAAATATGTGATATCTTTTATTTAGTCCATCTCATTTTCCCACAGCACTGTCTTGTGACAAGAGTTACTTGAGAGTTACTTGTGATTTAAGTTCTGATGAAAGCAATGGAACAAGTTTGTTCCAACTAACTAATTTTAAGTGCTTTCAAGTATCTGTGTGTTTATGCTGAAGTTATTTCCATTTCACTTCAATGAGGCCAGCTGGCCCCTCCCGAAACGGCAAACCCCAGGATTCCATAGGATGTTGCAAGTGGAATCATCGCTTTATAACGGTCCAGTGAGGAAATGGCTCCTGTTGAGAGCCAGTGTGGTATAGTGGTCTGAGCACTGAACTACAACCCTGGAGACTGGGATTCGATTCCTTGCTCAGCCATGGAAACCCACTTGGGTGACCTTTGGCGCATCACAGACTCTTTGCCCCAGAAAACTTCATGATAGGTTTGCCTTAGAGTCACTATAAGTCGGAAATGATTTGAAAGCACACAGCCACAACAAACTTATCACACTATACTGTTATAGTACTGTATTCAACTTTAATTGCCATGACAACATCCTGTGGAATCCTGGAGTTTGCAGTTTAGGGAGGAACAGTTAAAATTCCCAGCCAGCGAGCTCTTGAGCCTGATTAAACTACAACACTTCAAAATTCTATAGGATGATGCCATGCCAGTTAAAGTGGAATATGATGCTATAATCATATGGGGTGATCAGGATCCTATTTGGATTCAGGCTGCAAATGGTCAATAACAGACTCCAAAGCTCGCACACAGGTAAACCTTTTCATGTCCAATTTAATTATTCATGGAATTTGTAAGATAAAAGATTTCAAAATACTCTCCACTATAAAAATACAACCACAGAAACTTCTGGATAGCTTAATACTCATCTCCTGTTCCACTAATTGTGGGAAGTTTCCTTTTCCTGAATTTAATCTGTTCCTAATTTACTGTGTGACAATAACAAGTGTCCCTACAGAATACAATGCACGTAGTTTGTAATTTGATTAGCAGTCATATAAGATTCTCTTTCTTATCCAAACGTTTTAAGGAGATTTTATTTCTCTCTTGTGAGAAGGACAAACTTCTGTGTAGTTTTTCAAGGTCTTTCATTTGATTAAGCTGCTATGGGCTACATTGTTGATTGCGCAAGTGCAATTTATGCATCCTGACTATGTATAGAACTATGTCCATGGATGCTTCCTGTTTTCCTATGCTGTTGCAATCATTCAAAATGGTCACATTTCAAATAAATAAAAACCAGTTTGGTTATAGGTCCCCTTAAGAGGCATTTTTATCCAGCTTTGGTTCTAGACCACAATAATGTTTTACAAATCTCATAAATGACCTTTGATAAGACCTAATGCCTTTCATATTTTTCTGACTTGTCATGTCATTTGTGACTTACCTGCCTTGGCTTTTTTTTTCTAGAGGAATGTAATGTATCTTTAATTGATTCAAATTTTAACATAAGAGGAATAATCTTAAATCTTGAACCATGTAAAGTTGCAACATCCAATTTAAAATAAATTTTATTCTTTTGTGTTAGCCAGGTTAAATGGCCTCTTGAGTCTCTACATTTTCTCAAGTAGCTGTTTGATCATTGAGCTGAGATTCTTTAATTAATTGCATCCTTTTATATTGAGCTAGAGCTGATTGTAGTTGGAATAACCCACTGCAGTTCAGAACCATTTTGGTATTCTGCACCAGAAGTGATATACTAGCAACCTTCTCAGCATTGTCTAAGACTTGGTGATCAAGGCTACAACTTGCTGGTTATAGGAATAAACGCTGGTATTTTGTGCACACATACATAGGAGTAAACTAAAATGAAATCAATGGGACCTACTTCTGAAGAAATTGCACAAGATTACACTCCTAATCAGACTAACTGATTTACTTACTGATGAAGTCTTCACATTCCTTCCCCAGATGGCAGGATTGACTATACTCTTAATTCTAGACTTTCCATAATCTGCTAGTTTCATTTCTCACAGTAATAGAAAAAAATGAATGTGGTACAAAAGAAAACCACACAAATATTTAAAATATTATCACCAATTACATGGTCTGTACAAGCTACTTAATGTTTATTTTGGCTAATGGCCTAACTTTGTTTGCAGCCCCAACATGACTATTCCAAACTTGCAGTTTACATTGGAGTTTATTGATGAATTTTACACTGATGGTGAGATCCCATCAATCTCTCACGGGAGTGTTAGATTCCTGGCAGCCTAGAATTTTCAATATATGTTAGGACATTTCTGCCAGAAAGAAATGTGGGAAACTCTCAAGTGCCAATAGAGGATCTCAGTTGTGAAATGTCATTGATGAACCTCCTTTGGGAAAATCAAGAAATACTGACTATTAAATTGCACATAGTTCTTTCAGTACAACCTTCTCTCTCTTTTAGGCTGAAATTTGAGGCTAACACCCTTCTTCCTAGCTGGAAGGTTCTGTTCCAACAATAAATATTATTGTTTTTGGGAGAGAATGATGCCATCTTAGTCATGTCATTAACTCTTGCATGGTTGCTATGTAGTATTATTTTTAAGCTGGCTATGTATATTGGATCAGGACTATGGTACAGGAAGGAAGGGGGCATTAATCCTCCTATCACAGTATCAGACATAACTCTCTTCCTTCCTACTATTTGCCTTAGGTGGAAAGCTTCAGTGGAAGCCAGTAGCTATATCTGGATAGGGAGTGTGGCAGTGGCAAAGGGATAAAGTCTCTACCTCATTGTGAACCTTATCTGATTTTCTAATCTCAGGTTTTGTTGTTGTTAGCAACCACTGCCTTTTATTATATATAGTGTTATAGGTTTTTATGTGATTGATTTTAATTGTTTTTTAAAGTTTTATTGTAAGTGTTTTTAACTGACTGTTTTGGAAGTTGTCTTAGGTTGCATTCTGGGAGAAAGGTGGCATAGAAAAGAAATGGAATGACTGACTGACTGAATGAATAAATAGCAATTGCACAGGAACTAATGCTATATTCAACAGCACATCTGATCTAGCCCTTTGAGTGGCCACCATGGAACAACCCTATCTGACTGTTCCAAAGTTCTCCAGGTTATCTAAAACAGAGCATGCGCAAGAACTGGCCTATGTTGTATAAATGCAAATGCAAATACAAATTAAACCAAGATGTTGGGCAGCGAACTAGGATAGCTGTAGGGAAAAGGTAAGATGAGATTATAGCACATCAGGTAGTTCCAAGACCAAACACAAACTTAGTAACTACACTGGTGTTAAATTATCTTAGCAATGTCTGGTGTGCACTAGCTTAGTGTGCTAAAATGGGTGTGGGGGCCTGTCAGAGTCCAGGCAATATTTGTTGTAAAATTTGCACATGCAAAATGGAATAGTTGCCATGTTCCATACTGAGAGCAAATATCTTTTCTTCTTCTCAATAGCTGTCAGTTATAAATAGGCTGAATCACCATAGTTCCTGAGCCACTCCCAAGTTAATGAATGAATGATAGTTATAAGGAAAGAAAGAAAGGGGAAAAGGGGGGGGGGAGAGAGAGAGAGAAAGAATTGTTGGTGTGTGGATTTGCAGATGATATATTGCTGATAAAGCTAAGGAGACAAGAAAACATTTCACTTTTATGCCTTGCTGAGGTGGTAAAACCTGTGTCCGTGGCATACCACTGAAGTTGGATGCTTCCATGACTACGGTGAGGCCATTTAATCATGTGATTTCCCCGCCTGTAATCTGAAGTAGTACAAAGTCACTCCTTCCAAAGAACTAAGCTGCAGTACCAAGGATTGTCTTCCACTGGAAGTCTGCCTGAGCCTTGACTACCTTCTCTGAATCATCTGCAAATCCTTCACTGGTGAGTTATTGTCCTCTCCTGTATTCTGCCCCTACTTCTTGCAGTTTCTGAAGAACAGATTTGCTTTCTGTCAGTAGTGGTCATAATGTTTCAGAAAAGGTTCATCATTTTGAGAGCAAGACTTGGTCATCTGCCTGTGTCATGGGTGACAACATAGCAAAACAGTAAATAGCATACACTGGCGTATACTTACATTTCAATTGCAGAATGACATGTTTACAGGTGTGTTAGCTGGGGGTGAGGAGGTTTCTGAGAGTAGAAGTCCAAAAAAAGAATTTTTGCAAGCTGTGTATGTAGGTATTCAAAACATCAGTAGATGAGGTGCTTTTGTTCCTCTTATTAAATAGCAGCTCTAAAAGGCTGCCGTCACCCGCCATCTTTCTGGTTACAAAGAGATCTTGTAGCATCATTGAGACTAACTGAAAGAAGTGTGTAGGATAAGCTTTCAGTCTACTTCATCAGATTCATCTTTCTGGTGTCTGTCTCCATTCTGTTGCCCAATACTGTTTTGGTTCTGATGTGTGTGACTGAGAAGATGACCTATGTCCTTTTGATTGTTCGGGAGATGCCACACACTTTGAATTTATTCTACATTTCATATCCCCTCCTGAGTGCATATAAATGTTTGCCTTGCTGGCTGCACTCCATGGCTCTGAAAAAAAAAGGGCTGTAGTCCGCAAAAGGCTGTGCTGAAATAAATCAGCTAGTTTTAAAGATGCAACAAGACTCTTTTTTCCCTTCCCTCTTCTTAGACTGAAATATATTAACATGGCTGTCTCTTTGAAAAAAGTTTGAATATGTTACAACATCACCTGCTCCATGGCTGCCCACTTCAAGCAGTTGAGTTCCTGGAATTCAAGTACTTTCTCAGGTGAAGTTTCATTTGGAAGGAGGCTGTTCTTGGCCTATTGGCTTTTTGTAGTATTTGCTTTTGTTAATTATAAACAGACAATTCGAAGACAGGCAAAGATGCAGTCTTAAGGATTCCAGAAGCCAAAGTCCCTTGCTCCTATGAGAGACTTGAGGCAGTTGTTTGTTGTTTCTGCCTTCAGGTTCTTTCTGACTTCAAGGACGGTTTGCCATTGCATTCCTCTTAGGCTGAGAGAGTGTGACTTGCCCAAGGTCATATGGGGGATTTCCATGGCTGAGCAGGGACTCCAGAGCCCTAGTCCAGCAGTCAAACAACTATATCACACAGTCTCTCCAGCCATCCGTGCACCCCAAAATACTCTGAGAGCTCAGCTTCAGATCTCTATATCTCTGTCCTTCCCACTCTCACTGAAACTGAAATGTTTTAGTCCCCCTCCCCAAGTTTTTAACATGGGACATCTTGCCCCATTCCCTTGTCTAGAGGGGTGAACTCAGTTGAACCACCATCTAGCTTTGTTTTCTCCCTTAGAGACACATCGCTGGTAAATAATGGGACATCAACATTTGTCAAGTCCAGGTTTTGCCTGGGGCAATCCACATAGTTATTCACAGAAAACTGGCTGGAAACCATAGAATTATGTTATTTTAGTCTGGAGAGTATGGAAAATGCCTGATGGAATTCGTAAAATTTTTGCAGCAAGGATTGTCTGAAGTTTGGGCCATCCAGCTTCACATCTTGGCAACCATCCATGACTAGGGAGACTAGCTATTAATTAAGTAGAAAGGTAGATAAAAAGAGCACATTTCTCCGTTCTGCTTGGGTTATTTTGATTTTTGAATTCATTAGGTTCTCTGTTCCCTGATAGTGAGATGAAAGGCTGGGGTGGGCAGTACTGGCCAGCTTAAACTTTATACTTCTTTTTAAAAAATTATTTGCTGATATTGTTGAGAAGGAAGAGATGTTCAAAGGAGTTCAGAAACCAGTTCTGTTGTGGGCTTTATGGATTAACTGCAAAAATGGGAATCACTGAGAGTAGTATCTGAGAAAATTTTAGAGAGACAAATAAGACTACAGTTCATCTATGAGGAACAGTGGAATGATCAGGGTTATGTTTTAACTTGGAGAAAAGAGGAGGAAATGTGATAACAGTTGTCATGTACCTGGAGGGCTATCAAACTGAGGATGAAGCAGACTAGTTCTGTGTTGCTTAAGAGGAGTATTAGAACCAGTGAGTAGAAAGTATGAAGTTGATTCTAGCTAAACATTAGGAGAAACTTTCTAATGGATAGAGCTGTTTGACATTGGAATTAACTGCTTTGGAAGATAGTGGTTTCTATTTTGCTGGAGGACTTTAAACCAGAGGCTGGACAGCCATGTGTTATGGGTGCTGTACAGGCATCCTGCATTGAGCAGGAGATTGGATTAAGTGACGTCCAAGATCCCTTCCTACTGTATAATTCTGTGATTCTGCAGAGGGCATATCGGATGCTAAAGTTCAAGCAGAAAAGGATAGGAAAAATGCAGGCTTCTTAGCAAAGTATATACTTATCAAATTTGGCAGTGATAGGAAAGTTAGAAAGTGAGAAAAAAGTGAGAAGAACTCAGATTTGGCAGAGGGAAGGGTTAATATTTGAAATGTCAGTTAGACCATTAGACCATCAGTTAGACCAATAAGCTAACATTAACAAAGACTAACATTAAAATATTGTACCACAGAACAGGAAAAGTAAGCACAATATGTTGGTACAGCCATCCCTCAGGACAGAACTACCCATTTTTCAAGGGACAGATTGCTGCAGTCACTGCATGTTCCCCACCCCATCCCTCTGCCTTCCTGGTAATATGCATTTGATAACAACCTGTTATTTTGCAGTGGTATGCATTTCCCTGTGCTGTCAGCCAGTGATTCATGCATGGAAAAGCATCCTGAAAAGAGATGCAAATTATTAAGCGAAAGAGAAATGAAGTGGTAGCAGCTCTGTGTCACTTTGGTTTTGTCAGAAGAGACATAGAGCCATGATTCCCAAGCAAGAGTGGACAGGGGGTGGTATTATGGCACCACTGTACCACCATTGTAATAGAAGTATGTGTACTGAGAAACTTCAGTTACTCTATGGAGCATTGACTCCCTGCACCCTGTTTGCCATTATATAGGCACTAGAGGGACGTATGGAGGGAAAGAGTAAGGATATGCAGGAATATGTAATGTAACCCAGGCTGCTGCTGAAAGGCAGGACACTTAACTGAAAAACATGGCCTCATCCTTATAAACTGGGCAAGCATATTTTGAGAAGGAGTATTAATTGGATTATCCTGCATTTTCAAGGAGGACTCTTCCACATGAGTCTGGAGAATGATCTAGAATATACATAAGTATGTCAGCATTTAAGACTGAATTGTGCTTCCAGTTTAAATCTGGAAAGGCGGGGGGGGCTGGTGCATGAACATCTCAACATGAGTCAACAGTAATGTGAAGCTGTTGCCAAATAAAGCACCAATTTAGATTGCATTAAGGAAAATAACTGTCCATAAGACCATCACAGCATTGCTGCAGCATTTCATATAGTGTGGTCAGCAGATTGACATTGTGGGGAAAATTCTAAGGAGAATTGAAAGATGAATAATTCCTGCCTTAGACTTTTTATAGCCTGTCCTTCCTTTTGCAAACTCATAGAGCCATTTGTGGTGCTCCCAGGTTGGGAGAGGAGGATTTCATGAGTGACCTTCCCCACCTTGGGACAAAGGGGTGAAATTAAAAGAATCCTTGAGACCAGTGAAAAGTTCTGCCTTTAAGCAGAACATAGAAGTTAGTTGTTAAAAAAAAGTACTCACTGAAGCCAACCATAGTTAAACAGTGCAGTAGTATGATGCTTTGGGATCCAGACGAAAGAGGAATATGATGTTCAATATGTGTCCAATCCTGCCTAATCCTGTATAGGTCTACACAGAAATAAGTCATACTGTGAAGCTTACTGTGTGTTTTAGGTTGCAGTCTTCAAAATACACACTAGGAAATAAATCTCATTGAAAACTAGGAGACTTAATTCTAACTCTAATCATGGGATAATCACTGCATTGGTATGTTCAGAAGTGACCACTATGTATGTCACCCTTTCAGGGAATAAAACTCCAGTTTAACTACATCTTTAAAAACCAGAATTTTGGTAGTAGCTTCAGCTGGTTTGAATTTGGCAGAGTCCATAAGTAGCCCAAACTAATTCTGTGAATTTTATACCATCATCAGCTGCACTTGTACTTATTACCCAAATGAGTAAGTTAAGGGTCGCCCACTCCAGTTCACAGATTAGTGCCTTTACATCCCACTTGATAAAGTTGTGAATTGTTTTTCTGCCTTGCACCTGGTTTGCAGTTTGTGTAAATACCTACTTCTATAAGTGTGGCGCCATCTGAAACTGCCTTTACCTCCTTTGAGTAGTTCTTGTCCTTTTGAAGATAGACAAGGATTCTGTCTCTGACATCTGCAAGACCTCAGAAGCGTATTTGGGGTAGCCATGTTAGCCATATAGCAAGTGCAACAAATTCCAAAATCCACAAAACAGCTATGCAAGCTTTTGAAGCTCCACTGGTTTCTTCATCAAGTAAAGGTGTTAAAGATCATAAGTGAGAAGAAAAAGGTGATGTTAAGAGTCACAGGCCCACATTTTGTCTTAAGATGTTGCTTTTGTTGTCAGTTAAGATGTTCTGGAGGGACATCAGTGCAGGCAAAGGCCACTCCCCTCTGTGGTCATGTGGGAACTGGAAAACAAAGAGCCATAAAATTCAGACAATAAAATTTCAACTCCATTAACAACAAAAAAGTAACTTCCATTAGGATCCAGACAGTTTCTGTCCTGTATGAGACTACCTACCCCTTTATTAGGCAGAGAACATCAGCCAACTTCAGCATTCAAGGTCTGTCACTAATACCAAAGAAACTCCTCCTCCCGCCCCATTTCTCTCTTGCTTTCTTCAAAGTGAAACAAAGGAGTTCACAGCCAGGGGGGAAAACAGTAAAAATACTATACGATTTAAAAAATTAGTATTACTCCAATTCAATTAAACGTGTTTCAGAAGCAGCAACTAACAATTCCAAGTCGCCAAAACAGGCCTTGTATCATTGGCTACCAGTCAAATAGGCCTCCTATCATTGTACATACACACGCACACCCACCCACCCAAAATGACCTCTTACCTGTCACATCCATTTCCCATTGCTGCAGCTGGCACTAGGCATCCTGAGCCGTTACAGCACTGGCATTGCTGGCTAAGTAAGAGGAAGAAGAGAGGCAGGTAACTGCTGCAGCATAGTGGTAAGGGGTACTTGGGAACCTGGTTGATGCTGAAGGGGCTGCTGTGAGAAGTCTGATCTAGGCCCAAATTGAGCAGAAAAACTGAAAATTCACTATCAGGAAAGCAACAGATAGCAGGACCAAAGGCCTTCCTAAAGAGCATGGTTTTGATCAACTAGTGCTTGGGCCTTGGGGGATTCCTTAGGAGGCACTCCTTAGAACTGGCACCACAACTGAAAAGGCCCTGCTTGTAATGGATGCTTGCTGAGCTTCAGTGATCATGAGCACGTGGAACAAGGCTTCATATGTTGAACACAGCACACAAGAGAAGAGTAGATCTTGTAATATTCAGTCTCAAGCTGTTCATGCATTTAAAGATAAGAAACAGCACCTTGGATGGAATCCAGTAACAGATAGACAAACGGTGTAAAATTGGAGTTACAGGCTTTGTTCCACTGGTGCCAGTCCATAAACTGGCAGCAAAAATGATTGATATTTTCATATACTTTTCAGTGCAGTTCCGTGTAGAGCACACTACAATTGTCAAGTGCTAATGAGCATGAGTAGGTTAAAATGGTAGCCTAGTTATTTCAAGTACAGTCGAACTTCCACCCCACCCCCATCTGTAAGTGTACTTGTAGGTCACCTTTTGATGCA
The DNA here is from genome assembly GCA_030412105.1 of Cyclura pinguis. NCBI lineage: Eukaryota > Metazoa > Chordata > Lepidosauria > Squamata > Iguanidae > Cyclura > Cyclura pinguis. Next base: position 39,816,474 of record CM059603.1, read on the forward strand.
CGATACCCAAGGGTGATATACTATTTAGAAAATTCTTTCTAACAAGAAGACAACATCTTGGTCCTGTGTAGCTTTGCCTGCCTTTGAGTTGTGTCTCTCCATGTCTTCATAATGTTTTCAGTATTTGCTGATACTTTACTGTATCATGTTGCTCTTTTCATCATGTCTGTCGGGTTGTTTTATACCTTGTCTTTCTCCCAACATGAAACACAAGGTGGGTTACAATACAGGAATTCCCCACCTTTGGATGCCGTGTTATCTGATGACTTTCTTATTTGACACTTCCAAATTAAGGACAAGTTCCATTAATTCTACAGGAGTTCTGCTTTTTCATCAGTTCTTCTTGCCTACAGAAGCTCTCCTTGGACTGCTTACATGCAAAGCAAGCTGAGAGGGTAAAAAAGGCACCAACCCAGATGAGAGACTTTTCAAGTAACATATGCACAGTTGGTCCCAAGTGAGCTTCCATACAGTACAGTACATAAGTTCTGCTTTTCGACCAATTCTGTTTTCTGACAGTGCTCCAGTCCCTAACCTGTCAGATAAATGGGGAAAGCCTGTATGTTAAAAATAAGACATAGCTGAAACAATCAATAATGTAAAAGTTTTAGCAAACCCATTGCACAAACAATCCAATTAAAACATCAACTTAAAACAGTTTCGAAGCATAATAAAAAAAAAAGCACAGCCCATTAAATCGCTTTTTAAGATTAATTTCAGGATTACTGTACTCTTTTTAATCTTGAGCTATAAAATCCCCTTTAATCTTAAATATCTGACCTCATGCTGTCTTTTACAGAAATATCAATGGATTACCACTTTTACAGAAATATCAATAGCTTACCATTACTGCATTTTTGAGATTCTGATGGGACAGATCCCTCTCTGAGGAACTTATTGCTTGAGAAGGCTGCATAGAGAAATCCATCCCCTCTTAAAATGGCATCAGTAAAAGGCAGTAACCGGATGCGGTGAATTGATCTTGATCATATAACTAATAAGACACGTAGGTGCCTCAGTCAATATAAAGTTTGGCATAAGTTTTAATAGCACTATTCTGCTATCACTGGGCTATTTAGAACAAATACAAGAATTTGTTATTGTTGTGTATCTTCAAGTAGTTTCTGACTTAAGGAAACCCTAAGGTGAACCTATCACAGGGTTTTCTTGGCAAGATTTGTTCAGAGGAGGATCGCCTTTGCAAAGGAAGCTCTGAGGCTGAGAGAATGTCACTTGCCCAAGTGGGTTTCCATGGTCCCCAGAGTTATAGTCCAACACTCAAACCACTATACTACACTGAGATAATAATGCATACCTGTTGCACAAGGGCCAAATTCATTTAAGCGTCTAAAGAATACCTGTTGTTTGATATACTTTTCTAAATAACTGCATGGATTAGTTTAACTGTTAGCTTTGTTGAACTGTTGAGCTATTCTTGTTGTATGTTGGCCATTCTCTACATGGCAATGACGACTTCAGATATTTGAGATTCTTACCTATTGTTCTGTTGATCTGCATATACTGTATACACGTAATTCTGTTCAGTGAAAATCACACCTCTTATAGCTCCTTTTTCCTCCTTTCTTAACAAACAAATTTTCTCATGCCTTCTTTCTTTTGTGAGGCACTCTTCTGGTAATCAAAACCTAAATCCGGTTGCTAGTATCAAGGAGTGTACACCCACAGAATCATTTGCTGAATGTTTGGTCAACAATCCTGTGAATCTCATTGATTCAGTGGGTGTGTTCTAAGTAGGACTAACAATGCCCCAATGTAACAATTCTGAACTGAACATAAACTGTTAATTCCTACTGTCCCAACACAGTTTCTTCCAGTGATGTTGGCTGGGATGGTAGAAATTTAATTCAATACCTCTGACTAGTGCCATTTTGGGGGAGCACTGGTTTTATTAAGATAGTTCCTTACAAAGTAATTACAGAGCCTATTGTCAGTCTGCCTAACCCTCTGACTAGGGTTCCTAGATCTCTGGGCGTGGACCTGAGTCTTCTCTGGTCCTCAGGGCAAGGCAGAAGAATCTCAGGATGAGACCACTGCATTGAAAAGTTTGTATGCATACATTCTCCTTTACTAGCCTTTTCAAAAAAAAAAAATGTGAATGATATACTCTTGCCAACTGTGGTTGATGCTTAATATACCATGCTTAATGATCTCACCAGAGGCCACTTCTTGATCTCTGATTTTGGCTTTGAGATCTCAGCATCTGGGATGCTACTAATCTGGCAAGATTACCTCTGACTCAAACTGTACATTTAATTTCAACTCCACAGTGCAAAGGTGGGGAACTTCCTGGAGTTGGAGAGGACACACTGAACTGTCCCAGAACCCATTGGGGCATAATTGCCACTACTAGCAAATTTGTTGCCACAGTTACACCTGAAGTTTGCTGGCAGATATGACAAATCTATGGTGCCAGACAAAGCCAGAATGTTTTCCTACACCACAGAGTCCTGTGAGATCACAAGGCAAAGTGTCTTTTTCGTTGCCAGAAGTGACAGGAAAAGTAGGGAGGTAGCATAGTGAATTGGTAGTGGCACTGGCTAGAGAGCCATGGGGCTGTAAAAACAAGGTATAAAGGATGTCATTGTTGCCTTCCCCTGGCCAAAGTGTAGCTCACATGCCTGTGCTTGATTATTTGAAATTAAATATATGGGATTTCCCATGAATCAGGACTACCATGTACACAGAGATAATATTTAAACTTTCTCTCCTACCCCTGGTGCAGCAGGTAACTCTCATATATGAGGAGTGGGGAGAACAAATTTCAGGAGGAAGAGTTAAACCAATTTTTTAAAAACCGTGTTACATGAGGGGACAGATTTTTTGAGCAGAGGTTTAAACTTCCATTTCCCATGAACCCGGGGCTGAATGCACTTATTTTTGAGTAAACAAAATTGAGAGGGAGCCACTTGCCAAAGACTCAGTGTAACATGTAATTTAATTCTGTGTCTTCACTTCCTGTTCATCTTTCGCACTCCTGTTGCCTGATTCTGCTGGCTTTACTTCTTAGCTCAACTCTTATTGTTACACCTCTGTCAATCTACTATGATCACTCAGACTTTCAGTACCACTAGTGAAAAGACAGCATAAGGATCAGTATTAAATGCTAAGCTAAGTGATTCCAAAGGTGCTCAGTTCTGTTTCTGAAGGAATGTGTGGTTTAATACTGATGTTCAAGTGAATCCCACTGGTTTCCGCTGAACATACTACAAAGGAAGGAGACTTAGGACTTTGACACTTAAACTATAGCCTACATGTTGTATCATGAGGCAAATATTGAATTTCTAACTCCATATTTACCCCATACTACCAACAAGAAGTTGATATGAAAGTGGGCAAAATCTGCATGGAAAAATCCAGTGAGAAGAAGCGTAGAGTTTCTCTCATCCACTGGTTTTCTCCTGAAAATCTCCCACTACCTGTCAAATTTTAGACTATTGCTCCTTTGCTCCATCACAGAAAAATTGAGTTGGGTGTCCTTGGGGATGTTTGCAGCAGTAATTAAGTTGGGAAGGGTTGAACACCCTCTTCTCCCCTGTGAGTGCCCCCTCCTAATTTGTTTTTACCTCAAGAAGTCAAACCTTGGGAGCACCCATTTGCTGAGGCAGTGTATGCTTCTGCCTTTAGATGGATCAGAGATGCCATCAAGGCAAGACTTTGGGGCAGAAGTCCAGGGTCCCACTCAGCAGAATGAGCAGGAGGGCCCCCAAACACAGCAGGGCTGCCATACATCAAAATGTGGTAAGTGAATTTGGTAAGTAATGTAATACATATGGCTATCTAAAGGGGGTGAGGAGTGCATAAGAGCTTAGCCATGCATTGCCACTGGCCATACGGGCTGGGGGGACTCTTGGGAGCTGTAGTCTAAAAAGTATTTAATACACTCTGTTCTAAGGTCCAAATTTGAATTTATCCAGCTGCGCCACCCTTATGGAGCCATTATCTGTAAAAGGACACATTTGTATATTGTTGCAGCTACTTATTTGAAGCCCTTGAAACGAGAGGACGAGAGGAAAAAAAAATCATACTGCTTTGTATTTTTATTGCTTGATTTATACTCTGCCTTTTCCTCAGAATTAGGATTCAAATTTAGATAGGATTCTAACACCAGTTAGGTTTCCTCATCGCCCTCTAGAACCCCTTAAACCAATATTTAAATCATTTCTGCAAGCTGGTAAGTGTTTTAACCTTTCTTTCTTTCTCTCTCTCCTTCCTTCCTCCTCCCTCCTCCCCACACCAATTGTAGGATGAAGATGAGACGCCACAAACTCTTTTTGACTCTGTGCATGGCTGGTCTTTGCCTCATCTCCTTCCTTCACTTCCTGAAGGCCCTCTCCTATGTCACATTCCCCAGGGAACTGGCATCGCTTAGCCCCAACCTGGTCTCTAACTTTTTCTGGAACAATGCACCTGTCACTCCTCAGGTTAGCGCTGAACCTGGGGGTCCAGAGTTTCTTCGAACACCACTGTACTCTCACTCCCCCCTGCTCCAGCCTCTGTCTCCGAGCAGAGCCAGTGAGGAGCTGCACAAAGTTGAGTTTCTTCTGCCTGAAGATACAACAGAATACTTTGTACACACTAAAGCTGGTGGTGTCTGCTTCAAGCCAGGCACTAAGGTGTTGGAGAAGCCACCGGTGGGCAGGCCAGATGAGAAAATAGAGGGAGCTGCTTCAGGGCACATAAGCCGGAAACCTCTGAGCACCAATGGAACCAAACGGCGTAAATGGGTGGAGTGTGTGTGCCTGCCTGGTTGGCATGGGCCCAGCTGTGGTGTGCCAACTGTGGTGCAATACTCAAACCTCCCCACTAAAGATCGTTTGACCCCACGAGAGGTACCCCGGAGAGTCATTAATGCCATCAACGTAAATCATGAATTTGATCTCCTGGATGTGCGTTTCCATGAGCTGGGCGACGTGGTGGATGCTTTTGTGGTCTGCGAGTCAAATTTCACTGCGTATGGTGAGCCACGTCCTCTCAAGTTCCGTGAAATGCTGCTCAACGGCTCCTATGACTACATCCGCCACAAGGTGCTCTATGTCTTCCTGGACCATTTCCCCCCTGGTGGGCGCCAGGACGGATGGATTGCTGATGACTACCTGCGTACTTTTCTCACTCGTGATGGCATCTCCCGACTCCGCAACTTGCGACCTGATGATGTTTTCATCATTGATGACGCAGATGAGATCCCAGCCCGCGATGGCGTGCTCTTTCTCAAACTCTACGATGGTTGGACAGAGCCCTTTGCTTTCCATATGCGCAAGTCTCTTTATGGGTTCTTTTGGAAACAGCCTGGCACCTTGGAGGTGGTTTCTGGTTGCACAGTGGGCATGCTCCAAACAGTTTACGCCACAGATGGGATTCGTCTACGCCGGAGAGAATACTACACCATGCCAGGCTTTCGGCAGTATGAAAACAGCACGGGTCACATCCTGGTACAGTGGTCACTAGGCAGTCCACTCCACTTTGCTGGCTGGCACTGTTCGTGGTGTTTTACCCCTGAAGGAATCTATTTCAAACTGGTATCAGCCCAGAATGGTGATTTTCCCCGCTGGGGTGACTATGAGGATAAGCGCGATCTTAATTACATCCGGGAGCTGATCCGAACTGGGGGATGGTTTGATGGCACCACCCAGGAGTACCCTCCTGCGGACCCCAAAGAACAAATGTATGCCCCCAAATATCTGTTGAAGAACTATAAGCGGTTTAGTTACTTACTGGAGAACCCCTACCAGAAGGCAGAGGGGGCTGGGTGAGAGGAGTGGGGCTTGCATGAGCAAATGGGACCTTACAGAAAAACAGAACAGTGAGGTGTTTCTTTTGTTTTTCCTTCCTTCCCCCACCCATTCCTGCTGGGGAAGTGTGTGTTCTCTCCAGTCTCTGTCTGCCCCATTCCTGAAAAGAGACTTGGGTATGGGTGTGTGAGGAGAATTCCTAGTCATGTGAATGAGGACCAGAGGAAGTTGAAACTAGCCCCAAGAATTAGCAGAAGGTATGGCTCCTTTGCCTCTCATGTAGGATGGAAGAAAGAATTTTACACAGAAAGCACCTCTCTGTGTGACAGGAGAATACATAGGAGCATGCAGCTGGATGAGTGAGGGTGTGAATGTGTCAGAGACTCTAAAGTCTTGGCAGTTGAGATAAGGATAGTACGAAATTCCCCTTATAAAAGCCAGTTTGATTTTGAGTCATTTGAAATCAATGACTCTTCCATAGGCTGTGTTCTCCTTTAACATATGGCCACTCATTTGGCCCATAGAAACTGCAGAAAGTATACAGGTGTAAACTCTTCTTGTCTTGGTAGTTTCACAGCATATGATTAAGCTTGGCCAAAGAGCACACTGACACTGGTTACAGCATCCTTATCTATAGCTGGAACAGATGATTGGCAACTTCAATAAAAGGGGGATGTGTGGGTGTGTATGTATGAGAGAACTTTTGTAGTTGACAACAGGAGTTGTGCTCATCTTGGATATGTATATTTTTGCCATGTGTGTTTTGTTACCCACTGGTGTAAGAATGGGTGCGCACAAAAATGGGAGCATGGTAGCACCAAAGAACTCTGCTTTCCTTCTCATGTTCATGGACATTCAGGGAAATTCTACAAACTGGCAGGGTATGAACACTGAAAAGTGGTATGATTTTGCTCAGTCAATGGAAGTTTTTGGTAGCCTCTGATGTGGAAGTAAGAGGGCTGCAATTTACAAGAGACAGGTCCATTTTAGATACATTTCTCTCTTCCACCACAACAAAACGTGATGTTTACATTTTTGTCTGAAATGGAGTGCATGTAATGCTTCAGATTACTTCTAAGGAAAGGAGACATTGGGATATTGATGCTCTCATGTCCATCCTACTACTTCTGGAAAAGGAGAGGTGTAAAGGTACTTGGCTCTATGATGCCGCCGCCATTTTGAGGACAATGCTATATTGTTAGTCTAGCTTTTGCATATCCAATAATGTGGTTTGCATAAGAGGAAGGAGGTTGTATGTTTAATGGAACTGATTTAAGAACTCATGGTTACATCCAGGTGCCAAGCACTTAATATTCAGTGGTTGTTTGCACCCTTTCTCCTTCAGTGAAATTGCTCCAAGGTGACCCAGAATTACTTTATGGAGTCTGTGTCTTTTCAGTCAGGGTGAAAGGTATTGTAAACTCTATGACAAGTTTGCTGCTAAAGAAATATATGAAACAATGAGCCGCTGCATTAACTGCAAGAAATTGTAATATATGTGCAGTTGGAGTAGGAGCCCCATCCTTCTGAAATGTTCTTTGCCAATGGGACGGTGTGTTTATTTTGAGATCCCCTCCCCATTCTGGCTCCCTCAGCTTTCACATTCTTTCCTGCCCTTATACGTGCCCCTTGATCCCTCTAAAAAACACAGAAAGTGCTGCATGTACATCTGCTTTTCCCAATACAGGGCCATCCAGATGTGCTTGAATAATGGAAGGAGCTATCCTGCAAATTGGCTGGAGCATGAATGCTGCAGCTGATCATCTTGTACTACAGTTCCCATTGTCCCCAGTCATGCTCCAGCATACACGTTTGGGTTCCATGAAGCACACAGCAAGTTTGCACTCTACAATTTTTGTATGACAGAACAATAAGACCTAACACTCCTTTTTGATACCTCAATTGGTCTTGTAGATGATCTTTTACCTGGAGTTAGAGCTTCTTTTCTAGCATCAAAATTTCTGGAATAGCAGTCTGAACCATAAGGTGATAGGTTGTACTGTTGACTTTATGCTCCAGCCGACTTGCAGGATGGCTCCTTCTACCACCCAAGCATTAAATCTGCCATTTAAAAATGGTTTGTGTAGATTGATCCCTCTGCACCTTTACAGTGGAGTAAGGTCTTCTGTGACAATGCATAGGTGAAAGTAGCATTCAGCTTGCTTGAAGTCTCTGTTCTTTTAGCCAAGATGGTGAATCATTAGGCTTGCTTTGTTGCCCTTTGCCTTGTGTACTACCATGAGGCACTTCTCGTCAGTGTTAAACTTTCAGCTCAATGCAGATTGCCCCCTGCTGTCTCAAAGCATCAAACTGACCCACAGAATGTGCTTCACTGTTAGAGGGTAAGGATCCTGAGTTGCACACAGCACACCATAGAAAAGGGTATTTTAGAAAACGGTGGTGCCTTGTAGAATGACCGTCAAGTTGCTGTGTTAAAATGACTCCCTGACAATAGCAAAGAAGCAAATGAGAATGAACTAGAGGTAGTGAAATATAAGTGGTTTCCAAGACTACTGCATGGGGGAAAGGAAGAAAGCATTTGCTTTCATTCTCAGGAGGAAATGAGAGCTAAAGATCCAACTTCAGCTTTTGTGACCACTCTATAAATTTTAACATACTGATTACAATAGAGATGGGACTCCTATCATCCTCTAGAGGTTACTGGTCTACCACTCTCAGCATTCTTCATCATTGACTATGTCGGCTAGAGATGCTGGGAACTACAATCCAGCAACAGCCAGAGCATCACATGATTCCCAGGCTTGGATTACAGTATGCTCCTTTGTTACAAGTGTGTGTGTATGAGACAAGAGAGGCACTTAGACTCTTGTGACATGTGTATTTGTTGGCCAGCAGGGCTTAGTCATCAGCTAACTGAGGCTCTGAGTTCAAATCATAGGAAAGCACCCAGTCAAGAAATGCCACAACTTCCCCATAACCTCCATATTGGGCTGTTTCTTTGGCAGCATGCACTCCGTCTTCTTTGCTTCAGCTCAGCTGACTGTTCGTTTTGGTCCCTGCACTTGCTTGACAGGGTGTGCTTTGTGTGTGCCTCTCAGGCTGGCTTTCACAATTACTGCTCATGAATTCTTAATACTCCCATCAGCACAGTCTCTAGGCTCCATCTGTCTCTGAAGTACAACACAGTGAGGCAATTCCTAGCCTTGCCTTTATTCTTTCAGCAACTCTGTAGCCCCCCTCTCCTTCCAGCTCTCTTTTTCCACTTCCTCAGTTTCTCCCCTCCTCCACTGTTGTGTGCAAGAAACAGATCCCATTGTAACTGGATAAGTTAGCACTGAATTCCTTTGGGACTCTGAAAGGACTCTTTGTTCTGGTCTCCTTCTCTGAGTGCACCAAAGTGAAACTTGAAACTGACCTCCATTGAGGAAGAAAAGGAGAATTTACAGTAAAAGCTTTGCTTCTTTCTCTTTTAAAGTCACCATTTGCATATGGTGGCTTCTTCTTTTTTAAAAGAAATGCTTCCCATTTAAGGACTCTCTATTTAATTATTTATTATGTAGCTAGAACATAGACCCATAGAGTTGACATTGAGGAACTTTGCACTAATTTCTTTTTTTAAAAAAACCACTTTGGGCATTTGGCAGCAGAGGGTGGGTGGTTAGTGGCAGGTAGTGACTAAAAAGAGAAATGGCTTTGGGGAAGCGTCTGGGCTCACCACTGTTGTGGATCTGACTTGCTGTGTGCATCATAAAGACAGTATTTGGCCCAAAGGGGAGATACTGAAAATGTGCGAGTCACATCATCCTGTAAACATGTGACAGGTAGAAGAGGCAAACCTCTCATGAACCTTAGGGTTGGAGTCCTTTGATGATTTAAGAGCCTGAAGGCAGCACTTCTCTCTCTCTCTCTCTCTCTCTCTCTCTCTCTCTCTCTCTCGCTCTCTCTCTCTCTCTCTCTCACACACACACACACACACACACACACTGAAGTCTACAGAAGTAGGGAGTGATGCAGATAAACTTCAGAGCGCACATGGCTGACACCTCATAGTTGTTTTCATGTTCCGTGCAGAGATGCCAATATCCTTGCACATCTCTGCTGACAGAACTCACTGTGGACTTGTGGTGATGAGCAGAATGGCCCCATTTGGTGTGGGGCAGCGGCTGGCTACAAAATAGAAGTTGTTGCTGCTGCTTGAAGTATGTAATGTTAAGAGTATCTGCTCTTGCCTCTACACTATTGGCTCTTGGTTTTGAGTTAAAATCAATGGAAATGTGTGCACATAAAATGTGTGCATGGTATTCACTGAAGCTGCAGTGAAGGATGGCCTGAATTGTGTGGTTAGTCCTAAGTAGAGCAGACCTGTTGAATCAATGGGATTTACCTTCAAGTTGACTCACAACTCTGCGATGGATTCAGGGGCTCTGCTCTAGCTGGGAACAGTCAATGCAGGCCTTATGTTTTGAAACACATCAATAGGTTTTTGAAGGGAAACTTAGTTTTTAAAACATCTTTTGTCACTTTAATGGGAAAATAGTGGATTCTCTGAAGTACTTAGCAGAGATATTTCATTACTTAGCACAAGAGGCTTTACGATAGTGTTGTGTCTGCCTACTTGTGAGTGTACCAATGGTACTATACTGACGACAGTGTCCTGCGCTCATTTAACTTTCTAGTGCTAGCTTGCCAGCTGGAGATCTTGAACGTCTGGCTTGGCTCTCTTCTTTCTCCTTCTCATCCCAGTCCCCAAGAGGAGCTGAAGGACACTGCAGAGTACCTCTTGTGGTTGCCTAGCAACAACAGGACCAGTGTGTCTTTCTCTTTGCCTCCTACTTCTACCCCACTCTTTCTCAGCAAACCTCCAGGAGAGTTTAAGCATTGAGTCATGGCCAGGGACATCAGCTATGTCCAGTAACTGACGCCTGAGTGCTTGCTTTGTAGGAGAGCTTGGAAAAATTATTGTTGGACTACAACTCCAGAGACTCCATCAGCCAGCATAGCCTTTGCCCATGCTGTCTGCTTTTTCCTGGGAATTATGGTCCAAAAACTGAGGCTTCCAACTTCTGTTTTGTAGCCAACATTTGAAGCCTGTCTTTCCATTTGTTCAGAGAAGTGCTCTCTTTCACAATGGCATGTTCTACTTCTTTATTTCTTTTCTGAAAATGATGCCAACAGAGGTCACGGAATTGCTCCTGGGCTGTATCCCTTTTCAATTGTAGGAATGGGGTAGACTGCTCCTCTTTATTGTAAAACAAGAAACATTTTCTCACAGATGGAAAAGTAAGATGAAGAAAAGAGAATTCCACCTGTGTTGGCAGAAGAGCCATAGCCTAGGCTGTTCTAGGATATGCTAATTTTGTGTCTGTAGATGCTGCCCCAACCCCTGCATTTCCCTATCATCTCTTCCCTGCATTAAAAAAGAAGTACGAGACAGTTCTGTCCTCTTCATATGAACTTGGCATAAAAGATAAGCACCTTTAATCTTCTCTCCACTACTTTTTCATCTTCAGTCTCTTGTACAATACAAGGTAGTAAGATGCGTAACTTACTGGTGCTGGCAATTCTTGGGTAGTAATCTATTTGTATTAGTTCTTACTTATTTGTATAAATTCTCACTTATGCTCAGTCTGTGACTTTGGGGATTCTTCTCTCCTTATCTAGTTTCATGAGACAAAACTGGTTACTGCACCGAGGGCTGTATTCAGTACAGAACCGAGTGCTGCTCTTTTGGGACATCTTATTCCTTATTCCTTCTCACCTCCCTCTCTCTATTGTCTTCCCTAATATCTGCCTTAAGCCTGGTGGTTCAGTTGCTTAACAAGAAAACTGGAAAATTCATAACTTATTTTCTGTAGCAGACACAGACAAATGCTCTGAGTCATTTAAATGGAAACCAAGATTATGTTTTTTTAAAATCACAGCTGGGTAGAGCTCAGATTGGAACTAACATTTCCTTTTGGTCTCTGCCTGCTCCTCATCCACTATGTATGTCATTCTGTTTCTCTTGTCTGTCTTCTCTGCCTTCTGCTAATGCAGATCAGACCTTTAGTGGCCACTCTCCCAGTTGCAAGGAAACAAGACATTTTATCGACCTTAAGCTAAGCCATTTGAAGAGGGAACAGGACTCCACACACCTGCATTTGTGTCAGCCTTCCAAGTGTTTTTGTGACCTGGATGATATTTAAAAAGGGAAAATATAGAGGTAGCAAAATGCTGTGGGGACAAAAGTTGAGGAAGGGATTTGAGGGCATTAAGCACAATATAAAAAACCCCCAGAAATACTCATTGTACACCAGCCTCTATCAACATAGTGCCCTCCACATGGTTTAGTCTGCATTGTCCTGCATTTCCCATCATACCCAATACTTGTGGGTATGATGGAAATGGAGTTCACCACTTATGAAGGGCAGTGGGTTGGGGGCAGGCTTTATTATATGTTCACTGAAAATACCAGGGCTGGTCTATCTACCTAAAAGAGATTTGAAGAAAAATGATCCACAAGGGTGTGCAACCACTGTCCAGTGCAATTCCTGAGGCAACAACTGAGCAGTATTCTGCAGGGAAGAGTCCAAGAAATGGGAGCTCCATTTCTCAAGGAAAGGAGCTTTCTATAGGGGCTTTCTCATACTAGCAAACCGTAATAGCTTTGTGCCCCCTATCAGCTAAGGAATATATGGGATTTGCCAAATAAGTAGAAGAAGCCCTTTAAGTCTAATTTATAAATAACTTTTGTAAGGATAAATCAAAGTGTACATACTGAAATCATTTTTTCTGTAAATGGTTGGATTTCATTTCACCCTTAAAGGGATGTTTAAAGGAAGAAATAAAACAAATTACAAACCGTGAAAGGGAAACTGGCTCTTGTGGTGTTCTTTATTTCATACTAAATAGAATGGCATTCATCAGAAAAGAGCGGGGAGGCTTACTTGTCTGTTTCAGCTTGGAACGGAGTGTATTTGTATACCCGTTCCCTTTTGCCTGGCAGAGCAATGCCCATTCAACTGAAGGATTGTATGCATAGTTAAGAAATGTTTGTGCTCCTTTCTTAATAGAACAGTGGAATATGCCATCAACCTTTTTATCACTCATATTGTTGCCAAATGGAACTGTATTTTTTCATGCTGGGATATTCCACACAGAATTGTCTAATGAACAACACAGTAATATAGGACTGAAACATGGTTCAATGAATCCGTCTCTAGCAGGTTCTGAAAAAAGGAGCAGGGATGGGATGTCAGGCAAAACATGATGCAATGTCATGGATGGTAGATTTCCATTTATGAGTCTGTTGTCAGTACTGATGTATCAAATAAGTAACTAAATTCTTGCACAGGAGTCAGTTAGTCATTGAAACTTCTGTAACATCAGATGATCCCATAAAATCATAAATTTGGTTCATAGAGTTACTACATAGCAATAACACCTCTCCTTCCTTCCACACAAGCCAGCTATGGTAGGATTCCATTGGGTAGCATGCATTCCATCACTCTGCCCTCAGTCCGGAACAATTTTTCATGTCTACAAACTGATATATATTTGTTAAAGTGAAGAATGAACATGGCCTGAATAAACATCGTGCCCTTCTTATAAACATTTTAGTAGTAATCAGCTTTACCACCTGACTGTTTGCAGTTATACACAGCAAAGGTCTTTAACTGTTAGAAGAAAATCAAACCTCAGATTAGAAACAGGGAACAACTACGTTTACTTAAAGAATTAATTAGTTTAAAAGGATGGAGTTTTTTTCTTCTTCTATTTTTACTTCCCCTTGACCTTTCCTGCTATTGGCAGAGAGTTTTTTTCAGGGGGAAAAATGTGCAGTCTCCCCTGCCACCTCACTGTCCCCACCCATCTCCCTGATTGCCTGACACAACATCCATTTTCTACCTCCTTTGCCTTTTTGCACCATCAGAAGTCTGAGCATGCTAGGAGCTCCTTTGACTGACACCCTGTTAGGGGCCACTGACATCTTGGGTTTCTCCTCTTGCTAATCCCATTTTATATGTTGGCTTTTCTGATAGTGCTACATACCACACTCTGTTTATCCACTGTTGTACTGAAAGATCCTAATGTTTTCCAGGATTTCAAAGATTTGAAAGACTTCTTCAAAGCTGAACCAATTTAAACAAAGTTGAGCTGTGGCCCAGACTCCCCAGTTAGAAGCACCCTAATTTTGGCACTGAAAAAGAACAGTCCTATACTCCATTCACTGCTTGCAATATGCAACCTGACTTTCCTCATGTCCTGCGTGAATCAGTTTAGAACTTTTTTCCTTTTTGGAAATTGCTAATGTGGATTTATTTCTCCCCTCCCTAGAATGAATGCAAAACCTCTGAGAAAAAAAGTCATTTACAAAGTCATTTTATGCCTACCCAGCCACCCCTTTTCTCTGGCTAGCTGAGAGTATTTTAATAGCATCAATATTGGGAGGATGGTGAAAGAAGACCGGGGAAACACAGATTTTTCTAAGTAAAGTATAAGCTTCCCCACAATGCCTTCTGGATGCAGTATAGGAACACAAGCAAAAGAAGGAATTATGAGATGGAGCATAAATTTTGTGCCCTCCTTATGAGATTATCCATAGCATTTAACAGAACAATAGCAATTAAAAACAATGACACTGCTATCATTCTAGGCTTGACTGCATATTCCTGATAAGGAGGACAAAATTTATTAAACTCAGAAAAGCAGAGGGAAGTGTGGACTGGCTTCAGTTTATTATTACCACTTCCTTAACCCAAGGTGAAGTCAGATGTCTGGACTGATACCAGCCTTAGTTCAAATGTCCTTTTACTTCCCCTCTCTCTTTTTCTTTTTTCCTTGCAATGCTTTGGATTATAAGGCTTGCTGCCTGCCTGTAGGTCTGCACTCTGCAGATAATCTCTCTTTAAAAGAAAAAGAAAAAGATTTGGTATACCATTCTTAAACATCTAAATATTCCCTTTGATACTGGCGGGCCCCCTTCTGTGGTGAAGCTTTGAAAGCTGGGAGCTTAATTGCATTTTAAACTTTGTGCTATGCAATTATTGCTTTGTGAAATAAAATAAGCTCAAGATTTTTACTCAATAAAAAAGTGGTGGGGATTTCATATTGCTCAATGTTTAAAGAAATTATTAAAGAAATCATAGTTTTCTGTTCTATGCTGGATAACAGCCAAAGTGGTTATTATTACCCTACTTATGATAATACTCTAGGAGCCCATACTGCAGGTAAAATGTGAACTGGCTTACTGCTGAAGTCACCAACGCCTTTACTGTAGTTTGAGCCTTCCCAGAAGAAACAACAAAGGGTTCTCAGAGCAGGATGTATGTGGGGGTGAGAGGACTCCATCTACCTCCATAGTATATATAGAGAAAGTGAATTGCATTGAGTGCTACCAATCAGAAAACATTGTGCAGCGACTTCTTTTCCCCTTTTTAAAAAAATATCATCATTATCTACATGTATTTTTTGAAAGATGGAGAGATCAGTAGAGAATGTGAGAAGGTTGTGAATGGAAGAGGATGGTTTCTGAACCATCTATAATGTTCTGTAGATGCAGCTTTGTTAACTGGTTTATGGCTGTACATTTTTGCAAGTTTAGCATTCATTCTAGGGGAAGGAGAATTATGAGGAACCTAAGGGCCCTGTGGGATCTGATCACCAATCTGCCTGGTCCAGCATTCTGTCCCCACAGTGGCCAACCAATTGCTTATAGGAAGTCCATCAGCAAGACAGAGTCTAACTGCAGCCTCCCTCTCACATTTTCTAGTAGCTAATAGGAAAAGGATACAGCTTCCGGTACACAAGGGACTGTATATTCATTATGACCAGAAGTAATTGATAACCTTGTCTTTCATGAAATAAGAGAAAACATCCCAAAGGTGTGGGAGGAAAATGCCCTCTGTTCATAAAAACCCTACTGAGTCCACTACATCTAAGAAGGAGAAAGAGAAGACCCAGGTGGAAGCCCAAGGAGAAAAGTACTCCCAGGGAGAAGGTAATATTTAATGTGGGCATTTGAACCTACTGTTTACTGTTCTAGAGCAGGTATCAATGTGCCCACCTACATTAAACTTGCTGGGCCAGCTAACTGCAAATACTGTATAGACATACAATCTTGTGGTTTGCAGGTGTCTGCCGTGCACAGTTAGCCCATCTAAGTCTCACAAATATCTCTCAGGAGGTGTTCTTACTGTTTTGTTTGGTTAACAAAATAAACCACTAGCCTTGTTTTGGCCATAAGGAGGTAATGCCTTTATACATCCAAACCACAAAGGCACAAAAACCTTTCCCAGCTTTCGAGATCATTAGATCTTTATGTCAAGCAGGATGTTTCAAAGATGAGGAAGGGTGAAAGGGAAATTAGGAAGGTGTGAGGAAGACTTATTAACAGGTCATGTTGGCTCTGGATGGAACAAGAAGGAAAAGATTTTCACATTGAGTTCATCAGACAAAGTCTTGGGTTTGCAGTTTAGCCAAAGAGTTCTTTGACCTCAG
Organism: Cyclura pinguis; assembly: GCA_030412105.1. NCBI lineage: Eukaryota > Metazoa > Chordata > Lepidosauria > Squamata > Iguanidae > Cyclura > Cyclura pinguis. The sequence continues at coordinate 39,832,664 of CM059603.1, forward strand.
TAAACTGCAAACCCCAGAATTCCACAGGATGTTGGAAGTAGAATAATAGCAAAAAAACAGTGTAGTGCAGAAATGGCTTTGGTATTAAGAGTCCCACTAGAGCAGTGCTACTCAAAAGTAGTGATCCTTGGATCAGTGCAGTTCCCTGAGTTATTGGCTGCCAGGCCCTGGCAAGTTTCTGGGCAGGAGGGGGAATACTACTTGTACACAATGGGCACAAATATAGTGCTGTCTCTGGCAGACTAAGGGGTTAAAAATGATTGCTGGTCCTCCACAACACTAGGCTTGCTGTGAGGAAGGAACCAAAAAAAACACTCCCCCCCAACAGACACATAACACATACACAAAAATTATTCTCTATTTTGAAAACATAAAATTCCTCTAAACTCTATCTCTAATAAATCTAAGGCTAGACAATGATGGCATCTACCTCGGCTTCCAGTTATCCAAACTTTATTGGAAAGGAACCATTTCAGATGTTTATCAGAAAGGTCCCACTTCTGCAGACAAAACCTTGAGTCTGGAAGTACCATTAGTATGTGTACAAATTTCCAGCACCATACACAAAAAGAAATTGGAGAGCCAGTGAAAGAAAGATCTTGCTGCCTCCTTCTGGATTCCAAACAATCAGAAGGAGTCTGGTTTTCATCCGGTTGGTTATTCAGAACTCTCCTTCTTACCATATCCCACCACACACACACTCTGCTAAACATTGAAATAAATGGACTTATAGGATAGGTGTTATTGATTGGATATGTTCAGAGAAAGGAACTAAATACCCTCAAAAGCACCTTTTTTGCTAAAAAATATTTTGTAGTTCTGTGAGCCAAAAGAGAATCTTGTAAAGATACACAAAGCAGTATTAAGATTCACCTCTGAGCCAGTCAATAAAGTGGAAAATGAAAACAAGCCCACGCACTGGCATGCTTCAGGATTTTGTAGCCCAGCAATGGGATCACTGCAGTGCTTAAAGTTAAGTGCATGCCCAAAAGGTTTTGCTGAATTTGGGCCATACTCACTGCTGGGAACATTATGATCTGCAGTACTAAATATAACTTTATATAGGAATTTAAATTGCTGGAAAGATTGTGTCAATAAGGAAGAGACCTCCACATTTATGGGATTTCCATGTTCTTAGTAAAATCCTGGGTCATGAAATTATGTCTGGGCGTTCCAGCCACCCCCTTCCATTAACAACTACTTTAAAATTTAAAACCCAGCAATCAAGTTCCAGATTAGACTACTGATGAAAGCAATTTTCCAATTGTTTATTTTACTTAACCACTATATTTTTGTGTAAGCACCTCACTCTGGGAAGTGAAACCACAGCTCATTGGTAACAGGTGGATCTTGGGCTAGTTTAAGTGAAGGTTTTAGACACAATAATTGCTAGAAATCATAGAGATTGTCATAGAAACACAATCATAGCTGAAATCATATGCACGCTTATTAGGAATGAAACTTCCAAGTAGCCATGCTTGGGACAGAGTGGCGTGTGATGCAATTAAATGTACATATATACTAGGAGCATTTTAGCTCTTCTGTCTTCTACATTCCAGTCCTAGCCATGCAAGGAAGGGATAGCAATTCTGGCTAGTGAAGAAAAAGAAAGGTGGTCTCGCTGATTAGTGAACAAAGACACAGCAGAAGACTAGGGGAAAGACTGTCGGGGCAGAATAATGTTACCCTGACGTCTGGGGTCCACTGCAGCACACCCTAATTTTCTCCAAAATTGCAGACTGGGCAAATTAGCGGAGCACTGGCAATAGCAAAACGAAGGGGAGGGTAACGCAGCAGAATCTTTTATCCAATTTTTACGGGGTCAGGCCAAGCAAAAAGCCAGACAATCGTCCCAATAAATGGATTTTCTTAATAAATGTGTTCTCATGCACCAATGCACTCACTCACACACACAAGGCCTATCGAGAAGGGAAAGAGGTGAAAATTGATAGGGGATCTAGTGGAGAGGGTGTAAAGGCAGTGATACTGCACCTATCCAGAAGTCTTTAGTCTGGGAAGCGGCGAGAAGGACGGAGCTCAGCGAAGAGAGGTGGCTGAGGGGATGATTCGACTAACAGAGTGCCAGTCTGCTAGGGTGGTGGGGAGTTTTCTGAAGAGACTCTCAAAAAGTGGGACTACTTATAGACCAGAATGTACCTTGAGGGCAGGCCCTCTCCCGGGAGGAATGATAGCAAAAATAAAAGGAAAAATGCCGCACAATAGCAACTTGATAGTTTCCATGATTGGTTCATGTAAATGGATCTCGCCCTCATAGGATTTTCTAAAATTGGAGTGGCTCAACCTGGGGAAAACCCAGTAATCTCCTCAAGTTGGCTATTCGTGGCTGAGGACCCTTTGTTTGTGCAGACATGTCTAGCCTGAGGTCTCCTTGGGGAAACGTGACTGGGGATTTTCCTGGCCTTGACCTAGTTTCTGTCATTCAACCTATTTGTCTACGCACCCACGCAGGTAACCTCTCTGGCATGGCAGGCATATTTGATATCAATTTTATATCCCCCTGGGATGGGGTCTGCCACTGGGGTAACAGTAGAGGGAAGAATAATATCTGCTGGACTTGCTATGGGATGGAATAATGTGGCAACGCAGGACCTTCTGTAGAAGGAAGGAGGAGAAAGTGGCCTGGAACTGAGTCTTGCCATTCTTAATCTTACTAAGAGTTAATTTACAGAGATAGGAAGCTGAGGAATTCTGCCATCTCCACTTAAAACAGTAGAGTTATTTGGTACAGGGGTCTTTAATATTGATGACTGTAGTAAGGAAGAAAATTGGTATAGTTGGGTCCAGAATGAGTAATGCTTTGAATAGTTTCATTGGAATCAGTGAGACAAGTCAGTAAGCAACTCTCATTTGTTTGTATAAGTTGACGAAGACTGGATCCAACCTATTGTTCTCTGGCAATTTGTCTAGAGAACTCAGCATACTGTAAGCAAGCTAAGAGAAGCAAGAGCTCTATCTCTGCTTCCCATACAACCAACAAAGAATGTTTTAATCTGAAGTTTGAATATATTTTCATGCAACAGCACACTTAAGGCATTCTCAAACTCAGTCTCTAAAATGGCCCTTTGGTTGCGGTTGAGGATTGGGTACTGTAGCCCTCCAGATGTTGTTGGACTGCAACTCCCAGTATCCCTTCCTGTTGGTCCTACTGAGTAGGACTGATGGGAGTCACAGTCCAGCAGCACCTGGAAAGCCACAGTTGCTAATGCCTGATGTAGTCATTAATAATCTGTGTTGGAGGGGTCATTATGTGACTCTCTCCCACTCACATATTTCAACCTGGTGCAGCTTGCAGCTGTATGATTGGAGGAATCTTCAGACAATACCTTGACCACCAGATGCAATGCTAAAGGTAGAAAACCAACTGTCTGGCTTATTCTTATTAATTTCAGCTTAGAGCTAATGAAGATTTCATTGCAGGGCACAGTTTCTGAAGGGTGTTCCATACCCTCCAGCATTTGACAGATGAAAACCAGGACCATCCTCCTCCTTCCTCTCCCAGGCATGGTGGCTGCCTTCAAAGCAGTCGTCACTGCATTGCCATTTCTATCACGGGCCTCTGTTACCATCTCTCCATCTTCCTCCCTGTGATCCCTGTCCAACCACTAGCCGTTGCTCCTATACCACCCTGTTGTCCAACTGGGGAAGCAGCATCGGACTGGGCTGGAGCACTACCACCACCACCACCATCTTGGGTGGCCCCTCCCGAGGCAATGATGAGGTGCTGCTGCTCAGCATGGCCAGTGAAAGCTCAGCTAGACAGGTGGAAGAAGTACTAGTTCCATGGCTGCTCCCCACCCTCATGGAACAAGTGATGAGCCCAGGCCACTACTGCTTCATCTTGCATCCCACAAGAGGAAAGAAGGGGAGGAGGGGGCGGAATCAGTGGCCTCCAGTATCATGGTTGCTGCTATGCACCAGCAACACTACGTTGCTAAGAGCCAGGTCACCACCCTTCTCCTCATCTTTGCGGCCGCTGCTTAGCTGTGCCTCACTGTCACCTTAGAAGCAGCTGCCCAACCTACTGATGGTGGTTGTACTGCTGCACATTTTCTCCTATAATTACCCTCCTATAGAAGCTGGAGATCTGTTTTGCTTTTAAAAAAGGAGAGCTAAAGCTTGGGATTGAGAGGGAAAATGTAGGACATTTTAAAAGCAGCTCAAAAAAAGCAGGAGGACAAGTAACTAAGGCCATTTCCGCACTAGACTGGTATAGAGCTATTATTCTACTTTCAACATCCTATGGAATCCTGGGCTTTGAAGTCTGAGGGGAGGTTTGCCCCTCCCTAAACTGCAAAGCCCATAATTCCATAAGATGTTGAAAGTGGAATAAAAGCTCTATAACAGTCTCGAGCAGAAATGGCCTAAGAATGGTTGCCCTGCTCGAAGTGGGATTTGCTAGGCATGTTGCTCCCCTTTTCCATTCATCAATGCACAAGGGGCCAAACGCAACCAGGAGTCAAACCGAACCTAAACCAAGGATGGGAGCACACTTCTGTTCTGCCTTGAGATGGAACACCTCTCAAACCAGTCTTTGAAAGTCTCTGTTAATCTGAACTACGAAAAACCTCTAAAAATGACAAAAGAACAGGTTACCAGTTCAAAATAAAGATGATTTTTGGCATCTGATTTGCCACACTTGTTGGCTTTACCTGAATCAGAATGCAGGAAATAGAATGAGCACATAAAATAAAACCTGTATTTGTGAAGATTTAGATATCTGGGAGTCTGTCCAAGAAATCTGAACCTGGACAGGGCAGCATTAGCAGGAGTAAAATTGGAGGACGCTTCCTCTTTAAGGCAGAAAAGATTACAGTGGACTGTAATGATACACCACAGCCTACATACCATAAAGGCATCAGATCTCATCTGATCTTGGAAGCTAAGCAGGGCCAGCACTGGGTAATATCTGGATGGGAGACTGCCAACAATTACCAGGTGCTGTAGGCTATATTTCAGGAGAAGGTACTGGCAAAACCACTTCTGAGTATTCCTTCCCTAAGAAAACCCTATGAAATTCGTGGGGTCACAATAAGTTGACAAGTGACCTGAAGGTGCGTACACACACGATATGCCTGTTGCAGCCATGTTTATATATTTGAAGGGATGTCTTGTCGAGGAGGGAGTGGGCTTGTTTTCCACTACTCCAGAGACTAGGACAAGGAGCAATGGATTCAAACTATAGGAAAAGAGATTCTATCTAAACCTCAGGAAGAACTTCCTGATGGTCAGAGCTGTTTGGCAGTGGAATGTGCTGCCTCAGAGTGTAGTGGAGTCTCTTTCTTTGGAGATTTTTAAACAAAGACTGGATGGCCATCTGTCAGGTGTGCTTTGATATGGGTTCCTGCACGGCAGGGGGTTGGACTGGATAGCCCCCGTGGTCTCTTCCAACTCTATGATTCTAGGATACCCTTACTGTGGTGGGCATAAATATGGGCGGCGTAATGGGAGTTCACATTAAAAAACTAACTTTTCCAAGTTTTCCAAATAAGCAATTTAATATTTACTGGAATCAGAGATAATTGGTTGGGAGCACTGAATCCACTTGCAATACCACTACTACGAAAATAAAATAAAACTGAGGCTAAATTATAGGCAATACTTGGTTGTATGTCATATTTATGGAAACTTCAGTTCCTATTCAGATACTGTAAGATTTGCTGCAGTGAGTCAGAAATGGTATTTATTACAGAGCAAGCAACATTCTGAATAGTGTGTTGTTGGCTTAGCCCCTTCTCCAGAACAGAAAGTTTGTGCTTGTGCAGTCTGTTCTTGTACATGGTGGTTAGTGCTGCTGGTGGGATTTGCAGAACCAACATATATGTGAGGAAATGTCCGCTTCATAAATACACATCCATGCATGAGTACACAGCCACATACAGCTCATAATGAAGCTGACCCGGAAGCCAAACAACAAAAAGGAAGTTCCTTGACTTCATGTGTATGAAATACAACTTGTGTCTCCCCATCCCCACCAAAGAGCAGGCTTTATAATAAGAAAAAGAACATTTTATGATAATTTTGTATAATGTCATAAAAGGAAAAAAAATCCTGAGTAGATTCAGAATATTGCCACTGAAATCAGTAGGATGTATATCCTGTTATCTTCAGCGGTACTTTCAAGACACTTCTAGAGAGTTATTTCCCACCCAAATAACATTGGTTACTGTTTTGTGCCTTCAAGCTGACTCCAGATTATGGCAACTCTATCCTTGGCCATTTTTGGGCAAGATTTATTCAGAGGTTTGCCATTGCTCTCCTCTGAGGCTGAGAGACTGTGACTTGTCCAAGGTCACCTAGCAGATTTCCATGGCTGAGAAGGGATTTGAACCTGGATGCCTCTGACTCCAACATTCAAGCCACTATACCATGCTGCCTCTCCCAAGGAATATACATTTTCCTTAAATCCGTGTTTAACTAAATTCTATGTTCTATAAAGAACTACAATTTAAGATCAAATGTACACGGATTCCTGAAAATGTAGTGAAATTTTTGACTTTTTTATTCAGTTAGTAGGCCTTGTTCTGTAACACAGGCTGCTTCTGTAAACTTCCTTATTCCCAAACTGGCCACTTGGCACAGGAGTTCTCTATTGGGGGGAAAAGCATCAATTGCCTTTGAAATCTCTCATTCCATTCAATCCACTCTTTCATCTTCATCTCTTCTTTTCCGTCTTCACCATTGGTCTCTCTCCCAATAAGCAGACAATGCTTTTATTATGCAACTTCCTTACTTCATCCACACAACTTTATGGGGAGTCCAGATGACAGTGTAAACTTCAGCTTCTTTCAACATTTTTCTAATTACAAAACAGGAAGCAGTAGGATCTGTCTTTTCAGAAGCACCCATTCTATAGTACTTCCAGCTTACTGGAAACGTGGGGGAAGTCCGTTTGCCTTAACAATTAATGTACCCCTTTCCATATTCCTCAAGCAAGCTTGAGTGCTAGCAGTGGGCAGTTGCAATACAATCAGCAGAAGGAATTTTTTTTGGAGGGGGCAAACTATATACACAGATCAGTGGGAGGTGGTAAACATGACACCTTGCCATTTGTCAGGTCATCTTTCAAACAGCAATTTAACAGCCAAGGCGTACAAAGCAAAACAAATCTTCAGTAGAAACCTTACTCTCCCAGTGCAGCAAGCAAATGTTATGAGCATATTAAAACCTCATCCAACAGAAGCTGAAAAACACAGTTGGTGCATTTTTGTCTCCTAATCAACATACCAAAAAAGAACACAGCCACCCAAACCAAAGCAGCAAACACTCCTTTAACTACAAAGCCATTAGAAGATCTGCTTCAATCAAAATCCTTGCTTGGCACTAATCCACAGAACTGGCCTGTAAATCCAAGTGTAAACATAACCCGTCCCAGCATGTCATCACACCCAAAGCTTTAATAGCATTACTGCCAGCCAAAGGAGCAGACAGACAACCCGGCCCCAATAAAAGGAATGATACAAAAACATCATACCAAATTCTAAAAACAATCTATGACTCACAGAAACCTGTGACAAGGAAAATCCATCTTGATGTTGAGTATAGCCTTGGTATTGAGGTAATTCATTGTCTTGTTTGTGTAAGTGTTTAGGAAAAAAAATGCCAGGAGCAGAATGTTGCTACTTTACATAATTAAGAGGCATTTAATTCCCAAAGCTATAGCAATGACAGGAAAGTATTTTAAAAATATTTAACATTTAAGTTTTCAATGTTTGGAATTTTTTTTAAGTTGGTCTGTTTTCAAACATGTGGAGGCATATGTGGATACAAGCCTGTGCATTGAAAGAGAAGAGAGAAAACACTGAGGCCATTTCCACACTAGACTGTTATAGTGCTATTATTATTCCACTTTCAACATCCTATGGAATCCTGGGGTTTGCAGTTTAGGGAGTTGTCTCATACAACTATAAAAATGAAACATCAAGCCATCATGCAGTATACAAGTAAAAACCATCATTATTTGGTAATACCTTTATTAAGAGAACTAAAAATGTTAGAAAGGTGGCACCTAGGTGGTATGAGCTTTCAAGTTCTCCAGAACTCTTCATCAAGTACAGTTGGATCAATTTGTACCATCTTTTCCACATCCTTAATTTATATGTGCCTGAGGAAGTATTGGGCAGCTCAAAATCTTTTACGTGCCACTTTTGTAACACTTCAGTGGCCCTAATAAAAATATTGACATATAACTAATGGATTTCCTGAAGGTAGATTGAAAGCCAGCATGATATTATGGTTTGATTGTTGAACTAGGAGTTTGGGGGACCAGGCTTCAAATCTCTGCTTGACCATGGAAACCCACTGAGTGAATGCTCTCAACTTTAGAGGAAAGCAGTAGCAAACCTCCTTTGAACTATTGCAAGAAAACCCTGCAATAGGTCCACCTTAGTTGCTGCCTCCCCTTCACTTAGAAGTAACTGGCATGACCTACTAAATTACAGAGTTCAGCTGTGATCAGATACCCCTTCTGATCACCATTGAATTCCATAGACCAGTTACTGCTGCTTGAAGCGGAGGCAGCAATCAGATGTGAAAGACATTTAAATCTACAGTCTTCAAGCAGCCAAAATAACTCTGTTGCGTTGTTGTGTGCCTTCAAGTATTTTCTGACCTAAGATGAACCAATCTAACAGTGGTTGTGGCAATAAAGTGTCAGAAGGAAAATTGAAACAAAAAATCCCTTTCAGAAACATTTGGGAAGAAGCACTATTACCAATCTTTGCACTGAAATCTCCTGCCATACCTTGGGTGAAAAATGGAAGTTAAAACAGGCTTTCGCCATTCTAAAAGTCATTATAAATCTGGAATGCCAATAGGCAGAAAGAAGAATTGAGATAAATCCAGAAAACATTTTTATGTCAATTCCCACAGTCCCAAGTTACTCCATTTTGAGGAATCAGAATTTCTTACCCAGAATTCTGCAGTCATTAATTTAACAATAGTATAGTAATTTACAGTCTAGTCCTAGAGATTGGTAAAGATTTTTTAGATTACAACTCCTGAAATCCCCAAGCAGGCAAAATAAGCCGGTCAAAGATCACAATGTAGTCCAGCCGGGGTATTTCCATTTAATCAAATGCCAGTCCATTTAATACTTCGGTGTAATCAGATTGTGCCCAAGGACAGGATGGGTAATTGATCAAAAGGAAAACTATCTCAAAGTGACTCTTTTGTTGTGATATGGAAATAAGTAGTATTATCTGATAAAGATGTTTGAGTTGCTGCTTTTGTTTTGCTTTCCGTAAAAGTATGATCCTAGGTGGAGAAACCTGAAGTTACCAAGCATTAAAAAGGGCACATTTGCCTCTTTGGGTACAGCTGTACAATGCATGGGGCATGTCTGCCTGTGCAAGGCAGAGTTGCTCCTGGTCTGTTCCAATGCAGATCAGGAAATAGGGATACAGCCTGTGCTAGATGGAGTTATGATCCCCCTGAAGACACAAGTTTGTAGTTCAGGGATACTCCTGGATTCAGGCCTGATTCTGGATGCTCAGATTTCTGTGGTGGCCACGAGTGCATTTGCACAGATAAAGCTAGTGTGCCGGTTTTGCCTGTTCCTTGAGACATCTGACTTGACCATGGTGACCCATGCCTTAGTTACATCCCAGTTGGATTACTGTAATGCAATCTACATGGAGCTGTTTTTGAAGAAAGCTTGGAAACTTCAACTGGTCCAAAGCAGCCAGGTTGCTGATGGGTGCTGGTTACAAAAAGCATACAACTCCCTTGTTTCAGCAGCTGCACAGGCTGCTGGTCTGTTTCTGGGCACAATTCAAAGTGCTGCTTATGACCTACAAAGCTGTATATGGCTCAGGCCCAGGTTATTTGAAGGACTGTTTCTTCTCATATGAGCTTGCGCCAGCTCTAAGATCTACAGACGAGGAGCAGCCCTCTATCCCCCCACCTTTACAGGTACAACTGGTGAGAACATAGTGGAAAGGCTTTTTCTGTGGCTGCTCCCAAACTTTGGAACTCCCTATGGAAGTTAGAACGGTTCCTTCTTTGTTGGTCTTTCAGTGGCAAGTTAAGACCTTTCTTGTCCAGCAAGCCTTTGGAAACTGGTTTTTAACAGGAAAGGGGCTTTTTATGGAGCTGTACGGTTTTTAATCTTTATTTAATGTAAAATTTTAAATGGTTTTAATCCCATTGTTATTTAATACGGTTATAAATTCAATTTTACATGTTTTTAGCTATATGCTTTTATTGTAATTTCAAACTTTTTGAATGCTGTCATGAGTCACAGTCTGGGAGCAAGGCAGGATATAAATCAAGGGATGGAACATGGCAAATCTATACTTTTGAGTCCTGAATTTAACAACAGCGCAATCCAACTACCTACTTATTTATTTTCAAATTGTGTTTCACAGAACTCAAGTATTTGGAAAACATTTCCAAATTGCCTTTTGTGGATCTGAGTCTGCCACAGAACACATGCCAGAATTCTTATATATGAATAAGGCATCAGGGTATGATAGTACTTGTAACCTAACTCATCTGGAGGGCACCCATTTGGGGAAGACTGATATGTCTTCCACGCAGATGAATCCATATAGAAAAAAATCTTAATGGATGGGAATTCTCTCTCTGTTCATCTACCATTTCACCAAAGATGGAATTTATCCTAGCAAATTCAGAAATAATTTAAAGGGTTTGGTGTCTCAATCCTGAACATACTAATTAGAGTTAAGTGCCCTTTAACACGATGAAATGTGCTTCCCAGGTATGCACAATTATGAGAGTGGTATGTGTTATTCCTGTAACATTGTATTCCAGGCAACATTGGTTATTCCTGTTAGACTGAATTCAGCCATACTTGTATATGCTTTGTATACAACAGCATGCTCCCAAGTTTTCCCACAGTGATATCATGCCGTTCCAGATTCTCTTTGAGGAACTTCCAGATGTGATCTCAGATATTTCCACAGGCCTGTGTCTCTAGAGAGAAAGTAATCATTCCCTCTAGTGCAGAGAATCATCCTGGACTGGGCTATGCACTGGTGAAATTCATATAAAAAATAATAATTCTGGAACAGGGCAGAAAATATATTCTTCTTAACATAGAGAAATCCATCAATCCCATTTTGTCTGCACTTTGGTTCAGTTAGAGCTTGAGTTCAGATTACGTGAAAACCAATGACCAGTGTTCTAAATCAACTACTTAGTTAAGTATACTTAAACTAAGTAACTTCTCCCAGCCTGACCTTCCTGAGCCTGTAAAAAACATAATTCCCCTGTGCTCCAATCACCAGCAGAAAGAACCTTCTTTTCTCCATGCTTATGATCCTTCATAAAGTCAAGGGGGATTGTTATTACAGTCACCCCTCCACATTTGCTTGTTTCACTTTCACAAATTTAATTATTTGCAGGTTTCTCCAACCACTGCCCGCCCCCCGTTGCTTCTTTTCTGGGGGAACCTTCCCTCTTCACAGGTCTGATCAGGCCATGCAGCCCTTTAAAAATCTGCCTCTGGACTCCTCCACCAGCCACTGCCTGGCCAGCTAAGGATGACTTGCAGCCCAATTTCTCACCACCACAAACCCTCTCCCAATGCCCTATACACACCCAAGGAAGGAGATAGGTGAGAGAGAGGAAGTATAGGGCTATAGATTTCTAACCCATCCTGTCCTGGTTTGGACCTGGGTATCTGCTCTCCCCACCATGCCTCACCTCTTTTCCCACAGACGCATACAAACATTTTGATATTTGTGTTTTTTCCGCTTTTGCAGGGGTCCTGTGCCCCTAACCCTAGCAAATGTGGAGGGCCAACTGTAGTATCACGACCATGACTCAGCTGCGATCATGAATACTGAACAGTTATGGTAACTGTGAATTAACTAAGAAGCTGATGTAAAATACTGGCCAATATCTCCCTATACGAGCCTCGCTGAATTCTGAGATCTTTGAGGAAAGGATTTCTCTCAGTCCTATCACTATCACAGGCCTGTCAGGTGAAGACCTTCTTTGTGGCTGCTGCCAGGCTGTGGAATTCTCTTCCTGTTTGGCTAGTCCCCTCTACACTCTTCTTCCACCAGGATGTAAGGACCTTTTCATTCAAACAGGCTTACGAAAATTAACTGATTGTACAGAAGAAACTTTTAACAGTGTGTGTGTGCTGTACTTCTACTCACTATGTTTTTTTTTAAAAAAATGCTTTCATACTGTTTTAAATTTGTGTTTTTAAAACTTTTGTAGATATATTTTGCTTTAACTGATGCTGTGAGCTGTCTTGGTTCCCACACTAAGAGGATGGTAGGATATAAACAAAATGAACACATAACAGGTTAGAATCAAAGCATGTTAAAATTTTGCTGCATCCAATTGTTTATAGTAGAAGTGGGAATCACATAGCCTCTAGATATTGTTGGGTAACAGCTCCAGATGTTTCTCATCATGAGCTATACTCACTGGGGCTGATGGGAGTTGTAGTCTAACAATATCTGAAGGGTCTCGTAATTCCTCCCATTTTACAGGATTACACACAGCCTTTCCCACAAACAGAGCAGCAAACTGAAGATAGGTGTCCAAGAGTTAATGGATTTCACATTTTACTGAATTCTAGATTATCCCTAATAACCACTATTTCTTATATTCTGCAGTAATGCAGCAGCCAATGCAAGCTGTAATTTCTGTCCTACTGAGAAACTGACACTGCAAAAGATGAAGAGCCCAGCTTTTGGCTCATTTTAATCACTCTGGCTGTGAATTTCTCCTCAGCCTCTCCTACCTTCCAAAAAGAGGAAAAATTCCGCTAAATTCTCCAAACAGATTTTAGTAAAGATGGCAGTTCTAGATGTGTACTTAAAAGTCCCCTCAATGTACCTTACTCCCAGGTAAGTGATTGCATACAATCTGTATTATTCCTGGGAGCGTTCAATGAAAACTGTTGGTTTAATATTTCTTAGTCCTTGATAATTTTGTTCCTGATGAAGTTCAATTATATTGGAGTCTTGGTGATCCAATTTTGTGAGATCACCAACTTCCGGCGGGGGGGGGGGGCAGCCCACCATCCTAGTTGGCAAGGCTCAAGTCCCTCTGACCTCCTGTTCTGGAATCTATAGTCAACCCTCTCTATTCATGGATTCTGTATCCATGAATTCAACCAATCATGGTTAGAAAATATTTTTTTAAAAATCCAAAAAGCAAACCTTTTGAGCTGTTCTCCATTTTATTATAAGGGATGCCATTTTATGACACCATTGTATATAATGGACTTGAGCATCAACAGGTTTTGGTATCCATGAGAGATCCTGGAATCAAACTCACCCCAGCATATACTAAGGGCCTACTGTATAGATGACTGTGCTAGCCTACTGCAGCAAGCAGAAGAGACCAGGAAATTGAGCAATGGCTTCAAACTTCAGGCAAAGAGATTCCATCTAAACATTAGGAAGAACAGTCTAGCAGTGGAATATGCTGCCTCAGAGTGTGGTGGAGCCTCCTTCTTTGGACAGAGGGTGGATGATCATCTGTCAAGAATTCTTTGTGTATTCCTGTATGGCAGGGGGTTGGCCTTGCTGGGTCTTGTCTCTTATACTTCTATGATTTTCAACTTGAATTCTTGAAGCACCTTTAAGCACTAACATCAGCATCATCAGAAGCATGAATTGTTATCCTAAGATAGAAACACATACACACAGAGAGATGACTGGCTGGGATGGGACTGTTTATTGGTCTCTATTGTGCCCTGCCTTTCCTACAATTTCAGTTCAGAAAACCTAGTGAAGTGGCAGCTGTAAGCTTTCTATTATCCACTAGGGGGCCCCCTTGATACAAATCAAGCAAGTATGATCAACTATAGCGTTGCTGAAGGGGAGGGGGAAGTTCCTTTGTATACCAGAAGTCCTCCTGGCAGCTTTTCAGCCTTCACTTTCCTGTCTATAAGGTCCCAGTGCTGTTCTTCAAAGATGGAGATTCTTTACAATTAAACAATGGTTTGCTGCACTTGCAGCTGGACAATCCTCCAAATCTAGAGCAAAACCGGTGAAAATAGATAATGGAAAAAAAGAAAATAAAGTAGACAGGATTAGAGGCTTTCTTGAGTTGACACTTTGAAATAATTACGTTTTTATTTTTCAAGAGCTCCTAAAAAATAAACTGGACAAGAATGACTTTTTTCCCCTCAAAAAAAGACATAAAGTAGTCCAACAGCACCTTTGAAACCAACTGGGAAACAGAAATCTTATTATTATTTCATTAAATCCCATTTTTCTGACAATAATGGGACTCAAGGCAGCTAGCAACATTAAAATACAAATTAAAACATTAATAAAGATTTAGATATAAAATCTAAAAAAATTATAAGGTTAAAACTTTACATATTAAAAATATTAAATACATTAAAATACATTTTAAAAAACTAAAAATGGCCTCCTCTGGATGATCTTAAAGAGTTCTACTGAGCTCATAAAGGGAGATAGATAACCTGGGTTTCATTGTTGTGCTATGCCATGTAACAAAAATTCAGCAGTAACTGTTATAGCTGTAAGAACAGGATTTTTTTCCACTGAGTTTTCTACCTGTCATTTCAAACTTGTGTTCCATTCAGAAATTCAGCAAGTACTGTATCCCACCTCATAAATATAAAGCACAGGTTTTCCAAAAATGAAGCCCACCACTGTATTACTCATATTGAAATATCCCACCAAACCTCCTGCTGGCCTTCACATAACAGAGTGCCTTGTGTAGTCCAGACAATTTGCATGTATCAAACCCACACTTTACAAACCAATCCTAGACTTGTTTTCTCAGTTCTACTGAGTTCAGTGGGATTACTTCCTGGTAATTTCCTAGAAGTAACACCTAGGACTTTCACTCTGAACACACAGTGAAGAGGTGCATGAGATAGCTCCAATTCTGACTTGCATGTGATCAGCTTAATGTCTGAAAAGATCCTACGTGTATAATTATCAGCATATAGTTGCAGTTTACATAATCATGCTCTCACTCACTCTCCAGGGTGAGATCTCACTGCATTCACTCTTCAATGCAATGTTGCAAACTGATAAACTTGAGGCATCCAAAATTAAGACATAAGTCTCTCAGAGAATGTTTATCATGTTCTCTCACTTTTTAGTCAAGGAAAGAGTACTTTTTTGCTGCTTTCCTTATTACTCAATTAAGATTCTAGTTTTTTTGTGTGATAAACCAAATAATCTACATGAGGAGTGAGAAAATCCTAGAGACAGACAGCATTACATGGATCCAAAACTGGAAGAAGCAGTCTTCTGTGAGGCATATTAATGAAATCCGCAAGCCCCCAAGACTTGTACAAGCTAAGGAGTTCTTCAAAAAGATAAGTGGAGATATCACTATATGACCTGGAGGGGGATTTATAAGCAATTTAGTCTAACCCACACTTGATGTTAGGAACTGAGAGCTAGAACTGCTCAACAGGTTTCTTGGACCATTTCCATACTACAGTGTTAAAGTGCTGCTATTCCACGATCAACCTCCTACGGAATTCTGGGGTTTGTAGTTTAGGGAAGGGCACTTTGAATTCTCAGCCAAAGAGCTCTTTGGTCTCAGTAAACTACAAACCACAGAATTCCACAGGGCTTTGAACATGGAATAGCAGCAGTTTAACACTGTAGTGCGGAAATGGCCTTGGTTAAGCCTCTTCTTGAAAGCACCTATTAGTGGTGGTAGTAGTAGTTATTGTCATTCATTTATATCCCTTCTTTGTACCTGTCACCTGAATTTTTCGCAGAGAAAGGACTCTGGGCAGGGTTTGTACCCAGTGCACTAGCCCATTAGGCAGACTGAGAGAGAGATCAAAGTTTTATTTCAGATTCTGTAGAATCAGGAACACAAGACACACAGCAAATCAAGGCCATTTCTACATTACACTGTTATAGCACTATTATTCCACTCTCAACATCCTGTGGAATTCTGGGGTTTATAGTTTACTGAGGTCAAAAGCTCTCCGGCTGAGAATTCTAAATGCCCCTCCCTAAACTGCAAACCCCAGGATTCCATAGGATGTTGAAAGTGGAATAATAGCACTATAAAAGTGTAGTGCAGAAATAGCACTACACATCTTATACAGTCTTCAAAGATTACATGGTCCTCCCTGAGGAGGAGATAACACCATATGTATAGGAAACTATGTCATGAATACGTTATTATGTCATCATTCAACCACTGCACATATGCATATAGATGGATCCAAATTATAATACCAAATCCCACCTTGGAAATGTGAAAGTTAATATTACATTGAAACTTAATGAGGCTATAGGTAACTTTAAGTTCAGCTCCTGTGGTCACTCCCCCTCCCACTGGCCTAGTCTGGGGTGCTCTATACACTGAAGACCACAGAGCTAACCATAATCTAGCATCTACGCATAGTTGTTTTCCCATTTCTGCGAAGTGACTTCTCAGAAATGTTACTTTACTTAGCTAGTTTCCTGTTAGTCAGAACTTTTGCAAACCTCACTTCACTGTTCTCTTGCAAGCTTCTACTCGCTTGCCAAAGCTACTGGTCAGTTTCTAGACTCTGGGCTTTCTCATACCCGTGGACTCAAGGCGGCTAAAAACATATTTAAAATAATACAAATTAAAAACAATATAGAAACATTATTGAAGTATAAGATTTAAAAACAAACAATTTAAAAAGATAAAACATGAAACACTAAAAATATTAAAATTCATTAAAAGACCACATATAAACCTTAAAACAGCTCCGCACAGCATTAAAAGCCAACCCTAGCCAGTTTGTGAAATCATAATGGCACAAAAATGTTCTGACTGGCTAACTGAAGGACAACTAGGACAGGGCCATCCTAGCCTCTGTAGGGAAGAAGTTCCAAAGTCTGGGAGCAGCCACAGAGAAGGTCCTCTCTTTGTTCCAAACAAACCCAAGAAGGTGGTGGGACAGAGAGAAGGAAAGTCCAACCCTATGGAACTGGTTCCAGTTACCAATTGAAGGAATTGTTCTTACTGACAAGAAAGTTTAGTATTAAAAGGAAATCTACCGTTCTGAAAGAAATCCGCTCCCCTGTAATTTAACCCATTAGATCAGGTCCTGCCTTCAGGGACCACAGAAAACAATATGGACAGAGCCCCGACTTTCCAAGGCATGTTTTGAGAAATATAGAAGTGATATAAATAAAGTTAACAGATAATAATTTTAAAAGACATAGCCCTGTTAGTCTAGATCTGTATGCAGCAGGATCCTGTAGCACCTTTGAGGCTGAGAAAGATGCTGATAGCATAAGCTTTCATAGACTTACTTCTACTGCAGAAGATGCATCTAATGAAGTAGAACCAGCCCTCTACATCGACAGGTTTAACTTTCACAGATTTGATTTCATGTGCTTCTTTCTGAATCGTCCCTTTTGGCTGCTCCAATCAGGCCTCACAGCCTTTAAAAAAAACTGTCTCTGGTCATCCTCCTCCACCAGCCACTGTTTGGCCAACTAAGGCTCCCACACATACCCCCAAGGAAGAACACGGGTGTGAGGGCCTTTCTGCACTACACTGTTATAGTGCTATTATTCCACTTTCAACATCCTGAGGATTTCTGGGGTTTGTAGTTTATTGAGGCTCAAGAGCTCTCTGGCTGAGAATTCTAAGTGTCCCTCCTTCAATGGCAACCCCCAGGATTCCACAGGACGTTGAAAGTGGAATAATAGCACTATAACAGTGAGTGTGGAAAGGCCCTGAAAGGAAGTATAGGGCCACCATGCCAGCCCACCCCTCTCCCTCTCCTTTCCTTGACCTGGTTTGGACTCTGGGTGCCAGTTCTCCAAACAGACACACACATTTTGATATTTGCAGTTTTCCCACTTTTGCGGGGGTCCTACGGGGCGTAGGACGAAAGTCCTGACGAAAGTAGAGGACTGACAATATTATTTAGTCCCTTCCGGGTCTTTCACCCCCTTCCCACTCCTACTCCCTATGGCAACTTAGCATTTGCTTTCTTTTCCGGAAAGCAAATAATAACCAAGGACTCCATGTTAAAACTAACGAAGAATGGAGACGCTTCTAGCTGGCGGCCTCGTAACTGCCAAGCACGGAAAAACTCCGTGACTTTCAGTCCCCGTCCCCCCCGCCTCCCCGTTTCATTGAAAGGCTATAAGCGCGCTTTACCCAACGTATGCCGTCATACGGCGGGAGCCGGAAGTGAGGTTTCGAATTCTCCCTGCGTTTCCATGGCGAAGGAGGTCATGATCCGGAAGTGGAGCGGCCATGTTTCTGTGTGACCCCGGGTGCGGTGCTGAGCGAGAGAAGAGGCGGGCTCGAAGCCCCTGAAATCTCCGTCCTTCTCTTCTCGGAAGGTATTGAAGGCAGCCGCCGGGCTTTTGTTCCGCATTCCCCCCCCCGCCACGGGCGGGACCTTCGGGCCGCGGGAATGCCGGCATCCTGGGACCCTCCTGCTTCCGTGGGACCACCCGGGCGCCTTCCCTGGAAGCCCAGCTCGGAGTAACTCGGCGAAACGTGTCTCCTAACGTTCTTTACCTCAAGTTTCCTCCGAAGGCCGGTTATCTTTCTTTGTCGTGCAGTGACATAAACCACTTTTTTAGGATGGGTGGGAGTGAGAAACTGAAAGATTAACCTGTGTAATGTCAGTTCCTTGCCCCCACCCGACCCCCAAGCCGGCATAGACTGAGCGTATGGGCACATCTGATTGTTTGCTTTATTTTGAACATAGGCTATTTCCGCACTAGACTGTTATAGCGCTATTATTCCACTTTCAACATTCTATGGAATTTTGGGGTTTGCCTGAGGCCCTTCCCTAAACTGCAAACCCTAGGATTCCGTAGAATGCTGAAAGTGGAATAATAACGTTATAACAGTGTAGTGCAGAAACAGCCGAAGTGTTGCTGGCATCCTAATAAAACAGCGATATTGAGATGAGATGTGAGGAGCGAAAGAAATAGTTTGAATGGGCTGTGTGGGAAATTGCAAAGTGTACTGCTGTATCAGAATGCTCATTTGGCAGAAAAGGAGACTGGTGATTGTAGAAAACAAGCATGTTGCACTGAACCCCCTGTTTTGTGCTCCAAAAAACAGCAGTTTCATAGAAAGGAAAATCAATTTCTCCAAATTAATTTTAAATACATCGATTAAAACCTTTCAAAATGGCTTTACATCAGTTAAGAAGACCACCCTAAGACATACATAATTTCCATTCTCAGCACATCTGTGCCTGACCGTGCAGTGCCAAAATGAACATGTAGACATACCCAAAAATGCACACCACAGACACATACATCTGGTTCATAACATTAAAGCATGCACATGAACTTTCCCCAGATGATTCTTATGGTAATTTATGAACTTCCCCTCAATTCTTCCTCCCTCCCACCTTTTTTTACTGTTAAACTATAATCTGGCTAAGAAAAAAAATGATAAAAGGATTGTTTGATTTTTATGTGTACCTACAGATCACCACCCTGTCATTCATCCTCATGGCAACGTGGACCCGTGAAGCAGTGCTGACCCTCTACCGCGCTCTGCTGCGCCAGGGGCGTGGCCTGCGCTACACTGATTGTGAATTCTATTTCAACTCAATCCGACGAGAATTCCGCAAGAACCAGAACCTTGAGCGCCTTGAAGATAAGGAGAGACAATTGCAGAAGGGCCAGGCTTTTTTGCGAAGCAAGCTTGGGGGTTTGATTTAGAGACTTCTTTGCGCTCCCTTTTCACTTTTCTGGGTTTTTCTTTCTGTGACCCCTCAAACGATCTGAACTAGATGGTTAACTTTGCCAGACTGGTACAAACCTGAAAACAGAATCCTGAAAGTGTCTTACACAGATCCTTGGGAGTCTTCTCCTTCCATCGTCACAGATGCGTTAAGTGTCAGGTAGGTTATTTACGCTGAAGTGGTATTCTTTTAACTATTCTTGTGACTCCCTGGAAATCAATCCACTTACATGAATTTTTGCTACTAAAAATGTCAGTTTTTTTTTCTTTTTAAAGAACAAATAATTAGATATTTATCTCGTTTGTTTTGGGAATTTAGTTGAATTTAGCAGAACATGGGACAGTATAGCATAAAAGACACAACCTTGGGTGTGAATGTTGAGGAGTTACATTCAGACCTTCATTTAGCCATGGCATACAGTGAATTTTCTAGGGGAAAACTCTGTATCAGTGTTCTTCTAATAAATGACAAGGAGTGTAAAGCATGTCATGCCATGATGTGTAGCACTGTAGGCACATAGTAATACAAATAAACATCCCCTTCATAGCCTATGTGATTGAGTGAGGTTCAAGTTCAGATCAGGAAGTATTGAATGCCAGTCTGGTGAAATGAAAAGGATTAACAAATGGTCTTCTCTCTTCATGAAGGAGCAATGGCAGGCTCTGGAGAGCGCAAAGGAAAGAAGGATGATAATGGCATTGGCACTGCCATTGATTTTGTGTTGTCCAATGCCCGACTCGTACTGGGTGTTGGAGGTGCTGCCATGCTGGGGATTGCCACCTTGGCTGTCAAGCGGGTAAGAGTGAACACCGTGAGTGAAGGGGTGCCAAAATGTATGGGTACTGAAAAAGATGCAGTGACAGGATGGAGATTTTTGATGGATTACACGTTCAGTTTTCTGTTTCTTCCATTTTAGATGTATGACCGGGCAATCAGTGCTCCTGCCAGCCCCACCCGCTTGACCCAGTCAGGAAAGAGAAGCTGGGAGGAACCAAGTTGGCTAGGGTCATCGTCACGGTTACTAAACCAAGATATGAAGACTAATATTAGTCGTTCTCTTCAGACTCTTCCCACTGATCCTTCAGCTTTTGAAACAGGTAAGAGGTAGTCTATAACTTCTATTCATTTTTTTTTTGTGTGTGTATACATAGTTTGCCCAAATAATCCAGCTGACTTGCTGGCATTGATGACTAAACCAGTTAGTTGATAATCAGATTTTAACTTGGGAGGAGATTCTGTAATGCAGTACAGCGACCTGAAGAAAAATAGTATCTATCCAATCTGCTCCTGACAAGTGCATTTCTGTTGCCTTTTCAGAAATATTCTAGTAAAAAAGAGCATCTTTTTTCTGAATTGACCATGGAATTGTAAGATTTTTCCTAGTGGTGATTTCTGTAGGCCCCTGATCAGAGCTGCTCCATGGGGACTTAAGATTTTCTTTTTCTTGGCAGACTCAGTGAAATCAGTGAGGCATAAGTCACCTGCTAAGAAGAGCCAGGTGGAGCTGAAGAAGTCCCGCTTGAGAATGTCCTTGCAAGAGAAGTTGTTTGCCTATTATCGGAGAAAAGTGGCCATCCCAACAGAAGAGCAGGCCAAGGCCAAGCAGGCTGCTGTCGATATCTGTGCTGAACTGCGTGGATTCCTCCGTGCCAAGCTCCCAGACCTGCCTTTGCGTGAAATGTATTTGAGCGGTAGCCTCTGTGATGATTTGCAGGTAACATGGGTAGAAGAGGAAATAGTCAACAATGGTGACACTCAGCTTCTTTAACATCTGTGTTGTCCCACCATCATATTCTTCTTAAAATTATGTGTCTGATTTTGGGTTTTGTGGTTTTGGTGCAGCTTGGTCTTGCTTGGGAAATAATGTACACTTCCCTGTCTAAATATCACCTTTTTGCCTGCCTGCCTGCCTGCCTGCCTGCCTGCCTTTTTGCAATTTTTATTATGCTTTCTCTTTCTGACCAGTATCCATAGTTTAATTTTTGGTCTTTTCTCTTCAACTTTGGTGCAAAATCTAACCCCATAGTTAGTGTCTTCTGCTCTTTTCAGTAAAGCATGGAAATGGGAGCTTCTCTGTATATTCATTTGATGAATGGACTGCTCTTAACTGAACAATTCAGAATGGGTGCATGTTCTTGAGTTGCCAGCATATAACAACTCTGTATACAGGGTATTTTGGGTTGGATAAAATGTACATAGGAGATCATCTTTGAATACTAGCACAGTTTTTTATGGTGATGGTAGTTTCCTCAGAAAAGGGAAGTATTGCCTTTCACCAAATTCTCTCTTGAATTAATTTAAATTGTCTTTGTCTTTAAGCAAAATTTGAGGAAGGACCATAGCTTGATGATAGAGCTCAGCTTTGTGTGCAGAAGGTTGCTGTTTCAGTTCCTGCTGCCTTGAGGAGCAGCAGGAAAAGTGTCTGAAATCATGCAGACCTCCTCTTTGCAGTTATTCCTGATTCAAGCAGTTAAACTAAACTTCCCATTGAGTGCCTTAATCTGAGGTATTTTTCTAGCCCTGATGAGAATTCTAATGTATGTAGTGCAAAGTATAAATATGTCCACAGGAATGCTTGTGGATGCAGAATAAAGAAATTCTGCAACACTTTAACACAAAGATCTAGAAAACACATTTAGATGAAGTGGAATATCTCTTTTGAGTAGCTGTCAGTTCTCCTTGGTTGCAGGAAAGTAACCAACACAAGTGCAAGAGATTTATCTGCCTTTCTAAAAAATAAAATCTGACAGATGACTGGAACTCATAATGTTGTTTACAACTCTTTAGGTGACAATATCATCAAATGTCTTTCATTTCTATTTTTAGTGTGACTTTGCTGTACAAAAATTTGCACCTGGATGACAGTCAATATAGAGAGCGTAGAGCTTGATGAATGAGCAGTCTTGACTTTGTACAGGCAACCTCCTATCTCCTTCTAGCAAATGCCTTTAATTACTACATTCCATTCATTGTAACAGTTGCATTTCTATTTCACTGAAACTGTTCCACTGTGTGGTATGCATGTGGAGTTCATAGGATTCTTTTCAGGCTTTAGTTAACACATTCTGCATAATGAACGTAAAGTAGGCTACAGGATGCCTAAATTTGAATTAATCGTGCAACACACAAAAGCTCAGAACAAAAGGTACCCGATAGCCTCTGCACAATTCAAGACCCTAGTGGAACTTTATCTCCAGGCAGGTTTATGCTCAACCCGCTGTAAAAGACCAGGCAGAAAAGGCTGTCTTTTTTTTTTTTTTTTGCATATTTAGTGGGTTGAGGTTTCAGAGCTATGAACACCTATCAGCATGTTCTCATTGTGATTATGTGGATGGAACCATGAAGAGGCTCTTGGATTTTTAAAGTGGAAACTCTGCTTTTATTTTTCTTTTATTTTCTAATCAATTCATGGGGAACTGTTCATAAAAGTATCACTGATGTGAACATTTACTAGTGGGGCACTGATCATCATGGAAATCCCAGCTGACTCTTTGTATCTAGTCTTCCCTCTAGATGGATGGTTAGTGTGACCTTTGACAGTCTTGGATGTTTAACTTCTTCCTTTTCTTCTCATGGCAGGTTGTGACAGCTGATCATATCCAGCTCATCGTTCCTTTGGTGCTGGAACAGAACTTGTGGTCATACATTCCAGGTGAAGACACTATCATGAACATACCTGGCTTCTGTTTGGTACGTCGTGAAAACCTAGAATACTTCCCTCGTGGTAGCAGTTATTGGGACCGCTGTGTGGTGGGGGGTTACCTCTCACCCAGAACTGTGTCCGAGACCTTTGAGAAAGTAGTGGCAGGCTCCATCAACTGGCCAGCTATTGGCACCCTTCTAGACTATGTGATTCGTCCAGCAGCACCTTTGGAATCTCTAATGTTAGAGGTCCAATATGAAAGAGACCGCCATCTTCTAATAGACTTCTTACCATCTGTGACAATAGGTGACACAGTCTTGGTGGCCAAACCGCACCGACTGGCCCAGTATGATAACTTCTGGCGACTCAGCCTTCGTTCAGCAGAGACAGCTCGACTGCGGGCATTAGATCAGGCTGACTCTGGCTGCCGTTCCTTGTGCCTCAAGATCCTCAAGGCCATATGCAAGCTGAACCCTTCTTTGGGTCATCTTTCTGCCAGCCAGCTTACCAATGTCATATTACACCAGACCCAGGAGGAGACAGACTGGTCACAGGATGTGCTAGCTGACCGTTTTCTTCAGGCACTGAAAGAACTGATTGGTTATTTGGAAGCAGGCATTCTTCCCAGTGTTTTGAATCCCAAGGTGAACTTGTTTTCTGAGCTTACTCCTGAAGAAGTGGATGAGTTGGGATACACCCTGTACTGTTCCCTTTCAGAACCAGAAGTACTGCTTCAAATATAATAGCTGCCTTATGTGTGAGAATGAGCCACCACCCACAACAGGTTCTCTGATACCTCCTGAATGAAATATGCACACCTTGCCCCATTATTTTGGCGAGTCCACCTATTTTCCTTTTGTATTATACTGGGGAGTGGGATTAGGTTTCTTGGTGCTACTGGTTCAGCTCCACTACTCTCATAGCTGCTGTCTAATGGAGAAATGGGTGTCATGGAACTGCTGCTTGGTCTGTCATATAGTCCTTGCTAGTTTCTGGTGTCCCAGCTGCCTATGATAACACTGTGCACTTCCTTTCTCCAATATTCTATACGTTACAGCAGAGAAAAATCTTAAATTTCACCTTGTAAAGTGTGGAATTGGGCCAGTGAATCACTGGCAATTTTCAGAAAGACCTGAGTGACATGGTTTTCAAGGGATTTTTCCCTACTGTTTCTGTGTTCTGTTTGGATGTGTGTTACTTTCTGTCTCTATCACACACAGATGTGCATGGTAACCTAACAAGTGTTTGAATAGAAATATTTATAGGAGGGAATGTATTTGTGTGAGCTTTGTGCTTTGATTGTATTTATAACGTTTGTGAAACAGAATTATAGAAAGAGATTTGCACATTGCATTGGTTTTCACCACTATGAACTTAACTTAATCCCATATTTGGGAAGCTGAGAGTGTATTATCCAAGGTACATTTTTTTGCCATCCTGGTACCCTTCATCAAACATACACACATGTAACACAAACAGTTCTCATTGCAACCCATATTTTAAAAATGGTGGTAGGTCCCTATTGTGGAGAAAGTAGAGGGAGAGTAATTTCCTGTTGCTGTAGGAATTTGTTCTCCATGCCTAACTGCCTGTGGAAGCAGAAGCTGCCAGTACTTCCACTAGCCACTGTTCTGGCACAGAGCAAGGAGGTCTGAAACTAAGGTGCAGTCTTCTTGAATAGCTCATGTGTTGGCACTCCCAACTCTTGATGCAGATACATGGGTTGGTGAATCTGGCAAAGGGTGATGGATCATCAGGCCTTGATCTTCAGTATATTGGTAAACAGAAGTGATGGATACTGTTGTGTGCCTTCTGAAAAGTAGGTCTCTAAAAATTGCTAGCTGTAGGAAGATAGGGTGAAGTTATGGGGAAGGCAGTTTTTAAAAATACTTAAATCAGTCTGACCCTGATGCTTTTAAGGAGCAATCACCTCCTACTATTTCTGTCACTAGGTTATGTAATCCTCTTCTCTATATTTTTCCTACTCATGAAGATGATACAGTGCTTGGGATGTGGTCACTTGGTTGATTTCCTGTTTTAAAAGCAAGAAATTAGCATTGACTGTGAATGTGTTATTTCTCAGGAATAAATTTCGTTCCCTAACCATCACCAAAAGAGTAAGAGAGTGTGCTATAAGTGATGAGACTGTCTAGCCAGCATGATAAGAACTGCTCACTATATATTTATTTCTGCAGATATGGTTCCTCTGTTTTCATATCTGAAGTATCCACCCTTGCCATTAAAATCCAATGTGCTGATGAGATAATTTGCATGTGTGGGGAGTCAATAACAAGCACCCTTTCCTGTTTTATTTCTTTTGAAGGTTATGCATGTGTTGGTAAGGTAAATTTTTAGTAAAGTTCTAGGCAGAAGCTTTTATTTGTGTACTCCCGTCATGTAGGACATCCCCCCTCCCCGTCTGTTCAAATCAGTTTGTCTACCAGGAGATGATATTTGTTACACAGCAATGGAATAGTGTTGCAGTTATTTAAGCCTCATCAGACTTCTCGCCAAAGACTTGGAAGGTTGTGTGTGGGTGTCTGGCAATTTGTAGCGTGGAAAAACACCAGATATTTTTTTTCATTCAACCGTGGAGCTGATTTTCTTCCAGTACTTTGGAATCCATCTTTCTCCCTTCTTGGGCCTCCTTCAGGCATGAGTCTTCCTGTCATCTGTGCTGATGAGAAAACACACAGATTTGAGGAAGATAGAGATGTTGCTATGAATATATAATTAAGGAGTTACATGAAATCCCCACATTCTCTTCATGTACTTTGTTTTTTCTGTCATTACGCTGCTTGCTTCAAAGTCTCAGCATGCTCAGAAGGAGATCCTAAAATTGTGTTGGAATCTACTGTCTCCCGCTTTCCAGCTTGTCAAATACATATCATTACATGCTCATTTTTTTAAAAAAATTGACTTATTAGAAACATAATAAACATTTCAGTTGTTTTTGTTGCTGTGAAGCTGCATATGTAATGAATGTAAGCTTAGGTCATTTGTTCCCCAGCAAGACACTATTTTTCTTCACTTTCTTTGCCTTAGCTGTTCCTGTCCAAAAAGTAACAATTATTTTCTTGAAGTACCTAAAAAAAATACATATTTGAGTCTACATGTAATAAGACCAGGTGCACTATAATTCAAGAAGCAGAAAGTTAGAGATATTACCTTTGGCACTCCTTGCGAAGTCCCATGTTGTAGTGAATAAGAAGAGTGCCTTGGGTTATTCCTCATTTCAGTGGAGGGTTATGTCACTTGCAGAGTGATGTTGCATCTTGCACAGTCTTTAGAATGATGCATATTGTACAGTATTATACTAATGAAATTGTGTGACTAGAAAATACACTCTGAAGACCTGTTAAGCTGAAACCTGTCAGTATTCACTAAAAACATGAGTATGTTTAGTAGTTATTGTTAGGAAGGCTCAGTTTTAAACATTTGTGGATCTCTCCCATCAAACATCAGAAGAAAGTAGAGATGCCAGTAGTGTGAATTGTAGCTTGTAGCTGCTTTCCCAAATCATGTGGGAAAGAGCCCAAGTTTCCTCTTGTCTCCTTGAGCCTTGAGAAAGCTTTGGGTCACACCATCCAATGTGATGTTCCCTCGGAACTACAGAATGGGGACCAACTAGCTCAACAGCCTATTTTTGTTGCTGTCAAATGTGACTATTGGTCTTCCAAGTCAGATGAAATTCTTCACATGATAATAGGCTTCTTCCAGTGTTTGTGTCCATGATATTGAAGGAAAAAGAAATGAGATACCAGAGATTCTCTTAAGCTCTATGCTGTATAAAGAGGTTGGAAGAAGATGTAGTGCATGGTTTGTAACAATATGTGGAAATTGTGAAATAAAGTAACTTTCCACAACTGCGTGGCTATCCTTAAATGTCTACAAAATATGCTGTGTCTTTTTCCACATCCTCTATGCTGGGTGATGGGGCAATTGCCTTCTGTGCTGGTTACATTTACAACATTGTGTAATTTCTTTGTCTTGTCAACTTGTTCTTGGACGAATGTACTTAAATGGTGCTGTGGTCCACATGCAATGGTGTATGACTCTCAAATAGCATTGGCTACTTGGTGAATAAAAATTTTCAAGTTGTGAGAGGGAACTGGTACCCTCCTTTCAACATGTTGCCTCATATGGTTCTTTGCTCAAAGGCTGTACTGTAGTTCTATGTCAGCATTTTACTCTGTGCCTGGTTAGAGTCAAAACCACTGTGGCACTTGTCCTTTGTAGAGTTTTCATGTTACTTTAGGCTTTAGTTTCAGGATTTCTGAAGGATCTGATAGAAAATACCTTCATGTAAGTTGCAGTTACTTAATTTGGAATGAGTTATAACTGCTGACTCCAAGTGTTTGGGGAGGAAGGCTTGGCAAGATATTTCCAATGTCTCGCTAAGTTGGCCTGCTCCCTCCACTGCCACTATCATCAGCTGTTGCTTCTCTTCCTCATCCTTTCTGCACGCCTGGTGAGCAGAGCCCATTAGCAGGGTGGCAAGAGAAACCGTACAATACCAGTGTTGTTTGCTAATTTCCTCTGATCAAAAACCAGAGGTGGGGGAACAAGAGGATATCAAGGGTAAAGGTGAGCAAGCTTCAGAGGCTTTTGTTGATGGTTTCCTGATCTCATGGGGCCCTCATCAGGTGCCTGGTGACTTTTGATGCCTGGAGCCTAATAGTTGTATCTGCACAGCTGAGTGAGTGTGTGATTGATTGAACAGAGATTTCAGGACTTGGCTCTTATGTCTACTATAGATCCCTCTCTTTCTGCCATTCTGGTCCTTACAAATATCCTCCTACCTTCCTATTCTAGGTTGTGATAAGAATGATGCATAATGAATTCTTGAGTACTGAATTTGTATTTCCTAGAAATCTAATCTCAACTTTTTTGCATATGGAGACCATTTTTAGATTGTTTCCCATAGACTTGCATTATATTTTTTAAATACCTCTGCTTCCTCCACTGGAGAGCAACCAACTGGAAATTACCCTGATGACGAATGAGAAGAGGAGCATAACCCTTGTAACACTACTGCCTCCAAGCAGAGAGCCTATTATGTGCCTTAGTGGAATACAGGTGCCTCTCTTCTTCCTGCCCCCAGATGTGAGCCCACACCATTTCTGGATATGTGCAGAGTATTATTTCACAGATTTTAAGGAATTTTCTCCTGCATGTTTTCTGGCTAGCTGTTTTTGATGTCTGTCATATATACTATATCTCTGGTTTCATTCCTTTCCTAATTAAAATTTGTGATTTGCTTAACTCATTGAGTAACCACTCCTTCTCTAGTTAAAAGAGCTCAGTCTGAAAAACCCTGGAGAGATGTTAGCTCCTGTGGCAGAAAAAGGGTTTCAGCTTCCCAATATGTGGCCTGCAAAAACGTGTGACTGCAGTCCTTTGGAGAACAAGAGGTTCACTTCTAGGTTATTTAAAAATACATTTTCACTACACACCTTGCTTTAGAGGAGAATTGAATTTCCAGGAGTATACTTCTTGCTTTGAACAACAACAACAACAGTCTTCTTTGGCTTCCACCCGGGAAGCAGAATGAAGACCACCAGAACAGATGGGGGTGATGCATACAGACCATGTGTTCCTAAACCCTGAAGAGAGTGACTGTGAATAAATTCTGCCAATGAGTGTTGGTCCCTACCTCCTGGTGAGATGGGTAGGAGAACTGCATCATTTTGACCCCAGGTTGCTCTTTGTCATATGCTGAGCTGTGAGGATGTTGTGCCAGCCCTTCCAAATGTACAGCTAGCCAGACTACAAACGCAGTCTCTTGCATTTCTAGGTAAACCAATATGAAGGACATCCGCTTAAGGCCCTGGGCAGAGACTTCAGTGAAGGAATAGTGGAAAAAAGCTTGGCTAATTATAAAATCATAAAATCTGAAATTAAGAACAACATGAAAGGAGGCAGCAGACACTTTGTGTTTGAGACAGCACCTAAGACTTCTGGGATGAAGAAAAAATGGTTGGCCCTCTGTTTTTAAGACCATCTGTTAGCCACATCTGTTGCCAATTTTTGACAAGTAGTGAGAAATTCATTACTGTTAATTTTATTTGTTCTCTGCCCTTTTCCCAAACCTGGAATTCAAGGTGATTTACAAAAATTAAAAATACCGAAAACAGAGAAATTTTTAAAATATTTGAACTATTAATATAGCTTAAAGCTGAACAAAAATTCAGGGCAGTAGTTCCTAACCTACAGGTCGTCAGTTGTTGGACTACTAATCCAGAGTACCGTACCCTTGGTCAAACTTGCTGGGTCATCTGGGAGTTAAAGAAAAGACAAAGAAGGGGGAAAAAAGCCTCTTTGGGTACCCAAGACTGGGAATCATTACTCTAGAGGTGTGCTTAATTACCTGGTTCATTGAGGAAAAGACTGGTCACTTCAATTGAGTGTATATTCATAGAACTCACTGTAGTCCTCGCTATAAGATGCTGAGTTGGCCACCTAGTAGTATAGTAATTACAATCTAATAATGGATTCCCAAGTGTTTGGTGCCTCTGTGTCCACTGAGCTCACATTAGCAAGCAAAATACTCTGCCTACCACTATAATTATATATTTTTATGGTGATTCAGGTTAAAAAATGAAGCACAAACAAGTAGGAAATGGAATGTTGTACAGCATTATAGGAAACTCATTTCACAGTTCTTGTTTCATCATGTAGAAATGTTACTAAATCTTTATGTGCGGAAGGAGTAGAAAGGGTTCCATTACAGTCCAGCATATTTACTGCTAGCCATACAATACCATCCTTGTCTGAAACATTTTTGTTGATATCTTTATGTATTTAGCTAGTAACTGTACCCTTGTTGCCTCTTGCACTCAGTCCTTTTCATTTTTGTTTTATTGTTGTTATGCCAGGACAAGATGAAATAAACATAACTATGGGATGTGACAACCGGATTCTTTCTCTGAAAGAGAAGGAAAGAACTGAAAGAACACTGAATCTTGCTGTAGTTCCCCAAATATAGCAACACTTCCTTCCTTTTCCAACAGCCCAAGTCAGCCTCCAGTTTAATAGATGGTGGTAGATTGTAGCCACAGAGGAGAAGGTTCACTTTTTGTGCCTTTTTATAGGCCTAGCAAGTATATTATACTAATATGGACACTGGGATTTTTCTAATGTCCAATATGGCTACTTTTGCTTTTTGTAAAAACAGGGCTGCAGGAAAAAAAAACTGTTTGCTTTTTCCCCGTACCACACAGTAAAGTGGAAGATATCATGGACAGAAGCAGTTGATAACCTGCATGTTAGACCTACTATGTACACTGATGGGATCCTGTTTCTATTTTTGTTCCCTTGTCCAGTTCTCACATCCATGGCTCTGGTCCTTACATGGCAATTCAAGGTGTTTTTTCATCCATCTCTGATTTGGATCCCTCTTTTAAATTTATTCTACTTTCTCCTTTGCTTTTCCCCTTCTCACTATCTTTTGCTCAGGAAACCATGCAGATGTGTTCACGTTTATGTATGAGCATGTATGGAGCTGATTGTTGAACATGTGAGTTTCCCTTAACCATGGGTCATACTGTCTGTGGAATTCTGGGAATTTTAATCCAAAAAAGTAAAATTTCCAGCCTTTGTCCAGACCTATGCACAGAGATATGTAACTGGGACAAAACAGCAGCTTAAGCCAAATCTCTTTTCTTCCCAGATCAGTTGGGGGCCACAGAGCAATAGGAATACAGTCATCTCATGATCTAGTGTAAATCAACAGGGAACATGTAACATGGCTCAACTTCCTTGGCAACTACCTATCCAAAGAGCCTGCCCCACAGTTTGGAAACAGAGGTGTTAACATTTGACCTAAGAGATGTAGTTATAAGAGCTTCCTCAATATGCTTGCCCTTACTGGGCTAACTCCTATCCTATGATAGCTGGGGACGATGGAGGTTCTGATCCATGACTGGTGTAGGCCTTCATGTTGGATGAGGCTGTTTCATTTCTCCTTAATGTAGCTTGCCCTTTCTGTAAACATTTATTTGTTATATATTATCTCTATATAGGAAATCAGATTTAGATCAGATATTCTCATTTTTTTCATTTCCTCTTTTTCCCTTTTAAAAACTTTTTAAGTTCTTGTTTTTTAAAGTTTATTTTTATTAAAAAGGTAATTGAAATCTATAACTCCACATTCCTATTTCCTACAAGTACTGGCACACTACTCTTTATTTTGTCCTTTGCTTCTCACAGAGACCTGTGCATTCCATTTGCAGTTTGGAACAGGACTGAGAAACTTTCGATTCTATGTTACTATACATTTCTTATCAGATTTCTGTGAGCAGGACTATCAGAGTAGGTTGCCCAGGGACAAAAGGTGGACTTGAGAAAAGAGAGCCAACAGCAAATGTTTCCATAGACAGTACGACCTCCATACCCGCAGATTCAGTTATTCAAGGTTGAAAACAGCAGGCAGCATGGGATCCAGCTGCCCAGTGTTTTCCTGCCTCCAGGCACAGGCCCAGGACCTGATTGCCACAGTGCCCGACGGGAAAACAGCAGGCAGCACGGGATCGTGCTGCCCGCTTTTTTCCCATCTCCGGCCACCGGCCCAGAGCCCCATCGCCGTGGTGCCTGGCAGGAAAACAGCAGGCAGCACAGGATTGCGCTGCCCCGTTTTCCTGCCTCCAGACACAGGCCCAGGGTCCGATCACCACAGCGCCTGCAGGCTCAGGACCCACTGTTTTCCTGCCTCCAGGCACAGGCCCTGGGCCTGATTGCCACGGTGCCTGCAGGTCCACATCCCACTGTTCTCCTGCCTTCACATGCAGGCCCAGGGCCTGATCGTTGTGACGCCCTCAGGTCTAGGGCCCAATCGCCGCAGTGCCCAGCAAGAAAATAGCAGGCAGCGTGGGATTGCGCTTCCCACTGTTTTCCCGTTTCCAGCTGCAGCCCCAGGGCCCACCGCGATCAGGCCCGGAGCGTTCTGTACTATCCACGGATTTCTGTATCCACGGGGGGGGGGGGGGAGGCAGAACCAATCCCCTGCGGATATGGGGGTCGTACTGTACTAACTCTGGAGCAACGGGGTCCTTCTTAGCTTTTGTGACATTAGAATAGCCTTCAGCATCCTGCTACCTCCCCCCCACCCCAATTGTGTCAGACTAGAATTCCCGCCATCCCTGATCAGCATGGTCATTAGGTATGATGGTTGGGATAGGGGATAAGAACAATAGCGCAACACTTCTGGAAAGCAGCAGGTTGGGGACAACTGGTGAATTTTGAGGTTGATGCACAGCATTTGTGAGAGTGCATTGTGTATCTACATCAGTGTTCTTTGGCCTTTCAGATAAAATATTGCAAAAAGATAAAGTCACACTTCAGATTCATATCTTTGCCAATATTAGTTGGGGATATATTTTTAATAGGAAGACTAACATTGGATATAGACTTGTGAGCTCTGTGTTCAAATTCCTCAGTTGCCTGAGAGAAGTCACTGTCTTCTGTCTATAAAACTACAGCAGTTCTAAACCCACAGGGATTTTGTGATGATGTATGGATTGGAGAAATATTGTCACCTATGCTGATTAGATAGAATAGTAGTTTACCCTGCAGAAGAACAGTGAAAGTAATGCTATAGCATACCTATTAAAACAGAAGATAACTAAGATATAAAACCAAGAGTAATTTTAGCACAGGGATTGGATTTTCTGTCTGAAATCTTTCAGCAGACAAAGGCCTTGTAACAAAGACCAACTCAGTTCATATTAACTCACTTGCGTCTTTTGTTCAGCTTCACAATGAGCTCTTTCATGATGGTTTATTATCTTTTGCAGGCAGGGAATAAGATCTACATCTAATTTCCATTGGTTAAGCCTTTATAGTTACTCTTGTATTTTCACTTAAAAGAAAGGTCAGTATAAAGGAAAAAGGAAAATCAAATGAATCTCTTACTAAAGCCAGTCATCAGGTCATGTTGTGATGATGTGATTAGGGAAAGTTTAGACTCCTGGGGTGCTTTTTAATGTTTGTTTTTGCAGTGGGAAGAAAGGGCAGTCTGTGCTATTGAAGTGATATTCTGGTATAATTAAGAGGAGTTTGTTTAATAGATTCGTGAGTAAAATATTTGGCACACTTTCTTTACATAAAATACCACAGGTATTTGTAATGGTGTTAAATTTGTCATTGCTTGCATTGTTGTTTTTCAAAACCTGCATGGCAGAAAGAACAATGGGTTGCCATTCTGTACCTGGGAAACCTTTAGCCAAGTCTCCCACCATTCTTTTGAGATCACAAACCTAGCCAAGCTGATACAAAAACTGATATATGTGTATTCACAACTGAGACTATACATGCTGGATTATATGACTGGATCTAGCAAAATCTGTTTTTGAACCAATATGCTGTTTTTGAACCAATATGCTTAATGAAACCTGTCTTCAAGTACCTGGGCTAAATTTGTAGACATGACAATAGAAAACATTAATTTCTTGGCACAATGTGTACATCTGATGTACTGGTAAAACACATGCCTTGTTAAATAACCAATTGTATTTTGCAGAGTGTTTCAAAATTATTACAGGGATTAGTTAACTGGCATCAGTCAATACAATCTGCTTTGACCTTTTAAGCAAACAGGAGAACTGCTAGTCTGTCAACAAAAAGCACAGGTGCTGACGTGTCCACCAGGTGGTTATTTTCTCCTCTTACTGAAGTTCCTTTTTCTATGTCCTCTTGAAGTTGCTCTCTTTCCATCCTATTAAAGATTTTATCTTGTTCAAGTGAAACTGAAGCTGAACAGGAACTACTGGCAAGGAAACATTTGGATGTGCCTTCAAGTCACCTGTCGGCTTAGGAGCGTTATATATTGGATTAATATTTCTGACTTGCAATGCAGCTGCATGGGCTGTGTTCCAGGCAACATCTCAGCTTTAGATAGTGCAGGACAGGCTAAAACAATTCAGAGAATGAATTTGAAAATGTATGAGCTTGTGAATTTTGAAACATAAAAGCTTTTAGAACTTATGTGTCTGTAACTATTAATAGTACGACAAAATTAGAAAGCTGCAAGCAGGTGTGATGTACACCTTGGGGAAAACATGATTCTGCCTTCAAATAATTGCACAAAACAATATTAACAGCTGCCAGCATATAATAGGTGATGAAATTGTAGCTCAGTAATGATAACTAGCTCTTTCAAGGGGGCTTCATCCAAATATCCCTAAAGAGATTTTGAGTGAGAAGCTAACAAAGTAATTGTAAGTAATCATATCTGGCAGTAACTGCTGCAGGTATTATAGGGCCTTGATATTCCTTGTGTTAATGAACTTGCTGGTTAGCCAAATGTGAATTGCTGCCTAGCTATAATTCCAAAGCAATCATGATAAGGCTTGCCACAAGCAGTATTCTTTTATCCTTAAAGAGAAAGACGGAATATTGTAAAAGACAACAACGATGTTAACATTTATGGCACTTAGGGAGTCAGGCTCTGTTTCCTACACCAGAAGGTAGCTTGTCATCTACTAGAAATTCCTTGGATAACTTGCAGTAGTTCAATAAGGGCTTTTTCAGCTCAGTATAAGAGGGGCCTAAATACCCCAAAAGCACCAGATCCCATCTGATCTTGGAAGCTAAGCAGCATAAGCTCTTACTTGGATCAGAGACCACCAACGATAGCAGGTTCTATACGCTATTATTACTGAGGAAGGAACTGGCAAAATCACATCTGAGTATTCCTTGCCCAGGAAAACCCTATGAAATTAATGGGGTCAGCATAAGTTAATGGGGGACTTCAAAGCAAACATACATTGTTGTTTTAAAAAACAATGACTAAAAGATTTCTCCCCCTTCATTAGGTTGTTGAAAAGAATGCTTAGAGGAAAACCAGGACTAGTTTATTGTCAAAGAATGTGTAAATTTCTTTCTAGTTCTGATCACAAATTCCTAAACAGGGATGTCCTCAGAGGATCTTGTTCCTTAATTCTTAGCAAAATCTACCTATCTCTAGCAGTATTTTGCATTTAGGCTTTGTGATAGTAAAAAGTGAAGTAGATTCAGCAAACCTAAAATGTGCCCACTTTAGTTCTATACAGTCTTTAGGTTTATTGGATGACCTTGAAGCTAGCCTATTTCACAGGATTATTTTGACAACGAAATGGGTTAACTTCATAGTCAGTGACCTGACCTTCTTGGGGTGAGGAGAAAGACAAGATAGAATGCGATAAATGTGGAATAAGATAGTAGAAAGCTTGACTGCTAAAGCTGATGGGCCAACATACATGTTACTGGTAGAAGAGGAGACTTGAAATGCAAGTAAGATCGCTGTAGTTTGTCACTGACAAAAGTATAAGTGGAAACGTAGAAGTCAACTTATTTACAAAACACTTATCTTCCTAAATTACAAAAATGACTTTGTTTTGCTTTGTAATACAGACCAGCACAGATTCTTGCATCCTGAATAGCCATGTACACGGATTGGTTGAAGGTCATTACATAGTAGAATCCAAAAAGTAAATAAAACAACAACAATGCTGTCTTTTTCTTCTCTTTTCTATTGCTGTTACAAATAACAGTGAATTCATATGTATTTGCAGCCAAAAAAACAAAAGGTTTCATGTCGATTTCCTGACAGAAGGAATGACCATCACCTGATCATGGTGGAAAAAATACATCCACGAACCCTGTCAGAGGCGCTATTGGGAGAGGGATGGATTAAAGGGAGCAATGTTAACCATGTTAATTGTGCTTTAGAATTAAATGGCTCTCAGAAATATTAATAATAACAGTGACATTTTTATCTGAACTAAAAGCAGCAGCTGCTGCTATAAGGAAATATGATAAAATGGTAACAGTGATCTCCTTCTGCCTCATATCAGCAACTGGAAGGAGGATGTAAGAGGAGTGCTCTCTAGCTTGGGGCGTTCTTTCCTTTTCTGTGTTCTGCCACTTTGATGGTGTGGCAAAGCACACAAACAAGAGAAGGCAGGAGTTGTTTCCATCTCCCCTCTCTTGCTCACCATGTTTGGTCACTGAATTGGAGAGCACTAGGATATTGTTAATGCCTAAGCTTAAAAAAAAACCCACACACATCCAAGTTAACTGCTAATCCCTTATCTTCTTTTTCTCTCTTTGGGCAGAGAGATCATAGAAGGGACAAAGCTTGATAATCCTCTCACTTACTAACCTAAATGTCTCTTCTGGGTAAGGGCACAGTAAGCAGTATTCAGACCACTGTACTAATTCCTCTCAACTGGTCATGTCACCCAAAGTGTTGTGGGGGGGAGGAACGAAGACAGCAACAGCTGACTCTGTATAACAATAATGCCATTCTTTCTCTCAGAAGGAAGGAGTGGGCAAGATCTCTGGTTTCCTCTCTCCTTCTGGAAGGAGTGTCAGCAATTTCCTAAGCACTGGAGACTTCGAATGCTGCCCCCTAACTTAGCTCTCTCTACCCCTCCTGTTTCATGTTTTTATAGTAGGGAAGTTCCTAGTTTCCTCTTTGTTTAATTCTCCCCAAGCAGCTTAGGGAGGGGTTTGGCAAAATTGCTTCCCATCTCCTAGAAGCAGTACTACTCAAAGTGGTTCCTGGATTGGTGCCAGGCCCTGGCAGGCTTCCAGGAAAGAAAGACACAATTGTACCCAATGGGCACAAATTTAAGAATTTCAGAAGAAAACCAGCCTGTGCTTTATATATTATGGCAAAGCCTCTGGGCTTTTAGATCATGAAAAACTATGGATCACTCTTAAAGAAATGAGTGCACCACAACATTTGGTTATCATAATGTATAACTTGTACTCAAGACCGGAGGCCACCATTAGGACAGAACGCAAAGAAACAGAGCGGATTCCAGTTGGCAAGGGCATCAGAGAAGGCTGCATTTTATCACCCTAACTTGTACACTGAAGTTATCATATTCAAAGCTGGATTAGACTTGGAGGAAGGAGGTGTGAAATTTGGAGGAAAGAACACCAGCAATTTAAGATATGTAGATACCACCATATCACTACCAGAAAATAGCAGGAGTTAGAGTAAGTACTGAAGAAAGTCAGGCCAGAAAGCAGAAAAGGCAGGTTTACAGCTGAATATTAAGAAGACAAAAATAATGACCACAGATGATTTACATAATTTTAATGTTGACAATGAAGACATTAAAAAGTTAAAGTTTCCTATACCTTGGCTCAGTTATTAATCAAAGTGGAGACTGCAATCATGAAATAGAAGAAGACTAGGACCTGGAAAGACAGCTATGAAGCAACTGAACAAGATCCTGAAGTATAGACAAATACTAAATATCAAAATGAGGATTCTCCATGCCATTGCATTTCCAACTTCCATCTACGGTTGTGAAAGCTGGACAGCGAAGAAAGCTGTCAGGAAGAGAATAAACTCATTTGGAATGTGGTCCTGGAAGAGTTCTGCAAATATCCTGGACTGCCAAAAAGACAAATAAATAGATTCTAAAGCAAATCAAACCTGAACTCTCCCTATAAGCCAAAATTACTAAACTGAGACTGTTGTACTTTGGACATTTAATGAGATGACTCCCTATAAAAGGCAAGGTTGGAGGCGGTAGGAAAAGAGAATAATGCCGTTACAGATGGATAGATTCACTCAAGAAAGCCACAGCTCTGAGTATACAAGCCCTGAGTAAGGTGATGATAGGGTGGAGGTCTCCCATTCATAGGTTTGCTATATTTTTTTGAAACAATAACAGAATAATTGCTGGTCCCCCACATCAGATAGCACAAGAAACACTGTCCCAGAGGGTGCGAATGGACCTTTTCTATAATAATGTATTCTGGATGGGGCCCAGGCACAGCTTTGCACGCTTTCTCTCGTTGGTCACTGTCACAAGAACTGGGTCCCGCCAAGCCACCCACAGGGAGTCTGTGAGGGACAGGGGCCTGTTCTTTGCAGAAACAGCAGCCTCCTCTTCTCAAAGTGCAGCACAATGGAGAACTGAGCTTGCAAGATAGTCCTTTCTTTCCCTTGAAATCACCACACAGAAGAATGCTTTGTCCTGAACCCCGCAATTAGCAGCAGGTTTCCAGAGGAATCGTGTTTCGCCCTGCTCCCATAGGAAGGCCTGGCCTCAGCACTTGGCAGATGCTCATGTCCAAAAGTTTTGGCGCCGGCACCCGCCCTCCAGAGCTGACTCCTATCCCCCTCTTCTTTCTCTTAAGAACTTTATAGGCGTCGCCAGCCGCCGCCATTTGAGCCTAGTGGTAGCTCCCAATCGTTCGCCTCCGCTTTGGGCTGCGCTAACGCGGCTCCTTTGAGGCAAAATTGGCAGCCATTGCTTTTATCTCCTGAAATGTACGTTGAGGTTAGCCAAGGAACTGTGGCAGGCAGGAGCTGTTAGGCTGCTGTGTTTCCACTCTAACGCACCACCTCAGGGATTTGCAGCTGTGGTGGCAGACAGTAGCCATGGCACGAGAGGGGCCGTTGTGGCAACAAATGCAGCAGCCGCCCAAGGATGGAGTGATAGCGCAGCTGAGAAATCTTTCTTTCTTATTTATTTATTTCTTGGACACCAGCGTCCGAATTCTCCAGAGGACTTGGGATGTTGTAGTCCAAAAAAAAAAAAAGAGCAACGTTTTCGAGATCTAGTGGGTGCTTAACTACTCGCTCCTTTCGAAGTTCCTCTCAGGAAAGAAATTGTGAAGGAAAGTTGCGGCCAATCCTTCACCTCACATTTATAACCAAAGCAAGGTTTTAAAAAGGTAGCCGAGCTTTTAGGAAAATAAATTAAGAGACATTTCTCCCCCGCATAGTTTTTAATAAGCGTGGGTGACTCATACAGAACACTCTCCCTCTTCGCCTAAAGCCTGCGAATTCTTTGACGCGGCTCCGTCTCTAAGCCAATGGTAGCTTACAGTACACGAGGACATGGTGTTCTTAGCCAATCAGATTTTGTACGTCCACGTGCTAATCTCTAGTGCGGGAATCCGCCTACTCAGCCAGCTGTTTCCCCACTGATCCCGGGGAGCCAAGCCCATCCGTTTACGCGTCACGTGGTCAGACTCTAATTGAGCCGCCGGAGACCGGTATTACGGTTAAAGGACGCAGTATAGTTCCCGGAATTCTTCCGCGGACTTTTGACTAGGAATGCGCTGTTTCGGATGGAAAGTCCCGCGAACTACTCATTTGATCTTTAAATTCTTGCAGGGGGTGTGTGCGAAAGCCTGGTTCCTCGAATGATGATGTTTTAAGTCGGGAGACTGTTGGCGGAAGGATTCTGTCAAAAGCGCCTCTTGTTTAAGACGAAGAAGAACCTGCCGGATCTCGTTGGACTATATAACGACAAAACGAGAGCGCCATCGCCCTCATTGTCTGGCTGCAAAAATCCGAGCTTGGTGGTTGTGCGCGAGTTGTGTTCTGCGCCCCCCCCCCCCGGGCGCGGCTCAGACCAACCAAGCGCAGAGCTGTTTTAGCTTCCGCAGCCGCCGCCATGGCATGGTAGGGGCGGCAGTGCAAGCGGCGGCAACGGCCATTGCAGAGAGGCAGCAGCAGCGGCCGCGGCCTCGGCACCTCCAGGCATCTGCAACCATGGCGTGAGTATGGGGAGCGGGAACGCAAGAGGATGGAGGGTGGGAAAAACCCTTCAACCACAAAAAGAGCATTTCCCAGACAGCTTAAGAAATTAAAGCGTTTGTTATATTGTGAACTTGTGTGGGTTCTACTTAATAAGACGTTTGGCTCAGAGTACTTTTTCCTTGCGAAAGAAATTGGGTGTATTCTGCCCAGTTTCCTGTGTAGGGAGTACGTGCATAGAGGGAATTAGAGAAAGGAGGAGAGCATGATAGATCTTGTGGGATTTTTACTTTGCTTTCTTAGTAAGAACCTAGGAGAGGCAGGCGAGTGGCGCAGTGAATGCGAATTCCCCATGGAGGCGGGGGGAAGGGGACAGCTCTGTTGAAAGAGGGTGATCGTTTAATGAAACTAATTAGAGGACTGACTTGTTTCCTTTCACACCTAATAAAATCTCCTGAGCACTAAAATATTGATCGATCTGTGTTTCTGAATACAAATAAGGCTAGGATGTCAAGGATCTTTTTGGCGCGGAGGGAGGGCCGTCAGGCAAGAGTAATAATAAATTAAGTTTACCTTAGCAAAAATCAAGGGAGGGATTGGTTAGTGTGGTTAGAGGGTATTAAATGGTCTCCATAAGTTGACACATTACTTTGAAGGCCCATACACACACAATAACCACGTCCTAAAAAGTCACAAATCCTGTTACGGAAAAAGAAGTCCCCCTTTAGACGTGTCTGGTTTCATTTTTCTGTGTTC
Source organism: Cyclura pinguis (assembly GCA_030412105.1). Lineage (NCBI taxonomy): Eukaryota > Metazoa > Chordata > Lepidosauria > Squamata > Iguanidae > Cyclura > Cyclura pinguis. The sequence continues at coordinate 39,873,221 of CM059603.1, forward strand.
TGGTTTGGAAGTCTTTTTGAATTCGTACTTCGTAGACAGCTCCCTGTCTCTTTGAAATGGATATGGTTGTGTATAGCCATTTTTAATCACTGAGTGTCTACCTTAAGTGCTTGGCATTTCTTTATGGTGCTGGATGAGTTAGGTCCTAAAATGCCAAAACTAATCGGACTAACCTAGATAAAAACGTGGCAGGATACAAAATGGCGGCCTATTTATAGGGTGGGGACCTGTACAGCAGGCAGATCACGAAATGGCTGCAGCTGCTGGAGCTACCAAGTGCGTGAATCAGACAGGGAGAGTGGTGGGTGGAGCAGTAGCTGTTCCTCTGGCCATATATGGTTATGAGGAAACAAAGAAGGCAGGTTGGGAGAAGTGAGAGTATTTGACAGACTCTAGTTGGCGCTGTTGTGTAATCCAGCTCGTTGGTATTCATAAGAATTAGCCACTGAATCAGATTCCAGATGTAACAAAAAAAAAAAAGCTGGAATCATGGGAGCCATTGCTGCAATATCACCATGTATAGAATGCATTATACTCATAGCAGTAGCCTGAATTCAAGGTCCTGCTGAATTGCCACCTTAGTTACAAAAACCATTTTCTTTATTTTCCAGGTTTTTCAAGGCATTGCACAGCAGCTTTGCTGTTTTCGACAAAGACACCATCTATTTGTCTACATTCTTTGACGACAAAGTACTAAAGCTTGACCAAAATGAGCTTCTCAAACACAGAGATGTTGTGGGGGGATTTTCTCTCCCCCTTCAACCAGCCGTGTTTGGTGGCTGAAGAAGGTCTAGGACTCTTGGATGACTACCTGGAGGAGACCAAGAACCTCAGTTCGCATGGGTTCTCCAGCGACAAGGCTAAAGTGGGCTTCTCCGATTGGCTGGCTGTGGATAGTTTGAATAATGCCACAGATAACAGCCAGGGTAAGAACAGAGACTTTGTTTTAAAAAAAGTGTTCATGGGTGGCTTTGATTTTTAGTTATATTAACAGGTAGCAATCTTTAGTTATGAAACTACTAAATGTACTAGTATAAATTGCTAGCAGCATAGGCTGTATGTCTGTTGAGTATATGGGAATAGGAGAAGTAAAAGGAAAATTTACTTGCTTTTTTGAGTGTAAGATACAGTTTTCTGAATGAATTTTGTTCTTTCATTTGGCAGAGGATGCCTTCTCTGGCATGGATTGGATGGTGGAAAAGATGGATCTGAAGGAGTTTTACTTTGATGCGCTGTTAGGTATTGATGACCTGGAATCCACCGTCTCTCCAGATGAGCTCATGGCCACGTTGGAAGACACGTGTGATCTACTTGACCCTCCCATTCAAGAAATTCCCAGTGAAGAAACTCCACTGATACCAGAGCAGATTATCCATTCCCCTAAATCTCCCAATGGGGTATACCAGCTGGCCCCACTGACACCATTGTTTCAATTTCCCCTCTCCCCAGAGTCGCTTATTGCCACTGCAGATCATCCTTGCAGCTTAGAACTAGGCACTGAAGTAGATGTTCTTGAAGGAGACAGCAAAACTGAAGCCCCTATCTTACTGGTGAAGGTTGTAAAGTGTGAGAGGGAGGATGAAGCACATTCTGATAATGATAGTGGAATATGCATGAGCCCAGAATCTTACTTGGGAACACCTCAGCAAAGTCCTACCACTTCTGTTAGTTCCCTCAGTGATGGCCAGTCCATTACACCCCTGTATGTTGTTTCTGTATGCCCCAAACCTTATGATCCCCCTGCAGACAAGGTAGCACTGAAAATGAAGGGAGAAAAGAGGATAGACAAGAAACTGAAGAAAATGGAGCAAAATAAGACAGCAGCTACACGGTATCGGCAGAAGAAAAGGGCAGAGCAAGAGGCCTTAGCAGGAGAGTGTAGAGAACTAGAGGTGAAAAATGAGGCCCTGAGGGAAAAAGCAGATTCACTGAGCAAAGAAATTCAGTATTTGAAAGATCTAATTGAGGAAGTCCGCAAAGCCAAGAGTAAAAAGGTTAGAGTTCCAGAATAAGGTAGTCGAGAGTAGATGTTACATGCATGTATATAAAAGCTTAGTGGAAAGCTGTGTATTATTGCTAAATAAATTATTTTCTAGTATATGTGGAGTACAGTGGCATTTCTATACACTTCATAGAAATACTGTCGTTTCCTGAACTTGAAAAAGGACTAAGTTGCTCTGAGATGATTGGACAGTTTCATTGTGCATGAGATAGGTAGGAACAACATAAAAAGGTGGTGGAAAAACACTTCAACGATCACAAGTAGCCACACTGGCTGTGCAGGAGAATCCAACAAAGTCTACAAGCTATGATTGCGGGGCGAAACGCAAGGCACAAAACACAAACTTTGAAGCATTAGCAGCTTCATCAGATAAAGATGTTAAAAAATCAAAGGAGAAAAATGGTGATAGTCTCAGGGTTACAGTTTCTGACATCAGTTAAGCTGAGATTTCAGTGCAGGCAGAGGGCATTCCTGCACTAAGCAACAGAAAAGTGAAGCTAACTTATGCAGAATTTATCAAGGACCTTGGCAAATTGCAGTCCAGTCTCAGATGTGCACCACTGTTTAGTTACAGGAGCAATTGCTGGCTCCTGTTGGGGTATGGAAAACATTTTTCAGAGCAAGCCTTAGTGTCCCAAGCAGAGTATTTGAGTGTATAGGGCAAATAAGTGTACATAATTGAGTGAGGGGAGCGGCTGCTGCTATGAATAATTTTTATTCCTGTTTAGGGTAATAGTAATTGTATTCTGGTTTCTTCATTTTAATGCCATCTATGAAATACCCTTTTATTACAAAAAAGCTGAAGGAAACTAGAAATCTTATGTCTTCTGTCCTTTGGTCTGTGGCCCAAAGCAGCATATATCAAGCTGCATCAAAAGGACAGTATAATGGGGCAGAGGGAACATTTTTCACATCCCCTTTTCCTCACAGCACCATGGATTCTTTTATCCAATCCTGTATAAGAAGTTGGCACTTGGGGAATGACAAGTTTTAATTATATGCTTGAAAATATGGTTAAAAATAGTCAAGGGAGGATTGTCACTGATCAGATTAGTTGCCTGTTTCTTGGCAATTATTTTTGTAGGTAAGATTGTACCCCCAAGCATTTTTATGGCCACCAGTTAGTTTGTGCAGCTCTTGAGAATACACGTTCTTAAGTCTAGAAAGTAAAGGAGCTAGGAAGATTTAGCCAGGTGCCTTAACAAGCATATCCTGTGGTGAAAGATATTGAGTTTGAGCTCAATGGCTAGTGAGATAGCTTCACTTGCACCAAGATAGCTATCCCAATTTTTAATGTGCCTATTCCACAGATCTGTTTCTGAAAGGAGTGCCAGTAATTTGTCCAAAGCTAAACTGGCCAATGCACCTTCAAACTGATCCCTTGGTTGTATGATATGTATTTTATGAGTATCACAAAATTAATTCAATGTAAAGCCCATGGAGCATCTGTTTAGTGGGATTCTGGGAGCAAAAAGTACTGCTCAATTATTAATAACTAATCCCTTATACTGTCCCCCCCAATAACTGTGACTTGATTGGCTGATGCAGGGTGGGGTTTAAGTATAATACAGGTTTTATAGAACTGGAACTCTCACCGTGCCTGAAGGAGCATTGCATCTTCTCATTTCATTCCCTGGGCACACAGAATTATTTCTCTGCTCTTTACTTAATAATTTCAATATGACCAGTAAATGAGCATGTTGATCAGCGTTTCCAACTATTAGTCTATGCTGTTGGGATATGGTATACATTGTACTGAGCACGTACCACCTTTTGCCAACCCTGCACTCAATGCTACTGTACAACGATGAGAGCATGCAAGACTGCCTGTGTGGTGGTGTAGTTTTGAGTGATCGACTACCACTGAGAGACCAGGATTCAAATCCTTGCTTAGCCACAGAAACCCACTAGGTGGCCATGGGCACACAGTCACAGAGGAAAGCAAAGGCATGCCCCCTCTGAACAAGTCTTGCCAAGAAAACCCTTTTAATTTTGCTGTAGAGCCACCATAAGTCAGAAACAACTTGAAGGCACACAAGACCCTCAAGAGTATCACTGCAAGCGTAGATTAGCAAGATGCAACCTGAAGGTTTCATTATGCATTCTTGTACCTAACTGTAATGTTCATACATACCTGGAAAAATTCTGATCTTTATCCAGGTGCCCTATAACTGCAGGCTCCCTTTCATAGTCAGACTACCAAGGAAGACAGAATATCCTTAAAGTTTGATATGCAGCAGTAAAGTCACCATAATTTACGTAGATCAGCCTTTGTGTCTTTGCCTTCCTCTTAGAAAGACAGTGTAACTTGCCTAGGCCACTGAGTGAATTTCTATGACTGATCCCCACTTAGTGTTAAGAATAATTAAAAAATATGACACTAGAGGCCAATGACCAAAGACTCAAGAACCCAAAAGAGCAATACCTAGTAAGGCTAAGTTGTAGATGCTTCTGCCATCTTTTGGACAAATTATTTGTTCCAACTTTAAATGGATTTAGCTTTGCCCCACCTGCAGGAGGGAAACTAAAAAACCCTGGAAAAGATGAGACTGAACATCTTTGGCAATGGGTGTTCATTTCCAATACACTTAAAGAAATGGACTGTGTAGATTTGTGTCCTGATAAGTATCTGGGCAACTTTTATGAGATACGCTACAATTCACATGAGTGTTCTGCTGCTGACAAAGAGATGAGTCATATTCTAACAACTTTCACTGGAGAAAGGAGAGAGTAGCTGGACAATGTTGAAGAGAATCAAGTCATTTAAAATAAATTTCAAAATGCAGACACTGTTGAGTGTTGCAAGTCTGCCACGTTATTAACCAACAGGCTGTCAAAACTGCACTAAAGAACTATAAATCTGATAATCTCTCAACCACCTTCCAGTACTTACTAATTACCAGCATAAGTGAGTCCCCAACAATACTGAGTTTGAACTATCATACTATCAGAATGGTGTATGTGGGGCTCCACCCCCCCCCATTATATCATGCTTCTTCCTAGGGCTCTGTATACTTCAACATTGTGATGCCTGCACCTGCTTACCTTTAGAGTGTTGCAGCATCAGGTGTGCCTGAACCATTCATTGTTTCCTGGTATTTTTAAAACTGACATTTTTTTTAAAAAAAGGACCAATCCTTACTTTAATCTCAAGAGTGACTGCAGAACTAGTACCCTAGAGGGCTTTTTCATTTACCAATACAAGCACTATTAATTAAGCCTGATATATTTTATAACAGACAAGAGAATTTGAGTTACTCTGACACATAACTATGTATGATACAGTTAGGAACTATAAACTATGTTAGTCTCTTTGCAGAGTTGTACAAGCATAACAAAAGCCACATTTATGGAGTTATACTAGTGGTACTCTTATGAAACAATACTTCAAATTCTCACATTTCTTTGGCTAGTGGCATAGCACTTATTACATATAAAGACAGCTAAGGCAGATTCTTGGTTATGAATTAAACCTACATTTCCATATTAACCCTTTTTAGTGGTGTGTTGGTCAGAGTGGTGCAAATCAGAGTCATGTACAACTTTTACCTTCTCCCAAATTGTGCAGTTTCTCTTCATGGATGTATACAGAAGCTAGTAATTAAAGTCACTATAGAGGGTGGTGAGAGGTTTGATTAATCTAGTTATTCTCTCATACAGCAGCAAATATATACAAGTGGCAAAGCCACAGTGCACAATTAGTGGGTATCCTGGTGATACAGAGATAACGGATTCTCTACCCAAAGATCACACCGTGACATCCCATATCAGATGACTGAACACATTACATGTAAAGGTTCTCCACTCTCCTAGAGTACATGTGACTCCCAAACACATATACGAAGGATGTGTTCTCACTGGTGTTTTCTCAGTAAACAATGAAAAACAGACAGCCTCTTTGGTCAAACTGCTCCAGCGCCCCCAAAATACTCCCTCTCAAATCGTTGGAAGTCCTCTTCAGTGAACACAGTGCCTTCAGGTTTCTTCTTTACTTCCTCTTGGGGGCAGTCTCTAGCTTTCCTCCCTCTGTTTTGGGCTAAAACCTTCAAATCCATTTGCAAGGAAATAAAAAATTACATTTAGCCTTTACTAACATAGCACAACCAGTTATAGTCTTCAACCTTAATCAAGCCCAAACATCTGAACAGGTTGCAGACAGATACAGCGAAAAACATATAAAAATGCCCACTGATTGTTAGAATTCTGAAGTATTTCAGCTAGAATGCCACAGGAAAGGCAGCAGAAATTCAGTCATATGGAAATACAAGGAACTACATCAGTAATTCCTTCTCAGCACTAGAAAACATACTCTAAACCAGGGCTTTCCAAATGGTGTGCTGCGACACATTGGTGTGTTGCCTGAAGTCTGTAGGTGTGTCACCTACAATCTTGGAAATATATGTTATTATTTATAAATCATATATTTTTAAAAATATATGAAACATTTTCATGAGGTTTTGATGAGATATGTTGTGTCCCCATACATTTTGTTATTACAATTTATGTATGTGTCTGTATCTCTTATAAGAGGTTAGTTTAACCTCCAGTTTGCTAGTAAAACTGAATTACTGTGTTGCAAAATAACACATGTCTAAAAAGTGTGTCACCAACATGAAAAGTTTGGAAAGCTCTGCCCTAACCTGTCAATTGAGGCTTTATTTCAACTGAAATCTTGCAAGTGTAGATGCACAATGTTTCTTGTTTTTCTATTACATACACAGTACCCTTATAAAGCTGTTCTTCTCCACTAGTTATGAATGAAAAAAGCGGGTAACTTACTTTTTCAGTGACAGCGTTGTCTGCAACAAACTGACTGCTCATCATGTACTGCATGTTCTCCTGAAAATGATCAACAGCTTGACATTTCCTGTATTCCACTGGGAAAGATGAAACAATAACTGTACATTTGTTCCATGTAAAGGCATGAGCTACACATCTAAAACTAGTAAGCTGGCCTTGTGTTGGCCTCAGAATAAATGTTCATGGAGGCAGAACACAAACTCTTTACAGCAAAATGCCATTTTTGATGTCTGAAATGCAACTGTCACTGTCAGAATTTTATGCATTTAATCCTTTTTTACCTCATAGCCTACAATACCGCTCCCCACCACAGCCAGTGCCACTATGTATATGTGTATATACAAAATTCTGGATAACATATCATGCGTCTGAGAAAGATAAGAAAATGTATACTATAACATATTATGCTATAATAAATCCATTCATCTTCAAGGTGTGAAAGGACTCTATTGTTTGCTTCAACAGGTGAACATAACTACCCATTTAGAAACCAGTAAAAGTCAGAATAGGTAACACCATGGCAAGGTACTTCTAAGGCAGTGGCTCCCAATCTTTGGTCCTCCAGGTTTTTGTGCCTGCAACTCCCAGAAGCCCCAGCCAGCTTGGCGAACAGTCAGGCATTCTGGGGGCTGAAGTCCAAAACACCTAAGGGACCAAAGGTTTGGAACCACTGTTCTAAGAGATTTAGTTGCTAATTTCTCTCACAGAGTAGTTTAAAATTATATGTTTAAACGCTGAATTTCGTTGCTACTTAGATACCACATATTTTAAACTCACAAACAGGAAATCAGAACATCAGTGTTTCATAGAAATCTAGCTATATCACATTGTAATTCTTAGAATTTTAAAACCAAAATTAATTAATCTCATCAGAGTTACAATATTCCAACTTCCTAGACATAATCAGCTCTGTTTATTTCCAAAAACGTATGCACACAGTCGCAGCCTAAATGTGACTTCAGCTTCCATAGGCAACAGGTGCTTTTTTCTTTTCCTTTTCAGGTCCTCTGGACATTAGTTCACACATCACAGCAAAGAAAGCTGTTCTTTTTAAAATTGCAAAGGAAAACATTTTTCCTGTTTTGCTATGAGCTAAGCACATACCAGGCACCAATCCAGAAACAAGTGCTATTTAAAACAAGATGAAATAAGAAAACTGTCTTGTAATATCTCAAAGTCCAGCAGGTTTTAGTTGGTGTTGGTTTTCATGGACGGCAGGCCATTTTGTCAAATGCCCAGAGTCCACAAAAGCTAATGCTCAATAAAAATTGTTAAGTGTTTAAAGAGATAAAAACTCTTTGCTCTTTTTCCTGCATTAGATACTGCTCTGAAATTTGCCCAACAAACAGCATTGCGTTCAGCATAAAGAGGGAAAAAGGGAGTCCATGGCACCTTTAAGATTAACAGATTTTTTCCCCCCTAAACATAAGCTTTCGTGCATAACCACCCACACGACATTTGCACAATTCGTGCAGGTATATGCGCACAGTTGCTTGCTTGTGGAGGTAGGATTAGAATGAAGTGGGATACAGAGAGATTCCAAAAAGTAATTTCCCCTTTATTTTCTCTCTCACCTAAAGCAGATTTGATAACTTTGCCTTTGATGGTAGCCTTGTTTCTTTCAGACCGCAACCGCTTCCTCCTCCCGGTCCTCTTCGACAGCTGTTTGTCGGGTTGGGCGGCGGACGCCGCCTTCTTAGGTCGGGCGGCGGACACTAAGCAACGCACGCACAGAAAGAAGAGACAGAGTAATGAATTAGCGAAAGAAAAGGCCCGGCCCATACTTCCTAACCACCATCACCACCCCACTCTCCTGTTACCTCCTGTCGTCTCCAGGAGCTCCAGACCCTTTCTTAGCAAAGAAGCAGACATTCTCTTTTCCCGCGCGGCGCGAACACTGCCACCGACTTTTCCAGCTCTACAGTGTCGCCTCAAGCTCACTTCCGTGCTTCCCCTCGCCACTCTTCCGACTTTGCTTTACGGCACCGCATTCCGCCACATTTCCGGTAGTTCTCACTCATTCACCTTTCGGTTGTTGCGCTTGCGCAGAAAAGACAGCACGAGGGGAGGTTATTGTGTGCGGCTTTACGGAGCTGAGTGGGCGGCTTAGGTATTATGTCCCATTGGTAAAGCTAGTGAGGTTGGAGCGTCTATTCGCGTGGGTTGAAGTAGACCGCTTTTTTGTTGTTGTTGTAATCTAGCGCTCTCTAGTCAACCTAATATAAGAGAATTCTTGGCAGCAGTTGACAGTGAAAAAAATACTGTGCAAAACCTAAAGTCAGCCATTAAATATTAATGTAGAATTCGCAGTTTTTCCGAAGAAAAATGTCAGTAACCTAGCCTACATAATACTTAAGCGTCCGCCTAAAATAAATGCGAACTGTTTTCAGCACACGCCTCTGTATCTATTCAAAAGTAAGCTACACTGAGGTCATTGCCCCACTACACTGTTACAGTGCTGTTATTCCACTCTTAACAACCTATGGAATCCTGGGGTTTGCAGTTTAGAGAGGGACATTTAGAATTCTCACTAAACTACCAGCCCCAGAATTCCGCAAGATGTTGAAAGTGGAATAATAGCATTGTAACAGTGTAGTGCGGAAATGAGTTTAATGGTGTGTAGTGTGGTAGTTTTGAGTGTTGGACTACGGCTTTGGAGACCAGGGTTTGAATCACCCACTGAAGACCACTGGGTGATCTCGCTCAAGTCACACTCTCTCGGTCTCAGAGGAAGGCAAAAGTAAACCGCTTCTGAACCAGTCTTGCCAAGAAAACCCTGTGACAGGGTCGCCTGAAAGTCACAAGTTGGAAACAGCAGCAAGGACAAATCTTCCAGGTTGATTAAACTATGCAGGCAAATTGTGAACTACTCCATCCTTTGAGCCATTGCTTCATCTCCTAAAATAGAAAACAAGAGTACTGCCCTCAGGTGTTAACCATGAATAAGTTTATATATATCTATTTTTCATTTGTGATGTTAATATAGATAGTTTGCATTTAAACAGAATTTAAGTGTGATTTGTGGAGTTAGGGAGTCTGCTGCTTGGAAGGTCAGCAGAACATTCATGGTGATTTCTTGGCCCCTTGATAGTTAGTTAAACAGGCTTTCAGGACTCAGTATTAACCCAAGCAGAAAAGCTCTCAGTATCCTTGACAGTACTATACTGTGTATGTTTAATAGAAGCAACTCCTGCTATATTCGGTGGAACTTATTCCTTAGTAAGAGAGCCAACGGGGTTTAGTGGTTTGAGTGGTGGGCTACGATTCTGGAGACCAGGGTTCAAATCTCCACTCAGCCATAGAAGCCCACTTGGGCAAGTCATGTTCTTTCAGCCTTAGAGGAAGGCAAAGGCAACCCCCCTCTGAATAAATCTTGAAAACCCCACGATAGGTGTGCCTTAGGGTCACCCAAAGTGGGAGATGACTTGAAGGCACACAACAGCACAAACTCCTTACTAATGTACTTCAGATCACAGCCTTACGACTATATATATGCCTGCCAAGAGTATTTAGTATGTGCTTGTAGTAACATTTGCAGGATGCAGTTCTTTAATTGGCTAGAACCAATGCAGATCACTTCTTCTTCACTGCGTGATTATGAATCAGGTCCGGCTTTTAGAACCAAGAAAGAAGATGTGCCACAGCTACATCCCGGCCATGTTTACTTGGAAATATGTGCCATTTAGTTAATGGATATTATTTTAAATAAAGGGGTTGCAGCCTTAGTGAAGTGACCTAGCCTAGAAGAGGCCTAATGCAACTGGTAGAAGTCTTTGAATTCTTTTTCTTTGCTCCTTGTTCAGTGGGAGCTGGGGACAGGATCTGAAAGATAAAAGGCTGCACAGCTGCCCCCTTCCCCCTCCCAAAGAGCGGGGACTGTTTTCTGAGACTGAGGGAGCTGCATTCTGGTTTCTTTTTCATCACTATTATGATTTCACAAATACAAGTCACTTTATCAATGCATTTCTTCAGAGCTCGGGAAAGTTACCTTTTTTACTGTAACAACAAGCATCGTTCAGCTAGCAATGGACATGTAGCTTGCAGGATTCTGGCAGCTGTATTTTAAAAAATGTAAAATTTCCAGGCTCTGCCTTAGATAAAAGTATTGTGATTAGTTACATTTCACCAAAGTGGAGTCTAAGTAAAATCTTTCAAGATTAAGGGCCTTGCCACACTAAACTATTACAGTGCTATTATTCCCCTTTAACTGCCTTGGCAATATCGCATGGAATCATGGGATTTGCAGGTTAGGGGGAGGCATTTAGAATTCTCAGCCAGAGAGCTCCAGTACCTCACCAGACTACAAACCCCAGAATCCCACATGGTACAGCCAGGGCACTTGGAGTGGAATAATAGCACTACAACAGTGTAGTGTGATAGGGACTTCAGTGTGAGTATGGGCATGTGTGTACACTACACACAAAGAGAAACAAAGTCATTCCTAAGTTTTATATAGTAAAGTAGTATTCAGTATTTCTGTGGAACATATAGCCCCATGAATGATATTTGAAATCTGTAAGTAAGAAACAATTTTGTCTAATAGCTTCTGCACAGAAAAGCTTCTAAAAAAAGTGACCCTTTGACTTTCACATGGGTTCAAGGGACAAAAGCCTCCTGAAAGTCAAAAATCCATGAATAATGCCCCCTGGCCCAAGTGAGCACTCTCCCTCCCATTCCCTTCTGGGGCTCTCTCCTTCCATTCCCTCGCCATTTGCCTGGGCACGCATGCCTTCCTTCCACATGCCCGGGCAAAAGGCAATTGAATGGGAGGAGGCAGCCCTGCATGCAGAGAAGATATGTGTGTGCGTCCCCCTATTCTCCCCCCCATTCTCTTGCCTTTTGCCCAGGTGTGCCATGCCTTTCTTTTCTGTACCTGGGTGAAAGGCAAGCGAATGGGAGGGGGAGGCAAGTGGAATAATAGCATATCACGAATAATCAAATTCACAAAAGTCAAGCCCACAAATGTAGAGGGAAGACTGTAGTATCAGTTCATGGTCTTCATTTTTACAGGGACTACAAAAAAGTTCATCCTGTCACGCAAAAGCATCTTAACATTTTAATAGAAATAGCCTGCCAAAGAAGGCAGTTAATAGAACTTGCAAATATTTTTCCAATGCAATTTAGACTGATTAAAGATAGTTTATTTCACTCAAGTTATAATCAGGGAACTTTTTTTTTAATAGCCAAGAACGCCCCCTCATTTTAGCTTCTGTTCTATTTTTCTAGTCTGATTTCAGCCTACTTGGCACACATTTAAAATGTAGCATTTGCAATAAATTGGTGACTTTGGTAGCCCTTGTCCTTGGCACGCTAATGCTGGCACTAATAAGACATTTTCTCATTACATTTTCTGTTCCTCAAGGAATCAAATTTATCTAGCCTTTCCCGTGCCAGTTCCTTTAAGAGTTTATTGATCAAAAGCTTTGAACTAATTTTGCTAGATAGTTTATTATTCCCTTACGTGCAAGCAAGCAAGCAAGTTTTTTTAAAAATAATAATAGGGTGCTTTTTGGCTGTTATATTGTTTTATCTGACTCAGGAGTTGTTGTTTTTTTTAAAAAAAATACGTCTAGTTAAATTATAGTAATCCTTCCACATTCTCTAGGTTAGAGGCACAGGACGCCCATGAAAGTAGAAAAACCATGAATAACTCTAGGCCCTCCCAAACCATATTTAACACACAAAAAAGTATAATCACCATGTTCAACCTACAGGGGATTCCTTTGAGGTATCAGGGTTCACAAGGCAGAAGTGAGTGGCTGGTGGGCTTACTACCACCTCCACTGCTGCCCCACACTATTTTTAATAGGGACTTACAAGCCTCATTCTCAGTCTCACAAGACTTGCAGTCCCTATTAAAAATAGCATAGGGAGGCAGCAGAGGTGACAGCAAATAATCTGTGAATAATTAAATCCACAAAAGTGAAACCCACAAATGTGGAGAGCTGACTCGGTGCTTGGAGCTTCTAGTAGGACAGTTCTCTATTTTTATCCCTCACTAGTTTTCATGGTAATTTGCTGCAAAAATTACTTGAGGATTTGTAATAATATTTTACAGCACAGTTCTGTACATGATTATGAAGAAGTGAGGCTTCCTCCCAGATAAGTGGCTATGCGGCTGCAGCCTTATCTCTTCCTTCAGATTTAGGCTGCAGCAGATGGCTTTCTCTTTTCCTCCTCAGACAATGAACTTACTTACATGTACAGTACAGGACTCTATTGCAGTGGGATTCCTTGTTGCCTATGGCAGCCAGCTGAGTCTTTAAAAGCACTGCTGAATTACTGGGCTACAGTCTTTATATGGTATTTAGTTTATTAAACAATGGACAAGCCATTTTCCATCCATTAGGATCCACATGCTGACATAACAGTAATGAAATGCCTTTTTAATTTTTTTTCTACGTTGTATTTCATAGGGAGTTAAAGAACAGAGGGTCCTGTCTGACTCTGAATGTAATTTAAATGTTCGTATTTAAATTGAAAATGCATTTAATACCAACCTGAATTTAGATAGACAGGGTTGTGGCTGAAGTAAAGAATGGCATAGAAGGGGATACAATAGCAGGGAGAAGAGCCAGCATGGCATTTTGGATTGAATATTGCACTAGAACTCTGGAGAACTGGGTTCAAGTCCTCGCTAGAGCATGCAAACCCACTCAACGACCTTGGGCAAGTCACACTTGCTCAGGCTCTGAGGAAGGAAAAGGCAAGTCCTCTCTGAACAAATTTTGCAAAGAAAACCCTGTGTTAGGTTCACCTTAGGGTCTCAATCGGTCCAAAATGACTTGAAGGCATACAACAAGAAAGAGATACATACTGCCATCACTGTACTTTCTTGGTCAGCCTGGGACACATGCTGAGACAGCTTGGATTGTGCCATCTAGACAGTGTTGTAGTCAGCCTTGTACCCAGGACAATGTGGTTCAGACTCTATTTAATTAAGATGGACTATCTATCTGAATTTCTTCTTTCTGAAAGACTGAGTGTACCTTATTGATACGGACTGTAAAGCATCCTATATAAAAAAATGTGGTAGAAATCAGAAAAGTGAGATTAAAGTGGAGTGTATGAAAGCCAGAGAAAAATAACTAGCATAAGTGATCTGAAATTACAGGCTTGTGAGTGGGACTTAATTACTAATAACTGTGTGCTGCGATGATCCAGACCTGGAAAGGATTGTAGGTGGGCCAGATGGAAGCATCCATGAATAATGTTGGTAGGCTTACCTTCTGCAATGTCATGTCCTCCAGATATACTGGAATACAACTTCCACCATCGTCAGCCAACATGCCCATGGGGTTGTCAAGAAGATGTCAACACACACCATACAAGAGAATAAACTCCTGACAGGTGCTTTTGAAATTAATGGAAGCTGTGTAGCCTTTGTTTGTTACAATGCCCATCAGCCCTAGCCAGCATAGCTATTGGGTTTCCAAGAGAACCCTTGTGACCTGTCAAAAGAGAGCACAGTCCTCTGTGAAGTTCTTCTGTTATGGTCCCATAGAAATGAATGATAGCTATAGTAAGCCTGAACATAGCTGCCATTATTTCTCTCAGGCCTAATGTGTTTTCCTTTGGAGCTGCAGGCTTGGGAAGCTTTTTTATTTTTTTAATCTTCATCGTATCATTTCTTTTTTCATATTATCTTTTTACCCATTAAAAAGAAATGCTTATGTTGAGCAAGGTTTTTAAATCAATTGCATTTCCCTGCTTAAAATCAAACTTGGTTTCTTTGTTCCTCTTATGTGGGAGCTACATTTTCTCAATGCAAAACATGATTTACTCTGGAACCTGTATGGTTCCATTAGTTACACGATTATATGTTTGCACTGGAATAACATTGCATTATGTGTCAACATCCAGCTCTGTCGTTATTCATATTTATCTGTATTTGCCAACCTGAGGCAATTTGCTCTGCAGTCGTTCTATCTACAAAGAGATATGGATCACTGCCTTGCTGTTCTGCAGGCGTGTGGCGTAGACACTTTTGGCTTTTAACTGGTGACATTGCTTTGAAAAATGATGTTTTCCTCCCTTGTGTTTATGGCTGACGGCATGCAAGCAAATGGGAGGCAATTCCTTGGCTTTTGCTCTTGAACGTATCTAGCATGTACTTATTTCTGGCTGTCACAAGGAAAAAGAACCGTGTCTCCCTTTTATTTCATCATCAGTTGTTATAGTCCTTATCTTGTTTTTAATTTTATTTATTCTCCCTTCTTTAGAAAACTTTATAAATTATGGAAAGCCCATCAAGATGTAAGCCAAACAAGTTGAAATTTCATTTATGTTTTTAGAAGTGTTTTTATGTTGTCTTCTGTATCTTTGGAGGGATTAATGTATTTTATAACTTTACTTATCTTCAGGTCTTGTTGTTGTTCTTTTTCAGACTTTCCAGGGTCCACTCTACTGGGAAGATGTCCTATACAAGCACATCGAAATGAATAAGATCATGTGCAGGAGAACTTTGTTCAGGAATCATGCCCTGTTTTCCCACTGTTCAAATTCTTACTTTTTGGCTCCTTTTCAAAATGTAATCAAGCTTTGATCACTGAGTGGCTTTAAGAAAGTGGTCCCCAAATTATAGTCCTCCAGCCACCTTGGTTGATCTTCAGAGATTCTGGGAGCTGAAATCTGAAACACTTGGAGGACCAGAGTTTGGAATCCACTGCTTTAAGACATAGCAGAAGTATAGACACACATTTTGGAAGGCAACAAGATACCCATATTGAAGAACAAATTGGTCCACCTGTGTAAGTGGCTGTGTCTGGAATTACTCCATCATCCATGGTGCAGAGGCTGTGGGACAGAAATTGGGGTAGGCAAGATCAGTTTAACCCATGGCTGATTTATGAGTGCAGGACTGCTCTGGTAATCTATTCAAAATGTTTTCAACCCATGTTTTTCACATTCTTTTGAGCAGAACTTTCAAACCCGGTCAGATTTCTTGTACGCTACTGGTGGAGTTTTCCTTGAGTGTATATATCTTTATGAGGATGTTACATTTTCTAAACCCTTGGGGCCAAACTAAATGATATTTTGAACACCCTACAGACAGCTATAGCTTTTTTCCTTACTGGAGGTAAGCAGAAGGGACTTGATCAGGACTGGTCCTGTTCTTATTTATCTTAACCTCCTCTCTCCCACTGCAGTCCTAATCTAGAATGGAGGGTATGTGTACAATGTTTCTTTCCAAAAGGTGATTTATTAAAAGAAATGGATCACTTTTTTAAAGTGAAATATTTCTTACATATGGACATGTACTGCTTTGACTAAATTGACAGCCATTGCTAGTGTGCTTGCTCGATGGAATATTATTCAGCAGATGGTAGAGATTCTTACTGGATATTCTCTCTTGCAATTATTATTAACCAGGAATGCTGCAGTTCATGTCACCCAATGTTGCAATACACCATTTCTTGGAGGCTTTTTTTTTTTCCTTTAAGCATTTTTAAAATATTGTTGGCTTTTTACTTTTCCAATGCCTAACCCACAGATAGGAGAAGTGCAACCTTCCAGATGTAGGATTGCAAACTCCAGATGGTCCTTGCCATAGGTTATTCTGGCTAAGGCTGCTGGGAGCTGAGGTCCAACAATGTCTGGAGGAATATGCTTCACCTCCCTCATT
The DNA here is from genome assembly GCA_030412105.1 of Cyclura pinguis. Classification (NCBI taxonomy): domain Eukaryota; kingdom Metazoa; phylum Chordata; class Lepidosauria; order Squamata; family Iguanidae; genus Cyclura; species Cyclura pinguis. The sequence continues at coordinate 39,889,648 of CM059603.1, forward strand.
TTTCAGCCTTTTCAGAAGCTTGATTCTGTCATAGAGTATGAGTGCAGTATAGTGTTTGATTTTAAGGAAACCAACGTACATATTATTCTCTCCCATGAATTACATGTAGACGGCATGTTATTGTTGGATTGGAGTAATGTTTTGTACAACATGTAAAATGATATGGATAGATGTATCTGAGTTGATATGCCTCAACTCCAAATAAGCTAGTTTTATTCCTAAAACATCTTTAAGGCTGTAATACCAACTTTCAAAGGAAGGCAATGGCAAACCATCCCTGAGTATTCCTTGCCTAAGAAAACCCTATGAAATTCATGGGGTCACCATAAATTGACAGGTAACCTGAAGGCACATGAGCACACACTATGTACATAGTTGTTGTTGTTGTTGTTGTTGTTGTGTGCCTTCAAATTCTTCCTGACTTCTGGTGACCCAAAGGTGAACCTAACATGGGTTTTTATTGGCAAGATTTGTTCAGATAGGGTATGGTTTTGCTTTCCTCTGAGGCTGAGAGAATGTGACTTGCCCACAGTCACCCAGTGGGTTTCTATGGGTGAGAGGGGGATTCAACCCCTATTCTCCAGAGTAGTAGTCCAGTACTCAAACCATTATACCACTCTGGCTCTATTTGAGAGTAAATCTTATTTAACTTTGTGGAACTTCTTAACAGAAATGCATAAGATTGTGCTGTAAATCAATCACACTCACCTTCCCTTCAAGTTTAAGTTAAGTGGAAATTAGGATGGCCAAATGGTGAATACACAGCCCCTGTATCTTTGACAGTTGCACTGAAGAGGGATTTTTTTTTATAGGTGTAGCTTTCATGACAAGCCACACCTGCTAGAATTTTCTATTCTATACAGTTGTCAGTGAGGTAAGACTCCTCTCTTCTTTTGTCTCAGGCTGCCCTAAGCAGAACGGAGGTACTAGATTCAGTGATCATCTGGCAGCCTCTGGGGTGGCCAGAAAAGCTGTCTGTTAAAATGGGATACTAGGAAAGTACAAGGGAATTTTGGAAGCTTATTGAAAAATGCTAAAGTCTTCCAAATGCTCATTTACGGTGTGTGTGTTTCCTTCCTAACAGTATCCTCTGCTCCCCCCTATGCTGGGTTTTATTGTGAAAGCAATTATGTCTAATAACAGTGAACAAGCTTGCATTTAAAAAACAAAACTGTAATTAAATCTATAATCAATATATATATGCAGGGATGCTCCTGAAGGAGTAAGTCTTTAACTTGACTTTACATGTTCAAGAGCACAAAGAAACTGGTCATCACTCCCAGGTTTTGCTACTTCTGGCTACCTTGTTTTTCCTCTTCTTAACTGAAACTCACAGTGCCTTTGATGTACTTCATTTAAAGGCAAAAGAGAAATGTTGGCATCCTAAGTAAAAGGAACAGAAGAAAACTTTACATTGAATAGCTCCATGTTGCCATTGCTTTCTTTCATCACAAGATGTCACCATCCCATACCAGACTAAAATATGTTGCAGCTAATCTTTTGAAAGGCAATGAAAGGTATGGATGAAGGATACCTAATGCTGATATAGGGTGAGTTTTGTGCATCACATGCCTATGCTAGTATGTGAGGTAGAGGTTATGACTTTCTCTTTGGATTATTGATTATTATTACTTACTAATTCTGTGCCAATATATAATATGCTTTATAGGAATTATCTCATTTGTCCTGCAGTAGCACTTTGAGTTTGGTTGCTAATATTCTTAAAATAACAAGCAGGGCCCTGTAGCTGAAGGAGTGCAGTTTGCCCATGACCAAAGAAAAAATATTGGAAGAGGGATTTTAATTCAGATCTGGCTGATTCAAATTCAGCACTGTTTTCACACTGCTTCTTTCTGCAAATATTTTAGGATGATTGGATGATGTGAATGTGGAGCTTCTTGTTCTTTAGAACTTCCGTGTGAGAAAGAATTTCACAGTGAGCAGCTTTTTATTGTACCAGGGGAGAAAACTCAGAAAACTTAATGCACCCTTAAGTCTTAAAGGTACAGAAGCTTTGTCCACCAGCATAGTTCTGGAATTTATCATACAGTCTCCCTACTATTAAATAAAAAATCTTTCAGGTATTCCAGATGTTGCTGATTTCTATTTACAATCCTCCCATGTTTTCCCATCGCTGCCTTTAAAAATCTCTTTAAGAGGTAAAGACAATCAATCAAAGATGCCTTTTGATTGAAAGCCTTGTGTCTGGAAGCAACTCTTATCAGCCTGTATGTTTTTGATCAATAGTGCTTTTGTAAGTGACAAATACTATGTACTGTCAATCTCCAGTATATTTTGAAATTTTCCTGTGCCCCAGTTTGTAAGGCACCCAGAGCAGTACATGCCTTGTCTAGACTTTTCTATAGCAATGATTCTCCGGCAATAACCCTTCTGTCAGTCTTGGGTGGTTATTTTTGTTGTTATGTGCCTTCAAGTCAATTTTGATCTATGGGGATCTTATCCTACGGTTTTCTTGGCAGGATCTACTCAGAGGAGATTTGCAATTACCTTCCTGTTAGGCTGAGGGAGTGTGACTTAGCCAGGGTCAGCCACTGGGTTTCCATGGTTGAGTGAAGATTTGAACTCTGGTCTCCAGGAGTCCTAGTTCAACACTCAAATCACAACACCACTGTGGCTGCTCCCTAAGGCTTTAGGTGATACTTCCAGACTGTTCTCCTTTCTTGTTGCTTATATGGCTCAGCTTGACATGAAGTTTCATGCTTTTTTGCTGTTTCTCTTGCACTATAAGGGTTTTTCCATATGATCACCTGAATCAGATATCATGGCACTCTCCCCAACAAGACATCATAATAGGGATGGGCAAAGCACAGTCCTGGGGCAATATGTAGCCCCAGAAAGCTGTCCAGATTCCCTAGGCCACCGTTTTTCTGGCAAAAAGAGGTGGGTGAATGGGAGCAATTTATTTATAGAATCATAGAATTGGAAGAGATCACAACGACCATTGAGTCCAAACCCCTGCCATGCAGGAAAACACACTCAAAGTTCTTCTTAAATTGGGCTTTTTGTATTTTTTAAAGTTAAAAGAATACCTATCTGTAAAAACCTGAAGTAGATATCTGGTCAGGCGGGGTTTTTTTTGGGGGGGGGGGATGTTTGACAGTTGGTGCAGTCTCTGGGAAGGTGTCAGGGCAGAAAATTTCAGGGTACACCCCCATAGCAGTGGTGCTCAGATTTGTGATCGTATGTTTTCAAATTGATTCTGTTGCCCTACCCTGCTCATCTGAGTCTCTTCCTTCCCAATGGCACATCACAAAGTGTGATGGTGTTCCTCATTAAAGACATTTTGGATGGCCTGTTTCCTTTCCCCTGCTAGTTCAGTTATGAGCAACGCCAATACGGTAAATTTAACTGGCGGGGTTTGCATCTTCACTTTATCCCTTCATTTTTCCTTCCCCACCATCTTTTTAATATATTAATAGGAGACTTGAGGTTCTTTTGGTTTGCTCTGAAGAAGTACCAATTTTTATGATACAGCTGCTTGGGTTTTGCCAGTTGTGATCACCTCTGTATCCACTCATTTCATTCTTTTGGGGGGGGGGGCTGTTTCGTAACAATTTCTTGAATCTTCACTAGAACTCTTCAATATTTTTTTTTAAAACTGGAACCTGGTTTGTTAAGCCAGTCTTATAGTTTGAAGTGCAAATTTTTTCCTCTCCAAATTTCTGCCAAGTTTTAGAGTGAAAAGCACAATTTCTCTGATGCACCACAGCATTATAAGTCTAACTTAATTATAGGGCTAAAAAAGAAGGGAGGGGAGAGGAGAATGGAAGATATTGCTCTGTTGTGCCTTGCTGTAGGTTGTATCTGCAGCAAGAACTATGGCAACAAATGTCACAGCCTCCTAACACATTTGCCTCATCTGAAGGAGCTATCAGTCTCTAAGCGCTGAGCTTTATGTGGCTAAAATAGCACTATTCCTGTAAGAGAGGGAAGTATCAGTAGGCTTGGATGTGGAGATAGCTCAAACTCCAAAGTCTGCAGAAATACAAAAAAGTTAAAAAATATGCTTGGGAGAGGGACCCTGAAACAACCCCTGCAACAACTGTCTGCCCGTGTTCAGAGACTGAATAATGCTGAGTTCTATTGCAGGGAGAGGGAATGTGATGGAATTGAGTACCATGAAAAAAAGTCCTGATTGGCTGGCGCACATACTGAACAAAAGCATTCTACACTATTGTTGAGGTTTTTTTTAAAAAAAAAGTCACAGGAGTTGTCATGTGCACGAATTGCTGTATGCTAGAGTTGCAAGGTAGAAAACATGACAAGGCTTCTGTATCTTTAATGGTTGTGTGGAAGAGGAAATTTCAGCAGACGAAGGTTGTGTGACATGCACCGCCTCCTGAAATTTTCCCTTCTACGCAAGTGTAAAATGTACAGGAGCCCTGCCCTGTTTTTCAAATGGCAACTGTACTAGCCATACTAACACTCCACAGTACAAAAGACTGGTTTGCTGTTTGGCTAGTTATAGGTACAAGCACTGTTTGCCTGAATGCATGTTTTTTTTGTTTTGTTTTGTTTTTTGGCCAGTATTTAAAATAGCATTGGATGTTGATTCTGTAACTATACTCTGAATGTGTGGCCAGTAGCCCTGCCAGCTTTTATCCCACAATGTAGAACACCATGAAAGCTTTCTTTGGCAGGTGTACAAGTGGCACACTTTGTAATGCTGTGATACTCTGGAAAATTGGATATGTCTGATTTGATCAAATGTCTAGAAAAACAAATAGTGCTGTACCAGAGAGTGAAATTACATGTGGAGTGGTAACAGCTAGAACAACAGGGTTGTAGCAGTCTTGAGACCCATCCCTTCCCCCTAAAATTTTGGAAGAGTTCTGATATAGCTGTTCTCTTTCTGTGTCAAAGGTTCTGGTCTAACGGACAGGGACTAGTAAATGGGAATGTAGTATCCACTAGGGTGAGAAGTGTTTGCTGGCGGGGTGCTCTGTACCCATGATTGTCCCATCCTGCTGCATTGCTGTAATGAGATCCAGGCAGTGAACATGACCCTCTGTCTCTATTAGTAAACACAAACCTTGTGCGATTACAGGGATCAAGCGCACACAGACCCAAGTGCACATTTGTATTCCATCTCACACACAATCGCAGATGGGTGGCTGTCCAATTAGATAGACAAAATGCCTGTTATGGGTTCAGCTGCATGGGGACAGATGATATATGTCTTCTTCCTCCATAACTGCTTTTTTGCAATGTAACCCAGCAGTTCAGCAGCATCTCTCCCTGCCTCACAGTTTATTGTTCCTTTTACTTCCCTTTGTCTGTGTTTCCTTTCACTCCCCTCTTCATGTCAGTCTCTTTTTATTCCATTGTCTTCTTCCTCTGCCTTCTCTCTTCCTTCTACACTTTGCTTTTCCCTGAGTAAAAACAGGGAACCATCCTGAAGCTGAGGCTTCTGAAGAAACCATCTAATTTGGTCTTCCCATTTCCTGGGATAGAGCTGGTGAGGGAGAAACATCACTTTCCCTTCCTCTTTTTCTAGCCAGCACACATCTCCTTTTGAGCTTGTTAGTTCTGCCACAAAATAGGACCTTGCACATAGAATCTAGTTCATGGGATACTGGAGAACAACTGTGCAACCAGGAGAATTTTTACACAGACGCACGCACGCACACACTGGCATACTGGCAGGGGCAATAGTGGAAAAATTTAGTGAGATTTTAAATATTTTTTTCCCCACCAGAGGGCTTGGAAAATGATCTGTGGTGATCATGTCTTCCTGTTGCAAGAAGGTAGGAAAGGGGAGGCAAAGCCTCCTTGAACAACCAGAGCAGAGGTGGAAGTCTGGACCTAAAAGGAGGATTTATAGTTGTTTTCTCTTTCAAGGATGTTTGTGTTCAGCATGTTGAACAATATATGGACCACAGAGACGGATACCCTCCAATATTTCACAGATGGAAATTGGGACACATGTGACCAGGCAACATCAGAGTATGGCCAAGACAGCAGAAGCTATTAATAAGGAGAAACACATCAGCTGGGAGAGGCTGCAGTAGTTGTTTTTGGCAGAGCCTACTGGCAAGGGCAAAATTGTGCCCCTTCCTCTCCTTTCCCCACTGTTCAGTTGAGTGCAAGCTACTTTAGTACTTTGAACGCAGCTGGCAGCAACTGAAGCAAGCTTAAGATAAAGGGGGGAAATTGTAGGAGGAGAAAAAAATTGAACATTTTAAAAGCTGATTTAAAAAAATGATATAACAGGATTAACTGGGGCAGCTGGAAACTTTTCTTTTTGCCTGCAGAACCTCAAAATGATCCATGGATCCATGGATCATTTTGATAATTTTGGCTGTTAAGACTTGAACACTAGCAAAATAATGCATTTGGGAGTAACATGACCTCTCTCTCTCTCTCTCTCTCTCTCGCGCGCGCGCGCTCTCTTTTCTCTTTTGCTGTTTGTATGCTTTTCCTTCATTTTTGTCATTTCTTCAGGTCTTCTTTAAGAAAGGCAGATTCTATTCTGTATTCGAGGTATCCCGCATCCAAGCTGAGAGATGTTAACAAGGAGTTCTTTTAACCGGAGCTGAGTAAGAGTTACTTTTGTGGGACTACAGCTCCCAGAATCCTCAAGCCAACATGTGATCATGCTGATTGGGGGATTCTAGGAGCTTTTGTCCCAAACCCCTCATCCTTCAACAAGCTCTGCTTTTAACACAAAACATCCTGGTCAAAAATACGTTGCTATCTCAACCCAATTCAGCATCTGAGCTCTCTTTCAAATTATGCATGGAGAGCAAACTGGATGACCGAACGTAGATCTTTGAAAGGGACAAGGAGTGAAGCTTCTCTGGGGCCTCTTGCTTATGACTTTGCAGGCATCTGCGACTTCCACCCATTGCAAATGGGGAGGGCCTCCTTGGAGACATCTGCTCCCTCCAGATTTCAGGGCTGTGAGGCTGTCATTTCTGCTCTGCCTGGCAAGAGTCCTGAATACAACTCTGCTTGATAAAATGCCAGGGTGCATTAATGCCTGCTCCATCATGGTGCCATGCAATTAGTATTTGATTCCAGTGAATGAAGGAGGGCAGAAGGGTTAAATGGGGTCTGCTGTGTGTAATGGAAGGCGGGACAGTGCCTGTTCCTTAATAGGTAGCACAAGCTCTTACCAAAGGGGAACTTGCCAGTTGCCCAAGGCTCTCCTCCTCCCTCCTCTTTCCCCAAGTAATCAGCGCTGCTATGGAAACACCCCAAATTGTCCATGTAGCTCTTTTACTGATGGAAGCATAGTGCGGACTGGGCAGCTGTGGGGTTAAGCTACACCATGGTTTGTTGCGGTATAGCCAGATGGCTTTCAGAGTTCAACACTTTAAAAATTCTTCACTCGGAAATTAGAAGCAAATGCAGATTGTGGCTCTTCAGCAAGCTATGCTAATTTCTGGTGGTTTGTTCCTATTTTTCAAAAATCCTCCCTCTTGTTCCATTTAGATGTTACTGTTCTGTCTAGAGTCTAGAACTGTTTAACAAATTCCTCAGCAGTGGGGGAATTAACAAATGGGCAGTGTGTGGATTATGGTTGTATGTGCCACTAGGGGGAGAGGAGAGAAGGGGTTCAGAACTCATAGAGTTTTGGGGAACTTCCTGTTTGACTACAGCTCCCAGAATCTATTGACAACTGGGAAGTTCTAAGAACAGTCAGTCAAAAAGTAATGTTTCTGACCCTAGATCCTGGCCATGCTCACAAGTTATTGTTTTAAACTCTGAGCCTTTAGCAACACTGTCTGTTTATTCAGAGTGATAAAGCTGTCAAAAGCTCTAGTGTGATGAGATTGTTGAAAAGTCTTAAGGTTGTGAACTGATGAGGCTGCCCAAGGTAGAGGGCTGTGAAGCTCAAACCTGGAATCTTCCAGAGGAGGCACTGGCAGGTTCAGCAGAAGCAAATTTGCTGCTTGAGATGGAGCAGCAAATTGTGTTCTTCCCTCCCCTAAAGGCCATTTCCATACCGGGCTTCTGAAACGGTGTAGAGCGACCTCTCACTGAGGTCTTCTACACCGTAGAGTGGACTGGTGTGGACTACTTTTCGTAGTTCCACACCAGAATCCACTCAGGAGCGGCCGGAACTAGCCGCGCTGCGTGTTTTTTAAAAACCTCTTTTTCGAGGTTTTTAAAAAGCACGGAGCGCGCAGCTCCGTGCCGCTCCGTCGCCCGGCTCTAAAGTGGATTTGCAGGCGCGCGCAAGTGCGTGCCTCCAGATCTGCGGGGGGCGGGCTTCCGGCTGGCGAGCTTCTTCGGTTGGTGGAGAGCCTCCACCAACCGGAAGCTGCCATCTGGGACGCCGGAGGAGTATGGAGCAGCGAGCTCGCGCTGCTCCGCGTGGCGACGGACTTACCCGGCTGCGGGTAAGCTCCGTTTTAGCGTGTTTTCGCCCGTTTCCCCCCCCACATGTGAAAAGGGCCAAAGTCATGGGGCCCTTTCACATAACACAATTATGTATCCTCCAGTATTTCACAGATGAAAACTGGGACACTTGTGGCCAAGCAACATCAGTAAGTGGTCAAGATGGCAAAAGTTATTATAGGAAAGCACACACAATCTAGGAAAGGTTGCAGCAGTTTGCTTTTGACTTAGTTTACTGGGAAGAGCAAGATTCTGCCCCCTCCTCTTCTCTCTGCTGTGTTAATTGAGTGCAAACTATTTTGTGCTTTGAACTCATTTTCCAGCAGTTGAAGTAAGCTGAGGCCAAAGGAGGAAAGTAGAAGGAGAGGGAAACATGGATATTTTAAAAGCAGCTGAAAAAGTAGGTTGACAGAGAATTCATTGGGGCTGTCCCTGCCAGTAGGACAGTTGGAAGATATGCAGTCATAGTCCTATGATCCCACTTTGACTGCCTTGGTTCCATACTATGAGATCCTGGGATATGCAGTTTATGGAGCATTATTTAGAGGTCTCTGTCAGATGACTTCAATGGCTCACCAAACTACAAACACCAGGATTCTTTAGGATGCAACCAAGACAGTTAACGTACAGTCATAGTGCTAAAACTGTGTAGTGTGAGATGGCCCTATGGTACGTAATATTCAAGGACAATGCTGTTGTTTGGGCACCTGAGGAAAAAAAATCCCCAGAACCAAAACAAAATAGCAGTTAATGACAAACGACTCATTCCTTTCTCATGAGAATAAAAATCTAATGTCTAATGCTAGGGCTACCCTTGGGCATTGGATTCTAGTCTCAATGGGACTACAAAATACAGCCTGGAAATGTTACTTTTTGAACTACAGCTCCCCAAATCCCTTAGGTAGCATGGTCAGAATCCTCCCACATTCTGCAGGTAATGTTATAGAGTCCATTGCATGACCTTCTTTATTATTCTGCTCCCAGGTTTACTTTTCTCCTTCAGTCCACATAATAAATGGCTCAGGGAACAGTTCTGGTATCAGGAGTCACCGTGAATGGACTTGTGTTGAAGCCTAAGCCTTTGCTATGGATCTGTCTTTGCCAAGCACCTTCTGGCTCCTCTTCCCTGGTGGCTTCCATGTCCGTATGGTGGTGAATCCACTCTAGGTTTTATTCCAGGCTTAAAAGAAGCTCTCTAAGGTACTAAGTCCTATTCCTAAGTAGGTTCAGCACTTTCACTTACTCCTTCAACACTAGTCAGAACTTGGAATGGATTGACCATTGGCTGAAACAACACATAAAATTGCTCATGCACTTACATCTTCAGGGACTCTGTCAACTCCAGATTAGGCTTGTGACCTTCCAGATGTTAGAATGCAACTCTCAGCATTTTTCAGCCTTTGCCATGCTTCCTGGATCTGATGGGAGTTGTAGTCTGTCAACATCTGGAGGGGTCATACATTCACCATCCTTGCATCAGAAGACCCATCTGCCAAACTGATTATATCTCTCTTTTCTTTTTCTTCCACTGAAATGTGTAGCTGGGAGAGAGAGCGAAATTAATAATTTTTTTCCCCTGGGAGCCTTTGGACCTCAGTTTAACATCCCAAAAGTTCTGGGCAGGTGTTTGTTCATGTGGCACTGTTCACCATAAACGAGATACAAAAGCATCCTCTTCATTAAAGTGCCTGATGCACACAGAGCTCCAGCACAGTAGCTGCTTGAAAACATGTCTCTTGGAGGCTGTTCTGCCTGGGAAACTTTGCAGAACCACCTTCTAATAGTCCCTGAGGAGGTCAATAGTTTCACTACTGTCTTGGGAGCAAGGAATCACAGAGGGATTAGGGTGGTGTGCAAAACTGTCATGGTTGATTGGGCAGTGCTTCATATTAATATGGTTTCATTTTCAAATACACATGACTGGTGTTCAGACCTTGGAAACGTTACTTTTTTGTGGTACCACTCCCATGATTTTCTAGCAATTGTGATCAGTGGCTCTTCAGAATTCTTGTCTGGGGCATGGAGTCTGTTATGCAGAGTTGGGGAGAGGGCAGCATGGAAAGCTTGCACAAAGCTGGAAGGAGACATGTCTTTGTCTTAGTAGTATTGTTATTTGTTGATTGTGTTTGATATCCTCTGCAAAAATGGGTGAATTCCACCCCCCCCCCATGATATACAGAATTCTGTGTTACATAGTACTAAATACTTGCAGCAATATTTCCTGCCAGAAAAGCAGGACTAGGGCCCAAGTGAAGGAAAGGTAAACAGAGGGACTAAGTAGCACCAGCAAGTTGGAGAAAGGGAAAGAGACAGGAAGGTAAGTTGGCAGCATTGGAAATAAGTGCAGGCAAAATGCAAGACCTCTGCAAATGGTGGCAGTGGCTAGGAACAGAGACGCAGAGGTGATCAGCCCACTGTGACCTTAGCTTCTGAGAGAAACATCACCATCATCTCCTCCATGGTTCCAGCACAATTCTTTGCCAATTCCTCTGTCTCTGGGAACAGCTGGCTGGGCCAGACTGGCCACTGAGGGTCATGCGATACAGAGGGGCAACCTCTGGGTAGAAGTCAAGGAGTGAAGTTGGGCATGTGTTGGAGGAGGGTGCTTGTTGTGATTAGCACTGACTGTGCCCCCCATGAGGGAATGAGCAAACCTCTGGCATCCACCATTGGGGTCTGACTCCACTCTTGGCAGCCCTGCTGCCATGGGCTGTGTTTATAGCAGCTTAGCTCTCCAGATGTTGTCAGACTTTACCTCCCCTCAGGCTTAACTAGCATAGGTGATTGTGAGGAATGCTGAGAGCTGCAGACCAGCAGTATCTGGAGGTATGTATGACTCCTGTCCCTGCCATGCAGATTGGTATTAACCTGACCATTCCTCAGACATATGGATGTAGGTCCTCACTTTCCCAGCTTATAGTCTTACGTGCTTTGACTGTAAGTCTTCTTCAGCATGTCCACTACACTTTCTGGGTGTTACTCTGCTCTGTCCATGTGCCTATTAAATACAGTCAGCCCTCCACATTTACGGATTTACGTTTGCGGATTTAATTATTCACGGATTATTTGCTGTCACCTCTGCCCCCCACCCTATGCAATTTTTAATAGGGACTGCAAGCCGTGCAAGACTGAGAAATTGTGAACAAGGCTTGTTAAGTCCCGCTTAAAAAGAGTGTGGGGCAGCAGTGGAGGTGGTAGTAAGCCCCACCAACCACCCATTTGTGCCTTGTGAAGGAACCCTGATGCCTCAAAGGAATCCATGGTGAGTTGAATATGGTGATCATACTTTTTCTGTGTGTTAGATATGGTTTGGGAGGGCCTAGAATTATTCATGTTTTTTCTACTTTCATGGGGGTCCTGTGCCCCTAACCCTAGCAAATGTGGAGGGATGACTGTACTTCTCAAAACTTCTGATGATTACTTCTCAAGAAACTTGACTGAATTGTTCATGGTTTTCAGAGACATTCCAGCAAGGCACACCCAACCATCTCTACTTTGGGAGATATTGTACCATTTATTGATCGATTATGTTCCCTCTTAAAATTCTTAATAGCATAACCGGAGTTTAGGGATGGAAACAATATTTATAATTATTATTTTCCAGTTCAAAAAATACTTCCGTTGTGAAGAACAATAGACCAGGAAGAATTTTGTGGAACTTCCTATGTCTCAAAACTGTTGCAGAGGAATTATTCTGCTAAGGAAAACGTGGAGTATTTTTTTTGCACAGAATATATGATTTCTGCATTGAAAATGAGTTTCTTGTGCAGAAAATTATGTTCCCTGTGCACAAACCTGCTTTTGATGGTGGTGGGCAGGGAACCAAGGGTTTCTTTGTGCATAAATCCCAAGACATTTGAATATGGAGAGAATGCCATAGAGGAATACTTTTCTCATGCAGAGAGAATATTATTGTAATTATTCATGCTCGCATATAATGAAATAGTTGAAGATTTACATCTTTAATTGGGGTGGGGTATCATGCTGAGAGTTATTTTAGTCCAGCTTGACCCTTGGCTAGTCTCTAATATAATTATTTGAGTTGTTTCTTCCTTTTTTAAGCTAGGCAAGGTTCTCCCCTCCCTTCATTCCCCCTTCCCTCTTCACCCAGCTATCCTGCTTAGGCATCATGTTGCTTTCAAATTGAAAAGCCAAATGAAATTTCCAAGCAGTTTGTAGCTTTTATGATTTGCTTGTTTGCTTTTCTCCCTTGTGCTCCCCTTCTCAGATTTTTTTTTTTTTTGGCAATTTCTAATTTATTTCCGTCCCTCTTTCTTTCTCTATACCTTCTCTCTATTCATTCCTGCCAGCTGCTTGCTTTGAATTTAGTTGGTACGGAGGACAGGGGGGAAAAATCATTTTAATATTTTAAACAGAGTGGGGAGTGAGAGTGGAAAGAGAAATAGATGCTGTATTGAACAGAGATGTCTTAGAAGACTCTGTGTGTGTGTGTGTGTGTGTGTGTGTGTGTGTGAGAGAGAGAGAGAGAGAGAGAGAGAGAGAGAGAGAGAAATGTCACTCTTTTTTGCCCTTTCTAAATATCTGTTAGTCTGCTCAAAGTGCAAGATGATTATTCAGCAATATTTTTCTCTCATGTAAGGAACTGAAGGCAATAGAAAGATTAGCCTATTGCTGTAAGTTAGACATTAGACAATGCCTAGGAAACAAGATGCTGAGGGTACTGGTCCCACCAACTATGTGTGGCGTCTGACAGATTATTCATGGAGGAACATGACCCTCAGCAGCAGAAAGAAAAAGCATGACACAGCGCACCTTCTGAGAAGATTGGTTATGGTGTGAAACCTGTCTTGTAGGGATCATTGTCTGCTGTTACTAATCTTGGCACTGAAAGAGGAACTTACTCAGCAGTGGATGTCTTCGGCAATGCCAGCAGGAATGAAAAGACTAGAAGGTTTTTTTCATTTGGCCTCTGAGTCTGTCTCTTCAGAGGTGCTGCTTCCCATAGGACTGGGGCCTGTGCTGGCTGCTAGAAGTCCAAGACTGATCGCTGATCACAGCCAGCTCTTTCCTCCCATCTCATGACTTTGGCCTTTCTGGCTGGTGAGAGAGATAAAACAGTGCCTGGCAGTGGGTCATCCTTTGTTGTTTTGACTCTCATCATCTCTTTGGTGAGATAACAAGGGCAGGGACACTTCCCTTTGACACAGACGTTGAATGACAGCCAAGGTCTAGTGAGACAATATCACCAACAAAGAGAGAGAGGCATTGATTCTGTGGCAACCATCCCCAACATCCCTGGGTGAGATTGGAAGGAAGAACTGGACTTGCTCAGGTGATAGCTAGTGCTGTAAGTGATGTGTTTGACCTGCTGCCCTGCCATTTTGCTACTTTTTAAAAAAATGCTTTTATGTTTGTCTAATTTGTGCATGTGCTTGGATAAATCTTGAGGGAAGAGATAGTATAGGGTGTGATTTTGGACAGAAGGAGTTATGGTGCTGAGTGCTGGGCAAGACAGCTGTACAAGGAAAGCAAGAGAAATATATCTATTCTGTGTTCCAGTAATTTCGGCGACCTTCAATATCCAGGTTGCCCTGTCAGTTCCTGCTTTGATCCGTTGGTGCTGCTGCTGAATGCCAGGTCAGTCCACAAGGAAACAACCACTATCTATGACCCAGTTGTGGATAGACAGGTTGACCTAAGGTTGCTAAGTGTCTTTTATTATAAGGGACGCCCATTATTTGAAGGCCAGAAAGTTGTCTTTGTAGGATTGACAGGAGTCTCTTCTTATAAGAGATACTCCCTATTTGGGGTTGGAAAACTTTTATATAGACTGAACAAGATGCCAAGAAATTGTGCATTTTTGTGGTATAGACCTCAATAAAGACAGAAGCATGTGTGCATGTGATTTATGAATGTGAACAATATGTTAATTTTACAGAGCAACACATGGCTAGGTTAACTGAAATCAAAACCTTTATTTGATAGAACACAAACCTGACAATTCTTGATTGTCAACCCTGCATGTCATGAATTTCTGCTGTCCCTTATTGCTATGTTGGAAACCTGGCAACTTTAGGCTGACCTGGCATCCAAAAATTTGAATGGATGAGCTTGGTAGAGTGGATCTGTCCTAGATTTGACGACCTAGGAACTTAATACAGCACCAATTGAGACTGAAGGGCCAGGAAGAGTTCCTAGCATCCATGAGGATTGCATCTTCTTACAATACCTATGTGAAGCCACTGGGTGAGGTCATTGGGGGTTGGGTGCTGTCAGTATACTTAACTCTACTTCTCCTTGACATCAGAGTTGGCCGAGGCTGTGCAGATGCTGGAACAAAGTCTGGAAGGTGTAATAGGCTGGATGAGGGTCAATAACCTGAAGCTGCATCAAGATAGTCTGTGGACTAGTGGTTCTTGGGTCCAGGAGCTAGGTGAGTGCCCTGCTGTGGATGAGGTTGCTCTTCCCCTGAGGGAACAAGAACATACTTTGGAGTACTCTTAGAGCCATCTTTGTCACTGAAGTCCCAGGTGGACTCTGTGGCTTGGAGTGCTTGGGAAACCAGACACAGCTCAAGGTGCTCAATTGATGAATATTTTGTTAAAAAGCTCAATGTCTTCCAGCTTGTATACATTCTAAAAGGCCTTCTTAAGGGATTGTACAGGATTATAGAAAAAGACAACAAGAAAAATTTACAGGAGTGGGAGGAGGTTGAGAGTCTCATTTAGGCCCCTCGGGACCAACATTTTTAATTTGTTATAAATTTCTTCTTTGTTTTTGGACAGTCACCTTTCCTTCAGCTCTGTTACATCAAAGTGGCCTTGAATGTTGTCTAAGAACACTCCCCCCCCGACTATTGCTGACATTAAAAAAAACGTTTGCCTTCACTCACTTATTCCATTTTGTCCAGCAAATGGTAACTTCAGAAATTTCTGAAGTTAAATTTCAAATAGGTATATACAGGCCGTATCCAATGAACAAATGTAATAATGATTAGCTATATTTTTGTATTATGTGTTGTTTTATTATGTATTTATATGTTATCTCTTTCTATGATTTTACATAGCCATGAAGAATGCCTTTGAAAGCATATACACACCAAAATGTGTTCAGCTCCTTTATCAATAAAAACACCAATCAATTGAGCACCTTGACACCTGTCCCTGCTTTCTTCCATGGATTTTACTGAATACTCTCCAGTTTTTGCCTCCTTTGAAGTGCTTGGGACCAGCTTTGACTTTTCTACTACCTATGGCCTTTCCTGGACAGGCATAACATAACCATAGTTATTAATGCACGAATAATCATCCAGTTGGATTACTGTAATACACTCTACATAGGAGCTACCCTTCAAGAGGACTCAGAAGCCGCAGGTGGGGCAAAATGCAGAAGCTACGCTACTGATGGGAGCACCACATAGAAATTATATAACACCATTTTTAAAAGAATAGCACTGGCTGCTGCTATTTAAAGTTCTAAATAGCTAGGAGCCTCAATACTTGAAGGAGTACCTTTTCCAATATATGCCTGCCAAAGAACTGAAATCTGCTGGCGGGACCCTCCTTTGTATCCCACCCATGGCATTAGTATACATATTACGGTGTGGGGGAGGGATGTGGGAGAGGCCTTCTTGGCTGCTGCACCCTAGTTGTGGAGTTCTCTCTCCTTAAAGGCCCAACTGGTGCCAGCACTGGTGACATTCAGGCATCAAGTAAAAACATGTCTTATGACTAAAGCTTTTAGGGCCCATTGATTTTTGTCCAAATTTGCAAATGCGAGTGGTTTTAAAATGTCTTCAGTGGTTTTAACTGGTTTTAAACTGTGTTGTTTTAAGTATGAAATGGTTTAATATGCTTTTAGTCTTCTAAATTCTTAGTGCTTTAATTTTTAAAAACTGTTAAAAGGCTGGGATTTAAATATTTTGATAACTAACTAAAAACTCTTGAAAATCTTCTGGAGGGTAAATGGGACAAGTAGAGGGTATGGTTACTTTGTTAGGCTACAGGTACCAGATTCTGTCGGCCACCGTAGCCCCTGGAGATTCTGGGAGCTGTAGTGAAAAAGTAAGTGGGGAATTCTGGAAATTGTAGAAGATGTCATTCAAAAAGTAACATTTCCAATTTCTGTCTTGGACACCTTTTGGAACAAAGGTTTGGCAAGTTGGTCTGGGACTACACTTTCCAGGATCTTGCACCAGCATGGTGACTGGACTTACTTACTGGAGGTTCTAAGATGTCTAATCCAAAATGTCATTATCATCATCCTATTTATCATTATATAGTGCCATTAAATTATGCTTTACAGGCAAAAGGACAACAAAACAGTTCCCTGCCTTCAGGGTTACAATCTAATTAAGACATGGTACAAAAGGAAAAGGGGATGGCAGTGTGAGAGGGGATTAAGTCCAACAGGTACTGTTTCTTCTCTCCCTCAGAGGCCAGAGCAGTAGCGGTTAGAATGGAGGGAAGGCTTTTCATCTGTTTCTGGGCCCAGGCATGATGAACCTATACCTGCTTTTTCCTCTCTCCTTCCAAGGCCAGGGCAGTGGCAGTTGGGAAGGAAGGAGGGCCATTAACCTATTTCTGGACCTAGGCATGATGAAGCTGTGCCTGCATCTTTTTTTCTTCCTCTGAGGCCAGGGCAGCAGCAATTGAGTGAGAGGTAGAGCCTTTCATCTGCCCCTAGGCTTAGGCAGGATGGAACCATGCTATTTTTCATTTCCCTCCATTTGGAGATGGCTGATTTGTACCATCCAGTGCCCAGAAATCATAACACAGCCTGTGTGCTGGGGTTGATCCTCAAGCTTTGTTCATGTGGCAGGGTGAAAGATGATACACAGAGGCTAAACTGCAGCAGGCAGTCATGTTCTGAGGCCTTCCCTTTTGTGCTGGGTGCTACTGTAAACCTCTGTCACTTTTCAGATATTTGTCAGAGTGCAACTTTTTCCAAAAACACATTACATTTTTATTGGGGCATGTGTGTAGTGTGTGTGCACACACATGCCCACATACTATTGCGTAGCTTCTTTGTAGTCTGTGATACGGGGTGTGCATTTGTGTTTATTACCTTTTAGAGAGGAGGAACCATTTGTCTCAACCCTCTAATTGTGTCCCATTAAAATGCAAATTTGGGTTTATGGCTTGAAATCATCAGCAACGGTGCCATGGCAACAGGAATTTGAGGGTGGGGAATTGGAAGAGGTGGGCCTGTTGCATCTTTCCACAGAGTCCCTGCTGAATAACTCTAGGTAATTGAAATCCCCTATCCTTTACTTCTGTTTAAAAAAAAACAACAACAACAATCTGCCATGAAATGAATACCTGCTTGGAAGCAAAGGGCTATGTGTGAAAGTCTTCTGCCATTCTTGGTGCTCTAGCAGGGTAGGATGTTGACTGATGTTGCTTGGTTTTATGCATCCATCAACAGCCAGTGATGGGTGCTTCGAGAGAAAATCCTTCATGGGCCCATCATCATGCCTGATAACAGCCTTGTGAAATTAAACAATGGTATGAGACCTTTATAGATTATCTCTTTGTGTTCTGAAACTTTAAGTAATACTGCCAGATGCAAAGGCAATATACCACTGCTGATGATAGTTGAATGACTTGTTTCTTTTGTATCCTGGCTCTCAGATTCTTTACTCAATGACCTCCTGCTGCAAGCAGTCCAGTAGATCACCAACCTTTTACAAACAGTTAAGTCCTATATTTCTCTTGATGGCTTAGAAATGTGTCACGCTTTATTATCACAAGTCAGGATGCTGCTGAGTTCTTGATGAATCCAATAGTGTCTGATGTTGGAAGCAACAGGTAACTTTCTACTGTTGTCTCTTCCCTTTATCTGTCTGTTCTTTTGGGAAGGGATGCTATAGAACATTTGCTGGTTACTGATTTTGTTTGCTGAGACATTTGACTGTGTAGCAGGGAAAGGACTGTGGTCAGAAATGAGCAAAGAGTAGATTATTTCACTTCCACAGAGAAATTCTGCATCTCGAGTTTGATTGTTGTCTGAAAATCTAATAACTGTGTTGGGCAATAAAGCATGAAGATTCTTACATCATCTGTGTTACTCTAGCAGCTGATGCTGCATCTCTCCCATCCAGTTCTCTCCCTCCCTGTTCTCAGAAAGACTTAGAGGTCTCTCTTGCTATGATTTTTAATATCAGAATGAAGTCATTATTTCTGCTCTAAGTCTAAAAATCAGCTTTACTTGTATATATGCATGAAAGCATGAATCATCTCTAGGATTGTTGGTTATAAGCTTCTTGTCTTAAGGCCATATGGAGTGAGGACAAAAATCCCCCACGGCTTTGTGGTTTAGCATGGGAAAACCCTTGATTTTAAGACCAGGGTGGGCACTTATGGTTCTCCATACATTCTTGAACTGCAGCTTCCATTATCCTAGTTAGCAGAGCAAATGGTGAGAGACGATGAGAGTGAGGTGAGCAATATTTGGAGGGCTACAGTAGATTGCCCTGAACTTCAAAAGAGGATGAGAATGCAGTTTGCTGGAGTTGAAGCCTCTGTGTTCTTGTTTTCCTCCAAAGATATCTACGAAACAAAAGTTGGAATGAGTTCCTTAAATCTGGGACCTTTCTTATTTTCCAGGAATTATTTTCTTGTTCCTAGTAGCATAACAGTATTATCTCCAATCTATAACTAGTGGTGTAACATGCTTTCCAGAGTATAGGGGATGCTGGTACTGTGATGTTGCTGTGGCAAGAGAAGATGTTTCTACAGGCTTTCTGATGGTTGTCATGCAGATTTTTTTTTAAAGGGATGTATACATTTTTCCTTAAGGGCAACAGATTCTGTCTGATCTGATTAGCTCTGGTTAATACTTTGATGAGAGACCACTAATGAATACCAGGTGCTATAGGCCATATTTCAGAGGAAGGAACTGTCCAAACTACCTTTGAATAATCCTTGCCTAAGAATTGTTGTGATTATTTATATTATTATTAGTTGTTCCCCCTTTCCCCCCTCCCAAAATTGGGTCTCAAAGTGGCTCACATTTTAAAACAATATAATTTAAAAACATGTAAATCATATATATTAAAACACAATTAAACTGTTAAAGAATTTATCTCAAAAGAGATAAAACGATAACAAAATGAAAATGGAAAACCCTAGGAAATTCATGGGATCACCATGAGTTGAAAGGCAACTTGAAGGCTCATACACACATATACATGAATGTTTCCAAGACTCCTTGTGACTGCAAGAGAGCTTCACCTTCTCTAGAATTTTTACACCATTAAATAAAGCATCACAAAATGTTGAGTGGCCTGTATGATTGCTGTGAGGGAGTTGTGTTGCTTTTCACCACTTGATATCACAGGTATTAGTTGATCAACACTTGTGATACATGTAACAGATCTAACTCAACATACTTTTGCAATAGGCATATCAGCTGGGACCAGTAATCTCATTTTCTCAACAACAAAATATTGTACTCTGAAGGCAGGGAAAATGTGATATCTTCCTCAAAAGAAATTTAAAGGGAAAGAAATAGGACTCCTGGCAGTAAATGAACAACAGAATATTCTTCAATTTTTTTAAAAAATTACTGTTTTGCTAAAAAAAAAATGCATGTGGCAGGTTTATTACCTTGTTTCCTGTGGTAGTTGTTTGCAGAACAAGACAAAATTATACCTTTTCTCAATGAAAGCTGGTGGCTTCAGTATCATAGAATCATAAAATAATAGCGTTGGAAGAGACCAGAGGGGCCATCTAGTCCAGCCCCCTGCTATGCAGGAACACACATCAAAACACTCCCAACAGATGGCCATCCAGCCTCTGTTTAAAAACCTCTAAAGAAGGAGACTCCATTACACTCCAAGGCAGCATATTCTACTGCTGGACAGCTCTGACCGTCAGGAAGTTCTTCCTGAGTTTCAGGTGGAATCTCTTTTCCTGTAGTTTGAATCCATTGTTCCTTGTCCTAGTTTCTGGAGCACTGGAAAACAAATCTGTTCTCTCTTTGATATGACATCCTTTCAAATATTTAAACATGGCTATCATGCCCCCTCTCAACCTTCTCTTCTGCAGACCAAACATATCCAGCTCCCTAAGCCACTCCTTGTAGGGCGTGGCTTCCAGATCCTCCACCATTTTGGTCACCCTCCTTTAGACACATTCCAGCTTGTCAATCTCCTTCTTGAAATGAGGTGCCCAGAACTGGACAGAGTATTCCAGATGAGGCCCGACCAAAGCAGAATAGAGTGGTACCATTACTTTCATCAACCTAGACACTATATTCCTATTGATGCAACCAAAAATTATGTTGGCTTTCTTGACTGCCACATCACACTGCTGACTCGTGTTCAGCTTGCGGTCTACTAAGACTCTTAGATCCCTTTCACAGGTACTGTTGTCAAGCCACGTGTCTCCCATCCTATATTTGTGCATTTCATTTTTTCTGCCTAGGTATAGGGCTTTACATTTCTCTTGTTGAAATTCATTTTGTTAGCCTTGACCCAGCTTGTGATAACTGAAGCCCCTGTCAGAGCAGCTGATGACGAGCAGTAGCTGTTGGTCCCTGTTGCTCAGGGTGGAGATGACGAGCAGCAGCTGTTGATTCCTGTTGCTCTGGCTGGAGAGGAGTCCTGCAGCTCAAGAGCTCCCCCTGCTGCCATGGACCAAGCAGGCTCGGGCGTTCCTCTGCCTGCATCTTTAGGGCAACAGGGATCCGATTTTGAAGATGCTTTGGAGCCTGTGTCAATCAGCCCACAAACAAGGCAGAGACTCAAGAGAGCTGAGCAAAGGGAGGCCTCCTTGATTAAGTTTAAGAAGCAGTGACTAGCCACACCTGTGCCTTGGGCTATATAACTGCCTGCCTGGAAACTTTTCTTTGCTTGTGGCAAACTTTTTACAAGCCTTCCCCTTGCCTGTTCCTTTCTTCCAGCAACCGGCTCCTGATACTTTGGATTGATCTCTTGGCTCCAGACCCCTGGCTTTTGGAACTCTGACTACGGCTTTTACTTGTTGCTCTGGCTTAGGTAAATGGACTTCCTTTGAGTAGTTGCTTGCTTGACTCCTTCCAGCAGAACCCTGCTAGCTCTCCCACTCCCTTCTCTGGGCTGGCTCACTGCCTGGGTCTCTGACCTTGACACAGCTCTCCAATCTGTCAAGGTCATTTTGATTTTCTCCTCTGGGGTATCAGTGGAGTGGCTAAGCAGACCTGGGCTTTACTTTGAATTATAAATTCAAATTGAATTATGAAGCAGCTATCCAGGGTGCTGAATTCTGTGCTCAGAATGGGTTTGATATTCTGAATCCTTCCTTTAAAGTTCATGCTAAAACTGAGAGTGAATTTCCTGCTCCACTAACATCAGAGCCACCAGCTGCTACTGCACTTGGCCATGATGCAAATCTGGTTGATAGTATGAGTGTGAAAGGGCTCATATGAGTACATAAGGAACAAAGGCACATTATCTTTCCAGGTATTTAAATCTGATTGCAAACTTTCTTGTGAAGGCAGCATTCTTCACACATGGCATTTGAATTGAATCAGATGGATGGGGAGCAGCTGGTCAAGTTGAACCATTCATGGTGACAGGAAAAGATAATCTGTGATCATTGTGACACGTTCTGCTATTTGGATGTGAAGCTGACCATGGGCAAATTATTCCATGGGGCCACCATCTCAAATTTACTTTTTATGTATGGCATCTCAAACATGTCTGTGTGTGGCATCCCAAATAACCTGGTACAGGCAATATTTAAATGAGAGAGTAGCCATGTGGGTTTTATGTATGAATAAGTTCTCTGCTTGCAGCCAGCATCACATACAACTCAAGCCTCAATTTAGTTAGCAAAATCATTTTATGCAAATTGACAGTACGGTTCTCTGTGGCATTGATTCAGCCTCAGTACAATGGCCAGGCTTCATCAGCACATTAGAAAATAATACCAAGAAATTGAGTAGAGTATACAGTTGAGTATAATAGTGATAAAAGGTTTAAAAAGCAGGCTATCTTTTGTGAGGGAGAAAATGTTTTAGCAAATGTTTTGGCTCTAGAAAAAAAATGCTGTGGGTTTGGTACTGGAAGAAAAGATGTATCATCCTTTGTTGAGTTGTTAATATAAGAAAAATCCTAGAATGCAATACTTCACAAATATTATATAGAGGTGAACTGAAGATCATCTACCATAGGATCCTATGGGGACCTGTATTAATTAATTAGAAGGGTATTAATTATTAAAAGAAATTTTAGAATAGGAATACATTTGTTGGAATATAAGAAAAGACCAGCTAAATCACATCAAAGACCTGTATAGTGCAAAATGCTGTTCTCACAGTAGCAAACCAGATGCATCTGGGAAAGCCCACAAGCAGAATGTGTATCAATATAGCACCCTCCTATGTTACCTCTCCTAAGTTACCCCAAAACTCAGGGTCCACCCACAATGTCAGTGCATCTATGAAATGGTGGGAAATATTAGCTCAAAGAGTAAGAGACCTGAGAGAGGGTGGCAACTTACAGCAGAGCTTTCCAAACTGTGTGTCACCTGCGGTGTGTTGTGTGAATGTAACTGGTGGAGCGGCTGCCTCTTCCACCACTACAGCAGGCCAGGCCTGGATGAAGGGGCTGCTTCTGCCGCCCTGTACCGAGGAAGACTCTGGCAAGGGCTTCCTCCTGCCGTTGAGGAAGAGGTGAGGATGGTGGCAGTGGTAGCAGGTCAGGCTTGGGTTGAGGGGCTACCTCCACTTACTGAATTACTTACTGAATTACTGTGTCACAAAATAATGCATGTCTAAAAAGTGTGTCACCAACATGAAAAGTTTGGAAAGCTCTGCCTTACAGGATCTTTTATGCCTGTGTATACTGGTACTAATGTATGGAAAAATCAGCCAGATTAAGAACAGTTCTGGGGACCAACAGGAATATACCTGCAGCAGCTGAAACAGGCATCCATTTCATCTACAGTCTAGCAGTAATTAAAGTTTTCAACTCGTGGTGAAATATTCTCTCCATGGAATCTGATAGATATTCAAAAGTAAGCTTGTTTGTTTTATTGAGGGAATTAACAATCACACACATGCAAGATCCAAGCAGTCTCGCAATCACACAGGGCTAACTGAAGGAAAAGGGAGGAAAGGTTTGCATAGTGAGAGTTAAGGGTGATGTGGGTGATATTTACCTATCCATAAGTGAAAAGACGAGGTGCTATGGCTCAAAACAAGGGTCCAAGGGTAGTATTGGAATGGGAATTGGAGTGGCAGAGTGATGACCAGTATGCCAAAAGTACTACGAGTTATCTGGCTCAAGCCGGGGGTTAAATATTCTTTTTCTGCCCTGAGGGGGAAGGTATTAATGGCTCTCTGGCAGAGTAAACAATTGAGTCAGTAGAGCAGACAGTTGGGCCCAGAATGAGCTAATGGCCTTAATGTTAGGTGACAAAAGGACTGATGGGAATCATGATAGCTCCTTAATTGTGGGACAGGTGAGGGGATAAAAGGAGAGGGGACAAAAGGAGAGTTTCAGTGGACAAAGGGAGAAGGCCAAAGACAATCAGTTGTTCAGTTTTGGGTGCTATTGTTTCTAAAGGTCAAATCATTGAGGGATATCTGCAAGTCCATTGTCCAGGGTTTCCCTGGCTACGACCTAGCCATGCCCTGAGGTCCCATTCTGGTCTAGTTTTGCAACACATATGTACCCCAGTTCCACTTTGCCAGCAGGCTTCCCAGTCATAGTAGAATAATTTATATTTCAAGCCAATTAAATATTTTGCCAATTAAACAGTATCATGGAGTAGAAGTGTACAGCAACTGGTATAAAAAGTACATTGCCCCTGATACTGGAGGTAGTATAGCTATCACATCTAGTAAACACTGGAGGCCATATCCTTCTCCATAACAGCAGAGGAGTTGTCCTTTTGAATATGGTACACCACTTTTGTGCCCCAGAAGACCTTGCTCCAAACCTCTTTGCCTCTTTCACAGCTTCTTCAGTCCAGCTATCTTGGCCTTGATGGAATTAACTTGTTGCTAGGCTGCTTGGAACATTAAGCACATTTCATAACTTCTCCCTAGCAAGTTAGATAGCTCCCACAGCCCTAGCAGCTTTCTGTCTTCATAACTGTTTTTTTGTTTACGCTGCATCTTTTCTTGGGAAAGTTGGAATTTTATACTGGCTTAAAGAAGATGGAATTAAACAGGAATAGCTATTTCAGAATATCAAAAAGAAGAAGCTATGTGAGTCTGCCAGCGAACATTAGCTTTAAAGAAGCTTGAGGGAGCAATAGAAGAATGTACCATCATACTATGCTACATCCCTCAATACATTGATCTCATCTGATTTTAGAAGTTAAACAGGCTTAAACTTTAATATCTAGATGGGAGAACTCTGGGTAATACCTGGGATTTCCAGGTATGGCTGGGAACAAATCCTGCCTGAAATCCTGAAGAGCCACTGCCAGTCAGACTTAGGAAAGTGAGTGAAAATAAAATTTCCGGTCAGACTTGACAATATTGGACTAGATGGATGAATAGTCTGACTCAGTATAAGGCAGCTTCTCATGCTTCTGTATGTTTCTGATGTGTTCTACTAGAAAACTCTAGGTCTGGGATATATGTCACATGGGAAGAAGGGCAAACCTTTGGTGACATGAGTTTACAACATCTCTCTGTCACCTGCATAGTGTGGCCATGTGTCCTACCTAAGACAGGACAGTCCTCTGTTTGTAAGGCTGCGTAATTCAAAGCTGTTTTAAAGGTAAAGCATAATGAGGAGGGAGAACAAGGGAGTGGAAGTTGTCCATCAACAGTGAATACCTGGATTGCAGGCTAAGCAGGCACAACCAGGGGACAAGTCTTCTCCACCGTCTGAGATAGCTCAGCACTTTCATTTAAATTATAATAGTTATTTCTAAATTTCTGTCTACACATATGAATCAGTGCATGTGGACATTTTATGAAATGGTCTTGGTTTTTTTTTTCTTTCTTGATGACGCATTTCCACTGCCTAACCAGCTACCTTTAATGTTCACCTTTTTCTTTGCTGCCCTTCTCTCCATTCTGAGTAAGGTGCTAGCAAAAAGCATCAATAGTATAAGAGACTGAAAGTAAGCAGTGTCTTCCGGCATAAATGAGGAAGGACAACACATAAGAAAGGGAGTGAGGAACAGTAAGAATGCAGTTGTTTAAGTAACCTTTTAATCACACAGAACAATCTGGCTGTATTATTCGTGATTTCTCCCATACTATCTTAGTGACATTCTGTTTCCCTTAGCGATGAGCCAAAGGTATCCTCTCTGATGCAGAATCTGTACCTGGCATTGTTGTTCCAGATTCCTAGTGTGTGTCCTTTCTCCATCCCACTCTTTAAGTGATATCACTTTTGACATATTATTTTCACTGCATCACACTGAGGAGTTGCAGGGATTCCATTTCATAGCTGCTTTTGAGTTTCAGAAAAGAAAAGAGGTTGCTTTTTTGTTTTGTTTTTTTTTAAATATGATTTTGCTTGCCAGCGGAGTCATTGCAGTCTAATGTGCTAGCTACCTATTCATTGCTCACTGCACTGATTAGAGGCACCACAGACTTGATATGCCTTGGTCAGCTTTCCCCAACATGGTGTCCCTTCACAGATTAAGAGCCTTTCAACAGTCAGTTGTGTTGCAGAAAGTCATCTACTTTGTATGGAAACATATCTGAGTATTTGGCCAGCTTTTATTAATATCTGTGCATAGATCCTTTGTATTACTGTGTGTATATATGTGTCTGTGTGTATATTTTAAAAAACCTGGTTTCGTTTTCTTTTGTCTTCTTTCCATTTTTCCTTTCTATGGTTTTTGCAAAGTTAAGACAAACAAAAAATGATTTATGGGGGAAATGCAGTGACCTCCAGAAATTGAGCAGCATTGAGCAACTTCTATAATCTGTACTCCAAATGTCAATGTCCATGCTGGATATTATAGGATTTGTACCAATGCATCCAGTTGGGTAAAGCTTGGTCGTACTGGATCATAGAATACCACGGGAGTGGGGAGGTTAAATAAAATATAGTGTTTGTTTCTAGGCTATGTGTTGTGTATGCAGTGAGCTAGTCCTATTTGGAGAACATTGTTGCTTTTGCCACCAAAATTCTATTGTCATTAAAATAACCTGCTGAAGTTGTCCCTTTAATCTCAGAGTTTGTCAGATATACCAACAGCCCTCAGTACTGTTTTGTCATACTAATACTGAGTGCTGATGCATTGCCTTGAAGAATGTGTCATTATTTTGCTAGGAAGCAGTGAGTCCTAACAGACTGTACTTGTCTTGGATATGGAAGGCCTGGGAGGGGGTCTACTTTTGTATGGCATTAATCCAGTCCTCTATTACCACTAAGTTTCATTTCTCTTTTGAAGACATGCAAATTGTGACCTGCTTTGTAAAGCTTCTGAGGGTGAAAATGTAATAAAAACTCTTAAGCATCATGCAAAGTAAAAGCAGGTTAAAACTGTGCAGGTAGGAACAGGATCCTTGTGTGACTTCAGGCAGCTCAGCTTTCCTCACCTAAAATAACAAATTCTACTAACTGGAGCAAAGTGCAAAATAATAGCAGCAGCTCAGCCCCAAATCTCTTTTCAGCACTAGAACTGGAGCTTGCATACAGATCCTTTTGCGTAGGTACTGCTCGTCCACTTCCCCTGCAACTTTCCCCATTACACCAGCATAATTTGGTGTTTATGTGTGCCTGAGCACATGTGCGTGCATGTAGCTTGTTGTTAGTGCTATTGTTAAACAATTGGGAATTGGAAAACTTTTGTGATCTATTACAAATCACCTGGAGATCCACCAGGAGATACTGATGTTCTTTCTGCCCACTCCTTGTTGTGAGTTGTATTGGAGCTGCTAGGACATTGTGGCTAGAGGGGTGTTCTCTCTGGAAAAA
Source organism: Cyclura pinguis (assembly GCA_030412105.1). NCBI lineage: Eukaryota > Metazoa > Chordata > Lepidosauria > Squamata > Iguanidae > Cyclura > Cyclura pinguis. The sequence continues at coordinate 39,916,859 of CM059603.1, forward strand.
GCTGGCTGGAGAGAAATCTGGCCTCCCTGGATTTAGTCTGCTGGGCTCTTAGATTTATATCCTGCTTTGTCTGATGAATCTTCACTAAAAAAAAGAGTTATAGCAGGCTTTTCTAAAGGTTTTGCCTCTAAGCGATTCAGAGGCTTAAGTTGTTGGGCTTTCTTGGTCTAAAGCAGCTTCCTTCCAGCTTGGTACCCTACAAATGTGTTGAGCAACATCTCCCATAATCACACCAGCATGGCCACACTGAATAGGGAGGATGGAATTTGTAGTACTGCACATCCGCAGGACTTTGAGTTAGGGCAGCATCTTCTAAGGTAGTAGTTCCTAACTGGGTCCCCAGATGTTGTAGAATCCTGTGTCTTTGGGCATGTGGGCTGGGACTTCTGGGAGCTGAAGTCTGACCACATCTGGGAACACAAATCTCAGAGCCTAAAGCATGTCTGCATGAATTTCAGGCTCAGGGGTTTATTGCCATGATAATGGGCGCCTCCATTATCTGGGTAACACAGCTGAGAGGTGTAGTCTCTCCTCCAGCTAAACAAAAGGTTAATGATATGATGGTTTTAGGTTACATTTATTGGGGGTCAGCATCCTAGAGGAGCAACAGAGATTGCAAACAGTGAGTATGACCTGTTTGTGGAGAAGTGTGGAAGCTGCCAGATGCTTCCAAGAAGAGAGATTATAAAGCATAGTACCACAAAGCGCAAGAGAGATTGAGCTTCAGATTTTGGGACTGAAGGAGAGATAGAGAAGGCACCACCTCCCAGTCCCTAAGGAATTTTGGTTTTAGGCTGAACAAAGGGCTCCAGACTCCCAGCTTCCCGTGAACATCCAAAGACCCAGAACACCATCTGTATTGTGAGTGGAATAGGAATGTTCAGCTAGTTGTGTCAGGGCTTATGTTTCTTCTAACCTCAGCTGAATATGATTTAGACTGTTTTTCTGACTTTTTAACTACCCCTAAGTAGTGCCTGAAGGAAATTGCCTTAATGTACAAGACATCTTTTTGCTGTTGTAAGATTGCTCACTTAAAATAAAAGCCTTCCATAAATTATATCTTCTTTGCTACTCTCTCTTCATGTGCCTTTACTTTGTATGTGCCCACATATATGTATAGGATTCTCATCTTCCACAGCAGAGGGAGGGAAATCTCTACAGAGTCAGAGGTGAAAAAAATGCAAGTTAAACCCCACAGTAACTGCCACTAGGTTACTGAGTCACATGGGGTGACTTAGTAGTGGTGATCCTGGATAGAATTTGGGGATCCCCTCTCCTACTCAACAGAAGGAGATGGGGTCAGAGCCCATTAAGGTCCCCTTATCAAAAACATTAGAATCCTGTTAACAAGAGTGTGAGGAGGTGAACAGGTATGTTCAGTCCAGACCAGTCTGCTGCAAAAGAGAGAGAGAAGGCACAAAGTTCCATACAACATAGTGCTTATTCTCCCCCTGCCTGTATGATGATCTGTTTGGGATTTGCACAGTCTCTTGCTGCTCTCCAATAATTCTTGTGCTCTCCCTGTTTTTTCCTATTGTAGTGGATGTAGTGGAGGCCTTCTGTCAGCAGGCAGATGGTTTCTAGAATCCTTATCAGCATCACTGCCAAACATTAATAGCTGTGCAGTAGCTTAAGAAGAGCCATGTTCTGTTCTGTTAGCCCTGCTAGATGCTTTATCTTTTAGCCTGGCAGTTCAAGAGTACAGATGTGGTTAGGAATAGGCCTAGGGTGTAAACCTTCATGTTAGTAACTTGCTTGTACTGTTTTCCTATCTACTGAGGTGGGAGATGAGTCATGCAGATACAGACCAGGGGTCCTGTTATCCAGCCAAGGAGTCCTGCAGTGTTAACCCTGGGATGATTTAGGTGCAGTTTGCAGTTTAGGGGCCCAGTTCTGCTACCTGCTGTCAGGGGATGCTGAAGCCCATCAGTTAAAGGACTGTGATGCTTTCCTCTGCTGTAAATAAGTTGCTGCGCTGATTTACCACCAAGAAATATCATCTTATAAGCAGTGTTGTATGGTAGTATTTGGTATTAAGCAGAGTCTTATGGAGGCTTGGAACTGCAGCCAGTTCTACCTCAAAATATGTAGAGCTACCCCATCCTACCACTTCTCAGAAACGTCCATTTTTTGTAAACACAGCTGTTGAAAGCAAATGCACTGCACTTAAATGTTCTCTGCAGGTTGGATTAATTGGTATATTTTATGTGGTGTATAGAATTTAAGTTTCCTAGCCAAGGAGCTTAGATTTTCCACCCCCACTTCACCACAGCATGATGTTCCATTTACCCTCCATTTTGAAGCTAGGGATGACATTGTCAGTTCTTGTTATCTTCCATCAGACACAGAAAGGCAGATGATCCTCCCTAGTTCAATTTTGCTCAGGTTAGGCTGGGAAGGCCCTTCTCCTTGGTGTCATGATTCAACTGCACGCTGCTTGCTTCACCCACGCTGTGACACCCTTAGGCAATTCTTACATGTCTTTGGCTCTGCTTGCAAGAGTCCGGTTCAGAGGCTGGGCTTTCCCAGTGGTAGCTCTGCTGTATCTCTGGCAGGAAATCCGATTTTATAAATCAGAGTGTTGTGACACCCCATGGGGGTGTGAGGCTACAGATGCAGGTGGGCATTCCATTTTGCACACAGGTGGGGGAGAGATGAGTCACTCTTCCATCAAACCCTTCCACACCTTATTTAAGAATCTAATTTAAGTCTTTGCAGTGGCTGAGGCTGCATCTAAGACTCAGTCACTTTGGATGCTGGGGCTTTGGCATAAAGTAAATGAAAGCGCAACAGGAGTGGCAGAGTGATGAGTATCCCTTTTCCAGACTCAGAGGGACATAACTTGCTCCCTATGCTCCCCAGGTCTTGTTTGTGGCCTGTCCCTTGAACACTACTGGATTACCCCTTGCCAAAATTCTTGTTAATTTTACATAGGTCACTGGAAGAAGGATTGTAGAGAAGGCTCCTTAGAGTGCGTGGGTGTGGGGACGATACATATATGGTTTGTCTGATCACAACAATCCTGTGAGGTCAGGCTGCAGTAGTGGGTATGCATGCACTTAGAACCCAGGACAATTCAGGTCTGTGTGAGGTACTCAGAGCTGAAAAGATTATACGCAAACTCCCCTGCCTGAACTGGGAATAGGTGGTACAGGAGCTGGCTATGTCAACAGTCAGTGGGTTTGAATATTTGGCAATTGGGCAGGTGAGAGGATAAATAGCTGTTATCCTGAATGCTGTTTAGGATGCCAGGAGAAACAGCTTGTATGCTTCATGCTGAGAAAAGTATGAAGACTGTCCTGCCTCTTCTTTGGATGAGAACCAAGCTGCCACAGCTTCTTGTGTGCATTGTCTGGAGGGTTTTAAGATCTGATGTTTGATTGATGCCAGCTTGTTGTCATACAGAGTCTTCTGAGTAACTCAATAATTAGTGTAAATTAAATTTCAATTATTATTTTTTCCCAAACCAGTGCTGTTTAATTGGCAGCAATTATTCAAATGTTACAGCCACACAAAATTTCATAGGAAGTATTTCTGTAAGCTAGTTGACAGACTGATGTTTTCCAGAAGCAAGGAGTCGATGGTCCAGGCAGGCAGGTTCCAAGCTGGGAAGGTTTTTGAGCTTGAACATAGACTGGCCCCTGTGCCTCCTCAGTAAGTGTGAAGAAAGAGGGGAGGATCTGGGTAAGAACACCATTGGCACGGATGCTCTTGGGAACGTAGGGTGCAGCCTATTTCCATGAGCAGACTGGGATACTGAGGTTCTGGGTTGTGTAGATCTGTGTATGGATGTGCTACATGCCAAAATAGCTCTGTGATTGGCTTCGACATCCACACAGTGTATATAGCTCACCTCACATTTACAGCACCATGACAGAGCAGGTTGACTGGCAGCATGGGGAGTGGAGGCTGAATGATGAGCTACAACAATGGTAGTGCTTGAAAAAGTTAACTTTTTTTTTTGGACTAACATTCCCAGAATCTGGCAGTGGTAGTGAAAAAAGAAGTTAACATTTCCAAGTTTTGAACAACAGTCACGTAAGGACTGCCAAACTCTGCATAGATCTGCTCAACCCACATCCTCAGCACGTCTGTTTGGAACACATCATTGTCCCCATGCCTTTGCTTAGCAAGGCTGGAAGCCACTTGCCCGGACTGCAGCTTATTGTTGGGTGATTTCAAGGTGTGGATATTGTCATGGGAAAATTGAAACTGCAGGGAAACTATCCAAACAGGTGTCAGAGCTGCAGCTATTTTGTTGATTCCTTAATGGGGAATGTATCTGTACCTGCCCAAAATTTTAAAGGATGCAGCCACTTGTCCCTCCTTTTCCTCTCCAACTAGCCAGCCCAGGTCACCCAGGCAGCACGTGCATCTTTCTGTGCCATGACAACAATTGCAACCCTGGTAATGCAGCTGCTTGGCTTTCATAGCAGGGCCTTCATGCCCATCTCTGGGAAATGCCACTCCTGACCTCAGTCACCAAACCTGTGTCAACTGTATAGGGCTGAAACACCTGGGGCCCCACTCTTTGCCAGTGACAGATCTTGAGCAGATTCTGACAGGCAGTCAGGACTTATCATCTCTATAAGAATAGGAAAAATAAGCTTCCTTCTAAATTGTCATAGGCAATTCAGATATTTATATTGCCTGAGCAATTTTACATTTGTTCCATGTTTATATACTCGTCCCACCATTACTTCCTTCCACCCCTTCTTATTGTGCTTCCTCCTGTTTTGAGTCCTTATCAAGTAAGGGCTTATTTTTATGCTACTGTGTGTTGAAACTTAAAGGAATTAAATGAATGTGATAGATCCATTTATCCAGGCTGATCCTAAAACTCCAGTCCCTAGGAATCCTGCCACTCACCCTGCCCTTCTTTCCAAAATTATTTGGTTGCTGGATTGGGTTGTTGGGTGTAAGAGTTACCCCTTAAGTGGGGACTTGTGGCTCTGTTGGTTCTTTGGTGTTGGTATGCAATGGTCTAACTCAATTCAGGCTTAATAGAAAGCTAGAGACAGGTTTAAAACAACATAAAAGAATGGATTTGTTAAGTGCAGTAGAAATAAATACAGTGGACCCTTGGTATCTGCTAGGGTTTGGTTCCAGGACCCCCTGTCGATATCAATATTCATGGATGCTCAAGTCCTGTTGTGTACAATGGTCCCTTCTATAAAATGGCAAAATCAAACTTTGCTTTTTAGATATTTTACTTTATTTTATTTTTTGTGGAATATTTTCAAGCCATGGTTGGTTGACTCTGTGGATACAGAATCTGCAGATATAGAGGGCTGACTGCATAATAATCTGTAAATACATATATATTTTAAGATCCTCGCAATCATAGCTACTTCTCACTTCTTCCTCAAATTTACAATCCTGTCTCTATCACCGTAAACGCCTCCCTGTCAACTTCACCCTATCAGTGCCAGTTCAAAATCCTATCTCCCTCTCACCCCCGGTCTCCTTCACTCCTGCCTGAATCTCTCTGAGGCAAGCCTCTGTCTTCGGATACATTCTAATCCGCTGCAGCCCCTCTTCATAGCTACTCTGAGCCATGATTGGCTGCCCGGCTGCCTCTTTCACATTGAACAATAACAGCTCATTTATGGGGGCTATTGCTTATTTTGTTGTTTACTTATATTCTGCCTTTTACATAAAACTGGGATTCTAGCTGGCTCACAGCAATTTAAAAACAGGTACAAATACAAGCACAGTAAGTTATAACATGAAAACATAATTGAACATGTTGTTATATTAAAACGTGAATGATTAAAAAGATAAATAAATAAGCACCTCAGTAATAAACTACAGCATGCGTGCGTATGTGAATGTACACATGTGCATATATACATGCACACATAATTAAAAGCTTTTTCCTCAACAGCCAGTCATTTGCAAAAAGCCCATCTGCCTAACAAGGTGTTTACCTGCTAGTGGGTGGACAACAGGTAAAGGGCCTTTTTTGCTTTATCTGGAAGCAAGTTTCATAACCTGGGAGCAGCCACCAAGAAGGCCTCGTGCTCCTCTTGTCATCATCTAGTTATAAGCCAGCATTGAACACATGCATATTTGGTGATAGTGTTGGCTTGGGACATTTTTACACTCGCACTGATGCTGCTCGTGATGCTTCTTCATTTTTTTTGTTGATTTCCAGAAAAGACATTGATGATAGTGACAATAACAAAAGAACAACAATCACAATTGGTACCCCGAGAGTCATCAGATCTCAAGAGCAATACCTAAATCAGGGCTTTCCAAATAGTGTGTCGCGACACATTAGTGTGTCGCCTGAAGTCTGTAGGTGTGTTGACTCCCTGGGCTGAGAAAGACCCCACCCACCCACCCAAGCCTCTCCCGCTGCTGCCACCACAGCAGCGGGCCAGGATCAGGTGGGGCGCTGCCTTTCCCATTGCTTCTGCCCTCACTGGGGTCTTTCCTTGGTGAGGGCAACAGAAGTGAGCCAGGATCAGGTGGGGGGGGGTACCTTTCCCACTGCTGCCACTATTCCTGGGATCTTTCCTTGGTGAGGGCAATGGCAGCGAGCCAGGATCGGGTGGGGGAGGCTGCCTTTCTTGCTGTTTAACTTCTGGTTTGCTAGTGAAACCGAATTACTGTGTCGCAAAATGATGCGTGTCCAAAAAATGTGTCACCAACATGAAAAGTTTGGAAAGCTCTGGCCTAGATCAATTGAGTGATTCACTCAGATGATGGTTTAACTCAGCAGCCTAGCTATATTGTTCAAAAAAGTACTGAGCCAAAGTTTGGCTGTATACACAATGGCAGTTTAAATGGGAAATTGTTCTTGTTAGCAAAAACAACTTTAAAAAAATTACCACGTTTGAATGAAGTCCAAATGGTCTTCTTGTGAAGGCCAGCATTTTTAAGAAGGTTTCTACATCAGATGGGCAATTCCTTCCCACCCTTCATCTCTTCTCATCCTCATGTTGCATGAGAGGGTTGGTCCTGCTTGTTGAGATTGAAATGAAGAAGGTGGCTGTTTCTGCTCATGCTCTGCTGTGTAGCATAGGCTGAGAGAGATGACCCTTCTCATTGTAAATATGTACTGTTTAGTTGTCCATGCAACCTGAGTCTTGAATGTTGCATTGAACCCAACATTTTGTTGGGGTAAATTATGTGAACCAGAGTTTGTGTAGTGGCAATTCTACTACGTTTACTGTTAGACTCAGTAAACTTAAAACTTATAAGCAAGGCTTTTAGTGGTAGGAAAGAACCACTCTTGCTATCAAACAGTCATTTTGGGTGATGATGGTAGAAAAGCTTTTTCTCACTTTCACCTGCATCTCTTAGAGAATTAGAGGGAATTCTCACACCAAAATGGTTGTGATTAGGGAAGTTTGTATCTTTATCCTAATTTTGCCTTTTCAGTTTGGGTACAAACTTTTCTACAGCCATCATTATATGATCACTAGCTGTTGGTGAGATCTCAAGCATATGTGGTTGTCTTATACGTGGGAAAGGAGAAGAAAGTCAGTCTGTAAAACTTTTCTATGCCCTGCATTTTGGTCTGCGTATTTTCAGCACCAAGGAGCTGGATAGCTCCATGTTACTGTGGGCTGCCTTGGATTTTGATGCAATATATTCTTGCTGGGATAGATATTGTCCCTCCAAATTTGGCAAGTGTATTGTTCTCTCAAGAACCAATGTGATGTAGTGGTTTGAGCAGAGGACTACAATTCTGGAGACCAGGGTTCAGATCCCCACTTGGCCATGGAAACCCACTGGGTGACCTTAGGCATGTCGCACACTCTCAGCCCCAGAAAACCCCATGATGGGTTCATCTTAGTGTCTCTGTAAGTCAGAAATGACTTGAAGGCACACAACAACAACCATTGTTCTCTCATATCTTCTAGTTGTGGAGGTCAGTGGGCTTGTGATGAAAGTGGCTGACTAGTGGAGGAGAGGAAGGGAGGGCAGCTTGCATAGTGAAAAATGTTCTGATAGCCAGAAGCTGAGGGAAGAGGGTTTGTGAGGCTTTGAGTGTCCAATTCCAGGTGGACTGTACTTGGAGAAGAGGGGATCCATTGGCTTGAGGTGGTCTAAAATAGGTCTTCACAACCTTGGATCTATTAAGCCTGATTTTATTTTATTTTTTAATTTATATTTTGCTTTACACTTTTCATAGCTAGGGATGAACTAATCACTCTCTTTCTGGTCCATGTTAATTTCACATGTATTTCATTGTCAATCTGTTCCAGTTTTCACATAATTCTGAACATTTTTAAACATCTGCTCCCAAACATTTATTTTCATCTCTTTTCCTAATACTTTCATTGTTGTATGAAGTTTTTGAGTAAAAAATGGATTTGCATAATTTAGGGACATGCAGAGCCAAATGGATAACTACGTTCTGACCTGCATATTCATCCTGTAGATGCAAATGGGTTAAACTGGTTCATTTGAAAGTGCAGACCTACCAAACCTCTTCTCCATTGTTATCTACAGCCCTGAAATATGGTATGGCAAAAGACAATGTAAAATGTGTTAAATAAATGGACCAAAAGCAGCATACCACAAAGCTATGATCAAAAGAAGTAACTGCAGGATGTTCAACTTTGTCCATGACAGGTCCTGGGTAAAGTCACTGATCCTTTTTGGTTTAAGTAATAAAAGGATTCAGTTTGCTTCAGTTCCCGTCCCAGTCTTGCTCTCCAAATTTTGCTCCTACTTTGTTGAGTCTAGCCAGAATTAGAAAAAAAGTTAATTTTTGGAATATAACTTCCAGAATTCCCCAGAAAGCATGATGGAGACCATGCCAGCTAGGGGACAATGGGAGCTATAGACCCTAGAAATAACTTTTCTGAGCTCTGGTTCTCCCAGAGCTGGCTATGAGCAGAGCATTTTCCCTCCACACTTCCATCTCTTAGCCCTTATAAAGAAGATGAAGTGTTTGACAAAGTGACTCCTCTTTTCTGGTGATGAAGGTGTTATAGGGATATTGATTGTGTCTTAGGAGAGAAATAAGATGTGATTGCCAAAGAGCTTGCTTTGCCTCAACCTGGTGGAGTGCTGATTTGCATTTCTTATATTGCAGTTATCTAAGTTGCTTGCTCTCACTTTGCTTCCCTTGTGTCCATTTGAGTTGATGATACATGCTGGATGCATCTGGATAAGTGGGTGTAGTTTGGCTGTCTGTCACTCTTTTAGACTGAATGTTAATGTTTGTTATTCGTAGTCTGTCACAATAGCATAACAAGGCATCAGCTGCAAGAGGAATATAGGTATATGTATATACAAGGGCCTAAATATCCTAGAGGCACCAGATTGTGACAGATCTTGGAAGCAAAGCAGGGTCAGCCCTGGTTAGTACATGGCTGGGAAACCGCCAATGGATACCAGGTGCTGTAGGCTATATTTCAGAGGGAGAAACTGACAAAACTATCTGTGGGTATTCTTGTCCAAGAAAACCTGTGAAATTCATGGGGTCTCCATAATCTGACAGGCAACTTGAAGGCCCATACAGATATATATGTGTGTGGATGTATATGTGTGTAGACACACACACTTGTCACCTGGGCAGCCTGGCTGGTTTTCTTTAAGAGGTTCAAGAGTTTGGCTCTCTCCTGTACATTATTCATTTGACCTTGGGAGTCATTCCCTTTATCTCTTGGGGAAAGCTAATCCTTCTCATTAATAACTGGGAAGATAAAAAGAGCAGAAAATGACAATTGAAATTGTTCTCTGACAGTAGTGATGGAGTGACTGAGCTGGATTTGATGTTCTAGCCCTCTAGGGTAAAGATCTTCCAACATCCCTTGGAACTTTATAAATATGTTAAATCCTTGGTGGGTATGGACAACTCTTCCCTATCCCAGTGACAGCACACATCCTTTAGAGAGCAAAGTGATGGACAGGTGCTTCTTGGAATATAACCTGGAAGAGTTCCTTTTTGAGATTACAGACCACAGAGTCCCATAGGCAACATGGCCTTGGGCTAAGGGATTCTACAAATTGTCAACCCCATAAAGGAACTTTTCCAGATGCTAGCTTGGGTAGATATTGAAGATACTGCATAGTAGGAGGTTTTAGGCACAACTTTCCCTCTCTCTCCCTCTCTTTCTCTCTCTCTTTCTCTTTTTCTCTCTTTATCAAGGGTTGTCCTTTTCATTTCATGAAGGAACAATGCAATTGAACTGTGTTGTTTGGCTACATTTTTAGGTGGAATCCTCTGACTCGCTTCCCTTAATCTGGGTTCTGCCCCATGTTGCTGCTTTTCCCAGAGGCCGCAAACACTCCCTGTGCTGGCCATCAGGCGCTGCAAGGTAGGCAAAGTGTAGCTCTAAACTACATGTGGCCTCTAAAACTGTTTTTGCAGCCCTCAAATCTTCCAGGTTCCTAGAATGCCCTTTTTCTGACCATAAAAAGGACTTTCAATAGGTTGCAGGGCCTCCAATTGATAAATTATTTTATTTACATCCCACCTTTCACCCAAGAGTAGGACTTAAGGCCCCTCATCACATGGTTTAAGATACCCTCCCCCCATTTTTCAGAACTAGAATTGGACTTCTGACTTTGATGGCCAGAGTGTAGCCTGTTTCCGCTCTGGAACAGCTGTATATTTAGCTATGAACAAAATGGTTAGGGATAGGGAAGGACAGAGGGAAAAAGAAAAGGTCTTCCTCATCTCTCTTCTGCTGTTCCTCTCCCCCCATGTATCTCAAGGTATGTCACACAGACAAAGAAAGAGGGAAGAGTCTTTTTCTGTGCCTGTGACTGAGGAGGAGAGGTACAAAGAGGGTGAAGGACAGTTTTCATTTGTCTGCTCCCACTTGATAATGGTTGGTCAAGGATGTTTGGGAGGGGGATGTACTGTTGGCAAAGCAAAAGAGAAATTAATAGGATGAATTTGGGAAACCTGTGGCTCTCTAGTTGGAAGAGTGTAGAGCTTGGGAGAAGTTACAGTTTGGACTGTGACTCTCCAAATTCCCCAGCCACCATACTCACTGGCTTTGCTGGGTGGAGAAATCTAGGAGTTATAGATTCTCCAAATTCTGGAAGAAAGTCCATCAACTGTCCCCTATTCTCTGGACCTCCAGTACAGAAAACAGCAAGAGGGCTTTCTGAATATGCAGACTTGGATGCTCTCTGATGCTAGCAGGGAGTAGAACAACCTCGTCTTGTGTGTGTGTGCATGTACCATCAAGTTGCCTGCCTACTTATGGCAACTATGAATTTCATAGGGTTTTCTTAAGCCAGGCATATTCAGAGATGATTTGCCAGTTTCTTCCTCTGAAATATAGCCTACGGCACCTTGTATTCACTGGAATCCAAGTACTAACCAGAGTTGACCCTGCTTAGCTTCCAAAATCAGACCCTTATCTATTTACATGGTTACAAGTCCCAAATTCAAAGTGGTAATCTGATGCTGCACACGCCACACTGCTAATTCCAAGTGTTGCTTAGCAACCAGAGGGCCCATGCTTCAGCTTTTTGTCTCTCCAGCATTAAGGCCAGTTCTGTAATAGTTAGGAAATCACAATACTAATATTTGGAGGGGAATCTATGTCCCAACAGTCTATTGGAAATTTATTTTTTTAAAAAAATTCCATCTTGGGCTACAAGCCTAACACCCATGGAGATGGGAGTAATCAACAGAAAAGTGGTGAGAACCTGGTGCCGACAGCTGTGAAGCGTGGATTGATGATCAGCTGAAAGTTATGCTGAAGTTGAAAGCAAGCAGGAGTGAATATTGCCGTGCATAAATGCAATGCCACTTCACTAGTTATAGAAAGAAGAGGTTGGAAGGCATAAAACAAGAGTATCACACAGAAAACATTCTACAGCACAGGAAAAATCTGTAAGCATGTATCTTACCTTGGAACTTAATCTTCTAGAATACAGTGAACACTATTTACTTTTCAATTAATGTATTATTTTGTGGGTACCTTACATTATCCAATAGTAAACTGGTTATAGGGATCACATACCACTCTCTTCTGCTTTGGTCACACCCCACCAGGAATACTGTGTCCAGTTCTGGGCACCACAGTTCAAGAAGGATATTGAGAAACTGGAATGTGTCCAGGGGAGGGTGACCAAAATGGTAGAGGGTCTGGAAACCATGCCCTATGAGGACTGGCTTAGGGAGCTGGGTATGTTTCGTCTGGAGAAGAGAAGGTTAAGAGGTGAAATGATAGCTACATTTAAGTGTTTGAAGGGATGTCATCTGAAGGGTGGAGCAAGCCTGTTTTCTGCTGCTCCAAAGACTAGGACACAGAGCAATGGATTCTTACTTCAGGAAAAGAGGTTCCATCTAAACATTAGGAAGAACCTCCTGATGGTAAGAGCAGTTTGACAGTGAAATACACTGCCTCAGAATGTGGTAATCTCTTTCTTTGGAAGTCTTTAAACAGAGGCTAGATGGCCATCTGTCAGGAAAGCTTTGATTGTGTATTCCTGTGTGGCAGGGGGCTGGGCTCGATGGCCCTTGTGGTCTCTTCCAACTTTGTGATTCTATATGACACTCTCCCCAACCCTTGAAAAACTTCACTAGCTGTTGGTTCTTTTGCAGGCACAATTTAGGTCTCTGTTTTGACCTTTCAAGCCCTACATGCCTTCGGTTCAAACTATCTGAAAGAGTATATCTCCCCGTACAAGACAGCCCAAACTTTAATATTTGCTGGTGACAGCTGTCTCTCAGTTCCATCTCCACAGGCATGTTTGGAGAAGACATGGAGGAGGGACTTCTCTGTATCTGCTCCCGGAGTGTGGAACTGCCTTCCACAGGAAATCTACTTGGCCTTCCTCCTTCTCTCTTTCCACTGACAGGTGAAGACCTTTTTATTCAAGCAGGCCTTTGAGGTCTAAATTAAGTAGCCATAGTGTGCATGAAGTGGAGTGCTGTACATATTGATATATCTTTATATTTTATTAGTGCAGTCAGCTCTCCTATTCACTAGGGTTAGGGGCACAGGACCCCTGTAAAAGTGGAAAAATCACAAATATCAAAATGTATCTGTGTGTCTGTGGAAGGGGGCCAAGGCAGAGTGGGGAGAGCAGGCACCAGGAGTCCAAACAAGATCAGGGAAAGGAGAGGGAAGGAGAGGTTAGTATGGTGGCCCTATACTTCCTCTCTCTGGCCTATCTCCTTCCTTGGGTGTGGGAATGTATGGAGAGAGGGTTTGTGGTGCTGAGAATTTGGGCTGTGAGCCATCCTTAGCTGGCCAGGCAGTGGCTGGTGAAAGAGGAGAGGTACCAGAGCTGGTTGTTAATGGGCTTCATGGCCTGATTTGGAACCTAGAAAAAAGTACCTGAGATGGGGGAGCAGTTGTTGGCGAAACTTGCAAATAATCAAATTGGTGAAAGTCAAACCCACAAATGTGGAGGGCTGACTAGTATTTTAAATGTTTTTTTTAAACATTTTAACCATTTTTTAAAAAAATAGTGCTGTGGTTAATTCTTTTTTCCCCCCCTTTTGTAAAATAAGGTTTTAAACTTAATCCATAGATTCCATCCTGGGAGAAAGGCAGGGTATAAATTCAATAAACAAACAAATACATTTCCTTTGATAGGTCATTGGTGAATCACACTCTTATATACCACTTCTATAACAGTGGGAATATCTGGGATTTTCTTCTCAAGAAGTTTCTGTACACATTTTTGTCTCTGTGATTTAATTCATTGTGTACTCTAGGTCAATATTGTGGACAATTGCTTTGAGATAAGATAATAAGACTCTCTTGAGATCATACATTGTCAATATTCTGTCATCTCATTTATCAGTTACTCTCCAAAAACGTTGCAGGTGGGAGCATCTCCAGAATATACATATGAATCCTGCATCTCTACTTTGCAGTACTAACATAGGAACAGCAACAAATTAGAAATACAGCTTAATTATGTGGAATCAACCTCCCCCCGGACCCATTACAATGTTACTGATATCTCAACTGTTTTCAGTTTTTCCAAAAGAGTTACTCAGTAAATGATTTCATTTGAACCAGTTCTACACAAAACTTAATTTATCATGCTATTTATTAGCCTCTGTTAATAATCCAAATGGATTATCCAAATGGATTATCCCTGTGGAAATTGCACTGCTTGTACATGTGTACGCTATCATTAATAAATAAAATGAAAAAAGAAAAAAATCCCAGATTATTTATTTATTTATGATACTTATTTGCCATTTGATATAATAAGACCTCCATGGAGTTTAATACATGTATTAGAATATCTATTCATGTCACAAACAGTGTAAAAGAACTGAAAACAGTTCTGAAAGAACAAATAATGTAAAAGTTCCAACGAACAATACAAACATTAGCAGGGATGATACCTATTAACAGCATTTTTGTGCATCTGTCTGCTATAGTGAAGTTTCAATATACTCTTCTTCTGGAGAGGTTTGGATCAAACAGCTGGTCTACAGAAGCAATACTGCTATCCATTTTCTTAATAAATCTCCATTTTTAAGCATACTTCCTTGTCCTGACCCTTCTTTCTATACCAGCTAGCTGGACTTTTTAAGGTGCTTTTGAAGGGTGGGAGGACTGGTTTGACTGATGCTTAAGAGCAAGCTGTACCATCCAAATTAAAGAAAAAAAATCTTCCAGACCAGATGGAAATGGAAAGGGCAGATATGTGTGTACCTGTGGTGAACCAAAATGGTCAACTGTATTGTGAAAGGAGAAGTAAAAGAGCGAGTCAGCTCTGGGCCAGATGCACAGTGATAACAGTAAAGCTCTACAGGCTCCTGTGGAGAAATCTGTAAGAATACTGCTTTAGTGTGCAAAGTTTCTCTTTTGTTTCTTGTTTCTTTTTTAGCCGAGAGGATTGTACTTTAATACTGTAGGGATTGCCTACTGTCAGTTTCTCATCCTGTGTGTGGATTCCTAGGTCTCCCCTCCATTCAACAATTGAAGATAGCAGTTACGTCTGTGCGTGCAGGGAGGTGATGGAATCACAGCTAGAAATATTACCTCAATACAGTATAGTAGCAGGAGATAGGAAACCCTGATGCCTTCTGATTTGCCACCTCTTTGAGCATTGGAAGTCATGCTCTTTGGTCATTTGGAGAATTGTGGACTTAAAGGAAGAAGTCAAAGTATTCCTAGGATGAGAAGACAGTAAGACTGTGTCCATATTGATAAGCCTGGGTTGTGGCTGTGGAGCAGTTACAGAAACATGCCACCAGGATGGAAGGCCAGCTTTGTGCTGTGGCAGATCAGGTTTGACAGCATCACTAGGCAGGCAATGTTCTGTGCTTATAGACAACAAGTGCCAGGAGAAGCAGGCTGTAGTAGGAAGAAGCAGTAATGGGTCAGTCAAGTCAGTTCAGTTCAGTTCATACACAGGTAACCAAGGAAGCTTACTGACATGGAAGGGAGACACAGTAAGAATGTCTCAGCTGTTCCAGGATCTATAACAAGAAGCCAGCAGTCACAATCACCAGAACCACAAGAGAAAGTCAGAGATCATAAGTCAGTCCCGAGGTCAAGAATCCAAATAAATCCACAAGCAGGAAGTGCACAAAAGACATGGAGAAAGAACAGTTGTGAATATCAAAATCTCTCAGCAGCTGCTGTGGGATTTATAGCTGCCTGACCTTGAGATACCTGGAGCTTGACTGCACAGCTCTTCTTATTGAACAGACTTTGGCTCCTTCACTGCTTTTCCTTGTCCTGACAACATTCCACTAGTGATGGGGGCATGTCCTTAGTGTCCTGTAACTCTGACTGAGGTGGAGCTGAAATTCTGCTGAAATTCCTCATCAGCTGCATCGGCCACTAACTGTTCACATTCAGGGCATGGGGAGGGAAGCTGTTTTCTGGAGTCAGAAGCCTTTTTATATTTGACTCTTCTTCATTGGATTCCTTGGACTCTATGGGGTGAATTAAGATAGAGAGGAATTTTCTCTGGGACCAGACAACTTGAAGACCAGAGGAAGTGAGCGAGATAACGCCTGTAATATATTATGGACCATCTTTGGATATCCACTAATTTGTGGGACGTTACAGCCTATCATGGACTTGTATGTCCACTCTATAATGTAATATATGTAGTGGTCTTAACTCTAGCCCTGCTTTTTAATGACTTGAGAATGATCAGCCTTACCAATCTGTGCTCATTTCCTCCCTTGTAAAATGGGTCATTATTTTTTTTTCCTTTCCAGATAAAACGCCTGTATTAATATTTGCAAAAGGCTTTGAAAAATGTAAACTGCTTAATGAAAAGCTGTTAACTCTTATCTGCTTATGAGAAAATCCATGAGACACATTTTAAAAAATCTATATAGAAATGTTATCCCACCATACCTAAAGCTCTTAGCTAGTGGAAATCAATAAATCAGATCAATAAAATGCAGCAAAATAATTCACAATCATATATATCTTAACAAAAACTACAGTAAGGTATTTACAATGTGTATTTGCTCAGAAGTAAGCCCATAGCTTTCAGTGAGAGCTGTTCATTGGGGTACATTTCACAAGGTAATTCAGGTCACTTAAGACTAAATGTAATTACTGAATATTCTATATTCCATTTGAAAAAAAATATGGAAAGAAAGGCACTGGGGGAAAAAAACAGGTGGTTTTCCACACAATGTCTTCAGTATTTTCCCAGGCCTCTACACCTCTAGAAAGGAATCTGGGAACCAACCTGGCCTCCCCTGGCAGAGAGTTCCAGAACTTAAGCACAGCCGCTGAGAAAGTCTCTTACATGTCCTCTTTTGGAAGAGGTGGGGCCAATAGAAGGCTCCCCTATGGAGCTCTTAAAATCTGGGCAGAGTCATGAAGGAGAACATACTCTTTCAAAATCTTACAAAGATTATTAGTTCAAAACTAATACTTTGAAATGTGGTCAGAAACAGACTGGTAGCTGGTGAGTCTGTCATAGTAAAAGAGTCCTCATCATTGGCCCCAGTGAACAGTCTGGCTCTGATGGCTATAAAAATAGCCAGTGAATTCCTAATCTGACAGGGAATCCTTGTAAATGTGGGGTGTTCTTTTTTTAAAAAACAAAACAATATCTCCTGGGATTTTGTACTGTGAGCCTTCTCAGTCATTGTATTAACTCAGTAACATTAAAAGGCAACTTAAGCAGCTACAACAGAAATCTTTATACCTGCAGTCAGCCCCTTTTCAGAGTTTACTCTTTAAGTCAGTCGATCAGTTTGTGCCACAGTCGTCCAGATTAATAAACAGGTTGTAAATAGTAATTAGTATGGTAAATAGTTTGGCCCTGTCTGTCTGTATGTCTGTCTGTGTCTGTCTATGTGTTCTGGTTACAGTATCACAGTAATTACTGCTGGCTCAGTGCCCAAGTACTCTTGCCGCCTGATTTTGCACTCTACGCTGCCTTGCCAGCCTGATTATTACTGGACTCATGTGAATTGGCAGCTTACTTTCAGCTGTCTCTTCTTTTCACTCACCAGGCTCCAGAGCCATGGTGAGGGGCAATCACCCAGGTGCATTACATTGCACTGAATGAAGGGCCTACTCTCTTCTGTTGATTTAGGGCCTCTTGAACGCACATCGGAATGGTACTGCAAACATTTGGGATGTACTGCTGTTCTACTGTCTTCCAAAGAAGTCGAGTACATTGTCCTTATGTACCTGTGCTAAACGTTTAGGGCTTTCTACACACATACATACAGGTATAGGTATATAGGTATATATAGCCTGTGTTAGTCGTAGCATAAAGTTTTAGCATAAAAAGACATAAGGGAATGCAGGAGCACCTTTGAGACTATCTGGGAAAAAAGCTTATGCTATCAATTTCTTCTTTGCAGTTAATCTGAAAGATGCAACTGGATTTATTTATGTTTTTGGGGGGCAGATGTATAGCGAATAGCATCTGTATCTCTTAGTGAGCCGCATGGCCAATTCTAGGTCGTATTAGTGTTTAAATTCCTATATCCGGTGTGGGTATATGGGGCCCCAAGACTGTTTTTGTGACCCTCAACCCTCTTAGAACCTTCAGACCACTTTTTTGACCAAATTAAAACGAAACTCACCTCTCCTGGAGGTGTCCAGGGGAAGCAATTCACCTTTTAAGTAGATTGCATCTCCCCCCTCCCCAATAGTTTAATGTTAAAGGCACTAAATAACACAATAAAGCTTGAGTTGGGAAAGAATGGGATTCTACTCTAGCCAATCCTACTACAGCTCTGTGTGCCTGCCTACAACAGACAAGGTAAGCAGAAGCTTCCCTCCAGAACTTCTGAGTATGCATGAATAGCGAAACAGAGAGGAAAAAAGAGAGAGCTGACAAACCTGCCTTACCAGTTATCCCCAGCATGGGGGGAAAAAGGCATAGATAAATAACTTCAGCCACCAAAATGGAAATCAGAGTGGAGGCTGATGAAAGGGGGAAAAATAATCCCAGGATGCATTTTGAAGAATTGTCCAAGTGGTCATGAAAAGGTTCACAGATTTTTGTTTACTAATGTAAAGCTTAGCTGACCAGGCTGTTTCATTTTATGTGTGTATATTGTTAGTTTTCAATGAAAAGTTTGCCAAAATATGTTGAATCTCCCTTTGTTTTTGTGGAGTTGGAACCTATTCTTATTCTTTACATTTCATTTCTTCCTCTGGTATCAAATGTTCTGTTAATGAAGCAATGCCCACAAACATACTTCAAACACAAACAATGCCCACATCTACTTCATTAACTGAGGTACTTCTATAGGCTTTTCTTAGTACCAGCATGTTGAATGTGAGGTGTTCTCATCTTCGTCCCCACACAGTGGTGTGTGTGTGTGTGTGCGCTTTTGTTTATACAGCAGCATCTTGAACTCTCCCCATTTTTATTTCAGGAGCCAGCCAGCCGGCTAGTTATTTTTCTGGAGGCAATCCTCACCTCAGCTTTTGTGACAGGTCTCCCCAGGCAGTGTTCTATTGGAACCATGTGTAACGGCGACTCAGTTAACTGTAGTGGAGCTGAGATGTGCCAAAACAATTCCACAAGCCTGATTAGTTTTCAAGGAGTTTTTGAACGGGTTCTGGAATGAAGTGGGGGAGGAGAATTAATCAGTGTGTAGGCTGGCTAAGGCCAGCTGCTTGCTTTAAAAGGTGACCCTAAATAAGAAAAAGATGCTTTAATGAATGGCCTACATCCACTCACTGGGATCTCTCTGTCAAATCATTCTCTCTGTTTGTATGTGACCAGGCAGCTGTGCCCACATGTATATCTCAAGTACTCTGTATAAGTGTTGTATGCATGGCTGACTGAAGTAAATACAGGGAGCCCGGTAACATCATTATGCAAACAGGAGGCAAACAGCCCTACAGTGCAATTGTTCTCATTTGGCAAGAACAGGCCTGATTAATCCTCTGCTGTCCCACTTTTTCAGCTGCTTCCCAGTTTCTCTCTTACTGCTTTCCCTCTTTGTCCACAGCTTACTTCAGTTGCTGCAAACTGAGTGCAGACTGTACTTTGCACTCTATTAACTCAGCAGGAGGGAGAGGAGAGGAGGCAGAACCTTGCCCTTCCCAGTAGGCTCAGGCAAAAGCAAATTGCTGCAGCCCTTCCTAGCTTGTGACTTCTTCTTAATAATGTTTACAATCTTGTCTACACTTCAATTTTGCTTGGTGACGTGCTTCCTGGTTTTCATCAGTGAAATGCTGGAGGCCTGAAAGGCTAAATCCTCCCTGCTGACCACCCCCCTATCTGCTAGGGCCCAAAGCCGGATCCTTATTCTCAGATTGATGTTTTTATGAGACAAAAATGAACCTGCTGTTATGGAGTATGTCCAGTTCCTTAGAGCACCTGTTGTGTACTGGTAATCACTGGTTAGGAGTATTTAGTTTTAGAAGTGAAAGGTTAAGTGCTTTTTGTCTTTATTGGGCAAGTTCTAAAGGATTCTTTTAAAAAGAAAAAGGAAAAAAAGGCCAAGACAGCAGTGCAAGGATCCCTCTTATTTTCACCAAGGCTCGTGCCTTTAAGAATGTATTTTCTTGTTTTTAATGTTTCCCTTGGGAATGAAATTGATTAGACCAAAGTACGTTGCAATGTGGTGTGGTCAGTTTTATCATTCCTCATCTGTTTGTTTCATTACTTCATTTGAAAATTTTGTTTCCCAAGATTTTCACAGAGAATTCAAAGGAGGCTTACAACTAGAATGAGTAAAGAAAATATATAATGAATATTACATACCAGCTATCGCATGTGTGGAACACTAGTGGGAGCAGCTCCAGCTGATAACTAAACACGGTGAACACACACAATTTTCTCTTTGTTCATAGTGTGCCTTTCCTGTTCAACACTTGTCCTGCCAAATCCATTGCATTTGGAGAATGATCAAGCTACTATTTCTAAATCAGGACTGTAGTCCCTGAGCTCCCTTTCAAGTGTTTCCTGCTCCTATATTCTTTCTCCTCTATGACAACACTGCCTTTCTGCTTCTTTTTGGAACTGATGCAGCTATTCCTCTGGTCCTCTTTCTGCTGCTTTCTGTTGCATATCCTCTCTCCTCATCTTCCAGGAATTTGTTAATAGTTGAAGTGACTCAGGATACAGAGTCTCAGGTATTCAATGGTACCTGATGCCTTAGAATCTTCTTTCCCACTGCTTCAGTCACACTGCTTTAACTCCATCCCACCATACCATGGATGATACTCTTTGCTTAATTCAACCCCTTCTTGTCTCCCTTCCTCCCCTGTGCTATCATCTACAGCAGAGGTGGCCAAAGTGTGGCCTGTGGGCCACAAAGAGCCATATTTGTGGCCCTCACAGTTCCCAGGCATTTTTTTTGCATTTTTTTTTCTTTTTTCTTTTTCTTTTGGTCCAAAATGCCACAAAATGATATCTAGTGGGTGTGGAGGACATTTCCACCATGTCTGAAGGCCTCACCAGGGGTCAAAATAGATTTTTGCAAAATTCCCCAACATTTTTTCCTTTAAAATGTCCTGGGGTGACAGGAAGGGCCAAAAACATGGTGAGAATGCCCCCATCTCCTAAAAGGGTGTTTGGGGGCATTTCCAGGCAAAATGTTTGAATTTTTTTTGCAGGTGCAGCTCTCCAAGGAATCCTGGGGGGTTTAATGCAGGCCCCTAGCCTTGACAGTTGACCACTCCTGATCTACAGTGACAACTGACCATACAGAAGCCTGTTCTACCACTTTCTACTCTTGAAAAAAATGGGCTTTTTTTCTGTTTTCTCAGAAGCTGTGACCACTTTGCTCTCAGGACACTTTAACTCTGCAGTGCTCCTGTCTCCTGTGGCAACTCTATAGGTTGTCCTTCATTTGCATATAATTTCTTACCTATGCACAGGGTTTTAATTGGGGGCAGTGCACACTGTTAATTTCATTTGTACAGATCCTCTGCAAGATGGCCAGAAGGATTAAATCTGCTTTGTGGTGACAAAGAGTACCAGCAGAGAAAACATGTCCTTGATGTTTGCTTTTACATTTGATGTGAGTTGTACAATCTGGATTCTGCTGAGTTGTTGCAGTTCCCAGTTTATGAAGAACTTGTGGGCAAAATAGGTCTCTGTCTTTGCATTTTCTAAAAAATATAGAGAATTAACTATCCTTCCTATTCAGAAAACTTATCTATTCATATTTTTGTGTCTATCTACTTGTTTTATACTTCCTGAACCAGTACACAAATGGAAACATCATTATCCTGTGAATGCTGTGATTTTGCAATGCAATTCTTCAGTTAAAAATATGTATGTTGAAAGGAAGGTGTACACCAAAAATGCATGTTAGGGAAACAATATACAAAATGCACTATATTAGGAAACATTGCTAACAAAATTGTGTACATTAGAAGAATAGTGTATAAAATGTGTTTGAATTTTTATAAAATAAAAAAGTCACAGATTGTTGCAAAAAACCCATGATGAAATAAATGTAAGCTTGGGAAACTGAGAAATTGAGAGAGACTCATGATCAGATCTGTAGGCATCTTTTAGAGTGCATCTTTCTCCTGCACCTATGATTAGCAATAAATAAATAGAAATAAAAGCAAAACCAAATGAAAGCAATTGCTTTCAGCAGGAGAGGTTTAAACACATAGAATTTATATTTTCATGATTTGGTTTGGCTTATTACTTTGATTAGTCCTAACAATGTGTGCTGGGCTGCACAGAATTAGGCTACGCGTGGACCTTGCCTAGAAAAGAGACAAGACCTAGAAAGTGAAAATGGCAGAGGCCAAGATGAGGTGATACAGCAGTAAGGAGTAATTAATGTGCCTCAGTCTGAACTCATAATATAAACCAGACACTTAGGAGAAGACCTTTTGTCTTTGCCTGGCCAAGGCCAGCCGAGGGAGACAGAATAAAAACCTGAGTATCGTTAACATGAGGGTTGAAGTTTTTCCAGATTCAGACACATTTCCTCTTACGAATGTAATTTTCATAGAACTCAGTGAGGCTTAGTTTTGAGTGTGCATGTGGTAAGGTAGAGTGGCCAAGCCCCAGGGTTCCAGGTGTAAACCAGAAGTGACATGGATTTCATTTCCTTTTTCGTATGACCTCTTTTCAGGGGCAGAGACATGTGAGGGAGGAGCAGCAATTCTCCATATTTTGCCAAAAAATGAGGATCAGGGCTTGCAGAAAAAGCCTGATGGCTGCACAATTCTCTCTCCCATGGAATTGAAGACTGTTAGGACAGTTTATTTCTTAATAGCCCATATGAATCTAGACTAAACAGGTGACATCCAGATGATGTTCCTGTGTTCTTCCTGATGACTAATGATGTACAGTATACAATATACAAGTGCTAGGTACTGATGACACTGTAGTAAATAATTTCTTTCTTGATCTTGTCAATCAAATTTTTTGTCTACACATTTGTGAGTCCAAAGAAATTATTCCATACTCCTGTAATGCCAAATACAGATGTGCAACATCTTGTCTGAAATTGTCCCTCTGTTAGTTGACTCACTGAGGGCTTATATTTTAGGCTTTGAACAAGGCAGGAGATGATGGATGCTGGGGCCTGACCAAACTGGACTGCCTTCCTCTAAATAAATAGCCTGGATGCTGTGGGGAGGTGATTTGGAGGAGCTTTTGTTGATTCAATTGCAATTCATTCTTCTTTCCTAGAGAGACATTTGGAATGTGAATTTCAAACCATTCTGGAGCCAAGAAAAAGAAAACAAACAAACAAACAAACAAACAAGAAAAGAAAACCTAACAGTGTTTTAGTGATGCAGCTCCTCTGGCTCAGCAGCTCCTGAAAGAAAGACCACTTAAACTTTTTTACATTCTGTGGTTCAAACAGCATGTATAAATCCTATTTTGATAATCAGTCTAGAGAAGGGATGCTGCTCTGTAGCAAAGACATGCTTTGCTTTGCATGCAGTAAGTCACATTTTCAAAGCCTGGAAAAGTTACTCTTTTGGGACTGGAACTCACAGCAGCCATAATGGCTAAGGGATTCTGGGAAGTGCTGTTCAACAAAAGTAGGTTTTCTAAGTTTTACTCCTTTTTCAATCCCCATGCTCACTTACTAGGGCTGGAAAAGATTCCTGGGTTCTGTCTAAAACTTTAGAGAGATGCCATCAGGCAGCATAGATGATACTGAATCAGACAAACCAGTGTCCAATAGAATGCAGCTTCAAGCTGGATTCAAATTGCAGAAAAAGAGGTTCGACCTAAAAATTAGGAAGAACTTCTTGATGATGATAGCTGTTGAACAGTGGAACAGGCAGAGAGTGGTGGAAAATCCTTCTTTCGAGATTTTTGGATGGCCATCCCTCAGGAGTCCTTTCACTGTGTATTGCTGAATGGCAGGAGTTTCATTAGATGATTCTTAGTATTCCTTCCAACTCCATAATTCTGTGATTCCTACATTCTTTTGTGTTTCTGATGTGATGGATGTCCCTGTTTTTTGCAGGTAAACCTTGTGCACTTGAGTAAACTGTTTGTCAGCTTTAGCCTCAGGTTGTATTTGACAAAGCTATCTTTAACGGGCATATTTTTGGAGAAAACGGGTTTGGAACTGGGTAGAGGTCAAGAAGCACATATAATGGACTCTTGTCTCAGGCCTTGTTATGCAATTTGATAACTTGTTGTTGTTGTTGTTGTGTTCCTTCAAGTCGTATCTATCATGGAGTTGTGTGTGTGTGTGTGTGTGTGTGATGCACCCATGGTCACCTGGTCGAGTGGGCAGACTCTGGTTTCCAAGGTTGTAGTCCAGTGCTCAAACCACTACACCAAACTGGCTCTCTTGATAAGCTGATTCTGGTCTAAATAGCCTTAATCTGTGGTCAGAAAAAATAACCCCAGTGTGGATATCCTTGACTGTTCAGTCATCTTTCTGCAGACCATTTGACTGCATGGACTATCTATGCAAGACTATCTTATGGTCCAGAAACCACAGTTTGATGACTTTGATCTGCTGTTACTCCAGTTCCATTAGGTTTGCAGAGTAAGCCAAGGATAGCTGAACTGAATAGAAATATTTTTCTTCTTATTCTTTCCTGGGTTTAACTGAGCAGAACTTGTCTTCTTTAGTATTCTTCTTGTTTGCTTCTGTTGCTCTGCTGAGAATTAGCCATTTCCCTATTTCCTCTCCCCCTCTCTTTTCCCAATCAGATACCATGAGTTCTCCTTCCCATCTGTGGACCTGTGTGTGCAGGTTGCACACTGGGTTGGTGTCATCTGGGAAAAGGTGGTCAGTATTTTCTTTCATGGCTGTCTGGGGCACTGGTGCAAACTGGCATGTGGCGAATGCTTTGCATCAAATCTACAGGCTGACACGGAGTGATGGAGCAGAAAGAGTTGAGCGATGGGAAAGGAAGGAGATGCTAAATTGGAGAGGTTGTGCGTAATCTGTGGGGGCGGGAGGAGAAACTCGTTCCAATTCTTGGGAATATTTTAAAGCCAAGAATTTAAAAAATGTCCTTTAATAAAAAGTCTCCTTTATTTAACCTTGTGTTTTTATAAACTGTGGTTTTAAAACTCCCCCTCAGGCTGCTGGAGCTCAAGCATCATCTCAGATATTTATATCTTCTTGTCTCTTTTCCATTCCCTTCTTATGTGGAAAGCCCACCCAAGGGGATTCTGGGACACAAGAGGATTTAGAAACAAAGGGGCTGCCACAGTGGATCAGTCAAGCCAGCCCAGAATCTTCTCCCCTGGCAGAAGAGGGGATTTAAAAAAAAAAAAAAGGTATTTCAGCCATCTAATAGGCTGCTGCTAGTGGTGGCTCAAATAGTGGCTGTGTTATACCTTGAAATATAGCATTTTTCACAGTGCATAACTAGGAGGGTTACTAAAAGCTAATGAGAAGGATTGTGGGAATATTCCCAGAATGAAAGATTGCAGTATAAATAGTGAAATTAGAAAAGCTGCTTTCTCTATAGCACAAGACGTCTTTCAAAAATCTGTAGTTTTTCCTCCAGTATGATACTGGCTGGGGGATTAGTGAAGGAGGGCTGGAGAAATATAGATTTATAGTGTTGGGTTGAAGGAGCATGTTTGCAGTAAGCAATGCAATAAAACCTGTGCTCAGGAAGAATGGGATTCTGCTCTAGCTGGTTTCCCTGTACCTGTGTGTGCTTACCTACAACAGGTAAGCTGCCTTCACGATCCTGTGCTAAGCGTGCATGAACAGCAAAAGAGAGAGAAAGGGGGAAAGCAAACTGGTCTGTCTCACCAGCAACCCCCAACATGTTAAAAAGTATAGACCTATAAGTCTGGCCACCAAAATGGAAATTATAGCCAAAGCAGAGGCTGGTGAAAGAAAAAGAAAAAATCTCTGGATGTATTTTGGGGGGGGCATTCAAGTGGTCTGTAGAAGATTCAGAATGTTTTCATTTACTTATGCAAGGCTTACCTGACCTGCTTATTTTATTTCATATGTGCATGCTATCAGTTTTCAATAAAAACTTTGGTGAAATATTTTGAACAGTTGTTGTGTACCTACAAGTTGTTTCCAACTTATGGTGACCCTAAGGCGAAACTATCACTGGGTTTTCTGGGGCTAAGAGTGTGTGAGGCACCCAGTGAGTTTCCATGGCTGAGTGGGGAATCGAACCCTGCTCTTCAGGGTTGTAGTCTTAACAGTCAAACCACTACACCACGCTGGCTATCACACCACAGTGGCTCTTACTTTTCTTTTTTTGTGATACAGGAACCTATCTCTATTCTTTCCATGTTATTTCTACTTCTGATACCAAATTTCCAGCTAGTAATGTCTGGGAACACATCTACTTTGTTAACTGAGGCATATCTATTCATAGTTTCAGTTGAATTGTTGCAGTGCTTTGAAGTGATTATTTGAAGGTTTTGTCACGGACCCAGTTCTTCATTGGGTTTATTACTGCAAGTTCATTTGAATGGTGCACGAAACTTGTAGCTGAGACAGCAATGAACCTTGCAGGCAATATCTCCAACTCAGCGCTGTGGGGTTATATAAATAAAATCAATTGTCTATATGGGTGTGTTCACCCATCCACCCACCATGGTAGGAATTAAAATCAATAGATGGATTTTTTAAAAAGCAGCAGCCAAGAAGATGAGGGCTACAAGTCACCTACATTTGAAACAATTAGATAGATTAGTGCTTAGTACTTCCTTCTCAACCCTGGGATTGAAAGAGAGGAGCAGGAAAGCAGAAGATGGAACAGTATTCTCTACCACAGTGCAGACGACCAAGAGGACCAGTCTTTCCTTCTTCCTAGCCATACTCTCCTTAGACTGATGCTCTGGACTGAATATAGCCAGTGGTGGAACATGAACCTTGGGGATTCTGGGGGTTACAGTTCAAGCAAATTACTTTTCCAAGTTCTGCATTAAATACATGGTCACATTCAGATATTGTCTGAATTTCAATATCAGGCTATAGCGGGATTGTGTCATTGTATGTGGCAAGAGAGGTTAACCCTTCTTACCTGTGCCACACAGTCCTCAACAATCTCTTCCCCAACGCTGCTGTTTGCTTAAGATACAAACTACTCCTGATGACAGTACTGGCTTTCTCTCCCCTTACAAAGGGGGGAAAATGTAGCTTCCAGAAGATACGTTTCAACTGAACTGCTACAAGAGACAGAAAGTTTAAGCCCTCCTCTCTGTGTTTCTTATTCTCATTCTTAATAACTCCCCTTCACAGCTGCCATTTATTATTTTTTAAAAAATCCAAAATGATAACCCTGCATTGAATGGAATTAGTAGTTTAGACATAATGAGTAAGCTGGCCCAGTCCTTTGGGCCTAGCCCAGCTTGCTTATTCACTCAAGAACAGAATTTAGAGAAGCTACTGTTGTGGAAAACAATGCCCAAAATCCCCCAGGAGCTTTTCTGAGCCTTGCTCAACAATTACCTTAGTTCCTGCCTCAGCTTCTTCTAACTTAAGAAACTGCTTGTATCAGACTGGAGGAAGATTTGCCAACAGAATTTGCTGCTGCTGCTGCTGCTAGAGCTCCTCTCCTTTCTGAATGTGATCTTTGAAATTTCATGGACTTGTAATTGGCAAATAAATAACTTCTGAACTGAAGCACAGATGTAGACATAACCTCACTGGGATGAATAGAAATAACATCTGACAATGATCGTGAAGTACCACAAGGCCTTGAGTTGGTATTTTCTGTGATCTGGCTTTGACTAGGCATGATCTGAAAGGCTCACTGGGAAGTGTTGGGAGAAAGTGGGGGCAGTCTCATGGCTGTTCCTCCTGACTCCCCCTCCACGGTTGGAAATCAAAGCTGTGTGTGCACATTCGGACAATGTACAACTTGTCTGGTGCCCCCTCCCATGCTAGCTTGCTGTGCTCAGGTGCAGTGGACCACACTGTTTTGTGAATGTTAAAGTAGTGTGCAATTGCTCATCCCCTTGGTATCCACTGGTAGAATGGGAGATCTGGGTGGAAAGCTGGAGTATTGTCTTGTCTGTCTCAGACAGCAAAATTATCTCAAACCAGCCATTCTCTGTGGTGCTTTAGTTTCTGAGAACAAGGTATCTAATTACAGTTTGCATTAAAAAATCTACCTCCAAATGAAAAATAAATGAATGCTTCATGCAACAGAAGAATCTTCTGAAGCTGAATAAATTAAATACACTGAAGAAGAGATTCTGTGTTAAAGGGAGATTCTAGTTAGCAGAGGGCAGAGGGTTGGCTTCTTTGTTCTCCAAAGCTGCATTTGGATAGAATCCACATTGCCCCAGAGTTTCTGAATGCAGTCTTTTATATAACAATTATGTTGTTGATTTGATATTAGTTCAAATATCTGGTATGGCAAGTTTTGCTGAGTTGCAAAGAGTCAGATATAATTGGTTGATCTGGCTGCAAAATCAGGAGAAACTTTTGAAGCATTTGAATATGCTCACCTCTCCCTCAATATGTTCTGACAACTCAATATAGTTTATGATTATACAGTCATCCCTCCACATTCACTAAGATTAGGGGCACAGAACCCCTGTGAAAGTGAAAAAACCATGAGTAACTCTAGGCCCTCCCAAACCGCATTTAACACACAATAAAAGTATGATCATGATATTCAATCTGTTGTGGATTCCTTTGAGGCATTAGAGTTCCTTCATAAGGCAGAAGTGGGTGGCTGGTGGGGCTTACTGCCACCTTTGCAGCTGCCCCACACTACTTTTAACAGGGGCTTACTAGCCTCATTTGCAGTTTTTCAGCCTCACGAGGCTTGCAGTCCCTGTTAAAAATGGCAAGGGAGGCAACAGAGGTGACAGCAAATCATCCGTGAATAATCAAATCCTCAGAAGTTAAACCCACAAATGTGGAGGGCTGACTGTACTTTGTCCAGGAATAGAAATCCTCACTTACATTCAAGGGAGAGTCTTTTGCAGAAGTGAACTCAAAGTGAGTACCACATTAAAATAAATTTCACTCTATGTGTGTATGCGTGCTTGCATGCATACATACTGCTTTTGCTTCCCTTTGTTCTTGGAGATGCTTTGAATTTTAATTCCTGCAACACTAAGTGCAGTAAGTAGATTGTGAAACATTTATTTTTCTCATCCAGCATTTTATACTCTTTTTTCAATTTATTTTCTTACTCCTGTTAGAGGGATCCATGCAAAAGCGAGCCTTGTTAATTGCTATTCATGTGTATGTGTTTGGGTGCACACACCTTCAAATTGCCTGTCAACTTATGGCAACCCTATGAATTTCCTAGGGTTTTCTGGAATACTCAAATGTGGTTTTGCCCATCCCTTCCATTGAAATATAAACTACAGGGCCTGGTATTTGTTGATGGTCCCCCATCCAAGTACTAACCAGAGCTGACCCTGCTTAGTTTCAAAGGCCTTTCCACAATGCACCTTTTCACGGAGCTGGGGTGCAGGGATCGCACGAGCAGCCTCCAGTGAGAGGCTCTCACATCCCGGTTCCTTCAGTTCCGCAACTGCCACCCACTCGCGCAAGAGCCCCGCCTCTTCCTTCCGCAGTGCAACCTGAGAGTTTCCCAGGCTGCGCTGGGGCAGGAAGCATGAGTGCTGCAGCTCCGGAGCTCTGCATGCATGGCAAGTTTGCGCGGGGCCCCGGAGCGATGTGCAATAGTGCACCATTTTCAGCTCAAAGCTGAAAATGAAAAAGTGTGCGAGTGGTGCCTGCCAGACCCTGGAGCATCGTGCAATTGTGAGTGGACTGCTCCTCACATTCGCGCGATGCTTGAGGGGCCCTTTTGCATGGCAAATGCTGTGCGAGAAGGGCCCAAGACCAGGCAAGATGTAGTGTAGTAATAATGCACTGCACTTGGAAAAGGGAGGATTGGGTTCAAATCTGTTCAGTCATGAAGTCTATGTTCATGGCTCTGGGCAAATCACTGTCACTCAGCTTATCCTACCTCACAGGATCATTGTGAGGACAATACAATCTCAAAGATGTTATTCTGATCAGAGTCCACCATGCCTGCTCCAAAATCCTTACTTGGTTGCCCAGAATTTTCTTTTTTTTTTTTTAATTCAAATTACCACTCCTAGAAGGGGATTCTGGGAACTGTACTCAAAAATTAGCAACTTTTCCTAGTCCTGATTTGCCCAAATGAATAAACCTTCTTTTATGGACTGTGATTTTTCTCTGCATTTGTTTGTGGTACATCTCACAGAAATTGTGAGACAGCCATATAGACCTAATTTGATACCCCTAGTCTTCAGTAAAAATTCCTGTTCTGTGTGGATAAGTTACTCTGCAAGAAGAAGAATGGTTTGGGAGTTGTGATAAAGTATAGATAGTAGATAACCTGGATCACTGAGGAGTGTGATAGAACTTGGAAGTGTAGGAAGGTAGCAGTAACAAATCTTGGCCAAGCAGACAAAGGTTGTTTCAGACTACACATTATAGCATTTTGATACCAGCTCCATCGTATAGCATCTGAGATTTGTAGTTTCATGAAATATCGGGAATTCTTTGCCAGAGAGCTGTAGTGCTTCACCTGCCTACAAATTCCAGGATTTCACAAGATGCAGGCATGGCAGTTAATGTGGCAATGTGGTGCAGTGTGAAAGGGGTCTTCATCCTTGTGAAATTAATGTGGTGTGTTAGAGTGTATCCACATTGCGTGATTGTAACACTTTGATATTGCTTTAAATTCCATGGTTCTATCTTAGGATTTGTAGTTTGGTGAGATACTGTAACTCTCTAGGGCACTCCCTGAACTAGAGCGTTAGAGCCTTCTGGAAGAGACTTCTAAGAACTTCATGGAAATACGGATCCCAGGATTCTGTAGAATGGAGCCATGGCAATTCAAGCGGTATCAGAGTGCTCTTAACTGTGTAGTGTGGATACACCAAAGGTGGTAGCAGAGACTCCAGGGATAGGAATGTGCTTCTCTGCATTACCTTACAGGGAAAGGTTTAATGCAACAGTTTTGCATTAAAGAAAATAAAGGGTTTAATGCAACAATTTTGGAACAATGAAACTTCCGTTCCAGCACTACAGGCTCATTTGCTGTGTTGATATTTTCTAGCAGACCCCATCTCTGCCAATACTTTTTGATAAATTTTTGAAATCTAGGTGCTTTTTCCTCAGCAGAGTGAACTGAGGAACTAAATTGAATTCCACTCTTGGGTGATTCCTACCATTGGAACACTAACACACTCATTACTCTTTCCCTCTCTGGTTCATGCTTTGTTAGTTGGTTCTGTTTTCTGAGGCTTATATTTTTGTAAATAATTCTTATCTTTCTGTGTCTCTTCTTTCCCATAGAATCATCACTGCCAAGCCCCGTAAGTGAACTTGTTTAAAGTCTTAATCATTTGGACTCTGAGATACACAGAGGTACTGTGGAGATTTCCCTAGAGTCATGTACTGTTTCCAGATTCTGTTCCCTTTGTGATCTCCTATCAAATGTCCGTGGAAATACTAAACAAGCTCATGATAAAAAGGCAGCACTCTGTGTCTTAGAACCTTGCCCCCTCCCCACCTTGCTTGGAAAGGTTTCTTTTTTTAGACTATACCTCCCAGAATCCTCCAGCCAGGATGACCACAGACATGCTGGCTGGGGGATTGTGGGATATATGATCCAAAAAACATAATGGTCCTAAGTTCTACTTAAAAAAACAGGAACAGCCAGAACCCAATTAGCTTGAGTTCTTTAAGCACAAACCAGTTTACATGCCAGTGGTCTACCAGCTTGTGGAAGGACAACAGAGAAGGAATTCCCAAGTCCAGAGAAGACTGGTTGTTGAGAATTCTCTCTTCTCATTTTCATACCTGTCCTGCTTTCTGATGGTGACAGGTGTGAGATAAGGGACAGGTGTTATCAAATGGCGAGGCAGCATCAGCATGGTCTAGTGGTTTGAGCATTGGACTGTGACCTTGGACACCAAGGTTCAGTTCCCTGCTTGGCCATGAAAACCCACTGGATGACCTTGGACATATTACACAGCCCCAGAAAACCCCATGACAGATTCACCTTGGGGTGGTCATAAGTTGGAAATGACTCAAAAGTACACAACAACATTATCAAGCGGTTAGTAAAGTCATTGCCAGTTGGAGGATTGCTGCTGACATACAGCCTGGCTTCAGAAGTCCTCTCCTGATTGGAGAGTGCTTGGATTGGTAGAACTTTGTGGTATGAACATAGATGTGTCATAGTAGGACTGAGATATTAGTAATAGAGATTTTTTTTGCCAGTTTGCTCTCCAAGCAGTAGGAATCAATGAGAGCTGGAACATGTTTCTCAGTTCTCACAACAAGGGGCATTAGGAAAAGCAGTATTGGAAGGAGAAGAGCATGTTGAGGAGGGAGAGACTTAAAAGCCATTGGGAACATTAGGATGGAGGAAACTGAAATGCAGTGCAGATGGAAGTTGCCAGAACAGAACAGAAAAGCTTCTGAAAATCTGTATATTTAGCTCAGTGAGGTATATACACAGAAATCTACAGCCAGCTCAGCTGCTTCAACCCCTCCCCAATGGAATGAGTCATCAGCTCTGAGATCTAAAGTTAGTCTCATGTCACAGCTTTATATTTTCGTTCTCTCTCTTTTTTATTCTCTTGCTATTTTCAAAGGTGTGGGAAAAACCAGGCATTACATTCTGGAAGCAAACATGCACACCCCAACTACCCTGCTGCCAGCCATGGTGGGTGGTAGCAACCACTGCATTACGGTTTGCTGGGCTTTGCATACAAAGACAGCTCTCATATCGAGCTAAGATGCACCCTGACCTTCAGCAGCTTGGTATCCTTGCATGTTCTTCCCTGTAGTTGCATGCACAATAGCTATGACTCATAGGTGCTCAAGCTGCTGTGCATAATAAACTGAGGGATTTATCGGGGGCCAAGATGGTTTCCAAATTTTGGGGGCTATAGAGAAAACATCACTGCCATCATAACCAGCCTTGAATTTATTCTTGGATCCTATATATGGGGCAGGGCTAATAGCTCCTCCCACTTTTACCCTTTTCCAGAATCAAGAGAATCGTATCCATCTGTTTACCATAGAGAGGCAGGAGGAAGACGGTATAGTTCTGAAAGGAGGAGAGGATGCACACGTAAGGCTCATTCAGTGTTTGTTCCTGGAGATTGCCTCTAACTTGAATCTTTCCCTTCAGTGTATCTGAAACTGACATAATCTCATGGTACAACGTCTACCCATACTCCTTGGTGTTGCAGGTGGTGGCTGTTGTAGGTCTACTGCAGCTACAGCCATACAGTGTCCAGAGGAAGTTATGAATTAATCATGCCACAACTGAAATACCTTGCATCTTAGTGACCCACTATTCTGTTTCTCTTCTGCCCCCCCCCCCCCGTTTCATGCTTGTGCAAACAGTGGTACAGTTTAACCAGGACTCACAGGGGTCAATGTGTCAACCCTTTTTAAATTAGCAGGAATGATGATGGCATTTACTGCTTCCTGTCCCAGGTTTTCCTGCTGCTTTTGAATTTAGCTGTGATGCTAATAACAGCTGGGGATGAATAGATTTCCCCAACAACAATATTATTGTGAGCTATTCTTGTTGTAATGCACATTTGGGGTGACTTCCATACTGCACAGTTACAGTGCTATGATACCACTTTAACTGGCACAGCTGCATTCTGTGGAATCCTGGACTTTGTAGTTTGTTGAAGCATTAAAGCTGTTGGGCTGGCTATTCTAAATATTCTTTTCTAAACAGCAAATGAGAGCCAGCATGGTCTAGTGCTTTGAGTGTTGCACTTCAACCCTGGAGACCAGGGTTTGATTCTCCGCTCAGCCGTGGAAACTCACTGCGCACACCAGTGGCACACCACACACTCTCAGCCCCCAGAAAACCTTGTAATAGGTTCACTTTAAGATCATGATAAGTTGGAAATGACTTGAAGGCACACAACAACAACAAACAGCAAATCCCAGACTTCTATTGGGTGCTGCCATGGCAGTTAAAATGGAATCAAAGCACTATAATGGTGTATTGTGAAAATTCCCATGGTCTTGAATGGGGCCCCATTAGTATTAGCTGTGGGAACTGTCACAATGAGCATCTACATTTCAAAATTCATCATTACTGAATACTAAACCAAAGGCATGAAGAAATGCTGTATGGATGTGCCTTTTTAAGGAAAAGAATGAATAAAGTTCTGAAGGAATTCTGTGTGTAGCCCTACAGCAGACATGGCCAGCTTCTGTACTTTATTTTCAGAAGTCACTCTGTTTATCATCCAGTGCTGTATGGGCCAGGAATGTATTTTGCTACACAAACTCAAGCCTTAATTAATGATCAGGCAGCAGCTTAACAGTAGGAGGATAGAAGTAACAAGCTGCTTGTAATTGGCATTTCAGGGAGTTCTTACAGATTAGAGCAGAGGTGGGAAATGTGGAGACCTCTGCATCTTGTTGAACTCCAACTCCCATCATCTCTGACCACTTGGTACAGTGGACAGAGCTGATGGGATTGGAGTCTGGCAATATTTGGAGGGTTACAGGTTTCCCATCCATTGCCTAGTGATTGTGATTGTAAAAGACCCAATATTAGGGGAAGGCTGAAGTTCAATCAACAAGTTTAGCCTGGCAGATGCCCACAGTGTTAAGAGAGTTTATTTTTCATTATTGTTATATTGATTTATATCCCACTTTTTCACCCAAATTGAGACTCAAAGCAGCTCACAATATAAAAAAGCAATACAATTAAAAACATACAAAAAGTGAACATTAAAATAGCATTAAGTTGTTTACAATATTAAAACAATTCACACCTCAAGTTAAAAGAATAAAATGCAACTAAAAAGATAGAAAGTTCCTAAAAATAGTTCAGGTTAAAACAATACAGCACCCCCTAGCCTGATACTTTAAAAACAGTCTTTCTTCCACTCAGGAACTTCCATTTGTGTCATAGTTTGGCATGGCATTTTAATTACAGACTTGTATTAGATGTATACCACCCAAGGAACCCAGGTTGGACAGAGAAGGGAAACTCTTTC
Source organism: Cyclura pinguis (assembly GCA_030412105.1). Classification (NCBI taxonomy): domain Eukaryota; kingdom Metazoa; phylum Chordata; class Lepidosauria; order Squamata; family Iguanidae; genus Cyclura; species Cyclura pinguis. The sequence goes on from CM059603.1 coordinate 39,951,644, forward strand.
AGCAGCAGGAGGTCAATTGGTGGTGTACTGCTAATGCCAGAGTGTGTAGTAAAAATTTTCCCACTTCCTGTTTATGTATTATTTTACTCAATCAATCAATCAATCAATCAATCATATGTTCCTATACACTCTACCCATAGTGTATACCAGCACTAGTTCCACCTTTCCATTCCAGCTTTTCTCACCTCCTGCCTGGTGTAACTCAGCAGGGGGAGTTTGGGGGCCATATTTTGCCCACCATATTTTCCTACAGAAAACAGGAGGGCTAGTTTTAATCAACACAAATATTTTTGACAGTACTCCCTTCCTTGACTCTCCAATGTCTAATTAGAGTAGAGCAGGCAGACTGATCACCATTGTCTATATATTCCTATGCTCTCTTTGACCTTTCTTTTGTCTGTCCACTTCCTTTTCATTGTATAGTCCCTCCTAACTGTAGGTCCAACAATGCAGTTTCCCCTTGTATTCTTGCTATCTATACTCTTTGGCTCCTCCTTCTTCCACTTACTATCTTCACTATGAAATCCCTTCAACACTTGCTCTTTGAGCTAGTTTACTTTGTCCCATTCATAGCCACCTCCTCCCTTCAACATAAAATGCAATCATACATCATAAGAACTATGTGGTTTCTAACAAACCTCCTTTTCAGAACCTTCTTTCCAATTATCCTTTTCTTGCTTTAGTTTTTCCATCTCCTTTGCCCCTTTCCCAAGGCTCTTTCCAATCTACCAATCCCTCAAGTTCCCTTCCTAGTGTATTGATTACCATCAGTGTCTTTGTCCCTTTGCTTCTCTTAGGTCCACAGAAACCTTTCCAGTTCCTAGCATGTATGAGACTTTAAGCACTAATAGCTCCCCTGCTCCACAGAATCAGGATTGCTTTGTGTATAAGCCGTTTAGCTCTTGGAATAACTGAATATACTAAGCCACTCCACTAGCTCAACCAACCTTTCTCAGGGGCTTCGCAAACATAACACTGTATAGTTATTGAGTAGCAGGTACCAGCCAAGCAGAGGTTAGGGACAGGGCACAAGATTATACGAATCTTCTTTTCCCTGCTAATAACTTGCAGAAATGCAAGTTTGAGAGAAGATGTGGAAGAGCAAGAATTAGGATAGAAACATAAAGGTGATTATTTCAGATACAAAACTAGAGGCAATTTTGTCTGAATGGGCAAAAGTTTGAGCTCCCCAGGTGCCCTTATCAAACAAAACCATATGAGAAATGTGACAGAAATCTACACCAGCCAATTAGGTGGTAATATGCCACCCTCAAAGAGAAGAGCATCGTTTACTTTTTCCATTCTTTCAACAGTAGTGTAGATATACCCTTTAAATAAAAAATACTGAGGAATAAGACTCAGATGTCTATGGGTAGAGTCAAGAATTGACTTTTAAAATGTAGTCTAAGACAGTGATTCCTCATCTCTGGGTCTTCGGATGTTGTTGGACTAAACTCCCCAAACCCCTGATAATACCGATGGGTGATTCTGGGAGTTGAAGGCCAGCGGCACTGGACTGCTACATTCAGATTATATTCTACGATCACATAGAATTTAAACTGTAACTAGAAATCTAGCCCCACTCCCTGAATTAAAGCAGTGTCAAAGGGCAGTGGGACTCCCAGAACCTAACATTCAGTACTATGGTTTTCACTCACTCGTTACTGACCTCTGTTATAGGACACACCTCATCTCAAGCACTGACCATCAAAGAAGACAGCAATATACTTTCCTCATTAATGGACTATATTCCAAGAAGTCTTTTTCAAGGACTATATGCAACATACTGCATTTGGATGTTTTATGAGTACCTAGGGTATCTTAGGCAAAAGTTTCTCGTCCACAGAGAAGCCCCCGAATCTGATAAGGTATATGTTAATCAGACCCAAAATGTTTTCATATAAATTTTGAAAACCATACTGACAACAATGGCAGCAACCCCTAAATGAATTAATAAATCTAGAAGTTAATATTCTTATGCAATGGACACTGAGACATTCAATTATTTGTTTTTCTGTCTTTTTTCAAACATCAACCTGATTCTGCACCCCCCCCACACAACTTGAAATGAGTAAACAAACAAATTCTGAACAGCCTTCATAATTGCTTTCTTTTAACATTTATAATGAGGAATTTTAACAGCTAGCAAAGTGTTGGGCAAGGCTCTGGAGACCAGAGTTTCAATCCCTGCTTAGCCATGGAAAGCCACTGGGTGAACCTCTCAGGCAAGTCGTACTCTCTGAGCTTCAAAGGAAGGCAAGGGCAAATCTCCTCTGAACAAATCTCGCCAAGAAAACTCTGTGATAGGCTTGCCTTTAGGATCGCCATAAATTGGAAACAATTTGGAGGCACACAACAACGACAACAAGATCTGAAAAGATGCTTTGTTCCGTGTTGACCTCCCACCCCTGAAACAGACAAACAGAGAGCTGAGTTGTTCTTTCCAAGAAGTTATGGCATCGGTGGCCCTCTGTAGACACCTAAGGGAGGAGCAGTATATTTGAGGTAGTCAAGGCATTGAGCCTCCACAAGTAAAACACAAACCACAAAAATGCTATAAGCCTCTGGTTATTGGCTTTCAAATCCAGAGAACCCTAGATGAAGCACTTGGATACTCCCACCAAATTTTTGTCACAGATAACAGGGGTGAGAACTGATAACACTACTACCTGGATCTGCACGTTCATGCATATTATGACTCAGCTTTTTCAAACCTGTTGTCCCCGGATGTGTTGGACCCCAAGCCCACAATTCCCAGCCAGCATATGATGTGGTTCAATGTATCAGGAGGGTTCCAGGTTGGAAGAGACTGTTACATATTGTGAGGGGACAACCCTTGATCTAAAGCTGCTCTCTCTGTGTGTGTGTGTGTGTGTGTGTGTGTGTGTGTGTGTGTGAGTGTGAGTGTGAAAGGGGAGGGAGAGGATCCTCCTCCTTGTCCTGCATCCTTTTGTCTGAAGCTGTTTACCATCAAACAAGGCACAAAGTGTAGTCCTTGCCCCTTTAAGTAAAATCAATAGCTATCTCTGAAGCCCATTTCCAGATGGGATTTCATTGCCCAGGGCCTTTAGAACTGAACTATATACCCTTCTCCTTTTATCATGAGCATCATTGATTCAGGTGATGAAAAGGGCACTCATATTATTTTTCTCTAAAGCCACAATAGCCTGAGGTGAAGGAGGCAGTGGGGAAACCTGTGCAGAAGCTATGGTGTGTGCGTATATGAAAACCAGTTTATAATAAATAGACTTGAATCAGATCTGGAGTTTCTGAGCTCTAAATGGAGTTAACAGCCTCATCTCCTCTGATTCCAAACTTCACATGTCACAAGGGTGAGATTCATTGTGCAACATGTGGTCCAAATTAGCAAAGCAATGTGAGCAAGGAGTTAAGGCAAGGTTTAGAAATAGGTACACACTCTGTGAAGGTCCAAAGTGAGACAAAACACATTTCCCAGTACCCACTTTATATACACTAAACAGGTAAGTTTTTGGGGGAAGAGCTTTTCAGATCATCACATCAGAAGACGAAATATCGAAACCTTTCTCATACTTTTGTGTATGTTCGAGTACTCCTAACAAAAGTAATTGCTGATTGTGAATTTTGGATTTTTTCTTCTGAACTGAGCACAGCTTGTTTTCTTTTTTATCCAAAGAAGCATCTGGACTGGACTAGGACAGGACTTCATGAAAGAAGCACCAAATCTACCAGGGGCAGAGGTTAATGGTAGAATTTGAAAAAGTTCCTTTTCCTACTATCAGTCCTAGAACTTCCCAGCCATAGTCTAGAAAGGCAGCTTTACTACACTCTGGTTAGAGGTGACAGAAAGTTCTGTTCAAGCCTTTGCCACCATAGATAAGGAATTATAATAAACTGAGTTTCCTGCCAGTGCTCCAGTATTTGGTTGCAGCAGAATTTGGGTTTAAGTCTGCAGCTGAATAACAGTTAAATATTAGAATCACTCTGTTTCTCTCTTTGAAATCCAAGTGGGTTATAGCCCAAGTTCCCATGTGAGCAAGAAGCAAAAGAGTTGTCCTTGTTTTAATTGTTTTCACAGATCTGCATTTATTTAACACTAAATAAAATCTTTTTCCCCCTGCTGAGCTATACTCCTTGGCCATATATATATATTCCCTCATATGACTTTGAAGCATTTTTGAGTCAGATTTCAATATAATACTAGCCAGGTTGCATCATGGGACAATCATGAAGGTGTACACTACAAAATTATAGTGCTATATTCCACTTTGACTGCTATGGCAACATTCCATGTAATTCTGGAATTGGCAGTTTGAGGAAGGGCATTTAGAATCCCTAGCCAGAAAGCTCTTCTGGTGTTTCATCAAATTACAAATCCCGGGATTCCAGAGGGTGCAGCCATGACAATTAAAATGGAATCATGGTTCTATAAAATAGTGTGAATGGGCCTGATGTGTCTCTCTTTTTCTTTCTTCTCCTCACAGCTTTTCATTTTTATTTTCTTCTACTCTGCCACCCCATTTCATCTCTCCATCTCTTCCCCTATCTCTTTTTTCCCTCCACAGCCTTTTCACCACCCTCTTCTTCTGCTCATTTCTCTCTCTCATTTTCTCATATTGATATTCATGCATGAATAAATTCAATTCAAATGCATTTCTCCTTCCCCCACCTTAGGAAGCTTGTTGGTGAATTGCAGACATTTGAAATCATAATGCTCTGATTTATCATTTGTGGAACAGAATTGAAATGCTTCTCTCTCTGCCAGTCCTGTCAAGTAAAGAAATGACAGTGATGCTTCTAATCAGAATGGAGGGAGAGAGGTAAAAGCCATGCACATTTATAACAAGGTGTACAGAGGGCCAACTGAGATGGGTACAGTGAGGTGCACAGTCCTCCTGCAAGGACTATCTACAGCTTGAGTTTCACAGGGCCTCTCCAGACAAGGAAAAAGTTTGTGAAAAATCCCACATTTTATTCTGGTACAAACTGATTTTATTTTGGAGATCTACATGATGGTTTCCCCCATCCTGAAGTATTTCTGAGGAGCTCCTGGCATTACCAAGGACGTTTCATTCTCACTCCCCAGGTCAGTTTCAATTAAACCTGTATTTCCTAAAATGGAATGTAGTTCTTTGTAACTGTCTGTGTTCATGTTATACCAGAACTAATTAAGATGGCTGCTGCCAGGAAACACAGTAATTGTTTCAAGAACCCAGATTCAATAGAGATCAAGTGAGAAAAGAAAGGCATGTAACAATAAAATGAAATGATCTTAATGCCCATTTAATGTAATAGTGCTAAAGCGCTTTAACACTTTTGGCTATCACTCCTGAATAATAATAAAATGGGCTCAGTGGAAATTGGTGAAAATCATTTTCTGATAGGTTTCCTAAGTCTAGATGTGAACATATGGTCAATGGAGGGGGAGAAGGAAGAACACAAGGGGGGGTGGTGAGGAAAACCCAGGATATTTTCCAGAAAGAGTTTGAATGCAAAACCATGAATGTACAAGTAAAATGAAACAAAAAGAACTGGAAAGTCTCAGTACTTCCAAAGACTTCATTCCTTTGTGGCTAAGCCCGTGGAGGGATATGGCCAATTGCAAGCAACCTCACATGAACATTGCACTCCTTACCAACATTTTACTGATAAGAGGGGGAAAAAGTGAGGGTCATTTGAATGATGATGGGGCACAGAGAGCCTGTTGAAATTGGTAGAATCATTTGGTAGAATCAATTGGTAGAATCATAGGCCATTTCTGCATGATGTTGTTCTAGTGCTGTTATTCTGCTTTCAACATCCTGTGGAATTCTGGAGTTTGTCGTTTACTGAGGCCAAAGAGCTCTCTGGCTGAGAGAATTATAAAGGCTCCTCCTTAAACTGCAAACCCTAGAATTCCATAGGAGGTTAAAGTGGAATAATAGCTCCATAACAGTGTAGTGCAGAAAAGGCCCATAGAGTTGGAAGAGACCACAAGGGCCATCGAGTCCAACCCCATTCTACCATGCAGGAAGACGCAATCAAAACATTCCCATCCAGCCTCTGTTTAAAAATCTCTAAAGAAGGGAGACTCCACCACACTCTTTGGCAGCATATTCCACCGTCAAACTGCTCTTACCATCAGGAAGTTCTTTCTAATGTTTAGATGGAATCTCTTTTCCTAAAATTTGAAGCCATTGCTCTGTGTCCTATTCTCTGGAGCAGCAGAACACAGGCATGCTCCATCCTCCATATGACATCCCTTCAAATATTTAAACATAGCTGTCATGTCACATCTTAACCTTCTCTTCTCCAGGCTAAACATATCCAGCTTCCTAAGCTTCTCCTCATAGGACATGGTTTCCAGGCCTTCTACCATTTTTATTGCCCTCCTCTAGACATGTTCCAGCTTGTCAATATCTTTCCTGAATTGTGGTGTCCAGAAATGGATGCAGGATTCCGGGGGGGGGGGGGGCTGACCAAAACAGAATAGAGTGGCACTATCACTTCCCTTGACCTAGACACTGTACTCCTGTTGATGCAGCCCAGAATTGGAGTGGCTTTTTTAGCTGCTGCATCACTCTGCTGACACCTGATCAGCTTGTGGGCTACTAAGACTCCTAGATCCTTTTCACATGTACTGTGGTCAAGCCAGGTGTCACCCATCCTATATCTGTACATTTCATTTTTTTTTTCTGCCCAAGGGTAGTACCTCACACTTCTCCCTGCTGAAATTCATTTTGCTAGTTTTGGCCCAGCTCTCTAATCTGTTAAGGTCATTTTGAATTCTGATTTGAATCCCTCCTAATTTGGCGTCATCTGCAAATTTGATAAGAACGCACTTTGTTCCCTCGTCCAAATCATTGATAAATATATTGAATAGCATCTTTATTAGCATCTCGAATAGCCCAGGACAAACCCAGTGACACTGGCACCTCCCCTAGTCACTTCTCTCCAGGACGAAGAGGAACCATTGGTGAGCACCGTTTTGGGTTCAGTTGGTCAACCAGTTACAAATCCACCTAACAGTATCATTGTCTAGCCCACATTTTTCTAGCTTGTTTTCAAGAATATCATGGAGGATCTCTTCAAACGTTCTTATTGAAATCAAGATATGCTAGGTCCATAGCAGTCCCCTTCATCCACCAACCTAGTAACTCTATCAAAAAAGAGGGAGAGAAAGACAGAGATCATTTCCACACTAGACTGTTATAGCGTTATTATTCCACTTGCAACATCCTATGGAATCCTGGGCTTTGCAGTTTGCAGAAACTGCAAAGCCCAGGATTCCATAGGATGTTGCAAGTGGAATAATAGCGCTGTGCAGAAATGGCCAGAGAGAGAGAAGATTAGGTATAAGGAGGTGGGACTGATATCTTCTTGCAGGGATGATAGCATCTCCCATTTCATGCCAGAACTAATAACAGGCATAAAAGATGTTTTGCTTCTTATGCAATGACTGTAGCAAATAGGAGATGGCTAGTTAAACACAGCTGCATGTCAATTTAGTCCTGATGAACATGTTTGAGTTGAGAAGTAGCAGCAGAGGACTGGCTGGAGTTATTTAATCAAGGTAGTGTATATAACTGATGTAACTTGTCAAGAAAAAAGCATGATTTAAAACAAGTGTGCCATTTTGGCACTAATATATTTTTTTGGAATAAGCTTGTTCTGTATAACATATAAAACATAACTGATTGACAAGGAAATAAAACTTTTTTGCAACCTGCGTTGCAGCCAGATAGTTTCACAACAGAGATTTCTACTTGGCTATAGCTCATATTGCAAAAGAGGCTTAGCCAGTTTTTAGTGTATTTTTAAAGATATGATGCTTGTCTGTGCACGTGTAATAACTGTAAGTGAAAGTGTGTGTTGCAGGAAGGAGGGGGGAGGAGAGGGAGAGAAATGTTTTGATTATGTTGGTTTACATTATGTGGATTATACAAAAGAGCATGTAGGTTGTATTGGTGTATATACAAGTTCTAATGTCCATCATAGAGCATGTAAACACCAAGTTACAGGTAAAGTAGCTAACTGTAATTACTTATTTTTTTGGTGGGGAGGTATAGTGCCATTCTTTTATTTATTCTACCATTGTGCACCACTTTTTAAAAAAGGAACAAATAGTAATGGAAAACTAATGAGAAGTGCACCTAGGAAAAAAACAAGTTACTTTTAAAACATTGTAACAAGTAACAGCAATGGAGTACTTAAAAAAAAACATCCTAATAAGTAATGGGAAAAGATTACAGCTGTTCTGACATAGAATATCATTTATTATATAACATAGAATGTAATATATTTCATATCAGAGCAGCTGAAGGAGTCAAAACCCAATTTTTTGCTGTAATGCTATAATATTTCTTAGTTTTTTTTAAGCAACTTCAATAAATATATGATATTAGCAATTTACTCTTCATTCTCTTGATCAAGACGAACGGATGCTCTTTGCTGCTCTAAAAATTCCCACCTTCCCTCTCCAGCAAATAGCTGCTCATTGTACTCTGTTTGCACGGCTCCTGGATGGGTCCTGTCCATTTGTTTGATGTCCAGGGCATTAGGTCATTTCTTCCCATGATGAATGACCCATCAAGATGGTGATATTCATGTACACAAGGCTATGAAGTGCAATCTTCCCAAATAGGGTTGCCAACCCCAGGGAAGCTCTACAAGTCTAATAGCTGGATGAGTGGTAGAAATTTGTCCAGTGAAGCTTTTCCTAACAGTGGCAAGGGAGCTGTGTCTATTGACTGTCTCGCTGTCACCAATTTCTTAAATGTATAGAGTTTCTGTCAGCAAAGAGAACAGGAAACCTTTCTTCACATTGAATTTTGTTAAAACAGCTAAACTGGCCACTTGATGAATCTGTTAAGGAATGAGATAGGTTTATAGTGCTAGTAGAGGATGGAATGTTTGTTGTCTGCATACAATGCTCCACTCTACACATGGATATAGCAAAAGGGATGGACAAATGAGGGCATTTCCTCTCAGTAGGAATTCTTTCCCTGTCAATGAAATTTTCCTTCAGTCGCCACATTTCTAGCCTTGTAGACAGCGAAGCATTGAAAACTGTTCACACCTAAACACCTTACCCTTCAACTCTCCTGATTTGGCAGGGACAGTCCCAGTTAATCCTCTGTCATCTCTTTAAAATATCTCAGTTTCTTTCTCCTTCTCCTGCTTTCACCTTTTCCTACTTTCACCTTCAGCTTAACTGGTACTCAATTAACTCAGCAGGTGGAAGAGAAGACAAGGCTTAGGCAAAAACAACTGCTGCAGCCTCTCTCAGTTTGTGTGTTCTTCTTCTTTAATAACTTTTGCTGTCTTGACCTTGCTCCAATGTTGCTTGGTCACATGTGTCATGGTTTTCATCTGTGAAATGTTGGAAGGTATAGAGCTCTAGTGGCCTAAATACCCTAAAGTCACCAGATCCTGTCTGATCTTGAAAGCTAAAACTGTAGACCAGAGCTTTCCAAATTTTCATGTTGCTGACAGTGGCAGAGCTTGGAGTGTGTGGAGGGTGTGACTGCAGTGCTTGGGGGCATGGCCATGGTGCATGGGGTGTGGCTACAAGCCGGGATGCCCCCAAAACATTTCTGCCTGGGGCAAAGCGCCTCCCCGCCCCCCTGTTCCTATGTGACTGGTTGGTGACACACTTTTAAGACATGCATCATTTCACAACACAGTAATTCAGTTTTACTAGCAAACTGGAGGTTAAACTAATACCTCATAAGAGATACAGACACATACATAAATTGTAATAACAAAATGTATGGGGACACAACATATCTCATGAAAACCTTTCAATATAGTTTTAAAAATATACAATTTATAAATAATAACATACGTTTCCAAGATTGTAGGTGACACACCTACACACTTCAGGCGACACACTAACGTGTAGTGGCACACCATTTGGAAAGCCCTGCTGTAGACTATATTTCAGAGGAAGGAACTGGCAAAACCATCTCTGAGTATTCCTTACCTAAGAAAACCCTGTGAAATTCATGGAGTTGTCATAAGTCAACAGGCAACTTGAAGGCACATACACATAAATGCATACATGGAACCCTTGAATTTGCTGTCTTTTCATTCTCTTGGTAACTTTGCCCGCCTTTGTCTTTGGATGTGTAAATTGCATTTCTAAATGGTCAACTGAAGTTTAAAGTTACTGCAATACTGGAAATTTGGGGGCTGAAGGAATATTTTGTCTGGCATGGGAAGATTCTTATTGTGAGGCCAGTGCCTTCATATTTCTCCCCCACAGTTACACCCCTGCCTATATGCAATTTCACACATCAAGGAGACAGCCTTTTGTGCTAATTTTTGGATGTACAGAGAAGAGTGTTGATGGGACCATTGAAAGTATTTTACTCTCTGTCTTTAATAGTGGTGCTTCCCAGCAAGGGAAAGACTATATGAGACTTCTTATGTCCTTTCTAAATTCTCAGACAGAAAACTAGAGCATATTCTGTTTACTTTTAGTAATAAAGCATCCATGTAATGTATTTCCATGTTCAAGAAACTGGAGGAAAGAGGATTCTAAAACAAATGGGAGTTTCCTTCCACCCAGGTGCAAATAGCAGGCACAGGAAGCCTGATAGAGATCAGAACTACAATGAGGGGAAATATTTAAAGCAGGGGTGGGCAATTCTTAGAGGCTAGGGAGACCGTGGAAAGCTATACCCCTAGCTTCATGCCTATTGCAATTTTTAAAAAATGTGTTTGCCCTCAGATAGCCTCAAAGCCTTTTTAGGTGTGTGGGTAGCCCTTTCCCCATGTTTGTGGGATATCTGGGCCATTTTAGGCCCTAGAAAGACCTTTTTTTAAACAACAGGAAGTGTCTGGGAACTCACTTCGTGTTTGCTTCCCTTTTTTTAAAAAAATGTGGGAAGTAAATTGAGGCCCCTCCCTAAACTGCAAATCCCAAGATTCCACTGGATGTTGAAAGTGGAATAATAACACTTTTAACAGTCTAGTGTGGAAATGGCCCAAGTGCTCTTTTCATTGAGGAGGTGAAACCTCACTCACTGCTTTATGTAAGAGTGGTGTGTTCATGTGAAGGTGTGTTTAATACTAGCAAATTATTATGGTCCTTTCCACACTACACTGTTATAGTGCTATTATTCCACTTTCACATCCTGTGGAATTCTGGGGTTTGTAGTTTACTGAGGCCAAAGAGCTCTCTGGCTGAGAATTCTAAAGGCCCCTCCATAAACTACAAACCCCAGGATTCCATAGGATGTTGAAAGTGGAATAGAAGCACTATAACAGCATAGTGCGCAAAGGCCCTATGTCTAATTTGGCCGTAAGATTCCCTTGAATAACCTATTCACATAGATTGGAGCTGGCTTCTTAGAATACGAGCAAGGATATAATAATCTTGAGGAAATCTGTGGTTCTTGATTGTGCAAACAAGCTGTGATAGTCTAAAGGACTTGGTTTTGCTTTCAACTTCCTCTGCTTTTCATAATCTTGAGGAAATCTGTGGTTCTTGATTGTGCAAACAAGCTGTGATAGTCTAAAGGACTTGGTTTTGCTTTCAACTTCCTCTGCTTTTCATATTGGATTAAGAAGACTTAATTCAATAGTTTGTATAGCCAATTTCAATCTCTTGATGCCAGGCCGTTTATAAGATGAAGGAGTAATTTAACACCATATCCAAAAGAAACATGCCTCAAATTGGTATGCTAATTTGATGGCTGGTAGCCCATCCTCCTAAGGATTTAAAGCATTTCTTTGTAGATCTCATCCAACAGCTTTCAATATAAAAATGTTATCATTCACGCTACAATGAAAATTGAGCAGAAACTTTACGAGTGCTCAAAGAGACCTATCTAGGATCACACCAAAAATGTTTAGATTGACATCTCTGAAAATTGGGATTCATCTATAGTCAGAAATGCTTGCTGGTGGACACCTGTGTAGTCTGTCAAAAATATTTGTATTATTGCAGTAACCTCAGTGCTAAGAAATGTCATAGTATTCCTAGCATAGTTATTTCTTTCAAAGGGAACATGTAGAATATAAACCTTAGTTTTTCCACAGCTGGGTCTAAAACAGTCTGCCCCCCCCCCAAAAAAACTCATGTTGCCCCCATGCCCTCTAGGATGCATTCTGGGGCAAAAAATATGAAAAAGAGTCTTGGGATGCACCTTCCCAACCTCTGGTTTGGGGGCTTGATGTCAAGATTCTTTAGGAAATCAGTAATAAAGAAGGGGAGGCCAGTATAGTGGTTTGAGTTTTGAACTAGAACTTTCAGAGCTTAGAGTTCAAATTCTCACTTGAACATGGAAAACCACTGAGTGACATTGGCCCAGTCACATTCTCTCAGCCTAAGAGAAAAGGAAATGTGAATCCTCTCTGAATAAATCGTGTCTGGAAAAAACCCATTGTAAGGTCATCTGATGGACACCGTGAGTCAGAAATGATTTGAAGGCACACAACAACAACAGAAAAGAAACGTTCTTAAAATCCAATTTGCCTTCTCTTAGTTTTAAGTCACTGATCCTTAATTTGTCCTCAGCACATATTACAAATTCCATCCTCTTTGTTCTGACATAAATTACTTCTGTCAACATATCTGCACATAATTACCATTGCCCTTAGCTAGCTATGCCTAATTCTTTCAGTGTATAAGTGTATAATGTACCTTGTAAGGAAGATTTATATACTATGACTCAGTTCTAATTTGAGGTTACCATATGACCTGGTTGGCCAGGTTTTACCCAGAATTTAAGCATGCCACCCACTGTCCATTTGAACCATTTGCTGGCCTGGATTCCAACTTTGATTAAAAAAGGAACAGATCTCTGTTCTTTGGAGAGACCTGAGATACGTGCAGTCATTCTTCAGTCCGTTCTGTTCTGTGAGAAGCAAGTTACTTATTGTCTTTGTTAATATTTAGCCAATGAGTGAAGTATCACACCAATGATGGCCATTTTTATAGATATATAACTATAAAGATGACCTATCACCTTTCAATTTCATGGGCAAATTTTATAATTTTGGGATAAAGTTTAGCTTTGTTTGGAAAAGTCTAGCTGTGGTCTGTTTTGTAAGCTCCCTGAATAGATTGTGTAGAAAGCAACAAAGTTATAAGAGTGAAGGTGCAGGTTGGGAGATGAAGCAAAGAAAAGTACCTGTACAAAGCAGGGGAAAGTTGTTTGTGCAAACAATACAGTTATTAGTATTTAATGTGCCCTAGAAGTTGTTGTTTTTACTGACCTGGTTTTGCATGAGTTGACATGACATTCTTATGTATACTTACTGGGCTTCCTGGAAAAAAAAAGTAAGTTCAATTTTACCAGGAGAGCTATGAAAAGATACTCCCCAATTATTGCCACCTTCTGTCTACCCCTCCTTATTTGCTGCTCACCCTGCTACCAGCTCTTCTCACTATTCCCCTCCACCAGCTCTCCTTAAAACAGGACTTGCTCCTTTGTGCAGCTGCCTCTGCTAGGCAAGATGCAGCAAGGAGTGAGGCAGATGGTGAGAGAAAGATGAGTAGGTAGGAGTTGCAATGGTGAGTGCAAGGAGGGAAAATATGCCAGGTGAGGCAGGCTGGAGGAAGGGAGGGAAGGTAGTGTGATGGGGAAGAGGGGGTGGCAGTTGCAGTGGCAGAGTTCAGGAAGCAAGAGGGGCAGTTGCAGAGACAAAGTGCCTGAGGCATGGCAAAAGCACAAGGTGAGGAGGGGGAAGGAAGGGTGAGAAGTACAGTGGCAGGGTGCAAAAGGAAAAACTTCACCACTCACCTTCCTCCTTTGCCACACCTAGTACTGCACCGTGGTGCAAAGTGGGGCAAGGCGGAGGGGGGAGAGGTGCAGTGCCAGAGTGTGAGAAGCAATGGAGAGAAGCGTGGCGGAGGTGCAAGGTAGAACAAGAGAGGAGGAAGGGAGGGTGGGAGAAGCAGCAGTGTGCAAGGAACAAGAGGGGGAAGATTGGCAGTGGCATGAGGGGGAGGGAAGGGAGTGGGGTAAGATTGCAGCAGGTCAAGAGGGAAAAGGGAAGCAGCAGAGGTAACCCCTAGGGGACCAGTGCAGTTCGCTTCTAAAGCTCTCCTCCTTGGTGTGGCCACCTCTTGAGTACCACCCAGAGGAAAGGACTGGTGCAAAAAGACAAGAGAAGAGAGATGAAAGGCTACTGAGGCAGATGCTTGATATTAGTTAGATTTTGGAGAGTGGATTCAAACAGCGATGAAGGAAAGACAGTCCTTTTATAAGGACTCACTCCACATTTATTTATCTTGGAAATATGGTATGGGCCTTTGGGGCCTTTGAACAATTTATTTACACATATGTCCTACTAAGGTAAATGGGTTTTACATCTAAGCAGCTATTCATAGGGGATTTATGTATTTGTATTTATTATGAATACAGTTTACTTCTGCAAGTACAGCAGAGAGACGAAATAGCAGCTGTGGTGTATGTGTGTGAGAAAGGACATAGAATGGATTTATATTGAGGAGAATTGGCAGTGAAATTTGGGAGTGTGTTAGAGGGAAAAACAAGTCTGTCACATTGAAACTTCCTTTAAAATATCTTTATTTTCTTACACAAGGAATGTCTTTCAACATTTTCATGGGTTCAGCTATTACAGCACTGCAGCAAAAACAACAGTGTCTAGTGACACCTTAAAGACTTCACAAGTTTTATTTGGCAAAAGCTTTCATGGGCTGCAGCCCACTTCATCAGATGCACGGGCTATTGCTTCCCATGGCAGACTATTATACACATGGTTGGGTGGGAGGGAGTAGCTAGGATAATGAAAATATGGAAAGCGCATTTATGATTAGCAAACAATAGCTGGATAGTAGCACAGACATCCTAGTATTCATGAGCTGATTAATATACACATTGCGATGAGATGTTGAATAGGACAAAGAAAGTTATTTTCAAATTATGAAAAGGTATTAAATTTGTATCTCTGAAGGAAATTGTACATTATTTTTTTCCCTGTAAATATCACTTTTTGCCCTTTGCTCTGCATTTCCCTCTGTAAATCAGATGTAAATGTCACTGTCTGGGGCATTCTGTAGTATTCTCATGGACTGATATTTTTCTGCTATCAGTAAAAATCTGATGGATGAGGGGAAAAAACTCCCTGCAACAACTTAATTCAAATACCGTTAGAAGTGTCAGTATGTAATAAAATGTTGTTGTTGTTATATTTATACTGTATCTGGAATGTACATAGCCACTTTACATGGACCCCCTTTCTCCATAGATCTTCCTAGCATACTGGTATAAGATAGATATGCTGAGAAGTAGTGATGGCTCAAAGTCACCTGGTAAGTTCCAGGAACAAGCAGGGATTTGAACTAAAGATGTTTCTGTTCCAAGTTGAGCACTTTAAACCTTCCACTGTACCAGCTGTCTCAGATCAATGGTTGCTATAAAAATGGTATCAAAGCTAAAACATTGTGGTAGAAAAAAATGCAACAAAATTAGAATAATATGCAGTGGCAGAGCTTGGAGCGTGTGGAGGGGGGGCCGGAGGGGTGTAGCCGCAGTGCATGGGGGCACGACCACAGTATGTGGGACGTGGCCAGAGCATGTGGGGGCGTAGCTAGGAGCCAGGACGCCCCAAAAACATTCCCACTCAGGGCGAAGCTTTCCTCCATTCCTAAGCGACTGATAATATGCAAGTCAGTATAGTGTGCAAATTAGATGTCTGGATTTCAGGAGCTGGATATGGCAACTTTACCTTTATCTCATGCATGTGGTTAACTTGTGTGGATGCTTTTACATATGAGGAAGGCAGTGGTGCAAGATTACACAGGCTACATTTGTGAAAAGGAATTTTTCTGAATGTAATAATTCCTTGAAGTAATTAGTACAAATTTTGTGCAAGTATCTTTTTTATGCCTTTTACTACACCTGCAGGTAGCAGCCGTGCTAAGCTATTAAATGCCCAGGTTAGGTTGATGCTTGACATATGAATTTGGTCTTAGGCTCTTTTTCCATCTTGCAGATCTCTCCCATGCACCCTTTTTCAGCAAGTCCTTTTTGAACTGTGGTGCCAAGCAATGGACATAGTAAGAATAATGAGGCCTTGGAACTGATGAAGGGAGTGGTACAATTTCTTCGGTTTTGGAAGCGGTACTCTAGTGCATATACCCAGGAAAATCACTTGTTCAGTCACCATTTTGTGTCATACCATCATACAAACAAGCACTTAGCTTAATGTTTGTGTGTGTATGTGCCTTCAAGTTGCCTGTCAACTTATGGTGACCCCATGAATTTCACAGAATTTTCTTAGGCAAGGAATATTCAGAGGTGGTTTTGCCAGTTACTTACTCTGAAATATAGCCTGCAGAACCTGGTATTTGTTGGTTGTCTCCCATGCAAGTACTAACCAGAGCTGACCCTGCTTATCAGATGGAATCTGATACCCTTAGGTATTTAGGCCCCAGCTTAGTGTCTACTAAACCACAAAATATATGATCATGACTGACATTGCTAATTGGTTAACAAGTACTCTCAACATATAGGGTATTTGGCTCTTCTTTTCTGTATCATACTCCAGATTACCCCTCTTGGAATTTCATATTCTTGCTTCTCTGCCTAGTTTTGCAATTTATTGAGAACATAGCCACCCCACTTCTTGACTTTCTCTTTGTCTATTATGCTCTGATATTATGTATTTTTCTGTTTCAAAACAATGTTTCAAATGTGTTCCAGAGGCTGCTAGATACCTCACTAAAAAGAACCAGATGTGAAATGGAAGCAGACTCAGTTGCAAGGGCAAACCAGATCACAGAGAGAATATGAAGAATCTGCAGTCCCCTTCAGGTATAGCAAATTGTTGTGGAGAAGAGGAAAGCTGGGTTACCTTGCATTTGGATTCTTGCTTGTGGATCTCACTCCAAAGCCCCAGAGAGATAGATAAAAGGGATGTAAAGGCAAAATATCTGTGTGTATCTAACTGAATGTTTCTATCCTTAGTTACTAAAAAGTTAGATTTCAGTGAAGAAGCTGACAATTGGATACAATGTACTGTATGCTGTAATTGAAAGTAGCTTATGCCCAGAGCTTGGAATGTTAGGTTTTAAGATTAATTTAATAATTTTAAATGGTATAAATTTGAAAATTAATTCATTGATCTAAACACTAATAATTGAAATTGTTTCATTGGTTGCATTACTGGTTGTTAACTTCATCAGTGTTGAGCCACTCCATGGAATTTACAGAGAATGGCATGGAAGTTGTCACTGTTAACCCTTGTTGTTGTTACCTGCCATCAAGTTGACTTTGACTTACGGCAACTCTGTGAATGAGAGACCTGCAAGTCACTCTGTCATGAACAGCCCTGCTCAAGTCTTGCAGACTCAGGGCTGTGGCTTCCTTGGTTGGGTCTATCCATCTGGAATGCAGTCTTCCTCTTCTCCTTCTACCTTTTATCTTATCAAGCATTATTGTCTTTGTGAGTCATGTCTTCTCAGGAAGTGTCCAAAGTATCAGTTTAGTTATCTTGGCTTCTAGGGAGAGTTCTGGTTTGGTTTTCTCTAGGACCCATTTATTTGCCTTTTTAGCAGTCTTCAGTATCTGTAGAACTCTTCTACAACTCCCCATTTCAGATAGGTTGATTTTCCTGCTATCAGTTTTCTTCACCATCCAGCTTTTACAACCATACATAGAAACTAGGGATGGACCAACTGCATCCTCGAATCCTGGGTAAGGATTCAGCATTCCCAAATCCTAATCCCTGTGCGAAAATAGGCAAACCAAATCTTTCGAATCCGCCAACTAAATAGATTGTTGGAGACTGGGATGCCTGAAAACCAGGCAGACCGGGACGCCTGAAAACCTGGGAGACCGGGACACCTGAAAACCTGGGAGACCATACATACAAGGGAAGATAGTAAGTAGGTGAGGTTTTCCCTTGCAGTAATAATGGCCTTTGCTAACAATTTCAGAAATTACATCTGGGCTTGTATTCTAAGATATTTAAATTGAACATTTCATATTTAAGTTCAATACTTGGCTGGAAGCTACAGGCTTGAGATTTCAAGGACAGCTGAAACATTCCTTTGCATAGCTCCTTTGCAAACCTCTTTCAGACACAATTCTGGGGTTTGGAGTTTTACAAGGTGTCACAGGCTTCTCTGCCAAAGTGTAATGGTGCATCATCAAACTACAAACGCCAGGATGCCAGAAGGAGCTATGCAAAGAAAAGCCAGTTTTGACCTGGATTATCTCTCTACTGTAGTATGTGGCCCTGTTTACACAGGCAGGAAAATGTGGGGTTAATCCACATTTTCCTGCCTATATAGAAAGGGCCTTCATGTCATTTTCAATCTGGGGAGATCCTGAGGCAAAACTAGGACAATTGTCTTGGCCAGATTTCTTCAGAAGGGGGTTTGCCTTTGTCTAGACTTTTGCTAAGGCTGAGAGAGTGTGTCTTGCCCAAGATTATCCTTCTTTCCCTTGCTTTTTAAACTCTTTTTAAAAAAAGGATTCGAAAGATTCAAGATTCGTGAGATTCGTGGATTCTCAGAACTTTCCAGGAATTCGGATCTGGATTCAGATTCGGAAAATTCTGGATTCATCCCATCCCTAATAGAAACTGAAAATACGATCATGTGGGCAATCCTAACTTTAGTATTCAATTATGTATCTTGACACTGCAGGATCTTGTCTAGTTCCTTCATAGTTTCCCTTCCAAGTCCTAGTCTTCTTCTGATTTCTTGACTGCAATCTCCATTCTGATTAAGGAATAGGAACCCTAGGGGAGCATTTTATATTATTAGCTTCTTCAAAAGTGTTCTTTTTGTATTTTTAAAACTGCATTCATCCAGCCTATAATCTCTCCCCACATGGATATCAAAGACAGCATATCTGGACAGTGTCAGGTTGGGGAAGGCTGTCTCAAAATATAGGATCTCATCTTACAACATCCTTGATTCCTGTCATCACTCCTCTGCATCTCTCTCTCTTTCCACCCTCTCTAACATGTATACTTCACTCACTCTTCAAATGTCTTGTTTATTAAAGGTTAATAAGGAATGATTTGTTTCAGTTAGAGGGCAGTGATCCCAGGAAAGTGCAGCAATAAGTTGATAGCTGCAAGGATCAGCCAGCAAATCAAGGGTTGAAAATTCTTAATCTAAAATATTTTGAAAGCCTTTGAGTATATGCAGAACATTTTCATGTAGTACTGAATCTATATATCCTTTCTGCCTCCCACTCCCAATCAGGAAGTGTGGTTTGCAAAGAATAGTAGTAGTGCAGAGATTTTGTATGCAAGAGTCAGGGATTCCAAATACAGTCTGTGGCATCTGTAGTATTAATGATCAGGTATCTAACAAGCCCACTCTTCTCTGCACCTATCTTAATTGTATAATTAAAATGGGCTGGGTAGGGAGGAAGAAGAGGAGGAAGGGTAGGTAAAAAGCAGAATAGGAAGGGAAGGGAGAAGCCAAGAGATAAAGAAATGAGTAATGCGTTTGAGGAAAGCTTTTCTCCTAGAGTCTAGCACTACATGAGTAATACACTAAAGCAGAGCTTGCCAAATGGTGTGTTGTGACATGTTAGTGTGTCACCTGAAGTGTGTAGATGTGTCACCTCCCTGGGCCAAGAATAACTCCCTCCCACCTGAGCCTTGGAAATGTATGTTGTTATTTATAAATCATATATTTTAAAAAATATAAATGAAAGATTTTAAGGAGATATGTTGTGTCCTCATACATTTCGTTATTACAGTTTATGTATGTGTTCGTATCTCTTATAAGGGGTTAGTTTAACCTCTGGTTTGCTAGTAAAACGGAATTAGTGTGTCACAAAATGATGCATGTCTAAAAAGTGTGTCGCCAGCATGAAAAGTTTGGAAAACTCTGCACTAAAGAATTGCAAAAGGATTCACTGCAGTTGCTGCAAATAATGTAATTGTATATTATACAATAATAAATACCAGAAGTCAGTGCAGAATATAATCAACAGAGGAGGGGAAGTTACTGAAGAGAGTCACAATGCATACCTATGTCCAGAAAGACTCCAAAAGCTTTTCTTATATGGAGACTCATGAGAAGGGGAGCCTGCCTTTAGGCTTAAAAGACCTGCCATTCTCAAAGGACACTAGATGCTTGAGAGCTTTGGTCTTCTGCAAAGCAAAAAAAAAAATAAAAATCTCCACCCCCTTATTCCATGCCACGATTGATTTTTCCCCTCCTTTTCTATTCTGCCTTTTTTCTTCTTCCTCAAACCTAACTGTTCTGCTAAACAAACTCAGCTATACTGCTTTGAGCTGGGCTCCAGAAAGTATCTTGGTCCCTGTTTTGCCACTGCCTTACCTCCCAAAATCAAATGCTATAGATTTACCTCCCTAAGAACAGAACCATGTGATATGTTTCCTCCAATTCTTCTCTTGAGGCAACAGGTATTCCTGTTTTATTAAATGTGATGGGGGAGAGGCACCCACCCTAATTTATACTAATGATGTAATTCACAGAAGCATATTTTAAACTTTAGCATTACCTGGAGAATCTAGAAAGTTATGTGAGATCATTAGAAAAAAAAATTGTTGTTGTTGTTGTTGTTCTGTGCCTTCAAGTTGTTTCCAACTTATGGTGACCCCAAGGCAAACCTATCGTGGTGTTTTCTGGGGCTGAGAGTAGTTGACGTGCCCAAGGTCACCCAGTGGGTTTCCATGGCTAAGGGAGGAATCAAACCCTGGTCTCCAGGATTGAAATACAACACTCAAAGCACTACACCATGCTGGCTCTCACTTGAAAAAGTTACTAACTAGGTATTTGAATAAATTAAATCAATGAATTAGTTCCAAGCACTACTTAAGCCATTTGTGTTGTTCAGCATTTAACCCTTCTGCTTCAGTATCCCTAGGACCTTCTTTCATGGTAGAAGTAACAATAAGAAACAATTGATTTTCCCCTCTCAATTTTAGGAACATCATTTAGTTTAAACAGGGGACAATGGCCCTTTTCACATGTGGGGGGGAAACGGGCGAAACCGCCCAAAAACGGAGCTTACCTCCAGCCAGGTAAGTCCGTCACCACGTGGAGCAGCGCGAGCTCGCTGCTCCACACTCCTCCGGCGTCGCAGATGGCAGCTTCCGGTTGGTGGAGGCTCTCCACCAACCGGAGAAGCTCGCAAGCCGGAAGCCCGCCCCCGGCAGATCTGCAGGCACGCACTCGCGCGCGGCTGCAGATCCACTTTAGAGCCGGGCGACGGAGCGGCACAGGGCTGCGCGCTCCGTGCTTTTTAAAAACCTCTAAAAAGAGGTTTTTAAAAAACACGCAGCCTGGCTAGTTCCGGCCGCTCCTGAGTGGATTCTGGTGTGAAACTACTAAAAGTAGTCCACGGCAGTCCACTCTACGGTGTAGACGACCTCCGTGAGAGGTCGCTCTACACCGTCCCCCCCCCACATGTGAAAAGAGCCAATGTTGCTCTCTCTCTCTCTCTCTCTCTCTCTTTCTTTCTTTCTTTCTCTCTCTCTCTCCCTCTCCCTCTCTCTTTGTGGAGACAGTTGTCCCTCTTGTTTTCAAAGATCTGCCAACTGTTAATGCTCAAATGATTAGTTTTGGTTCTGATCAATTTATTTTAATAGAGTTGTAATTATGTGAATCTAGTAAAGTCATTGCCCCAATAACTTTGATGGAAGTACAGTAGAATTCCCATTAGAATTACTGCTGAGATGGAAAGAAGCTGAATGTTGTGTAGTTCAGTTTTTACACTGAAGCAGGATATTCCACAGCAACACACCCAATAGACTCTAGATGGTTTCACTCAGAACAGGAGGACCAAGATGTTTTCATCTTGAGGCAGAGCAGCAAATACTGCAAACCCACTCGGGCCAGAGGTGGGTTGTGCCATTTTGGCATCTGAGACAGAGAATCCAACAAATATTTCTCCCCGTTCTAGGAAGTAAAAAGCCAATAACAATAAACCTAATAACTTAGAATTTGCTGCACTTTTTTGAAATTCAAAATCTGCTACCTCAGGCAGCCACCTTATTCTATCTAATGTTAGGGCTGGCCTGCCATCAACATATAAACAGAGAACTGAGCCTGGAAAGTTGCAGCATGGCAGATGTGTTTTCCGCTCAAAGAATAAGAATGCCTTCACATGGCTGCCATGTGGCTTGGAGATTCTGGGCATTGTAGTCCAAAAAGTAACTTTTCCAAGCTCTGAATATAATAAGTGAGGCAAAGTTAGGGAAAAAAAATAGTTTCATTTATACAGAGCAATAGAAACTGTGCTGCCTGTGAAGAATCAGGAAAAAATTCTTCATTTTATAGTAGTTTACTGTTCAATGTATTTGAAGTTGCATTTCAGGGCCAGGACCTTAAAAGGCAGCTTCCAGCATATAAAACCACAATATACATAGGCAATTTATAAACATCCCCCATGTATAATGGAAGTGAGATGCAATAACTATAAAATAACAAGACTAAGAATGTCTCACCCAACATTCTAACCATGAAAATAAAATAGTTTAAAACTACTTCAGTACCAAGTGTGGATGTGGATGAGGCATTTATCCTGACCACCTTGCTTTACTCAGGGAATTTTATGGAGGTAGGTTCCAGTTATAACCATCTAACATTTTCCCACTGCTCATTCCTTTTGTCTTTCTACCAGACAAACTAAGGAGAAAATGACAGATAGCGGCACAGTGTCTTTTGACTAATAGTATTATTAGGAGCCCTCCTTCTGGAAGCACCCCAATTTAAGAAAGCAGCTGCATAATTTATTTTAAGAAGAAGCTGATGGGTTTTTTTAGAGCCAGTTTGAACGCCTCTATTGCCATGGTCATTTATGTACCAAGAGAGCCCTTTGTCTCATATCTACAAACCCAACTGATCCCAACAGCGAGATACAAACAGGTATGCACCAACAAAAGCTAATCTTAAATTATGATTGTAGCCTTCAAGTTGTTGGTCTGTAGCTCCCACAATACGTCACATTTGGCTGATGGTAGTTTCAGTCAACCAGATATGGAGGGCCACTGGTTTCCCATCTCTAACTTAAAGTGTGAGTAGGTATTTATGGTTGCTATGCCTAACTCAATGACAATGTCACCTTAGGACCAAAGTAGGCATCATGTTAAAAGTGTCCTCATGTAACATACAAGTTGTTTAAAATGTAGATTGCATTCTTGGAATCAGAGCAGGCGTTCACAGGGTATTGAGTTCTTCCCTCTCCTGCTGCTGATCTGCTGCAGTGGGAATTTCCTTTGGAAGGAAGTCTGTTGATCTATCCACTGGGAAGCAAAGGATTTGGGTCATTTTAGATTAGTGGGGGAAAGGACAACTAAGGAGGGGATATGATCAAGGTTTATAAATTATGTGTGGTCTGGAGAATGTGAGAAAGTGAGAGAAATAACTTTTCCTTCCTCTCCTCTCCCATAACACTAGAGCTCAGAGCCACTTGATGGAAATGACTGACAATAGTTTCTGGATAGACCAGAAGAAGCACTTCATCACATAACAATATATAATTCATTTATGGAATTTGCTGCTTCAAGATGTGGTAACAGCCTCTGGGTTAAACAAAAGCTTGGAGAAGAAAAGAGGTTTGTCAATGACTATTATTAGCCATGATGTCTAATAAATGGAACCTGCGTCCTTAGAAGTAGTATGTCACTGAATCTAAAAATGTATATTGACACTTTATATTCTCCCCTTCTATGAGAAAATCAAACTCAAAATCACTTCCAAGTAACAAAATATAAATCAAAAGAAAAATTAAAAACTAGCAATATAATAAACACGAACACAATAAATCAACACCGGCAGACTAAAAGAGTCTCAACTTTCTAGCTCAGCTAAAAAGAAAGGCACTCCAAAATAAAGCAGTCTCTTAGAGTTTGTTTGAAAGGAGACAAAGAGAGGGCCAGTTGTCCACCACCTGCAAGCCTATGTTATAGTTATGGGCCATAGAGTCAGGCAGTCATAGTGCTGGAAAGGGCCTCATGGAGTCTAAACCCCCCCCCCACACTCAATGCAGGATCTTCAGCTAAAACATCCCCAGCAGGTAGCCGTCCAGCCTCTTTTTTGAAGATATTGACCCCATCACCTCTCTAGGCAGTTGGTTCCATTGGTGAACTGCTCTTACTGTAAAGAAGTTCCTTCTAATGTTCAACTGAAATCTGCTCTTCTGTAATTTCACATCATCAGACCTGGGGCAGCAGAGAACAGGCCTGCCCCCTCTTCTCTGTGAATGCCCTTGAGGTATTTAAAGAATGCAGTTATATTACCCCTTAGTCTTCCCTTCACCAAGTTGAACACTCCTAGCTCTTTCAACCTTTCCTTACATATTTTGTTCTCCATACCTCTTATCATCCTCGTTGCCCTTCTTTGAACGTGCTCCGGCTTGCCTATATCCTTTTTAAAATGAGGCTCCCAAAATTGAACGCAGTACTCCAGATGAGGCCTGACCAGCACAGAAGATAGTGGGACTATTACTTCCCTTGACTTTGAAACTATGCTTCTATTAATGTAGACTAAAGTAGCATTTGCTTTCTTTGCTACAGCATCACACTCTCATGTTCAGTTTATGATCAACAATAATCCCAGCGTCCTTTTCACATGAAGTACTGCTGACCTATGTACCCCCCCATCCTATACCTGAGCCATGTATCTCCCATCCTATACCGGTGCTGAGACAGTCATCCCCTATCCTGTACCTGTGTGTTTGTGGCCTAAATGTACAATTTTGTGTTTGTGTCGGTCGAATTTGTCCACTGTTCTAGTTTATCTAGGTCTTTTTGAATTCTGTTCCTATCTTTCAACATGTTAGCCACCTCTCTCAGTTTTGTATCATCTGCGAACTTGATAAGGATTCCCTTTACCCTGTCATCTAAGTCACTGATAAAAATGTTGAAGAGTAATGGCCCTAGGATGGAATCCTGAGGCACTCCTCTCCAGACCTCCTTCCTGTTTGAAGGGCAGCCATTGGTGACAATTCTTTGAGTGTGGTTTTCCAACCAGTTGTGGAGCCATCTAACAATGTTCGCATCTATTCCACATTTAATCAGTTCTATAATCAAAACATTATGCGGGAACTTATCAAATGCTTTTCGGAAATGCAGATAAACAACACCCCAACATTCCCACCATCTTCTAAACTAGTGAACTGACTGAAAAAAGATGTAAGATTAGTTTGGCAGGATTGTTCTTGACCAACTTGTGCTCCTATGGATCACTTCACTGTCTTTGAGATACTTGCAGACAAAACTCCTGTATAATCTGTTCTAATTTTTTTTTTCCTGGTATTGAGCTTAGGCTGACTGGTTTGTAGTTTCCTGGTCTTCTTTTTTGGCTTTTTTTGAAGAGAGGGACAGTCCTCGGCACCTCACATGTTCTCCTTTCACACTAAATGATTATATTACTATGATTATACTTTAACTGCTATACTTGCATCGTATGGAATCCTGAGATCTGTAGTTCAGTGAGGCACTGGAGGGCTCTGGCTGAGAATCCTAAATGTTTCCTCTAAATTGCAAACCCTAGGATTCTATACTATAGAACCCGTGGCAAGTAAAGTGGAATCATAGTGTGATAATTCTACAGCATGAAAGAGCCTTAGATTTCAAATTGAAAACCCTCCCTCTGTTGGTCCCCAGAAGTCTCATTTCTTTTGGTAACAGAGCAATGAGGTGCGTCTCAGAAATTTAGCACTGATCTTGAGCAGATTTCTATAATAGGAAATTACTGCTGAGATATAGGTTCCAGGTCAATTAACTCTTTAAAAGCCTAGAATTAAGCCTGGTTACAAATTTGAAGCTAATGAAATTAGCACCATGGTTTGCTTCATAAAGTCTATCTTGCCAGATCCAGATTGGTAAAGCAGCTGCAGATTCTCTGTAATCTTCAGCTCTAGCCCCACACAGGATCCAGTTCAGCAGTTCACCTGGAAATGACCTAAGCCAGAATGGCAGAGGCCATATCTGTCCACTGACAGAGGTGTAACAACACAGAAAGGCTATTGCCTTTCGACTCTGCTCATGGGCTGTCTCTGGCATTTGATTGCCTACTCTTGTGAGTAAGCAAGACTCTCCTTGTATTCCTTGTTGTCAGGTGCCTTCAAGTCATTTCCAACCTATAGCAGCCCTAAGGTGAACCTATCATGGTTTTTTTTGTGAGGGGTAAGATTTGTTCAGAAATGGTTTGCCTTTGCCTTCTCTGAGGCTGAGAGAGTGTGACTTACCCAAGGTAACCAGTGAGTTTCCATGGCTGAGTGGGGATTCAAACCTTGGTCACCCAGAGTCCCATCTGAACACTCAAACCACTACATCACACTGACTTTCCTATTCCTATGTATTTATAAATCTAATAGCCTGGCTCGATGTATATTATTTATTCAGTAATAAATTCCATAGCATTCGGAGAGCCATGTACACAAGGCAGATCTGTGTAGGGTTGCAGTTATGATATTAAGGGTAGTGGAGTACTTTGTTCCCATTATAGTTTTCAGTACGACTACATGAACTTCCAGTGTACTTAGAAATAACAAAATATAAATGAACGAAAAAATTTAAAATTAGCAATATAGCAAACAGCATTGCAGAAGTCATAAACCACTACCAGCATACCTTAAAAAGTATGAGAAACTCAGCTTTTTAGTTCAACAAAAAACAAGACACTCCAGAATAAAGAGCTTGTTTAGGAAAGTGGGCAGGATGTGCTCTTTTTTGACACGGTTTGCAGTATAACAGTCTTTATATAAGAATCCATTAAAATCCCTATAATGAAGGAGTTGTTTTAACTCTGATAACTTTCTGGTAATGATTTATAAATAATCTGAGGAGCAGCTCAGGTATTCTGTCCAAGAGGGATAAATTCATAACCTGCTACCCTTACAACTTGGGTGGAAAGAGGGTGGATCATGATATACAAGTAGATCAGTAATAATTTCTTTCTTCCCTGGGGATTTAACAAAGGCAACAATAAAATTATTAATTACTAAAATTATTAAAATTATTAAAATTATTCCCTTCCCCCAGATTACACTGCTGAAATGAAGATACCAAGAAGTCAGAGTAAGGGAGGGTAGGAGTTGGCTTTGCAAGGTAGGGCTGTGAATTCTTGAGCTCAAAAATCTCTCTTTCTTCCGTGTTTGCTTCTTTTGCAAAGGCTCCAGTTTGGGGATTTCCATATAGGGGGAAAAAAAAGAAACCTTCCAGCCTGAAGTCTACTTACCTTCTGCTTTACAAGGAAAACAGAAGGAAACCTGCGGTTCAGGAGATTAGAGCCTTGGGCTGTAGCCTCCCGCAACCTAGTGTCTTGTCCCATGTGGCAAACTATAACTCCATCACTCCCAGCCACCATAGCCATGCTGTCTGGGGATGACGGGGAGCTGTAGTCGTGAAGCTGGAGGGCACCAAGTTGGAGAAGGCTAGAATAGAGGTTTATATAGACAAGAAGCCCCAGTCAATTTGATCCTAAAAGTGGGGAGCTGGGGCCAAAAAAGGCTGTGTGTTGGAGAGTGGGAGAGTTTCCTTGTTCATTTTATCTCCTAAAATTGTGTTTCGGTAATTGCAGGTTTCCCCTAAAGACATTTGGTGTCAGTATAAGGACAGTATTTTCCTCTCCCCCTCTCTATTTCTCTCTCCCTCTCCTTCTGTCTATTCAGTTATACTGTTGCTTTCACGATGCATCCTCTTTCTAAGCCTCTGCTGAACATACCATAAGAGACAACGAGGGAGAAAGAGAGAGAAACAGCACACAAATCTCTTCTCTAAGAGCTTTCGGAGCAAAGTTCTTCCATTCCATCCTCCACCCCTCCCTTCCTGATTCTTTAGCTCACCTGGGTTCTTCTCTAAGAAACCTTGCTTGCTTCCTTGCCCCTCTGTATTCCCCACCCTTAAAAAAGACCAAAACAAATCCACTACAGCCCTCTGGATTCGAAGGGGAGAGAGAGAGTTGTAGCTCAGGCTCTCTATCTGGAACAGGCACGTTTTTTAACATGTATTTTTGCTTTAAACCATCTCCTTCCTCTGTGCACTCAGTGCTTACAGCTATGGATCTAACACAACTGCCTGCATCTTGTCTGCATATTCTCCACTCCCCGACGCTCAGTTGATCCTCATCGTCTTCTTTGGGGGACCACAGTGTGTATGTGTGTGGGTGTCTTCTTTTGGCTGGGAATTTCTTCAGACCACCTTCTTTTAAAAAACTTCTCTGACCTGGACTTCACTCCCCCACCTGCAGCATCCCTTGGACATTTCTTTTCCATGCAAAGGTAAGTGGAAATGAGCACACCTGGATAATCTAAGGTCCTGCATATTTTTAAATGGTAACTTGGGAACCCTTCCCCCCTTAGGCACTTTAGCACCTGTTTCCCCATTTGGGGATGGGATGTATTAGAGGGTTAAGCTAAGTATGTCGGCAAAATTAGCAATTCTCTTTTAAAAAGAAAAGAAAGTTGTTGGTGGTGGGGGGTCACATTGCATTTATTTAACCTGTAAGTAATAATAAATTATATATTGGGGAAGCAGGGTATATAATTAGTTATATATTTGTGAAATTGGTGTAGGCAAAGATCTGTGTAAATGGGACTAACATTTTATCCTTATATGTGTTCATATGTCTATAAATGTGGGATAGCAACTATGAATAATCCAAGGACATATGATAACTGACATGGGTGATTTTCTGTACTGTGGGGGTGGGAAGGGTTAAGAAATCCTCTCACTGTGAGAAGCTCTCTCTTCATTTAACTTTTGGTTAAAGCATCTCATTATATTTTTGAAAAAATGTTTGGCTGAAAATGCTTCTCTGTTGCTGTTGTTTTATCTTAATTTAAGTCTGTATTTAAAGTACTAGTTTCTCAGCAACAAAAAGGATCATGCAGTGGTTGTTATTTCCCAGTAATTGTCTGGGTGGTAGCCCCAAAGTGCTCCAGAGAGGGTTGCAGTTGGAAGGTACTTTGTAATGTAGCAAATGATTAATTGTTCTCATTATTTGGAGCATTTAGAAGATCTTCCTCCAAGTGGTGTTGAGGGGTATGTAGAGAGAAAATCATGTCTACAGGCAAGTGTTTGTCAATTCCACCCCCCCACATCATTTTGTAACACTCAAGTAAATTCAGTTGTTTCATGGTAGCAACAGTCAGATGAGAAGTAGCTGGCGCTTTAGGGAAAAAATGATTTCAGTAAGAATCATTACACAGAAAATGAGAAATAACCGTAAGAAAAGCCCGGCTTGCATTGCCGTTTCTCTCCAGGAGAACAAGATTGATGAGAAAGGTGCTGTCTATGTCTGTTTAGGGCTTCAGTGCTGCTTCTACCATCTTACATCAATAGTTGTGAGTTCGCTTGTGTTACAGGAAGCTTGCTGATCTCTTCAGAATGTAGGATTGTAATTAATGGTTTGCTTTCTTATTAGCAGTTGTTGGGGCGGTAGTGGTAGTAGTAGTGTATAGGTCTCTGGCTCTTCTCTGCTTTCTCCTGCCCTTTTCATCTTCTTAGTTGGGATTTTCTTCGTCTTTTGGCTGTGGTGCTTCTGTTCCCCCAAGGCAACTTAATGAGCAATAGGGGTTGAAGGAACCCTCACTCTTAAAAGTCATTTCAACTGCATACGTGGTCTCTGTTGGATCTTTGCTTGAGGTGAGGAATAGTTTTGGATGAGCAAAAGTGGATACTGCAACAAGAACAACAAGATTTCCTGTGATTAATGGCATACAATTTGTTTGTTGGCTTGATTTAAAAGACAGTTTTTGCTTTCAGTCCAGACCAAGCCTTCCAGAAGGTCATCTTCTTTCACAGGGAGGGTGTAGATATACCCTTGTGCCAGTGACACATGTACACACATCTTTGTGCACCTGACTCTAGCTTGGGAAGAAATGTCACATTACCCCATTTTAGGAAGGGGGCAGTAGTTACCCAACTACTGCTGGCTTCGTGTGTGCATGTGTTGTTGTTTTGTTGGAAAAAATGGGGAAGACAGGTTTCCCAGGCATCTCTCTAGAAAGCATGTGCCAGAGCACTTGAAAAACAAGAAGAAGAAAAACAAAACAAAACAAAGAGGCACCTGCCTTTTCAGGTTCTGTAGTATAGCCTTTATGCGCAATGGTGAGAAAAGATGCTGAGTACATTTAGCCTGGAGATGTCTCTGGGGAATATGGGGGTCTGAAGTGCCATGGGGGTGTTTGAAAGTTGAGTACCCCCCCACCCCCATCTCAGCTTCTCTTTGTCAAGTTTTTGAAGCTTTTCTACTTTAATTAAACCCTGCTATGGCAAAAGTGTATCATTTCTAGAGCATCGGAAACATGTGCACCTCCTATGCTTTTATGGTGTTTATTCTTGGGGAATTTCTGTTTGTTTCTATATTGTGTTAGCTGATATGGTGGGTTAGTGGCACACTGGATCCCAAATCAGGACCTATACCTAGTGTTTTCTCCTCAATCTGGTCAAGATACAAAAGGACACGGATCACACATTCAGAAAGATGGTGAAATTCTGGACCCCAGAGCCCCTGCTGCCCTGATGTCTTTTCAGATTTCCAAGGAATTCAGGGTGGACTAAATTGCATTGTCCTTTTATAGGGACAGTTAGACCAGAAGAGTTAGTAGCCCAAGCATACTGCATTAGCTTTATGGCTCAACAGGGGTCTCTGAAGTCACCCATGCTCCATCCAGGTTCAGCACTGTTCCGCACTGGTTGTCATGAAATCACATTTGATTGCAAACTGTTTATCCTCTAGTAGCGGAGAGAGTACTCACCATGACTGAATTATTCCCGTTTATTTTCTTTTTTAAAAGAATTCTTTCACATTCCCTCTCCTTGGTTTTAGAAGTGTAATAATAATTTGCAATCACAATTTTGTGTGAAGCAGGTATATGTGGGGGGGGGGAGGATAAATGCCTACCAAATGCTAGTGACCCACTCTCTGTGTCCAGATGACAGATGAAACATTGGAATCTTGCAAATGTTGGGGTAGATGTTGGCACAAAGCTACTTAGAGGTAAATATTTTTGCTACAGACTGAAAGGGCAGATTGTGCAGAACCAGTAGCAATGGATTTCTCAGGTGTCAGGCACACTGGTGCAGTACAGCAGACACATGGAGGCCTCTGCCAGACCTCTGTGCTGCTCCCCGTACGCTTGTTTGCACGTTCTACCTCACCTTTCCTTCAAGGAATTCAAGACAACACACCTGGTCCGCCTCCCTATTTTTAGTTCAAATGGCATATGTTAGCAGTGGGGAGGAACGGGACTTAACAGGATTAGTAGAGGCGATGCAAGCCAAAGGAAAGATTGTGAAAAGCTCACCAACCCCCAATTAAATAACTACTTTGTAGCCATGTGATTCTTCTTCCAACACATCTTTTCCCTTTGTCTATTTAGTCAGAGATGTGGTTAGATGTGGTCTAAGTTATGTAGTCAGAGATGTGGGAAGCCTCTATCTGGACATTGTTCAAAATTACTTGCATAGCAGAGGGCACAAGGAGGTTTCTGTAGTTTTGGTGGTTTGCAGAATTGCCAGCTATTGCTTCCCCTATTGAGAAAGGTGTGAAGAGTTTGAGAGCAGGGGGAGTTTTAGATTTGTGAAATGAGCAAAGTCAATAATGCTGCGTATTAAGTCTCTCAGTATGTGTCTCTGTGTTGCTGTGCAAACTCCTGCTGTTCCCCAGCACATCTCCCTCTGACTCTGTCAATGCACCTCAATACCTGACCTTCATTTCCACTTGCTTTCACATTCCTGGGCTTCCTTATTGCTTCCAGCTCCCCCACCTCCCCACATACTTCTCTGCATTTTAATCCTGACTGTTTCTGCATCTCCCATCAAATCTAGATTGGGAAATTCTGT
This sequence comes from Cyclura pinguis, assembly GCA_030412105.1. Taxonomy (NCBI): domain Eukaryota; kingdom Metazoa; phylum Chordata; class Lepidosauria; order Squamata; family Iguanidae; genus Cyclura; species Cyclura pinguis. The sequence continues at coordinate 39,983,372 of CM059603.1, forward strand.
ATAGCTCTACTTGATGCAACTCACTCTTGTCCTACACCTCTTGGCACTGTTAATCATCTGGTCTTGAAAAATGAATATAAAAATCTGTTCAGCCAAATTGCAAATATCCAGATCAGTGTGCAAAACGATGAAGTATCACTTGTAGATTGGGGGATGGAGAGGATGAGAAAGTGGAGGAGCGGGAGGAGAGAAAGAGAGAGAGAGAGAGAGGCTGGAATTCCAGTCACCAGGCAGAACAATGCAAATAAGTAATTTATGTATATGCTTTTATTTGAAATGCAGAAACGTGGGTGGCTTTTATTCCTGTTTACTTCCCATTGCAGAAAAGAGACAGCAATTTAAAAAAATTAAAGCCAATCTCACTGGACTCATAATTGTGTGAATACAGCAGAATTCATTACAAAAACCAGCCTCTGGTTTGCCGTAAATTGGATTTTTCTTAAAAGTGGCTCACTATTCCAAGTCCTTTCTCTGAATCTTTATACTCAGGGGGTGTATCTGAGCCAGTGTGCTACTCTACAAGTGCTCCAGTTGTGTTTTAGGATCAAAGCCAAAGGATCTCCCTGCTTTAAGGCTGATAAACACAATCTTGTACTTTCTCATCCCTCAATGATTTTTTCACTTACAGCCTCACAGAGGAACATGTGCATTACCTAGTTTGGGAAGCACTGAATTTGCAGTGGATTAAAATCTCTTTTGATGATGTTTAAGCTCAGGGGTGGGCAGAGTGCAGCCTTCCAGATCTTGTACTGCAACATCTCCCTATTGACCGTCCTGACTAGGGCTGATGGAAAGTTGCAGGCCAGCAACATCTGGAGGGCTGTACTTTGCCTTGTCAAATTTAACTACTTAACTGATGGGTGAGACTCATCCTTTTATGTTCCACTTGTTGAATTACAAACTTACCCTCAGTCCCCTTATCTGTGAATGGAATCTAATGGTTCCTGGCTTCTATAGGCAAAGGGTTTGGAAGTATCTGGGTGATGTCTTTCCCTTTCATACATATTTACTCTTAGCTATCATTAGTGCTATCGTTAGTTGAGGGAAGCACGCGGCATAAAACAGGAAGCACATGACTGTTCTTGTTATTAGGTACAGATGTGGCTTAATGGAACAGATGTGTATGCTGTTCTTTGAATCTAATATGCTCTGGACAGTTTGTTTCTAAAATGTTTAATTTACTGCTTGGTTTTAATTTGGTAGCTTATTTAATAGTTTTTACATTGCTCTTTAATGTGATAATGTACTGGTTTTAATTGTATTCTGCTTTAATTTAAGTTGTAAGATGCCTTGGATCATATGCTGGGAGAAAAGCAGGGTATTAGATAGATAGATAGATAGATAGATAGATAGATAGATAGATAGATAGATAGATAGATGTTATACACTTTGTATAACTAAAGGGAACCAGCATGAGCATACCTTGTCTGGGGCATTCAAAAGTGTTCAGCATTATGCATTTTCTGAGGAGACTTTGAAATTCTGTGACTTGCACAATAATTGTTGTACTTCCCTCTATATAACTTGGGAATGGAGGAGATGAGAATAGAGAGAGAGTTGGGCATTCTGCTCTAGGGCAGGCAGGTGGACTGGAAGTGATGTGGCAAAGGCAGGTTGCAGATTATAAGACTGTAACAGCCAAGTTGGAATTTAGGCATCTGGAATAGCAAATGAAGAACTTGGTAGCCTCCCACAGCAACATGTTGCCCAGTAAGGTTACTACAACATGTTACTTAGTAGTAAGGTTGCCAGGCTAAGTCTTATGTCAGACCTTTAGAGTTCAGTGCAAAACATTGAAATGTAGGGATGATCAATCATAATGTCACAGGGGTCAGGTGCTGATGATGTCATTAATCTTCAACTACATTTGCATAGAGTATGTCCTTTAAAATAAAGAATATTAAATCTAGCAAATGAGAAGCACACAGACACACACTTTTCAAGGCAGCAGTTTCACCCTGAGATTCTTCTCTCTCACCCAGAGAGCCAGAGCAGGGGTCCAGACCCTGAAATATTGGATTCCTACTTAATACCGTCACATCAGCCCTCTAGCATCACTTGACTTCCTAGGGCCATAGGTTCATGTGCTGCTATGGCAAATTCCTAGCCAGGATAGCCTGAATTCCCCTGCTTCTGAATGCTTTGGTGATGCAGGGAGCCAGAGCCTCATCCATTGGGCTGACACTTTGATTCTCATGGTGGTCGGTGACAGAAGAAACCTTGCTCATGGCTAACCAGTGAGTGTATTGCTGAGCTAAGTCCAGTAAGTTATCAGTGAAATCACACTGGTGCTCTCTTCCAGCATTCTTGTGTCATTCTTGCTGTTAGTTAAGCTCAATAATCTCATTCCAAATGCAGTGTCTGACTCAGCTGGAAGTATAGAAGCCACACATTATACTTGGCAGTCCTCTGAAAGCTCCCTCTGTTTCCATGGACAGGGAATGTGTTCCCTTCAGACGTTACTGTATTGCATCTCATGTCACATTTCATCATTGGCTATACTGGCTAGGACTGATGATATATGCTTTTCAGCAATGTTCCTGATCCCTGCTCTATTATCTTGTCCAATGCAAAATGATGAATCGTATACCAGCCAGAGTGCTGAACTTAACATATTGACAGAGGGATCACCAGATCAGGACATGGATCTCCCCTATTGTAGGGAGGTATCTTGTATCTTGTATTTCTGTTCCAATTGCAGCAATTACTTCTAAATGTACAGTTATCCATATAAATTAACATTTCCAAATCTGCATTTGGAAACTGTCCTCATTTGACCTCTTTTGGACTGATGCAGTCTTTCTCGGGGGGCAGAGGAGTGATCTATAAGGTGGCATTCTACTTGGAATTTAGCAATGTAATGGGGATTAAAAAATGAGTTCTGCATTGTTTACCAAAAGAAATGCAAAGCAATGGACAGTGGAAGGCTTTCAATCTCATACCTAACAGACATCAATTCTTCAGCCTTAATCCTCTTTCTGTAAAAATGATGGTCTGTCTCAAAATTGTTTTGAGGACCAGGGATATGCGATGCATGGTAAAAGTGCCATGAAAGTGACTGTAAGTGATTAATTTTATCAGTTTCAGGCTCATATAGAAAAAGTTAAAGAACTCATATTTGTTATTGTTGTTTAGGCTAAAGTTGATTTTATTTCCAGCTGGAGTAGATCCACTGACTAACAAGTCCCATTCATTTAAATGAGTCTATTCTGGTTGCTGTGTACCTTCAAATCATTTCCAACTTACGGTGACCCTAAACCCAACCTATCACATGGTTTTCTGAAGATGAGAGTTTGTGACATGCCCAAGATCACCCAAGGAGTTTCCGTGGCCAAGCAAGGAATTCAGCCCTGGTCTTCAGAGTCATAGCCCAGTGCTCAAACAACTGCACAATGCTGGCTCTCAGTCTATGCTACTTAGTAGAAAAAAAATGTATTTATCCTATTATTTCCATTTATATCCAAAACCAGAAGTTCTTTTGGTGAATGACCTCTTCATTTAAGCATTGAGAGTTGTGATCAGTGTAAGGACATGACATTTGTGGAAGAAATTTCATTTCATTTCATTTCAGCTGGGAAGGCCAACTTCCATTCAGGGTTTCCTAGATCAAGAGCACTCCTACGATTCTAACCTGAATGAATAGGGCAGAGGGAACATCACTGATTAAATAAAAAGTGCTGTGCTAAATTTCTAAGTGATTTTGTTGTAGATTCACCCATGGATCATGATGTTGCAACTTTATCTTCAATTGCAGTGGTGTATCTGTCTAAAGCCATCTTTACCAATGTTTTAAGAACAGCAGATGATGGTGGGTTTACAGAATAGCTCATCTTTTTTAAATAAAATGCTGTGGCTTTAAAAATATCTTGCAGGGACTCTGAAACATATGCAATCTTAACCTAGCATCTAGTTCCATAATCTTTTGTGGACTGTATGTGCTCAGATCTAAAAACCCTTTAGGGGCACAGGAGGGGATAGGTGTCACGTGCAACATCCGCTGCTCCACTTGGTAGTGTATGAACTCTCTGGATTAGCCAGCCAGGTTTGGTATGAATATCAGGAGTCTGACCATCTCCTCATCAACAAAGTAGCAGATTTGGTTTGTTTCTACTTCAGATTATAGCTCAGGTAGACATTCGACCAGGCCTCTCTATTCAGATGTGGCTGATGTCACTGCCTGACTTTGGCCATTTCTGCACTAGACTGTTAATAGCGCTATGATTCCACTTTCAAGATCCTATGGAATCCTGGGATTTGCAGTTTCGGGAGGGGCCAACCGAAACTGCAAACCCCAGGATTCCATAGGATGTTGAAAGTGGAATCATAGCGCTATTAACAGTCTAGTGTGGAAATGGCCTTTGACAGCATTCCAGCCAGCAGTATTTTGGCTACTGCGTGGAGAGCAACCAGCCACTGTCAAGATTCACAAACCCACATCACTAACTTAGAGCTGAAATCCAATGGAGATTCATGGGGAGGTTGAATATTTGTCCTGAAGGCAATGAAAAACCATTCATGGAAAAAGAGCTTGTATAGAAGCCCTCAAAGGACTACACTTAACAACTACACGCATATTTCTATAGTTGGGCAGCATGTTGCAGGGAAACAAAGACCTACAGCTTCTAGCCATGTGTGAAATGAGATGCCTGAGCCAAGCCAGAGTGGTCAAAAAGTGATTTCAATTTGCAGTTAGAATGCAGAGGAATTCACAGGAAACATGTTAGTCTCTCCTCTTTATGCGTGTAAATAATTCTTTTACTTTATTTCCTCAGGCAGGCCTCTACTGCAGAGCTAGCAGGGCTTTTCTATCTTTCCCCCATGTATTTTTTTCAGTGTATAAAAAGATTATTGCACAGCAAAAAGGTTTCTAGTTCAAATTGATATGGGGTATATATCTACCTCTCGCTCACTATGTGATTATTAGAATACAATTTCACTTCTGCATAAATTCTCAAGATTGCTTCCATGAAGTACTTTGGCTACACTGTTGCACACACATTTAGGCTGGTAAGTGGCTGGCTCTTCTACTCTTTAAGTGAATATTTATGAATAAGTTCTCACAATCCTGAATTCACTCATCTTTTTTTTAAAAAAAAATCCTTGGATGAATTAATTTTGAGTGTACTCACAATCTCTAAAGTGGATTAGAATAATTACTTATCTCTTAAATGCACTTCAGAAAACTGGATACTAACCCCACAACCCCAGCCACAGCCTTTTCTAACTCACTTGAACTACTATGGACTGAAAAAAGGTCTGTGGTAAATTCAGCTAGCATGTTAGTGTAAGTGCTTTCCTAAAGATAGTTGAGCTGCTACATCTTGATGAGTTTGTATCTTTGAAGTTTGATGGGTTAATAGGGAAGTGGATAAGTGTCACTCCATGCATGAAAATAGTTATCAAAGTGTGTGAATGAAGTTGCTTTCACTAGCTGCACCTTTGACTTTTATTGATTCTTTTGGTAAGAGGTGTTACTTTTACATCTTAGCAAATAACATTTATAAGGGATCTTCCACATCATTTTCCCCACATAAGTGTATATCCAATCTGCTGGCTGTTTTAATGGGTCACTGTGAATCAATAGACAGAGGGTTGATATAAGTATTGAACAAAAGATACTATACTGGGTCTAACCAATGTCCCTCACTCCAAGTGTTTTGGCACAGCTGATCCCATGTCTGTGCTGGCAGAAATGTGAATCTCTACCAGCCAGCTGGATATAAAAAGAGGAGCACAGGAAAAAACTGTTGTCTGGAGATGGATAATACGGCACCAAGGAACAGCACATCATAATGGCCCGGCAGTGGCACAGGCTGAATGTCACAATGTGACACTCATGATTTTCATTTGTAGACCAGAGTTATCTAAACTGACTCCCTCCAGATGTGTTAGACTACAGATTCCATCACCCCAGCCAGCTCTAGACAGAAGCAGATCAGGTGGAAGGCTGATGGTATGAGCAGTGAAGTGAATGGGTCCTTGGGTGGTTCACAAGTCTAGAACAGATGGAAACATTTGAAGTTGTGTTTTTAGTCCTCATTTTTACTTGGAAATCACACATCCTAGCCCCTTTCCTTGTCTCCTCTATCTCTTGCAAACATACATTCTCCCCATTCCTAACCTATCCCATCCTTGAAATTCTCTGTAGAAAAGCTATTGTCTGTACAGCTTACCGCCCTGCTGCTGGGCATTTCAGCTGTCCTCCAGCTAGAAACATGGTACCTGTTCTCCATGATTGGTGCTGAGAGATCAGCTATTCCACTGAAATGTTATGGAGTATTTATAGAAACCCAGCCCAGAAAGCAAAAAAAGAAAGAAAGAAAGAGAGAGAGAGAGAGAGAGAGAGAGAGAGAGAGAGAGAGAGAGAGAGATTACTTTTCAATCCTTCCATGAGCAAGAGTATTCTTTGTAGAGTATTGAGCCTGAAGGTTAACACAGCCCTGTCATGGATATATCTGATCCTTTGATTTCAGGAGAAGCAGGCAATTTCTAGAAAACAAACACGGACTGCATTATAGGCAATGCAGAAAGATTTCACCATCAGTGACCAACTACACTATTGGAGGCCAAAACATTGCAAGCAAAAGAGGATGGGGGAGAGAGAGGCTAAATACCGTGCAGTTAAACCTTCTGACATTAATCCAAAAACTAGAGAAAACAACTGCCTCCCCACACATTGAATAGGTAGTTATAAGGAATATTAGAAAGGAGGCAGAGCACTTAGGATTCAGTTCTCTTTCTCCTGCCAACACTTAACAGCCTGGCCTGAAGCGCACTGCAGTGAGGACAACTCCGGTCTCTGCCCTCCTGGGAGGCAACAAGCTGTCCTTCTCCCTGTCATCCTCCTCCTCAGGTTACAGTGTGCTTAACATCTTCATTAATGATTTGGAAGGAATAAATAGGGTGCTAATGAAATTTTGCAGTTGATAATAAACTGGAAGGTTTTCAGACACCATCAGCAATATAGAAATAATAGAATGAAAACCAAGAAGAAAAGGAGGAGGAGGAAAACAATGAGGGGGAGGACGAAAAAGAAGAAATATCATGATATTTGGCTTTTTAAAGGAAAATGTAGGTTCCTGTTCATAGGAAGAAGAGATAGACAACAGTCATAAATAAGGTTAAGAATGTGGTGTACTGGTATTGAAATGCTAGAATAACAGGGCAGGAATCCTGAAGTCTGAGATATGAGAACAGACTACCGAGGCACTCGTGAACTTGTCCTTTGATGGGCAATTTAAAAAAAACAACACACCACAACCTGAGGCACAGGCCTCGGGGATGCTACCCCAGCGTGAACACTCCTGCTTCCAGCCTTGTAACTTCTTTCTGAACACAGTATTTAATCGTTGGCACTTTACTTTCTATAAGATACTAGCAAATTAGAGGGATTTAATGAAGATGAACGCAGATGACCAGAGGGCTTGGAAGATTAATTTATAACGAAGGATTAGGAATTAAATATGTATAGCTTGGAAAAGTGAAGGGACATGCTCAGAATCTACAAATAAGTGGCAACTATAAATCTTGTGGAAGGAGACAGATTTGGAAAGAAGGTCTGAGGAACACAACAAGAGGGAGGCAGGGGAGATTGAGGGCTAGTCTTTGCTGCAGGTCACCACTGTGCAAGCTTGCGTGGTGGTTCCCATCCTGTGCCTCCCTTAATCATCCTCTCTCCTGGCTGAATCTATTTTAAACTAGGCTATCATGGCTTCTTTGTAGTTAATAGGTGCTGTGCTTCAAGTGTAAAGATATATATTATTATTACCAAAATGATGTAAATATTAAAGTCAGGATTAGCCATGCCATAGTATTTCTGATTTCTGTGTATGGTTGTGAAAGTGAAGAAATATGACAGAAGAGAGTCGACTTATTTGAAATATGGTGCTGGAGGAGAATTCTGTGGATGCTTTGGACTGCCAAAAAGACAGACAATGGGTCCAGCATCAAATCAAGCCTGAACTCTCCTTGGAAGCCAAGAATATTAAACTGAGACAATCATACTTTGAACATAACATGAGATGGCATGCCTCCCTAGAGAAGATGGTAATGCTTAGTGAAATTGAAGGCAGTAGGAAAAGAGGAAGACCAAATTATGGCTGGATAGACTCAATCAAGGAAGCCATGACCGTGAGTTTGCAAGACCTGAGCAGGGTTATTAATAATGAACTCTGTGACCAAAAGCTATCTTCAGGATTGTTTCTTAGAATCCTACCCTTGGGTTACTTGCTGTCCACTTTAGCCTTTTTTAACCACAAGATTCTTATTTAGCTCCCAATCAAGGCCTTAAGGTAGCCTCAGATCATTGATTTGGGAAATAGGGTATTTGTGTGGGTTCTATGGTAGCAGGTGACCGTGATCTGGCTGTAGAGATCCCAAAACACACATTCAGTCTAGGTAAGAGGTACCGAAATAGAAAAGGGTTTTCACCAGCAGGCAAAAACTTTTCTTTTCAGACAGCCTTTACATAAGCCTGGTAGCTTTATTTATTAACTTGTTGTAAATGGAGTATCATTTTAAGTGCTTTTATGATTTTATATTCTTTTAATGTTTTCTAACTGTCTTAAATGTTTTTAATGTGTTTTAATGTGTATTTATTGTTAGAAGCCACCTTGGGTCCCAATTCTGGGAGAAAGGTGGCCTACAAATACACTAAATAAATAAATTGACACAGAAAAGGTAACTTTGTATCTTTAGAACAGCTTCAGGCATCAATAGAAAACATTAAGTTTACCGAATAACATTCTTTAACTTTATAAGTCAAACTGCTGCATAATTTAAACCTTCATCTGTCAAGCACCCCTCATTCCCTGTCCAACTCTCTCTCTCCAGTTTCCCATTCCCTGTCTAATTCTCTCCTCAGCCTCCTTCATTCCCTATCTTTCTCTCTAGCTTTCCTCATTCCTTATGTAGTTCTCTTTCTCTTCAACTCCTGCTCTTCATTTGGAGCTGCAGCCTTTCTGAACATTTTAGAAGCAGTGATTGTCTGCCTTGTCTCAAACCTCCCTCAGCAGATGAACTCTTTCATCATGAGATCTTCCTTTTGTAGGGTCACCATAAGCTGAAGTTGACTTACAGAAACCAACAACAATTCTTGAGAAGTTGTCAGGGAGGTTTATGAAGATCCAGCCTTCTGGTTATCTACATCAAGCAAAAAGTTTCAGAACCCAAAAGCCCTGCTGGAGATTTTGGCACAATTCTGCTTCCTTTTTGGAGATGACTCTGCCCTGAGGAAAGTACGAATGCTGGATCCCACCCAAGACATTTTGCTGTGTGAGGGAAAAGACAACATGGCATCCCTTGTCCATTACATGTGCAGAAACTGACTAGACTTTGAGTCTTCAAAACTGATGATGGAGTAGTTGCTTCCGTAGAGCCCAAGGGTGACAGCAAACTAGCTTAGGAAGTGCAGTTCAGATTTACATGGCTCTGTATTCCAGCACCTCAATGCTTTCCTTTTTCCCCAGCACCTGGTACCAGAGGTGGCTGTTACACTGTATATGGTGGTAGAACCAGCCTCTGGCCAGGTGGCAGGATCTGGAAGCTACTAAGAAGGCAAAGTAAGAGACAGACCAATCTGACTCATGGTGTACAATCTCTCTCTCTCTCTCTCTCTCTCTCTCGATCTATCGATCTGTCTTATCAGATCTTTAGTGTTCTTGCTATAAGCTGCTGTGATGCTATTCCTGTGTCTTTCCTCAATGCAAGATCTCTCTCTCTCTCTCTCTCTCTCTCTCTCTCTCTCTCTCTCTCTCTCTCTCTCTCTCACACACACACACACACACACTGCATTCACTGTGTGAAATGAGTCACTGGAAGAAACTGATGATGGAGAATGAAGGTGTGTGTATGTGTGTGTGTACTGCACCAAGGAAAAACACAGTAGCACCACCATATCAGTGTATAGCTGTAGAGCTAAGGTTCCAGAGAGATGTAAGATTTAAAACCTTGTAAGAGGTTTGGTGTAATGGTTTGAGCATTGGACTATGGATCCTGGAGACCAGGGTTCGATTCCCCGTTCAGTCATGGAAGCCCACACCTTGGGTGTGTCACAAACTCTCAGCCCCAGAAAACCTTGTGGTAGGTTCACCTGAGGGTTGCCATAAGTCAGAAATGACTTGAAGGCACACAACAACAACAATAAAAAGCCATTGGGAAAAACACAAGGAAACAATGCAAAGATTGCAACACCTCTGGAAACACATTTGGAAGCAAAATAGGGAAGAATATAAGGCATTGTACATGCCCGCATCTAGCTTCAATACCAATGTCACAAGCAGGATAATGAACCAACATGTGCTGCCCTTTTATTGAGGTATATTTTTTAAAAATGTCAGAAGAGTGGTTGGACTGGGAAGCACCAAGGAGCAATATTAAATGGTGCAGCACTATACATCGTGGATTGCCAGTCCAGATGAGCACTAGATTTTCCATGTCTGATACCACATGTTTATCTCCATTTGCCTCTACCTATCTCATTTTTTCCCCACAAAGAGAAACCAATGACTGGACTCCCATTTATCTTGCAAGATGATGCTTCAGTCTTGCTTTTTTTTCATACAGAAGATAGGTCAGGGAAGGAATTGCTTCTGATCCAGCTGCAAAGTCAGCAGAAAAGACCTTTTTCCTTCCCCAAATCTATCTTCTCTATAACAGGTAATGACAGGGAAAAGCCACCATGTGATGAATTTCTCTTACCAAAATTCACTGTATAATTTTGTGGTTATAAAGTGCCTCTGAATGTGACTGTGAGTCACACATCTCAGTCTGTGTTTGTGGGTGAACCACATGGGTGACTGTTGAGGAGTGGATTCAGTACTCACTGTGGAGAGCATTCTGTTCTGTTTCCCTTAATGCCAAAAGGCTTGTGTGAATCAGCAAGGCTATAATGCTGAGACAAAGCTGCCAGTAATTAAACTACAGCCATGCAATATGGAGCCAAGAATCAAACTTGGATCTTCTCTGGCTTGAATTTTCATTGGAGTCATCAGCTGTCAGTTCCTCACAATATTTCAGAACGAAGATAAGAACATATGGAGGATAATACTATAAAGCGTTTCAAAGTCTGAACTGGTCTGTGCAATATTTTCTACTTAAGGCAAACAGTCTTGGTTGTTCTCAGGCCCACATTTCAAAAGACAAACTTGGTGTGCAAATCATGAGATAGTATTGGCTCGTTGGACGAGGTTACACCTCATTCATATTAATTGCTTCCAATCATATACACAATTACCTAGTCGATTTATCTACATAAATGTATAATCTAGGATGGAAACGTGTTGAGTGAACCCATTTATAGATGAGGACAGCTCTAGTTTCATGGTATTGCAGTATATGTGGATTAGAGTTCAGAAGGGGTACTTTTTGGGCTACAGTTCCCAAAATCTGAGCATGCTGGCTGAAGATTGTGGGAGTTCTATCCACCCCCAAAGTAAATTTTTGCAGCTTTGATGTGGAGAGATGTTGTCACTTGCTTCCTTGATATTGCAGCTCCCCCACAATCATTTTTGCCAGTTGTCATGGAGTATTGGATCATAAAATGTCTCTTCAAGAGCAAGTGTACCTGTAGATGGCACAGACTGTTGTGACATAGATGTCCCATTCCCAACTAGTGTCTGAAGAATATTTCTTTGTCTTCAACACTTTCTCATCATCACCAGGTTATCTCCCCACATCTGCCATTAAGCAGTGAGGCTTTCCATTTCCATTTGAGACCAGTTTTCTTCAGAAAGATCAAAAATCTGCCTGCCAATCTTCTGACAGGAAACCCAACTATTTTTGAAATAGGAAAGTAGAAAGCCAGAGGCAACGAGCGACCTGTGGCTGCTAAATTAACATGCTTTCTTCATATTAGTACATGTACAAATGAAAAGAGGACAAGATTTCTGGAATCTAGGCAGGAGTTTCCAGCAGATAACAGTGCAAAAACAACCAGAAGTCTTATGACAGTTCAAAGGCTAACAAATTTGTTATGGCATAACCTCTCTTGGACACATCCTCAGATCAATACCAACAAAATACATGTGTTGATCTCTAGGATTCAATAAGGGTTCAACAAGTTGTTTTTACTGTAGCAGGTTCACATGACTACCCCTCTGAAAGCTTTCTATTAGGATGAGGGAGCAGAGTTCTTGGTGAAATGTGGGATAGATGCAAAAGAGGAGGAGGAAGAGACTGGAAAAACATTTGCAGGATAGTCGCTTTTCCCTGAGGTTGTTATGGGGCATTTTCATTTTTTCCCTTGAGAATAGGTTTGTGTGTATAATAATTTCGCACCCATAAAGTAATGGTTCTTAATCTTTTCTTTTCCATAGACCCCCATGTAAATATAATTTATTGCTGGGGACTCACAACACTTAACTTGAGATTTAAATATTTAAATTTAGATTTAAATATTCAAGTATTTATTTAAATATATATTTATTTATTAAAGGCTTCTGGAGACAAAGGATTCAAATCCCTGCTCAGATACAGGGTGACTTTGGGCAGGTCACATTCTCTCAGCCTCAGAGGAAGCCAAAGGCAAACCCCCTCTGAACAAATCTTTCAAAAAACAAAAACAACCCTGTGATAGGCTTACTTTAGAGATGCCATAAATCAGAAGTGATTTGAAGGCACATAACAAAGTGCCACTGACAGGAGAAGTTCTTTCTAGCCATCATGTCCCTCCCCTTTGAAAACTGACTTGTGGTGAAACTATCACATGGATTTTCTTGGCAAGATTTGTTGCATTTGCCTTTCTCTGAGGATGGGAGAATGTGACCTGCTTGATGTCACCTGGTGGATTTCCATGGCCAAATTAGGATTCAAACCCTGGTCTCCAGAGTCATAGTTTGGGTACGTGCATATGCCTGCTGCTGTGTCCTTTTTGTCAGGGATGCAGTGGGGGTATGTATGAGTGTGCTTTGGTGCCTGTACTCCTAGCCCTGCTACCACATCCCTGTTGCTGCCTCTGCTGTTGGTATCCAGCAGCAGGGCTTTGCAGATCCTCAGAGGTCCCTGGATCCCAGGTTAAGAACCACTGCCCTAAAGGCAGCAGATCCCATCTGATCTCAGAAGCTAAGCAGGGTCAGCTCTGATTAGTACTTGGGTGAGAGACCACCAACAAATACCAGGTGCCATAGGCTATATTTCAGAGGAAGGAATTGGCAAAATCACCTTGGAGCACTTCTTGCCTAACAAAAGCCTACAAAATTCAAAATTCATGAGGTTGGCATAAGTTGAAAGGCAACTTAAAGGCATATACACATGCACACACATTAAATAAGAGGAAGCTTGCCTAGCCACTTACATGAAATCACTCCCCCTACACACACACACACACACACACAGAGTACAGATCTTTGATCATTTCTATTCAGATCTTCTGCCATCCTTTGGAATATTCGTCTCTTAGTGAAGTTGTTGTCACTTGATTAATGTGTTTTGGCTTCTTCTTGTGTGTGAAAACATTGCTCTTTTCTGTTCCTCAGTAATAGAGAAGGTTGTCCCTTCCAACCAAAGCTAAATAATCAAGAAAGGGGTAGTTTCAAGGAGGTACACCCTATTTATTAGGAGAAGCCGGCCACACTATTAATAGAGTATGTGGTCTGAGATTAAGTCAGACATTACTAGGGCAGTCCTATATATATTGCTGTTCAGAGGCTGAGTTCAAGGAGGTTTTTTTTTTCTGTGCACATCAGTATAGAACTTCTTGTTGTTGTGTGCCTTCAAGTCATTTCTGACTTATAGTGACCCTAAGGCAGACCTATCACAGGGTTTTCTGGGGCTGAAGTGTGTGATGTACCCAAGGTTATCCAGTGGGTTTCCATGGCCAAGCAAGTAATCAAACCCAGGGTTGCAGGCCAACACTCAAACCACTACATCATGCTGGCTGTCAGTGTAGAACTACAGCCTACATTTCTTGACCACGTCAGTTATCCTAGCGATCACTGAGTGTGCTCTTGCATTTACGAATATTATATGTGATGCTGGATTATTGCAGACTTTGGCCAGTTAACATCATCTGTGGTTGTATGTTTTTCCTTGCCACTGAGGTATAGAAGTGTTTGCTCATGGTGTGTTTATGTGCCATGAACTATACTTCAGAGCAACTGGGAATATGCGGCCAGAGATCAAATGCTCTCAACTAGCCTTTCAGCATGGAACGTTTTGCCCTACCTGCTGTGCATGTTTGAAGAATTTGGTTTATATGATTTTTCCATTCAGACATTCTGTTTCAACACAACAGCTATTTATTTAGAGTACAGACAAATTCTAGCATTCACAAAGTTCTCTCATCTCTCTCGGATGTCTTCCTCCCTCTAAGCATTCTTTCCTGTCTTCACATACCAAGAGATAACATCTATTCTCAATCCCTGAAATGTGGCTTTATTAAAAAAATAAAATGATATGTTTACCAAAATGGGGTGGGGGGGACTCCTACAGTGTCAGCAAGGCTGCTTATCAATATGTTTCCCATCTCATTGCTTCTAGATTGGCTTGGTTGGTTTTGTGACACTTAGCTGTATTTTTCCAGACTAACAGGAGCATTAAAGGTATTTGCATCAGGGCTGAAATCTCTGCATATTTAATTGCTATGATTAGTACATTAATCACTTACTAGAAGAGTGGGTCTTTTCATTAGATTTTAGTGGGACCGTGTCAAGTATGTTTGGTGTTGATAGCACCATTGTCAGCAGAGGCTCTGAGAGAGTGGAGGACACAGAGAATTTTACTCATAATGACATCTCCACTGCTAGAGCCCACAGCCACCTGCTTCATGGTTCCTCCTGCCTCAAACCTACTTGTGTTGCTCCATGAATACTGTTCCCTATACCTATCCTGGTCCTCTAGTGTTTAGGGCATGCGGCAGCGAACTCTGCTGTGTGCTGCTTTTTTTGAGCAGGAAAAATAGTTGACTAGAATTGTGGCATGCTGTTTCCCAAATCTTTTAAGAAACATGGGAAAATTTTTCTTTTTTGTGTGCACCTGAATTAGCTTAAGCTGCTAGCAATGTAGGAAGGCAAAGGGACTTGGAGGAAGACTGAACGTTCTCCAGTTCTACCTTTTATCTTAAAGCCTTTGATTAGCAGTCGAGCTACCTTTCTGATTCAGGGCATGAATTCTTGTTGATTTTCAAAGATTACGTGGTGACTGTATTTGGTCAAGAGTAACCTTTGAATCTTCAAATTGTAGCTGCACTGAGAAATAGTAATATTTATTCATCTATTGATGAATTAGTGAAAGAATTCATTTAAAGAAAAACTCTAAAAGCCTAACTGATTTTTGACTGGATAATGTTTTGATTTATTAGCAAAGGCTGAAGGGACATTAGGAGTCCTTCTGCTCAGCGATACTCTCCTAGTAACCTGGGAGATAGGAAAAGGACTTTCTTAATTCTTCTTTTGCACTGAGGGCCAAACTAGAGGAGAAACTGGAGATCTGTAATTAGATCTCATTTTTGTTTTGTTGGTTCTGTCAAAACAGAGGTGAAGGATAGAAGGATCTGGTTTGGGATTATGTTGAAGTGATGGATGTCAGATGAAGAGTTATAGTCCAGAGTTATTTTTTAGATTATAACTCTCTTCACAGGTGAGGGCATGACATATATAGGTATCAGGAGTTGTCTAAGGGGAGGATAGCAATACAGTGGACAAGTTTGGCATCCTATCTCATCCAGATTCTTTGTCCAGAAAATGGCTGCTAAGATCTAGGAATCAGGTTTGGACTATAATAGAATCTGTGAGCTGTAAGTGACCAGAGGTTCACTTGCTTCATACCCTAAAGCAAGAACCATCCTTACTGTCATGGATCACTTGCTGTGATCTGAACAGCATTTCAGAAGAAAGGTGTATGCCAGTGCTATCAGACCTCTCAAGTAAGTAGGTTGAATCACCCTCTGTGGAGCAAGTCAAAAAGCACAGAAGGTCTCTGTCTAGTCTGATGTGATGGAAATTTCTTTCCATCTCTAATTCATGCAGATCAAAAGTCAGTTACTAAATCACACTGGAGGCTGCTCTAAAATAGTTCTGCATGAAGATGCACAATGCAATGAATTGGATGTTTGTATTATGCCTAATGTGTGAGCTGATCCAGTTAATTCTACCTGCAGGTGCTGAAGAGACTGTATGTGGTTCCCTGAGTTCAAGGGCAGTGCTTTTCAACCTCTAACTTTTCAAAAGTTTTGGACTTTAAATGCCTGACCATTGGCCAGGCAGGTTGGGATTTCTCCCAATATCTGGAGAAAAAGTAGAATTAGGGGTTTCTTTCACACTACACAATTATAGTACTTTAATACCTTTTAAACTACCATAACTCCATTCTATGATGGAGACCTGGGATTTGTAGTTCTGTCAGTGGTCCAGAATTCCCTGTCAGAATGCTCCAGTGCCCACCAAACTCTAAACTGTAGGATTTCCCAGGGTACAACGATGGCAATTCAAGTGTTAGCAAAGTGCTAGATTGCCTCGTGTGAAAGACAGAGAGATGCTGCCTCATACAAGATCAGTTTATCTTGCTCTTATACCTTAGATTTGTCTTCTCTGGCTGGAAGTGGCAATTCTCTTGTCACCTGCTACTTGGTCCTTTCATAATTAGAGATACCAGGGACTGAACATACTGTATCACAGTCCTTCCATATTATACCACGCTGTGTAATAGACTGCAAACATGAAAAGTACTACAAATAAATTCCAAAAATAGAGTCCAGACTTCTGATGCTTTGGTTCCAGTCCCATCCTTATCTCCAAACTTCCCTGAATTCCATCACTCTCTGTTGTCTTCAGAAGCAACAAAGCACGATCATTTTAGAATCTGAAGTGGGCTGAAGCATTTTATCTTAGCTGAATGGAGAGGGCCATTCTCAATGAGGGGAGTGCTCTTAGCTTCACCGTACCCAAATGGGTTAATCTGGCGTTTGCTTTCATGCAACCTCTAATGAGTTGTTTTAGACTGTGCAAATAGATAATCTGCTTGATGCAGCAATTCTCTGATGCAGTGACTCTCCTGGTGTTCCTTTTCTCTTCCTTTTTTTAAATTTAATCCCTGCTGAACTACCAGGCCTGTTCTTGCCCCCACCAGTGAGTGCTTTAAAAGTGTATTTCACTGCTACTGAGAGGTCCTGCTCTTATCTGTGGTGAATGCCCAGCAGCAAGACCACTGAAAGTAACCCTGATTTTGAAACTGCTACAGAAGAGGAAGAAATGCTAGTGAGGTTGTTTTCTATACCTTTGTTGTATTGTATAGTTAAGTACAAAGCTTTGTATAGGATAGTTTGGATGGAATTACCCTGGTCTCCACAGCTGGGAGTAGGAGTATCATAATAAATAAGCAATTCCTCCTAGCTACCTTCACTGGCTTTTCTCCTCTGTAGCCTTAATAATGGAAGAGATATTGGATGCAAGCAGAGCATGTTAATAGTCTGCAGAGGAAATCTTGCCCAGAGTAAGAAAATGAAGAGAGGGTCTTCTTGCACCACTGATGTTATACCTCAGGAGTTAGTGCTTCAGCAACTATAATAAAATAATTAGCAAATATGCAAAATGTTTATAGTTATAAGTAAAGTAAGTTGGTGTTTAATTTCTGAGTTTTTATGCTATGTTATAGAAAACATTATAGTGTATGAGTTGACGGGTGGAAGTTTTCGTAATATCGTAGAAGTGGAAGGATACTTGAAGGTGATCTTGTCCAACCCCTTACCAGTACAGGGAATGCACTGCTACAGAATCTCAGAGAGGTGGATATCCTACCCTTGCTTAAAAATCTTTAACAAAGGTGAATCTGCCACCTTCTAAGGCTCTGCATTCTGTTGTCTCACAGCTTGCACTGTTTACTTGAAACCCCTTTCTTGAAATTTGAACCTAATGGTTTGCATCTCACACTCTGGAGAAGCCTCTGGTGTTCTCCAAATGTGTTGGAACACAGGTCCTATCATTCCCATGCAGTATGGCCATTGCCATGCTTTCTGTGAATGATGGGGGAGGAATTCCAATACAATCTAAGGGTTGGATGAAGTTTTACAAGGAATGTTTCAGAATAAAAGATTACAGAATTTGTTCCACCATCTTTGACTGTGGTATTCCTTTATTCCTTCAAGATGGTTCTCATATCTATTTGCAGTAACTAGAAAGCTGAGAGGAATGAATTTGATGTAGACTCAGAAAGAAATTCTTTTTGTTATTTTTATTTCTGTTGTTGTTGCTTTATTTGAATTATTCATCATACATATCAGTTATGCAGAACATTTATATTTCATCCCTCCCCCCCATCCTTGGAATGGTATTTCATAATTAATTTCTTTTTCCCTGTATGTGGTATCATTTTAACTCTATCATCCACATCCTCATAGCCCTCTCTCTCCTTTACAAACTCAGTCAGTTTCTCTCACCTCCTGGACTGGTTCTCTTCTCTCAGCTGACCTTAACAAAACCTCCTCCAGTATAAAATCAAACAGCATATAGTCTGCTATATAGGGTTTCCATCTGTTAAGGGTCACTTTTCTTCACCCTTCCACCCATAGGTAATCACTGCCTGTGCTGCCATTAATAATTGTTTAATTAAATATTCCTTGTCTTTTTGTACCCCAATATCCTTAACATTAATAAATCAGCCATCTTTCTTTCTTTATTTTCAACTTTTCCCCTAAAATTCTATTAATTTCCTGTTTGATTTCTTTCAAAAATCTTTGTACTTTTTCACACTCCCACCACATATGAATACAAATTCCTTTAGAACACATCTATGCCAACATTCAGATGGCATTCTTTTATAAATATAAGATAGTTGATGTGGTGTTCTGAACCATCTTCCTATTTATTTCACCTGTTGTTCTCTAACTTTACTATTTTTATTTTTAATTATCTTTTGTACCCATTGTTGCATTTCTTTCTTATTAATCCTAATATACACTTCCCATATTCCTAATAAATCCTCTGTCAATTTAAATTGATTATCTGAAAGCAGTCAGTAGATTTTGCCACCAATCTCTTTGCTTCCTTCATATCTCATCTTCAGTAATTCTTCAAATGGGTATTGGCATTTTTTTTCACTATCATTTCCTGTAATTTTTTTTTTAATTTCCCTCAATTGTAGCCAATATTTTTCTCTAATGACTCTAAAACTCCTTTAATGTCTATATGTTCTCCTAAACTATTGGATACTTCACCTACTGTTCTATATCCTAATTCTCTAAATTTCCTTAATAATCATACCTTTACTAGTTTTGCCTTCTTTATTTAAACATTCTATTAGATGCCAGTAATAATTACCTCTCTTCAGTTTCTTTTCCCATTTTCCCCATACCTGCCACATTGTTCAGAAAGGCCCTTTATTGATTTTAGTTTTCCTACCTATGATTTTATTTCCTATCATTGATTTAAATTCCATCTTATTTATATATCTCTCTATCCTGACTCATCCTTTTTTGCCTGTCATATTCAAAATCCAATATTCTTGCTATTTAGAAGTCATCACAATATTTTTCAAGGGAGGGAAGACCCCCATCCTTCTTTTTCTTGATAAGTGTACAAAATTATATTAGAGAACCTGGCTTTCTTTTTCATTGTAATCCATTCTTTAATCTTCTTACCCTAATTCCTTATTATTTTTATTGGGATTTCTACTGGAATTGTTTGTAATAAAAACAGTATTTTAGAGAGAATCATCATTTTAAACGCTCTAACCCTTGTTAAAATATTCCAGTATTTTTCTCCCATTTACTTCTCTGTTTATTTATATTCTTCCATAATTGATTATAATTCCCTTGAGTTATATTATTTATATTAGTCGTCATATTTACTCCCAGATACTTCTTTTTTTTCCCCACCCCAACTTTAGTTCTGTTAATTTTTTGTATTTGCGTCCGTTCTTCTAGAGGAGTGTTGGTAAACATTATTTCTGATTTCGCAATATGAATTTTAAGACCCAACCCCTTTCCAAATGGTTTAACTAGAAATAATTTTTTTAAAATTATTTGTTTGTTTATTTATTCAGCACGATCAATATACATGGCAGTTTACATGAACGGTTTACACTTAATAATGTGTCGCTTTCTTCCCCTCAGGCTTAGACTCTGAAAAGACGTGACACGCAAGGAAAAAGGAATGGCCGTGGGGGAGGGATTGAGTCGAGTAGACGTTGGCTACTGTTTTCTGCCTCTGAGGCCCCAGCAGTGGCAGTTGGGGTGGAGGGGGGGCCTTTCCTCAGACGCTGGGCCTAGGCCCAATGAAGCTCTGCCTTGCCTACTCTTCTTTCCTTCTGAGGCCACAGTAGTACCAGCTGGGATGGAGGGAAAGGCCAGCAGTAGTACCAGATGGGATGGAGGGAAGTGTAGCTACGCAACCACCTCAGTTGCTGCTGTTAAGGCTCCAAGTTGCTCTGCTGAATTAGCTGAGACAGTGGCTGCTAAATGTGTTAGTTCTGTGGATGTTGGCGTCAAGTAGGACTTGAACCCACAGTTGGCCATAAACTTTGGAAAAAATGTTAGGGCACCGACCCTGAAAATTGTTAGGGCAACAACTCAGAAAAGGGTCAGGGCGCCAACTCTGAAAACTGTTAGGAAAAACACATAGGGCCAGACCTAAAATATTAGACCGGCATGGACTACCTCGGGTAGTCAACATGATTGCAGGTGAGCTCTGAATCAGCCTGGAAAGATCCCCAACTTTGTCCAAAGAGACTTCCTCCCGTCTCAGCAAGAAAGCAGTCAAATGCTTTTCTCATACGAGCAAAGAGAAGAACAATTTATTGTGAAAGGTAGGGGATATATAGATTTGGGATGACAATGATCTCATAAAGTGTACTGTACATGTGCAAGAATATTTGCTTTCCCAGGACTAGAATTCTGATACATGGTTGATAATACAGTAACTTCTGGTTAATAATGAACAACGAACCCTGTATCACGCATGCATTCGCTCAGTGGTGAAGTGTAAGGAATATTGTTACAGAGAGCAGTGGGCTTTAATTTCAGTTTAATGTCAGCATATTTTTAAGTAGGACAAGCAGCTGACAACAGCAATCACCTTTAAAGTCGACTAGAGTTCAAAATGGAGGACTTTAGCTAAGCAAATACAAAAAGATAGAGAGTTTCTTTAGCTTAGACATATAAGCATACAATACCTTCTGTGAACTAAACTGTCCAGGATGCTGAATCTCCTAACAGCCCTGCAGAGTAGACCAGGGAAAGAGATGGGAAACAATGTCCATTTTGTCTGTACTCTTTTACTGCTAACATGGACACATCTGCAGACTCAGCTGAAATTTGTTTTAAGAACCACTACCTCAGTGGACAGTGTGCCTGTTGAGTTTGCTGATCCTTTCTCTTTTTGAAACCTTTTTGAAATTTCCTCCCTTTTTGAAACCTAGGAAGACATAAAAATCATCGTGCACAAGCCCCTTCAGGAGTTCTGTGTCTTTCTCGTGTGCTTGAATGTTTAGCTAGTATTTGGTAAGGTTGGGAAAGAGGCAGAAAACCACAGTTTTTACCCTCAATTGCTATTCCACAGTGCCTAGTTGGAAGAAAAAAACAGCTCCAGAACTGTAGCATCTGTGAATAAGAGCAGTAAGTAAAAGTGGGGCTGCAGAAAAGAAAAACATACTGTCTAACATTCTCGTCAGTGGCAAAAATAATGTGGAATTCTGTCATCAAATATAATTATACAGTGGCAAAGAACCATCATATACTGATACAGTAGTCTAGTAGCACATGCAATCATATTAATTTTGTATTGCAAGCAATTTATTTATTTATTTCCCTGCTTTCTCTCAGCACAGGATCCAAAGTGTGGTACAGCATTTAAAAAGCACAATACAACTGAAAAAGTATTAGTATAAAAGTTAAAAACACAAACTAAATTTCTATTTTAAAAAAATCAAGCTAAAAATAGCAATAAAAGATGCTTAAAATAAAATAAAAACACTACACCATGCATTAAAAGCTTTATCTGCTGCAACAAACTAAAAACCAAAAGCTTCCTCAAATAGAAAGATCTTTATCTGCTAATGGAAAGATAGCAGAGAGGGGGCCAACAGGACTTCTGGACAAAGGAGTTCCACAACTTAGGAGCAGCTACTGAGAAATCCCCCTCTCATGTCTTCACCAGACATACCTGGGATGGTGGTGGGACAAAGAAAAATCATTCCTCTGCAGATCTGAGAGCAGTGTTTCCTAAACTCTGGTCTTCTCAGTGTTTTGGACTTCAGGTTCCAGAATTACGGATCATTGGCCAAAGCAGCTGAGATTCCTGGGAATCAAAGTCCAAAAATCTGGAGGACTACAGTTTGGGAATCACTGTCTTAGAGCATGGGTAGGCACATATAAAGAGACACAGTTTTTCTAGTATTCTGGACCCAAGCTACGTAGGGCTATAAAGGTCATAGCCAGCACTCTGAATTCTTCCTGGAAACAGGTCAGCAGCCATTGGAGCTGTGTGATCCTTATAACTTGCTTCAGTCAGAAATCTGGTGCAGCTTTTTAGACCCGCTGAAGTTTCTGAACAGTTTCCAAAGACAGTCCCTCATACAGCATGCTACAGTAATCCAATCAGGATGAAGTCAAGGCATGTGTCAGCATAGCCAGATCTGACATTTCATGGAACAGGCATGGCTGGTGCACCATTTTTAGCTGTGCAGATGCACTCATGGCCACTGCTGAAACTTGAGTATCCTGGCTCAGATCTGAGTCCAGAAGCATGCCCAAGCTGTGAGTCTGAGATTTCGGGGGAGTGTAACCCCAACCAATACAGGCTGTCTTCCTGTTGCCTGATCTGCCTTTTGTTGTCGTTGTTTTTGTGCTTTTGTTGTTGTTGTTTTAATAAGTTTTATTGAATAAAACAAATAAAAACAACACAAAGCAATACAAAAAAAAGAACACACAATAATACAGTACAAAGGAATAAACAAACAATACATAAGAAAGTTGCAAATATTAAACTAAAACAACTAACAAAGAAAATTACAAAATAGCTAAAAATTGGTTTTCATCCTTGTTGCAAACAGCAAATATTAATTAAACAGCTACAACTAACAATTAAATGCTTAAATTTATATCAAGGTTAGTATTAGTTTTCTCCCAAAAGTAAAGAAGTACTCAACCTGGGGGGTGGGGAGTAGGTGAGGAAGCAAGGGAAACGCAGCACAGAATAAGTGGAGAAGTAGTACAGGCATCTGACTAAACTAGATGAATTCAAGTTTCCAGGGTCAGATGAATTACATCCAAGGATATTAAAAGAACTGGCAGAAGTCATTTCTGAACCACTTGCAATAATCTTTGAGAACTCTTTGAGAACAGAAGAAGTCCCAGCAGACTGGAGGAGGGCAAATGTTGTCCACGTCTTCAAGAAGGGGAAAACAGAGGACTCAAATAATTATCTCCCGGTCAGCCTGACATCAATACCAGGAAAGATCGTAGAGCAGATCATTAAGCAGTTAGTTTGTAATTACTTAGAAAGCAATGCCATAATCACTAAAGATCAACATGGATTTCTCAGAAATAAGTCATGCCAGTCTAATATTATCTCTTTTTATGATAGGGTTACGAGCTTGATAGATGAAGGGAATGCTGTAGACATGGTGTATCTTGACTTCAGTAAGGCCTTTGACAAAGTTCCCCATGACATTCTTGCAAAGAAGCTAGTAAAATGCAGGCTGGACAGGGCTGCTGTTAGGTGGATTGGTAATTGGTTGACCGACCGAACCCAAAGGGTGCTCACCAATGGCTGCTTTTCATCCTGGAGAGAAATGACTAGTGGGGTGCCACAGGGTTCTGTCCTGGGCCCAGTGCTATGCAACATCTTCATCAATGACTTGGATGAAGGAGTAGAAGGCATGCTGATCAAATCTGCAGATGACATCAAATTGGGAGGGGTTGCTAATACCCCAGAGGACAGGATCAAATTTCAAAATGACCTTGACAGATTGGAGAGCTGGGCCAAAGCTAACAAAATGAATTTCAACAGAGACAAATGTAAGGCCCTACACTTAGGTAGAAAAAATGGCCAATCGGCCCCTCCCTAAACTGCAAATCCCAGGATTCCATAGGATGTTGAAAATGGAATAATTGCGCTATAAGAGTGTAGTGCAGCAATGGCTTATATTAACATTATAATTCTCTATGTAGGAAATATCTTCTAAAAGCAATAAACAGCATCCCTGATCTTCCTTTCAACTGCCGAGGATAAATGGAATTCATATAAAACATTCCAGATCTTTATGTGGTGTCCAGTTAATACAAGATCATTAGAATACTGATTGATTTTCAGTATTGTGTAACAAGGCCTGCAATATTTTTACTTTATTTTAAACATATTTGAATTAATATAAGCAAGACCTGTAACAAAAGGTTGCAGCAGATTGTACTTCCCAATGAGGAGTCTAGACATCCTACCACTTTTTCTATTTTCCTGCTCCCACCTCCAGCACTAACAAGTATTCCATAGCTACAGTGTCCTTACTGGAATGTTTTGGGACGTTTTGCCATTCGTTTTTTCCTAAAAGCATTTATTTTTGGAGGGGGGGGTATTTCGGGGAGGTTTCCCCAAACCTGATGCTGTGTCCCTCTTAGACATGGGAAGTGCAGCTTTGACTGCATAAGCAAAAACACTCACAAAGTGCACACTGGAAGCTGAGGGAATGAGCTTCCTTGAAAATGGATTCTAATACTTGATAATCACCATTTTTCTTTAAAATTGTTAAATTTCTGTTGCCCATTTTTGGCTCAAACATAACTATTCAGTTTGGCCACTGTTATCAGATCTAGCATTTTCAAAATCCACTATCCAAGCTACACCACATTGAAAATATCTAAGAACATTGTTGTTGTTGTGTACCTTCAAGTCATTTCTGACTTCTGGTGACCCTACGGTCAACCTATCACAGGGTTTTCTGGGTCTGAGAGTGTGTGATATGCCCAAAGTCACCCAATGGGTTTCCATGGCTGAGCGGGAGATCAAATCCAGGTTTCCAGGGTTGTAGTCCAACATTCAAACCACTATACCATGCTGGCTCTCATATAAGAACACAGCAAAGTTCCATTTGTTGGTCTTACAACCTCTTTTCATCAGGAAACTTGCTACACTTGCTGGGCAGAAAAAAAGAGTAACTTTGGCACATACAGTTGCCCCTCTGCATTTGTGGGTTCAACTTTCACAGATTTGATTATTTGCCCATTTCTCCAGCCCCTGCCTTCTCATCTCAAGTTCTTCTTTTCTGGGAGAACCTTCCCTCTCGGTGGTCCAATCAGGCCATGTAACCCTTTAAAAAAACCACCTCTGGTCCTCTTCCACCTCCATCAGCCACTGCTTGGCCAGCGAAGGAGAGCTCACAGCCCAATTTCTCAGCACCACTAACCTTCTCCCAATGCTCCCCACACACCCAAGAAAAGAGAAGGATAGGAGAGAGGAAATATAGCGCCACAATGCTGACCCACCCCTTTCCCTCTTCTTCCCCTGACTTGGTTTGGACGCGGGATGCCTGTTCTTTCCACCACGACTTGGCCCCCTTCCCACAGATGCACACACATATTTTGATATTTGTGGGGTTTCCCTTTTGCAGAGGTCCTGTACCACTAACTCTAGTGAATGTAGAGGGCTGACTATAGTGAAAAGAATGGCATACATGTGCAATATGATGTGTTTTTTCTCTGGGTTCTTTTTTTTTAATATATAAATTATTTTTATTAAAATGAAACAGAGAGGAAAAGACGGGCAAGAAATATATAAGGGAAAGTATGAAATTGCCCAAATGAATATTCCTCGACATCATACACATTGACTTCTGATAACATAACACTTGCATAAAAAACAATTATGTAACAAACATATCCTAAACAACATCTAAACCTACCTATGAAAAACAAATGGACTTTAATGGGAACAAACAAACAAAAACGACTGAAAATTGACATAAACAACAACACATACAATAAGCAGTTAATGTTGAGAGGACCTCCCCCTCTGATGGCATAACAGCTTGGGATTCCCATTCTTATCAAACCACTAATAAAGCATGTTGTGCTACTACACTTAACAGTTCCACCTATATAAAAAACACTTGTTCTTGTTGCTGCTTGTGATTTACTGTGCATCTGTACATGCTACCCCTGTGGCCAGTGACAGGCTAGTCGTGTTCAGAAGGAACTGAAATATATTCCTTAAAATAAAATAGAACCAGTGTCATGCAGTAGTTTGAGTGCTGGACTAGGACTCCAGGAGCCCAGGGTTTGAATCCATGTTTGGCCATGGAAACCCACTGGATGACCTTAGGCAAGACACTCTCTCTTAGCTTCAGAAGAAGGCAATGACAAACCCCCTCTGAAGAAATCTTGCCCAAAAGGTTTGCCCTCAGAGTCACCATAAACTGGGAAGCAATTTGAAGGGATACAACAATAGAATCAGATATTAGGAATATTTATAGATAGAAGTGTGTGGTGTTGCACAACAGTGGGCAAAGTTTGGCAAAGCATAGGAAACCTCTGGCCTTCCTGAGGTTATTGAACTGTATACCACATCAGCCCCAGCCTGCATGATCTGTGATGATGGATACTGCAGTCTAGGAATATAAATCTGTAAAGGAATATAAGTCTGTAGACAAACAGGAGGTGGATACATACTGAGATCAAGCAAAATTGATTGAACATGGGCTATATAGCAACAGAAGAAGAAAGACAAGCTCATGGATAGAAAGATCTGGGAAACCCAGGAAAGATAACATTCAGCTTTTAGAGCAAAGACAGGGGATTATGAGCAGATAAGCTCTGTGTTTCGGATCTTTGTCACTGATAAATCCTGTACTGTTGGCAATTGGATTTTACAAGAAGCTGATATTTTAAAATGCTTTTGCATGGCTACATAAACCATCTCAGCATGACATGCTGTTCCATGGTGCTCTGATTGTAATAACAAGATGAGAGGGACACAATTCCATTATACAGCCAACCAGAATGCTTCCATATTCGTATAAGGCACTGGGACAATACTTTCTTCAATCAATAATTATACTCCCTTCTTGTACTTTGGCATCTAAAATGGATTTTATGTTTCATTAAAAGCGAGACCATTCTGTACTAGGGATCTTAGGTAGAAAACCTCCCAGAATGTTTGTTAAGTGTCCTGTACAAACATGCAATAGGTATTGCCCACACAAATGTATTTCACTTCATTAAAACTAAATTTAAAATCCATTCTAAAATCATTACGAAAAGGTAACACTGAACAGGACCCAAAACTGGGGACTTTCAAAGCAGGGATGAGAATTACCTTTGTTCTTGTTGTGTGTCTTCAAGTCATTTCTGACTTATGGAGACCGAACGATGAACTTATCACAGAGTTGTCTGGGGCTGAGAGTGTGTGATGTGCTCAAGATCACTCAGTGGGTTTCCATGGCCAAACAGAGCCACTCAAGCCGCTGCAACATGCTGGCTCTCAGGAATCATGTAGCCCTGTAGAAATTGTTCATCTGCAAGTCCCAGCAACCTTAGTCATTATAGTCAATACAAGGGACACCACCAGACAGGGCTAAGAAAAGAAACGTCGCTGAAACTCTGGGGAATCACTGTGAGAGTTGACAATACTGGATTGGACAGACCAATAGTCTGACTCAGCATAAGGCAGCTTCCTCTATCCACTGGTGTCTCTGTTACTTCTAACACATTTCTCAACCTACAGATAGATAGGAACATTGTAGTTGAGTTGTGGACAACATATGGCCCGTGCACTGCATGTACCCCCCTACTCCTAGGAATTTAGCTGCTGCTGCAAGACTGTGAAATATGTGGCTTGGTGGCAGCAAGTACAGCAAAACCACTTTTTGTTTAATTTTGACACTGAGCCACTAAGTTTGGTGATGTGAAATCTAAAATTCTTGTTAAACGAGCCAGTTTTCCTTTTTTAAAAAACATATTTGATAGCACACACCTTGTTTTCAAATTGATTAACTGTCAAAAGTTACCTGGAAGCTGCTATCAGCTTCAAAACAAGATGCAAGTATCCTTCCCAACATTTCACAGATGAAAGCCCAGACGTGTGTGGTCAAGCAGCATTGGAGTGTGGTCAAGATGGCAAAAGTTATTAATGAGGAAGAACAGAGAAGCTAGAAAAGGCTGCAGCAGTTTGCTTTTGCCTGAACCTTCTGGGAAGAACAAGATTCTAATCCCTCGTCTCCCCTCCCCCCATTGAGTTACTGAGTGAAAACTACTCGTGCTATTTATTTGAACTCAGTTTGCAGCACTTGAAGTAAGCCAGGGACTAAGGAGGAAAATGGGAGGAGAGGAGAGTAACAGCAACATTTACCAAGCAGCTGAAAAAGTGGGATGAGAGAGAGGGGAGGGGAGGAAGGATCAATTGAGACTGTTCTTGCCACATCGGGACTGTTGAAGGGAATGGATGCAGGCTCCTCACAGACTTTGCTTTAGAGAGAAAGTGCTTCTATGCACAGGTATTCTTGTCAACATCATCATGCCACCCAGTATGGCTAGTGCTGCAGCAATAGGGTATGCCCTGCACTGAATTGCAGCACATTTGTAATTTTGAATGTATCTACCTTTTTAAGGCCTATACTGTATCTAAACACAGCTTTCAAAATATTTCATTGCAACAGTGGCATAACTGAAGAACTAGCCACTCAATATGTTGACCACTTATTGTTGTCATGTCCCTTCAAGTTGTTTCTGACATAAGGAGGCCCTAAGGCAAACCTTTTACAGGCTTTTCTAGGGCAGAGAGTTTGTTATGGGCCCAAGGTCGCTCAGTGGGTTTCCATGGCTGAGCAGGGAATCGAACCCCAATCTCCAGGGCCATAGTCCAATGTTCAAACCCCTACACTTACACATTCTCAAAAAAAATGACAAAAGAAAGCACTGATTTGCCTATTTTGACTTAGGCATAAATGTGCATGTTTAGAAAGAAGTGGTGTAATTTAAGTAGAAATACAATACATCTTACTATAAGGGGAAACTGTGCCTGGTTGACTTGTGTGTCTGCTCACTGAAGCTTTTCAAGGTAAAGATTTGTTGTTTTCCCTTTCTGATGAGGGGTCCTGGTTATCTATAAAGCTTGATCACCTTGTGTTAAGCTGACAAGATTGGATAGGAGCCATATCTGCTGACTTGATGACAGCTGTAAAAATTCACAAATCCTTTGCAAGCTTCAGTTCTTTTCTTGTTGATGGAGTGAGATAGCCTGAGATAAGGGATAGGGATTTTGCAGCCTTCCAGATGTTGTTAGACTGCAGTTCATAGCTTTCCCTACCATTGGCTGTGTTGGCTAGGGCCCCTTGGACTTGCAGTTCAGTAACATCTGAAGGGCTGAATGAGTTCCACCACTGGTCTACAAATAGATGGGGGGAAAAATAAAAGAAGCTGTTTTGAGGTCTCTGTTGCTGTGACAGCTCAAACTGGGTATCTTAGAAAAGAAAAAATGAGGAGCAAAGCTTACTAAACCAAGTGTGCATGACAAATCTGTCCCAAGGATTATTATACTCCTTGTAAAAACAACTTAACCACAAGGAGAGACACATGAGGGGCCTTACTTGGATGAATCAATCACCATAGATTCTAACATAACTCTTTAGGTTTTTGTGTGATTAACATAATGTCGTTAAGATTGTTGGAGGTGGAGTTAACACTTTTAAAATCATTGTTCAGAAACCACTGAGTGTCCAAGAAATTATGTCTCTAAAAGAAAAATCAGATATGCTTCCAGGTATGATTTCCTGAGAATCTGTCCCTGTTAATGTTTTTAAAGTACATACAGTATCTTGTAGTGGTTGGTAAGCTTTTTATTTGTCATCCTTGGTCTTGCCTGATACTTTTATATTAAATACACTTTATAATTGTAAACTGGTCTCTGAATCCCTATAGATTCCAGGTCAGTAGCTAGTGACTTAGACCTTTCCAAATAAAAAAAGTGGGATAAAAATTCTTTTTCTGATCACTTTTTGGTGGCCACTAAGTTAAAATCCTGGACAGTCCAATGCCCAAGTGTTATTGTTGATGGGACAACTTCAAGACTCTTTCCACAGCCTTTCTCTATTTTGGATGGTTCTCTATCTGTAAGCAGGATTTAGACTAGACAGTCCTTCAAACAGAGGACACATTCATACTGAAGATTGTCTTCTAACAGATAGAGGCTGTCATCTATAAAGTAGGGCCTTGGGCTACTATATTATCAAGGCTTTTACTTCACTTGACAGTTTTAGGTGTCCCAGAGCCTCATTTGAGGCCCCTGGGCTGGGACCACATCTTGCCTTCTTTTCCCTGACGACTCAGTGGATTTCCTCAGGTTAAAATCCAGTTAAAATGTTGACCTTTCCTTCTATTATATGAGGCACACACGCAATTGTTGGCATTTCTTCAAACACAGCCAGCAGCCATTATTTATTTCTGAATGACTTAAACAGCTGTTTGTTAGGACATTCTGCCAGCACCAGCAGTGTTTCAGGGCTACTGTGGTGGAGGCTTATGCCCTATTCTCTCCTGTAACCTTTTGCCACCTTTTGATTAATCTTGATAACAAGAGGCAGTACTCTGTAGCTAGTCACTTTTTAGAGCACAGCCAGTCTGGAAAAACACTACTACTGCCACAACCCTGTGCAATAGCACTCTCTCTGTTGTGCTAATTTTTAAATTTATTGTTTTTAGCGTGCATATTGGTTTCTAGAGTGCACTGAATTTGGACCTGATTCTGAAACTCACCTATCCAAGCCAACTCTACCAAGCTGGTGATGATTTACTTGGGATCTCACAGAGTCACTGATGATGCCAGCTGGATGTTTAAGTTCCAAAAATGTTCATATTTGAGAATGAGAAATAAATTTGCTTCTTCTAATCAATATACCTTTGTGGATTTATTGCAAGGGATGGGGCCCTCTAGATGCTTTAGATCACAGTTTACATTATCATTGGATATGCTGACTGGGGCTCCTGAGTGCTGAAGTCCAAAACATCCAGAAAGCTAAAGTACTCCACCCCAATAGAGAAATATCATGCTGGCTTTAAGATAGTATCTCTTTGAAAAGAAGCTGGAAAACTGTGAACACAGTAATATATTCATGACATACACAGAGATAGTAAAATGGCTCACATTGGTGGATTGGATTGGTTGACAAATGTGATTAACCAACAAGAAAAATTACTTGACTGTGAGACTTTGGGTGAGTTTTGTAGAGTGGTGAAGGAAATGGATGGAGTCAGAACCTGATATTTGAGACAATGAGGTGCCAGATCATGCAGTCAAACTGGGACACTGAGAATATGAGTTGTGTGGATCCATGCAGCACCTTGTCAGTGTATGGGAAAATGGTTATTACATCATGGCATGCGAAGTTTACAACACGATTCTTTTCCATCATAGCAACCTGTGAATTCATATCTAATGCCTGATAAATGCAAATACAGTTCTGTAACTTCAAATGGAAAAGCCAAACTTTATTGTCTATTCTGTAAACTTTGTTCCCATTCAGCTAAGGCCCTGGGTGGTGGTGATGGGGACTCACTTTGTGTAACACCCAAAAGGTGGGATGCTGTAAGCACAATCCTTTCTTTCCCTTGTATGCTACTTTGATATCTTTGTTTGATGAAGAAGCCTGTGAAGCTTCCAGAGGTAGCAAGATACATTTTGTACCTTTTGGTTGACCCTACAAAGATATACCACAGGATGCATTGGGGATGTGGGTTTCCTTTTGTTTGTTTTATGGCCAACACAGTGTACCTGAAATGTTTTTATCTTTCCACACTTGGCCCACCATAGTCAACTTTTAATGGGTCTGTTACATGTGGATTGACTTGCCAGCCAGGTTGGACATAGATGCAGTCAAGCTACATCCTCAATAGACCAATTTGCTTGGGCATAATTAGCCCTAGGTTGAAAGGCATTATGAGGATACCTGGCCATTGCTGCATCAGTATCTCTACTACCAGTGGGAGCTGATATTGCTGCCTTTAAATCATAAACCCCTTTATTGTTTCAGAGCACGGAGAAGCTATGAAAAGTACTCAATATGGCTTGGAACAAGGAAGATATTAACAACTGGGTCTGTTGATCCAACACTGCTTACCAGTGCTGTCAAAGTGAAAACAATCAATGCTGTTCATATGGTGGTGGATTTGTTCTTCAGCTGTGTCTTTTTTTTTGTTTTTCTCTCCAGGGGTTCTCATTCCATGCCAGCATGGCAGAACATGGCACTCACCCATCGTCTGCCTGGCATTCAGGAAACCCACCCACTCACAACCCCACTCTGTGCCCCCTGGAACACATGGATTTGGGAATTAGTGAGCAGTCATCTCCACTGGAGCAACCACCACCATCCCCAGACCTTGGTGATGATGATGATGATGGCGACATGGAACCCCCACCAGACCCAGATGTGCCCTACCCTGATTTGGCTCCCGTGGTTTTCTTCTGCTTGAGGCAGACTACCAGGCCTCGGAGCTGGTGCATCAAGATGGTGTGCAATCCATATCCTTTCAAAGCCATACATTTTCCTTTCTAGTCTTTCCTTCTCCTCTTTGTCCTCTCCCTTTGTCCTCCTGCCCTTGCAGAGCACCTGACAGGTAAGAGATGGTGTTTCTTACATATTTGATGAATCATTTTGTTTCCTGCTTGCATTTAAGCAGTGCCTTGGCTACAGCAGTGTGTGATCAAAAGGTGCGCTTGTGGAAGGGAGAACTTCAGAGAGAGCTCCTGTTGCTTATAATATAAAAAAAACAGAGATGAAGGAAAGGGAGTAGAGTCAGATGGGAATTTGAAATGTATTTCTCTTCATCTCTCTCTTTACTTTTCTATCTAGCCAAAGGCATGATGCTATGACTGTTTGAAAGTTTTAGAGCATATAGTGCTGGTGTTAACTCAATTCCAGAAAAATTTCACTGTAGCATGTATGCATTTGGTATTGTGTTATGTCAGAGAAGTACATTCTAGGGCAGACTTCCCCCAAGTAGGGCCCGTCCAATTGTTTTAGACCATGATTCTGATATTCCCAGCCAGTAAGGCTAATGGTCAGAGGTGATGAGAATTATAGTTCAAATCAACTGAAAGGCACCAGCTCATGAGAATGCTGTTTTAGAGCCACAGGGAATTTCAGATCATATACCTTCCACATACTGATGGGAAAAAATAAAGTGGCCCTTGTTTTAGACGGAGTCCAGTTACAGCTAGCATTGATCTCTAATTAAAAAGATGTTTATACAGAATATTTTAAATGGCCAAATTATTGGATTTCTCTTGTTCCAGAGAAATAGACTAGCACATAACTTAACTAATTAACTACTTAGCTCATTTTATTTTATGTTCTCCATCAAACATACTACATGCTTTCCCTGATGAATTGATTTCCTTATTTTTTTAAAAAAAATCCTGAGCTAAGCATACCCTGAATACAGAGCTTTGGCCAAGAAGTGGAATGCCTATAGAACTTCTGTACCTCAAAGGGACTTGTCTAAGAATGTGACTGTGATCAGCAGCTCTTTTTATCAAACCTTTTTCTATTAAATTATAGAGACCAGATTTGAAGCAGCAGCTAGTCTATTCAGCTTTGATTTTAGCATGACTATAAGTATACTGCTTTTCAGCAACTTGCAAGATGATCCACCTCATGCTGTACTTTGAATTTAAATACTGCTTGATGGATCTGTGGTCTGTTTGTCATATGTCTTTCTATTTGCGCTATCAAAAGCTAAGATAGTAGGATTCCTTGGTTATGGAAATGGTGCTAGGTTCTAATGAGCAGCAACTATCAGTGGGTTGCAGCAAAGATAACTATATCTGTCTTACATGAACTCCCATTGAAAACTGTGATATAGCAGTAGCATTTTCCAGTTAGCTATATATGTTTGCAGAAGAGAGAGTAACATATGCATAAAATGTAAACAAAATATCTGTAACCTAATCTATCACTGTGGATTTAGTTGGCCATTCCAATATTGTATGTATTCCTAGGACTTCTTAAAAATAATAGCACCTTTCCCCAGAGTTTTCCCTACTGCATAGGAAGAGGGACTGAGCTGTGTTTGGCTTGTCACCCATTTTCACTGCCTAGAATGAGACAAAGAAGCTCGATCAGCCACCATCACTATAGTTTTCTCAATTTTAGATTCATATTGAACAGTGCACGCTAAAATGATGGAACACAGATACTGCACAAATATTTATTAGCAGATGTCTATTTCTCTTGAGCGATTTAAAAACAATTCAGAATCTTCAAATCTGTGAGTATTGTGCTTTTGCAAAACCCATCCCTGGGCCAATTCTGTTTGTCAAAGATAAAAATTTAGATTAGACATGAAAGAGGACTGAGAGAATGAAAGGCAAATGCGAGACATTTCTTCACAATTTTATTGAAGCTTAGAGAGATAAAGAAGTTGAGGTAGTAAACAACAGCCATATGTTTCTTTTGCGAAGGGGGCCTCAGTTTGGCAGGTGATGAAAATTACTGCATCTCCCTTTTGAGAGTCTTCATCTTGTCACTTTATGTGTTATGCTTCCGCATGATGTCATTGACTTATGTGTTATTAGGTCACAGGAGGTCATTTCCTGCAAGGTTGTTCTGATGTCACAGCAGCCTTTGGTGTTTCAATACAGCCTCAAGCAAGCACAGGCAATTGTTGTAGGGTGAGAGTGATGCTGTTGGAGATTCTGCAAACCAGATGCTGAAATCTGTTTTGCAATACTATTAAATGTAGGTGAGGTGCTATAATGCAGTGGCAGAAGTCATGCTTTGTATATGAAAGATCCCAGACGTAGTGTCTTGTGTCTCCACTTAAACAGATCGAATGTCAAGAGATATGAATCTTTCCCCCAAGGCCCTGAAAAACCACTGCCAATCTGTATAGAAAACCAGTGCTATAACTCAGCCTCTGAACTTCTGTGTTGCTTCATTTAAGGCAGGGGTGAGAATTGTGCAGCCTTCCAGATGCAACTCCCAGACTCCTTAGCCAGCTTGGCCAATGGTGAGGAATGCTGGGAGTTGCAGTCTAGCAACAGCACCCAAAACTTGAAAAAATTTTTGTTATTTTTTGTTATTACAGTTCCAAGAACCCCACACCCAGCATTGGTCTTAGATACATAGAACATTTAGTCCACAAAGACCCAGCTGCGCACTGTACAGTCTAGTTTAAATCCATTATCAACTGGCATATGCTTCTCTCATATGCAACCTTTATTTTGTAGCAGTGTTGTAGGTGATCAGCTTGCATACTTCTAGTGGTATTTCAGTCCGTGCATGGGAGTTTCTGAGATGCCTTTTTAAAATTTCCTCTAACGATCTGCTGGCAGGACCAGGAAAAAGAAATCTAGTCAAAATAAATGTGAACACACTGTGGCTGAGAACCACATATAGGGTCCTTGTACCCTGGACATTTATAGCACTTCGATTTCACTTTAACTGATATGGCAACATCATAGGGAATCTTGGGACTTGCAATTTAGAGAGAGGTTTTTAGAATTCTCAGCCAAAATGCTCTAGTGCATCATCAAATCACAAACCCCAGCATTTTATATGCTGCAGCTGTGGCAGTTAAGGTATAATATAGCACTGTAACTGTGCAGTGTTAGAAAGCCAATAATTTCTGTTCTGTTTTATTTGTTCATTTGAAATATTTTTGTTCCATTATATAGAATATATCTAGGTGCTATACCATGATAAAATTACAAAAATGCAAAGCAGTTAGAACAAAACACAATTGTAAATACATTCATCAGCTGTAAGTAAAAAAAAAAAATCAAACTAAACGACAAATCAGTAAATGCCATTTCAAAAGAAATGATTTTCTCCTGTCCCCAAGTTCCCACAGTCAATGTATGTTTTATTGCAGAAAAGTAAGTATGCCGGAAAGTGGGTGCCTCCATAGCTGTTGTCTACTCTTTCAGAGAGCAGGTGCTGCGCTTCTTGAATGTTTCCAGATGGATATCTGCTGTGTGGTGTAACCAAGAGGACCAGAGGACCACAGTGCATGCATAAAATGGTAGTGAAAGTGTGGTCATACTGCACAGGCATCTCAGTCAGCCCATAGTAACTATTGATGAGTGTGAAAGCATTTGAAAAGGAACTCATTTGGTACTGTGGAATTAGAATCTGGAAATGTTACTTTTTTGGACTACAGTGCCCAGAATTCCCTGCCCTGGAGGAGTCTGGAAATCTCACTCAAAAAATTAATTTTTGTAAGCTCTGTGTATTGTTTTAATTGACTGTGTGGGATACCATGTGAACAACCGTCACTGGAGAGCGAAATAGGAATTTGGGCTGTATATGGGCAAGTCACACTCTCTCAGCTTTAGATGAAAGCAAAGGCAAACGTTCTCTGAACAAACTTGCCAAGAAACCTCCCTGATAGGTTCACCTTAGAGGTGCCATAGATTAGAAATGACTTGAAGGCACGCAACAACATCAATGCTTATTTCACTTTTTAAGTTTCAAATGACATTTCTTCTAACAGGCCGAGAAACCTGGGAATACCTTCCCCACCATGACCCTTTTTGCACTTTACCTTTTCGCGGTGCTGGGGTGTGGGGCTCACACGAGCAGCCTCCGGAGAGAGGCTCTCGCTTCCTTGCTCCTTCGGCTCCACACAAGCTTCCTGCTCACACGAGAGCCCCGCCTATTCCTTTCGTAGTGCAGCCTGGGACCTTCTCAGCCTGCACTGGACAGGAAGCGTGGCTGGCCCAGTTCCCGAGGCTCCGCACGCAAGGTAAGTGATGTGCAACCGCGCAGCATTTTCGGCTTGAAGCCGAAAATGAAAAAATGCGTGCGCGGTTCATGTCAGGCCCTTCAGCGTCACGGAAATGTGAATGCGTCGTGTGGACCGCTCCTCACATGTGTGTGATGCTCAAGGGGCCCTTTCGCATCGGAAATGCCGTGTGAAAAGGGCCCATGGCAGGTCAATATTATAGATTGGAGTATGAAAGCAAGAATGAGCATGCCATTAAAGAAGACCAATAAAAGAAACAGGAAAATAGCAAAGACCTATTAGGCAGCTCATTGCCTTGTCTACTTTGCTTTTGTTGCTACGATGATACTTCGTACTTTGCTCATAGACAAAGACTTTGCTCTTTTTCCTGCTGTTATCATTTGTGAATAGCCAGATGATTTGAATTAAACTTTCATGATCCAATAAAGCAAAGTATCATGTTTGTAGAGTGAATGTAGACTCTGTCTTGTCCGTTTTTGGCCTACATCTTTTTGTTCATTTTTGAAGGGGTAGGCATGACATTTATGGATCGTCACTCCTAAATGAGGTCTTTTGGTGCTTGCTTGTCTGCTCCGTAGCTTCGGGGGTCTGTCTTCTGTATGAAGACTGGCCCCTCCTGAAACTGCAAACCCCAGGATTCCATAGGATATTGAAATAATAGAGCTATAACAGTCTAGTGTGGAAATGGCTTCAGTTTCAAACCTGGGAAAGGCTATTTGAAAGACCATATCTCTCTATACAACCAGGTGTGAGTTTTGAGAACTTTGGAGAAAGGGTCTGCCCTGGCCCCACTGCTTTTACAGGCACACAGGAGGGTATTCCCAGGCCATTTCCGCACTACACTATTATAGTGCTATGATTACACTTTCAACATCCTGTGGAATTCTGTGGTTTATAGTTTACTGAGGCCAAAGAGCTCTCTGGCTGAGAATTCTAAAGGCCCCTCCCTAAAATGCAAACCCCAGAATTCCACAGGATGTTGAAATTGGAATGATAGCACTATAACAGTGTAGTGCAGAAATGGCCCCAGTGTCTGCTCCCAGCTTGTGAGGCTCAGTTGTATAGGAAGATGGATAGGTCCCCTCTCTGGTCTCTTTCTGCCAGTTGCAAAGACCTTGTTATTTAGGTAGGCTTTTGGCCATTAACTTGTTGCTGCAGCAGGGTTTTTTTAAATTATTATTATTATTATTAGCAGGAGGGAATGTTATATTTTTTCTCAATTGTTATGATTTAAATACTTCCAAACTGTTTTAAAATTAACATTTATAAAACGTTTAATATTTATTTAATTGTTTTGAATAGTTTTCTCATGTTACACTCGATTTTTTAAAATTTATTCTGTTTTAACCTAAATTGTAGGCCACCTAGTGTCACGCACAGAAGAAAAGTAGATATAAGTGCAATGTAAAAAATAAAAATAAAAGTACTTTTTGGACTCTAACTTCCAGAATCCCTTAGCCATCATAGTAGTGTCCATGCTGCCTCAGGGATTATGGGAGTTTAAGTCCAATATCTAAATTTCCAAAACTCTGTTTCAGAGTCATAATTAAAGATAGTGATGAATTTAGTTTGTACTGCATTTTTTTTTAATAAACTAACATACTTAATACTTACTAGATAAATATGCCTATTGGAATACTGTTCTTGTTCAGAAAATATGCTTTTTTAAAAGTTTTGCATTATAGTTATCAGTTCAAATAAAAATGCATACAACAATGTATATTTTGGGTGACTATGCATACTGCAAAATATTTGTAATTTAAATATGAATGCTGTGTGTTCCTTTTAAAATCACCAAATATGTAACACATGACTGAACACATGAATACCTGAAACAGGCTGGAAAAAGACTGATCTGTCCATTCCTAGTCTTAAGGTATGAACAGAAAGTCTGTCCAGTAGTATTAAAATGTTTTGAAATCTATACACATAATTTCCAGGTCTTACAGGTTGGCTTTTAAAAACTGTCTTTGAAAAATTGTTTTAAGGAAGTTCTTAAAGAGTACATTTTATGTTTTTTATATACATTGCTCTGGGAGGAAGAAATAGATACTTCTAATAAATATATGCCATGAATAAATAAGTAATGCCTCATCTGAAACTACATAGGCTTAAATCTAATTGCTAGTCTAATTGATAGTGTATCTATTGAATCGTTGAATTCTAAAATTTATGTTAATCCAATTGATTAAAAGGCTCTGCTCTAATTAATACTAGTAGTTGGATTTAAGCTGTAGTTAGTTTGGGGCAAAGTAAAAGTTGTTCTAATATCAACATCAGACAAACACTCCATGCAACGGAGAGGTAACTCCAATTGGTGAACTTTTAAAAACCATGTTGGAGCAATGGGTTATTCTGTTAGAATTTCACTTTCCAGTCCGAAACTTCCATTAGAATTTCCATAAAAGGGAGTCTGCACTTTTCAATAAAAATGAATATTTCACTTAGAGTTCTTATCACAATGTTCCTTTCCTGAAGTTGGTTGCTGTAAAATTATCTGCAAATAGAGTTTGCAATAGACTTTAGATACAGAACTGCCTTAGGGAACCGTTTCTATGGCTTAAAATTTGTAGGGGAATAAAGGAAGCAAAATGGCCTTTTCAGGGGTTATAAGGGAAAACAAACTATAGGTTGTTGTGGGTTTTCCAGGTTTTTAGGCCGTGTTCTATTAGTATTTTCTCCTGACGTTTTGCCTGCATCTGTGGCTGGCATCTTCAGAGGAAAGCAAACTGGTAACAGCTTTAATTTGAAGGCATAATAGATAGAAATAAAAGCTGAATTTGAAGAGGAGGTATGCTAAATGTTAAAAGAACAAATTGAAATCACCAACAATATTTTGGGCACATGGATGTAGAAGACATTACCTCTGCCTATCAGTTTAAATCAAAACTGTGGATTTCATGGATTTTACAACCGTCTTATTCCCTCAAAAGGATGCGAGCATCACATGAAAGTGCACCCTGCAGGGTCCACAGAATGTGTTCTGTGTGTGCATCTAGAGGGGAAAATGAAAGACGTATTTTTGTGGGTTCATTTATAGGACAGTTTACAGCAAGAGGTTCTGACAAAATGTTTCCAAGTAAGAGGGCAAGCTGAAATCAGTTGTGAGTTGTGAGATAGTGCTTTTGGGGTGTGCACATCTGTATCATATCTAAGTGTGTGTGCCTGTGTGAGAAATAAACAATATAGTAAAAAAGAATATATGATAAATTGAGCCCCGAATTTTGGAGACAGTGTTCAAATTGATGTATGGGGAAAATGTGATGTAAAGATATAAAATTTATGTTGTGTAGTAATTGGGAAAAAAAAGATTATATGTGGATGCTATTTAACTCCAAATAAGCTACTGAAAATGTCTAAGAAGGTTTCAAAACAACTTTGGGGATGTCTAGAGAAGGCAGGCTCCTTTTTCAGTATGAGGTAGGCTTGTGAGAAGGAGAAAAGTTATTAGTCTAAGATTTGCATGTTAATCCAAAAAAACTTAAAGACGGATTTAGAAAAGAAATGCTTTTGCTGGGTATTCTGAATAAAGAATTGGATAGAAAATATGGATTAATTTTTATATATATGATATATAGCAGCAAGAATATTGTTTGCTCAAACCTGACAAGGGACAGAAGTGCCAACAATGGAAGAATAGATTCTTAAAGTTTCTGAGTTAGCCCAAATAGTGAAAAGAACTTGGCTTTTAAAGAATAATCCAGGTGATGGTTTTTTGAAAGAGTGGAAGACATTTATGGACTTTTTGAGCAATAAAAAATCTAATGATGCAATAATCTGTAGCTATGGTTATTGATAATTCTAGTAGGATTATTTAATTGGACCTGTAATGGTAGAATAATATATTTTCTCCCTTCCCTCCTTTCATTACAGTTTGGCATTGAGGTTCAGAACCTTTTTGTGTTTCATTAAGTTAGTGTTTAATGTTTTAGTTAGTTTTTTAGTATTGTGCTTTAGTTTTAGTTTATTTTTTCATCCTTTCCCCCTTTCCTTCTTTCTGTTTTTTTGCCTTTCTGAATGTATATTTCTTTGGTTGTGAATTAGATTGTTTATGTTAAAATAAATAAATAATTGAATTTGTGTGTGGCTGAAAAAAAACTGAACATTATTAGTGTTGTTGTGTTCCAAGGGAATGGATCTTGAAGTCTGACTGTTGTGCCATCTCTCTTTCAAATCTTGCTGTTTTATGAGCTCTCTAAAAACACAGTATTAAAATTGCAGATTGTTGCTGTGGAAACAAATTATAAACACGGATCCCTCCTGGAACCTCTACTTTGATGTTTCCTCTGGAGTGGAAAAAGCAAATTGTTTACCTTTGTGCTATTTTCTATCTGAGGCTCTTCAGGCACCATGGTGTTTTTACTGATTTTTTATTGTTGCTCTCTTGATGGGCAACAGGGGGCATATTCTTCTCAGGGAGAGAGTGTGTCATGACTTATAGGTGTGGCTTTCATCTTAATTCAGAGCAGCAATAGGTAATCCTGTAAGGTTCCAGAAGCACCACCGTTAATCCATGACTGTTGTCATTCTGTTGACCATTCAGTTTTAGTATACATCTTGGGGGGGTTTTCATTAGCACCAAAAACATGCAAAGTGTGCAAAGGAGAAGCAGCTAATTCTTCTCATCCTCTGTTACATGCAAGTAAGATGCTCAGTAGTGTTGAGGATGGTTGGCCCTTTTGGACACTTTGGCCAGAATCCTGTAGGTGCCTTATGCTGATGTAATCAGGCATTGCTCCAGCTTGTTGAAGAGGTATCTAGTACATTTTTGTGCAGTGTGTCATCACTTAGTGCAACTACAGCTTGATGGGTCTGGAGTAATCCCCACAGGCAAGTGTGGGGTGTGCATGCTGAGGAACAGGAGACTGCCTGGTGCTGCCTGGCTGTGAGAGTGCAGCCAGAAAGAAGAAGCAGCCTTCATTATCCTGGACATACTTTCTGGAGCTCCAGGAAGAAGAAGACTGCTCTCTCCCCCAGATGTGAAACTGCAGCCAGATGACAGATAGGTGCCAGTCAGCCCCACTAGCCACTGACTGGTCATGGAAGTGCTCTCCAGAACTGCCAGGCTGTTTGCACACTTAAGGGAAGATGTTCAGCCTACCAGTGTACATGCACCGACAGAGCTTAACACTTTTCCATGGTACTTATAGGATCTTTGCCCTTGTCACTGGCAACTATGGTTTACATTCCAGTTGCCTGTTATATCTGGCTTTGCGATGGGAAGAATTTTTCCACACATTTTCATCCAATCAGAAATCTAGGTGGAGAAAGAGAATAATGACATTGATATTGTACATCTAGTAATATGGGTTCACATGGTATTCTGAGACATTTTCCATAATGGCACTTGAAAAAGATAGAGTCTCTTTTTCTTAAAGAACATATCCCTTTAAAGTTAAGAGCCTTACCTACCAGGGTGTTAATGCCTCTGGAAGCGACATGTTGCATGCAGAAGGTGATATGTTTCATCCTTAGCATCTTCAGGTACAACATGGAGAGAGTTTTGCCTAAAATACTGGAAAGCCACTGCCAGGATGTGAAGACAATGCTGAGGTAAATGGATCAATGGTTTTGACAATGGAAGCCAGTTTTCTATATTCTAAACAAATATTTTACTTGATTTTGTGTCTGATTTATTCCTGTGAATTTAGCAATTTACCAGTATATGTGCTAGACTCATTACATTACATATTTTGTTCCTATAATTGTTATTTATATTTTCTCATTTCAAATGTCCATTATTATAATATCAGTAGTTTTTATGTTTTCCTGTATAGTTTTGGTGGAAGAGCTGAATGGAATCAGTGCTGCTGCTTTTAAAAAAGCCTTACACCTTATACAATAAAGAATAATGGTGAGTTCTGCCAATATTTTCCAAAGAGCATGATGGCTGGGGAGTTCAGGGTGCTAAAACTTTGTAGATGTTAGCCAGAATTCAGAAGCCTGTGTGAATACAGAGTTTTCATTGCAGCAGATGGATCTCCGTAGAGATAGGAAGGTCTGCTTCCTTTTCTCTTCCATAAACTGGCAGTGTGAAGTCTTGGCTCGCATGAATGGAACTAACCATGTTAAACTTTGTTAGCCTTGTAACATCAGGGGGAAACCTCATTCTGGAAATGAGATCCTGCTCTTGATACTCTGCTTCAGGGCTTTCCAAATGATGTGTCGTGACACATTAGTATGTCGCCTGTAGTGTGTTGGTGTGTCGCCTCCCCGGCCGAGAAAGATTCCCCTACCCAAGCCTGGCCTGCTGCTGTTGCTCTTGCTGGGGCCTTTCCCTGGCAAGAGTGATGGCAAGAGTGGCAAGAACCGGGTGGGAGGGGACTGCCTTTCCCCATGCCATCACTTTCACTGGGGCCTTTCCCCAGCAAGAGCGATGGCAGCGGGCCAGGATCAGGGGGCTGCCTTTCCCCACCCTAGATAGGCCTCTGGGTACCTCTGGTTTGCTAGTAAAGCTGAATTACTGTATCGCGAAATGATGCGTGTTGAAAAAGTGTGTCACCAACATGAAAAGTTTGGAAAACTCTGCCCTACTGAAAGGTGCAGGAGCTAGAACGTGGAAGCCCTCTAGCCTGGGACTTTCACAGGGGTTCTGTGTCAGAAGCTCAGCAAGAGTCCATGCAGGGGAGCTGCAAGATCACTATCAGTTCATTGGAGCTGGATAGAAGTAAACTGTATAGAGGACATAGGTGTAAAAGCAGTAGGTGAGCTAAGAAGTTGCTCCTGCAATAATCATTTCAAGGTCTCTTAAAACAAGTGATCCAAGTTCTGGCCATCTTAAAGTGTCCATGAGTGGTGGAGGCAGAAAGGAGGGAGACGAGAAGAGAAGAGGGCTGTAAAAGGGTCTTAAATGGCACAAATTATCAGTGGCTTCAGTAAATTTGATAGAACTGTATGCTTATTTAATCTAGTGTAGTGCTTAGCTTCTTTGCTTGAGGCTATCTGTGAAGAACCAGATCTGTTTTGTGTTATATATTGTACAGCATAAGACACTGGAAACAATGCTAGTGTCACTTGAGAGATCCCATGTAAAGGTGAATTTGTTTGGATGGGTGGAGAAAAGGGACAGTAAAACTCCCAGGGATAAGAAGATGTTACTGCTCTAGGATCTTTCTCCGTCCAATAGAAGATTAAACTCTTATAATGAAAGAAACACTAATAACCCATCTGGAGCATATTGTGTGCATTAACTGGAACAAAATTTTGCCTCAAGAGAAGGAGACCCCCCCCCCGATTTTCATTAGACCGATTTTTTTACTTTTTTTTTTTATTAAAAACCCTGCACTTCCTCCCTTCTTTCCCTGATTACAGTATGATGACAATCTGTGTTTAGTTGTGGGTGGGGGGAATCTTTCAAGAAAGTTTAAAGATACAGAATTTATTTTTAATATATGGAATATACAGAATAGATTTTTCAGTTTGGAAAGCATTTCACCAACAAGATGGAGAAGGCAAATTAGACCACATGTCTTAGATGCTGGCAACTTGTTTGTTAAATTATTCCAAGTGGCTGATGTGTTTTCTGGCACGTTTTTGTAAATGCACATAAAGTGATGTGTGCTAATCCTCT
Source organism: Cyclura pinguis (assembly GCA_030412105.1). Classification (NCBI taxonomy): domain Eukaryota; kingdom Metazoa; phylum Chordata; class Lepidosauria; order Squamata; family Iguanidae; genus Cyclura; species Cyclura pinguis. The sequence goes on from CM059603.1 coordinate 40,027,597, forward strand.
CAGAAATAGGGGCTTGGTTGGCACATAGCTAGAAATATTCTGGCACCCCTCCTGAGACCTTTAGCATTATTGGGAGCTATTTCTGTGATCACCTGTGTGATTCTAACTCCGGCAGAGAACTATGAAGAGAGCAGCACTGGAACAGCCAATATGAGATACAAGAAAAATAGAAATATGAGAGAAAAAGAAATCTTTTTGTTTTTCACTGTGTCTTTCCAGAGTCTTCTTTATTCTGTCCCATATTCTGTGCTGGGACAAGTTAGCAAGGAAAGATATCAAATTTTAAAGTGATAGGCAGTTATCACCACAGGCCTCATTGTTCTTTGATATTTTTGCTTCCTGACAAGTAAGCAACTCTTCCTATTTCTGAAATCTCCATTTCTTGACAGATCGTCTCTGTTCTCTACTCCCACCCTACTCTGAATGTTTTGTATTAGCCTGCAGGGCAGAGATTTGTAGTCACCTTAATGTGTGTGTAGTTGTGTGTGTGAAGGAATGAATCTGGCTTACACAACTCATCTATGTTTTCTGCGGTTGAAGATCAAAAAGTAATCATGATACCCCAAATCAGATTTTCTGGTGACTAAAGGCTGCAGTTGTATACTTAGCGTGAACAGAAAGCATGGTATGGTGTTGGTGCAGTTTCCAATGAATTCCTACTGTAACCTCCCTTCTTCTGGTTGTCACTTTCTCTACAACTGGCAAGTTTATGCTGAAATGTCACATGTTGTTCATGTTGAATGGAAGTTCTTTTGTTCCTCACAGTGTGGTAGCCACATTGTGCCCAGACCATTGAACAAAAACCAGAAATGAAAGAGATGTTTTGGACTATAGATCCCATCAGTATGAATGTGATACTGTTTTCCTGAGAGCACCATGGGGGGTATATCTTGTCTTGGGTTGGAGAAGGTTACCCTTTTGGATTGTAGTTCCCACAATTTCCCGAATTCTGGAAGATCCTAATTCAAAACAGTAACTTTTGGAAGTTCTGTTCCTTTTCCAAGTCAGTTGATGGCTAGGCCAGCCATATGGAGCAGACATTCAAGCAGTAGATCAGGACCTTGGACAGCTCAAAGGGAAGCCAAGCAGAGCTCCCAGCTGTTTATGGACATCCAAGGAGAGCAGCTCAGAGGTTGTTGCTGTGACAGCAAGGAGCTCACTGATGGCTACAAAGGTCTGTAGCTTTGCCTCCCCCTACTTCAAAGCCCCAAACCCAGTTTTGTAGACATTGAGTCCAGTGGCACTGAGACCAGGGAGGGCTTTGGCTCTGTTGCAGGTTCAGAAATGGAATCTACATTTTATTTCTTTTCCTTTGCAAGGAAAAGGAAAGAAGCATATAAGTAAATCAAACGTAAAATGTGTCTTTCTTGTTAAAGGCTTTCTACTGGCCACTGACCTGTGCAAGCTTTTCCCATGATGACTAGTGATTCTGGCAATTGTGGTCCAAAAAGAAAGGAAAGGAAAGGAAAGGAAAGGAAAGGAAAGGAAAGGAAAGGAAAGGAAAGGAAAGGAAAGGAAAGGAAAGGAAAATAAAATAATGTGGCCAAGTTCTTGTCATCATATCTAAGGAAAGGAACAAAGTAGTCTGTTCAGGCTGTGAAATAGAGGGCAAGTCTCCTGGTGGAAGACTTTTTGTTGGTGAGAGTTGCTGTGGTTCATGCTGAGGGAACTTCTTTCTCCTAATCTGCTTCCTTCTTAAATGTCCATTTGATCACCGGATTGTGAGAAGTCAGACCAGGGTCATGATTTTGTGAGGCTCCTGGAGAGTGGGAGGAGCCAGGTGCTATAGGTGGGAGAGAGGCAGTATCTAGATTGCACACCAGTAGAGCTTAGAATGGGAGTAGAGCACCAAGCACAGAGATCATTTGCCAGAGAAGTTTGAATACCAGTCTGATGAGGAGCTACTCTGAACCCTGCTTTCCAGTCCCAGAGTGCTGGATGACTGCTTAACCTGCAGTTGGCAACCTGGTGCCCTCCAGACAACTCCCAATATTTCTGGCCATTTGTCCTGTTGACTGGGCTAGTGGGAATTATCATCTAAAGTATCTGGAAGTCACAGGGTTGCCAAATTGCTGGCCCATGACTTCTCTTTCTTTACTTTTAGATCAGGGAGAGGGAAGCTGTGGGCCTCCAGCCTCTGTCAACTCCAGCCATTGTGACCAGTGGTCAGGAGGGATTGGAGTAATGGCTCAAGAAGATCTGGAGAGCTACAGGTTCCCTACCCTTGCTTTAGTGTGAAGCATGGCTTGTTTAGTCGACTGATATCAGTGTATGCTCCAGGTAATCATTTGAGGTTTGGCATACTATAATCTTGATTATTTTAAAAATGTATTCAGATTCATTCATTTGATCCTTCTTAATTAAAAACAGATTTATGAATTGGATAATCCCCATATCTTATTCTAGCTAAGATTAAGTGCAACTGAACTGAATGCATATTCTTCCTGCTTCTCCCTGCCTCCCAGTTGTCTACTCCCTCCCCTTTGTGGAATTATAGATTGTATGCCTCTTTGGGCAAGGATCTATCCCTTATGAGCACCATCCACACTAATGGCTCTACAGTATTATTGTTGTTGTCATCTGTATCATCACCTTCACTATTATTATGATTGCAGTCTAATAAGTTAGTGTATGAGAAGAGTATTACAGACTTTGAATATATTTATCCTAAGACTTGAAATCTATATGTTCTTCTATTTGTTTGTTTTGAGTTATAAGCTCTGGCTTTCTATGACATAAGGAATATCTCTATGTTAAGAAGGCATATTTCTATGTTCATATTTCTTTCTATGACATAAGGCATATTTACCTTACTATATCTTTGGATTAATATGTAATTTATTGTAGGCCTCTACCCCTGGAATGTAAAGGGATGATATTTTTATTTGTGATGGTTTGACTTATAGCAGTTAGCAATAGCAGTTATATTTCTATACTGCTTATCAGTGCAAAGCACTCCTTAAGTGGTTTGCAAAGTTTTTAGCTAATTGCCCCTGACAAGCTGGGTGCCCCTTTTACTGACCTATGGAAGGCTGAGTCAACCTGGAGCCCTGCAGGATCGAACTTACAATGTTGTGGCTGCAGTACCAGCATTTAACCACTGTGTCACCAGATTGGATAATTGATGCAGGAGCTGAATGTCTCAATCTTTGCAGTAGGGTCACCTTTTCTATGACTCTCTATTGTCAAAGCTAACTCTTCAGTAGTTACAGGAATGTTACAGGAAAGCAGGAAAGAGTTGTGGAGCATGTGTCCTTCTCCAGTGTGGAAACTTCCTAATGCATTGCATTACCACTCCTAACAGCTGTGTGTCCTGGAAAAGGAACAGTAGTGACCCAGAGCTTGGAAAAATATTTTATAGAAGTAATTAGGTACCACTAGAGTTCTGAGCCTAGACCACTTAGAAATGTATTACCATTACATTTCAGTATTTTGAAAAAGTCTACTTTTCTGTTTTCTCAAAACTAGCAAAATAGTCACTTTTTAAAAACTGTATACTACAAACGACTACTATGTGTCAAAAACATGTTCTCCTGCGATCTACCTCATTGCCACTTCAAAACAGACAACCTAGCACAAGGCATCAGCATGAGGCAGTACTGGAAACATGTGAAGTTCCCATAACTAAACTCTGTAATTATAAAAGTATCTAAATATTAACAGTTATACAGGAAAATGAATGAAGTCATCCATAGTTACATTGCAAGCATAATGTAAAATAGTTATACCTTAGTTATCACAAGAGGAGCTAATTACAAATAGCTAATTATTTGTATCTATTTATTTCTAAGCTCTGCAACATCCATCCTTTCTGGGATGATGTGAGTTGTAGTCCATCACATCTGCACCAAATAGGAGAAGGGTGATACAAAGTCATACAGAAGGGCTGATACATGATGCTTTCAAACCACAATTTCCATTTGTTTTTCAAGTATGCCTCAAAACATGTCATTGTTATTGTATTTGACCTGCAGGAAATTTTAGCATATAGCAAGCTCCACTAACTATGGCTAGGGATAATGAGAACTATAGACCTATACAGGACTTTACATGTGGAAGACATCTCATTGCAGAGATAGGATGGTAATGGCAGATTACAAAGTCCTTTTTGTTTAGACAACCTTTTGCCTCTTGAAACAACCACAGTTCCTCACCCTATCTCTTTAGACTGAGGAATTAAGGATTCTTTGCCATTTGTCAGCTAATTTGTATCTGTCTGGAGGTCCATTTTATCACTGGCTGACTGCCTGGGTGTCCAGTTTGTGATGAATAATAAAACTGAGACAGGCACAGTTAGCATCAACATTCCACTTAAGCACTCTTAAGTATTGGAATTTCTGGATATTTATATGGAAGAATGAGCAGGCTCTCTTTTAGTCTATTGATTATCTACAGTCATAAATATGCAAACATACGCACTCCCTTTAGGAAAAAAATATAGACATGGCAATGTCTAAACATGTTGCTTCTATTACATTCCATTCCATGTAAGACATTGTACATTCATTAAATTACAATATACAAGACGTCCCCACTTTTTGACACCTCATTATTTGACAACTTGCTTTTTTGACATTTCTAAATTAAGGACAAAATTAATTTGATGGGGGTTCTGCTCTTTCATCAGTTTTTCTTGCATATGGAAGCTCACTTGGAACTGTTCTCATACATGCACTGCTTGTAAAGTGAGCTAAGAGGGGGAAAAGGCACTAAGCTGGCTGAGAGACTTTGCAAGCAATTTGTTAACAGTCGGTAACAAGTGAGCTTCCTAAATCCTTCATGCTCCCTACACTACAGTATACGGGTTCCACTTTTCAACCAATTCCATTGTCTGACAGTGCTCCAGTCTCTAACCTGTAAGGTAAGAGTACATTTTCATAAGGACTTTACCTTTATATCTTCTGCATCTCTACAGCAAATTTCTCCATATTTAACACATAGAGGAACAATACAATCTTAAAAAATATAACTTAGCCCTGTCTGCACTAGGAAATACACCCTCATTTATTCAGAAATAATTATTCTTCCTCCTCTTCTTCTATTCATATCTGTCCCATCTTTTTGCCAGATTGGGCTCAAAGTGACTTACATCAATTAAAAAATGACATTGTTAAAACCCCACAAAATACAAAAGTTAAACAAGATTAAACAATAAAAAACTGGATTAAAACATTCATAATTAAATATATGCACACATCAGAACAGTTAGCAATATGTATAAGATGGGCCTTATACAGTTATTCATCAAATACATAGAAAAGTTGTTATTTGTCTGTGAAAAGAAAATAGGAAGGGTCCCTTCTCTGGGAAGGGAGTTCCAAAGGCTGGGGGCAGCCACTGAGAAGGCTGTCTCCCATGTTCTCACCAGATGTACCTGTGAGGGCGGTAGGACAGAGAAAGGACTCTTCAACAGATGTCAGAGCACAGGCTGCTTCATAAGGGAGACTACAGTCCTTCAAATAACTTGGACCTGAGCTATTTAGGGCTTTAAACGGCACTTTGAGTTGTGCCTGGAAATGGTCCAGCAGCCAGGGAGGCTGTTGCAACAAAGGAATTGTGTAATGATACATCTCCAAATGGACAACTGTGGAAAAACATGCAGTGTCTAGCGGCAACTATTATAAACATAATGAGGCATATATCTGATTAATATAACCTAGCTGAGAGCAGGGATTCTCTCTCTACCAGCATGGCCTGTCTTCATCAGCATTAGGCAGTTATCAGCTAGAAATAGGGGCATCATTAGAGGCTGTGTACCAGCTTTATCTATGGTGGTGGTGGATGCTCAGTCACCCCCTTTTCTGTCTCCTCTTGGTCTGTTTCATATCTTTCTTACTTATAAACTAACATATCTTGTCCAATAAGATAAGAGAAGTTCACTATACTATAAATAATAAACATCTCTTGCTCTCCTCTAGTTAGGTTCTCGGAAGTGATATAACACACCAAGTACTCTTGGCTGCCATCAGATTATATCAGCCACTTGATTGCATAAGTTGTTCCCTTTCATGTGGCACCTGTCTAAGTCAATTCCCTGCTCTTGTTTATATCTTCATTGTATAGAGCTGTGTTGGTATTATGCCCAGCATAAGCTAGTACCTTAGTTACAGACACATATTCCACAGCAGGTAGAGTTTTTTGTTTTATATGTATGTTTTATAAACCCATTATTTACATTTCCAGATCTTAAATTTCACTACTGTAACCCAAATCAGCATGCAGCCTGTATCACTCTTAATCCATACAGCAGAAGGGGAGCTTTTACATATCATGTGCTTTTAGATTTTTTTTAGTGTTTTAAATGTTTTAAAAACTATTTTAACTTTGTGTATTTACTAGAATTGTTTAGGGTTTTTTTAAAAAAAATTTGTATACCGTATTTGCCAGCGTATTAAATGCACCAACATTTAAGATGCACCCCATTTTTCAAGGAATATTTTTCAGGAAAAAATTTTTTAGTACCCTAACAAGGCAAAATACACAGGAAAGAGAGGGAATGAAAGGAATGCTGCACCAGGCTTCCCCCACCTCCTCCCTTCCTGTTTTGCTTCAGCAGGGAGAACTCCTTTCACGCCCCCACCCTTCCCTATGCATTTTGTGTTACCCATACTTGACAGTGTGTAAGACACACCCCATTTTCAGAGGATATTTTTTAGGAAAAAAGTGCATCTTATACACCAGCAAATATGGTAATAGTTTTTTAGTCGTAGCTTGTTTTAATTGAATGATAAGACACCTTGGATCCTGTACAGGGAGAAAGGCAGGACTTACTTTCTCTTTCCTTTCATTCCCAAATCCAGAGTGAGGCCATTTCTGCATGAGGTTGACACATTGTAATAGTGTTGAATCCTCCCCCCCACGTCTGCATGTTGAACTGTTTTAGCGTTGTAGTTTTCCTCGTGGTTCTGCACATTTTCAGCTCCCAGAACGGTTCACTGAGATACGAAATTGCTGTATGTGAAAACCCGGAAAACTCTGATGTAAATCTCCCGAACTGGTTCTGCTTCAGTTTCCGCCTACATGCAGAAGTGTAGCATCAATTTACATTGCAGAAGTGGCCAGCTATGGGCATTCCTAGGCTTCCCTTCCATCATTTCTGACCCTATCTCTCTCCGTCCATCAAAGGACAGGCTGCCGTCATTATTGTCTTCATGCATTAAACAAACAGCAGGAAGAGAGTGGATCTGGTAATGGACTGTTAAGACTGTTTTTTTCCATGTATCAATGAACATACATACCTACGCACAAACGTAGCAATGCAGAAATGTGTTTAAAATGTGTGTGTGTGTGTGCGCGCACGCTTTTAAAAAAAACCCCAGACCAATCAGCGATGGTGGGGCAGGGTGAGGGAGGGGAATACCAGGGACTTGCTGTTGTGGATGCAGCAACTGCTCTTCTCCACAGTAGTAGGATGTAAAAGAGGAGGGGAGTGCAGACAGCACAGTTTTTGAATCGGAGTATAAAAACACCGCTCTTGACACGTGGCGAACTGCTCCTCCCCTCTTGTGCAGAAATGGCCTGAATGTTGGATAGGTATTTGCATTCTGATAATTGTTATAGACTAACAAGGCCTCTCAGTGTTCACCACTGTGGGACAGTTTTTTCCCTCAAACTGGGAAGATTTGAATAGCACACTTTAAGAGCTTAAGTTGAGTTAAATAGTGCCAGCGTGGTGTAGGCATTTGAATACTGGATTAAAATTCCAGGAGACCAGGGTTTGAATCCCTGCTCAGCCCTGGAAATCCGTGGGTGACATTAGAAAAGACACACTCTCTTAGCCTAATAGGAAGGCAGTGGAAAACCTCTGAACAAATCTTGGCAAGGAAACCCTATCTTACAGTCATTGTAAGGTGAAGTTGGCTTGAAGGCACAGAACTACACAACAACAAAGTAGCACTTGCCTATTCTGGTGTTGTTCACAGCAACTGGTGTTTCTCCAGCATCATCGTGTACTAGAGTTCTGTGAACACCGTGGACTGCAAAAATGATCAGTAAAAGTGTCCTAGATCAAATCAAGCCTGAACTTGCTCTAAAATTCAGAATGATGAAACTGAGGCTATGATACTTTGGCCATATCATGAGATAGCATGACCCATTAGAAAAGTTGACAATGCTTGGTAAAGTGGGAGGCAGTAGGAAAAGAAGACCACTGCATTACAGGTGGATAGAATCAATCCAGGAATCCTGCATTTGCAAGACCTTTGCAGAGCTGTTAATAACAGGAAAACTTGGAAGTCTTTTATTCATAGGGTCACCATAGGTTGAACCTGACTTGGCAGCAACTAACAACGTGAAGTTTCTCACAGTTGCCAACCAGATGATGAAGCCCATAAGCGAGACCTAAGATTAGAAGCCCTCTCTTGCGTTTCTTCCCACCCACTGGTACTGAGAAGCATGATATCTTTGATCCTGGAAGGTAATGGACTGGTGACTGTAACAGTGGTTTCCATATTTTTCATTAGGGAAGATATTTGTTTTTGTTCTGCATACACTTGCTGGTCCATTTCCATGCAGAGCATCTCTAGCATGGTGGATAAAAGGGAGCTTTACCTGTGATGAGCTCTCTGGGCCCACCATTTGAGTTAGAGGAAAGAATGGCTCACTGAGAGTGGTATATGAGTAACAAAGAAGAGTTGGGGAGCCTGGGGAACAGAAGTCAATAGCAGAAGTTCCCTTGTCCAGAAATCCCAAATGAAAATGAGATAAAGAAGGAGTAGATAGTAGATTGAACATTGTAGGTAGAAGATGAGAATGATTATACAGGAATTTGAGATAAAAGAGGTGAGGTTTGATGAAGATTACTTATGTTACAGAATATCAAGAAGAGAGTAGCTAGAGAGTTTCCCTTCTGGCCATGAAAAGAACAAAGCTCGCTGTAAATCCACACTGAGCGTCCCCAGCCATGTCAACAAATCCTTTTGATTGATGTTATCAGAGGCAGTCCAATAGATCTGAAAGAATCAGCATGCAGCACCCTTGATCTTATATGTTGCCGTCATTGACGAATGGAACCAGAAAGTGAGGGGGGAAGGCAATAAAGTTTCGTGCCAAATGCAGTTATTCCAGAAAGTTCACCTCTGCAGAAGGTAATTGAGAAGCAGGGTTATTTTTCAGACTGTTGTTACATTTACAGCAAATGGTTTTTGAAGTGAGAAAATGAAGCCCAAGGCAGTTTCAGAGCAAAAGCAGAAGGGGACATGTGGTTGTGTTTTACGTACAGTGGAGAATTCAGAGATGAGAGGTACTATAATCATTGTTCCCTATAACATGTCACAAGTAATGACCTCTGATACACGAGGGGGGTAACAACAGTATAAATCACATTCTTTTTAAACAGCAATGTAATTACGAGTTGTCTAAAAGTTGCTTTAAAATTTGGATATAAATGAATAATCTTCTATTGTTATTCTTAAAATGTTGTTTTTTCATGGGTCATTTGGGGGGATTTTTGACCATTTTTGTACTTATAAAATGTATTTTTAACAGAAGTAATTTAAACTAACTAAAAAGTAAACTGTTAGCACAACCTAGTGTAACACATTATGCTTTTAATGAGAAAGAAGCAATGTTAATGAGGTACTTTGCAGAATTAGTAAAAAGTAACAAATTACTTCTAAAAGTAACATTGCAGTCTTTACTATAATTTAACTATTAAGACATTTGTACTGCCTTTCTCATTCTGGTATTTTTACTGGAAGAGCTTCTTCTCTGTGCAAGTCAGTGTTTCCTTGTTGTGAATAAAAAGGGAATTCAGAAGACAAATAAAGAAAGAGAAATAGTCTTTTATATATTCTAGTTAAAAATAAGCATAGCATATAGATTCTTAATATACAAAAGGTTAAAAGAGAACATGAGCAAGTTTGGCAAGTTAAAATACAAAATATAATACAATATAATAGAATACCACAATGAAGCAGGATATGATACAAACTGCAGCAACAGCAAATCAGGAAGTGGGAGTAAGTGTCCACTAAAACAATGCTACTCTTATAGAACCTTTACACCTGCTGTCATTAACAGAAGCAGGTGAAGGTCCTCTATAACACCAATAGACCAATTAACCCCATAATAACTAGAGTTGTAAGTCTTGTCAATTCCAACATTCTTCCCTATAGATGATGCAGTTGAAAACCTAGATTCTTCATATGCATAGAATTTGAGAATGAGGTTAGCTTTGCAAAATTAGGATTTTGTTTACAACTTCTGTGCAATCAAATCATACTATCATGTTCTATGATGTTGACTTAGCATGCTGACATTACCATTTTAAGTGCCCGTGTTCTCAGAGTAAGGATTGGGTTATACTTTTCTCTGCAAGCCTTTTGAGAATTTAGTCATCATAGTAAGTAAGAAAAGTACCTGTTTTAGAAATGGAAAGAAGGAATGTGGTGTAGTCGTGTGAGCTGTTGTCTAACTGTGTAGTCAGCGATCCTATTTGCATTTTTATATGGCATTTTATTCCAGGAGACCAATATATTTTCCTCTTCTGTGAAAGCATAATACTTTCAGTCCCTTATCTGTTCATCACTTCATTCTCTTCTCGGTTGCCTTCTGATTTCTCTTTTGCTTTATTTGATTCCCTGTTCCAGTTAACACAGCTGGTCTGCCACAGATGGGAATATAGTTTGTGTGGGTCTAACTAGAGTTGAGAATGAACTTCAGCAGTCATATGCTTCCTTCTGTAGTTTTACAACTTGGAACTCATCCCAGATTTACAGATCTGCTGAAAGTTGGTTGAATAAGGGTCTGCTCCTAGTGCCACTTCAGTGTTCTGTGGTTGTGGGAAGATGTCCCTCAACATCTGCCTACATGGAAGCAGCTGTGTACATGCCACTACTATGTGTTGATCTCATTCTCACTGACAGGCACACTAAGGGTCATGGTCACAGGCTGATGACCTATCTTTTTATAGATTTTTCTCCCTGATGTCTATCATGAAAATACTTAAGAACGTAAGAATATCCCAGCTGGATCAGACTGTTTAGTTCAGTATATAATTCCCTGCAGTGGCCAAAAACAAGTCTATGGGAAGCCCATAAATACAACTTTACAGTAATTACCTTTTTCTAGTACTAAGCAACTGGTACTAAGATGCATGCTGTCTTAGATTCTGGAAGGAGGCAATAATAGCCCCATCTCCACAAATGCTTAATTACTCCTCTTGAAAACCAAGGAATAATGATAGTAAGCAGAGGGAAAAGCTTATAATAGGAACAAGTGGTTGTTGCTCATTTGCTCAGTTACAGGAGAGATTACCAAAAAATGAAAAAGCTGCAGTCTAGTAGCAGCACTTTCCAGCTATAGGCCTGAGAATAATCAAAATAAGATATACACCTTTTAGTATAGTGGTGTGAATGGATCCCCCCAGACAGTGGTGAAGCTCACTGTGTATTCATGGTTCAGAAGGAGCCTCCTTAGATATCAAGAAAATCTGGGCCTAGTCTAGAAAACCCATTGTTGACAAAAGATATGGTGGTAGTGAAATGCCAAGTCCCAGCAGTCTGAAGAGGACAAGAATTTTTAAAGGCAAAGTATTGGACTGATGAGAACCAATGTCGTGCAGTGGTTTGGGTGTCATGCCCTGCTTCCAGAACATGGACTCTGACTCAGAGGCTGAGACAGGAGGCATGCCAGGACCTGCTGGACAGAAAGAGGTTACAGTGCCACAAACAGAACAGGGGGCAATGCCAGCTCCAGCAGAGAGTCTTGCCTCTTCAGACATAGAAGAGCAGTTACCTGTAGCCAGCTTTGCAGAGTGCAAACAGCAAAGAGAAGTACAGTGGTACCCGGCAACAATTAATCAAGCCACAACTGTGCTAGGCTTCAGATCTATATAGCTGACGTCCTTCCCCCCTAGGAGCTGACAGAGTATATCTCACCTTCTACCCTGCTGGATACCTTGATGAATACTCTAACTGACCTTGGGCACTCCCTTGCCTTGGAACTCTGTTGGACTTTATTTATGACCATGCTTACTGCCTGGAAGTAAGTAACGAGCTGGGAGTTATTCAGTTTATTTTGTTTGTTTTATCAGATGTGCCAGGGCTGAGATAGGACAGAGTGTTGGATTAGGACTCTGGGAGATTAGGGCTTGAATTGCCAGTCAGGCACTGAAACCCATTGGGCAGGTTAAGGCAAGTCGTATCCCCCCAGCTTTACAATAAATCCTCCTTCTCTGAGTAAACCCTGTCACAAAAACCTCAATGATAACTTCACTTTAAGTCAGAAATGAAGCAAACTGCATAGATATAAGGTGCAAGGATAAATATTAAGGAATCTTTGTTTGTAGAACAAGCAACTGTTAACAAGGTTTGGTGGTGGTGGTGTTGCTGTGTGCCTAAAAGTTGTTTCTGACTTACGGTAACCCTCGGGTGAACCTATCACAGGATTTTCTGAGACTGTGTGTGTGTGAGATGCACCCAAGGTCACTCTATGAATTTCCATGACCAGAGAATTGACCCCTGGTCTCTAGGGTTGTAGTCCAACCTTCAAACCACTATACCCCACTGGCTCTCTGTTAACAACGTAGCCTGCATTGTTTATAAGGAGAGCTTCTGGTTAGAATTGGGTATACTACACTTAGGGATGCTGGAGCAAAAAGTGGAGAGGGCCACTGTACCTTTACTGGGTGTGGAAAAGAGGGAATTTCAGCAGATGTTGCTTGTTACCTAGCTAGATGATGAGCAACACCTGCAATTAGCTTAACACTCCCAAGTGAAAAAACATATTTAAAATACACAAAAAGAGATAAACAATGCTATATGCAATGTATAAAAGAGAACTTTGAACAGTTACATTCTTCAGTTATAGCTCTCAAAATCCCCCAGTCAGCATAGCTGACAGGTATGTTAGGAGATCTTAGGAGTCCAAAAAAGTGATGTTCTAGACTCTTGCATGAAATATGCATAATATTTGACATTAATTTACACTAGTCACTAAAATTAAAAAAAAAGAATAAAAATGTGTATCAAAAAAGGCCAAGTCTGAGAATTCCTGAGACACAAAGGAGCCACCAAGACAGCTAGTGTAAGCTACAATGTTCTCATTGTCAGTAAAAATTTAACAAGAATGACAAGAAAGTTAGCTACAATATTTCAGAATGCAGTTCAAAGAATTGGTAGTATCACTCATGTCCTCTCTTCAGCCAAAATTTGACCCAAAGAGAATCTTTTTAGAAAGCTGTGTTTTCTCGGCCAGTATGCTTTCTGTTACCTACAGAAGTATAAAATAATACAATGGCCATATGCTACAAATTGATCAAGTCAGAAGACATTTCTAGAAGTCCTGGGCATCGGTTACTGATATAAGCATTCTGATGTTACATCAGGATTGAATGTGTCTTCTTGAGAAAAGCATAGAGAAAAGATAAACAGAGCACATGCTGTAAAATATTAACTTCCCTATCTAAACAGGCTGGCAGCTCATAACAAACAGCATCTGTTCACTTCCAAGGTTTGGAAGAGGCAAGGGAGATCAGCATGCCAAAGTGGGAAGGAACAATTTCATTAAAACATATCTAAAAGACTGAGGTGTCTATCAAGTCTGAGCTCTCAAATTACCCTTTCTCAATCCTTCATTTTTCACAGATACCCACAGGAAAACATCTGTGAACCGGATACTTTCCAAGGGGAAAAAAGCCCCTCCTGACATATTGTGGCCCACTTCTCTTTGGTCCATTCTTTGAAAAAAAATCAAGTACCTGAATGCTGCAGGGATTTTTATTCTTATTGTGAAGAATAACAGAGCCAGGAAGCATTGGCACAAATAATTAAACAGAAAATGCACGTTAAATGAGCAAAATCCATTGGGTGGTATGTGCTCTCCGCTTTTTAACATTATTGTCTTTGTTCACTTACTGTTAATGTACAAAATGAATTTGCTGATAACAGGGTTTCTTGCTTTTATATGCATATGAGGATGAAAGGGAAGAAGGGAGAGAGGGGAAGAGAGACTGAGGGAGAGACTGTACTTGAGAAGAACCGAGATCCTGTGGTAACAAGAACTGTAGTTAAGGTTTTTCACTATCAGGGGCTATCAATAGTACGTTAATGCTAGTTATATTTTGGCAGGAAAATTAAGGTTACATGAGGAAAGTATAATGTTTCCAGAGTTACGTGGTGGTTGAGAAATCCATTCCCTTGTTACCACCAAGAAGACAGCATGAGAATACAAGAGAGACATAATTGCCTTGCAGGGACTTTTGAAAGCTTAACTGAATCTCTGTTCCTTTGCTACGTTTAGCTGAAGAGCCTATATAGCAGCTCTAATAAACATTCTTTGTAGTCATTTGGGGGAATAAATAAGAAAATGCACAAATATATGAGAAATTATTTTTTTTAATATATATATAGGCTGGTGAATAGAAGGAGCCATGGTGATATCATAAACTGCCTGAGGCTGACTATATTACCAGTGTTTCATAATGAAGGTTCTTATTTTACCTCATGGCAATTACATTGATTGCAGTTGTCTACACAACCAATTGCTGTTAATGCTATGAAGAAGATTACTTTTTTCCTGTTAAATTTTTGTTTTCTATTCATTTCCCTTTTGCTAGATGGCTTTTGGTAGAGAGATGTATTGTGTGTTGTCTGGTGACTGGAATTTGGTGGCAAAACATAATTTCTGGGTTTGGAATAAACATCTGTACCAGCACCACTTTCTACTTGCTTTCCTTTCTTATCCAGCCTGCCTGAGTCTTGTTAAGTTTCTGATTTTTTGCAAAGTGCAGTACAAGAATGACTTGAAAGTTGGTACTTCAGCCTTTTAAGTCATGATACTACCTATGACCCACGTTCTCCTGAAGGCTGAGGCACATACTCTATGGTGCCTAGTAAAGCCTCAGAGATTATTTTTAATGCAGTATAGGTTGATTTAGTTAGGAAGCAGGATGTGCTCAAACCAGAGTTGGAAGTTTACCAAACAAGCCACAGAGTACAAGGCAGCTGGGGCTCAGGGCAGGGGCCAGCAACAGCACAAATTTATATGTATCTACTCATTGGTAAAATCCATTGAGTTCAGAGTGACTTGATTCTGGGTAAGCTTCAACAGAACTGGAGCCTAACAGACTTCTGCACTGGACACTTAACAGTATAAACAGAAGAGTGTGTTTCCTGAGACAGCTACTGGGACAATGGTATAGTTTGAACAGTGAACTGAATAATCCAAATATCCACTTGTTCCCATGTAGGCCATGGTTGCACACTGAAAAATGTCAACTGATATCATGTACTCTGTTGCAGTTTTCTGAAATGTTGGACTGCATTGCAGAACAGTCAAAAAGTTGCTTTCAGGGACTACAGCTCCTAGATTCTGAAATGTCACAGTTCCAGCCCTGCTCCAAGCACATTTAAAAAAACAAACTGTGGACTTGAATTTGGATAGAACAACTTTTATTTCAGTACGTGAGCAAGAGTTGTGGGTGCAGAAGTTGCTCTGAATCATCCAATATACTTGACTGGGGTAGCTTTTTAATATACAAAAGTGAAATGTGAGGTCCTTCCAGAGAAGAATTTTATTGTACAGTTGTACACTAGCTGTGTCATAGAAACAGAATTTTCTTTCAGTTTCCCTGCATAAACACAGAATTTTGCCATTGAATTAGATTAGCATGACTTCTGTTAATAACCCTCTACTGTTGTCTCATGTGTTCTTCCATTTTAACTCCATGACAAAACCTTCCATTGACGGTGGAAAGACAAAATAGCTGACAGTGTCTTTGCACTAATAGCCATCTGTCTAGAAACAATGAAAGTTAATTGTTCTTGTGCAGGTGCCTACCACGGGTAACTGATACAACATACTTCTTTGGTTATAACTTCTGAAGCAGTGGTTCAAGAGATCCTCAGCAGCCAAGTATATCACTCAAATCTGTATGTTTTTGTTTTTTGCATATTTAATTCAGATTGCTCTCTGACCAATCATTCAACTATAATACACTAAGAATCATATTTTGAGCATCTATAACACTTCTGAATTTTGTATAAGCTTTTGAATGGTTTCTGAATGTTCAAACTGTTAAGCATCTCAAATTCAAATAATGAAATTGTATAATAGTTATTTAGGACAATATAAAGGAACATAAAAATGTTAGAACAGCATGATTAAAATTACAATATTTAACAAACCAAGGGCCATGAAAGTCCATAGACCTGCACGATATATTTTTAGGCTGTTTCTATACAGGTATAATACCATATTCTTTCTATATTTGTAACTGAAGCCATAGGAAATGACTAGTTAATAACTGAGAAAAGAATCCCTTTGATGTACACACCTTGCCTATACAACTTATTTGCACCATTCTGAAGGTTTGCAAAACCTGGGATCTATCAAGATGGATATTGCCTATGAGCTGTGTAGTGGGGCTTGTCACATACATGGCAGCTGCCCCCTGCCACTATTTGTGCAGTCCCAGGTAGACAGTGAAAACCAGAGGTCTGCCCAATGTCTCGTTTCTTATATAGGCTGGTGTTCTGCATTTGGCTTGCTTGGTTTACCGTCTGTGTTAGTCTTATCTAATGTATTGAGGCAAAGTTGAATACAGCCTATTGCCAATATCCTTTTGAAGTTTTTTGAATTACAGTGAAATTAGTAATATAAAGATTAGTATTTTGTGTGGGCTCATGGGTTGAAGAGGAGGACAAAGAACTAGTTGACACTGGAACTAGAAAAAAAGTCAGTCAAGTTTCCATGAGCATATTGACATAAAAGAATACCATGAATATTGAACAAAGAAGATTGAACAATTTGGGTTGAAAGGGAAGCAGGGAATGGATGCTAAGTGTTGTGATATGCCTCACCTTTTGGGAGCAAAAGATAGCTCATCTTTGAAGATGCCACATTTTGTACACTATGTTTATTGGCAGAACACCTACAAGACTAACATAAAATCATAGTTCAGTTTTTTCTTACAGTCAATATTTTAACAGCTGTGAACAGCTCCATAATCTTTTCCCCTACTGGTGTCAGCTGTTAAATTCAAAATAATACCGTCATTGTATTAAGCCTATAAGTCTGGGCTGTCCCATTAGGCATGCTGGAGCAACTGTCCAAGGTAATAGAAACAAATGTGTGAGGGCAGGTGGGGGAGACTATGGCAAGTTGGTAGAGGACAGAGTTGGGTGTATGTTTTTGCCTGTTGCATGCCCCCCTAGGCTTATAAGGGCCAAGCTGGATCAGACCATGACTTATTTCACCAATCTGTTAACATAGAGGCCACTTCGTTCCCTATGGGAAGCCCACCAGCAGGACATGAATAAAATCCAACTGATAGTACAGTTACCATATATATGTAAAATATAGGAAGGAGTGTCTTGCTCTTTGCCTCAGGCAACAAAATGGTGGCCTCTGCTATGTTCAGATCTGTTGTCCAAATAGTTGTCCATTTGGTATAGCATTCCAGTCTTCTCAGCTTCTTCAGGTTAAATTATTACTCATTTTATCTATCTAGAATGATTTATTGTTTTTTTCCTCTCTCTCTCTACCTCCTCATACTTTCACTGCATTGTTAAAGACAGTCAATAGTTTTGCCCTGCTGTATGAACATCCTATCAAACTCTAAATTAAAGGCCAGCACAATAGTTTTCATGAGGTATGGGAATGATTTTGTATTTAGCCCTCATTCAGTGCATAACGATGATGAAAAGCAAACAGTAAGCTCTTAAGATTCACAAAGTTGCATTCACATGGCATTCATCCTCAAAAGCAGGACTTTAAATGGATTAATTAGTTCTTAGGTGACTAAAGCATTCTATTGTTTATGCTATGCTGTTGCAAGAATTCTAATAAAAGGATTCATTTTTGTCCCTTTAAAAAATGTGTGGGACTGTGCATTTCTGGTTTACAAAATCTGTTGGTAAGAATGTTCCAGTTCTTTAATCCAAATTAGAAGTATGGATCAAGATAGGATTGCAAGAACATTTCTAGCCATAGCCCTTGTGTTATGGAATCTGAAGTGACTTGCAGAATTGGGGGATACAATTAAAGGGTAGCAACCTGTGAATTACTTAGTTTATTTGGTGTTTTTGCTCCTTTGAGGAAAACTTTTGCCTCTGGCACCAGACTGTCCTAGACATCCACCACATATTCTGTATTTAATGTTTAAACTATGAGAGAGATGGTGGGACCAGGCCTGCCTGGAAGCTATGCTTTTGAATCTTGAGTGGCTAGAAACAGTCTATTTTTACTCCATAGCAAGCAGAATTCATTCTATATGTGCTCAGAGGCTTCACATGTTATACAAGCTATATCCTCCATATATCTGCTTTGAGAAAAGAGGGGAAATTCAAGTTGACATACTCCACTGAACTTGTTTTGTAGCTTCTAAATCATTTATTACTTATTCAATATTGTGTATTCTGCAGCAAAATTTGACAAGAAGTCGCTTTTAATATTTGACTTTTTAGTATATTTTTCAAATGTTAGAGTCTAATTTTGATTACAAAAATATGATTTGCTATTTATATTTCGTATTTGATAGCTGGTTATATTTTATAGCCAATATTCAACAGCAGATGCTTGTAGTTGTTTGATATTAGTATGTAAAATCAACACACTTTTCCTATAAGACTAAATTGCAATTCAGTCTATTTGCCAGAAGCTTGCTTAGGTCGGTCCCCAGTGGAAAGCCTTTACCAAGAAATACCATGCATTTTGCATTTGCCTTAATTAGATACTGGACCATATTCTTCTTGGAACCTATTTCCCCTTACCAAAATGAACAGCATGAATGAGGACAAATTCTAGGACTGTCCAAAGGATGTTCAGCCCAAATCTAGATTCTAAATTAGTAAGCTTTTTTAAAAAGATTGTTGATAAGGAATAAAGCAGGTAGTACTTTAAAAGAAATCAGTGTACTCTCTGTGTAGCAGAGCATCTTAAGGAAAGACTCTAATACTTATTTGCAAATTCAAAGGATTGCCACTGATGTTCTGAGTTGACCAATGATGATAAAAATGGATGCCAAAATGGATGAGAAATTACATATAAGTCCCATTTTTATCCCTGTAAGCCAGGGATAGGGACCTTGTGTCTTTCCACCAGCAGCCCTAACCAGTATAGCCCTTGATGAAGAACAACACTCAGAGTTGAAATCCAAGAACATCTGGAGGGATGCATGATTCCCACCCTTGTTATAAAATACAGTGAGTGAGTTGGCAGAAGGAGGAAAATCCACTGATCAGTTGTGACTATGAGAGACTAGCTATACTTCCAGACAGTGAGCACCAGAGGACATAGAATCATAGAATCATAGAAATGTAGAGTTGGAAGAGACCACACGGGCCATCCAGTCCAACCCCCTGCCATGCAGGAATACCCTCAAAGCACTCCCGACAGATGGCCATCCAGCCTCTGCTTAAAAACCTCCATGTGCTGTAACCCAAAAAGGTAGAAGTAAGAGGAATGAACTGGGAAAGATTTTCTATCTATTCCTGGTAGACAGGACTCAGTAATTGGAAACATCTGTCCTCTGTATTTGAGTGATGCTTGAAACTTGACAAAATATCTATTCTGGAATGGAGGCTAAGCTATTATGTCAGACACACTGGATTTTTAAAGAAACAGATCTTTTATTAACTTTTCTCAACATAGGTTGTATGCATGTTTAAAAGTAAGATCAGTTTTGTGCATGGCCAGATTTGTACCTTATATTATGTACTAACAGCTTTGCTGGGGAGTGTCCAGTCAGAAAGAAAAAACATAGTTAATGTAAAAAACATAGTAACTTGGGGTGTCTAAAGTTAAGGGTCAAAGACAGACAAGAAAAGTGACGGATGCCCATGCAATGAAATTAATAAATTAGAAGACATACATTTAAAGCCTTAGAAGTGTAGAAATGAGAAGGCGATTACAGTGCAACAACTGGTTGTATTGACCATCACAAAGCAAAAGAGACAATATGCTGTTTAGTACTACAAATCCAGGATGGCTTTTGAATTGGAATAAAATGAGTAATAAAGGATGGGCTCTGCACTCGTCTAGCTGCAGCTGTGTAGGAGCATTTGCCCCAAAGGCATTCAAAGACTTTCTACTAAAAAATGCAACCCCAGAAATTTGCACCACAATGATATGAGCCTGCCCAGTGCTAACATATCTTGTGAATGGATAGTAACTGCGTTAGCATGCTTTTCCTGCTTCCTAGTCAAGCCTGAGACTGCACTACAATGCATATTTAATTACAGCTTTACTTAAGTAATAACCACTGCTAAAGTGAGGTAACATCATTTCTTGGCAAGGTAAATCCTCATGGGTTCTTGTTATTCTTATATTACTTCAAGTCAACTTTGACTTATGCAATACTATCACAGGGGTTTTGGAGGGAGCAAGATTTCTTCAGAGGAAGTTTGTCATTGCCTTCCTCTGAACCTGAGAGTGTGTGACTCTCTCGGGTCATCCAAGGAGTTTTCAGGAAGGAGCAGGGATTTAAACCTTGGTCTTCCAGAGTCCTAGTCCAACACTCAAACTGTCAAGCCTCAATGGCTTCTCATGGAACCTCCAGGAAACCTGGTAGGGCTGGGGAACTAATTTAGTCCATACTTTTACAAAATGATTTAAGGTATTTTGTTTCTCTCTCCAGAATGTTCTGTTATGCTTGAGCTCTCTGTGGCTGTTAGATACATAGGAAAAATTCTGTCTCCTTTCCCCTTTTAACTGTTGAACTAGAAATATGTATAAGTGAAATTGCATGAGAATTTGCGTATTGTCAAAAGTTGGGATTGCAACCGTAGATGTTTGAATTGTTCCTGGATTAACCATTGTTTAATCAATGGCAGGGAATGCCCTCATTTTCATTTGAGGAAAGGCCAAGTCACGTAAAGCGTGTCTTCTGTGAAATTGATATTTTAGAGAAAATGGACTAATAGCAGAATCTGCATGGAAATATTTAGTGGCAATTTCCTATTAAGCATGAAGTGGCATTTGATAAACAAGGTCAGTTGTGTGTAACCAGTTGCCTGGTTTAGAGCAGCCCCTGAGGTCACATACTATGTGGTAGCCTTTGATTGAGCTAGGGATGCACCCCACAGATTTCCCCTGGATACTTAAAATCCATTTGGATGCCTCTCAAGTGGGATTAAGCAGATTAATGTCATAGAATTGAGATGTCTTTAGGGCTGTGTAATCTATGATAGAGAGTCCCTGTCGTATTAGAGTTGGATACAAATTATACAGTTGCTATACTCATATGAGCAGGGACACTTTGAGATAACCAAGGAGAAGGCTGAAATATGCAAATACGACTAAACAAAGGGATAGAAAAGATAGTAAGAAAGATCAGATAGAGACTTGGTGTAGTTTTCTAGCAAGGAGCAACTCAGCTTTGACCAGAGTAGGAAAAGAGCACCCTCCAGACAGCATGCAACCCCAGGGCCTTCTAGGGAATAAAAAAAATGCAATCCCACCCATCAAAATGCCCCCAAAGGACCTCTGAGTGTGTAGAGGGCATTTATGCCAATGTTTGGAAGGCCCCTGCCCCCGCAGGGGTCAAACAAAATTTTATGAAATGTTTGGCCCCAAATGCCCTCTAGAGGATAGAAGGGCATTTCCACCACATTTCAGGCCAATTTGAATCCAAGAGAGGACTTTTGAAACAGGAAACAACTTCAGCTAACTTCTTGTTGTTAAAAAAGACCTTTCTTAAGCATAAAATGGCACAAGAAGGGCCAAAACACATGGAGAAAATGTCCCCTTGTGCCCCAGAAAGAATTTGAGTATGAAAAAATGTGTTTTTTTAAGGCATGGCTATAGCAGGATATGACCCTCTAAATTAGTCTCCTCTTGGGGTGGGGGGTTAATGTGCTTCTCTGCTCTTCCACAGTTGCCCACTCCTGCTATAGGCCAAATGGTAACTGAAATGTTTTATTTATAGGGCTTTTGCTACTCGTCCACATCACAGGGCACCAAACTGTCCTGAAGTCTCTATGAATCCTGTCTTCTATTTAAAAAATTGCACATAGGTCCCAATGGCTTTGTAACACAATTATTATGTCTATTTTACACATGGAGACCAGGATTAAGATGAACAGTGACTAGGAAAAGGAGCAGTGGATTCAAGCTGCAGGAAAGAAGATTTCACCTGAACCTCAAGAAGAACTTCCTGATGATCAGAGCTGTCCAGCAGTGGAATATGCTGCCTCAGAGTGTGGTGGAGCTTTCTTCTTTGAAGGTTTTTAAGCAGAGGTTGGATGGCCATCTGTTGGGAGTGCTATGATGTGTGTTTCTGCATAGCAGAGGGTTGGACTTGATGGCCCCGTGGTTTCTTCCAACTCTATGATTCTATGATTCTATGTTAAAGATGTCAGCTATAACGGAGATATGTTGGGAATTCCCCCTTCCATAGCCTCTGTGTAGAGTACCTCCAAAGGAAAAGAATAAGGTGTGGAGAATAATTTCAAGGGGGTAAAATGATACTGCTGTTATTGGTTGCATTGTGGTATCCTAAACACTGGCTGAGTTTGCATCATGTCTTAGCATTATGAGGACAAGCTACAAATTAGCATTGCCCTTGCATACAAGGCAACTCCCCTTCCCAGAACCCCTAGTGCTGCTATGGAGAGTATGGAAACTTCGCTTTCCTTTTGGAATGACCACAGTTTGCTGTGATGTCTAAATCCAAACTGCAGTTAATCTGTACTATGTGAAAACAAGCCAGTTTCTAACCTTCTTAAAATTTCCTGCTGAGAATTTTGGCACATTTTAAGAGAACACATAAGCTCTCCAGCCATGGGAATGGCTACATGTTATAGCCATGACTGTACATGTTAGCACAATAGTTCTTAACTTTTCCTTTACTAGGGACCCCCTGTAAATATAATTTGTTGCTGAGGGCCCGCAAGAGTTAACTCAAGATTTAAATATTTCAATTTAGATTTAAATATTTGAATATTTATTTATTAGAGGCTGCTGGAGACTAGGATTCAAATCCCTGCTCAGACAGTGCGTGACCTTGAGCAAATCACATTCTCTCAGCGCAGAGGAAGGTAAAAGCAAAGGCCCTCTGAATCTTGCCAAAATACCCCCTGAAGGGTTCACCTTAGGATTGTCATAAACTGGAAGTGACTTGAATGCACACAACAAAGTTCCACTGACAGGGAGAGGTTCTTTCTAGAAAACCGACTCCCCAGGAGTCCCTAGATCCCAGGTTAAGAACCACTGTGATAGCATATATCAGGATGATGCTAGCCTTCCCTCTGTAGGGAGAGCAGTAAACTGGAATCATTTTCAAACAGGTAGCCCTTCACCTTCATTGTAAAGTGATCCCAGTGCACCATGGACTGTACTAAGAGGTATTTCTGCTATTACACTGGTTTCATCATCTCTTTACTTCTTGTTTTCACTCTACATTAGATTTCTTACTACTTCTTCCACCCACATCTGCATGCCTTCTGCTGCGCTGCTCCTCAACTGCAGCAGCAGCAGCAGCAGCAGCAGCAGCAGCAGCAGCAGCAGCAGCAGCAGCAGCATTTTAATCCATATTTGCCATCACTTTTCTCTTTTGCTTCGTTTCCTCCTCTAAACTGCTTTCTCCAACAGACCTCTTTTGAATCATCACAGCTTCACCTCTGATGTGTTTCCAGCTACTAATTACTTCTCTGCCACTGCATTATTAAGTCCTGTCATCTACCCTCACTTTTATCTGGGCTGTCTGGCTTAGAACTGATACTTAGGATCACTTTTACAAATATAAAGGTCAGCCTTGGGGGAGAATTTCATCACACCTAGCCCAGGGATGATGTTAAAAAGAGCATCCTTGTGCCAGGTTCTGTTGCCTAATATGTAGGAAATCTTACTCTTCATTGAAGTAGTATCATCTCACATACTGCCCTAAATCCAAATCATAGTTCCAGCTAGAGCAGACCCATTGAATCAATGGGAATCAATTGTTGAATGGCATATACACACGTGTGTGCACAAACACACACACACAGTAACACAAGTTCTATTAATTCAGTGGACTTTCTATAGTTAGGATGAACAATTGGATTATAGCCTCTGTATTTTTCCATTTCTGCCAGCATGAGCTGGTGGTATTGTGGAAAGCCTGGGGAACACATATCATGATATCATAATATGAAGAAGTCGTTAGAGAGATGCTCATCTGGGTGGCATTACTGCGCAATGTGTAGCATGTTGCTCCACCTTTATACTGAAGTCACCCCCCTGATCTTCAAGACCTCAGGTGAAGCTGATTTCTATTCTTGATGTCTTTGAGCTTTGAAACATACCGCAAGACCTGTCAAACATGAATTGTGCACTATTGCTGAGCTTTGATCTTTTTATCAAGAAACCTAAATGATAAAGGACACTGGTGTTTGAACTGTTTCCTTTGTCTGGATAGACTTCTCTGTTTGTCCTGTTCTAGCAAAGCTTGTAGCCTGTGCTGAACAGGGTCTAATGGGAGATCAACTGGCAGTGAGAATCCAGAAAATGGTAGCGGGTTTCTAGGGTTCTAAGGAGGAAACAGAGAAGACAGAACATGAGACAGTTCCCTGGCAAAATTCTCAGGAGCAAGGGAAGTTGATTTGACTAAACCTGAAATTGTCTGAGTGCCTAAATAGCTAAGCTGTCCATATTGATCACCGCCCCATAGTATGCAACATGTTACTTGCAAGATTAGCAAGGGTGTGGGGTGGGGGGCAGTGTTCTGGTGTCACCTGGTATCTTTCATCTACACTTTCTCATTAGGGTGATGAGAGGTTGAATAAACAGAGATGCAGATTCCAGTTTCTCGGTGGGAGAGATGGTACCCCTAGTTGCAAAGAGACACTCGTACATTTTGTCTGACTTTGGATAGTCAGCAGAATGCTGATCTTCAGGCTGGACTTATACCAAAATTAGGAGGAGGAGCCTCTAAATTCCATAAATAGGTCTAACTAGTAATATTCTCCTCTTTTTGGTTAAGGCTTATTCTTTTCAGCTTGCAGTACAGTGGAGCTGCATTTTTCTATGGTAGCCCAATTAGGCAATGGCTGTGCTAGCTTAGGGATTCTGGGATTCTGGGATTTGTAGTCCAAAAGTGACTTTTCCAAGCTCCTAATCCACAATTGCAAAAATCTTCAAAATGTGTTTTGTTTATATGCCATGTGACTGAGGAGGGACCATGGCCCTTCACAGATTGCTGTGGGTGTGAGATGCTTGTTGGAAGATAATAGTAAGCTGAATACTGACCTTTATGCTTTGCTAGGTAGGCAGGGCAGTTTGCTTGGATGGTCATGCTGCTTGAAGATGGCTGGTGAATAGTGACAGATCCTAGCACAGATTTAACGTGTACACATAGAGGTGCTATCAACACTAGAACTGCAAAGTGTTTGGCACGTTGCTTGTAGGAGTGGTGGCTTGAAAGAGCTGATCTATCGGACTGAAACGAAGAGAGAAGAGGAG
The DNA here is from genome assembly GCA_030412105.1 of Cyclura pinguis. Taxonomy (NCBI): domain Eukaryota; kingdom Metazoa; phylum Chordata; class Lepidosauria; order Squamata; family Iguanidae; genus Cyclura; species Cyclura pinguis. The sequence continues at coordinate 40,052,977 of CM059603.1, forward strand.
GGCTGGAAGTAAGAGGAGATGCCACATTAGCATGTCTACAAGTCGGTTTGCCTTTTAAAATCAGGCGTGTTGCCATGGAGTGTGTCTGGCAGCAAGCTCTCCCATCATATCTCTAATCCTCCTCAAGACAGAAAGAATGGAGGGAAGATTAAAATGCAAAACCAGAACAAAACCTCTCCATTTGCCACCGTTTTTGCGTGCTACTCAACAAATGCCCCCAGCCCACGCTGCCTGTACCAGCGTATATCCTCTGCATGACTCACTTCAGCAGGCTTTGCCAACATCATGGTAGCTGTAGTGCCTTTGCTGTTTGCACCCACAAATGTGTGGGAGTTTGTGAAACTTTAAGTTTGGGAAAGTTACTTTTTTTTTTTTTTTGATAGCGCCCAGAATCCCCCAGCCAGGATGGGCATTCAGCTGTCATTCTGTCTCAGATCTTTCCTTGACGTCTTCATAAACACTATCTATTTAGTGAAACCCTTTCACAAAATTCCTTAAAGGACCACCATCACCCCCCACCTAAACAAAACTCAAGTACATTTATGTTACAGACCTATATACTGGGGTGAACAACTCCAGATGCTAATAGACTGCAATTCCCATCAAGTCTAGGCAGAATAACCACTGAAGGATGATGGAGGTTAGAGTGCATCAACATATGAAGAGTCACAAGTTTATCATCTCTGCTATACATGCTTCACTTGACCTGTTGAATATAGTAAGGCATCTTTCCAAGTAGATGTACTCAACATTTTGATGTTACCCACACCTGACTTCTAGTTATAAGAAAAAAGATTCAACCTAAACATTAGACTGCCGGAGAGGGTGATGGACTCTTCTTTTGGAGGTGTTTAAACGGAGAATGGGTGGGCACCTTTCAGGAGTGTTTCAGTTGTGTTGTCCTGCATGACAAGGAGTTGGACTAGATTGCCTTGAGGCCCCTTCCAGCTCTCTGAACCTAGATAGTAACCCCTTTTTTCTTTCAAGGACTTGGAAAAGTGACTTTTTTTTAAAGCAACAGCATCCTGGTCATAGTGTCTGAGGAATTCTGGGTGTAGGCATCTTAAAAAAATAACTTTTTCAAGCTCTGGTAAAGGCCTGCCCCTTTTCACTTACACTGTTTGATTACCTACCATGATTCTGTCATTTCCTCCTACCTAATCCTAATTTTGAAATTACTCGTACTGTTGGAGCAGTTCTCCAGAATCCATCAACATTTTATGGTTCCCAGACATAGCTTTAAAACTTCTTTCTCCCCATTCCCTTCATTATTCTGAACTGTGTGCTTTTGAAAAAGAAACTAACGAAACTGCTTTGCATTCAAGGAAAACAAAAAAACACAGGCCCTTGTCCAAGCGTCACTTCAATTTCTAATATGCTTAATAGAAAGACCACCAGTGATTTGAATAAAGGATTAAAGAAAGGAAGTAGAATAACCTCTGATTCACCTGTGGTTGAGGGATTATGCAAATGAATCTAGTTGGTTTTCAACTGGGGACTTTTAGAGTTGCATCCTGGCTGATCTTGATGTGTCCTTTGACTCTGCAAGTGACTTTCTGTCTTGACCTCAGCACCCCTTCTAGCAATCCTGTGCAAGTCCCTCTGTGCGTCCCACTCATATTTCCTAGGACATCAGAACTACTTGTCCAAGTTACCTCGACTTCTTGCTTTCCCAGTCTCTCTCTCATTCACTTTAATACATTCACCTCTTTCCAGTTGAACCCGCGCTGAATTCTGTAATCTGGGAAAAGTAAGAGATGTTAATAGATGTATGAAATAATTTTTTTGAAAAAGAAAAATGGGTGAGCGTGAATGTTTTCCAAGGAAGAAGAAGGTGGAATGGAGAAGGATATGAGAAAGGAAGAGTCAATGCTTCCAGACTGGTCATACTTTCAGAGAATTCGTCTCCCCCCGCCTGCATGATCACGCATGGCCGGGGGGGGGGGACACCTTTGCTGGCCTCCCATGAGAGGAGACCATGCAATCACCGTGCGACAAGGGTCACACAGTGGGAAGGGGAGGGGTTGGGGTCTGCAGACCCCTTTTAGGGCCACGCCGCCCCTTCCTCAGCCTCTTTGTTTGCTGGTGACCCACCCTATGGTTTCAGTGTAAGATTGCTGGTCGCTTTGGGGCTGGGTAGGAATTTTTTCCCTCCCTTGGGGTTTTTTTCACCTACCCTACACTACGCCAAGGGATTGGGCAATTGACTTTACAGGGTAATGTCTTAACTACGTATTAAATAGGTCTCCACAGCTGGTGGGGGGATGTCTGAGGTGGGGGGGTGTCTGGGGGTGTTTTGGTGAGTACCTATGGCACCCTTTGGTGTAGGATAAATACTGTCCTTGGGGCAGGCCCGGGACTTGTCCCTACCGCGGCGTCATGAGACAGGGGGGCTGAGGTTTGGGGGCTAGACTTCTAGAAAAGGGCTGGCCTAAGTTTTAACCCAGCCTCATGGACTGGCTTCGGGGCCGGGTACCTTGCCCAAGGAGGGCTGGGGAAGAGGTCTGGAGGTGACCCTTGCCTTAGCCTACCCATGCTGTTGACCCCCCTTCTCAAGTTATAAGTTCAAATTCAAGTTCAAGGTCAAGTTTAAGTTCAAGCCCAAGTTCAAGGTCAAGTTCACTACTAGCTTTATGTTAATTAGGCATACATTAATAAATTGTACTAGTTCAACCCAAACCCTGTGTGTGGTCTCTTCATTTCATGAGTTGGGCAGCAATGATAGGCATTGTTGTCCAGCAAAATGAGAGCCAGTGAGCGTAAGGAAGGCTATTTCAATCTGAGGAGGGAAGGGAAGAGATGGTAGGTGATTCATGGGGAGATGGTGGGAAAAGGGAGCAAGAGTCTAGTGATGTAAGAGAAGAAAGTAAGTTGAGTGTGTGTGTGTGTGTCTATCTATGTCTATCTGTCTGTCCAGTTGTTTGTTCTTTGTACAGTTTGAGACTGAAGAAAAATATTGCAAGAAAAATCAGAAAAAAAGAGCAGAGCTAGCAAGGTTGCTCTTAACTAAGATGCCAAAATCCATATGGTGATAGTGGTTTTACTGGGTCTAACAAAACGCATAAAAATGAATGCAAGTTTTAGAGATCTTTCAGATTTCTTCATTGGGCAAGATGTTACAAAATGAGGCAAGGGAGGGAAGAGTAGAAAAACAAGCTAGAATGTGTCCAGAGGAGGAGGATGAGAATGGCAAAAGGTCTGAAAACCAGGCCCTATGAGGAATGGATTAAGGAGCTGGATATGTTTAGCTTGGAGAAGACTGAGAGGTGATATAATAGGTGTCTTTAAATATCTGCAGAGATGTCATGTTGAAAATGGAGTGAGCTTGTTTTCTGCTCTCCACAGATTTGGACATAAACCAATGGATTCAGATTACAAGCAAAAAGATTCTATCTGAACAGTAGAAAGAGTCCCCACACTGGAGTACAGGGGGTCACAACCTGATGTTTGTTTCTTTTCAGACCAGGAACTCATACTCATCTCTGGTCTTGAAGCCGTTGTGTCCTTGACACATCAAACATCTTTGAAATCAACACATACTTTCTTTCCATAAAACTGTAGAAATCAAGAAATATGCCAACTGTTTTAAGACCTTCTTGGTTTATAGTATGGAGTTGGATCACGTAGGTTACTCTGCCTTCTCTATAGTAAGGCCAGGAGGTGCACCAGTTTTTTTGTCGGAGAAAGCAAAGGATATCTAAGGGAAGGGAATTAGGAGCCAATGGGTTACATGCAATATTTATTTGAAAGCATCAGATTAGTGTAGGATAGAAGTAAAAAAAAGAGTGGCAATGTTTTGACATCTAACAGGAAGTTAAAAAACAACAACACTACAGCGTTATAATCTTTTACTCTCTCCTCCCAGCCCTTCCCCTCTATATTCTTTCCTTTTGTTTTGTTCTTGCCATTTTGCCTGCACTACTGGCAGGGAAGGTTAGTTTTGGAGGAGGGGGAATAACCCAATTATGCCAAACCCAAGGGATAATTTTTGTTGGCCATGAATCCTGTATTCCCTTGGCCTATAGCCTCTCTTATTAAGTTACTCCCCCCCCCCGCCTCTGTGTTCAAATGAATGGTATGTAAAGACTCTCAGGCCCTTTCCACATGGGGCAATTAAAACGGCGCAGAGCGACTTCCGATGGAGGTCGTCTGCACCGTGGAGTGGACTAGGTCGGACTACTTTTTGTAGTTCCGCACCTCAGTCTGCTCCGAAGCGACTGGAAGTGGTTGTGAAGTGTGCTTTTTAAAAACCTCTTTTAAGAGGTTTTTCAAAAGCACGGAGTGTGCGACTCTGTGTTGCTCCGTCACTGCGCTCCAGTGCAGATTTGCAGGCGCGCACTAGTGTGTGCCTGCAGATCTGCCGGGGGTGGGCTTTAGGCTGGCAAGCTTCTCTGGTTGGTGGAGAGCCTCCACCAACCGGAAGCCGCCATTTTGGACGCCGGAGCAGTGCGGAGCGACAAGCTTGCACTGCTGCTCGTCCCGATGGACCCGATCGGACCCACGAAAAAGCCGGTGAGTAGCGTTCCTATGCATTTCCTTCCCCACATGTGGAAAGGGCCTAAGTTGCTATTCTCACTGCTCAGACCCCCTCTGTCTGAAAAAATGCTTGGGCCAATTTATTGTCATCCTTCTCTTACCCTCTGTTCTGTCTCTCATTTTAGCTGGATTAGTTTTCTTTCTTGCCACTGGTGACTAGGTGCCAACTTGTTTTTCAGTGTATCGTCCTTCCACTACCGTTTGATTTTAACTTTCCAGCTTCCTGATTGTGATCTATTTTGCTTTTAACTGCGTCTCTAGCACTGAGCTTCTGAATTTGACCTTCAGCTATCCCACCCTGAGAATGTAGGATTTTTTCTGATTTTGGAAGCTAAGTTAGATTGGGCCTGAATAGTACTTGGATGGGAGACCACCAGGGAGCACCAGAGTTCACATATGACAAGGAAGACCTGAAGAGCTGGTGCCAGTTAGAGGTGGTAGTAGTGGGCTGGACAGAGCAATAGTCTGGCTCAATGTAAGGCAGTATCCTATGTTCCAGCTCATGGCTAAGTATTAGCAATCAGAGCTCAGCAGAACCATCCTAGAAATATTTCTGTCTTGTGGCCATATTGCAAATCTCAATATTAAAAGGTGGAAAATTGGCCCCCATAGAAGAACATCTTGTGAGACAATAATCTGAATAAGTTCAATACTTTCCTCCCCAGAACTTGGAATAGTTACTTTTTGGACTGGAACCCTCCAACCCCCCCCCCCCAACCGACTGCATGGATTCTAAAAGCTGTAGTATAAAAATTAATTTTTTCCAGGCTCTGCATTTTTCTTACATTTAGCCTCTGCTTCTTCTCCTGCAAGCTCTAGTACTGCACTGCTCATATGTTTGAGTAGATCTGCTTAGAATTGGACCTGAGAAAGGTAAAGAAGACTGTTTTAATGCACTAGTACTATGAACAGGTGAAGGAGGAAGGAAAATTCAGAGCATTTGTAAACTCTTTTACCATGGGGCAGATGAGGGACCTTCATACAGTGTTGTCAAGGCTGTCAGAACTACAGACATGAGTGAAGATCAGAATACAAGGTACATTTGCAGGAAAAGCCTTGAAAGGGTGAGTAGGGGAGGGATGCTATGAATAAGACAAAGCCTCAGATTTAGGATCAGCTCTACAATTAGGCAGAGTTAGGAAGCCACTTCAAGAGGCAGGTGCTGGGGAGCAGCAGTGGAGCTGTTTTTCCTGCTGCTGTTTTTTCTCCTGAGCCTCTGTTTTCTGTTCTCTTTAAGGATGGGCCTATATGTGCCATTCACTCTGCCCTGTGTCCCATAACTAGGATTCTGCCCTCAAATGTGGTGCAGGACCCTATCTCACTGTGACTGCTGAAGTAATATTCAGCTGCCATTTTCAGAACAGTTTCTGTATATGCAATGAAAGTGGGGTGGGCAGGGCTGCTTTTGAGGTAACGCTCCAGTGGCAAAGTGTCTTAACCAAATGCTACTCTGGAAAGAAAACAAAGATGCTCTTCAGTGGGTGGTTCATTATAGTTGTGTCGAGTGGATTGTTTAAAGAAGCCTAAGAGTTTCATATGCAACTGAACTTCCAGTGAAATTTGGGAACTTCCACATACTTTGTAGCTGGCTTCCAGTATCTTTAAGGCAAATTGGCATACTTGGCCAGGTTTTGCAGAAAAATTCAGTAATACAAAATTTTACTTAGAGGTTGTGGTGACTGTAACCTCTCTCCCCTCTTGTTATTCTGCAGTAATAAGGTAAGAATTTGAAACCTGGCAAATGAACCAGTATCCAAGGTTGCTAAGGGTTTATTATCTTCCAAGTGAATGCTGCTGTAACAAAGCTATTTAGCTTGTCTGCAATATTCTTATCTACCTTTATTGCCCCTGCTGATCCTTAAAAGCCTAGCAGAGGCATTAATACTCTTGAAGTCTTTCTGCCTCTGATACTGTTAAATTATTTTTTGTTTCCATTTGAATATCTACCCTTTCCCTGAAGCTTATATTGGTGATAAATTCAGTGTGTGCCCTACATTTTAGTAGAGCTCGGAAAATTTGCGTTTTTGGACTACATCTTCCAAACCTTCCCTCAGACAAACACAGTCAATACTGTGATGTGGGCTAGGAGATTCTGGGATTTGTCGTCCGAAATCTGCATTTTATTCAGGTTCTGTATTTTAACCAGTCCCTGATTTAAAGGAAATAGTGAGATTGCTAGTCCGAACATAATGAGCATGAAGCCATGCTGTGGTTGGGTGGCGGTTTATAATGAAAAGTGAATCCATAGTATCTGCTGAGACCTTAGTTCACCCAAAATTTTGCATCAGTTCTTGTTCTGCCAAGAGCTTAGAGAAGTTCCTTTCTAAAAAGATAACAGCTTTCAGAATTTCTCAGCTAGGGGATTCTGGGAGCTGTAGTTTAAAAAAAGAACTTTTCCAAGATCCAGGGAAAAGGATGCTAATTTGTGTGGGGAGCTTTCACAATCAGAGGAGATTTCCTGATGCAGACGTTCAGTTTCCCATTATGTGGAATGTTGTAGTGGTGGCAGCAAGACGACTGAGGTAGCATGCTTGCTCTGCGTTTCTCCCATAATGCGACAAATATGGAGAGTCAAATAGCTGAATAATGCTAATGTTCACCACAATCAAAAACTTCCAAACTCGTCTCAGATGTGCAGAAAGAAGAGATTGGAGATGGGAAGTGTAGAAACTCAGGGATCACTAGAAGGATCTACAATCAGAGTTTTGGAAAACTTGCTCTTTTGAACAACTCCTGGAATTTTCCAGCCAGCATGGCAGTGGTTGTGCTCACTGGGAGGATTTGGGGAACTGTAATCCAAAAGCATTATTTTTACAAGTTCTGGATCTGACTGGCTGTAAGGCATCTTTCAATGTATGTGGTGCCAAACATTTGCTAGCTAGCTCTCATTTCTTTTTCTTTGTCCTACCATGAAGCAACCAGATGGTAACAGCAAGGAAGCGAAGTGCATATGATTGTCAAACTCCAGAGATTAATCACTCTGTTGTCAGTGTGTATAGTAATAATGAACTCATAATAATAGGAAATTACTAGCTTACATAATTTGTGGAAAAGAAAAAGTCAGGTTTACTGCTGTCTTTCCCCAGAGCTGGCTGTTATAATGTAATTTGGCCCTTCAAGTTGAAGCAGTTCAAAAGAACTGAAACTTGCAGGAGGCACCTGATCCCCAATCTGGTCACATTTCTAGTTTGTGCTGATAAAATTGATGGGTAGTAGAATAAAGATTTTCTGCAAGACTTCTCCATATAGATTTGGTGCAACAAGGACAGCCCTACATTCGGTTCCACAGGGCTTCAATTTATTGGCTCTTCCAGATCAATCTAAAGAAATGTGATTTCTTAGGTTGTAGTTCCTTGGGTTTTGCTGGTTATTGTTGGCTCTGTAGCCATTCATTCCATTTTTTGAGGCTGTTTGTGGCAATTTCTTGGATCAGAACTAAGGCTCTTCCAATTTTTTTTTAAAGTGGGGCATAGTTTGTGGAGACAGTCCTGTGATTTAAAGAGCAAATTCATTCCTGTCTGATTTTTAATATTTTTTTTTTAGAGTTATAGTTCTATAATACAAAAGTACCATTCAACTGATGTGCTATAACTCAAATAAATAAGGAAAAGGAGTAAAGGATGTATATCGGAATTAAAAAAAGAGACCCATTCAAGGATGGGAGTAAAATGTTGCAATTTGGTGCTGGGAATTGGCCATGGCAACAATAGATTAAAAAAAAAAAAGAGCTACAGCAACACATGCTACAACCTCCTGACACATTTGGCCTATCTGCATCTTTAAAGCATTAAAAATATAATGCAGTATCTCTTAATCAATGAACAAATGCCTGGGGCATTAGAAGAATGCACATCCCTTTATATGCAAAGGCTAAGAGATGGTAGCAATATGATATAGGAAGCATCTCCTTCACCAGACCAAAGAAACAAATTGCCTTCTCACATCCAGTAATGTAGTTGTTATTTTTGAAGTGGAAACACTTACGCTGATATTTTTCACAGTCACTGGCCCACAGGAAGTCCTAAAATGCAGGCAGCCATGTTGATCCATCTGTAAGCGTCTCTCTCTCTGGCTCTCTCTGTTGTGTACTTTCCCTGAAACAGCAAATACCTCTTGAATACTCAATTTATTTCATTCAACTGACAGTCATAGACACAGAATTGAACATGCTGGATTTTGGTTGGAGACTTAATTGCCTGAGAAAGGAAGAAGCATGATCTCCAAACATCACAAAATCATGAATTCGGGATTATTTCCAGCAATTTATTTTCCCCGCAACATGGTATTTCAGAGTTAACAAACCACTTCCAGCAGTTTTCACTTCTAGTAGGAGCAGGTCTTTTGTAAAACTAAAGTGTCTTAATTGTCCATGTAAGAGCAAGCCAGCTCCAAATATATCCCATTACAACACAGATAGTGTACAATGATATATTGCCTGGCTGAGGCTTATATACTCCTGCTGGTGTTTCATGGTTGGGCTGCAAAACAGCTTGCTTTGGTGACTCCGTGGATGAAAAGGAGGAGTTTGGAGTAGTTGTTTGGGGCTCTACACAGATGTCAGAGGGAATGTTTTAATGTGAGTCAGCTCTTTTGCGAGATTAGAATTATGCCATTGTACTCCAGATGAACACAGGAGTCCTACAGATTTTGATTTTTCCTGTACTATGTTCAACATTTCCCTGGTTCTTTCTTGCACTTGGCAGTTTTCTCATGGTTTCAAGATCACTATGGTTGTGAGTATTGCTACTGCACTGGCTGGAGGATGTCCAGTAGTTGCTTCTTTGGCTTCTGTTACCCCAGGGGAGCTCAGGAGTGATCCTGACTCCACCCACTGCAGAACAGAATCACATTGCTGATCATGATATTTGCATGCATTGTGGCTTAAATCCACAATAAATTTATGCTGTGCCTAAACCTACTGATCTCGGTGGTCTTCAGCATGCCTAAATATGCATTGGATTTAGACCTGTATTTAATTTGTTTTTGAGGTCAAAAGCAGTTTTGCCCTCCAAGTATTTTGTATTGTGTAATTGGCCACTGGTGTGGGATTATAGGAGTTATAGCCCAAACCATCTAAAGGGTGTCTGATTGGGGAAGGCTGGTTTAAAAAGTCATCTTACATCCAAGACATCTTGATACCAATACAAGGACACAGAGGTTTGCAATGTTTGGTGTTTTGCGCCAGAACTGGAAAAAGTAAGTTATGAAGACAGAATTTAGATGAATGAAGACTCCACTAGGGCATCATGTCACTGGGAAGTGACATGCACTTAAAAAAAACACCATTTAAAAACATAGTACAAAAAAGAGTGGGGAACTTGAAGGAGAATAGTGCCACCGGTATGCCATAGTATAGTTGTGTGGGAAGTATCTTGACACATCTAACCAACACTATCTGTCACTCCTTTTCACAAATACCAAAATAACAAGAGTAGCTAGCCAGCTTAGGAGTATTCCTCACTGCCCCAGCGTGCATTTCTGGGGAGAGGATTTTTAAGAAATGACAGAAAGGCAAGGAGGTCTGTTTGTGAAATTGCAACATGATTCACGCTGTGCATCATGAGTGCATCACAGAAGGGCATCACGTATCACACTGAAAGGAGTTCACAGGAGGGAAACCAAACTGATGTAGAAAACAGGGAAGAGTGATTTTGGAAGAGATTTTTTAAAATCAGGCGATACCTCCGGCTTAGTGAAACTCTACTGGATGGAAGTTTTCTGGAGCTTCTGCCTACTAGGAAAGGAATCAGTGGGGATAGGATTGATCCAACGAGAAGAAGATTGCCTTGGAGAATACTTTACAATTTCAGTAGAAGGAATATAAATGTTAAATTTCATTACTGTGGAATTGTCCTCTGGTGAAATGTAGCAGAAACTTCACAAATTCCTTTCATAATAACCTACCATGCTTTGGACATCCTATGTCTGCAAGATTCTGTCAAGGTTGTTGCCGGGCAGGCAAAGTTTTCCTATGAGTGGACGGCAGAAGGAAGAAGCGATGTGTCCAGACAGCCAGGTGCAAGGCCAGCAGAATTGTTATGCCTATGTCTTGTGTATTAGAGAAGGCCACATGCCAGAGCACTGATTGGGTCACCCCATTAGTTCCAGGGTGACACGGTAGCATAAAAAAGCTGGTGTTTGCCTTGACCAGCTGCCAGCTAGACTCCCTAGCTGGACCTGCCATGCCATTGGCAGTATACCAGTTGTAAGGGGAGATGCTGCCTGATTTTTCTCCGTTATCTTTTGTTTTTCCTCTTGGTCTAGTAGCATGTTTTTGCTAAGCCTTATCTTAGAGTGCAGCAATAAATCAGTACTCTAAGTCTTACTTAATGAGCCTCTGGAATTTTTTCTGCTTCACTGGGGCTCTGTGCTGTGGTGAAACCTTGCTTCACAGATAGCACTCTGCTCATGCTCAGAGGAGCCAAATCCTGCCAACCCTGACAGATTCCAAAAAAACAAACAACAACAACAACAACAACAAAAACCCAACAAAAGAGAAACTGCTTCAAGCAGACCCATCCCCAGGGTGTGCACAATTCTCTTAAGCTCCCCTGATAACAAAGACTAGTGCATATAGGCAAGGTTAGTGTGATTGGTCAAAGCGATGCTCAGCAGTGAAGTTTAATGAGTGACTTGGGCCAGAGACTTTTGACCTAAACTAGTTTCCAGGGTTCTTGTGAGGATAAGGCAGACAGACCATTTATTCTACTTCAAGTTCTTTGTAAGACTACATATTCATCCCCATGTCTGCAAACAGCTGTGTATGGATTTTTCCTACCACAAATATTCTCAATTTCTAGTAGTAAAGGAGTTGGTTTTCTAAAGTGACAGGAGAAAAAATAAGGTTCATCAATGGTTTGATTTATTGATGGGGAAGATGACAAGGTAAATAACAGAAAGTGGAAAATCCCTTGTGTCTGTCAGTTGAGGAAGAGCACCACCTAATGAGAAAGGTCACTAGTTGTGTGGCAGCTTCCCCCCCGCCACCTGCTGAACTCCCTTCAGTTTATTATCCTACCAAAAGAATCTTTCCATACATTTTATCTGGCTAGGCAGCTTCCCCTTCTTTCTTATCTATATTTTATGCTGTCTGGATATCTCGAGCCATTAAGCCTATCTCTTTTATCGCTGCAATCTTTCTCTTCTCTCTTGAAGGATGTTCTCTGCTCCAGTATAGCCTGCCCCTTCTAAATTTCTCTTCCCTTTTATGCCCTGTCTTCTGTCCCTCTTTGACCCTGTATTTTCTTGGTGTGCATGGAAAAGGAACCAAAACTTTTAAGCAGCAGCTTCTTTCCTGGTAGAGGAGACTGCATATCTCTGTGAGTGTTGGCACAAGGAGAGCTTCTGCAACTATCATTTCCTTGGTACAGGAGTGGGTGGCTATGGCAGGCCCAGGGCCAATTTTCAGCTGAGATGAACTGGGGAAAATGCTCCCAAAAGGAAAACAAAACAAAACAAAACAACAACAACAACAAAACAAACAGAAGTGGAAAAACTCTAATTTTTAAAATGCCCTATTGAAATTCATTTTGTTAGTTTTGACCCAGCTCTCAAATCCGCTAAGATCATTTGAATTCTGATCCTTTCCTCTAGGGTGTTTGCTACCCCTCATAATTTGATGTCATCTGCAAACTTGATAAGAATGCCCTCTGTTCCCTCATCCAAATCATTGATAAAGATGTTGAACAGCACTGCGCCCAGAACAGAACCTACTAATCGCTTCAGGCTGTATTAGAATCCATGGGAACAACATTAGACAATATGCTATGTTTACAAGTGCTAAGATCTTATACTTTGGTGACTATAGGGGCCTCTTTGCATAGAGCTGGCTCATCAAGGGTTAGAATGGGGATGGATATGGAACTATTTGAGCATGAGGAGCTGCTAGAGGCCTATTACCAGCAGATATCAAATGGCAATGACCTAATGCAATGCTTCATGGTCTATCTGAGGTATAAGGACCAAGATGAAGTCAAAACTTACAGAAGATTATATTTGGCTTGCTGAAATGTCCTCAAGAAGACCTTTTAGCTCTGATTACCCCACCAGGAATGAGAGACATTGACATCTGTCTCATTTCTGAAAGGGCTTAGCAATGTTTTTGGGATTTATGTAAATTTGCTTTGAAAATGAGAACAACAGCCCCCAGTGATTATGATATGATCCCTTTTTATAGAGGAGAGACTAAAGGTCTGATGATAAGTTTCAAGACTACCTGTATACCAGCTGAGGACATTTCTTTATGGTTAAGCCAGTTCTATAAGGTTCTTATAGACCCCCCCCCCAAAAAAAAAAAAATAGTGAGGCAGGAATCTGGACAGGTGATTTTGGAGCAGTAGTGAAAAAGACATCTTTAACTGGAGTTACAAAACATTTGCCAAAATACTTTTTTTATAGGTGGTGAGAGGGGAATGACTTGCTACAGCGGTCAGCCACCTGCTTGTTTTCAATGTGGGGCATATGACCACTGCAGGAAAGATTGTAGGATGCCCCTCTGCTCAAAGTGAGAGGACATTTCACTCTCTCCTGTAAAAAAGTTGTTAGCTTGCAGTTTATGTAAACAGATTTGCCATCCTTACTTATGGTGTCCCAGTAGAAAGTATAAGAGGGATAGATCTGATAGGATGAGAGAAGCTTTAGCATGAGCATCTAAGAGGACATACCAAGAGAGAGAAAGCAAACAGGGAAAGAGTCAAGGAAATAGTAGTGGGATGGGATCAAATACCAATTCACAGGACAGTGGAAAGAGTAGAGATGGACAACTTGGGCAAAGCCTTACTCAGCAGCAAATCAGAGACCTAGAGGGGTCAGAAAAGGGGTAGGGAAGAGTGAATGATGGCAAACAGGAAGATTTTGTTCCAGTTTCATGGTGGGAAGAGTTTAAAAGGACAATAAAACAACCTGTACAGCTACTGAAAGGTTATTATAAGAAAGAATTAAAAGATTACCAAGAAGCAGTTTATCTTTTATTTTTTAAATACAGTATAGGATTAGTAAGGGTTTTCCTTATGATCAGCAAAAATTGGACAATGTCAAGACAAGGATTTGGGAATACACAAAGAGCCAAGGAGAGCCAGGTTAGAAAGACAGAGGAATAGGACCTGTTTTGGAAAAAGGAGAACAGGAAAAAGACAGGATAGGAAGAGTTAGAAGTGAGGAAATGACTGGCCTCCAAAACAAAAAGGAGGGTAAGATAATTAACAAAACTAAGCAGATGCTGACATTGATGGAATAGCTATATCTGGAATTGTATGGGGGGGAAAATTGAACCCGAGACAATAGAAATCTTTTTGAAACAGGTGAACAGGGATGGCCAATGTTGTTTTACTAAAGATGAGATGGAAACTTTTTGTACACCCATCACACCAGAGGAGATAAAGAGAGTTATTGTGCAGGGGAGGGTGAGGTCAGCATCCAGGCCAGATTTCCTTACTCACAGTTTCTATAAAAAGTTTAAAGATATTTTGAATGTTATGTTGGCAGGAGTTATTAATACTACTCTTGAGACAGAGAATTTAGGAGATAATTTTTATGCTGGTCTCCTTATTTTCCTACCTAAGACCAGTGATTCCAGAAAACTGGCACCCCATCACCCTTACTGATGTGGACTACAGAATTTTAGAAAAAGTCCTGAATGATAGACTGGGAAAGGTCACACAATCAGACAAGCACAGTGCCTGGGAGGAAAGTGATAGAATCCTTACATTTATTGAGAGAATTTTCCCAAGGGACAGGAGGTGTTAAGAAAGTGAATGGAATCCTACAGGTAGATCAATCAAAAGCCTTTGACTGGGAACATCAAGATTATTTATGGAAGGTTTTGGAGTTTGGAGGGGTACCTGTTGAGTTCACTAGGTGGCTAAAAACTTCTGTACAGAATTGCTGAGATGACTCCACAGATTAATGGATGTAGAAGCCAAAGAATTCAAATAAGATCAGGTTTAAGACAAGGATGCCTGCTGAGTCCACTGTTATTTCTTTTAGAAATACAACCAATGTTTGCCTTGGTCCAACCAGACATTGGCATTAGAGGGTTTATCCCTCTCTGGACACTGCTGGTTGGTAGTGAGGCGAGGGTTGTGCTTAAAGCAGTAGCGCATGCAGATGATTTTTGTATCAGAAAGAAAAGAGAGAGAGAGAGTGGTCAATCACTTGAAAGGTACGGTAAAGCCTCAGGATTTAAGGTCAATGACGCCAAAACCAAAATGTATTATGTTGACAGGAGAAGGAAGAGGCTTCGTGCCCAAATTTACAGGATACATAATGGGACAGCAAAACACAAATGTAGGCCAGAAAAAAAATGAATCAAAACAAAGAGTCGATACCATTAAAATGTTAGGTGTGTATTTTCAATAAAATCCAGTGGAGGGGAAGAGAATTGGCTTGTTTGGAAAAAAAGAGTGGAAAGTAGATTACAGTGATGGAAACAGTAGAAATTAAATATGTTTCAAAAGGTGATTTTTTTTTTTTTTTGTGATGTACTATATCCCAGCCACAAAGAGACTTGTTAACAGAGTGATGGGCCAACTTTTTGTGTGTATGTGTAGGAGGGGAACTAAACACTTTCCTTTCTCTAGAATCTTAAAGTGAGAGAAGGAGGACTTGGCTTGGCAGCTGTGAGTCCTCACTTTCTGGCTATTTTTCTTAGTAACAATCTGAATATTGATAATTTGGACACATTAACAGGTTTCTATGGGATACAAGGAAATGAATGGTTAAACACTCAGTTGGGTAAGCTGTGGTGGGGAAAAGAGGAACTCAGTCCCTACTTGATGCAAGGAGCAATGCTCAAGATGGCAAGTTTTGTTACAGAGATGGCTAAAGCAGTGAACCATTGGAAAATTCCATCAGGACTGCTGAAGGGATTAAAGGCATAAATTAAATAAAAGGATCACTTAAAGGCATAAGAAAGCAAGTGTATGAGCACATCATGGGGAGCAGTTTTGTTAGTGTATATAGAGAAAGACAGGAAAAGAAAGTAGACAGGTCAGAGTATCTTAAATCTAGTGAGGCCAATTTGAGGCTATAGAATGATGTATGTATATATGTATGTAGAAAGATGTATGTAGAAAGATGAATGTATAGGGAAATATACTGGAGAATGTATTTTCAAGTTTATAATATAGGAGTAGCAAGTCCACAGTGATTAGAAAGGGATCAGTTGTCTCCAGAATTGCCTATGTGAACCAGTGTTTGACAGGCTTAGCACCCGGTCCATTGGGACAAGAAGCATTTCAGCATTTTGTGTCTGAATGTGTGGCAGTCAGATCTGTTTGGAAAGCTTTGGCAAAATGTTTGCATTGGCCATTCTTTGCTGAACAACACTAGGAAGGAATCTTGTCAGGAAAGCAATTGGAATAAGGTTTTAGAGGACCAGAAAAGCAAGAAATAGTCACAAGTAGAGTAGATCGGGGGGGGGGGGATATACAGAAAACAAACACTGGGATTTATCTTGGTCAACAGTCCGATTGATCAATCTTTATGTTTTAATGATACTGAGCATTCAAAGGTAACAGAAATTAAAATGAAAAAAGTAGCAAGTGCAGAAAGAGTAGTTGTTTTTGTAACAGCTTAAGAGAACAAGCTAATTTTGATAAAAAGAATCTAGGTATAAATGGAGAATATGGTGGAGCTCGTTAGAAGGATCTCCTTCAGGTATCACTTTAAAAAGATAGGAGTTTGCAGAAGAAAGGAGTCGGTAAAGTGTTTCGGGTAAAACATACAGACTGATTAAATAATTTATTGTACTTTGCTAATTGTATAAGGTTATACTGTCATGTCATATAAGTTTTTTCTTAAGTTTTTTTCCTTAAGAACTATTGAAATAGTTAACATTTAATTTTTTGTACTATTATTGTAATATTACATTTTGTTTTGATCTTAATTTTTTATTTTAATTTTTCTATTTTGGTAGTATTTTTATGTAATTGTAAACTGAGATTGCTGTAAATTTGCTACTACAGGAAAAGAGATTTCACCTAAACATTAGGAAGAACCTCCTAACTGGAAGACGAGTTTGACTGTGGAATATGCTGCTTTGGAGTGTGATAGAGTCTCCTTTTATGAAGGGTTTTAAACAGAGACTGGATGGTCATTTCTTGGGAGTGCTTTGCATGTGTATTCCTGTATGGCAGGCAGTTGGGCTGGATGGCCAACTCTATGATTCTATGAGTATGATATGAAATAAGAGTAATGAAAGCTAGGCACTTGGAGGAACAACTCATATTGTTCACTGATGTTATAAGACAGTGAATGGCCAAGTGCCCAAAGGGTTCAACATCGAAAGGTGTATCTTCTAGTATATCACTGGGAACACTGGGACTGGAACATATGTAGCCAAGCAACATCAGACTGTGGTTAAGATGGCAAACACTATTAAAGAGGAAGAACACACAAACTAGAAATGGCTGTAGGCAGAAATCATGGTGGGGAAATCATGGTTAGAAAGATACCTTTGTGCCCAGATTACAGGCAGAAACAAAGTAATTCCATCTCCCCCCCCACCCACATCTATTTTCAAAAGGTGGATCTTGCCAAATTGGGAATGTTACAGATCTAGGGAAAGAACAATGAATTCAGCCAAGAGGTTTCTCAAATTCAGACATAATGTTGGGATTCAGTATAAAACATAATTTCCAGCATTTAACAGATGAAAATTGAGACTCATGTGGCCAAGCAACATCAGAGGGTACACAAGATGGCAAAAGTTATGAGACAGAACTAGAACACACAATCTAGGAGAGGCTATAGCGCTTTACTTTTTCCTGAGCTTACTGGGAAGGACAAGATTCCACTCCCTCCTCTCCTCTCCCACTGGTGAGTTGATTGTGTGCAAACCAATTTTGCACTTTTAACTCAGTTTGCAGAAGTTGAAGTAAGCTGAGGATGAAAGGCAAAAGGGGGAGGAGGAGAGAGAAACCAGGACATTTTAAAAACATCTCAAAATGTGGAAAACAGAGGATTAATCAGGACTGCCCCTGCCAAATCAGGACAGTTGTAGGGTATGGTAGTGGAACTTGTTCTGCACATAATGTGCTTATCTGGAGGCATTTTTCACAACTCCCCCCTCCTTCACATGTGAATCACATGACATGGTGTCAAACGTAAAAGCAGACTGGAAAAGCGTGCTGCTGAACAGGTACTGTGAATCCCAAGGCTACCCTCCTTCTCTCTAAGTACTTCTAGGAAGTACAGCCAACTGGGAAGTTGCCCAGATAATAAAGAGCTGCAGGTAGGCAGGATTTAATGAAGAATGAATTAAAAGCATAAACGTTCCTTGGTTGCTTCATAAGATTAATGTTACATGATGAAAGATTATAAAAAATGTTCCTACCTCATAAAATCACAGAAAATTGCATTCTACTTATATGGAACACAATTTTTTTTCAAATTAGGTGGATATGATCAAGACAACTCTAGACACCCACCCTACAAAGAGGATTACATCATGACTGTAGGATCAGCAGTTGGAGTCCAAAGAGCAGAATTTCTGGTTTACACCCCCAAAGATGGCAATATTTTCTTTTGCTTCTATCAGATGCATCATGTAATCATTTCTTGGCGGAAACATTTCTGCCCCCTACATCCTAAATAAATATGACGTATTTGTCCTTTGTGGTTCCAACTTATGGAGAGAAGCTCCATAAGTTAGCCAGTATGGATATTGTTGTTAATTATTGTCAACTTCGACTCGTGCTGACTTTATGAACGAGAGAACTCCAAGTCATTTTGGATTGCTTCATCATAGAGTTTTCATGGTAAGGGATGTTCAGAAGTGGTTTAGTACTACTGCTATTGACTCTGAGAGATCCTCTGCCAGTGTCACATGTACATACTCCACAGCTGCTGTCCAGTAGCTTTTTGGCACACTTAGTCTGGCTCCCTTGCAAAAGTCTGACACAGGAGACCAGCAGCACTCCCACTATCAGCATAGCCTCTTGCCTCACAGGAGCACACAATCCAGTGGCAGAGCTTAGAGTGCATGGAGGGAGGGGGCGTATCCATGGTGCATGGGGTAGGGCCACAGTGCACGGAGCAGGGCCACGGTGCACAGCGGTGAGGTTACAAGCTGGGATGCCCCCCCAAATTGCTGCCCAGGGTGAACTGCCCCCATCGCCTCCCAGTCCCTACGTGACTGACACAATCCCACCACTACAGCAGAGCAGTGCTATCTTGGGTTAACTAGTATACATTTTTCCAAATTGCTGTAAGAAGGCAGGAGTCAATTTCTGATAAGGGACATATTTGATCATGCAGTATTTGAAATAGAAGGTGTTTGAGGATCTCGCATAATATATGGTCAGAGCTTAGGAAAATTTCCTTTTTGGACAACTTTTGCAGCATCCAACCATGGCTACTGATCATGTTAAGAAATGGATTCTGAGTGCTGAAACCCATTTTTTCCAGGCTCTGATTATGGTCTCCCCTTTCTTGCTTTCCTGTTTGAGAGTGTTTGTCTATCCATCCCAGTTGCAGCAAAAGAATAGGGATATGCATTAGATTAGGTTCTGAGGTGGAATACCTTTATGAGTTTTTCCAAATTTGTTGTGAGCCTCCGTTACTTATCCAAACAATAGATGCCCAATGCACAGTGTATCTACCTCCCAGTTCTCATATTGGTGCTCAGAATTTTGATGAATGAGTGATATCACCTCACACCATGTGCTAGGAGTGTTCCCTGGCTGGAGCTTATACAAATGACATACTGTCAGGGTTTTCTTGCTGGACCCCTGATGGCATACCAATCCAGCATTTTCACAGTGCTGAGTTGCCTTGTTTCAATGGAATCTACGGTTTATTAGGAAGGCTTCTTTGCTCTTGCAGTTGTGGAGATATTTAATTATATTCCTGTGTAAAAAAAATTAGAAAAAAAATACTGTGTTACTTTAGGAAATGATAATGTGATTATGAAAGAAATGCAAGTGAATAAGAAATGTGAAGAAAAACATTGTGGACACATATGTATATAAGAAGTTTTGTATGAGCATGCCTTGTAGAAAAATATGTAGTATTTTCCTCTCTAAATATGCTGGCATGGGAGGAGGGAATCCAAGAAGAGTGCTGTGTGGATGGTGAAGCAGATGAAATGCATGAGGAGTAGATTATGTTTGATTCATACATCACTAGTGGGCAGTCATCTGGGAGCGAAGTTAGGATTTTTTTTTAAAAAATGACAGCTTCCAAAATCCCACAACCAGCAGGACCACTGGCCCATGGGTCTGATCTAGCAAGGCTCTTCTTATTTTCTTGTGTCCTTAATTGTATATCTCAAAATCCTGGGAAGTAATGGCTTAAGGCAAACAAGTGTCAACACCATGCCCAGTAGTGGTTGTACTAGGCTTCATTGTGAATTTTGAACTCATTTGGGCTATGCTGCTCACTGTGTTACACAGATCACACAGACTGGTTGTCTGCTGGTATGTAGAAGGCACTACAACAGGATGAGTGAAAGCAATGCTGTAAACTCAGCTGTGACTCTCTGCCTAAACAGCAACCTCCGCCTTCCTCTGAAGCTGTGAAAAATAAGACAAATGGTTTGGCGATTAAGTAAGTGAGAATGTAATTATTTTGATAATATTTAAAACATAGTCTTTATGGTTCTGATGACATTTTCAAATGCCTAAGACAAACAATAATTACTATGAACATATTTATTGTAGTCTAATTATGAAAAAAGATAACAGCATACCATTCTCAGGCTCAGAGGCACAACGGAGATATCTGTCAGCAGTTGCTATAATCCATGCTTGTCATTCTTTGCCGTCCTCAATCACTGATGATGTAGGGTAGGCTTGCTCACAAGGACACTAGAAGATGCCTGCATGCAGGTAGTGAGAATCCTGATTTGGTTTATATAGATGATATATTACATATAAATTAAATATTATATACAGTATATTTGGTTTCTCCAAAAGCCTCACATTTTGCTATCTCAGTAATTCCACAACAATCTAAAATGACATTTTGCCTGTATTAATAGTACACAGGGAAGGAGACAGCGATACCTAAAGCCAACTAAAAGAAGAGCTGGACTCAGATTTGAACATCTAGACTTTCAGCTTACCACATTTTGTTGACTGGATTTAACAAGCAACCACCAATCTATTGGTGAGCTGCCACCTACAGAATCAACACGTGGGAGTGACCATGGGACCTACTTTTCAGAGGACAGTTAACTCTTTTAAAGGCCCATCACAAAGCAGTCCTGTCTTTGAAGATGGCCTCTGTGTGAAGGGCTGTCTGGTTCAAAAGATAAAGAACAACAAGAAGGAAAAGCCAGCAGAAGTTATAAGGTTCCTGTCAGCAAGGAACACATGGGCAGCAAACTGAGGCCATTTCCGCACTGGACTGTTATAGCGCTATTATTCCACTTTCGACATCCTATGGAATCCTGGGGTTTGCAGTTTAGGGAGGGGCGGCCTGGCCCCTCCCTAAGCTGCAAACCCCAGGATTCCATAGGATGTCGAAAGTGGAATAATAGCGCTATAACAGTCTAGTGCGGAAATGGCCTGAGTAGCCACATGAGTGAGTCTCCTGGTCACAATGTTCTCTGAAATAGAGGATTTGGAGTGTCCTGTATCATTGCAGAATAGTTACCCTCATACCCCAAATATGAAATGTCCTGTAGAAAATTGGACTCTTTAGAACCATAGAGAAGGCTAATATAAGCATGCTAGGAAGAGGGGAAGGTGATTCACTAAGTTCCTGCACTACTCTCAGCTCTATTAAATCAATCTAGCAATGGTTACCAATTGCAGAAAAGAATGGAAAGAATAAGAATAATTCACCCCTGATACGTGACTAACATAAACTTATTTGCTGAATCCAGCACATAACCACAAACATTTCAGCAAAGCTATAAATGTGTTTTCTGGTCTTGAAAATAGGTGAAACCCTGCACATAACTATGAAAAAAATTAAGATCCTCCGTAATGGGAACACCTGATAAACACCAAGTTATCCAGCCTACACTTGGTATTAATTCCTTGACTGTAAATCCTATAAGTACCTGAAGATCAGTCAGAACAACGAATTGTCCATTTAAATTTAAAATCCTCTTACTGGCAACTCTGTAGGACAGAAACTCTTTAAAACACTAGGAAATGGCCTTATAAGTGAGAGTAAAATTAATACAATTACATCTGGATGCTTCTTGTTTGAACTTACACTATGAGTATAATTAAGTGGTCAGTCACTGGACAAGATTTTTTTGTTAAGTTTCTTTGCACCAGTGGAGTTTAATGCTCAAGGTTTATTCCTGCACTCCTGCCTTGTCATAAGATTATGCTTGCACAAGCATTGGTATACTTGGAAATCCACTTACTAAAGAACCTTTAGTCTGATCTAGCAGGATCTTCTCATTTTCTTTTGCATTTCATTGCATATCTCAAAACTCCAGGAAGGATTCGCAAAGACATCCCATTCAGCCATTCTGTTTCTCTGGGAAAGCCACAGGTAAGACCAGTGGCAGCTGATAGCTTCCACGTTAGTAAGGCAATGGGTCTATACCAGCTTTTAGTCTGAGCTGTAAAGGAGCTGTTCAGAATGCTGAATCTGTTTGGGTAAAGGATTAAGCAACTTGGACAACTATTTTAATGGTCAAACTAACACTGAGAATGGTTTTGCCGCTGTCATCATATGAAAGCTGTAAGCCACCAATGAGCAGTACATGACTGCAATAGCATCCTCCCATTCATGTTCTGTAGCAAGTGGCATTCAGAGGCATCTATTCAAGACGTAAAAGCTAGCCATCATGACCTTTAGTAATTCATGGTCTCATTCCCCATGGCTTTGTCTAATTCCCTTTTAAAGTAGGCCATGTTGGCAGCCACAACTTCATCTTATGGAAGTGAGTTCCACGGTTTAAACGTGCACTGTTTGAAGAGCTACTTCCTTTTGTCTTCCTCTTGTCTATCCTGATCATCCAGGATTCAGCTTCATTGAATGACTCAGGCTCTAGTACCCATAACATAAGTGTTACAATCAATACTTTTTTCTTTGTTTTGTAGTTTTGTACACATGTAGCAAAAGGCTGAGTACTGCTTGTTGTATGAATATGGTGGGGATGCTCATTTTTTTGTAAGAGTTGGGAAGAAAAATGGCCAAGCCATATCAAAACCTACAAGGTTCTCTTATACACTGAAACATTCCCCTGCCATTTCAAAAATCATATGCGTTTTCTTCCCTGTGCTTTTAAATTCTAGGCTTCCTCCCTTGCTTTTTGGAATGGCAACAATAAAATGTACAGCGTTGCTGGCTGCAACCAACATTCTCTAGCTATTTTACAGTGGAAAGGATTATTAATGAAACCCAAGAAGTTTTAAAAGTTTCTGTATGACTCCATAAGACCTTAATCTCCTTTCTCAAGAAGGAAAACCACAGGATACTTGCTGATTGGCTATCATGGCACTGATGGCTGAATGTGATAAAGCTGGCTTTAGAAATGTCTGAGAGTAAGAGAAGATCAGATGCAAATAGCTCTCTTAAACCTCGAGTTCTTGATGGGAATTGGGTTTGTTAGAGGAATGATTAACTCACACTCCAGTGTGAGGTCAGAGATTTACATTTTTTGGTGTTCATATGGACAGCTGTCTTTTCTAATCAGTGCCTCAATACTGAATAGAATATATTTTTAGATCTAAGGCTTATGAATACATTGAGAAAATCATTACAGATTGTGGCAATGCAAGGGGTATTTCTGAGTGGGTCCATGGCTCTTCCTATTAAGTTGATGAATTTGTTGCTAAAGTGCATTGTGAAAGTAACACAATTTATGGAAATAATGCTAAAGGCACACAAATACCCCCCCCCCCCGGCTATATATTTTGATTTTACAAAAGCAAGGAGATATTTATCTGCCTGTCCTTCTGAAATATTGGTAAATTTTTTTCCAAGATTTTGCAAATTTTGAAAATGAAAATGTCCCCTCTTAAAATTTAATTTAGATGTAGTTAAAATATTGGAATATGTAATGAATCACGCGTGGAATCACTGATATCTTTATTTAGATCATCAGGAAGAATTTTGAGAATATAGAATTTGGTATTTGTACAGTTCTTCTGTTTGAATCCTCAGAATTAAAGTAGTGGATGGGAACGGAACTGAACAGGTCAGAAATTAATAATTACATTTTCCAAGCAAACTTCCTACTGTCTTGGTCACAAATTATGAGATCCTAAGTGAACACATGGACAACTACCAGGTAGGAATGCTTTCAATAAGGAATTCCAAGAATTAGCCGTTGTAGTTCAGTGAAGCTCCCACTATGTCACGGTTTTCTGAGGCATGTTAGGCCATACACCTTGGTAAGAAAAGACACTCTCAGACAAGAACAATGTACAGGCATACGAAATTTTAACATTGCCCTGCAGACAGAAGACTTAAAGAGCAGACAATGTTCATTCTTTTTGTGCTCATCTGGCTTAGTGACAGCACACATGCTTTTTATGCAGAAACTTTAGCCCCTGACATCTCCTACTAAGATAGAGGAAGACTGTTATCTGAAAGATGGGAAAACCTCTGCCTTTTGCTTATGTAGACAGCTGTGTGGCTTATGCAGCCCATTCTCTTAACCTATAGGAACAAAAGAAACTGGTGATCTGACTCAATGAAAGGAAGCTTGGGAAAGCTACTTTCCAATAAGAAATCATCAGGTTTCATATGAGAAAGCCATGACAACTGAACTGGTATCAAAGTGCTATAAAAGTATAATATAGACACACTGTTAGGATTGCCACAAATTTAAGCGTGTGCTCATTTGCACATAGTAGTTTAAAATTACATATTTTTTAACATTTAGGCTTCGCTGAAGCCACCTGAAAAGAAGCCAGATTGCAACCTTATTTACATTTGGTATGAAACGCCTCCTCCACTATTATGCATTTTCTAAAGATCTGGATATTGTACTCTTTGGGAAGATATGCAGTAAGGAGAATGACAATGTGGAGAGGGTGGAATTATGTTTGCCATCATCTTCAGCTTTGGAGGTGGGAAAGAAATGCTTTTTAAATGTTTAATCCCTACTGTGACTCTCTTTTCTTGCATTACCTTCTGTCCTGGCATGTGCCAAAGAAAACTGTGAAGGAAGCTGGAAACATTTCAACATTTTGAACATGTCACAATTTGTCTTCCAATTAAGAATGCTAAATTGATTGGATCCTGTTACATCAACATGTCTTTTTTTAAAATCTCTAATCCAAGGCTTGGTAGTGGTTGTTGTCTTTATTTCCCTGGAGCCTTCTTCCAACGCCTTTGTTTAGTGCAGGGAATTAGTTTTTCTACCGTGCTTGCAATAGATTCACCTTAATATCATTTGCTACACAGTAGTGATAGACTCCCATCCAAAGCAGTGGGCTTGACAGAGGTGATGTTGTTACGAGTTATAGGTGATAATTTCATATTTTTTTCTTGGGCTGTTTCCAAATGGCACCTGCCTACGACAACTGTGGTAGTCTGACACACTGAATCAGGTCATCTGTCACCCACAATCCAGGTAGAGCAGTGATTATCCTGATGGTACCTGCTGAGAGCCATCATGGTGTAGTGATTTGAGTGTTTGACTATGATTCTGAGGAATGGGGTTTGAATCCCTGCTTGGCCACGGAAACCCACTGAGTGACCTTGGGCAAGTCACTCTTTCTCAGGAAGGTAAAAGGAAACCTCACTCTGAACAATCTTCCCAGGAAAATTCTGTGGTAGGTTCACCTAAGGGTCACCATTGGTTCTAAATGACTTGAGGGCACACAACAAGAAACGTACTTGAAGAAGTCTAGTGCAATAATTCTTAACTTCTACTGTACAGTATTTGCATTTTGTTCTGTTTTGCTTGTTATTTGTGGCCCAACAGATTATCTTCCCTAATAGTCATCAAGTTTGAAAGGTCTCCAAATTAAAGATTCAGCCTTTTGCATTTCTCTTCTCCCTTTACGGTCCAGCTTAATTGCATGGGAGATCCACACAGACAGCTAAGGGCTTGATGGAGTTTACACTGCAGCTGTACATGCAGTGAAAGAGTCACCCTGCTTTTCAATTTATGTATTACATTTTACTCGTAAATTAGAACATGAATATGAACATGAATAATCTCTTCTGAATGTCGATGGATGTGGATTTTCTATTCAGTATGGGGTGAAAATGCAAAATCAAGAGGAATTACATCTGCAAGAAATTTTTTAAAAATCCTCAAATTCAAAGTACTACATAAGAGAAGTACACTACTTCTTTGGCCATTTCTGCACTAGCTTGTTATAGTGCTATTATTCCACTTTCAACATCCTATGGAATTCTAGGGTTTGCAGTTTAGGGAGAGGCCTTGCCCCAGGATTCCATAGGATGCTGAAAGTGGACTAATAACACTATAACAGGCTATTGAGGAAATGGCCTTTGGTTTGTTCACATAATCTGGTTCTTGTATGTAAGCTAGGAATTCCTTTTCTGTTGTTATATGCCTTCAGGTCAACAGAGAGTGTCCTAGGGTTGTTTTTTTTTTTTATGGCAAGCTTGATTCAGAGGGGGTTTGCCATTGTCTTCCACTCAGTCTGAGAGAGTGTGACTTGCCCAAGGACACCCAATGAGTTTCTATGGTTGGCCAGGGATGTGAACCCTTGTTTCTGGGAGACTTTGTCAAGCACTCAGACCACTACACTATGCTGGTTCCCCATGTTCTTTTATGGTATTGGTTAATATATTTTGACTGAGGTCTGGTTTAGAGAAAAAGAATCTTAAGGAGGGAAAGTCAGGACTTTCAAGTTGCCCATCCTGAGCGGACATGCAGCCTGAGCGGGCATGCATGTCACCTGGACAAAAGTTGTCCCCACTAAAACAGTTTTTCTCCTATTTCTTATCTATACAAATAAATTAGTGTGGGCAAATAATATCCAAATCTGTGTCCTCTTTTTGTCCTCTGTTTTGGTGCTGCATTTCCTGTTGTTTGGTGAATAAATGGCCACATGGCCTCTAGACTGATTCAATAGGGCTATCATGTCTTTAGAAGGGAACAACTTGTTTTCTGTTGAGGGGTTGCTGGTCCTGTCAGTGTGCATGTATACATGTCTTCAAGTTGTCTGTTGACTTACGGTGACCCCATGAATTTCATGGGGTTTTCTTAAGCAAGGAATATTCAGATGTGGTTTTGCCAGTTCCTGCCTCTGAAAATAGTCCACAGCACCTGCTATTTGTTGGTGGTCTCCCATCCAAGTACTAATCAGGGCTGACCCTGATTAGCTTCCAAGGTCAGATGGGATCTGGTGCCTTTAGGGTATTTAGGCCATGATATACGTCGCCAAGGGAGGTGGAAGAATGCTTAGGTGGTAACATGAACTGTATCACTTCAGGTTGGAAGTGGAAGGGATACTATTTTTGAATGCTTCCTCACACAAAAAGTTCCTTGGAAATTATATATCATCAGCAACAACCCAGGATTTCAGAGAAAGAGGCCCTAGCCCTGTTTGTGTCTTCCTATGTTAGTTTTCTATAATCACAGAGTGATACACACACACACACACACACACACACACAGACATATACATACACATACATACACACATATACACATACACACACACACACACACACACACACACACACACACATACATTTGGAGGTTTTTAAGCAGAGGCTAGATGGCCATCTGTCGGGAGTACTTTGAGGGTGTTCCTGCATGGCAGGGGGTTGGACTGGATGGCCCGTGTGGTCTCTTCCAACTCTACATTTCTATGATTCTATGATTCTATGATTCTTTACATACAGTCATCTCTCCACATTTGCTAGGGTTAGGGGCACAGGACCCCCGTGAAAGTGGAAAAGCCATGAATAACTCTATGCCCTCCCAAACCATCTTTAACACACAAAAAAGTATGATCACCATAATCAACCCACCCAACCCATCCTTTTAGGCATCAGGGTTCCTTCACAAGGCAGAAGTGGGTGACTGGTGGAGCTTACTGCCACCTCCACTGCTGCCCCACACCCTTTTTAATAGGGTCTTACAAGCCTCATTTGCAGTTTCTCAGTCTCACAAGGCTTGCAGTTCCTATTAAAAATGGCATAGGAAAGCAGCAGAGGTGACAGCAAATAATCCACGAATAATCAAATCTGCAAAAGTGAAACTCGCAAATGTGGAGGGCTGACTGTAGATAGGTAGGTAGGTAGGTAGGTAGGTAGATAGATAGATAGATAGATAGATAGACAGACAGACAGACAGACAGACAGACAGACAGAAAAACATTCAAGAATGTGCTATCTGGAGTCCAAACTGGTATAGTCCATTCTTAGCACCTTATACCACTGCCATTTCTATTTCCCACTGTTCCGTGTGTTCACCAGGGTAGAATTGGGTCTCTTGTGAACATGCCAGTAATTTCTATCTGTCCACACAATCTGGCCAGTTGTGATTTGTGCAATCACTCTGCTGGCACAGAGACCTTTTCTCTTATTCTCTTCCATCTTCCCTCAGGAGTTGAGTTTTTGCTTCATTCTTCTCTAGGAACAGGTATCCAGGATGCTATCAGCATCCAAGAAATATTGGTGATCCCCCTCCCCATTTTCCTTCAACACTTACCTTCCAATTATCTGATTGTGGCTGTGTTGGCAGGGGGAGGGGGCAATAACTCTTTCTGGCCTCCAGCTGTTACTGTCTGTTCCCTGGCAGGCTTGCTGCCTGCCTGTCAGTTGGAACAATAGCTTTGTATCTGCCATTGCAAAAATGTAGTTTATTTTGTCTTTCTTCCAGCTGCACTTGTAAGCTTGCTATTTACTCAGGTTTTGATAACAAGTGTCTGGTGGATAGAAGAGTCCATGTTTGTCTGTTTGTTAGTGTTTGTGCCTTGGGAAATTTGTCCTCCTGCTTATGTTTCTCTACTACCAGTAGATAACATAGGCAAGCACTGAAGACATAGCATCAGTCCTTTTTGCTCTTAACTCATGGTCGTTCTTTATGGACACCCCACTAACTTTAAACATCTTGGGTGATGAAATAAAAAGCTCACATTAACTGGGTCTTGAAAATCCATAGCTGAGAATTGGACTCCCTTGTCAGCAATCAGACTTTTCCAGTGAGCTATCATGTTCTGTTATCAGAGTGCTTCTTCCACAGCCAGAACAAAGTATCTCTAGCTCTTTATCTCTATTTCCTAGCAACTTGATGACTGCTGTGTATTCTAGCAAGTAATTTTTTTCCTTTGCATATTCCTAGAGAAAAATGTGTCTCCCCTGTGGTGTACATATAGAAATGTGTTGTATTAGATGTGGAAATGTCTTTGATTTGTAATGCATTGGACAAAACCGCTTCCATCTATTCTGCCCATGTTGCTGGCTCTGTTTGCTTTAGGTTAAGAAGTTATGAGATGCCAGACTGGGCTGTCTTCTTGTTTATTGGCATATGTTTGCATAGATTCTTGATCCACTGTTGCTTATTTTAAGCCAGAGATTCCTTCTGGTGTTAACAAGACAGCCAGTGCAGACTTGCGGATAGAACATTAGACCTGTGCTGAGAAGGCTTGGGTTCAAATCTCCACTCATTCATAATATTACCTGTATAAACTTGGATCAGCCACAATCTTGTAATCTTGTAACAATCTTACTAGGGAATTGTGACAATAAAAATAAAGTAATTTCTAAGCTGCCATGAGCTCCTTGGAGAAAAGGCAGGATATTAATGTGGGAAATAATAAACTGTCTCCTTGATTATGATTCTCCTGTAAAGTTATATTTTGTACTTCTTAATGTAACTGGAATATTTTGATTTGTTCCTGAAAACCATCTGGCTATGTCATTGTTCCGATACTTTGTATTGAAAGATCTCATTTATCGATCATGGATATTGGTTTGCTCAAGAATGCTGTAATATGTGCCATCTTCTGGAATCTTTGAATGTTTGTGATGTGAAATATCTGAAAGGCTGCCATGTAAAGAAAAAAAACTTGTTTTCTGCTGCTCCAGACTGTAAGATTCAAACTTCTGGATCCAACTGACAAGAAAGGAGATTCCAACTAAACATTAGGCAGAATTCCCTGACTGTATGATCTGTTTGATAGTGGAACAGGTTGTATTGGAGGATAGTAAGCTCTCCTGTATAGGTGATTTTAAAACAGAGTTTTGATAGCCATCTGTTAGAGATGTTTTGGCTGTGATTTTGCTGCATTGATTGGAAGCTGGACTAGATGAACCTCAAGGGTGGACTAGATGATCCTCGATGTCCCTTTCAACTCTACCATTTTAAGATTTGATAATAGAGGCAAATTTTTGCTTCACCTAAAAGAACAAGGGCCTGTATAAAATGAATTCATAACTTCTGTTAGACTGGTAACTACTTCATACTTATGCCTTGCTTTGTCTATTTGGTATCTAAACTAGATCAATAAATTAGCTAGCATTCTATTCTCTACTAATCTTCTTGTAGTATTTTATTTTCTACTAGCTGAATTTTGTTATTGTTGTGTGCCTTTAAGTCATTTCTAACTTATGGCAGCCCTAAGGCAACACTGCCATTCTTTTAACCTATTGAAGAGTGCGGGGACCCTGCAGAATTTATTCATTTTTCCTTTGATTACCTAGAAACTGTGATCTACCTGACATAGTACTTCAGCTGGAGGGTGATAACTTTGGGGAAATGTCTGCATTAAAACAGAAACATTCCATATAGGTTCTGCATGTGTTAATGGCCATGCTCACATACCTGGAATAGAATATGTGGTTAGGTGTCCTAGTACTAGTTGGCTTACTCTTGTACTGTTATACTTACCCTTTAACTGTCCCAGTTTGTCAGAGACAATCCCACTTTTTCAACTGTTTTAAAAAGGTTTCTTTCTTTCCCTTTCTCTCAGTTTCTTCCTTGTTCTCTCAGTATCTGCAAACTGACTTCAAAGTGTAAAAGTAACTTGTACTCAGTCAGTTTAGCAGGGGAGGGGGGAGAGGAGGGAGCAGGGTCTTGCAATTCCCAGGAGTTTCAAGCAAAAGCAAAATTATGCAGCTCCTCCTAGCTTGTGTGTTCTCTTCCTCATTAATAAGCTTTGCCATCTTAACCACACTCCAACATCACTGGGCCACAGGTGCCCTAGTTTTCATCTGTGAAATGTTGGAGGTCTGCAGCTCTGGATTAGGTCTGAATTAGAGGAGCTTCTTGGCTGAATTTGTTGTTCATTCACTAGATCTGTGACACTCCCAATTTTGCAATATCTGCTAGTGGGGGGAAAAGGGAATCATATCATTTCCACCTGTAATTTGGACACATTGACATCTACCTCACTGTGAGTTGATTAGACTTGTGTGAATTTGGACATTGCATTAAAAGAACTCTGGGTAAGACAAATGTGCTCATGAGCTGTTCATTCCTTTATTTTTTCTGCTTTCTTATTGTTTAATTATTGTTTAAATTTGATAGAAACAAGTATATTAAGTTATTTCTTATGTTACTATTATGTTACTATTTTGTTTGTTGAAATTAATAAAGAATATGTATTTACAGGTAAAAAAAAAGGAGCTGTTCATTCCCTACATTTCCTTGTGAGTACATTAAAGGCCAGTTAAATCTGTTACAGTAGCATAGAGATATGGGGGCAGTGGGGACAATTCGCCGCAGGCGGCAGTGTTTCTGGGGCATCCTGGCCCATAGCCACGCCCCCACATGCCCTGGCTACGCCCCCGCATGCCCTGGCCACACCGCACACACTGCAGCCACACCTCTCGCACTTTAGTCCCACCCCTTCCCACCCACCCCTCCACACACTCCAAGCTCCACCACTGATCTGTTATATGGATCATGCCCTAAGGCAGAGCATTGAGAAAGTGTAGCCTGTGGCTTCATGCAGCTCCTAAGATTCCATTTTACAAAACCAGAAGCTCCCTAGACTGTGTTTTTAAAATCTAAACTATTTTTTCAGGTGCAGAATGCCCCCTCAATGACCCAAATTGCCACAAAAATGGACCCATTTGTCTCTACAAAACCCCTTGTAACCACCTCTCCCAGACAGGCAAAAATTGAATGTTCCTAAACTGAATACTGGAATTGGAAGTGATATGACATCACTTCCAGTTGCACTGTGAAAAACAGGACAATCCATGGAGTAGGGAATGCCCTCTGCAGCTGTCCACTCCAGCAATAAGACCACTGCAGTTTGGCAGAAGGGAGCTAGGAAAGGAATAGCAGCACTACTACATATCACGTTGGTCCATGAGTCTGCTGTGAATTTCCAGGAAAGAAGGAAATTGTTGTTACCCATCAGCCCAAATATTATACAGTTTCCTGGCAAATTATGAAGAAACATGAAGAAACAATACTGGTCCCCTACATCAGGTAGCTGGTCCTCCATATCAGGAGCACTGATTTGCACAATGCATTTCTCTCCTGAAAGGTGGAGTTTAGCCAGCATGAAAGCAGGGCATTTCTTGTACTATGTCAGCTTTCCCTAACAGACAAAACAATGAAGCATCATTTTTCCCATCCTCTGTTCCCTAAAAGTGGCATGGTCATGGTGATTTATGCTGCTCAAGGGACAGGAGTTGGATGATATAAGCTCCATGATATTTTTGCTTGAATGTGCCACCTGTGCTGAATTCTGGAAATAATAAAACAGACAGAAGAAGCTAGAGTGAAGGTGGGCAACCTGCTTCAGCCCAAGTGCCAAATTCAGTTACAAATAAATTGAAAGATGGGCCAAAAGCAAAAGAGAGAGACCAAAAATAGTAGTTTTAATTTAAATCTCTCACTTTTTTCTGTTGTGTGCCTTCAATTAGCTTCAACTTACAGTGACCCTAAGGCGCATGGAGTTTTCTTGGCAAGATTTGTTCATTGGTTGGCAGAGGGGTGTGGAAATTTGCCATTGCCTTTCTCTGAGGATGAAAGAGGGTGACTTACACAAAACCATCCAGTGGCTTTCCATGGCTGAGTGGGGATTTGAACCATTATCTTCCACAGTCCTCACCCAACTACACCGTACTGCTTCCCAACCAAGAACTATAGAAGTATTTCAGTCTTTTAGAATGTTGAATGCCCTGGGGCCTGAGATTCCACATCCGTGAGCTGGAGATTTTTGTTCTGCCTTTATGATTTGCAGTAAGGAAATCCAGAATCCTCAGTCAGAGTGTATTATGTACATTCTGCAAATTCAGAGGCATAATTTGTTCTTGCTGTTCACCTTTCTACCATTTTTCAAACTTATTTCATGATCACAAGGGATGGAAACATAAACATTGAATGTGATTTATGAATCTATATAGTGGTTGAGATCAGTACTTCTCAAAGTGCTGGTCCATGGACTGGTGCCAGTCCACCAGGCATCAACTGCTGATCCCCAAAGAGTTTCCAGGAAAGAAAAAAACCATTGTAACCAATATGGTACCAGTTCATAGCATGGGGGGGAGGGTTTATTTATTTATTTATTTATTTATTTCATACTTATGCTGCCCTTTTCCGAGTGTGGGACCCAAGGCAGCTTCCAGAAAAAGAAAAACAAAGCCTGAACAATGAAATGTTAAAAAAACAATTAAACAATTAAACACAATATACATATGAAAGTTTTAAAAGATAGATGAAAATCCCAATAAAATTTTTCTTGCTTATACATTAAATGTCTGGCTTAAACAAAAATGATCCTTGCCTGCTGGCGAAAGGAAAGCGAGGAGGAGCCCAGCCTAGCCTCCTGTGATAAATGACAGCTCTGAGGTTGATGAGCAATTGATTGTTCCAGAAACAGAGCGAGTGATAGACCAAACTATCTTGGAAACACCCCCATCAGCTGAAAGACAAGCTGAGACGGAGTTGTTGCAACCAGTGCCAGAGGGAGAGGGGACCAGCAATGATTTAGAGGAATTAGATCCACCTTTGCACCTCTAGTCTTCAATCATGGAGGAGACAAAAACGAGCAGCTCAGAGGGAAGCCATTTTGGTGAGATTGAGAAAACAGAACAATGATGAGTAACGTCTGTTTTCGTCAGCTATATAAGTCTGTCAGCATGGCTTGCTGTTTCCTTGATCAAATCGCTACTCAAGCTCTCACAACCTTTGTATTCTGGCTCTCGAGCCTTTTTGGACAAACCTTTGGCATTCTGAACTTTTTGGATTTGACCTTGACTTCAGCTCGCCTCAGGATTTCTACTTGAATGTTTCCATTGGACACTCCCCACTCCTCCTTCCTCTTGGGCAAGTACTGTTGCCTTCCTCCTCTTTCTGGCAGAGAAGCATGGGCATGGAGCTGAACTCTGACACCTTCCATGAAAGAGTGGTCCAGAGAGTGGGAATAGCCACTGAGAAGACTCTCCCCCATGCCCTCACCAAGTGAGCTTGTAATGGTAGCAGGACTGAGAGAAAGCTTTCCCTTACAGATCTGTTGGGGGGAAGGTAGTCTGGACTTAAGCTGTATAGGGTTTTATAGGTCATGACTAGCCCTTTGAATTGTTCCTGGAAATGAACCAATAGCCAGTGAAGCTGTTTAACAAGAGAGTTATATGTTCCCTAGAACTGGCTCCAGTCAGTATTCTGGCTGCAGCATTTTGAATCCACTGAAGTTTCTAAACATTTTCCAAAGGCAGCCCCATGTAGAGTGCATTTCAGTAGTTCAACTGAGATGTAATTAAGGCATGTCACTTTAGCCTGACCTCTTAAAGAACAGACATAGCTGGTGCAGCACTTTTAGCTGTGCAGATGCACTCCTGGTCACTGCTGAAACCTGGGCATCCAGGCTCAGAGTTGAATTCAGGAGAATACCAAGGTTGCAAGCCTTGGATTTCAAGGGGAATGTAATACCATCCAGTACAGGTAGAGTTCCTGTTATCTGATCTGCCTTTCAGCTGACCAGGAGCACCTCTATCTTGTCTGGATTAAGCTTTAATTTGTTTACCCTCATCCAGTCCATTACTGACAACAGATATTTGTTCATTACCAAGACAGCTTCTTTGGAATCAGTTGGAAAGGAGAAATAAAGTTAGGTGTCGTCAGCACATTGGTGACACTGAACTGCAAAACTCTGGATGACCTCTCAGCAGTTTCATGTAGATACTAAATAGCATGGGGGAGAAAACAGAACTCTGAGGGACCCCACAGGCCAATAGCCAGGCATCAAACAGGAGTCTCCCTGCACTACCTTCTTAATTACCCTCCAAGAAAGATCAGAACTACTCCATAATAGTGCCCTCAAGTCCCACCCCAGCCAATTGGCCCAGAAGAATACCATGGTTGATGGCATCAAAAGCTTCTGAGAGGCCCAACAGAACCAACACAGACATACTCCTCCTGTCCAGTTCCCTGTGTAGATCATCTACCAAGGTGACCAAAGCAGTCTCTGTCCCATAACCAGGCCTGAAGCCTGATTGAAATGGATCTACATAATCCATCTCATTCACAAACTGCTGGAGCTGGGAGGCTACCACATACTCTAGAACACTGTCCAAAAATGGAATGTTAGAGACTGGCTGATAACTATCCAAAATGGTGGGATCCAGGGAGGCCTTTTTAGTAGTAACCTCACCTCATTCTCTTTTAGGCAAGATGGAAACTGGTTGCCCTCATCAGAAAATTGCTGGTCCCCTTTATTAAATAATTTGAGAAGCACTATATTAGTCCATGTGTAGTGTGCATTTCAAACTAGTTTCTAGGTTATTTCATTTATTCACAATTGTGTGAATGTCTAGACTAAGATATTTAGCCGAAGCACTCAGGCAGGTTTTACACTAAAGAGTAGACTCATCCAACTCTCAAGGTTGGAATTTATTCCCAAATAATACAGTATTTATACCTCCCTAGGATTTTCATCTTTGAAAGACTTGATTAGGATAATTGGCTACTCCTATCACATTTCTTTTTTAAAAAAATGGGGATAAATTGATTTGCCCAGCATGCTCTTTATGTTTCTGATTTCCCCAGTGATGTGCGCCATGTACATTAGTGTTTGACTTGTGGTGCAGCTGAACATGGAGCCTCCTTCTCCCTTCCCATACTATTTAACCTCAGTGTTGGTCAGTGTAAAATATGAAAGCCTGTTGTTTTAAGGAGGACTTACATAAGCCAAATAAGCACAGAGCTTTTTTTTAAAAAAAACAGAGATTGTAACTGCATGTCTGCAGGCTGGATGCAAAACTTGAATTTGCTATGTAAATAATGTACACATCTAAATTCTTAAAGGCAAAACCAGTGAAGCGTGACTCCTTTTATATTTGCTCAAAATGCCATTTGTTATTCTTTAGCTCAATTGCTACCAAACAATCTGCTGTTTAAGAACTGGCTTTTATATATTTGGTGGTGGTGGTGGTGGTGGTGGTGATGATGACAATGATCATAATTGAAAGCACTCAGTGGCTGTTTGTTGCTGATTTATACTGAAACTGAGATATTTAATTATTTTCTCCAAATCTTTTAAGTAGTTTGTACTTCATTAAATCTGTTTTTTTGATCTCCTCCTCTGATCTCAGGGCAGGAAAGTAACACAACTAATACACAGGTGCCAGCATTTCCTGCCGTCTTCCTCTCCTCTGTCTGTAAGCTGTTTCTTTGGGCTTTATAGCAGGATCTTGTTGCAAATGCATCTGGCTGTTCCTCTTGCATTAGCAAAAAGCTCCTTCTGCACATCTTGTGGAATATACATCTGCTGACAGTGCAACTGGCTTAGGGGAAATTATACTTTAAAATTGATAGACTGTTGATCAGCGTGTTTTAACTGCTCATGTGCTACCAACATGAAGGCAAAAGTCATCTTCCAGCTCTTTCTTTTAGTGCTTATTAACCATAGATAAATTTGAAATGAATCTTGTAGCGTTCCTGATTGTCCTTCTAAATCCTGATAGATCAGCTTTGCATTATGGTGCTGGTATTTTGTCTAACTCTTAAGTTTCTTTGTACTTCTGTTGTGCTTCTTTCATTGGTTAAATATCTTTTTACTTCTCAGTTGGAGAGCTGGTTTACCCAAAGAGGAACATGGAAGCCATATGGATGGATGTGAAGGATGAGTTAATCTTTTCGTATGAATATGAAGCACAGTCATGGGCAAGCCTCCAATAACTAAAAAATGCCCCGTGGCTGTATCCATTTTAAAAGAGCACTAACCTTTTTTTAAAAAAATGTGAACTGGTGTAGTTATGCATTTAGTCTGTACCTAATACTGAGAGGTGTTTATCATGGATGTGTGTGTGTGTGTTGTGGGTTGTGTTGTAGGGAGAGGGAAGATAAAGGAAAGGAAGGCTTGCTTGGCCAAGCTTGCTTGAACTAGCCCAGGGCACAGACAAACCAGGTCTGATGTCTTTTCTCCCTCATTTGAGTAGCAGCACCCCTTACAATCTGATTATTACATCCTGGTTCCCTCCCCACACACTTTGTCACAACCCTGCTTTCCCGAAAACCTACAACCTTTATGGAAAATGGCAGAGCTCATTAATGGTTACTCCAAAAAGGAATGTATAACCTGTGGTAGTGTGTTGTTAAAATAAAACTAAAGAAAGCACTCTATGGAAGCTGTACTTGCAGAAAAATAGAATGAAATCTTTATTAAAAGAACCAGCAAGGGAAAAGGTATTGAGGATTCAGAAAGATTCAAACAAATTAACACTTTCTCACAGATATTTAACTATGTTCTTCAGAACACCTCACTGCTTCTTCAGCAGAGCTTTCGTACACCCCTTTGGCTCTCCCAGCACAAAGGTCTGTTTCCCCATTCAGAGTTCTACTCTCTGACCCTTTCAGAAGTGGCTTGGTTACTTCTCTGCCCCACACTAGGCCTCTGAAAAGCCAACCCTCTCCCAGAAAACCCTCTTTTTGGTTTACTGGATGCTCTGATTTTGTCTCTATGAAACTCATTAAAAGACTAACCCAGATTCTAATTCACACTACCGGTATATATGCTTTCTTGCTGTCTCTCCCATAGCCTCTCCCTCTGGCTAGTGCTGGATTCTTTTCAATCAGAGAGCCGATCTGATTGCATCACGCTCTGTTACTAGGGCTACTTTGCTAGCCACACTCCCAGGCTCTGTCACAGTGTTTGCTAACTACGTACCTATTTTTCTGGGTATAATGTGGCCTTGCTTGTTTTAGAGAATTGAATTTCACAGGTTTGTTTTTCTAGATTGAATTTTGAGATTCAAACTTATTGCAGCTTAGAAGTGTGGTGCCAATTGACTGAGATACAACAGAAATAATGTATACAAGGTTACAGAGAAAATGTTTATTTTGTAGTTAATGATGCAAATGTTGAAGGGAGAGAGGAATACTATGCAATTTGATCACACAGAGATCACACACTATGATAGCTCAGGTTGTCAAGGAGAGTGTGAAAGGTAGAAGCTCCCAATGAGAGAAAGAGTCTAGGAAGCCAAGAGAAAGGTATTGACTAAGAATCTCATCCCTGGGGCTTCCTAACATTAGGATGGCAAGTAAAAACCTGCAAAGTGGTCCTTCACCTTGAAGATTTACCTCTCCTGGACTACAGTTCTTAGATTCCCATGACAGTAATTTCCCCCAAGTTCTCTCAAAGACAAGGCAGATCCACAATGAGAAATGATAGCCTACTTGTTGCTGCTCTTGGGAATAATGACTCCCACTATTTCAACTGATGCCAGCAACACTTCTCATCAGAACAGGCCTCCTAAAGGGCCCAAAATCTGACTTTTTGCCACATCACCCAGAAGCAGTGCCTAGATGCAGCCAGAGAACAGTCAGTGGCATTCCTACTCATGGATAAGTCAGAATGCTATTGTGTGGATCCCACTGTTATGATCACACTTCTGACCATTGCCTGTGGCTATCTCACCTCAAATCCACATATTCTTCCTAAAGTACTGCTGCCGTTGGGTTCCCTACCAGAGGTACTTCAACTAGTCTCTGTATATAATGCAGTTAAATGTTGTTCTTTTTAGCTGTTAGACTCCATCTTGGATATAGTGACCAAGTAATAAGTTCAACTGCTTTAAATAATAAATT
Organism: Cyclura pinguis; assembly: GCA_030412105.1. Lineage (NCBI taxonomy): Eukaryota > Metazoa > Chordata > Lepidosauria > Squamata > Iguanidae > Cyclura > Cyclura pinguis. Next base: position 40,091,408 of record CM059603.1, read on the forward strand.
GTTGTTGCTGTGTGCCTTCTGACTTATGATGACCCTAAGGCAAATCTATCATGGGGTTTTCTTGGCAAGATTTGTTCAGAGGGGGTTTATGTTTGCTTTCCTCTGAGCCTTGAGGATGTGACTTGCACAAGGTCACCTAGGGAGTTTCCATAATTGAGCAAGGATTTGAATCCTGGTCTCCAGAGTCATAGACCAACAATCAAACCACCACATCATGCTTGCTCTCTAAACAATAAATACTGTTTTATTAAAGACAACTTACAGTGCCTTGCAGAAGTATTCACCCCTCCTCTGTCACTTTCCCCCAATGTGTTGTATTACAACCTGGCTTTGAAATTGATTTAATTGGCATGGTTGTCACATCTACCCAAGACACAGAACATTGTGAAGATGGAAAATATTTTTAATGTGACACAAAAGTTAAGTAAACAAAAACAGACTGGAATTTGTTGGCTGCATAACTAATCATCCCTTTGCTGTAATGTGCCTGCATAAGCTCTGGTTCAACCCATGGCCTCCATCAATAATGTAAGTAGTTGAATGGAGTCCACATAGGTACAATTTTAGTGCCACAAGATCTCAGATTAAATACACCTATTTCTGGAAATTCCCAGAGCTTCTTGGAGAGCATTTCTAACCAAACAGAATCATGAAAGCCAAGGAACTCTCAAAACAAGCCCAGGATAAATTTGTACAGAAGGAGCATTTGCACAGGAGAACTGATGAGCAGAGTGGGATTGCTTGACCTTTCTTCTATCCTCCAGTTCTTTCCTGCAAATTATGTTTACATCCCCCACAACCAGTTTGCTCTTAGGCCAGACATATTTTGCTCTTGTAGCATAGGTGGAAAGGAAGTGGATTAAAAGGACCTGGATGGAGAATTAGGCCATTTCCGCATTAGACTGTTATAGTGCTATTATTCCACTTTCAACATCCTATGGAATCCTGATGTTTGCAGTTTAGAGAGGGGCAAACCCCAGGATTCCATAGGATGTTAAAAGTGGAATAATAGTGCTATAGTGTGGAAATGGCCAGAGATTCTGTTAATTCCCATTATTTTACTGCAGCTCCTCCCTAAACTGCAAACCCCAGGATTCCATAGGATGTTGAAAGTAGACTAATAGCACTATAACAGTCTAGTGCAGAAATGGCCTTAGATACCACAAAAGGAGTAAGCTTCTTTACCATGCCCATGGAATAGAGATTGGATGCATTTTTGAACTGTAAGCCACTCCATAACAATGTCTTCACCAAAAAATTGCCACATTTCCAAGTTTTGATTGATAAATTCATCCCTGCAAATGACTATCCTCACTGCATTAACCTTGAAAGTACATGTGCCCTCAGTAGATAGCTGATAAATGGATCAATTTGTCATGATTTTCCCAATCACTTATGCATTGTTTGATTTAGAGCAACAAATGTCTGTTTTGCTACTGGCTGTAGTCCTAACTTTGTTCAGTACTATGTCCCTGGTTGTGACAAAGGTGCTTCAGCTTTCTGGCTCTCAACTGTGTTTGTCCCAAGATGAAACTTGGAACTACCTAGTTACAGGACAAAAAGTAACACCCTGGATGGGAATCTATGGGGAGTTCAGGGTCCCCACTGGCAAAGACTATAGTAGGTCTGTGGTACCAGAAGGTGCCACAGTATCCCCCTGAACCACAGAGACCTGTCATAGAAGGAAGGAAGGAAGAAGGCAGGCAGGCAGGCAGGCAGGCAGGCAGGCAGGCAGGCAGGCAGAAAAGAAAGAAAGAAAGAAAGAAAAAGAAAGAAAGAAAGAAAGAAAGAAAGAAAGAAAGAAAGAAAGAAAGAAAGAGCAAGCAAGCAAGCAAGAGAAGATGGTATAAGGAAGAGGAGAAGAAGAAAGTGTGGTAGTCAGAAAACTAGTATATTTATGAATAGATGGGAGCAATCTGGACTTTGAGATGAAGAAAGGGCCACGATAGGTGTATGGGGTTGCAAAAAGAGGGAGGAGGCATGGTCATTTTTATTTTAACTGTAAATGAAAAGGGCAACAGAAGGCACCTCAGGCAGTTTTGGCCATGCAGCTTTAGTGATGGCAGGAATCCAACCTCATGGGGGCTGCAAAACTGGTCTTGGGAAGCTGCATGCAGTCCATGGGCCACATGTTGTCTAAAATCCTTCTAAAATCTTTCGCTGGACTAGCCAGCAACAGCCAACCTCGTGCTAAATAGTGGTGGTCTTATACAGCTCACTCAAGATCATATTATGAACCCTTTTTTCTCCTGCAGGTGTCAGAAGCTACACCACCTTGGCAACACTAGGAAATGTTAAGTTCTAGGGAACAAGGATCATCCTCTGAGGTCATAGTAATATACTTTGGATCTACATTAGATCTGCACTTCTTAAAGATAGCCTTGTTACCATGTTTCTGTTTGTTTTAACTTATGGCAACCTTGGATCCCATATTGGCAGAAAGATGAGAGATAAATTAAATCAATCAATCAATCAATCAATGAATCAGTCAATCAATCAATTATTCAGTGTTCCCAGTCCTATTCAGTTTGCACTGATAAGTAATGAAAGAAGAATTGACATTGCATTACTTCTTACATCCAGAATAGATAATATGTTAAATGCATTCAGCTTTTCTGAATGTTGTTACAGTCAGTGCTCCCCATTTGCAGGTTTAACCTTCATGGATTTGATTATTTGCAAGTTTCTTCAACCCCTGCTTCTTTTCTGGGGGAATTTTCCTTTTAGATGGCTCTGATCAGGCCACTCAACCCTTTTGTAAACCTGACTCTCGTTCTCCTCCTCCCTCAGCCACTGCCTGGCAAGCTAAAGATGGATAGCAGCCCAATTTCTCAGTACCACAAGCCCCATCGCAATGCCCCTCACACACCCAAGGAAGGAGATGGGAGGAGAAAGGAAGTATAGGGCCACGATGCTGGCCCACTCCCTTTCCCCTCTCCTTTTGCTCACCTGGTTTGAACCCTGGGTGTCCACTCTCCTGATCGTGCTTTGGCCCCCCCCCCACATTTTGATATTTGCAGTTTTCCCACTTTTGCAGGGGTCCTGCACCCTCAATCCTAGTGAATGTGAAGGTCCAACTGTATTTAGGTAACAGCTAGGGGCAGATGTCAGAACCAGAGCACAAAAAAGAAGAGGCAGTCTAGCCCTTTATCCCTGTGCCATGGTCCTGCTAAAAATCATCCATTCTTCCACATCTGATATTTCCTATAGGAAAAAAATCTTAAGTGTTTGCTTGAGGGAATTTGCTACGTAAGTATAAAAAGCAGGTACATTGAGTATATTTGCATCAGCAATTTGTCTTTCATACTAAGTTCAAAAAAAGCAGCTTCATTTTTAGGTGGCTTCCATGTCAGTAGATAAGTGAATCTGCTCTGGTTTTTAGTTCAGACTTTAAAGGAGCCCTCTAAGGTGCTGGACCTATTTGGGGGAGGGTTCAGCACTCTGGATAGCCCCTTTAAAGTGTAGGTTAAAACCCAGAGCAGATTCGCCAAGATGGAAGCCACAAGTTGTCACTGCTTTTATACAAAGGCTGGAGAAAATAAATCTGTCTTTGAGAAGCATCTGTGTTTCTAAAAGCCGAAGTGTCGTGGTTTCAGTATTGGACTACAACTCCAGGAGACCGGAGTTTGAATCAGCCATTGGAACCCATTTGGGGACCTTGGGCAAGCTAGACTTTGTTGCAGTTGTTGCAGACTACAACAATGACCAACCTCTGAATAAAGCTTCTCAAAAATGCCTATGATAGGGTAGGCATTAGTCAGAGTTGGCTTGAAAGCACATGACACTGACAACAAGCCTGTGGCCTGTGTGTCCTTTGAACCTTCCCCTTTTTGGTTGCTGCCTTTTTTTTTTTTTTTGGCTGCAGAATTTGCTGTTGCCACCACCCTGGTATTTGCTTCCTCATTCTTGTTGCCACTTTTAGGACTGAAAGAGAAAGGAACATTATGGACTTTTTCTTTTTGGTGGACTCTCTAGCATCCTCCACCATAGAGCCATCATAGTTGCTGCAAATTTCAGTGGCAGTGAGAGAGGTCTTACATGCTGAAATTGCTGGAGTTTCTATTTCCTGGTAGATAAAAACTAGAGTTCAGTGTTCTGGCCACTTAATTCAGTTGGAGTACTCAAAATTGAGTGGCTGAGCCACACAATTATGCTGGTGTAGTGATAAGATAGGCAGAGTGGATTTCTGGCTTTAGAGTATGGGAAATGATAGAGAACTTGCGTTATTGCACTGACTGAAAAAATTTTGGGACTCTGTCTTCAAGCTGAGCCTTCATGGATCCATTTGTCATGATTTTGTGCAGTCCTTGTGTAGTGTGTTACTCTAGAGCAACCAGGACCAACTTAGGTTTCTCCAGGAACCACTGCAGATGGCTAGGGGAAAGAGCTCTAGGCAAGTGCAACTATACTGTTTTAAGGAACAAGCTAGACAAATTGTAAACTTTGGGGAATATTAATCCATATCCAGCCTTCCTTATCGTGCCCCCCTCCAGCAGTGTTGGACTACTGTTCTTTCCATCCCACCACCAGGGAGCTGTAGTCAAACATGACTGGAGGAAGCTAGGCTAGGGAAAGACATGTACCTTGAGAGCCAAGACAGCATAGTGAAACGAAGGGGAAGGGATGTTCCAGAGTCTTAGACAGCAGGAGGAGACATCAGATGTTTTGGAGTAGGTGAAGAATTAAATAAGTGATCAGAATATGTTTGTTACCTGAGTATGAAAAGAGATAGGAAGGGGGTGGGAACAACACACTATCAAGGTAAGGCTTTGCTTGCGAGGCTGAGACACTGATCTCTAACCATGTGCACTAAGTTTTATTTTTTGCTAAACAGTTTCTTATAGATACTGGGGTGGTATATAAATATGATCACGCTAATAAACATTTCCAAAACAGCATCATGATTTTAGAAAAGAAAAGAAAAGAAAAGAAAAGAAAAAAGAAAAGAAAAGAAAAGAAAAAAGAAAGAGAACAGATTCAACCAATTGAAAAATCTGAGCAAATCAATAGGTTTTGAACTGGCACCATTATAATTCCAGTGCTGATGACAGTACTGCCTCTATGGGAAAGGGATTCCATACTTGTGGTGCCACAAACATGGAGGGCTTCTCCCCCGTTGATATATAACATAGCCAATTCTACTTGAAGAAGAATCTTTGCTGGTGACGTTAAGTGACAGTCATGGTGAAAAGGGAAGGGCACTCCTGCAGATTTTTAGATTTCCAAGGTATTTGGAAAGACTTGGGAAAGGCGACTTTTTTGGATTTACAACTCCCAAGGTCCCACAACAAGCATGACCACTGGCCATGGTGAGTAGGCATACTGGGAGCTGTAGTACAAAAAAGTAAATTTTCCAAGCTCTGTATTAAGAAATGTGAAGAATCAGCACCTTATATAGATGAATTGGACTTGCATGGGATATTGCTTGCCACAAAGCCTGCAGCTATCCAGTGGTACTATGCATGTCAGAACCACCTTTCGGTGGTGAATGATCAAAGTGATGTGATGCCAAGAGATGTAAGTGGGATGTGTGAACTGGCCCTATGAGGCTCTTAACTCGTTTGCTTGCTTGTGGAGAGTCAGTGTGGTCAAGTAGTTGAGGGGTCAGACAAGGGGTAAGAAGGCCAGCACAAAGCTCATTAAAAGAACTTGGGCCTGTCACTCTTTCAGTTCATCTTGTTCACAGAGTTGTGAGGAAAATTCAAAGACATAGCTGTGTAGTTCTGGATCAGTATGCAAAGGGATCTTGCAGTAGAGCCACATTAAGGTTTTCGTAGGCCCTAGGCACTCTTGTCTTCGACTTTCCACCTTGGTGTACCACTAGGGACATTTTCATAGGCCCTAAAATTTCTGTAGGCCCTAGGCACTGTGAATAAAGTGGCTAATGGATAAGGCGGCCCTGCATTGCAGCACCTTTGAGACTACTTGTTAGTTTCCAAGGTGCTACAAGATCCCAGGGGAGAAAGAATCATATATACTATGATGAGCATTTGGAACAGGCAGTTCATAGCCATGGGCCAGCTCTGCTCTCAACACCTTTCTGCAATCCCTTAACTCTCCTGGACTCACACATTCAGAAAACATCTCCCTCCTCCCAGTTTTTATAAAACAAGAAATGGGCTTTAAGTCACTTCTATTCAGGTATTTTGGGGTGGGGATGAAGCCTACAGTGGCTCCTGGAGAGGGAACTGACCCACTCCTGATCTAGATTAATGTGCAGTGCATAAAAATATCATCTCAAGTTGCAAAGGAAAAGTTTGAGCATTTCATCCCACACGAGAGCTTTCCTCCCCCCAATTATTGCCCAGCTGCTGCTCTTGTTGTCAGCAGACTGAAAAACCTGCTAACAAAGGGGAGGGGAGGGGACACATAGGTGAGCATACTTTTTCCCAGCGGAACAGACCCAATTATGTTCCAAGGCCATAGAACAAGAAGAATATCATTGCTTATGACCACCAGAGCTCAGAAAGTTAGTTCGTTGGACTGTAACTCCCCAAATTGGCCCATGTTGGCTAGGGAATTCTGGGAGTTTTAACTTTTTTCTTGAAGCACAACCACAGGTGGTAGTCAGTTTCTCCAGACTGTTCTGCTGGCTGGGGGTGGAGTGGGTTAAGCTGTGGGCAGACAACACAAATACATTTATTCCCATCACTATTGAGTACAGAGGTATATGAAAGGGGAAGATTTTTTTAATCTGCAAAAATGGTACAGGGAAAAAGTTTAACTGTCCTCTTATCTGCAAATTTAAGACACCAACAGACTTCTATGGCTTCATTTCAGCTTAAAAGAAATTGAGAGAGATCCAGTCTCAAATCTCCAGCATATCAGAAAGTTTGACCTGTAATGTAGAAAGCCAGTTATGGTTATTCATAAGGACAAATGGCATGTTGCCCACCCAGATTATGCTATCACCACCCACTTATGCATCCCTAAGGGGTTACCAGAGTGAAAACTGTAGAAGGCTCCTGTACTTTTGATGATACAGGACTGTGTGAAAGCAATACCTATTGAAATCCCCCCTTCTACATAACCTTTAAGGCTATAGGAGCCCTCTCCAGATTTAAATCTGGCAAACAGAAGTATAATGTTGATTTCCAGCTTACTCCATAGCCAGCCTCTTATGTTAGTCTTTGAACAAGGCAGCAAGCAAATCCCTTACGACAAAGATTTGCAGCATTTGTTCCCTTAAAGGTGCAGAAGGCCATCATGAACAGAGAATTTTCTGCCCTTAAAGACCCGATTACAGAGAATGAGGAGCAACAGACGGTAGGAAGGAAAAATGGAAAGGCCTGATCAATGGATTCTTATGAAATCTGCTGATCCATCAAGAACTCAGAAGGGCCCCAGAGACCTCTAGTAAGCTAGTGTACAGGTGATTTTGCTGGCTGGATGAATGTGGGTAGATTTAGGGCACAAGGTGGCTTCAACTCTGCTTTCCGTTTTGAAGCAGTTGGCTTTCTGCTGCAGCTACACTCTGGTGAGGAAAGAATAGGCAAAATATTTCAACAAAGTGTAGTCTAGAGCTTCAAGCATAAGGAAAACTGTCTTTATTTTAATTGTGTGTGTATGGAAATACTCAGTATATACTCTGTGTGAGAGTGTACACAGAGGGTGAGAGATACCACATTTCTAAGTGTGTATCATCAACTTGCAAGGAGATTCAAAATCCATCTTTAATTTCCCCAGCAGTCCATGATCCAAGTGGTGAGTGGGCTCATGGTAACGTGCAGGACCATGCTGCTGGCACACCCATGACATGCTGGTGCTTAATTTCTTAAAAGAGAAATTCAAGAAGTGTGGTGGGAGAAAGTCTTACCCCCTGTCCTATAATGTTGAGCTCTGAGTGTGTAGGTATAAAAGAGTGGCACCAGGATGGGGGGAGTGTAAGGTTGCTCTTGGTCTATAAAAATTAGTTAGGAAGGCACCCAGAAAAAGATTTCTGAGACTTTCCAACAAGAGAAGAATTGCACAGTTCCAGCCCAAAACCCACCACCTAGGCCTGGTCTGAAGGACGGAATGGGCTAGCACCAGTTGTGTTAGGATATTGCTTGATATATGTGCTTTAACATGACTTCTGTTGGGCTCCAGTAAATTTCACAATATGTGGCCACCCGCTAGTTAACAAGAAAATATGTTTGCATTAATTTCCTTAAGCATTATCTTCCAACAGGTAACTTCAGTTTTCTCTTTATGGTTAACCAAAGGCCCTGTTGCCCATGGCCATGTACCCAGTCCAACACTCTGTCATGGCAAAGCTGCTCTAGGCCTTTGGGCCTTCTTCCTTACCCAAGTACAGTGAGAGGAGGATCAGCATAGCAGTCTTCCAGTGCCAGTCACTATTTAATCTCCCATTGAGAGTCAAACGCTGGAGAAGTAATCAGGCTATATCCCAAAAGACTAAGAAGAGAACAAGCTATTAACATGTGCATATGTATCTTTAAGTCACTTATTAAGTCACAGTGGCCCCATGAATTTCAGAGGGTTTTCTTAGGCAAGGAATACTCAGAGGTGGTTTTGCTACTTCCTTCCTCTGACGTATAACCTACAGCACCTGGTATTCATTGACAGTCTTCCATCCAAGTACTAAGCAGAGCTGACTCTACTTAACTTCCAAGATCAAATGAAATCTAGTATCTGTAGAGTATTTAGGCCCCACATGACAAGTTACACAAGATGGTTCTGGTGTGTGTGTGTGTGTGTGTTGGGGTATGCAGCTGTGTAGTCTAAACACATATGTAGTATGAATACTTCTCCCCGAAGCCTGCCATTTTCTTCCTTGTAAAAGTGAGCCTCAGAAGCCCCAGGCAGCACAGCCAATGGTTATAGATGGTGGGAGTTCTAGTTCAGAATATCTGAAGGGTCCAAATTTCCATATACCTGTATTAAAAGTTAAGAAAATGTACTGTAGTAAAGGTACTGCAAGGGAAGAGGAATTAGATATGATTCTTCCAATTGGTAACTTTGGATTCATCTTTGATTGGTCATCCTACCTTTCTAGTTGTGAGGGGCTCCAGCAGCAGCAGAAGATGTGAGAAGAGATTTGTGATCAAGAATGTAAGAGGAGCCATGTTGGATAAGATCAAAGGCCTGTCTAATCTATATTATGTTTCCATTATGGGAAGTCCATAAGCAGGACATGAATATGGGAACACCCTTCCTTTCATAGCCCACAGCAACTTGTATTCAAAGGCCATTTCCGCTATAACAGTCTAGTGCAGAAATTCTGAAAGTCATGCTTTCTGTGGTGCTAGAGGGAATGTATACTCATCATGATTAGTAGCCACTGATGATGATGTTCTCCATGTGCTGGATCTCCTGGTTTTCTGTCTTCTTGAAACATTCAGGAACATATATGGTATCTATAATTTTCCTCCACCAGGGCAAGTAATACCTTCAGGACTGTGATTTAGATCAAGCAGGGGGAAGGATTAAATATCCTTTTCCCATGAGCTTCTGTTTTGACTAAAATCACAGTCCTAATCACAAAATTTCTGGTTTACATACTTCTTTGTCTTATCTTTGTCTTTGTCAATAACTTAGAATCCCCAGGTAATGAAATGTAGAAGATCTGAGTAATACAGATGCCACATGGGCTATAACTTTGTTGAGGATGCTATCCTGCATTGTACTTACCTGTTAGTTGCTACTAATTATGTTATGTTGATAGTTGATATGTTTTAAACTATATATACTTGGAGTGCAAATAGAAATCAACAGAGGATTTCGTGAGATTCAGGGAAGGGTCACAGAATTGTACGAACGCTGCTCTGTGAGATGAGTAAATGTTTACAAGATTATATACATGCATGTGGAAAGAATGGCCCTGTATATTTGTTTGCAAGTCAAAGACCTGTAGCCTACAAAACCCTATATGGTGTGGGTCCAGGCTATCTGAAAGGGTGTATTTTCCCCATGAGAGACTTTGAGTGTTCAGAGGAGGCCTTTGTCTTGATCCCACCATGCTCTCAAACATGTTTTGTGGCAATGCATGCAAGGGCTTTCTAAGTGTGTTCTGTGATGGAACTGGGTGTAGTTCCATGCTTCCCCAAGAGTTTGTTTGGTGCCAAACACTAACAGACGCTACTGCTATAGTATGAGTTTTACTGGTGGTGAATCATGCAGCAGATGGTATACAAAAGAGGCATTCCAGTCCTTTCACTGCATCCTCTCCTAGCTAGTGGTAAAATTGGGCCTCTAAACAATATGTTATATCTGGACTGTCCATGGACGGTGATCAGATTCCCCATTGTTGGCTGAATGAGTTCCCTTGATTGGGGTGTACTTCCTCCAGGGCAAGGCCAATGGAAGGTGGATTTTTAAGAATTATGTAGTGCAGAAGCAAACAAAGAATATCAGAGTGAGCAAGCATAAAACCGACCCCAACAGCTCTCAGAACTGTGCAAGCAGGTTTGTAACCAGAAAATTTACTCCCCCAGTCTATTCCCAGCCTTTGTAGATTTTCCTAGCCTCAAATCACCAAGCTAATGCAGAGAAGTATCAAACAAGGTCACTAATATTTTTGTTGTGTGCCTTCAAGATGTTTCTGACTTATGGCAATTCTAGGGTGAACCAGTGTTTGGCCATGATCTTAACAAGGACTCTAAAACTCATCTTCCCAGTGATGGAGGGCTAACTCACTACAAAGTGGTTATTCTCAGCTTCTGGAACTCCCTTTCTAGGAAGGACTAGATTGACTCCCTCCTTGCCCTTCTGCCAGCAAGTGAAGATTTAAAAAGAAAATTCTGATGGTATCTGGGGAACTGACTGTTTATAAGGAAGGAGCTTTTAATAGTGTGCTGTACTGTTTTATTTGTCGTGTTTTTAATACATCTGCTTTAAATGTCTCTTAGACAATTTCATTACTTTTTACTAGTAATGTTTTGTTATTTTTTTACCATTTTTAAAATTTGTATCTGTTTTAATTTTTGTAAGTTGCTTTGAGTCTCGCTTCTGGCGTAGAGGCAGGATATAAATAAACCCAGCATTGCCATCACCACCATCATCTGCATCTTGTGGAATAGAGGAAAACGCATGGTTCCATAAACAGATATTGCTTAAGGCACAGATGTGATTCTGTCACTGTTGGTGAACATTTAAAAATGTGATGCAGGTATTCCTCTATAGATACCTGCTCATAAGTGCACACTAGGAGCTGATTTGTTTTCATTTTTAACTGATATATACAGTCGATTATGTTGATAAATATGGCTAGTCATTTAGTCATTTTCATTTACATAAGGGAATAGATGGGCTCATTGTGAAATGTGTTATGGTTTTTAAATATATGCTGTCACTTAGAAAGACATCTAACCAGAATGACAGATTGCAGGCAATTTTGTGAAAAAGATTCTGAGAAGTGCCTATGAAAGTAATAATAATATGAGTTGGATTGATATGCAAAAGGCATGCTAGATTTCATATGTAGCTGTTAAAGTGCTGAGTGTTGCACAGGAAGTGTTATGAATATTAATTTTTATATGAAAATAAATAATCAGAGGATGATTACAATGACTCATGAGACAAAACCCTCCTAATAGCTGGATCCTATGTGTGTTTATTTCACTGCTGCACTGTGTTTAGTGGGATTCTTTGTATGTGTGTATATGATTATGGTCTAACCATCTTACTCAGGATAAAATAAATCCCATTGAACTTAATTCTAAGGAAACTGCCAAAGATCACACTAAAAAGATGCATCACCACAGGGAGATAATAGCACTGGAACTGAATAGTGTTCAGTGGCTGGAAAAATACACAGAACTGCCAAAGAGGAATAACTCTGATTGTATGAGAAGTATTAATTATTCTTGTTTCATAGGCACAAAGATGTGATTATTTTCTTTTTCACAACAGACATACACCACTGTGTTAACTGAAGTGTATAGAGCAAAACTGGATTTCAAGAAGATATTGGTCATCCGTGTGTTCATAGGAAATGGGGAGACTACTAGGTCCAGAATCCCCCAGCCAACTTGGTCAGTGGCCATGATGGCTGGGATTTTCAGGGAGCTGCAATACAAAAAAAGTAATATTCCTAAGTCCTGACAAGTTTTTCCTTCAAAGTACCCAGTCCAATCAGCACCACCTTAACCTTTCCACATTGCTGGAAGATCGGAAGTAGGATTATTTGCATGTTTAGATGAATATGGTTAGAATGGTCTCTGTAGTCAGGGAGACTGACAGTAGGAGGGTTCTAATCACATACAACTGAACATGCATAAAATCGCTCTTTTAGACCTTCTGGCCCTGTGTAGGAATGTCGGGGAAGAAGCCAATGGGGAAACACATGTTACTAGTGGAGCCATCATGCAAGACCTTGCAACTCTCCATTCTTTGGTCCACACATGTTCATGAGTGAATAGATCTAGGGCTGAACCCTATTGTTAGTCTCAACCAAGTAGGCCGTCTAAATCAACGGCACTTGCATAAGCATAAACGGCACTTGCATAAGCATAAACAAAATATCAAATGCATACAAAGTGGTAAATTTTACAAGGAAGAGGACCTATGATATCACTACTTTCATCAAACAATTTCTCTTCTCCCTTTCCCCTTAATCTAGCTACCTGAACTGTAAAAAGGGCAACCACCTGTGGTTAGAATCTTGCAGAATATTGGTTAGAATCTTGCAGAAGAAAATTCACTGGGGTTTTTTTTTTTCATTTTCAGTTTCTGATATGTTCTGTTGATTTATTCAATAAACTTTCTTTTTACTCACAAATTCTCAGATCAGAGTAACAGAAACATAGAAAGCCAAGATCATTTTCCAGAGTGGATACTGGCCATCAGTATGGTCACATAGTCATAGACATATATTGAATAGGACTTAGGACTTGTGGTATTACATGTGTTAGGATTCCCATTTCTTAGAGAAGATTCAAGATTACTATGACAGAATTTGGAAGTGATGTATTAGAAGTATCAATATTACCTGAAACACGCTTTTCGAAGTAATATTCTTTTCATGAGAAAATGTTAATAATTGGCAATGTCACCTGGAAAAAAAGGTGTAACATGTAACATTTTCTCATCATAAATAAAATTGCCTTTGAGATGTCATTTTGGGGAATTTCAGATCATTTTTGTATTTTCTAAATGCATTCTTGGAAAGAAAGTAAAACCTAAGTAAAAAAAAAGGTGTCATGTTGTAATTCAGATTGTAAATGTACAAATTACAGCATAGATGGACAACCTGTGGTGTTTGGCCTAATTTCAGAAGCTATCCACAAGGGATCTGTTTAGACTTCTAGCAAGTGTGATCTGTCCTTTCTTTGACAGCCCAGTGAGCAGGGAGGAAGTAGGGGAAAGGAAAAAAGAGAGAGAGAAGTCCTTTCTCTCTAGGCTGTGATCCTGCCCACAACTACTAGCTTGCAGCCCACAAAAGTTCATTCCTTCTAAGAAAATGGTTCAGGTCCAGGCTGTTGAAGGACTCTGTCTCCCTATACGAGCCTGTTAGGGCTCTAAGACCTTCAGAAAATGCCCTGCTCTCTGTCCCATTACCTTCTCAGGCCTGTTAAATGGGAACAAAGGAGAAGGCCTTCTCAGTGACTGCTCTGACTTTGGAACTTCCTTCCTAGGGATGCTAGGATGGCTCCTTCCTTGCTTTCCTTCCACTAGCAAATCAAAACTTTCCTGTTACCTCAGGCTTTTAGGAACTGACTGTTTAATTATGTGCTATGTTATTTTATTGACTTTTTAAAGTATGGTCTTTTAATGAATTTTAAATAGCTTTAACGCTATAGATAGTTTAATTGCTTTCATATATATATCTATATAGATGTTTTTAATCATTTGTAACTTGATTTGAGTTCAATTATTGGGAAAACGGAGGGATATAAATCAATAAGATGCTCAGGATGATGTGGCATTTGGCAAAAAAAGAAAAAGAAAAAAAAAGATTCCTCACCTTTGGTAGCGGGGATAAATTCAATTAAATTCAATTTAGTCAAAGCCAATCATCTTGAGTAAATGTTGCTTCAGAGTTTTTGCTTTGCTTTGCTTCAGTTTAACTACAGAGGAAGCATGCAGCTTTGCATGTTATAGTAATTTTTAATGTGGCAGGGAGGAATGGAATTATAAAATATCAGAGCTGGGAAAGTTATTTTAAAAAAGTAATTCATTAATCTCAGAGGCAGCCAGCAGAGAGAGTGCCAAACTCCAGAAGTTGAAGCCAAGGCCACCTGCATAGACTTCAGTCTATCACTGATAACAGATATCATTCCAAAGAGAGCCCTTCTACAAAAATTAGTTGTTAACATTACAATTTTAAAAGTAACTGCTTAATTTTTTGCATTTTAAAAGTAATTAAAATAGTTTTTACAGCACACTCCGAGTATTTGCTAGGGTTTGGTTCCAGGACCCTCTGTGGATTCCAAAATTCACGGATGCTCAAGTCCTATTATGTACAATGGTGTAATAAAATAGTGTCACTTATATAAAACAGCAAAATCAAAGATTGCTTTTTGGATTTTTAAAAAGCATTTTCAGGATGTGGTTGGTTGAATGTGTGGGTACCATCCCATTCTGAACAAGAATTATGGGACAGGGGAAAGTGTGGAAAGTGGATAGAAAAGAATGATAGCGCATGGGCAGAGCTGGGTGGAAATATTTAGAGAGACATTAATTCTTAAAGTGCAATTATTCAGAGTGGAAGAGGGACGAGGTTGAATCTGAGAGTCTAGCTTATCATCAGATCAAGTTCATAATTAATGATGTCACGCTACTTTTATGACTCAAAGCATGTTCGTGCTCTTTTTACCTTTCAGTGACAGCTTTAGAATTCCAATTTGTTGTTTTATTTTTGTGTGCACACACACGCACAAAAAGAAAAAAAGAAAAACAAACACAAAATCAACCTTTGCCTTCTTGTCTGTGTTACCATCTTTCTTTTATCTCTTAGAAGCAAACAGCAATATTTTTAGTGAACATTACTAGCAATATATTTTCTTAGGCTTTGTGCAACCCTAAGAGAGATGGTGAATAATCTGTCTACCTCCATTGTTCCATCATTGATAAAACAGCAAAATCAAAGATTGCTTTTTGGATTTTTAACCTCCATCAACCTCCATCAATCCTCCTGGCCTGTTGTGTGATGACTGGATCAGTCGTGGATGTCTCCCCACTTATTCTTGTCATTTTGTTAAGAGTTTCTGATTAGGTCTATAGACTAGGCGGGAAATTTTGTCAGGGCTGAAAGGGACATTTTTATACCACCAGGACTTACTGCAGACTGTATCAGCTCTAGAAAGGTTAAAAAAAAACTTGAAAAGTCAAACTTAGAAGTGGCAGGAAATCTACCTTCAGTTGGGGTTGGGTAGTGCCAAAACAAGACAGTTTCCACCAGTGGGATTTTTCTATTCATTTTTTTAATGTGGGAATTGGGTGTCTGAGAGTTGTCTAAGGTCTGAAAAATGGCTTGGAGGCCACATACAGGCCATGGGCTTCACTTTGACCTCCTCAATCTAAAGCTTGAACTCTGTATGTTTGTGACGTCTGATCTCAAGATTCCTAACAAGATCACACACTGGTGTGGGTATTGGATTTTATATCTAACCCACTTGATTGAACTCTTGTCCACTCATCATGACGTGGATTGCTATGATCATCACAACATTGATTGTGATGATATTGATGTTTCCTGGTCTTCCTCTAGCATCAGCCCCTCCTTGACTTTCTCTAGCATTAGGCCACTGTCTTTTCATCCTTGGTTGTTCTAGAGCTTAAAAATCATACCGGTCCAGTTCTCCCACTCATACCCTACTTTTCACACAGTGCTGTAATTGGGCCTCGATATCTGCTTGCACAATACTATAATTTGCATGATGTAGTTAAATTATTAAGAGTATTTGGAGTTCAACTTCAAGTTGCTTCCAGGCATAATAGTTATTTGGATTCTGTTGCAGAGCTGAGGGAAGACCATGGCCTATATTTGTCCAAGCAAAATGCCTCTTAATTATGTTTTGGATTTGCTGGTATATTAAAAATGATAAAAAGGTAAAACTGTATCCATTTTATTTGTATATTTCAGAATAAATATCTAGCAAGCTAAAACCATTTTTAAGTGCTTATTTCAGTTCAGTCATTTAGAAAAATATGTTTTCCCCTTTGGTGCCTTCTCTAGAGCAAAACTCAGAAGACTTACTTCTGAGGATTACACAGATGTGTAGCTGCAGGGGGCAGAACGAAGGCATTATATCTCCCAATAAGAATTCTGGCCCCCAAATGAAATTTTCCTGTGTCCCCAAATTCTTAGCATTGCAAAGTGTGAGACATTTCTGAAAGCCATACATACCTACAATACTTTTGTTTGTTGTATTTATTTGCCCCTTTTCTTGGGATGCCAGAACTGTATTTCTAAATGCTCACTGACAATTTACATTGCTGCAATGTAGACATTTGGGGAATGAAGGAAATTTCATTTCAGAAGGCAATATTCTAATTTGGGAGGCAGTGTTCTTATTTTGTCCCCTCCCATAGCTATAGCCCAGTAGCTACAACTTCCAAAGTGCCCCGGTTTCCATGGTCAATGGCTATGTTATCTGCGAATCCAGGGGCTGTAATCAATCATGTTCCCAAACTTGATTGTAGAGGTCCTGTTGCTAGAGCTTCCTCGTCTATTCAGTCTCTCCTCTGAACAGTCTTCTGTCCCAAGGTCCTGCCACCAACCCGTTTCTCTTTGGCCTTTTGCTTCCTCCACTCATCTTTCCATAAGTTGCCCCCTTCCTAATCTACTGCCAATATTTGTCCCCTTCCCCTCAGTCATTTTGGCAGTGTGTTCCCTGTCCACAAAACACCTGGACCTTTTTCCGCTTGATCTTCTCCACTCTTTGCATCTTGATTTCCCTTGCAGTTTGTCCTCTGTCACTGCTTCCAACTAACATCACCTGTTACTGATATCACTTAAGAGTTCTTGTTTCCATGTGGGAGATCTCTTTCAAAAGATATCAAGCAATTATTTAATCTTCAGTCTTCAATCATTTTTATGTGAGTGTCGAAAGGAGAAAAATGAAAACAGTAGTAGGAAAATGCAGGGTTAAAAGTGGAGGATAACGTCAACTGGATATCATCAGGTAGAACTGACTGCATGAAAAAGCCTTGCGTCCTTGCATCTGCCAAGGTAACTTTTTCTCACACCCCCTACTGACCTTTCACTTCTCTTACAAACAATTCCATGACTATAGTCTACTTCCTCTAGGAGTTATTGCATGACACTTCAAGCTTAGCTTATTGTTAGGAGGGACAGTATTATGATAGACAAGATTGTAGCCCAATTAGACCAATCTCTAAGACAGCAGGGGTGTTTATGTTAATCTAGAAATCTCTTGGGCTTGTACTACAGCAGAGCTTGGAACTGTTACTTGTTGGGACTACAACTCCCAAAGAAATCTCCCAGCTAGCATGGTCAGCCAGTAGACATGTTGGCTGGGGCTACTGGTGGCTGAAATCCACAAAACTAATTTTTTTTTCCAGCTCTGGACTTCCAATATGATAAAGACCTTCCTTCTAGGAGTCAACCACATACAAATACACATGTATCAATATCAGGAGATCTTATTTCCAGGTTTCGACCCTTTCTCCAACTGGGAGTGAGTAGACGAAGCAGACAGATTTTATTTCATACTAGTGTGTATACCCAGCATTGCCTGGAATTTTATTTTCTCATATGAGGTCTAAACAGCTGGACCTCCCAGCCCCTTCAAGAAGCACTTCAAGATCCTGTGTCTCTAATTCCCCAAACTGTCTTGTCCATTACCTGTAACTTTTCCCCATATTCTCCAATTCAAT
Organism: Cyclura pinguis; assembly: GCA_030412105.1. Taxonomy (NCBI): domain Eukaryota; kingdom Metazoa; phylum Chordata; class Lepidosauria; order Squamata; family Iguanidae; genus Cyclura; species Cyclura pinguis. The sequence continues at coordinate 40,109,192 of CM059603.1, forward strand.
CTGTATTCAGAGTTATTAACATACAGAAGTGGGGTTCCTGAGGGAATACGCTGCCCTCCTTCTTGCTGCTAGGCCTCATCCCCATAGCAACTGGCCTATTCAAGGCAGGCACATTTGACTGTGGCCCAAGACCCCTCTGGCTGAGAATTCTAAAGGCCCCTCCCTAAAATGCAAACCCCAGGATTTCATAGAATTGTCTTAGGCAACCGATATATGAGATCTTCACCTGACACAGCCAATCATATGAGGTCTCCACCTGACACAGACAAACAGACAAACTTTGACTTTTATATATTAGATTATGCTAAAAGCCAACTCAGTGTAGGTAGATAAGTTAGATAAGAGATCAGGCTCACATCCTCACTAACCCATGAAGCTCACAGGATGATCTTGGGCCAGTCATTACCTTTCAGCTAAGCCTACTTAACAGGTGATATTAGGAGTATAAAAGACTCAAAATGTACATCATCTTGAATTTCTTGGAGGAACAGCAGCATAGAAGGACACTTTTTTTGGTAGGCCCACTTAAAGTAGCTTGCAATTTCAGAGAAAAACAGCAGTTTGTGAGTGTTTCTCTATGCTACTTAATGCACTGAAAATCTATGTATTGTTGCTATTCTGTTAATGATGGGAGTGCACTTGAAGCACAGAGCAGAGTTTGTAAATGTTTCTCTACTGTTGTTCCGTTTAAAGCACAATTGATTAAACACCAGATATGATTATTCTTGACTCATGTTATCAGCTGTGTCTGGTGACAGATTCAGCTTCCATTGTTAGTATTTATCAGTTGAGTTCACTGGGAGCTGGATCCAAGTTTCTATTCATGCTTGTCAGATGGAGATTTTATTTTTGATTTGATTGTTGTTCTGGTTTCCCTCATTTCTGGTTTCACCACATTTAAGGGGGAAGAAATCCATATAGTGGATTGTAGTATTTAATTACTTAGTGCCTCAGTCTTCATTCCATAGTGGGAAGAGGGCAGTGGACGAGTGACAGAATGATGGGTTTATTGCTCAGGTAAATGTTAAACTACCTTTCCGTGGCAGTTTGTAACTTGTGATATCATTTTGCTTCCACTTACAATGAATTTTTTATTTAAAAGATTCCAAATTGTTATGTTCCTTAAACTGCATAAATCTGTTGGATTTTCCCTCTGATTTTCTATATATAACAAACAAATGTTTCTCTTCAGTTACTTTTTTCTCTATCCTTGAGGTTGCATGTTGCTTTCAAAATGTATCTCTAATCTCTCCCTAATCCTTTTATCTTTTTCTTTCCCTCTTCTTCCTGCCATGAAAAAAAAAAAGCACTTTCTCCCTGCAAAAGACTCCTGTGCCTATAGGTGCTTCCGTGAGATCAGTGTATTGGACAGCAAAAATACATTTGCTTCCAACGTGGCCACTTAGGAGTTCCTATATGCTAGTTTATATGTTGGTGCAACTAATAATACCATAGTTAAGAGGAGGGTGGTATACAGAGGCTCAGTGGTCACAGGCAACTTCAAGGTTTGTGTTGTTCTAATGTTTCTTTATCTTTAAACCAACCTGGCCAGGACAGCACTTACAGAGGATGTTTTTACACAGACAGCTTGCTGCCCTATCACCAAGTGAACAAATCAGATCTTGGAGATGCTTGGACAGAGAAGCTCCATGGGCAGTTGGATTAATGGATCATCATGACTCTGCCTCCCTGCCCATTGGATCTATCCTGTTGCTGATGCACACAGCAACTTGGTGGGCTCAGCAGGATCAAATTACTCCATCTGCCCTCCCGTCACCAATCTTGAACCAGCCAGGGTCTATCATATATGACGTATCAGTTTGTTCGTCCAGAGACAAATTCTGGGCATACCATCCAGCTGGACTGGCTTGACAGAGACATTCTGAATTAATCTTCTGTCTTCTCATTTAATCTTCTGTCGGTATAGATGGCCAGGGGGCAGTCAAGCGGTTCGTGCTCCAAGATAGCCCTTAGAGCTTCTACTTCCGCCGCTTGGCTGGAGTGTGGCTGGGCTTTCCCCTGTAGGTGTAGGAGTCTGTGACTCGGATCGCTCCATAACCTGTCTGTGGGCTGCCGTCCACGTGCATGGATGATCCGTCACAGAACCAACAGACAAAGCCCTGTAACTGAGCTTCCTCAAGGGAGGCTCCCCATTCCACTGGCCATTGACTATTATGCAATGGTGGTAATGGACACACATGCGTGGCTTTGGTCACAACTAGACCATAGGGAGCTGGTGGGTCCTGTGGTTGCTCCTGAAAATCCACCCCACGTGACACCAAGGAAATAGTCCATTTGGCAATCCGGGCGTTGGCCACTTGTCCATTCTGGACTTTTCCGGAAAGGATGTACTTAAGAGGTGTGGGGGGGGGGTCTGGACAATCACACGGGCGCCTCCAATCATAAACTCCCAGTGTGTTAGAGCCCAGACTAATGCAAGGCAAGTCTTCTCGCAGGGCGTAAATTTGGTCTCGTGTGGGTCCAAATTCCTGGAGGTGTATGCTATCACACGCTGAGTGCCGTTAAGATGTTGGGACAGAACTGTTCCTATACTCCTATCCGAGGTGGCTAGTTGTATAAGGAACGGCTTAGCCATATTCGGGTGCGCAAGAGCTGGTGCCTTCATCAAGTCCTCCTTAAGCTGAGTGAATGCCTGCTGTTGTGCCGGTCCCCATTCCCACTGGGCATTCTTCTTCAATAGGGCATATAGAAGCCTTGCCTTGGCGGCGAAGGATTCTATAAAATCCCTAGAAAAGTTGAATGTTCCCAGAAGAGAACGTAGGCAGTGCACGTCAGTGGGGGCTGGTAACTTCGTGATCACTTCTACCCGCTGTGCATCGGGAGTGCGACCTTCGGTGCCTAGACAAAGCCCTAGGTACTTCACCTCACTGGACACCAATTGGGCTTTTTCTCGGTTGGCCTTAAAGCCGGTGTCCCGATTCCTAACACCTCATGGGTGATTTCCCTGGTCTTTTCCTCCGAATTGGAATGAATCAAGATATCATCCACGCAGGACAAGATGTGAGACCTTTAAGCTGGCTGCAGCTTGTTCCACATCTTGACCACGTGGGCATGGCAAATGCTCGGGCTGGAATGGAAGCCCTGGGGCGTATGTTTAAACACATACTGTTGCCCCCGGAACGTGAAGGCAAATTTGTACCAACACACCTCGTGCAACGGGATCGAATGAAATGCATTCACCAAGTCCAAAACACTGTAATATTTGGCTCCTGCCGCAATGGCGGACAGGATCTCATTATATTTAGCCACGACTGGCGCCATGGAAGGGGTGACGGAGTTCAAAGCTCTGAAATCTACTGTTATCCGCCACGTTTTGCCGTCAGATTTCAGCACTGGCCAGAAGGGCACATTGCAGATGGACTGCATAGGGGTGACTACGTCCCACTTGACGAGTCCCTCAATAGTTTTTCCTATGCCTTCCTCTGCTTCTGCTGGGTATTTGTATTGTTTTTGAGGCGGGGGATCCTGGCCTTCAATCAAGACACAGGATCCTTTTACAGTCCCACACTCTATTTTGTCTTTTATCCAGACCTCTGGGAAAGCCTTCACCCATGGGTTGCTGGTCACACAGTGCACAGGGGCAGGAGCTTTAATGGCGGCACAACGGTGCACAGCTGAAATCTCTAGGTCCCTGATCTAGCTGCCATAGGAACCCGTTCGCATAATCAATCGTGAGCTTGTTTTCCCGGAAGAAGCCGATGCCCAAAAGGCCGTCGTCCTCTCCCCGGTTCTTGCACGCCCACAACTGGAAATGGAACGTGTCTATGGACATTGGTATGCCTGTCCAAGCTTGAGCTTGGTGACCCCCCCCCCGCCATATCCAGATAACTGGACATGTTCGGGCGTGGGTTCACCATGCCAGACTAGTTTGGGGTGCAGCACGTTCACTGCTGCACCCGAGTCTACAAGAAAGGTGGCAGGAGTCTTATCCCTCTTGGTCCCTATGCCTGCCTTCACCCAGAACCTTCCCCACTTGTCCGGCTTCAGTCTAGCCACAACATTGCAGGGAAGCTTCCTGGACCAAGGGCACCCCTATTCTTGCAGATCCAGGTTAGGGTAGTATCCAGCCGGAGGGGGGCCATTGGTCACGGCCTGGACCGGCTGTTTACCGCCCGTCTGGAGCTGCTTCTTCAGGGCCTCAATTAGTTCGGACGTGGGGCATTTGTCAAACTGGCTCATGTCCAGTCCGAACCTACATAACATGCCCCAAAGGTGTACTCGATCTGAGGAGTACATTTGGGCAGTTGGGTCGTAGCCTCCAGACGTCTTCCTAGGAGCATTCAAGTCTGGGGACTGTTTTGGGACAGCAGGCGGAGGCACGGAATTCCCTGCCCTGCCGGGCTGGCCTCGGGAGTCCCTAGCCTGCCAGCGCTGGCTGTCCTGTCTCGGATTGGGGCAAGAATTCCAGTTCCCCTTCGGGACGGAATTTGGCGCCGTCTTACGATGTTGGGAATGGGGCCCATAGTTCAAGTACATTACCTCGGCTATGGGTTCCCAGTTCCCGGGTTCCCTTCTGTTTGGCTTGGTGGGAGGTTTGAGGGATCCTGCCTCATGGAGCAGGTCGGAGACCTGCTGGAGGTTGTTCCCAAATTCCTCCCAGTTGGTGGTGGCCGGATCCACCAAACAGAGAGCCATTTTCATCTCGTGATTAAGACCTCCATAAAGAAGTATCTTAAATTCGAGATGGTTGAAGTCATATCCATGGGGCGTCAACGGGACCTTTTTGGCCAGAATGGTGAGGAGCTGCTTCCGTGCCACGTAAGCCTCAGGGTTCTCACGAGGACCCTGCTGCTCCATGATGTAGAGCACGCTCGAACTCTGTCCGGGCCACAAAATCCTAATGACCTCCCTCATCCAGTCGTGGGCCTTGAGCCTAACCAGGCCTCGAGCCGCCACGGCCAATTCAAGAGTCGGGAGCTTGGAGGGGGGCATACAAAGCCGAGCCAGCTGGGTCAGGTCTTTGCCGTTGGCCGTGGGATGGGAATGTATGACTGCATTTAGCCACATTATTCCCATTGATCTATTCAATGGACCCAACTGGTCCGCTATCGCTTTTGCTTCAGTGGCTCGCCAGGGGACCCTAGTCTCGGTGACCTGCATCTCCTGGGTCTCTGCCCTTTCTGAACTGCCTTCACCAAGGGGGGTGGTCCGCCTAGTCATGGACAGTGTCTCTACTGGTTTGACTGGGACCTTAGGGTCACTCCAGTCGGGATTGTGGGGAAGGGTTGCCCGAGCATCCTCTGGCAGTGGTTCCCCTGAAAAGTCCTCAGCAAACGTTGAGAGCAGCTCTGGGCACACAGCCAAAATTAGGGCTTTGCACGTTTGGAGCTGGCTCTCCAGCGCTGCAATCTGTTGGTGGCAAGCTACATGGCTCACAGTCTCCTGCTGCTCCTTCACTTGCCCTACCATAAACTTGGCTGCAGACCTGGCGTGGGCAAGCTCAGCCTCTAAGGCATGGGCTCGTTCCTCCCAAGTCTGAGCCAGCAAGGTGGCATCATTTAGCTTTTGTGAGGAGGCCTGCGCGACGGACACGAACGTTACTTTGTCCATGCACAGTGCCTCCATCTCGGCCTGAAGCCGGGCATTCTCCTTCTCCATCTGTGCTAGTTTCTCTCTGGCGTCTACCAGGGCTTTTGGGCATCTCTGGCAGTCAGCCAAAGTCCCCAAGCTGCCAAAGCATCCTTAGATGGCCCAAATGGGTTCTTTGACTGGTGTGCCTGAGCGTACACCTCCCTTAACGTGGCAAAGGGGTCTGTCATCTGGAAGCTAGACTCCTTCCAGGGACATTTCCCTTTGCCCAACACCCACTTCTCTAACTTTCCTCGGACCTCCCTCTCTAGCATGAGGTCCTTAACTGCAACCTTGCTCTCAGCCATTCCTACACTACAAACTACCAAACCAAAAGTGGGACCAGGACCTGAAGTAGGGTAGGACCTAGGTAGGGTCACCTAGACCCCTGGGGGATTACAGGGAGACGAACTCTGAGGAACTTCGCTAGGAAAGACGGATGGGAACCTATCTCCAGCCTGCCCAAACAAAGTCACTTTTGTACACCTAAGCCCGGCCTTCCACCTCGACAGCTTAGGGACAAAAGGACGAGGTAACGGTTTGGGGACAGGGAGGTCACCTAGACGCAAAGGGACCCTCAGGATACTCCGCCTACCTGAAGGGGGGAAACGAACACTCTGGAACTTACTACGCCGCCTGGCCAAGCAGCGGGGGGAAAGGGATGGGAAACTAAACCAAAACCGTTTCTAACAGTTTTTCGGGTGAGGGGCGCCTACCTCTACCTTGGGACAAACTTCTTGAAACCCTAAACAAGTAGGGATGCACCTGAAATTTAAACAGCCAGGACACACCCGCACTTTCAAAACTATCAATGGGACGCACCCGTGTTTCTCACTAAAGGACGGGACGCACCCGTGTACTACTCTGGGGGGAATTTCTTCCCTAAGTGCTATTGCCTTGCCGCTATGGTGTTGGATGGATGTGGACTGTTCCTAATGTATCTCTACACACTTCGGATCCCAGCCTGCAATAGACCCCAAGTTAGGGAGGTACTTCCCAGGACAGCTTGTGCACACCCCTTGCTATCGGTCAATGATTCACTGCCCAAGGGCCAGCAGTGACCACGCCGGGGCGGCTGACATACACAAACCAAGCAAGAAAGGGGGACAGATTCCCAACCCGATAGAGTAGCTCCTAGAGCTCAAGCACACAGATTTCACACACATGCACGTGTTCCTGCCTACCAGAAGCTCTAGCGACTTGACCGGCTGTCTGTACCAACCTGATTTGAGAAGGTTCGCGACTCCTACTCAAATTAGGGGTACAGGGGCTGCCCGTGTTACTCCACCACTCTGTTACCCTGATTTCTGGGGTGCCGAGAGGGACACCTAAATGTGCTCTCAATTATGTAAGTTGGGGAAATTAGCCAAGAGCACAGGCTAGCAATATGAGAGGCAGGGTAACGTAGCAAGATCTTGAACCCTATGTTTACGGGGTCAGGCCGAGTCAAGGAGCACACAGAAGTTGAAATAATAAATATTGTTTTATTAAAACACAATCAACAGTGTATGCAGCACACTCACACAGATAACTAAAGAAATAAAGGTTGGAGTGGGATAGAGGGATTTTTAGAAGAGTTGTTGGTTTGAGTGATACTTCACCTGTCCTGAAGCCCAGTTGGAAACAGAGAAGCTGGGGAGCGTGGATCTCAGCACGTGGAGCTGAGGGGAAGGCTCACTGGACAAAGCAACAGCAAGGCAGGATGGAAGCCAAGAGCGATCCAAGGAAGCGCTCAAAGTCAGAGGTTTTTATAAGGAGAATTGTGACCGTAGGCGAGTTCACACTTGGGGAAAACAATGAGTTTGGGGCTGGAGACAAAGCCTCCGAAAGGTCAGAATTTGAAAGATTGAGTTATAGCCAAGTTGTCAATAGGACAGCCAGTATGCAAACATGGAGTACTTGAGCGTTGTATAGTCAGATCATCAAGCTGCCAGCGCGGGGCAGAGAATATTTTGAAAGTTGCGTGCATACCTAATTGAGGTACTTGCCTTGAGGTCTCCTAAAGCTGCGAGTCGGCTATTTCTGGCCTGCCTGTATTGTGTTGGAATATTACGGTGATTATCGGCCGAGCCTGTGTGCGTGCTTGTCTGGGGGCCTCGCAAGCACATGGAGGGGAATGGGTATGTGAGGGCGAATTATTGATATCAAGAGATATCTTTATATCCCACAAGCTCAGGCTAACCAGGGCAGTAACACAACCGCAGCCTCTGCTACTCTCACTAGTAACATTTGGCATCTTGACTGTACTCTGACACTGCTTGGCCACACATCTCAGTATTTGTCCCCTTTGCTGCTGCAGAATTAAGCAGCAGCATTTTATGACCTACTGGATCTCAACTAAGGTAGTCAGGAGTGTGACCAGCTCATGATAAACCAGAAAGGTGATCAAGACGTCTTCTCTCTTTTCTCCTACACTGGCCTAATCCACAACCATCATCATAAACCTGCCAGTTAAAACTGAAATAGTGGCATCCCTACTTGTCTCCCCCCTCCAAATATTTTCTCGACCCAGGAAAAAAGAAACACTGCAGAAAGCTCTAACAGTTGATGATTTCAATAGCAGATCCAATGAATCATAAATGCAGCTATTCTGACCTGATTGGGGAAGGGGTAGGTGATCCCCATCTGTCTCACTCAGCTTCATTAATCAACCTCCTTCTAGTCACTCCCTACCAGAGCTTCAAAGAAATGAGGATTCTGGGAGTCCTAATTCAAAAAGTAACTTTTCCAAGGCTCTGCCCTTTATGTTCACCATCAGGCCTCTCTCCAAATTTTTGCCAGAGCCTATGAAGTTTGGTAATGATACTGATCAAGGTAATTGACTCATCTGTGGTCATATTATCTATTATGACTGATCTCTAAGGGGGAGAACCTTCTCAGGTCTTCTCCTTGAACTCATAGCTCATGAGGACCAAGCAAGACATGATAGTAACAGTGTCTTTGCAATTAATATGCACACACTTGAAAAAAAATTAATAGTACCAGCTGATAACTATTGGGATCACAGCAGGTGAGATGAGAACGTTCTTCTGTCCCAACAGCAGTCCTACTGCAAATTGCTGCTCTGAAGCTGCTGTTTGCATTAACAGGAAAGCCGCCCCGCATCACTGAAAATAAATTTTTGCATGTATGAGAGACCAGATTCAGTCTGTAGCATCACTAGTTAAAATAATCTTGAGGTGCAGGACCCATGCCTGAGAAATAATATCAGGCTGGATGTACCAGGAATCCAATAAAAAGACTGCTTCATTTAACCAATTGTCATCTCATTCTTTTCCAGAACAGGACTGGTAGAAAGCCACTGAGTTAAATTAGGTATCTCTGATTAAGATCTTCCCTTTTATTTCCAGACCATCACAGCTTCATAGGAACAATGCATATTCACAAAATTTAAAACTCTGTAATATATTACAGACTAGATACAATAACCCCAAAGGGCCGTTTTGTTTTTTAATTTTTAATTTGGAGACCTTCTTTTACAACAGCCCTATAAAACTGATCAAGCTGATCTTTCACGTTTTATAGGCTACAAAGGAAGGCTAAGATGTATGTCTTAAAAGTTACCCTGCTAGTAAGTCCATAGCTGTCCAGGGAGTTGTGATTTCAGTTCTAACGCACTTAGCTGCAGGAAGACACAAGCAGGAAAGAAGCAAATATTTAGACCTACCAATGTTCACAGTCATTTCCGGGATTCCTTGAATGTAATACATGGATAATACTATAGTACTGAGTGGCAGAGAGCCTATAGAAGTACTCTGGTGGAATTATGATCAAGGGCTCTATAACAGTGGTTCTTAACCTTTTCTTTATTGGGGACCTCCTATAAATATGATTTGTTGCCAGGGTCCCCAAGACTTAACTCAATATGTAAATATTTAAATTTAGTTTTAAATGTTCAGATATTTATTTAGATATCCAAATATTTATGTATGTATTTCTTTGTTTATGGCTTCTCGAGGCTAGGATTTAAATCCCCATTCAGACACTGGGTAACTTTGGGCAAATCATACTCACTCATCCTCAGAGGAAAGGAAAAGCAAACCCCCTTTGAACAAATCTTGCAAAAAAAAATCCCTTGAGTTAGATTCACCTTAGGGTTGCCATAAGTGACTTGAAGGCACACAGCAACAAAGCGCTGCTGACTTGTGGAGGTTCTGTTTAGCCATCATGTCCCTCTCCTTGGTAAACTTATGGTGATCCTAAGATGAACTGGTCATGTGTGTTTACTTGGCAAGATTTGTTACCTTTGCCTTTTTCTGAGGCTGAGAGAATCTGACTTGCCTTAGGTCACCCAGTGGGTTTCCATGGCTGAATGGGGACTAGAGTCATTGTTTGGATGTGTGCACATGCCTGCTGCCCTTTCATCAGGGATGTTTTGGGGGGGAGGGGCGGTGCGTGGCAGATGCCAAAACTGCTCACTTGCTTGCAAATGAGGGAGCAGTTTAGGGGTGTATACATGCCTGCTGCCATATCCGTAGACACTCACATCCCTGCTGCCCCATTCTTGATGAAAGGGACATGCCAGTAGGCATGTGCATGTACCTAGACTGCCCCCTAGTTTGCAAAAGATGGAGCAGTTTTAGCACACATGCACGCGCACACACATATACTCCCATGTCCCTGTTGTGATAACTGACGCCCCTGTCAGAACTGCTGATGACGAGCAGCAGCTGTTGGTCCCTGTTGCCCAGGGTGGAGATGATGAGCAGCAGCTGTTGGTCCCTGTGGCTCTGGCTGGAGATGAGTCCTGCAGCTCAAGAGCTCCCCCTGCTGTCATGGACCAAGCCGGCACGGACGTCCCTCTGCCTGCTCCTTTGGAGCAACAGGGATCTGATTCTGAAGAGGCTCTGGAGCCTGGTTCAATAAGCCCCCAATCAAGGCAGAGACTCAAGAGGGCTGTGCAAAGGGAGGCTTCCTTGGCTAAGTTTAAGAAGCAGTGACCGGACACACCTGTGCCTGGGGCTATATAACTGCCTGCCTGGAAGCTTCCCTTTGCTTGTGGCAAACTTCTTACAAGCCCTTCTCTTGCCTGTACCTTGCTCCTAGCACCTGGTTCCTGATACCTTGAATTGATCTCTGGACTCTTGACCCTTGGCTTTGGAACTCTGACTATGGCTTTGCTTGGTGCTCTGGTAAATGAACTTCCTTGAGTAAGTGCTTGCTTGTCTCCTCCTGGCTGGACTTTGCTGGCTCTCCCACTCTCTTCTCTGGGCTGGCTTGCTGCCCTGGTCTCTGACTTTGACATCTGTTACTGTCCCTGCTGTTGATATCTCATAGCAGGGCTTTACAGACCCCCACTGAAGGCTTTGCTGGCCCCAAGGTAAGAACCATTGCTCTATCACATTATACTGTTATAGTGCTGTAATTTCACTTTATTCCATTTTAACTGCCACAGCAGTATTCTGTGAAATTTTGGATGTGTAGTTTAGTGAGGCGCAAGAGCTCCCACAAAACTGCAAATCCCAGGATTCCATAGGAATCCATAGGCAACAGATGTTACTCTGAGTCAGATTAGTTGTAAAGATGCTGGGGTAAATTCCTACCTAGAATTATTGTTATTGACTGCTGTCAAGTTGACTTTGATTTATAACAATCCTATGAATGAGAGACTTCCAGGTCACCTTATCATCAATCTCCCTGCTCAGATGTTGCAGATTCAGGAATATGTCTTCCTTGATTGGGCCTAATCCATCTGTAATGCAGTCTTCTTCTTTTCCTACTGCCTTGTACCTTGGCAAGCATTATTCTACCTGGAATAGACCCACTAAAATTAGTGGGACTGAAATTAGTTATAACTAACAAACTACATCATTTTAGTGGGTATAGCCTAACACTGCATTTACCTGTTGTCATAATTTGAATGAGAGGAAAGAAATTAGAAGAAATAGGGGAAAATATCTGTCTCCAAATCTAGTAAATTCTTTCATACCCTCCAACTGTCCCAGTTTGGCAGGGAAAGTTCTAATTAATCCTCTCTTGTCCACTTTCTCAGCTGCTTTTAAAATGTCCAGATTTTTCTCTTCTCTTCCTACTTTACAGTTTTGTCTTCAGCTTATTTCAGTTGCTGCAAATGTAGTTCAAAGTGGAGGAGAGAAGAGGAGGGGGGAAGAGTCTTGCTCTTCCTGGTAGACACACAAAAGCTTGTGTGTGTGTGTCCTCATTAAACAATCGTTGCCATCTTGATCACATTCTGATGTTGCTCGGCCACATACACTCCAGTTTTCAAATATGAAATGTTGGGAAGTATGTTATTTCATTCAATATGAAGAATAGGGAATTTCATTTCCTCATATCCCACAAATATTTCATTATCACACTGAAAACCACAAAATGGTTAAGGTCTAGGGAGAGTGGTGCTGAGGTCAAAGGCTGGGCAAGTTGTAGGAGCAGAAGCATTTTTTTTTTTTTTTTGCTTATAAAATATTATGGTCTACAAAATACGTTGGGTCATTCTGAAACATGCTTGGCAGATTGTAACAGAGATGAGGAGCTCCTTTTGCCAATAGTACTGACTTGTTTAAAAGTGGAGAGATTTACTTCCATCTATCTATGCATTTGTATAGTTTGATATGTTTATTTTTATTGGTTTTAAGCAAACAGGCTCGGACTGTGAAAGCTGGCATGTAAACATAAAAACCAAATATAAATAAATTCTTAATACCAAGGATAGGTGTAATTTGAGCATAGATTCCTATGGTGTATGTGTATGTATAGATTTTTATTGTATATGTGTGTTTCAGAAGTAGTTTTGCCCATCCCATACTCTGAAATATGGCCTGTAGCATCTGGTATTCATTGGCAGTCTCCCATCCAAGTGCTAACTAGCATTGACTCTCCTTACCTTCCAAGATCAGATGGGATCTGGTGCTTTTAGTGTATTTAGGCCATCATGGTGGTATTTGATATTGTGGTCTGAAGTTGTTGCTCTGTATATGCCTGAGGAGGAAACCTCTCTCTTCCTTTCTCCCATTTCTGTACTAACAAGTCCTTCATCACTTGCCTTTAATTTGTGTTTCTAAGGTACCTTCTGTCCCATTTGGCATGATCATGGCTGCTTCAGCAGTTGAGGATGAGACAATGAATACAATGAGGTTGAGATTAGAAATAAAGCAGTGTAGCTTTTTTTGTTCTTTCAGGAAACAAAGGAATCACTGTTTTTAACCTATGTACCAGTGAATAAGAAGAGGAAAGAAGAGAAATATATTCCACAATAGGAAGGTTATTGCTTCTTTCCTTTTTTTTGTGTGTATACTCTATAATTAAAATCCAGAATAGAGCTCAGTTGGATGTGAGGATGGGCAGGGTTGGGTTACTCACTTCAAAAATGTTCAGTCCTGAAATAAAATTCTCCCTCACTCTCTTTTTTTCTCATGTGGATTTATTTCCATTTAATTGTTCTTTAGCACCTTTTTCATTTTTCTCCTTTTTCTTCCCTTTCTATTTTCTTTGAGTCTGCCCCTTTCGCCCTTGTCTAGTAACTGATGGATGGGTTCATATTCACAGCATAAAATAAAATTTACAAAGGCTTGCTCTTTCCATTGGTCTATTAAGAGCCAGTGTAGGGTAGTGGTTTGAATGCTGGGCTACAACTCTGGAGACCAGCATTTGAATCCCTTGGCAGCCATGGAACCCCATTGGATGACCTTGGACAGGTCACACACACTCAGCCTCAAAGGAAGGCAAAGGCAAACCCCCTCTAAACAAATCTTGCCAAGAAAACCATGTGATAGGCTCACTTTAGGATTGCCATAGATGAAGGATGACTTGAAGGCACGCAATGACAACAGCACAACGATCAGAGACAAAATAATCTGAACAAAGTAGGGGTGTTTGCATGATATGTTTTTCCAAAGCATTTTATTTCCGTTAAAGTATTCATTGCATTTATATCTCATTCTTCCTCTGAATAGCTCAGAGAAGCTTACACAGAGTTCACAGGGAATTTCTAGTCCAGGAAGCTAACGGAGTTGCATTACCTACACTTGATTTGCCTCAAACAGAAGTCTTTGTTTTATGAATTGAGACGCTTTTCTGAGTCTTTGCCAACAGTTTCCCCAAAGCTTGGGAAAGTTACTTATTGAACCACAGCTCCCCAAATTTCTAGCGACTATGGCCATTGTGGGCCCTGCTGGTTCAGAGGTAATGGGAGCAATAGTCCAAAAGAGTAACTTTTCTGAGATTAGCATTTTATTAAGATTAATCCAATGGTACCTTTTTTGAATATTTGATTAGCCTCTCCCCCCCCCCATTAATTAGTTTTAGTTACCCAGTGGTAGTGAAATATGCTGTGCTATCTCTGGGTCTTACTCTATATAACCTGTTTGAAGCTGATTTTGTTTGATGTCTTTGGCATGCTGCCATTCTTGTGAGAAATCCCATATACTGTTGAGATACACCAAGACTGTGGTTCACTTTCTTACATTGAAACCCTACTTCCAGTACCAGCAGACAAGAAACCCCTTTCCTTCTTCACAGAATAATAGTGCCACGCTGTTCTGCTTTGGTCAGACTTCATCTGAAATATTGTGTCCAGGTCTGGGCACCACAGTACAAGAAGGATATTGATAAGCTGGAATATGTCTAGAGCAGGGTGTTCAAGATGATAATATTTCTGAAAATCAGGCCCTATATGGAATAGCTTAGGGAGATGGACTTGTTTAGCTTGGATGAAGGAAGACTGAGATGTGATATGATAGCCATCTTTAAAGACTATATTTGCCAGAGTATAAGACACACCAGCATATAAGACACACCCCATTTTCAAAGGTTATTTTTTGGGGAAAAAATATTTTAGTACTGGTAAAAGGCTTCCTCTATACCCTCTTTCCTTCCATTTCGCTTTGGTGGGAGTTCTCCCTACCAAGCCAAAATGTATAGGAAAGAGAGGGGGAGCTCTAGGGAAGCCTTGAGCAAGCATTCCTTTCACTCCCTAGACCTTCCCCTTCCATTCCTATGCATTTTGCCTTGGCATGGACAACTCTCACTGAAGCAAAACAGAAGGGAAGCAGGGTGGGGGAAGCCTTGCCCAACTGCTCCTTTTGCCCGCTAGACTTCCCTCTCCCTTCCCTATGGATAAGCAAAATGCAAAGGAAAGGAAGGAGGGGGTATAGGGGATGAAAGCAGTGCTGGTACAGGGCTTTCCTATACCTTCCCCTCCCTTTCCTGTACATTTCCTTGGTGGTTCTCCCCTCCAAGGCAAAACAGAAGGGAAGAGGGGGTGGGGGAAGCCTCATGGAAGTCCTCCTTTTACTTCCTCCCTTTCCTATGCATTTTGCCTTGGCGTGGAGGTGGGATAGAAAGGAGGGCTCACAATGATGCGCCCAGTGTATAAGACGCACCCCATTTTCGAAGGCTATTTTGGGGGGGGAAGTGTGACTTATACACCGGCAAATACGGTATTTGAAGGGATGTCATGCAGAAGATGGAGCAAGCTTGTTTTCTCCTGTTCCAAGATTAAAATACAAGCAATGGGTTCAAATTACAAATCAATCAATAAAATAAACTAAAATAAAAATATAAAAATAAAAAATCCACCTAAATGTTAGGAAGAACCTCTTAATGGTAAGAGCTGTTCAACAGTAGAATGGACTGAGTTGGACGGTAATGCACTTTCCTTCTTTGGAGATATTTGAACAGATGGTTGATAGCCATCTCTTAGGAGTACTTTATCTTTGGATCTTGCATGGCAGGGGGTTGGACTAGAGGACCTGTGTGGTCTCTTCGAATTCTATAATTCTAATATGAGAAGAAGAAAAGAAGGGAGTTATACTAGAACAAGGTATGGAGATCACGTCTTTTTCTAGAGGGGAACTGCTTTGCCTGTTGACTTCCAGGAGCAGCAATTCTCATTTTTGACCACAGCCTTCTCATTTTTGGATGGTGAGGCCCAAGGGCCGCAAAACTGGCATTGCCCAGCATAGGCAACCTGTGGCCTGCATAATTTCCATCTCTGCTATACAGGAGAGTTGCTGGTAAAAAGTTACTCAGGGACTATGACAGGCCTGGGACCAGAGATGGGAAGACTTACTTATGAGGACTAAATGCACAGAATCCCCCAGCTAACTTGGCCAAATGTGCACGAAAAAATAACTTGTGTAAACTGTGCCTTAGACTACTAACACAGCCATGTAGTTGTGTGAAGTGTCAGAAACGTGTCAGTATGTTCTTCTCATACCAAAAATAGGCTGTGGGGGTATAATTGACATGGATGTCAAAATGGATGAATGACTCGTTATCCTATAGTGACATCATCATGCCCACCAGCATGTTGAAACTGTTAGGTTAATTGGTCTCCAACACCTACTTCTGGCAGCCTAAATACCCCCCCCCCCCCAATGAATGTGCTGCAACCTACAATAAGTCAGAAGCAGACATTAGGGAATGACTTTGCTGTATGTGTCTCTCTGTGTCTCTCTCTGTGTATAAATAGGGAAGGCAGCTGATGCAAAGCAGTTAATCTTAACTAAAAATTTTGTCAAAAATAAATAAACCAAGAATATTCTTAGGCCCTTTCTGCAGGACGCTTTTGCGCGTCGTCCCATCGTAATTCAGGCAGCGCCTCTGCCGAGATGGGAATGTGTCCACAGTGTTCCTCTCTGCACCCAACCAGCTGCCTGCGGAAGGGAGCATATTTAAGTCTTTTACTCCAAGTCTCTAGTCAAGTCTCAAGTCTCTACCTTCAAATCTCAAGTCCTTGAAGGTACTTTCAAGTCAAGTCTCAAGTCTGGAAATCAATTTTATACCACAACCAAAGTTCCAGAATTATTGGACAGAGCCAAATAAAGACAGTTTTAACAATTTAAGCAGAGTCGGGCCTCCACATTTGTGATTTTGCCATCTGCAGCTTCAAAAGTGGGGAATAGGATCCTTCTTATTCCCTACTACTGAAGCTTCAAAAGCTTTAGAAGGAAGAATCCTTCCTTCTCAGGTCTGTTGCCTAACACATTTGCTGTTCCCTTCTGAGAAATGCACCCTGCACTCTGGGAGTGAGTCTTGCCTTCTGCTCTTAGGAAAAGTTTTAGAAGGCTCCTTGAATATGCAGCAGGTACAGACTGCTGAGGAGGCCTCAAGCCTGCCTTAAGCCCATTGCCTAACCCATTTGCTATTCCCTTCTGAGAAATGTACCCACATTTTGGGCTTGAGACAGATTGCCATGTGACCACTAGGCAAAAAGAGATGGAGTTGTTGTTCAAAGTCATACGGTTTCTAGATGAATGTATTATATTACTGAACCAAGGGCAGCAAGTCAGTTATTAAAAATATACAAGTCTTGGGTCTAGTCAAGTCAGAGCATCATTTATTGCTTAGTCGAGTCCAAGTTGAGTCACTGAAGTCCTACTTGAGTCCGAGTCTATCGACTCGAGTCTACATCACCGCTTTCTTCCCATGCTGCAGTGGGGAAGAAAGCATGTGATCACACTTCTGGCCCTTCTGCATGGCTGGCTGCAACAGAAGGCTCATGCATTTGGACGTCATTGTCAGAGTTTTTACAACAATGATACAGCCTGTGATTGTGCTGGCTGGTGATGTGAGAAAGGCGGGACTGTGATGGCGTCATGTGGAAGCGTTGTTGCGGTCCATCTCTTCTCGTGTCCCCATGCTGGTACGACGCCATCTTGTGGAAAGGTCCTTAATTTTAAAAATCTCTGAAAAACTGTATCTTCTATAGCTTCTCAACAGTTCTGTCACATCCTGGAAAATACATTTCATTCTCATTTTTACAGAAGTGGCCTACCTCATCAAGTATACCATGTGAACTGACAGTGTTTGTGTGCATGTATGTATAGGTGTATACTCAAGGATTCTGGAACTGTTTTTAAAGTGGGGAGATCTTCAACTCTGACAAACAGGTTTTTATTAATTTTGCCTAAACTGCAAGTATATTTTTACAAAAGGATAAGAACATGGAATGTATTGCACTGAAATTCTTACCACCACCACCCCAAATGAAATAGGTGCCAATCTGATTGCCATGAAAGCAATAGCAAAATAATAAATGAATATTACTAAAGTCAGGATGGCTGTGTTTCGCACACAGTATCAGAAGCAATAAGCCTCTGTGATTAGTTGCTGCAGAGCACAAGATGAAGGGTGCAGTTGCGCACATGTCCTGCTAGTTGGCTACTCATAGACAACTGGTTAGCCACTGTGTGAAACACATGTCGAACTAGATAGTTCCTGCATCTAATGCAGCATGGCTGTTCTTATGATTTTAAACCAGCACAAAGGTTGGGTTCAACAATCTGTGAGGTTCCAAATTTTTGACTTTTTAAAATCTTAAACTCTTTAATTGGAAAAATAACAAATATAAAAGAATATTGTTTATGCAAGACACAGCTTTGGGGAAAATGAGGGCTACTTCCTGGTCTAGGCAAAGAGCAGTAAAAGATAGGACTTCCTTCTTCTTTCTAGCAAAAGGTCCATACATCCTAACTAGAAACAAAAGAAACTGGAGAGGAGGAAAAAGAGGAGGAGGAGTGGTAGGCAAGTAGGCAGCCACCATTATATTTAGTTTCCTTGTTAGTATAAAGCTTCTACACCAGTCATATGTTTGCTGCAGTTCTCTTTTTACACAGAACCTTGGGTGCTATTTGGAATTTGTCCCAATGAAAATCTGCTGCTTAGTTTGGCCATCACTTTGACTAGAGAACAAAGAAGGAGTTTTAGAGAAACTAAAGGCTATGCATAACACATTGATGTGCAATACAGTTGTCCCTATGTTATGTTCAAAAAGTGGGCTTGGGGATTGTTGTGGTGGGAACTATTTATTGTTCAGAACTGTCATTCGCAAGGATGCTTTAGCTGTGGCTTATTGCAGTGGTAGGAGGCTGAATGAATTGATCCTGTGATTCAGACCTGAGCTTTCAGTGTCCCAAAGCTTTAATGTACTGAAGGAAAGTAGCTCCAGATGATATGCAGAGTACAATCAAAAATTACAGGGGAAAAAAACTCTACTTTGTGACTACTGCTTACTCAAAGATTACTTTGGCTCACAGTGCTGCAGTAGACTTTTCTTCTTCAGATTTTTCTGTAGCACACAGAATGAAAATGGGTGCTGAAAGGTCCTGTGTCCCATTCTCCTACTCCAGGAAGTAAGCCCACTTTGGTTTAATGAAACAAATAAAGAGCACTGAGGGTAGAAAGGTCTACCTCCTGGAGTCATTTGGGATCTCTAGCCAGGCCATCTCAACAGCTGTCGTAATTTCTGAGACCATAGGGGAGGGCAAGTTATTTCTCTCATCCATTATCAGCTATGAAGACTCTTACAAGTGCAATGTGTATTTATTCCCTTCATGAATTCAGTGTAGCTTACTCTCAAGTAAGTGTACATATGATAGTTTGCATGTAGCATTTCTTACTTCTAGAAGGGCTATCCATTAAAATAATAGATGTCTTGATGTATATTTTAACATATATCCATATCTGTCTCAGGAGGTCTCATTTGCTCTCTGTCTGTCTATCCGTCTGTCTATCTGTCTATCTATTTATCAATCATCTAATCTGTCAACATCTATTGTAGCTGAGCACTCCACGTAAAATATATTGTGCGTCGTCATTTAGTACAGTTCCAAGTGACAATTCCAAGTGAACTCAACTACATGGGAATATTGGTGACTCCATTTTGTTAGAGCTTTCTGCAGGGAAGAGGGTGGCTCAGCCTTCCCAGCCTTCTCTTGGGGGCACTCAAGACCCGCTGTCCCACTGTTTGGCAGGCCATAGGTATGTTTATCTGTCCATTGTCTTACACATATGTGGATGGACTGAATCATGCATGGTGAGGGAAACTCTAGTAGGAAACTAGTCCAGGAAAGACAATCCTGAACTTCTTGCTGTCTGAGAGACTGACATAAAAATAGATCAAATGTGTCTGAGTTGATAGTTGTGAGCTGGACCTGCTGCTCTCAAAGGAGGCTCCTATAAATAAGTTCCAGATAGCTATGTGCTGCCCAGAGAAATGGCCAGGGTCCTCTGAAACCTTGTAGCAAATCAGAAGTAGAAAAAAAAAATCCCACTAGTTCTAACAAGTCTCCAGTGCCTTTCTAAGCCTGAGAATATATAAATCAAATACATTATCAGGTGCGGAGACTGCAAGGAATCACAAAGAACATCAGGTAAAGAATCAGTTGTCCAGGTTCAGTGTTGCTACAAAGCAGCCAAATCCTTTTCTGAAACACTCATTCGTTCAATATGCTCTTTGTGTTTGCTTTTTCAAGGTACGTACAACCTTCTGGTTGCAATTATAAATAATGTATCTAAGTTTACTAATAACAATTTAACTATCAGAGGCTTAGAAAGAGCAAAGGAATGGCACCTGAAGGCTGAAATCTTTATCTTTAAGTAGACCAAACCTTAACCCACCCTCTTATTTCATTGGTGGGAAATGCACTGTGTGGGATTCTCATGCTGAAGAGATTAGGGGCAGAATTAGAGGAGAATTAGAGTACCAGCAGGAAGAGGCCAGGGTATTGTAGTCTGAACTGCAGTGGATTGTGGAATGGCGTCTGGGTCATTTGCTTTTCCAAAGCTATGGGGCATTGTTCACAGTATTTCATTGACTAAAGCAAGTGAGTAGCAAATCAGTGCAGACGAACTAGGGTTGCCACATTTGCTACTTTATCAAGGACCAGCATCTGTTTGAAGGCATCTTCTATCTGAAGGACTGTCCAATCCAACTCCAATGGACATAAGCCACTTTAGCCTTCAAAGGTCATGATCACCAACACTTTGAATTGTGCATGGAAACAAAGCAGCAATTAGCACAGCTGTTACAGAGCAGGGGCAATACAGTCTCATAACTGACCACCCAACATTGCTAATCCTCACTGCTGCATTTTATGCCACCAAAATGGTGAAGGGTCTAGAAGCCATGCCTTATGAGGAGCAGCTTAGGGAGCTGGGTATGTTTAGTCTGCAGAAGAGAAGGTTAAGAGGGGACATGATCACCATGTTTAAATATTTGAAGGGATGTCATGTTGAGGAGAGAGCAGGCTTGTTTCCTGCTGCTTCAGAGACTAGGACAAGGAGCAATGGATTCAAACTGCAGGAAAAGAAATTCCACTTAAACCTCAGGAAGAACTTCCTGATGGCTGAGCTGTTCGGCACTGGAATATACTGTCTTGGAGCGTGGTAGAGTCTTCTTCATTGGAGGTTTCAGGCAGAGGCTAGATGACCATCTGTCAGGAGTGCTTTGTTGCATGGCAGGGGGTTAGACTGGATGGCCCTAGTGGTCTCTTCCAAATCTATGATTCTATGATTGTATGATTCTATTTATAAATAGCCCCTTGCTGTGCTAATTTAGTGTATAGGTCACTGAGGGATTTGGCAGTGTGTTCTAGTCTGTGTCATTAGGAACAGAAGCCTACAGCGTTTATATGTGCCATGCTGACTCCAGAAACAAGCCCAAATTGAGAACCAGATTCTTCAAGTGAAGAACTACCACATCCCAAACAGGACTGCAGAAGTGATGGGGAGCACATTCTGGCCTCTTCCATCAAGCCAGGGCATGAAGAATTGCTGAGCTGTGTTATATCAGTATATTTATATATTGCCTTCGGATCATTTGATCAAAAGGTGGGATAAGAAAGTCTTCTAAATAAATAATAGCCTCTAGCATGTCACAGTTGAAAATAGGACATTTGCAACACCCTTGTCTCATTTGCATAACAAGTAGAACTGGCAATTTTGCATGCTACCACAAAGCTTCTCATTGTAGACTGGAATCAAACTTGCAACTTCTATTTATTGCCAAAAAAAGGCAGAGGGCTTAGAAAAGTTACTTTTTGGACTTCAGCTCTCACTTTAGCCACTGAGCAATGTTTTCCAGCCACAAGAAGGTTCTAACTTATCTGACATAAATAAGGGGGCGGGGGGGGGTAAGGGGTGGCTAGATAAACCAGACTGTATTTGTTTGCTTCTTTCATCCCCTTCTCTCTTACAGTTTTAATCTAATTTTGTTTTCCCTTTGCTTTGACTCTTATCCTTCCTCCCTCAGGGAATGGGCTTACCTCCATTTTCTCTGGCTGGTTACCTTGTGTTTAATGTCTGCAGACACTCTTATTAAGAGTTCAGCATGTCTTTTTCACATTGGCTTTAACCTTCATCCCAAAAGTTAATGTTATCTGCAAGTGGGCACTTTTATTTATTAATGAGCATACAGGGCTTCATATTGGCTGGATAAATGATACTAACTAATACGAATTCATTAGCCATAATACCCATGTGTAGATAAATCCTTCCCCTTAATTTGTTTTTCTTTCTTCTTTGTTCGTTTTCGCATTAATTTGATTATTTAGCTCCAGCTGTGCCCACATTGTGCTGGGTGTATTCCAGACATAGACAAAGGGCTGATCTCTGCCCCCTTCCCAACAGCTTCTAATCTAAGGAATCAAACAGGCAACAAGTGTGATGCTGGAAGAAACAGGGGAGAAAAATAGATTGTGCTACTAGTGGACAAGACTCTGATTCTCCACACCTTCTGTTCTTCTCCCCTTCCACAAATTTCGCCATTCTTTTTCTTTATCCCTTCTGTCATTTGCTTTTCCTTTCTCTCTCTCTCTCTTCGTTTTTCTAGGGCATGATAATTATAATATAGCCACAAGCTAAAGGCCAGTAGGCTTACTAAAGAACTTATTTTGCAAGAATGTGAGAGATTCAGGTTAATTTCATGCAATGAGGTTTTAAACATTCGTTAATCTTTATGTGGGTGCATGAGGAGTTATGATGATGGACCTGGAAGAAAAAGATGGAGGGATAGCTGTGGTCCAGGCTCATCTATCTTATTCTTTTCCTAGTGCACAAAATACACTCTACTTTTGGCCAAATGATGCATGGCTGGGGAAGACAAGCCAAGGGACAGTGCAAGGTTGCTTGTCTTTTCAGAGAGGCTCCTCTCTTAGCTAGCAGAAGACCATTCTTGCCAAATTGTGGAAGAGAAGTGGCAGTGATAGAGCATCCATCTACTAAATGAGAATAAGGAATTTAGCCTCAAAGGAGTTTGGGCATGTGGTAGATAGGAGGGAGTTGAGGGTTGGCAAGGGATGTCTGTGTGAAGAGTGAGGAGGAAAAAAATTCCCTGCACTTGGTTTATTGACTGACTGTAATTAAGGAATACGTTTCAATTTCTGCAAAGCCATTAAAGTGATTCAATTACTGAGATGCCTTTTGCTGGTAGATGCCAGCTTGGCTAGAAGGGGTAAGATGGGTTGAGACTGGAAAATGGAAGAAGGGAGGAAAGGAAGGAAATTGGGTTTCCACTTTTGAAAGGCAAAACAGTTATTGTTTGGCTGGAAGATGTATTGATTGGTTTGATCCCAAGCTGATCTCCATTTGAAATACATTTCAATGTACATCACGACATGAAGACTCCAAGAGGAAATGTAACTCAGTCAGAAATCCTTCTATAGGAAAGCTGATGGTGGGAATGAGGAGCCAGGTTTGGGATGAACCTAGAATTTTGTCATTGAATGGAATGTGGAAAGCTCACTCCTAACAAATGAAAAATAAATTCTTGACTAGAGTGGTTAAAGGTTGTTTGACAGCATGAAATTGGTCTGGTTAGTACTTGTCATTTTTTGTTTTGTCAGTTGCAAGATAAGGAAAAGGAGAAAATGTACAGAGAAAATTGTTCAAGGTTCACAGGAACTGCACAGCTGAATAAATGTTTTTTTGTTATTCAGGCATCAGGGGGTCTGGGTATATACATAGCTGTGATCAAGCTGTGTAGTATGTAATTGAAATGTTTAAAGTGAATATGCAAATAGCAGAGAATCTTCACTTTTGTGTAAGTGGGGGCAAGTTTTCTGTAACTGTGGGGAAAGTTTGAAGAAAAGCATATGGGAATATTGGGAAACAACTAGGGATGGGACAAATCCAGAATTTTCCGAATCTGGATCCAAATCCCTGGAAGGTTCTGGGAATCCACGAATCTCGCAAATCTCGAATCTTTCAAATTCTTTTTTAAAAAGGTTTAAAGAGCAAAGGAAAGAAGGATAATCTTGGGCAAGACACACTTTCTCAGCCTTAGCAAAAGTCTAGGCAAAGGCAAACCTCCCTCTGAAGAAATCTGGCCAGGACAATTGTCATAGTTTTGCCTCAAGATCTCCCCAGACTGAAAATGTCATGAAGGCCCTTTGCACACAGGCAGGAAAATGTGGATTAATCCCACATTTTCCTGCCTGTGTAAACAGGACCACTATAGTAGAGAGATAATCCAGGTCAAAACTGGCTTTTCTTTGTATAGCTCCTTCTGGCATCCTGGGGTTTGTAGTTTGATGGTGCACCAGCACACTTTGGCAGAGAAGGCTGTGACACCTTGTAAAACTAGAAACCCCAGAATTGTGTCTGAAAGAGCTTTGCGAGTGACCTATGCAAAGGAATGTTTCAGCTGTCCTTGAAATCTCAAGCCTGTAGCTTCCAGTCAGGTGCTGAACTTAAATATGAAATGTTCAATTTAAATATCTTAGAATATAACCCTAGATGTAACTTGTGAAATTCTTAGCAAAGGCCATTATTACTCCAAGGGAAAAATTCACCTACTTGCCATCTCCCCTTTTCAGGCGTCCTGGTCTTCCAGGTGTCCCGGTTTCTCAGGTTTTCAGGCATCCCGGTCTCCAACAAAATGTTTGGGTGGCGGATTTGAAAGATTCAGTTTGCCCATTTTGGCACAGGGATTCGGATTCCCGAATCTCGAATCCCTGCCAAGGGAATTCAAGGATTAGGTTGGCTCATCCCTAGAAACAACTGAGAAATGGGGTCTGAGGCACTTGTAGAGAAGGCATCATGCTTGCCATAGAAACCTCTTTTTACCTGTTGACAAAATGCCTACTGTCTCCCTATGACCTGGGCCAGAGTCCAGACAGTACATTTTGGGTCAGTAGCTCCCACATTCCTGCCAACCAGCATGGCATTCTGGTTAAAGATTGTCAGAGATGTAGTCCAAAAAGCAGTATTTCCAAGTCCTATGCTGGCCATAGATTCTCTTCTGTTGCTACCCTAACCCGTTCAAAGTAAATCCAGATTCTGATAAATGACAGATTTTACTTCAGGAAATGAACTAGGGAGAGTAAATCAATTTCATTACATTTGACAGATTTTCACAATTCTTTCCAGTTGCAAAATGTGGGGTATTTTGTCTCAGGGCAGGAAGTTTTAACAAAATGTTTGCAAATGTCCAGAAACCTAGTGAGGTTCACCATTTACATGGTGAAATACGTTCTCACTACTACTGGCAGACTAGGAAAGATCTCTTAATAGCATACAAAAGATAAATTTATCCCTGGCAAAGAACTGTTAATTTATTGACATCTGATGCACTGAACAGTAGTCCACAAAAGCTTATGCTAGAAATGTCTTTTTCCCAGTTAGTCTCAGAGGTGCTACTGTATTCCTTTATGTGTATTGGCCTTAAAAGGGGATGCCTAGATTTAAAATATATGGCACAGACTATCTAAGAAATCATTTATTATAGTCTCTTCTGGTTTGAGTTGTCTCAAAATGGCCCATTATTCTACCCAATTTCTTTGAAAGAAAAAATGCCACAGTGGGAGTATGACATCTTTCACTTCTGTAGTTTTGAATTAGGAAACCTATTTTAATCATGGAACGCATAGAATGAAATATAAGCCCTGCAGAACAGTTATGTTTGAGGTTAGGGGGAAAAATATGCAATCCTTGGAAACATTTTGAGACTGTATAACTTCTGACAATAATTTTTATGTGCTTATATTGAGCTAAACAACGGGTGTTAGCAATTTATCTCTGTTGACCTGCAAATACATACAGCATAGTGTCAAGCAAATAAATGGCCATCTTTCCCATGTAATTGTGTGTAATAATTCATTTAGATGCTCAGTTCAAAGCATGCCACAATTCCAGTGTTGTTTTTGTCAGATCTTTATGCAAATCTCAATTCAAATACAATGGCATTATTTAGGTCATTTCCGCACTACACTCTTATAGCGCGATTATTCCACTTTCAACTTCCTGTGGAATCCTGGGGTTTGCAGTTTAGGGAGAGGCCAGCCCCTCCCTAAACTGCAAACCCCAGGATTCCATATTATGTTGAAAGTGGAATAATCACGCTATAAGAGTGTAGTGTGGAAATGGCCTTAGAAAATATTCACTTTAGTGTGGGAAAGGTCCTGTGATAATTTCATATGGTAGAAGATACTACTTTCGACACTGAAGAAATCCCGTATCTACTTAGTGTTAGGCCTTGTTGCCTTCAAGACAAAGTATGAAGGCTGTGAATCTAGTAGTCTGGGCCTGCCCTGTGCTACAGGACTACTGAGGCTAATCTGGTAGGAATCTTGCCTGCCCTTTGGATGGGAGGCAAATTGGGGATCCATATGAATACAGCATATGCACATGTGTATGTGTGCGTGATGCACAGACAGACATACAGAGTGAAACTTGACAAGGCCCTTTGTGATACTTTGCTTTTTCAACTCATTTGCAAGTCTGTAAGGAATGGGAGATTTGAAACAAGTACAGATTAGAAAGTCCAGACACTTTATAACCAGCACTACCAGGGGCCATTTCACACCACACAGTTATAGT
The DNA here is from genome assembly GCA_030412105.1 of Cyclura pinguis. Classification (NCBI taxonomy): domain Eukaryota; kingdom Metazoa; phylum Chordata; class Lepidosauria; order Squamata; family Iguanidae; genus Cyclura; species Cyclura pinguis. Next base: position 40,135,337 of record CM059603.1, read on the forward strand.
GCTATGATTCCACTTTAACTATCATGGTCCCATCCAGTGGAATTCTGGGGTTTGCAGTTTAAAAAGGGAAATTTAGAATTGTCATCCAGGGAGCTCTAGTGCGTCTCCAAACTACAAACCCCGGGATTCCATCAGATGTTACCAGGATAGTTACACTGGAATCATACTACTATAACTGCCCTGGTAACATCCGATGGACAGGTGCCCCAGAATGACTGTTTAGCAGGCTGAAGCACTACCAGCTCAGTCTCTTTAATACTGCAAGCTAAATACACACACGTGAGCTGGTGCCAAGTTTTTCAAGCAGGAGTCTCTGAGAAAGAGATCCAAGCACCTTCCTCTCTGCATGATGTCTGTGGCAGCTTGCCAGGAGGTGAAACTGCTGACTTTCTTATCCCTGTGCTTAGGCACTATGCATCCTGTAGACTGGAAGTCAGTCCTACCACAAGAGGCCAACAGGATTCTTTCGAGACCTATAAATCTGTGACCTGGGACTCTTGCCTGAACAAAGACAAGCTGTTGGTAGTCTGTGTTTACCTGCTCATGTCTTGTTTGTGTACTTCTCTGCTTCCTTTGACTCCAAGCCTGTTGCCCTGACAGGAAGGTTATGGTGACAGGCACAAGTATCAGAGAGGAGAGTTGTCTTATTTACCATTACCTTGATGCTATCCATGCTAATCACATTCCAAGCATCAACTCCTACTCATAATGATCGGACTAGCTGAGCGGGAGATGAAGCATCTTCTCAGCAACAATATATTTTTGTCTGACCCTTAAGGAAATGTGATATCCTTGAAATGGAAACACTTCTTGGATATGAGATGCTTCAGTCCCATGCAACAAGAAGAATGTTGAGTCTTAAATTGGTTGGAAAATAGCATAGTGGAAATCTATTTGGGATAGCAGTGTTGGCCATAGAGCAAAATAATTCCAAAATCCACAAAACAGAAAAACCTTTATTGGGCCAACTAAATAGCACAAAATGCACCATGCAAATTTTCAGAGTTCTGATTTTTTTCCCCATCAAGCAAAGATATTAAACATCATACAAGAGAAGGAAAAATGGTGATGTTAGAGTCTAGTTTTAAGATGTTGCTTTTGAATATTTTTATTGATTTCCATTAAAATATCAGAACAAATACACAATAAAAAATGGTGTAAGAACAACAGATAGAAAACAATACCAACAACATCATAATAAATGGCAAAAAAAGGACAACAATAGAAAAACAAATAATACTAACACTAGTAAATAGCAATGCAAAGAAAAGACCTTACATATACATTGTGATAGAGTTGCTTTTGTTGTTAGTTCAGATGATCTGGAGAAATATCAATGCAGGCAGAGGTCACTCCCCTGTTGGGCCATGTGGGAACTGAGAAACAAAGAGCCATAAAATCTAGGCAATAAAATTTCAACTCCATTAGCAACAGAAAAAGTAAGTTCCCTTGAGAAGCCTGTTTCCCATTTCCCACATGGCCCAAGAGGGAAATGACCTCTGCCTGCACTGCTATCCTTCCAGACCATCTTAAATGACAACAAAAACAGCATCTTAAGACAAAATGTAGTCTTAAGACAAAATGCAGGCCTCTAACTCTAAAATTATCATTTCCCCCCCTTCTCCTATGTGATTTTTAACCTGACCTTTGCCTGATGAAGAAGTCAGTGGAGCTTCAAAAGTTTGTATGATGCATTTCACGCTTTTTAATTGGCCCCATAAAGATATTGCTATTTTGTGGATTTTGGAATTTGTTGTATTTGGCATGTTGAATACACTGTAAAAGTAAGGGGGTGGTCAAAGGGGAGTGTCCATCAGCTGCTCATCCAAATATGAATTAACCTGAATCCCAGCAGTAATGAGGAGACGGACCTTTAAAAGATTCTACGATGATTGATTCCTTAGGGGAGAATAAAAGAGGGGTGCTCATCTTGCGTGATGCTCAGGAATAGAACTGATACGACTTTTACAATGTCCTGGTATGACTCCCGGGAATTGACTGGTAATCCTGTTTGAAAAGCTCCTGGAAGCAAGAGCTGCTGAAACTATAGACTGTATGTGTCAGCCCACTGGGGGGGCTTGTTAAGCCTGCAGTAGGCCTAGTGTTTTGCAACATCAAAGACAAGTCCTTTTGCTCTCTGTGATAGACACAAACTTCTTAATTATGTATCAGGACCAGATGATTTATCTGGTGCTGACAGGACCCCTGTTGAGGTGTATGTGGCAAAATCTTATAAGTACTGTGGTCGAAGTCATTGCATGAGAAATAGTTGGGGGATGGTAAAAGCCAAGAATAATGGGGCAGTGACAGGAATTAAGAATAAAAGCTATAATGCTGGAAAGGACAAAGGGCTCTGAGTTTTTCTTTGTCATTGTCAGCTCCTACAATGTTGCCAAGTCAGAATTTTAAACAATTGGGGTGTGTTTTTGCATCACTCTAGAATTAGAACACAAGCTAAGACAGTGCTCTTCACCCCCCTGCAGTTTGCAAGCCCCTGCAATTTCGTCTTGTGCTGTTTCAAGAGTCACATTTTAGACTGGAGACAAAGTGTTTATTTTAAGAGAAAGGAGAGCTGTTTTAAAAGAGCATTGTTTTTGACTGCATACTAACATTGTCTAAGCAGGTTTTGCAAGCTTTTGAAACTGTACAAAAACTTGCAAAATGTACTTACCAGAGGCAAAGGATAGCCAGGGGGATGTAGTGGTTTGAGCATAGAATCATAGAGTTGGAAGAGACCAAAGGGGCCATCCAGTCCAATCCTCTGCCATTCAGGAACACGTATCAGAGCACTCCCAACAGATGGCCATCCAGCCTCTGCTTAAAAACCTCCAAAGAAAGAGACTCCACCACACTCCAAGGCAGCATATTCCACTGCTGAACAGCTCTGTCCATCAGGAAGTTCTCCCTGAAGTTTAGGTGGAACCTCTTTTCCTCTAGTTTGAATCCATTGCTCCTTGTCCTAGTCTCTGGAGCAGCGGAAAAGAAGCCCGCTCCCTCCTCAACATGACATCCCTTCAAATATTTAAACATGGCTATCATGTCCCCTCTTAACCTTCTCTTCTGCAGACAAAACCCATCCAGTTCCCTAAGCCGTTCATCATAGGGCATGGCTTCCAGACCCTTCACCATTTTGGTTGCCCTCCTCTGGACACACTCCAGGTTGTCAATATCCTTCTTGAGATGAGGTGCCCAGAACTGGACACATTGCACTATGATTCTTGATACCATGTTTTGAATCCCCACTCAGCCATGGAGACCAACTGGGTGACCTTGGACAGGTCACATTCTCTCTTTGTCTTCCTCAGAGGGAGACAAAGGCAGCTTCCTGAACAAATCTAGCCAAGAAAACCCTGTAATAGGTTTGCTTTAGCATCACCATAAATTAGAAGGGACTTGAAGCCACATAACAATATAAGGAAAAGATGTGATGAGCGTAATTCCTTCTTTCAAAACCATTTTCAGCTCTCTTTTAAAAAATGAAGGAGAAGAAAGGAAAAGTAGTTGTGTTTTGCCAGTCTCTGACTGCAAACAATCCAATAATCAGAACAAAATAATTAGCTTGTTTTTCAAGATAAACTATTTGTCATGCTTATTCTACTTCTAGTTTAGAAACTGGCCTAAAATTTCAGAGAGAAGCATTTCTGCCTCTTACTCTCAGCTTCTATCTACTCTTCCAAACCACTTCCCCAATATTCAGAGGGGTTGTTAGCCTGTTGTAGCAGCAAACATACACCACCGAGAACACATCACTAACTTGTAAAAAAAATTCTGTTATACTACCTGTGGCCTACATTAAGCATAGGGTCATTTACACCACCGGTGTTAATTAGCTTATGAATGCCAGGATGTGTGCGTTATCATCAACATGGCTTTCTGAGCGGTCTTCGTAATGATTTTGCATGCATTTGAACTTCAATATAATAATCAAAGCTTATCTCTTCTGCATTTCATTGCACTCTGATCTCACTGATTACAATTTCTCCATGTGTATGATTGATAGATAGGTAGCTATGGCTAAGATCAAGTAACATACCACGCAGCTAAAAACTATGCAATTCCCTATTGGAATATGTAGTGATGTCCACCAACATTAAAAGACAATTAGATAAATCCATGGAGGAAAAGGCTATCGGTGCTTCCTAATCAGGATGACTGTCTATTATCTCCTGTACCAAAGGCAATATACCTCTCAAAACCAGTTGCTAGGGAACACAAGTGGGAGAATGGTATGCTCAAATCCTCGTCCATCTGATTGGCGACTGTGGGATCAGAATGCTGGACTAGATAGGTCTTTGGTATGATCCAGTATAGCTCTCTTTGTTTTCTTTGCTCACTGTTTCCCACCAAACAACACAATGCCACTATTTCTAGATTTTATCTTTGAAGCAAATCACCCATAGGTACTCTAATGACAGGGTATCCCAGCTTAACAAGTCACACAAATCAGCACTTTTTAGAAATGTGCAGCCTTTAAAACCATTTGTACTAAAAAGAAAAGCATAAATGTATTAAATAAAGTTTTGAAGATTTGAGCAGAAGATTTGAACCAAGAGACCTAATTATTGGTTTCACAAAGTGTGTGCACAGGAAAAGCGCTTTAAATTTGTCATGCAAAAGTAATGAGCTGGTGGCCTGTTCTCTTTCTACTTATCCTAGAGCCCTTTCATGCTACGTAATTATAGTACTGTAATTCCACTTTAACTGCCATGGCAACATCATGTGGAATCCTGGGATTTGGACTTTAGGGAAAAGTTAAAATACCCTAAAGGCACCAGATCCCATCTGGTCTTGGAACCTAAGCAAGCTCAGCCCTCTTACTACTTGGATGTGAGACTGCCAATGAATACCAGTGCTGTAGGCTATATGTCAGAGAAAGGAACTGACAAAACCACCTCTGAGTATTCCTTGCTTAAGGACACCCTATTAAATTCATGGAGATTCCATATGTTGACAGGTGAATTGAAGGCACAAGCACACAAACGTTAAAAATTCTCTGCCAGATTGCTCTAGTGCCTCATGAAACTGCAAACCTCAGAATTCCATTAGATGCAGCCATGGCAGTTGAAGTGGAATCATAATGCTGTAACTGTCTGTTTGGACTAAGCATACTTTTACTTATCACCTCATCTGTACCCTGGACCCCTGCAAGAACATGAAATCAGTCCTAACAAAACAAGGAATGAACCAAGCTCGTCATCACTTGATCACTCAGCATTTCTTGTAACTGGAATTTGTGGGGGAAAAAAACCAAAGAACTTTTAAAACTCATCATGCTGAAACATCCTCTTATTCTTTTTTAAAATTAATTTATGATTTTTGCTCCACTGTACATTTCATCCCATTGTCTGCTGGATTCCTTGGTCTGCATGTAATGAATATAATTCAGAGTTTAACAATCTTATCAAACCTCGGTATAGTAAAATGAGGAAGCAAAACTATGACCCTTTTCACATGTGGGGGAGAAAACGGGCAAAAACGCCCAAAAATGGAGCTTACTTGAAACCGGGTAAGTCCGTCGCCACGTGGAGCAGCGTGAGCTCGCTGCTCCACAGTCCTCCGGCGTCCCAAATGGCGGCTTCCGGTTGGTGGAGGCTCTCCACCAACCGGAGAAGCTCGCCAGCTGGAAGCCCGCCCCCGGCAGATCTGCAGGCAAATCCACTTCGGATCCAGGCGACGGAGCGGCGCAGGGCTGCGCGCTCCGTGCTTTTTAAAAACCTCGAAAAGAGGTTTTTAAAAAACACGCAGCACGGCTAGTTCCGGCTGCTCCTGAGTGGATTCTGGTGTGGAACTACAAAAAATAGCCCACGCCAGTCCACTCTATGGTGTAGAAGACCTCCGTGAGAGGTCGCTCTGCACCATTTCAGAAGCTCGGTATGGAAATGGCCTTTGTTTCTGCATTGCTTCTTCTTGAGGAAGGGCTAGATTTAAAAAGGAAGCAAAGAAATTACAAACTCAAAGAAGTGCTGAGAATCACAAGAGCTGTGACCAGTTCTCTACATAGGAAAAAAAAAATAAAAAAAAATAAAGAAACGGGGATTATTTTATTCTACTTTATTTTGTTGGCTTTTCACTTCTATTCTCTTCCTTCTGGGGCTATAAAATCCTGTCCATGACAGTAAGGAGCAAGCTGCTTCAGTGCCCACAATCCACCAAGTCTACAGGAGTACCCTGTGGGAGTTTTACTTTGGAGGACCATACATGCTGTGCTCAGAAACCCATGCCAATTGAATAGTTTCTGTCCGAGTTCTTCCTTTGGCTCCAACGCTTCAGTTTTTTTCCATGCACAAAGATGTGAAAGTGCAGCCTCTTCACGTTATTAACAGGGGAATCTAGTTTGGCTTTTATATACCATAATCTTTCCATTTCTACTTAGTCATCTTGGATCCCTAAAATTAAAAACATGCACTCAAGCGAGACGCTGAACTTCAGTTTTGCTAACAATCATAAAGAACCCACATTTTGGCTGGAACTTGCAAAAATACCACTGGCAAGATCCACTGTATTTGTCTTTCATTTTGTGTCAGCTGAGTGCTCAGCCTATACAGATTAGTAAGAGTTTGGAAAAATTACTTTTCGATAATTCCTAGTGCCTCCTAGCCACTGTAACTGTATTGACTGGGATATTTGGGGAATTGTAAGATAAAAAAAGTAATTTTCCAGGGTTGAATTAGAAATATATGGAGCTGTTCTACTCCCCCTCCATCCCAGTTTGACATCCTCTGCCACCCTACTTTCCCAGCTGTTTTTAAAGTGTCTTAATTTCTCTCTCTTCCTCCCCCTTTCCTCCTTTGTATTTGGCTTACTTCAAGTAAGCCTGCTCCCTTCTTTCTGTGACAGCCTGTGAAGTATTTAAAGAATGCAATTATGTTACCCCTTAGTTTTCTCTTCACCAAGGTAAATATGCCCAGTTCCTTCAACATTTTCCTCGTATGTTTTGTTCTCCATACCTCTTATCATCCTTGTTGCCCTTCTCTGAACCTGCTCCAACTTGTCTATATTCTTCTTAAAATGAGGCACCCAGAGTTGAAGGCAGTACTCCAAATGAGGCTTGACCAGCACAGAATATAGTGGAACTATACTTCCCTTGACTTGGAAACTATGCTTCTATTAATGCAGGTTAAAATAGCATTCATCTTTTTTGCTGTAGCATCACACTGCTGGCTCATGTTCAGCTTACGATCAACAATAATCCCAAGGTTCTTTACACATGTAGTACTGCTGAGCCATTTATCCCCCATCCTATTCCTGTGGGGTTTTTTGTTTTTGTTTTTTGTGGACTAAATGTAGAATTTTGCATTTGTCTCTATTGAATGTCATTTTATTAATCTGAAATTCAACAGAGACAAATGCAAAATTCTACCTTTAGCAGGAGGACGAGGAGAAAAGGGGATGGAGTTTTTCCCCTTCCGTGGGCTCATTTGTGTGTGTGTGTTTTTCAGAATTTCCAACATTTGGTATATAAACCCCACAGTTTCTCATTTTAAGATATGAGCTTTGTGTGTTCTTCCTTGATAACTTTTGCGCTCTTGATGCCTGTCTACACTGCTTTGATCACATGCTGACGTTGCTTGGGCCACACGTGCCCCAATTTTTTTCTGTAAAACATTGGAGGGTGTGAGATGCTATAAATCAAGTCAGCCCATGGGTATATCTAATATCTGTTGAATGGTATAGGCTGTCCTGGGTTTCAGGCAAGAGTATCCTCTCAACCTTGAAATCCAAAGTTCTTCTTCTCCATTTACGTTTAAAATTTGATTCAGAAAAAAAAAAATCGAGCTTAGTTTCATCCTTACTGGCAGGTGCTCAATCTCTTAAGCACCCTTCATTTCTTCTTTGAGACTTACCTGTCAGTAATGGGAGCAGCAAGGTAGCATTTAAGGAAAGATAAAGGGAAGGCTTTGTCTGTATGCTTTGTTTATTGACACATAGGTAGCATTGCAGCACTGGTACCCTTTCACAGTACAAAATTGTACTGCTAAGTTTCTACTTTAATTGCCATGGCAATATCATATGGAATCCTGGGATTTGCAGTTGGGGGTGGATTTAAAATTCTCAGCCAGGAATCACTAGAATACCCAGCCTCACCAAGCTACAAACCCCAGGATTCCATATGATGTTGCCATGGCAATTAAAGTAGAATCTTGGGACCATAATTGTGTAGTGTGAAAGGGCCTTAGTGTGTCTGATGGCCGACGAGAAACGTTCTACAAAGTGCTATCTTCTCTGGGCTAACCAACATGATAGCTTAACGTCCTAAATATCCTAAAGGCACCAAATTCCCAATGATCTTGGAAGCTAAGCAGGGTCAGTCCTGGTTAGTGCATGGGTGGGAGACTGCCAATGAATACCAGGTGCTTTAGGCTACATTTCAGAAGAAGGGACTGGCAAAACCATCTCTTGAGTATTTCTTGCATAAGAAAACCCTATGAAATTCATGGTGTCACTGTAAGTTGACAGGGAACTTGAATACACAGAGAGATATTATCCATGTGGGAAGAAACATACAGGCACCATCAGGGAACATTAATTTTTCCTTTCATGAATCCATGCTGGCAGCTTCCTTGGGAAGAGGAAAAGAAAGGCAGGCCCATTGGGGATGCAGTGGGGCCCTCATCTCAATACACAGGATGACTTAAATACCCTAAAGGCACCACATCCCATCTGATTTTGGAAGCTAAGCAGGGTCAGCCCTAGTTAGTACTTGGATGGGAGACTGCCAATGAATAACATATACAACAGGCTATATTTCAGAGGAAGGAACTGGCAGTGTTCCTTGCCTGAGAAAACTCTATGAAATTAATGGGGTCATCATAAGTCAATAGGCAACTTTAATGCACATAGAAACACACAATGATAAGCATTATGATTCCACTATAGCTGCCGTGGCTGCATCCTGTGGAATCCTGGGATCTGCTATTTAGGGCTGGGATATTTAGAATTCTCAGCCAGAGATCTCTTGAGCTATACTAAATATGTCATGCTTTGATCCAGTACAGCTTTCTTTGTTTTCTCTGTGGAGTGATTCCCACCAAGCAACCCAATGCTACTATTTCTGAGTTGTATCTGTGAATCAGTACCCATAAGTGCTCCAATGACAGAGTATCCCAGCTTAAAAATCCACACGAATCAGCACTTCTTACAAATATTTGGCCTTTAAAAATAAACCAACTGCAATAAAAATAAAAGCACATTTTTTTAAAAAGGAAAGTCTTTGAGATTTGAGGGGAAGATTTGAACCATGAAGCATCAATTCCTGGTTTCACAAAGTACAAACACAGGAATAGCACTGTTAACCTTGCCATGCAAAAGTAATGAGCTAGTGGCCTGTTCTTTGCCTACCTATCTCAGAGCCCTTTCACACTGCACAATTATAGCACTATGATCCCACTTTAAGTGCCATGATTCCATCTTATGAAATCCCGGATTTGCAATTTTAGGAATGGATATTTAGAATTCTCAGCCACAGAGCCTTAGCGCCCCATCAAACTAGAAACCCTTGAATCCCATCAGATGCAGCCATGACAGTTAAAGTGGAATCACAGTGCTATAATTGTGTAGTATAGAGAGCCACTATTCTGCCCATAATATCAGATGGCCAACTTAGAGAATTAAACATAAGTTCAGATACAGTCTTAGTAACAGTGGCAGCTGGTGACCCCTACGTGCAGTAAATGTGCTCTGAGTTTTAGTACAAACTTTAAAGTTGTTATCTAAGGTCTTAACCTATTCCAGAAACAGGGTTCAGCACCTTATATAGCTCCTTTAAAATTCAGACTGAACACGAACTTTACTGGCAACAGCAGGTGGCTCTGATGTCATGACCCCAGTATCAAAGGCACCAGTAACCACTTCTTAGTACTTATAGTTTTGACAGGCTTGGGAAAGGGATGTCTGATGAGCCCATCTGGAAACATTGTTACTTAAGGCAACTCGTTTTCCTGGTAAAGTGTATCACTGTGAAATCTCTTTTTAATAATTTTAGGGCTTTGTAGCTCCTTCCCAGCTGTTTCCAAAGACTGTGGCACATTACTGAGCCACAGCAGTCCAGCTCTCTAGGGCTGGAACAACATTTCTTGTTTAAATGTCACTAGCAAAAAGGCGTCCACAGAGGCAACATCGCATTGCAGTGGAAGGTAAAGTAGAAGGTGTTTCAGTACAGGATTCCCAGAAAGATCTGAAGGCATATTGTTTGTAATACTCAGGGTATTAAATTGCAGGAAAATAAAACCGCACAGTTTAAAGCATTTGTTGCTATTACTTTTTATACTTTAGAATAATTGGGGAAATCAGTGCATAGAAGCAGTGTGTCAGGTTAGAAATAGAGGGCGCCTGAGGAATGACCTAAAGAAGTGTGAATTCTCACAACTGGTTTTTCTGGTTGTTAGATTTTCATTGGGTTTTGCCCTTTGTTGTCCCTTTTTCACCCACTTATTCCATGGGTACAGATGTCAGTGGCAACTTCTTAGAACTGCATTTTGGAGGGGGTGGTAAATTTTCTCCTCTGAATCATTCATAATGCTTTTAGAGTTATAGTACTACAGTGCAAGTGTGCTATTTCACTGGCACACTGTAGCACTGTAACTCTAGGAATTTTTTTAAAAAAGAAAAAAGAAGAAGAAGCAAAAGAGGTTTTTTTTTTTGTTCTGATATGTTTTTGAGTTAAACAGAAGAGCACTACACAGACTACTGCATGGAGAGCTTGCCGCCTTTGTGCAGAGCAGAGCATCTCGGCTTCCCTGGTCATGGCAATGAGTCAGCATCTTCTTCTCAGAAACCTCCACAATCTCACACAGGAAATGGGAACTGTCAGCCAAGGAATTTAAACATGAGGTCTGAATTCATTGACTGGAAACCCGGTTTTCACTCTGGCCAGGAGGGAGAATATACATTCAGCAACTTGGTGTTTTGCCATCAGTTCTTCTTTGGAGCTTCAGCCCTGTCTACCCACCCTCAAAAAAAAATCTGTAGCTTGTGTATGAAGTATAATGTCAGGTTGGTAACTCTATACTCAACCTGTCACAACTTTTGGGGTGGTTTGATGTGGAATCCAGATCCAGGACATAGGTTTCCAGGGTCTAGTCAGTCATTAATATGGCATGGGGTCCCCTTTAGGGAAATTGGGGGTGCAGGCTGAGGTGATTGCACCCAGTTGAGGGGGCAGGTGCTCCCCTTGCATCCCGGTGGTGGCAGTAAGCATGCAGTAGCTTCTGCACATTTGGATCCCTAACCACCTATCATCTCAATGGTCCTGGCACTCAGGCAAGGGAAGCAGCTCATGGATCAATGAGCAGGTTGGTCAATGCCTGGTTCTGGACCCATGTGTGTGCCAAGGAACTGTGCTTTGCCAAAAATGAAAATGTGTGAGTATGGTGTCTCATTGTTGAGCAAAGCAGGACTCGCTCCTGAGCATGCAAACCCACTTGAGGGTGGGAAGAAAATGTTGCCACTGGAGCCAGAAATTGCCACAAAATAGTCTTGGACAAGAAGAAAAACTTGTTTGGATATTTTTTTAAAAACCTGAGAACTATAGCAACAAATACCACAAACTACTGACATATTCACCTCATCTGAAACAGCTCATAGGTGCTCTTGAGGAAGAATAATTGCATGTGGTCTGAAACACAGAAGTGGTATGCCGTGCCCCTTCAAATTGTGTCTCTGGGCATTTACTATGTATAAGTCCCTATTTGGGAAAAGGTGAGGTTGCAATACTAGTAGTGGTGGTGGTTGTAGTAGTAGTAGTAGTAGTAGTAGTAGTAATAATAATTAATAATGATGATGATGATGAATGTTCCTTCCAGTGTTTTAATTTTCCCATCTTTACTTTCTATTGTCACTTCTTTATAAAACATTGCTGCTTTCCTAAACTGTATCAATCATTCCTATGCTTTCATAATATTTATATCATTAATGCTGATGCAGGCTTTTATGTTACTGCATGCCCTGCATTTAGCTGATGACATTGAGAAATATTCTACCAATTTAGTACTTTTTCCATCTGAGATACAGGCCATGAAGCAAGCTGAAGGACAGCTAAAACACAGGTGGTAAAAAATTCACCATGAGTGTGACTAAACACCAGTTAGAACTCAATTTCAGGTCTGAATGCTTTTGTTTTCTTCTTCTGAGAAGAAGCCTTTTATTCTTTGCCATTATTGCAGTGGTGATGATGAAAATCTGATCTTCATCACTGCCACAGAGTAGGCCTGATAATTTCCAGGCTGAGTGTCTGAGGCACCCCTTGGCTGTGGTTTTGTTCCTACTTGCATGGTCAGTTTTAGATGGGGTTCTGAGGAGCTATTACTTAATTCTTTGGCATTCATATTGAGAGTGTTGTAAGCTTCTGTTCTTTCTCCTGCACTGTTTGATGTCTGCATAAAACTGTTAGAAGAGTTTTGCTACAGATTTAGTCTGAAGGATGAACAGGATGCAGATGACATCCTGATCTTCATATGCCAGAGAGGCCATAGAAGTCCTGAATCCTTACCTGGGCAAGTTTAAAGGATTGAGTAAGGGTTAATTTATTTCTGATCTTCAAATCTGGACTCTTGATGTCTGATGTATCATTTATTGTGCTGCAAACCTGGTTTCATCTCTTTCCCTCCGGATTAAAAAGTTTCCATGCTGCTATTTATTTGTTTTGTTTCATTTTTATTATTTTATATTTTGTGAGCCCCTGAGAGAACATAGGTAATTGAGTGGCCTATATAAAACAGAATAAATTTATAGAGCAAGCTTGTCATCATTATTGCTATTTATCTTACTTAAAAACATTTCTATACCATGGTTTTCGTGTCTTTTTAAGACCCTAAAGCACTTTACATAATGCAGTCCTACTCTTCAGTTATACTTTCTGACCAAGAATGGGATTACTTCTATGGCCTTCTAACCAGAAGTTGGCAACCTGTGGCCCTCCAGATGTTTTGCACTCCAATTCCCATAAGACTAATATTCAGGGATTATGAAACTTGTAGTCCAAAACATCTAGACAGCCTCATATTTCTTATACCCATCTTAAACTTATCACTGGCAAAGTCCTTACACCAGAAGGCACTGCCAGCATATACAGGAAGAAACTGAGCAAAATGGGGTCACACAAGAAGAGAACAAAGCCTAAACAGACTTTTCTGCTCACTCAGGCTTGCTGCTGTCACCTAGACTTTCTATAAAGTTATGGCCCAGGTTTCTGTGGTTGCCAGGAGTGCTTCTATTTTATACACTTAAACCCAGTGCACTGGCTGTTCCTGTTCCTGGAGAACTCTGGTCTGGTTGTGGTGATGCATGGTTTAGTTACATCCAGTTTGGATTACTTTAACATGCTCCATGTAGATATGCCTTTCAAATGCTCGGGAACTTCAGTTAGTCCTAAGAGCTGCAGCTGAGTGTTAATGGTCAATGTCCAACCTATTTGAAAAACCATATCTCCCTATATGAACCTACTATAGCCCCAAGATCTGCAAGGGAAGGCCTTCTCTTGGTCCCACCACCATCCCAGGCTTTCCTGATGAGGACAAGAGGAGCGCCTTCTGAGTGGCTGCTCCCATCCTGTGGAACTCTCTTCCACAGAAGACCAGGCTGTCCCCCTCCCTGTTTTCCTTTCATAGATAGGCAAAGACATTTGTTTTTAAGCAGGCCTTTAGTGGCTGAGTGGAGACCTTTTACTTAATTATTAGCTGTTTTTAAAATTCTATTATAAGTTTCATAATTTTATATGTCTTCTAGTGTTTTAATTGTTTATATGCTATTAATGATTTTTTTAACCTCTTGGAAGCTGCCTTGGGTCTCATCTTGGGAGAAAAGCCAGCATATAAATTCAATCAATCAATCAACCAACCAACCAACCTGTTTTGGAGCAAGGTACTAGAGCATGTGGCGGCCTCCCAACTGCAGGGGTTTCTGGATGAAACAGATTATCTCAGTCCATTTCAAGCTGGGTTCAGGCCTGGTTATAGGACACAGACAGCTTTAGTTACCCTGGTGCATGACCTACATAGGGAACTGGACAGGAGGAGTGTGTCCCTGTTGGTTCTGCTGGATCTCTTATCAGCTTTTGAAACCATCAACCATCAAGGTATCCTTCTGGACTACCTTGCCCATAAGTCCCACCTTATGGGACTTGGAGGTACAGTTTGTCAAGGCCAGAGACCCAGTCGGCGAGCCAGCCCAGAGAAGGGAGAGGGAGAGATAGCAGAGTCCCACCAGGAGGAGTCAAGCAAGCAATTACTCATAGGCAGTCCATTTACCTAAGCCTGAGCGACAAGCGAAAGCCATAGTCAGAGTCCAAAATCCAAGAGTCAAGAGATCACTCCAAGGTATCAGGAGCCGGGTGCTGGAAGCAAGGAACAGGCAAGGAGAGGGCTTGTAGAAAGTTTGCCACAAGCAAAGGAAAGCTTCCAGGCAGGCAGTTATATAGCCCAGGCACAGGTGTGGCCGGTCACCGCTTCTTGAACTTAATCAAGGAAGCCTCCCTTTGCTCAGCTCTCTTGAGTCTCCACCTTGTTTGTGGGCTGATTGACGCAGGCTCCAGGGCATCCTCGGGATCACAGCTGAATCCCTGTTGCCCTAAAGGAGCAGGCAGAGGAACATCCGAGCCTGCTTGGTCCATGGCAGCTCCAGCCAGAGCCACAGGGACCAACAGCTGCTGCTCATCAGCAGCAGCTCTGACAGGGGCTTCAGTTATCACACTGTTTTACAGTGGCTCTGTTCTTCTCTGAAGGGGCAAACCCGGAAGGTTTGACTTCTTGATGTTGACCTGTGGTGTCCCCCACGGTTCAGTTTATGCTATTTAACATATCCGTGAAACTGCTGGGAGAGGTCATCCAGAGTTTTGGGGTGTAGTGCTATTGGTATGCAGAAGATACCCAACTCTACTACTCTTGTCCACCCAATCCAAGGAGGCTGTCTTGATCCTAAACCTGTGTCTGTCATCAGTAATGGACTCAATGAGGTCAAACAAATTGAAATTTAATCCAGACAAAACAGAGGTACTCCTGGTCAGTTGGAAGGTAGACCAAGGAATATGGATTCAACCAGTGTTAGATGAAGTTACACTGCCTCTGAAGATACAGGTTCACAGTTTGGATGTACTCAGCTTCGAATCTGGAAGCCCAGGTTTCTGAGGTGGCCAAGAGTGCTTTTGCACATTTAAAGCTCATACACCAACTGTGCCCATTCCTTGAGAAGCTGGAGGTGGCACAGTAATATATGCTGTGGTTACATCTCTTAAATACTTAAATAACCTCTCCTGGCCCAACCCCCTCAGATCTGATGGAAACATAATTCACCCATGCTCTGATCACCAGCCGGAGGGGAGCACAACAGGAGTCCTCCCTTCCGTATTGGCTGTCTCCAGAATCCAGGAAGCAAGATGGCCACAGCTGGGTACTGTCCCAGGCTGCGCTGGGGCCGGAAGTGCAGCCATTGCACTTCCAGGGCCTTTGCAGGGGAGGTAAGTGCAGGTGTATGGTGGGATGGTGGCATGATTGTCGGTCGTTGATGGGGAAAATCCATCACAGATTTGTGGTGCGATTGTGCCGCCTGGGGACAGAAGAAGGATGGGACCACAATGACATTGTGCTTAAGTGTCATCACGGTCCTATCCTTCTCCTTTCCCTATGGTGGGTTGGGAGGGTGGAACAGAACAGGCCACAATCGTGACTAAATAGCAACTGTTAATACACAGCAGTTACAGATGAGTAAATTAGGTAACTGCTCTGTATTCATAATTACCACCTAGTAACTCTCCCCCAACCTACTTTATAAGCATCAGCTGCATGGGGAGAAGGAGGTCTGTTCTGTCAGAGCATGGGTAAATGATGTTTCCATTAGGTTTTTGTGCAGGGGCAAGGGGATGTCAGGCTAGGAGAAATTATTTAATTAAGTATACTTAACTAAGTAGCTGATAGAGAATACTGGCCATAGTATTATAATTTGTAAGTTGCCCTGAGTCCTGGTTTGGAGGGAAAGTAAAAATAAAGTTAATCATCATCATCTGCAAAGGAGTATCAAAAAGGCCTGCATCCAGCAGAGCACTGGGCGTACAGTGCTAATGTGACCAAGGAGCTTATTACATGAAACAGGCAAATTGCAGGCCTTTTTCGCACCTTACCTTTTAACGCTGCTGGGTTGGGGTCCTCGCACCAGAAGCCTGGGCAGGAAGGCTCTCGCAAGCCTCCTGCTTCAGCTCCGCAGCTCCTTCCTGCTCATGCAAGAGACCTGCCCTTGCCCCGCCCCTTTCTTCTGCAGTGCAGCCTGGGAGTTGGAGGCTGCACTGAGGAGAGGACGCATGACCGGCTCGGCTCCAGAGGCTCTGCACGGCAGGTGAGTGCGGCCCAGGCCCGTGAGTGTTGTGCAAGTGCGGGTCATTTTTGCCTAAAAGCTGAAAATAAAAAAATGCATGTTTGCTGCGCGTGAGGGCCTTGAGTAAATGGGAGTGCATCATGGAGACCACTCCTCACATTTATGTGATGCTCAAGGGGCCCTTTCACTTGCAAACTGCCATCCAAAAAGGGTAGCAGTTACAGCAGGATGATAGCATCTTTGGCTGGGAGTTATCATATGACATCATTCTTCATCTGCTGTTCCCAGTGGGAGACAATTTGGAAAGTGTTGATTTTACAAACACAAAAATTTCATTATTGACATCTTTTGTAAAAGAAACTTTCCAAATCGTATCCCCTCCATATTCCCACTGTATCCACATCATTCCTGTATGTGGTTTAAATAGTAAGAACTGGAGGAACTTGGAATGTCCAGGAGATTCTGAGAGTTTTCTAGGTTGTATTGCTTAATAAACTTCTCATAGTCAAGCCTTATATTTTTGTAACTTTGTGACATTTACACCTTTCTTGTACCAGCAGGGAAAACATCAACTTAAAATGTGACTGCTCCATGAATTAGTTTTCTAAATGACCTGGCACTGCCTGACACACAATATTCAAAACTACGTAGAATCATAAAATGTCTTTCTCATCCCCATTTTCTGTGAATCGTACGTGTAAACAGTTTGTGTTCTTGGATTTTATCTGTGTAGGGTTTAAATGTTTCTATTGAAATTTACTACTTGTGTCAACAAACCAGAGAGCCAAAAATAGAAGAAAGTTAAGAGTCTGTGCCAATTCCACCCACCCCACTGTTCTTCTTGTACAGTTTAAACATGATCTATGAAAAGACTTGCTGCTTTATAGGTATGGAGTCACCAGAGAGCCTCCAATTGTAGACAACACCACTTACTGTATGTTTAATGCACTGTGATATTTCCAATGTTGCAAAATGTCTGTAGTACAATATACTTACAATAAAGAGAGAACATCATAGGAATCATTCAGTGGTGGGACTACCCAAGCAAACAACCTTCCTTTCTGGTACAGGGCAAAAGTAATCAAACATCCTCATTCTGAAGAACTTGATTCTGAAATTATAGTATCTCAGGCTTCAAAGATCAGTTCAAATGTGTTCTTTCAGCAAAAGTTAATTACTGTGGATGGATGCACAGGGAAACATTTTCTCAAAATTCATCATCCAAGCAAGTTCCTGCAAAATTGATGGCATGCCACCTCAAATCCCAGCACTGAGAGGCGCTTCTCGTACTATCATAGTAGTATCCCTGATAAGAATTAATCCCTTCTAGTTGGAATCAGTCTTGCTGCATATCTTCCAGCATTTCACAGATGAAAATCAGGACATACGTGGCAGAGCAAGATCAGGAGGAGGTCAATATGGCAAAAGCTATTAATGAGGAAAAACACACAAGCTAACTAAGTATACTTACTAAATAAGAATATTAAGGTATATTAAGAAGCTGCAGCAGATTATTTTTGCCTGAGCCTACTGAACTTCCTGACGGTCAGAGCAGTGCGGCAGTGAAATATACTGCCTTGGAGTGTGGTGGAGTCTCCTTCTTTGGATGTTTTTAAACAAGAGGCTGGATGGCCATCTGTTGGGGGTGCTTTGATGTGGGTTCCTGCATGGCAGGAGGTTGGACTGGATGGCCCTTGCGGTCGCTTCCAACTCTTTGATTTTATGATCCTACTGGGAAGGGCAAAATTCCACCCCCCTCCTCTCCTCTCTCCCCTGCTGTGTTAATTGAGTGCAGACTAGGGTTACACTTTGAATTCAGTTTGCAGAAATGACCTGATGACAAAAATGGAATGTGGGAGGAGGAGAAAAAAATTGGGATGACAGAGGATTAATCAGGACAGTTGGAGGGTAGTTCTTGCTTTTAAAAAACCAAGATACACTTTTCTTCTGAGCCTGATGTCTCAGTGGTCCAAAAATATGGGGAAAACACTCAGCATGCTGCTTAGAGAGAAGTTTAAAAAAAAATTCCATCAAGTTTTTCCAAGGTTTCTTTTTTTAACCTCTGGGAGGCTCTGGGGTCCATAACAATGACTGAGGAGTTGCACATTCCTCGTTCCTACCTGTAGGATGTATAGTCAGAGGGCTGTTAGATTGTGATGATGGCGGGAACTGATATATATTTCAGATAAGGGAAAGACAAGGAACTAGGTATGTTTTAACTGGTACCCTCCATTTTTGAAGCCAAGAGAAGAAGACAAAGAGTAAAGAAGGACAAAGCTCCTTTGCCATGACACGAGCTTTAGCAAAACACAGCTAGAGCTTGGAAAAGTTACTTTTGGACTTCAAATCCCGTAACCCTCAGATGATATTAGGAATTGTAGTCTAAAAAAGTACCTTTTCCAAGCTCTGGCTACATCCCTCATAAATCTGTTTCATGTGAACAGCAAAAGAATGGAAAATATTGGAGAAATATTTGTAAGAGAAAGAAACCACGCATCATTTCCAGATGTGGAACAGTGCAGGGAAGAGAGACCAATAATGGAAATTGAAATGCAAATTGTCTTTTTTTTCTGAGTAGAGAGAGCCCAATAAATCAAGAATGACAGGAACACAAAGGCACCATCAGGATGCATTTGCACAATCAAGGGATGCTTCATATTTCAGCAAATACTCAGGCTCTGCCCCAGCTCTGCAAATAAACTAAATTCATATTTTCTCCTCGATCATAGAAGGAACAGTGTCTGAATTTTCCCCTCTTTGAAGAGCAGTCAAAAAAAGATTGTATTCTGTTTCAGTAAGCTTAGCATGTTTTGTAACACAAATGGGATCATATTTAAAGGGTCGATTTGATAGAAAACAAGTCAATCCAGCAACCTCTTTCTCTTTTTTAAAAAAAGTAATTTAGAAAAAGAAGTTGTCATTTGGTAAATTATCCACATAAAACAAAAATGTAGGTGTTCAGAAAAAATGTCCTAAGGGAATAGTCGAATGGGATATGGCATCCTTTAGTGAAAATGTAGAATCTAAGCATTGGCAATACAGTGCTGGCAATCTTAGCTGACATCTCTCTGGACTGCATATTTTTCTCTGCTGCTGTCCCTGGGTATTTTCCCACATACCTTTTATGCAAAGGCAAGAAACCCTGACTGTTATGGGAAACACAGAAAAGTCAGGCAAAAGATAGATTTGGAGAATAAATGTCTCCTCTGGCCCTTGCAGAAGAAGCTGATGACAATTACCTCTTTCTGGGTACTTACACTTTGTTTTTATGCCCGGTCAGCGATAGAAGTGACTAAGGAATTATCCAGGCTTGCTTGCTGTTGCCATAGACACTTTTGCAATTCCTGCCAGGTATCAAAGAAGCACTGCAGAGACAAGCTTATCCAGCATTAACACTAACAACTGCCAAGGCTGTGGTTGTTGCCTTTTTAAAATAATGATACTGTGGCATAGGTTCTATAACCACGAGTAGGTATTAATATCACGAGGCAGGAAGAGTATTGTCAGGCCACTTTCAGCTAAATGAAACCCACAAAGCTTTGTGAACAAGACCTCAAGAAGCTCACTTCCTTTAATAGTCTGTTCTGCAGCCTTTTGTAAGGAAATAATGTTATATACATTTGGTCTGTAAATTTTATTTTATTTTATTTTACAATGTGGATGAAATCAGAAAGCATTCCCACTTGTACTGTATGTGTTTATTTGTGTCTTTGGTCTACACATAAAGTAGAGATTTGCAGTATCCTTGGCAGGAGAAAATTAATTATTTTACCATGTTTCTCCTTACTGCAAGAAAGTTATAGAAGGCTACTTGCAATATGGGATTTATTCAGTGCAAAAATGCATATGGAGATATATATGTGTGTGTGTTTGTGCGTGTGTATGTGTGTGTAGTTATTTTCTATGCAGAAAATAAGTTTCCTGAAGAAGAAATAGCATTTTCTGTACAGAAAACATGCATTTTTAAATTGTCAGGGTTTCCCAATATACAAGAAATCTGTTTTTGAATTTTTGGGGGGGGGGGTATCTTTAGTATTTTTAAAAAGATTTTTAAAAGATTTTTTTCAATCCCTACACATTCATAATAAACACTGCCAGTGTGGTACAGCAGCTGGCTAGAATCTTGATTTAGATATGGAAAGTATAGGTTCAAGGCTGTAACATTCCCTGTGCTTCTTGAAGATGTCACAGTGGCCCACCTAAGTCAGAAATCATGGAGCATATCTTGGGTTTGGATGCTCCTGCTTCCACTTAGTTACTATAATCCCCCTTTCTTAATATATAAGGTTTTTATAATAATTATAATTTCCTGTAATGCTTTAATGCCTGAATCAGACAAAGTTTGCTTCCAAACCAAAACTGAAAATTCTGTCTAACCATGGCTTCCCATTGTGATTGGAAGCAGACTATATAGTTTGGTTAGGTTGGACGTCCAAGAGCACTACAGTTCTGGTGAACCAGGAAGTCAAAGAGGGAGCTAGGGTACATAATGCACTTCCTCCAGCGGTCCTTATTTGGCAGGACCAGTCCTGATTCATTCTCTTTCATCCCCCCTTTTAAAGCTGGTTTTAAAATGCCACAGTTGCTCTCTCCTCTTCCTTACTTGCCCCCTTTGGATTCAGTCTACTTCAGTTGCTGCAAACCAAGGTCAAAGTGAGAAAATATACTGCAGTCAATTCACTCAGCAGGAGAGAGAAGAGAGGAGAGGATGTTCTCTCCAATTGGCTCAAGCAAAAGCAAACTACTGCAGTCTCTCCTAACTTGTTTGTTCTTCCTCACTCGTTGTTTTTGCCATCTTTATCACACTTGCTTTACCACGCATGTCCCAGTTTCCCTCTGTGACACACTGGAGGGTATGAAAATGGGACCAGGAAGTAACTCTGAACCACAGTGCAGTGCTTAGCCATGCCATCTGAATTAGGCATTTTAGTCTGAATTCTAAAGATGTGCTTCTGGAGCTAATGAGCTACCATGAGTTATATGCTGGCAGAATGGGGTATACAAATACAAGCAAGCAATTGCGCTCTTGATGGAGCAGAGAGAATGCTGATACGTCCATATCCTGAAATGACTGAAGATAAATCAAGCACATTCACTTGTGTTATCCATAGATCATTTTAAGAGAGTTAAGAGAGTTTGGGTTATTAGCTATTTTGGCATGCTATTAGAACAGCACTCCCTGGGGGATAGCAAATGGGGGGCGAAGGGAAATCTTCTAACCTGTGTGGTCCATTGATAACAGAGTTTCCTACCACCATACCATGTCATCGTTCTTTAAAAAAGTGTAAAATTAAAACAGAATAGTTTTAAAAAAAACCCACAAGTGTTATAAGACATCCAAAACTCTTGTGGAAGTGCAGCCTGTGATATTTAGAGGCCTGTGAATTTTTCTTCCATCTCTAATAATGAAAGATAAATCTTTAGCAGTACAGTAACATTTCTCTTGGTCTGAAGACAATGCCAACAGTCACATGGGAGCTTCTACCAAATTAGAAACAAATACTAAGAAAACATTGTGTCTATTCATTACTCCTGACACAATCTGCAACATTCTTGTAAATGAAATTGATGTTTCTGAGAACAGGCAACTGTGTTTATCTCTTCTGGCTTTATAAAGTATCATATAATTGTTGCTGCTTTGTGAGTAAACATGTACAATTCCTATGGAAGTTGTACTCACAAACACCTCCTATGTAAATTGTGAAACCATCTCTTCTGAGACCATTGCGGTGCATCATTTTCTTTTCAGACACATCCAAACAAAACTTTGAAAGGCAGCAGCCAGGGGAAAAAGAGAGGCTTGTTCAAGATAAGCAAGACTGCTAATGGGGAAGGATATTTGACAAAAACGGTGGTTCATTGTAAATGGTCTTCTTAAAGCATAGGAAGCCAGGAGCTTTGTGAATGACAGCGCAGCCCACATAATTACTGCAGAGAAACTGGAGCTGGAAAGTGTGTCTGAAAGGTCAACAGAACTAATTAGACTAAAGAAGTAGAACTTGGCTTTGACAATTCTTTTTTTAAAAAAAAAAAATCCTACCACGCATGCAAATGGGCAAATATTTGTGATTTTCTTCCCTTGCCTGTTCTGAAATATTTGATGTCACACAGGTGGGAGAAGGAGAGAGTAGAGGAGGAGACATACCTTATCAGCCATGCACAGAACATTGGGCTTTGAATATACCGAAGGCCCTGGGCGCTCAGCGACTGGCCTGACTTCCAGCTGTCAACCAAACCAGCAGCTGTCACCTTGGCAATACTTTTTATCGGCTCCTGAGGTATATAGGACTTTGGCCATCTGGTGACTGACTGGTGATTTGTCATGTTCTGTGGTGGCCAAGCAGATTCAGACTCAGAGATGGCTTGGAGGATGAACTGTGCTTTCCAAGAAGGAGTTGCCAGTTTTTTCCCCCTTATCAAACAGTTAATGACTCTGCTGTTATTAGTCATGTCTTCTCCCATGCTATAATTTAGTTTTGGTTATCCTGACACATGCCATACCTTCTGCATTTTATTTGCTTTCTCTACATATGTGACTACCTAAAAAAGTGACTTTTAAATACCAGAACTAGGCTACATTCAACAACTGTGGGAAAATGTCATCTGTAAGGCGTGCAACTCAGTTCTTCTGAAGCCTTTTTTAAAATTTTTGCCAAATGTCATGCCTTTTTCTTTTGTATTGTGTTTTAAATTGTTTTAAACTGTTTTAACATTCTGCTTTGGGTACAATTGTTTATTTATTTGTGTTTTTTTAACTCTTGCATAATAAGATGATAGCTGCACCTCGTTGTAATTTGTTGTGCCAGCAGAAAGACAGGAAATTAATTAATTAAATTCATGATATACATGTCTTAAGCACAAAAACTACACCTCTCTCCTCAGTCCTCTTTTATCACCTCTGCTTAATTCAACCAGTTCTGACTGACAGCATCCATACCTTGTTGATAACTTGACTGAATTGATGCTATACCAATCTCCTATTCTTCATGAGGACATCTGTCCATTGCATTTTCTATCTTCTTTTTTGGCTACTTTCTTATTCTAAAAAAAATGAAACATAGACCATGAAGTGGAAAACCCCTGTCTTCATTATTTGTTTATCAGTTTAGATTTCCATCCATGCAAAAAGTTGTTGACTCCTCTTTCTCTTAAGTGGCTTTCCTTGCTCCTTTAGCAGAAGTGTTGAAGGCAGGTCCCTTGAGGAAGGAGTTGGTGTGGTCCAGCTCTCTGTTCACTTTAGTGCCAGATGGCAGTCTGTGTGTTAGCCACATCTCCCCTGCTCAGGAATCTGAGGACTAACTGAGGCTAGTAGTTAACATTCTCTGTGCATGTGCTGTGGAAGCTACAGTCCTTTGGGAAAGATTATTATTCTTTCATGTAGAATGAAGACAGCTGTGTACTTGATGGCTGAGAATATCATGATTCTCTAATGGACCGCAAGGCCATCTCTCCCTCTGGGGCAGTCTGTTAGGTGAACTTCCATTCGTCCTGCTAAGAGACCAGTTCTGTCAGGCTCCTCCCACCCTCAGTTGTCATCTAGGAAGTAATCACTCTGCCAGGAGGTAGCAAGGAGAGAGAGGGAGGTGGGGAGCTGTGGCTGTTAACTAACTTTGCCAGGATTAGCTGCACTTGGATCCCCTTCTCCTCATACAGTTTCCATTCAAGCTTATAATTTTGTACTTAACTTTTTAGCTTTAAGAACTGGTACCCGAGTTTACCTGTCTTCCTTTTCTCACCCTATATCCCTCTTTGTTCTGCCCCTTTTGTGTCAGTTTTTAAATGGCAAGTCTGCAACTGAAATCTTTACTGTTTGGGGCCTACATCCAATTGTTAGTCCCCACTCAAATAGACCTATGGAGTGTTGCCAGATCTCAGGGCCTGACCTTGATTCTCCAGTTTTCATGGATCATCCCAAGGCAGGAGACAAGGGTATAAATTCTTCAGTTTTGGATGGCTCATCTCCAGGCAAGAGGAAGGAGTTGTGTGCAGCTCAGGTAGGAGCGCAGTAGCTTGCCATAATTTTTCAAGGAGTAATTGATTGATCATTGTAAATTGCAAAGATTTTCAAGGGATCTATGTAGCTACTTGCTTCTTCCTTCTGTGTCCTTTTAGCTCCAGGATTCACTCTCTGCTTTGCTCTGCATCCATCTTCCGACTAGAAGCATATAGGATAGGCTAAAGGATCCTTATCATGTCTCCCTATGTAGCCAAGAAGGAATAATCTCCTCACTCTAATTTGCTCTGGCAACAGCCCCATTAGCTTGGAATTTTTTTTCTTAATTTCCAAATGGGAAAATATGTTCTCTCCCTCTGTGTGTGTTTTAACGACATATTGGTCCTTTTCACATGTCGGGGGGGGGGGGGAAACGGGCGAAAATGCCCAAAAACGGAGCTTACCTCCAGCCGGGTAAGTCCATCGCCGCGTGGAGCAGCGCGAGCTCGCTGCTCCACACTCCTCCGGCGTCGCAGATGGCAGCTTCCGGTTGGTGGAGGCTCTCCACCAAGCAGAGAAGCTCACCAGCCAGAAGCCCGCCCCCGGCAGATCTGCAGGCATGCACTTGCATGCGCCTGCAGATCCACTTCAGAGCCGGGCGACAGAGCGGCACGGGGCTGCGCGCTCCGTGCTTTTTAAAAACCTCTAAAAAGAGGTTTTTAAAAAACACGCAGCCCGGCTAGTTCTGGCTGCTCCTGAGTGGATTCTGGTGTGAAACTAGGAAAAGTAGTCCACGCCAGTCCACTCTACAGTGTAGACGACCTCCGTGAGAGGTCGCTCTACACCGTTCCCCCCCCCACATGTAAAAAGGGCCATTGTGAGCAACTATGGTTGCTGCTTAATGCCTAATGCTTAATGACATCATTAGGGCTGTTCTTAAATGTCTCAGGTTTTGACCTGCCAGTACAATACTGAATTGGGAACCTTGGAGACATGGGTCACTTCCTCACTACACTGTTATAGCGCTATTATTCCACTTTCAGCATCTTGTGGAATTCTGGGGTTTGTAGTTTACTGAGGCCAGAGAGCTCTCTGGCTGAGAATTGTAAATGGCCCTCCCTAAACTGCAAATCCCAGGTTTCCATAGGATGTTGAAAGTGGAATAATAGCACAGTGCAGTATAACAGTGTAGTGTGGAAATGGCCATGGAACTGGGTTGGTTTGCTATTCAGATTTTGGAATAAATAACTGGATTTAGGCCCATATTGTATGCACAGGCAGCCCCCCCCCCTTTTTTTTTTAGCTGAAGAGTAGGGTAAACATGCTCAAGATGAATAATAAATGAATAAATATTAGAATCTGGGTCAAGCAGTGAATTAGCCAGGTTTGTAGATGACACTATAGTGGACATAAAGACAATACAAGTTGTTTGTCTAGCCAAGTAGGCATCTTGTAGCTTTAGTACAGGTGTATTGCATTTCAAATCTTATGCCTATTTTTTTTTATAATAATCATATGGGCTGGGGATAAGGGGAGCTGCAACACATCTGAAGGGCACCAAGCTGAGGAAAGCTGTTTCTGCTTATTTTCATATTAGACATGTAAAAAGATACATTGAGGCATTCCTGTAAACATGAAATCCACTTTTCAAAACTCCTACTCTGGCATAAATTGTGTGAGAATAAATCTGTGTTTTGCTGCCAGAAAATACTGAGAAGTCCAGAACAAAACTACCCTGCCAGATCATTCCATGGAGCCATCTAGCCCAGTGGCCTGTTTCTAACAGAACTCAGTCAAGGGGTTCTGAAAAGTTCAGAAGTAGGACAAGGCAATTGATTTCCTCTATGGTCTTTCTGACTGCAACTAATAGTTTCTGATAGACAACTTTTAGGGGAACATGGAGGAAATATGGCTATCCAGAAGTTGTTGGAATGCAACTCCAATGATCTCAATGCAGGCATGAGCTGATAGGGTTTGTAGTCCAACCTCTGAACATGTCCTCTATGAGTATGCTACTAAACTTTTTTAAAAAATTGTCCAGTTATCTAATTTTAATTCTTTTTCATAGAATGACTAAGTTCTTAGATGCTTATTAAATGAAATATTGATGCAAATGCTGATAATGAATTCCCCATGTTGTATAAGTATTACATAAACCATGAGAAGACTGTAAGGTCTATTACTATGAGAGGAGGGAGGGAGTTTCTCTCACCACACCGTTCATAGTTCTGTAAATCTTTATTCCACCATCCCATTTTTTTCCATGCTGAAACACTCTCAGATGCTTAAGCCTTCCTGTTCAGAGATAATTTTGCTTATTCTTTTTTGGATATTTGAAATCTGTTTTGAAGTGGAGACTTAAAGACTATGCAATATTTTAAATGTAGCCGCACTATACTGTACAAATATAGGAAGCTGCTGTAGGTACTGTTTATAAATAACATGACCTTGCATTTGTGGTGTTGCTCAGTGTACTGTTTGATATACCTGATCAAACTATGGGTTTGACTAGTCCTGTACTCACTACTGTTTGGTAGAGTCAATCCAGAATCCCAGGCAAAGTTCTTTCCCATCATTTTTCTCTGATCATTTTTAACTGGAGATACCAGGGACTCAGTCTGGGAGGGATCTTCTGCAGATGTACCTTTCCACTGAGATGATAGAATGATGATGAGGATGTGTGCTTTCAAGTCATTTCTGATTAATGGTAACCCTAAGGCAAACCTATCACCTATTTTTTCTGGGGCTGAAAGTGTGTGATATGCCCCAGGTTGCCCAGTGGATTTCCACAGCTGAGAGGGGAATTGAACCCTGGTCTCCAGGCTCATAATCCAGTGCTGAAACCAGTACAACATGCTGGCTCCCTCCACTGAGATGTCCCATCCTGAAAGTCTAGTCATCTTCTCCCTGTTTGTATGGGATTTTATGGGACTCAGACCCAGATCCTCTCCTACCCAAAATGAGAAACATATGGATAGACCAAAGATGATACCCATGGGACACTCCAGGAGCCTCACAGACTGCAAAAAGGCCCCCAAATGAAACCAACAAAAACTGGAAGTGGCCAAAAGTCTACTTCTGGATTTTAAAAAAAATGATATTTTGATGTTAGAAGGTGTGTCGGGGGCAGGCTGTTTAAAAAAGTGAATTGCTACTCCTGGAGAGGCATTTGAGGGCTCACCCAAACTTACCCCTAGAATTTGGCCTGACTCATTGCTGTACTGACCACATTCTTCTTGTGAAGGTTGAGACGATGCCTCTCCCCTCCCAGTCCTTTCAGGGTGCTTTTGAGGGTCCAATTGCAACTTTTTGCACCCAGTGCAGGAGAAGGTTGTTTTGAAACCCTAGCAATCTTCCGAGACAGTCACAGATAAATTTCCTGAGTTCCTTGTCTTGGGTCTTCCCATATTCTTGGGCAGTCCCCACGAAAAAAAACAAGGAAAGGGAGGGAATGGAACCCTGTCCACACCACACATCAATCAAAACAACAGGCCTTGGTAAGTTCAAGCCATGACTGGATGCAGGGGTGGTAAGAAATGGCCTGCTGTTTACTTGGGCTTTTGGTCATCAGGATGCAGGCTCACTCTTATTTCTCAAGTCAAAAACAAAACAAACAAACAAACAAAAACCATGCAAATAAGGTCTGGGGGAATCTGGGTGGTGGGTGAGGGACCATAAAATCAGCCTGGGAGGACAGCATGCTGGCTAAGGATGCTAGGAATTGCAATTCACCAATATCTGGAGAGGCACACAATTCTCATTTCCAGTGTAGTATGTGATCATGAATTTTCAAAGGAAAGACCATATTCCTAATTTTTCCCCTATTTAAAACATTTATGATCTTCTTTTTTAATCACACTGATTCATGGTAGCTAACAAATAAAAAAACCCACAGTGACTCCTTCCCATATTTGCTATTTATTTTTAAATATTTTATTCCACCTTTCTGCCATGTATTGGCATTCAAAGTGGCTTTCAAGAAATAAAATTTTTAAAACAAGCATAGAGCAACCATAAAACCGTAGCAGCAGCAAATGAAACGCATATCTGAAAGCAGCAGTAAAGATAAAATACAGCAGAGCCAGTCATCAGCACACCGCAGACAACCACAACCATAGCACAAACTCTACTTTTTAAGATGTGTGTTTGAACACAGATTGCATTAGTACTCAGGTGTATTGTACTTTTTGTTGACTATTATTTTTTAAGTGGGATCAAGCTACTCAATGTGTACAGAGGGGGGAGAGAATCTGAAAGTTTCACTTCCTCTTACATTCCAGGTGTTTAAACTTCAAGCTCTTTCCATCTCAAATCTGTGATTTGTAAATTTTAGTAAATACTTCATAAACAAACTGAAATAAAATGTTAGCTCATCTGTACTGGTCAATTCAACAGGTGCAGCTATTCTTCTATTGAGAGAGGGGCATGTTGTACTTATTTCCCATATAGGTATTATGGATGAGAACTGTTTCAGGGGGGACAATGGCCACCGTGATTTGGCACTCGGATGGTTGAATGCACAAGATTCAAACCCAGAATTTCAAGCATTAAGCAGCTGAAGTATTGAGGCTGGATGGATAAATCTTTCAATTTCAAGTTCAGTTTCTCTAGTATCTAATTATTTCATTCTGAAGTTCATCCTATTTCAAAAATGAGAAATTTGTAAATGTTGGAAAATACCTTTTATAAATGAATTAAGACTGAAAGTTCCTCAATCCCTAGCATAGAGGTAGAGGTAGGAATAATCATATAAATAAATAAATACAGCTGTCCAAACAAAGTTTAGATAAAGAGAATAAATTTCATCTTCATCTTAAAAGATGGTTAAAAAGGTAGTGATCAGCACAGACTGATCAACTCAGACATCCTTGAGAACACCACAGTGTGATTGTCCTCTCTTGGGGGTGTATTCACACTGCACAATTATAGCAGTCTGATTCTGCTTTAACTGCCATGGCTCTGTCCTACATAATCCTGGCATCAACAATTTGCTGTGGGACATAGAATCAGCTGGTATACAACAGAGTTGCAGCTTTCTTGCAGAGAATTCTAAGTACTTAATGAAAGTACAACTCCCAACATGGTAGTTAAAGTGGCGCTATAATTGTGCATTGCAGAAATACTCTTGATAGTTGTTCAGGCGGCTTGGAAATGTTACTTTTTATACTACAGTTCTCAAGATTGTCAGGGAGTTGTAGTCCAACAAAGGAATGTTTTCTAGCTCTGGTCCTCACTTCACCTTCAATGGTAGGGGCACCTGAATAAAGGTTTCTGATCTCAGAGGTGGAACAAGTGTATATGGAAGAAGAGAGCTTTTTAAACTCCTAAATTCAATACTTTAAAGGCACAAACCAGAACTTTGTATGCTGTCTGAAAACAAAGTGCAACCCAGGAAGATAACAATGTCAGTACCACAGGCTGTTCCATCCAGTTCCCATCAGTCACTTAGATCTTATGTTTTGAACTAGTTGAAGTTTCCTTTAACACTGCATAGGCAGTCCCCAATATAACACAGCACAGATGTTGAGCAGGAGATTTTAAAAATGTGAATGTCCATGGCAAGGTAGTTTATTTTTGCCTGACAAATAAAAGAAAGGCGGCAGAAAAAGGGAAACCAGTTTTTATTTCAACATCATTCTCATTCTGACTTGATCCAATATATACTGTGGAGAAGACGCAAGTAGGCAGAGCGATAAAGGACCCGGGTAAGCACCATGTACAGGGCTCTTAAAACTTTTTTATTCAGAAGTAAATCTAGATGAGTTCAAAGGGACATTCTCTCCAGCAACATGCTTTGGATTGCCATTTTAATTACACACAGAGGGGAACAGCAATGTGGGGGTGCAGATGATTGTCTTACAGTAAAGATTAATTGAAGCATAGGAAGCTGCCTTATACCATTGGTCTGTCTAGCCCAGTATCATCAAATCTGACTGGCAATGGAACTGCAAGGCTTCAGGAAGGATTTTTTTTTCCTTAGCCTAACCATGGAGATACCTAGTATTCCCCCATGGTCTGCCATCCAAGAACTAACCAGTCTCATCTATGCTTAGCTTCCAAAATGAATGTATTCAGAGTAGTATACAGAAGAAAAAGAATAGATAAAGTACAGTCTATGGCCAGGATCCTGCAGTGAAATGGAGCTCTGCCTGCACAGTTCCGCCTCGTGTCCTTCCCATCACAATAGCTGTCAAATTCTGGGAGGGGCTGCCGTTGCTGCTTACCAGCAGAGGGGAGAGGCAGGGGAGGGGAAGAGTGGTTCACATCACAGATACCAGCTTGACTTAGCCTGTGGAGGAAGGAAATGAGGGAACTTTCATGGATGGAGTGCACCCTCCTTTTCCTTCCCCTTGGAGCCCAGCGGAGCTGTATCTTAATGGTATGAATTGCCTCCCTCCTTGTGTGTATGTATACATACGCAAAGCACTATTTTTAGAGATGGTGTCTGGACCTATGTAACTAATGGACTAGCACGTCCACATTTATTGGACCATAAAACTGGCCTGGGGTTGGTTCACATGAGCGTGTGAGTAATTCTATCATTTCCCCTAGGCATTAAACATGGACTCTTTTTGGTTGGGTTAAATGCTGTATATTTCTGAGGACCGAAGGCTACAAAGTTAAGGTGAAAGACTGCAATTTAGAGTATGCAAGGATAAGGAAACAGAAACAGCTGATCAACCTGACACCTTGATTTTGGTTTATATTAATGGAAAACTGATAACTCTGTTGAATTACAGTATTCTGTACATTTTTCTGCTTTTCACTAAGGTTTGGTTCTTATTCTACTTACATTTGTAGGAAGACCTCTTCCCCCACTCAGGATTTTTAGTTTCCTGAGTGAAAATTTTAAGTCAGTGCATTCCTTGAGCAAAAAATGCGTGTGTTTTAGGAACTTGTTAGAGAGGTGCATCAGAGACTATTGGCATAATTCATTAATGATTGTAAATCACCAGGATAGTACACTTATGCCTGAGAAGATTGACTTGGATAACACCTGTGTGTGACTTCACTGCCTCTGTTCAAAGAACCAGGGAGGAAGGGTACTCAGAATATGCTTAATGTACAGATCCCCCCCCATCCCCCCATATACCTGTTATTTTCCATCAGCATCAGCGTGGTGGAGTCTGCCTAGAAAGTCCCACCCCTCTTCAGGAAATTCTCATTGATTAGACTCCCCATCCTTCACCCCTCTTGTGTCTCTTTAAAGTCTAAAACCATACTTGGTTGATCCATAGAGATGAGCCAAAGATGGTAAGGACCTCATGCCTTCCTTCTGTGTTCTGGACTGCAGTTCTCAGAAGTCATTGCAGCCATGCTGGTTGAAACTAATGGAAACTATAACCAAAAAGATTTGAAGGGCATCAAGTTGCATACTTCTAGTGCATAATAGAGATCATGGGGAATGTGTGAGGAGCATGGTAGAATGGAAGAATGTGCAAGATTTGGCTGTAGGTTTGGTGCTCCTTGCTCCTGAGAATAACTGGGGGAAAATGAGCATGATGAATGCAAATTCCAGATCAAAAGCTTACAAGTAAGGTTAGGAAATTGCTTTGCACTCTAAAATCTGGAGCAGAATGGTAAATGCGGAATATTTAAAGTAAAATAATAAAATAAAATGGGCCTGCAAGCCAAATGTTCTTGCTCGCATGAATAATGAGAGACTTCAGTTCTCCAAATGAGTTGCTTGAGTACCCATTTATATGCTGTAAATCTCTTTATGTAAAAAATCATTCTCTAGAAAGTAACAACAACAATAGTACCTTTTCAAGGTGAATTAGGGCATTAATAAATATGTTGTAAGTTGGAAAGATGTGGCACTTTCACATGTCTAGCTGATCTGAGTCACAGCCTGCCTCACTGTGGGGGAATAGGGGGATTTTTACTTGCCAGTCTCTTCATTTCCTGGCCCTTGCAGAGCTGGATTATTTCTGCATCTACTGCTAGCCAAACAATTCTGAGCAACTACTTCATGTGGTCACTGTGTCAAGCTTTTATCTGGGTCAGTTGGATCCAGGCTGCTGCCAAGATATCTGGCAGCTCCATTATCTGTACATGGTGAATACGCCAATATGGCCTGTTTTCCATTTATACAATCAAGTGGAATTAATTGTCTCAAATCAAACTTCCTCCCCCCACAAATGTGGGAGGGTTCTACATGAGCTATACCTTAGCAGAAATCATTTCATTCTCAGTCCCCTCACTACCAGAGGTACATTGGATGAGGATGCCAGAGAGGGACCTCAAGTCTGTAGAAATCCCTATCAAATGAGACCAATCCAGTACTTTCTCTGTTCTCCTTCTGACCTTTCTATCAGGCAGGCTTTGGGCAACTGACTTACTCCTGAGGGAGGGACTTTTAACAGGTGCTCTACTTTTTATTGGTGTGCTTTTAAAATTGTTTTTGATTCTGTTGTGTTTTAATATTGTGTAATCTGTTTTAATGATGTAGTCCTTACTATCAATCATTGTGACTTCATTTGTACCTGTTATTTTAAACGTGTTGTAAGCTACCTTGAAGTCCCAGTTATGATAGAAAGGAGGGGTTAGAAAATATATACATATACATACATACTCATTACACCTAGTTGTTTGGAGGATAGATGGTTCTTGTGTGAGTATGGCAATGTTGCTTTGGGCTTTATCACAGAAGGAAGGTAAATCACAGTCACAGCAGGATAATAGTGTCTTTAGCTGGGACTTATCACATGATCTTTTTCCTCTTCTGTTGTTCTGCCAGTGGGAGACCAGTCCATTAATGACCACCTTTGTAAAAGAAAAGCTGTCCAAATGATCTCTTTCCAGGAGAACAACAGAAGAACAATGAGTTAATGTGATAAGTCTCAGCCAAAGATGTTATCGTCCTGCTATAATTGTGAGCCAGTGTGGTATAGTGGTTTGAGTGTTGGACTATGGCCCTGGAGACCAGGATTCCAGCCCCTCTTGGCCATGGAAACCCACTGGGTGACCTTGGGTGTGTCATACACACTGAGCCCCCAGAAAACCCTATGATAGGTTCATTTTAGGGTCACTAGTTGGAAATGACTTGAAGGCACACAACAGCAACAATTTTGATTTATCTGCCTTGTATGATGAAACCCTTTGAGCTACTGAGATTGCATAAAATTGCAGCAGCAGCTACATAAATGGCAGATGCATAGAAGAGCTAGAGCTAGCAAATGCTACCTACGAACAAATGCTGCCAGACTTTAAGCTCAGGGTTGGATACTCAGTGGTGGCACAGGGACACAGTTGGTACAAGTTCTCCTTGAAAACTGCCTCCATTAAAAAATCATTCACTTTGCTAAACCATTATCAGCAGAAAACCCTTTATGTGGAAAACTGCAAGCAGACGTGCTTTAGGAATTTTGAACTGCCCTGTGCCTTTAATTTGTATTGTTAAGAAAAATCATGAGATTCTTCTCCTGAGCAGCAGCGACGAATATAAGCCCCTTCATTTGCTTGGTTAAACTCATTATATGGCTCAAACATGGCCACTTATTCTGTTTGGAGCATCTTCTGAATGAAAGACAAAAACAAGTGTCACTGCTACTTTCTATGGCTATGCCCACCTAGTTATATTTCTAAGGACAAATTCAAGCAGCCAGGAGTTTGATTTAATGATCACAGTTACCAGGCAACTACCTAACTTCTGATATGTTGATCATTAAATGTCAAACCAGATCTTTCGTCTTAATAACTCCAGGATTCTAGTACATTCTAGAAGTTTGCTAGGGTCCTTTGCTTTTAGGAGATCATATTAAATTTCTCTTATCCACTTAGTAGTTTCAAGATATTTGGTATCAGTGTACATTCAGGCTTGCAAAATGCCACTTGCCTGGTTACTTGTGGTGGGGAACAATTGCTTGGAGCCTCAGCCAGCCAATCAGGGAAACTTTTGTCAACAGGACCAAAGTTGGTTCCTTGTTGCAGTTCACTTACACGGCTCACTGGAAAACTTTCATTACTGCCATTTTCTGA
This sequence comes from Cyclura pinguis, assembly GCA_030412105.1. NCBI lineage: Eukaryota > Metazoa > Chordata > Lepidosauria > Squamata > Iguanidae > Cyclura > Cyclura pinguis. Next base: position 40,169,550 of record CM059603.1, read on the forward strand.
CAGCAACGCCTCTCTTAGTTATCATAAAAATATCCAGAGATGTTATTATCAGGCTGTTGTATTTCACTGTCTTGTGCACTGTCCTCCCACTTGCAGTGTCAACCTGTCCAATATGGAATAGCAATTGCTGTTGATGGGAGGATTGACTCATGAGACAACTGGTGATATGGTTGCTGATAGTCTCCCTTCTGGCTTTGCTTTTTTGCATATCCTGGTTGCACTTCATTTGTACATCCTGCTGCATAGTCCCTTCTCCAATAACTGGTATTAGGACTCTTTTTGAAACTGTATTTTTAATTCATTTTTCCCACTGCTAAATTGCAATTAAGGCAATAAAACATAACATGAAAAGGAACTACTGGAATTGCTCTGCCTGCAAAGAGGAAACAACTAAGTAAAAGGCTGGTGTGCCATGAGAAATCAGGAAATGACTGATTAATGGGCTGATTTCAATAATGGCTCTGGCTCAGGAGGTGAGAGGAAATGACTTATTAAAGAACCATTTTGATAATGCCAAGGAAAATAAGAGCTGCTTTAAACCATACAAAATGGGGGAAACCTTTGTTGACTGAGGGCTGCAATCTAAGTGTGTTTTGTAAAATCCAGTGGAATTTACTTTTCTGTAACATATTTGTGATTTTGCCTGTGGAGACTAGCATTGTGGGATTTTTATGAGAAATATAAGTGATATGAAAATGTTTTGGGAAACCAGAGCTTTAATACCCCTTCCAACTTTATTGTCTACTTCTAATTGTTTTTATCATAACTGCTGAAAATCTTCCTATAAAGGAATATAAGTATCTGAATCAAATATGACATATAATGGCGTGATTATAGTTTGACTATGCAGAGATGGCACCGACTGAAAGACTGCGCATATCTGAGCTATAATCGCATGAAGAGGGCAACTAATCATGCCAATAAGACTCTTTGCTATCTCAGTTGTGTAGCTGAGTTACTCACTTTCATGGCTGTAACCTAGGGGTTAAGTTTGCAGGCTGCATATATTGTATTTCTGCTTTTTAAAAAGCATACTGGATATATCAATCCAGCCACATACAGAATCATTTTCTCATTGAGAATCTGTGCAACCGAACTTGTCCACCTAATGTAATAGCAAAACACATGTTTTGAAGTTGATAGCCCAGCTGGTCTTAAGGGTGAGGAAGCTGAGTGATCATCTTGGGTGCCAAAATTGAAGGGAGCAACAAAATGAGCTTACTCACTCACTCCTGGCTTAATGTACTGTCAGTGGAAAGCTGCGGGTGAAACAGTATCTCTAAGTTGCACTCTGATAACACAGACCATCTCTGCATGACAGGGCTGTCCTGCTATATAGACAAGATGGCAGCTGTTAGCTGGTCATGCTTCCACATGACATTGTCACTGGCCCACTGCCCATGCGTTGTGCTTGTGTGGAATTGACTAAACTTATAAAATCTGTCTAGCACCTCCGATTGTATGATGCTCCTGTACCCACATGTCCTGCGGAACTGTAGGAAGAGCAATGGCGATGCTTCCTTACCAGCACAGTTTGGGAAGGAGCCCAGCTGCGGAAAGAAGGATGAGGCATGGCCATTGTGCTCCCTTCTGCAGGGAGCCAGTCCCATGTGGAGAGGAGCATTCTTGTTGTGCAGTCATGTCCCCGGGCAGAGCAGACAATTAATCAACAAGTGGCAGAGCAGGGCTTACTCGCAAGGCTCGAGCAGGGAAATGTCCAAATAGAATTCAGGTTCCAGAACAAACAAATTCAAAAGGCAAATCCAAGGCGTAGTCAAACAGGCAGAGGTTCAAGGTGATCTAGATATAAGAGAACACAGCACAAGGCTTCACAACCGGAAAGATCAGTTGCTGACCCTGAAAGGAAAGGGCCAGCTGAAACCCTTTTATCTACTGATGCTGTCACCACAGGTGTTCCTTCATTAGGGCTTGTTTGTTACTTGAATGCGCTGAGTGGCACAGCCCCACTCTCTGATGTCGTCTCTCTTGCACGTTAAGCGTCTGTGTTGTCTCTCCCTCTGAGATTTGTTTCCCTTGCTCAGGCCCCTGCTGTTGTTTGTTATCTTCTCCTGAGCAAGCTTCTGGGGAAGCTCTTGCCTCTGGGGAAACTTCCGCCTTGGATTCAGAATCCTCCTCCTCACTGCCAAGGTCTCCAAGGCAGGGCATGACACGCACTCTCTCTTCTCTGCTGGAACTGTGACAGGACAACTCACAAGAATCCTGTTATGTGGAAATGGCCACAGAGTTCTACAGTTCTGCCAGAGCCACTGAGAGCAGATTTGAATCCTAGTGTAAAAAAACTGGGGGACAGGCCTCCTAGCTGTTCACCAACAGCATATCTGTGTGATGGGTGGGGACTGCCAGTGGGAGACCATGAGCCCAGCCAGCCAGCCAGCCAGCCAGCCAAGCATGTGTGAGCAGGGTGATACTTTGGACCAAATGGGCCAGCTGTGCATGCAGGGAAGGGATCCAAGGCAGGGTCCCTTCTCCTGCTTCCCTCTCTCTCTTCCTGACTTCCTGTGGGCAGGGAGGACACTCTGGAGACCTGCTGCGCCTGAAGCCTTCTACTAGGCACACTCATAGGATTCCTTGTAGCAGGGAAGGCAGCTGACAAGGCCAGGGCAGTAAGGGAGAGTCTCCAGCATCTGGAGTAACCTGGTGCCTGGCTGAGCTGAAAAACTTTTCTCCATTACTTCCACAGTCAGGCCACTGCACCTGAAGGCTGCAGGAGCAACTCCCGAAGAAACTGGCTTACTTACCTGATCTGTCTAGCAGCAGTTTTGAACCCCTGGCAGGATGGCTGAAAATCTATACATGGGATTTAACATTTTGTAGATGATTATTATTCTCTTAGAAATTTACCAGTTTTACAACAGATGCTAAATACAATAGAGCAATAACAATGTTCTCAAGAAAGACAAAAACATTTGCAACACTGCTGGGACCCAGACCCCTTTGGAACCACCAGATCCTGGTAGTTTTTGCTGCCCCCCCCACCCCAATTGGTCCTGTTTCTTGCATTTGTTGTTGATTTTGTGCCATCAAGGCTGTTTTGACTTGTGACAACCCTGTGAATGAGCAATCTCCAAGAGACCCTGGTATTCTGACATTTAAGATCTCATAAATCAACTTCCTGTATGAACATATATCAATTAACAGCAAAGTATGTTTCTCTTTCAGTTTGCAGCTTGATGTGTTTTGTTTCAAATAGACATGTATAGGTACTCAGAACAGGGCTTTCTTCAAAGACACATAGACACTATAAGCACAGAAAAGCCAAATACATTATAAACATGCTCTGGTAGCACAGTAGGAGGGAGTGCAAAGTGAACTGAACATGCTTTCTGGCCAAGATGTAGGGTCTCCTCTGATTGGTAACATCTGAAAACTGGTGTTGGAATTACTGCTACATGCACGAACACAGTAGGTAACATTGTAGTTAACTGAAGGCTTCCCCTCTCTTCTGGCATGTATTTCCCATTTGTTAGTTTACAGTGGTGCCACTAAGGCAAGATTTTGGGGCAGCATCTGGGACCTCACTCAGTAGAACTTAATAGGAGGGAGGGCCCCAATGTGGAGCTTGGAAAAAAAATACTTATTCAGAGCTCAGAAAGTATGTTGGTTCAGGCTACAACTCCCAAATTTCCATAGCCAACACACATTGGTTAACAATGGTTACAGCAGTTGTGTGATTCTGGGAGTTATAGTCCCAAAATGTAATTCTTCCTAGCTCAAGGCATCTTACATTTTGAAATAAATGAAGTAATATTCATTACCATCTAAAGATGTAACACTGTTCAATCCAGAGTGAGAATTATCCCACCATTTCACTGTTGGTTTATAATCATTCCCAGGCAAACACCAGTAAAAACTGCAGAGTACTTTCACGTGATTTTGAAGACTACAGAATAACTGTTGTCAGATGACTAGAAACAGTGGGCTGGCCTGCCTTTGTGCGTCTAACAGAAATTTAGCTTAGGTGAAGTTCTTTTGCATGTGATTTTCTATCTATGAAAAACTGTAGATCATGCTGCTGTTGAGTGTACTGAAAGGAAAGCCAGTGAAAGATGTTGTCGGGTACACCTGTGCCAAGTGCAAGCTGGTGACCTTCTTGGAGGAGAAGGTTTGCCCGCTGGAGGCACGAGTTTCTAATCTTCATCTTATTAGGGAAGGGGAGGGGTTTTTGGATAGGGCAGAGAAGACATACCAGAAGACCGAATGCGTGAAGGAGCTGCCAGATCAGGAAGTCACCACACTGTGCCAGGAAACGGAGGCTTGGAGGAATGTCACACGGAGGAGCAGAAGGTCCAGGAAGGTAACAGAGACTCTCAACCTACACAATCGCTTCAAAGTTCTTGGCCTTACGAACGATGAGGAGCACCAGGAGGAGAGAACAGAATGTCAACAAGAAGGAATCCAACTTCGGCAACGGGAACTAGATCAATGCTCCCAGTCTCAACAGAATGCCCAGGCAGTCCTAGAAGAACATGCACATCGAGGAGCCCTGGAGAAGCCTCAGAGGAGGCGAGTTCTGGTTGTTGGGGACTCCTTGCTCAGAGGAACCGAAACGGCAATTTGCAAACCGGACAAGCTCAATCGAGAGGTCTGCTGTCTTCCTGGGGCCAAGATCAACCACATAACGGAGATGCTAACCAGGCTGGTCAAACCCACTGACCATAAGCCCCTCATTTTGGTTCACGTCAGAACCAATGACACTGTGAGGAGCAGCTTTTACCACATCGCAAAGGACTATGAGCTTATGGGGATGAAGCTTAAGGACCTTGGTGTGCAGGTGGTTATTTCGTCTCTCCTCCCTGTTCAAGGATATGGTGCACGTAGGGAAAGGACAACAGCAGAGGTCAACAACTGGCTCCGCACATGGTGCCGCCGGCAACAGTTTGGGTTTTTGGAACACGGCCTGAATTTCCATGAACGTGGGCTTCTGGCAAGGGATGGGCTGCACCTCACGAAACTTGGCACGAATGTTTTTGCAAACAGTCTCGCAAGGAGGATTCAGAGGTCTTTAAACTAAGTTCCACTGGGGAGGGAGACAATATTATTCAAGGCCAGGACTCGGCGAGCGCAGGGGGAAAAGGCCCAAATGATATTGGACAAGTAGTACAAGCGGCCAATAGCGGGAGGAGTAGAAACTATAGTACAGGACTTGCAGGAAGGGCCGGGGGACTTAAGTGTCTCTACACTAATGCACAGAGTATGGGAAACAAGCAAGATGAACTTGAACTCCTAGTACAACAAAATAAATACGATTTGATAGGCATCACTGAGACCCGGTGGGATGAGTCTCATGATTGGAATGTAGGAATAGAGGGGTATAGCCTATTTTGTAAAAAATAGACCAAACAAGAAAGGAGGAGGAGTAGCCTTGTATGTCAAGGATGTTTTCACCTGTGAAGAGATCCGTGACTTAAACCTAGAAAGCCAGGTCGAGAGCATCTGGGTAAAAATTAAGGGAGTGAGAAACAATAGGGATATTCTGGTGGGGGTTGACTACAGACCTCCAACTCAGACTGAGGACTTTGATGACGCCTTCCTCAACCAAATGACCGCGCATTCAAAAAGGAGAGATACAGTAATAATAGGAGATTTCAATTACACGGATATATGTTGGCAGTCAAACTCTGCCAAGAGAGCAAGGTCCAGCAAGTTTCTTGCTTGTCTTGCAGACAATTTCATGGTCCAGAAGGTGGAAGAGGCCACAAGGGGATCAAATATTCTAGATCTGATCCTGACCAACAGGGATGACCTTGTTAATGAGGTAGAAGTGGTTGGATCTTTAGGGGGAGTGACCATGCCCTATTGGAATTTGGCATTCAGCGGGAAGGAGAAGATAAATGTAGCCAGACACTCATCTTAGATTTTAAAAAAGCAGACCTCTGCAAACTTAGGGAGCTCCTGGCTGGAATTCAGTGGTCAAGAATAGTGAAAGGGAAAGGAGTTCAGGAGGCATGGGAGTTCCTTAAAAGGGAGATACTGAAGGCACAGTCTAAAACTGTGCCAATAAGAAGGAAAAATGGAAGGCATCTGAAGAAACCGGAATGGTTGACTAAAGAACTCTCAGTTGAGCTAAGTGTTAAAAGAAACATGTACAGGAAATGGAAGAAGGGGGAAACCACCAAAGAAGAATTTAAGCAAGTAGCTAGGAGGTCAGAAAGGCTAAAGCACAGAACGAACTTAGGCTGGCCAGAGACATCAAAAACAATAAAAAGGGTTTTTTTAAATATGTCCATAGCAAAAGGAAAAAGAAGGAGACGATAGGGTCGTTGCGCAGAGAAGATGGCGAATTACTAACGGGGGAAGAGAAAAAGCAGAACTACTTAACACCTTCTTTGCCTCAGTTTTTTCCCAGAAGAATACAAGCACTCAACCTGGCGGTTGGGGAGCAGGTGAGGAAGCAGGGGCAATGAGGCACATAATAGGTAGAGAGGTGATACAGGAATACCTGGCCACATTGAATGAATTCAAGTCTCCAGGGCCAGATGAATTGCATCCTAGGATATTAAAAGAACTCGCAGAGGTCATTTCGGAACCGCTTGCTATAATCTTTGAGAAATCTTGGAGGACAGGAGAAGTTCCAGCAGACTGGAAGAGGGCAAATGTTGTCCCCATCTTCAAGAAGGGAAAAAAAGAGGACCCAAATAATTATCGCCCAGTAAGCCTGATGTCAGTACCCGGAAAGATTCTGGAGCAGATCATTAAGCAGTCAGTTTCTAATCACTTAGAAAGCAACGCGGTAATCATGAGAAGTCAACATGGATTTCTCAAAAATAAGTCATGCCAGACTAATCTTATCTCTTTTTATGATAGAGTTACTAGCTTGATAGATGAAGGGAATGCTGTGGATGTAGCATTTCTCAATTTCAGTAAGGCCTTTGACAAAGTTCCCCATGACATTCTTGCAAAGAAGCTAGTAAAATGCGGGCTGGACAGGGCTACTGTTAGTTGGATTTGTAATTGGTTGACCGACCAAACCCAAAGGGTGATCACGAATGGCTGCTTTTCATCCTGAAGAGAAGTGACTAGCGGGGTGCCACAGGGTTCTGTCCGGGGCCCAGTGCTGTTCAATATCTTCATCAACGACTTGGATGAAGGAATAGAGGGTGTGCTCATCAAATGTGCAGATGACACCAAATTGGGAGGGGTTGCTAATACGCCAGAGGACAGGATCAAAATTCAAAATGACCTGGATAGATTGGAGAGCTGGGCCAAAGCTAACAAAATGAAATTCAACAGAGAGAAGTGTAAGGTCCTACACTTAGGTAGAAAAAATGGAATACAGAAATATAGGATCGGGGACACGTGGCTGGATAGCAGTACGTGTGAAAGGGATCTAGGAGTCTTAACAGACCACAAGCTGAACATGAGTCAGCAGTGTGATGCGGCAGCCAAGAAAGCCAATGCAATTCTCGGCTGCATCAATAGGAGTACGGTGTCTAGATCGAGGAAGGTACTGGTAGCACTCTACTCTGCTTTGGTTAGACCTCATCTTGAATCCTGTGTCCAGTTCTGGGCACCCCAATTCAAGAAGGACATGGTCAGGCTGGAGCAGGTCCAGAGGAGGGCGACCAAAATGGTGAGAGGCCTGGAAGACGTGCCCTATGAGGATAGACTTAGAGAGCTGGGTATGTTTAGTCTGCAGAAGAGAAGGTTAAGAGGGGACATGATAGCCATGTTTAAATATTTGAAGGGATGCCATGTAGAGGAAGGAGAGGGCTTGTTTTCTGTTGCTCCAGAGACCAGGACAAGGAGCAATGGACTCAAGCTGCAGGAAAGGAGATTCCACCTGAACCGGGCTGTCCGGCAGTGGAATATGCTGCCTCGGAGTGTGGTGGAGTCTCCTTCTTTGGAGGTTTTTAAGCAGAGGCTGGATGGCCATCTGTTGGGAGTGCTTTGAGGGTGTTCCTGCATGGCAGGGGTTGGACTGGTTGGCCCGTGTGGTCTCTTCCAACTCTACATTTCTATGATTCTATGAAAACAGAAGTCAGTATCCCTCTTTAGCACTGTGAAGGAGGATCTTATCTTCCATGGTCAATAAGACCCTTCTTTTGAGGAAGGGTCATAGGTTACTGGTACTGCACATGCCTTCTATAACAAATACGCCAAGTTCAACTTTTCCAGCTGGGGTAAAGGCAGGAATTGTGGCTTTCCAGATGTTGTTGCACTCTAACAGCCAGCATTCCTTGCCATTGCCTATACTTTCTAGGGCTGCTGGGATCTGCAGTCCAACACCTCCTACAAGGCCCCATGATTTCCCTCTGGCTGCGTGCTAATCAGTGGAGACAATGCTGAAACAAGGTGGATAGGGGAGAGGTGAATAATGATCTGACTCTGATATAAGAAAAGAATCCTCTTTTCTTAATAAACTTGATAGTAAACACAGAAGAATGGGGAAGGAGGAAAATACTGTAACAAAACAAACACTTTCCAGGGAAGTTAATTTTGTGTTACTAATGGAGCTGAAATTTTATTACCTGTTGTTTTTTTTAATTGCCCTTTGTCCCTGGTCTCCACATGGCCAAGAAGAGGAGTAGCCTTTAGCACTGAGATCCCTCCAGAATAACTGAACTACAACATAAACAACATACAAAATGTAGGCCTGTGACTCTGACTTTGTCATTGTTCTTCTTTTGTGTAATTTTTAAACATCTTTTTCCTGTGGAAGTAGCCAGTAGAGCTTGCATGACATACTTTGTGCGCTTTTATTGATCCATAAAGGTATCATTCATTTGTGGATTTTTTAAAATAATGTACTCCTGCTCTGATCTCAACCCTGGACCATTTGCCTTATGGAAATATACTCGAAGCTCTAAAATTGTCCTCCATGCATTCAAAGAAATGGATTATAATTCTCAAAAGCACAGGGTAAGATAGTCTTTAAGGTGCCACCAGGCTCCATTGTTTCACTGAAAATTAAAGAAAGCATTGAAATCGGGGGGGGGGGTGCTCTTTTGGACTACAATTCCCAAAATCCTGCAGGCCTGATAGTAGTAGTACTCATCATCATCATCATCATCATCATCCAAGCTCCAAATAAAATTGATTGGAAATCTTACTTTGGAAAGCATGACTGAAGTCAAAAAACAAATAATGAAGAATCCAGAATGAGAGATGGAAACAAAATCTTACTTATCATCCATGATGCTAAACTTCGGAGGGATAAAGAAGTGAGAGAAATGGCCTAAAGGGAGAAAGCAGCCAACTTAAGAAAGCACAGAGTCAGCACTAAGGAGGCAGCCAAAGACCTAATTAGAGACACTTTTTCTTTTTGTCAAACTTTTCTGCAATCGACACAGAGCTCCACCACTGCTAAAGAAGACTTGTCAGAAGCAAAGGAAGAAGGTAGGGGAATCCCCTTCAGCATTTACATGGGCATGTATATGACTTTATTCAGGCCAAAAGAGGAAAATAATACCTTTTAAACAGTAAAAAATCAAGAAGTGAGGCTAGTGGAAAACACCAACAGTAGAGGAGATTTTAAGGGGCTGTTAGAAACCAAAGACATCTGTAAAACAAACAGCTGAAGGTATTAGTGCAAAAGATGACTTTTCTGTCAGAAATAGGTAGCCTCCTTGGTTCTAAAATACAGTCATATAGGGATGGGGAGGGCGATGGCGGCAGTTTGCCCCCAGCAGCAATGTTTTTGGGGCATCCTGGCTTGTAGCCATGCCCACCATGCCGTGGCCACGCCCCTGCGCACCGTGGTCGTGCCCCTATGATGTATCCCCACCCCTTCCCGCTCCCCTCCATGCACTCCAAGCTCCACCGCTGCTAAAACAGGAAAGTAATAAAAAAGGCTAAAGATATATGAGCCAGAAACTGAGTATGCTTAGCTTTTGGTCCTCATCACCAAACCAGATTTCATACTATAACATTTATTTTGTTGGTTGTGGTTTTTGCTGGTTTCAGTGCTGTCTCACAAATGAGGGATAGAAGATTATGCATGCTCAGAATAGGTCTTTGTCTCATTGTATGGGCTGGCAACCTGATTCTTTCTAGTCAGAGGTATTTGTAGAAAAAATAAAGAAAGAAGGAAACAGGCCTTTTGTGGCTAAAAAAGCCAGGCTTGATACCTTTTCCGAAAGCTTATCCAAAACCTTATCGAAAAGCTGCTGGAGCTGAAGCTTAGACAATGACTCATTCAACACAAAGACCCTGTAAATCAACAGAGCTGCTTCTGTGCTGGCATTTTCTTGTTGTTGTTGTTGTTGTTGTTGTTGTATGCCTTCAAGTTATTTCTGACTTCTGGTGACCCTAAGGCAAACCTATCCTGGGGTGTTCTTGGCAAGATTTCTTCAGAGGAAGTTTCCCATGTGTTCCTCTAAGAAGTGTAACTTGCCTAAGGTCACCTGCTGGGTTTCCATGGCTAAACAGGGATTTGAACCCTGGTATCTCAGATCCCTAGCCTAATATTCAGTTCACTACATTGTGCTGGCTGGCATCTTTTCAAGCTTACAAGTCTTGCTCCTTCTCCTTTACTCCTCTAAAACAGGAGTGGAGAAAGTAGCTTCATGTGGCTCTTTGGAGCTTTTTTGGCAACCTCACAGCCTCCTCAAAATGTGGACCAAACTGTGGAGTCCTTTTTTCCATTTTTTTTAGACTGTGGCAGGGGATACACCATGCTAGTGTCCCCCGTAGGGGGCCACTACAGCCCCCTAAACCCTAATATGTTGTCTACCTGTGTATTAGAGGGAAGGACCCAGAACCTGACTACCCTGAAAGAGAAGCAGGAAAGGGGAAGCCTAGACTTGGAAGTTTGTGTTGTCAGCTTCAGAGCAAACCAACAATGGTGTCAAAAAACTTTGATTTTTAAATCTCTCTCTCTGTATGTGTATGCGTGTATAGCAACCAACAGCATTTCAGACAAGTCTGTTCTGTTCTGTATCCCAGAAGGATTTATTTAATCACATAAGAGCATATATACATCAGAATGACTGACACAACAGAAATATTTGAATATTATGGCAAGATGTTTCAGCTTCTGTCTTCTTCAGCTGCTCTGAAAGATGCCATATTCCAAATTGTAAACTGCCTTGGGTGTTTTGGCAGTAAAGGGGTATAGATACACATAAACGTAAAGCTTGGAACAGTTGCTTTTTTCTTTTTTCTTTTAAAGACTACAACTCTGAGAATCTCTCAGCCAGCATGGTCATTTACATACCACCACATATCTTGACATTGGCATCATTCCTGTGCCAAGTTAGAATGTGTTTTTTTATTTAAGTTTTTAGGACCTAATATTTTATCCTAACCTATATGTATGTATGCAGCATGCATGAACATACACATATGTGCTTTTAGACTGTTTTGGCTTTTTAACTCAATTACTCAACTTTTAAATTATTCAGTAGTTTAATATGGTTTTAGATTGTTTCAAGTTATTTTATTGTATTAAATTTTTAGTTGCTTAAGCTGATTTTATTGTATGTTATCCAGAGATCTCACAATACTGAGTGATAGATAGACAGACAGACAGACAGACAGATAGATAGATAAATCTTTAATGTTGCAGTAGCTCTGCATGCTTGTTAATTGACAATCACTTTGGAAGCTAATTTTGGGCAAGAAAAGGGGAGTGGACATAGGTTGTTGTTAAATGCTGTCAGGTCAACTTTGACTTATAGCAATCCTATAAATGCAAGACCTCCAAGTCACTCTATCCCCAACTGTCCTGTTCTGGCCTTGCAGATTAGGAGATATGTCCTCCTTGATTGAGTCTATCTATCTGTAATGCAGTTGTCTTCTTTTGCTACTGCCTTCTATCTTACTAAGCATTATCGTCTTTTCTATTAAGTCATGATATTCAAAGTAAATCAGTCTCAGTTTAGTCATCTTGGCTTCTAGGAGAGTTTAGGCTTGATTTGCTCTAGGACATCTATTATATGCTTATCCTTTACTTTGTTCAGCTTTCACACATTTTAGCACTTCCTTCACTTGCTCCAGCCTCACTTGCCCCTCTACTCCTTTATTCACTTGTATTTCATGAACCTGGACCCCTACTTTTTAAACTTCCATTCTACAATATTGGACTATTGGAAACATGATTGCATGGGCAGCTTGCCAAAGTCCCAGAGTCCTATGGATTGCCACTCCTAGGCCCTTTTGCCACCTTACCTCTGTCTGGTGCAGTAGCGTGGGGATCACGTGAGCAGCCTGTTCCATGAAGGTCTCACGTCCCTGCTGCTTCGGCTCCACAGGAGCTGCCGGCTGCCTGGCTGGCAGGCAGCATGAAGGCTCCGCCTCTTCCTTCCTCAGTGCAGCTGGGTATTTTCCCAGGCTGCGCAGGGGGAGGAAGCACAAGGGCTGTGGCTCTGAAGCTCCGCACGCAAGGTAAGTGCGCATGGGACCCCGGAGCGATGTGCAATCGCGCACCATTTTCAGCTAAAAGCCGAAAATGATATACTGCGCGATCGGTCCCTGCCGGCCCTGGCAGCATTACGCGATTGCAAGGACATCATCTGAAACACTCCTCACAATCGCGTGATGCTTCAGAGGCCCTTTCGCATGAGAAATGCCATGCGAAAAGGGCCCTAGTATCCTCATGGTTGGCTGTGCTGGCTAGAGCATTTTGGTGTTGCAGTCCAACTAGATTTCAAAGCCTATAGTCTGCCCAGCCCTCGTCTTGGGATACCACTGCCTCCCTGGGTTTTATTAACAAGGAGAATGTCATCAGCATACTGGGAATGGTGAATGGCAAATCCTCTGATGGGCTTCCACAGTAGTTTTATGTAGATGTTAAGAAGGTGACCTGGAACAAAATATAAGGATAAAGAGATAAGTCACTTTCCTTTTCTCCTATATTCAAATGTTTTAAAATTCAAGTCCTTTCCATCTCAGATATGATGAAATGTACACATTTTGATGAATTCTTCAAAATCGGACTGGAAAAAGAATTCATCCTCATTTGCATCAGCCACATTTTAAAAATATATTTATTTATTAATTTTAATACAAAAGAACATTTTTAACATGAACTAAAAGGAGAACACAATACTAAAACTGTAAACTAAAAACACTAAACACTAACTCACTAAAACATTAACTTCCTGACTAAGCACTAAATTACTAAATCATAAAAGGACTCTGATATCTCATACCAAACTGTAATGAAGGAGAAAAGAGAAAAGATAGAAAGAGAAAAAATATATAATTCTACCATTACAGATTCCAACTACACAATCTTATTAGAATTACTAGTAACCATATCGACAAATTATTGCATCGTTAGATTCCTTATTGTTCAAAAAACTCCATAAATGGCTTTCTGTCTTTCAAGAAATCTTCAATTGGTTTATTGTCTAAAACCCACTGGCCATTTGAGAACTCAGCAACCTTAACAATCCATTGTTCCATCACCAATGCTTCAGCCCATTTCCATGTTTGAGCAAACAATATTCTTGCATTATATGATTCCTGCTATCACATAATGAAGAAGTGATCCATATTTAATCTCCAATTCCTTATCTGTAATACCCAACAAAAACATTTCTAATGACATTACAAAAATCCACCTTTACGTTGGTTTTTTTTTAATTAACAGATAAATCTTAGACTAATACACACATGCAGAAAGGAACCTTCTTTATCTTGACATCATCAACAATGATCTGAAATATTTTTAGATATTTTCAACAACTTATCTGGGTTTGGAATCCATCATCTTGTACATGTTTTCCTTTAGATTTCTAAACAAAGTAAATTTTATATCTTTAAACCATATTCTTCCCATTCCACCATTTGAATATGGTGCCTAAAATTTTAGGCCCACCTTATCATGTACTCCTTGATAGGTTCTCTCTCTAGCTTCAAAAGACATTTATGCATTTTCTTCAATTACCTGATCATCATATTTACACAGGTCTAGATGGAATTCATTTTTCTCCAAACTTTCTGGCAAGGTCTCTCTCATCATGGTTAAATCTTTCTTTAAGTTGCATATAAGTGAACTAATTAAGGTATTTGTCTTCCTTGAGAAGCATCTTAGTTGATTTAAACTCCCAGTTATCTTGTTCAAAATATAAGAGGTCAACATGATGCAGCCATCTCTGATTCTTTACCCATTCTTTTCTGAAAAACCTTTCTGTGGTGAGGTAGCTAATATATTACGAAAAAGTCTCTCCTTATATTTATACCCCACTCTTAAAAGAGCCTTTCTGATGCAGTGATCTTTAAATCTGACATGAACCTTAACTTTATCATAACAAGGATAACCATGACCCGGAAATCTTAAATCATGACTTTTAACTTCCAAAAGACTCTCATCTCTAAGCATTATCCATTCTTTCCATCATACGAAACAACAAGCCTCATAATACAATTTAATATTAGGCATTCCCAGACCAGCCCTTTCTTTAGCATCATGAAGTGTCTTAAGTTTAATTTTGGGTTTTCTTGCCTACCATACAAATCTGGAAATTTCTTTCTGCCATTGTACAAAAGGGTATTCCATTTCTTATAATGGGAATTGTTTGGAAGTAGAAGAAAAGTCCCGGCAAAACATTTGCTTTTATTACTGCAATTTTCTCTAGAAGGGATAAACGTAATTTTCCTCATTTTTCTAAGTTGCTTTTAATTTCTTCCCAGACTTTTTCATAGTTATTTTGAAACAGCAGACTATTATTCTTCATAATTGCAACTCGCAGGTATTTAATGCCCCTTTTTCTACCTTAAATTTAGAAAGAACAGTTTATTCATTTTCTTTCTCAGAAGTAATGTTTTTAGTCAACAGTTTTGTTTTATCACAGTTCACTTTAAAGCCAGAACATGACCAGAAACATCAGCCACATTGAATAGGTTCAGACATTTCCGGCATAGTGAGAAAAAAACAAGGAATAAAAATTAAAGCCTGCTCTATGAAGCAAGCACAATTCAGCACCAACATGGAATATACAGGAATCTAAACACAGATCTTTAAGAGAGCAGCATTCAAAGACCTGGGCCTGAATGACGAAATCTATTGGTTTTGCTTTTTCTTGTATTCAGATTTTGTAAATCTCAAATTCTCTCCATTGTAAATATGAATAAATTTGTGAATTTATGAATGAACTAGGGGGAAAAAACACATGTATCAATCTCTACAAGGCATGACCATGTAGAACATCATAGGGAAATTCCCAAGAGCTGGAACAGATGCCTCCCCTCTGGAACACAACCATAGCTTAGCAGTGATAGGCAGGGGCATAGTTCAGTAGTAGAATATCTGCACGGGTCCCATGTTGTATGTAGAAGACCTCAGATTCAATCCCTGCTATTTTCACATAAAAAGATCAGTCAGAAGGTGACACAAACAGCTGTACCCACCAATCGTCATGATTCAGCAAGGACAGTCCCAGTTAAGCTTCTGTCATTCTACTACTTCAGCTGCTTTTAAAACATCCCAGTTTCAGTCTCCTACACCCAGTTCCTCCTTTTGTCTTCAGCTTATGTCAATTGTTGCAAACCAGGTTTGAAGTGCAAAAGTAGTTTGTACTCAATTAACTCAGAAGGTGAGGAGGGTACAGAATCTTGCCCTTCCATGTAGACTTAGGCAAAAGTAAACTATTTCCACATCCTCTACCTTATGTTCTTCCTTATTAACAACTTTTGCCATCTTAACTACTCTCTGATGTTGCTTGGTCACATATGTCCCAGTTTTCACCTGGGATATGTTGGAAAGTATGAAAGACCTCTGCTTATGATCCAGGAGAGCTGCTGCCAGCTTGAGTAGCTGGAACTGGAGTGTACTGGACAAATACCTTGACATGATAGAAGGATACTTCTGGTCAGTGCTACTGGAGTCTTTTCGGTCTTCTTCTGTTCTCTTGTTCACCTTCTGAAAACTGATCAACAGGTAGGAGTAGAAACACTGCAAAGCATCTCCACCTATTCTTAGCCCTTCCAGGAGATCCAAAACCATGTTTCAGTTAATGCCTAATGAAACGAAATGCCACTGAGCTTAAGGAGAATAATTTAAAATGGGACACATCCCTCCTTGACTGTCTCCTAGAAAAATGCATTCATCCAGGCAGTTTCAGGCTCAAAACTGCTTGAGTTTTCCAGATGTTGTCCATCCTGTGACCCATGCCTCAGTGTTTTGTTCTTGCTTACTGAATTTTAGAATGCTGTCACTTTCACTCTACGTAGACCAACAAATATAATTGCTGTAGTTTGCATGGTGTCTGAGAGGAATTTTTCTGGAAGAGGGAGAGAGGCTCACATCAGATTCAACCCAGAGATACAAACTAGCTAAATGACTTTGAATCTCTTTGTGCTCACACCGTTTTTTTTAAAAGTACTTACTGCTTATGAAGCATTCTGTTTTTCAATGGATAAGTAAGAAGAACAAGTAAGTTTAAGTAAGCAGAACAAGTAAGTAAGGTACTTAGTAACTTGAACCTCTGACAGGTTTGAAAAATGTTGTGTCTTTGGCCCTTTCCACATGTGGGGGGGGGGAACGGGCGAAAACGCCCAAAAACGGAGCTTACCGGCAGCCGGGTAAGTCCGTTGCGATGCGGAGCAGCGCGAGCTCGCTGCTCCGCAGTCCTCCGGCGTCCCAAATGGCGCCTTCCGGTTGGTGGAGGCTCTCCACCAACCGAAGAAGCTCGCCAGCTGGAAGCCCGCCCCCGGCAGATCTGCAGGCACACACTTGCGCGCGCCTGCAAATCCACTTCGGAGCCGGGCGACAGAGCGGCACGGGGCTGTGCGCTCCGTGCTTTTTAAAAACCTCGAAAAAGAGGTTTTTAAAAAACACGCAGCGCAGCTAGTTCCAGCCGCTCCTGAGTGGATTCTGGTGTGGAACTACAAAAAGTAGTCCCCGCCAGTCCACTCTACGGTGTAGAAGACCTCCGTGAGAGGTCGCTCTGCACCATTACAGAAGCCCGGTGTGGAAATGGCCTTTGTCTTCATTTGCAGTCCATTCACAGAAGTCTGATGAGCCCTGTTGTTTGCTAGGGCTCTTTATTTTCAGGATCATAAGAAAAGCTGTTGTGCTCAAGAGAGGAATATTAAAATAAGTTAGACACCCTTGTTCATTCAGACTGGCAGACTCAGACTGTGCTGCTGGTGCTGGATTTGTCACAATATCACCTGTATTGTGTAGAACGCTGGTCACAATAAGAAAGCCAGAAAGAGAGAGATGAGAGTAGGGAAATGGAGGACAACAGGATGAGTACGAAATCAGTGAAATAGCAGAAAGTCATCAGAAGAAGTGTCAGAGAACATCATTGCTTACCACTGTCTGGTGATTTAATATTCAGACACAAGTAATCCTTTCTGCTCTAAATGAAATTTTAACTGCCCTGCAGTAGCCACAAACATCCTATTTCCTCCATGAGAAGAGACAACAATGTCAATAAATAAGCCAAGGAAGAAAAGTAGTACTCTTCTACAGTCTATAATTTTAAAAAAGGATGGATGTTTTATAATCCTAAAAGGATATGAGGCTGTTTCCCTAAGCCTGAGCTACATGACCATGAAACATAGACACCCAAAATGTTCCATAGATACTATTGAGAATGAAATGCATGCACCTGAAGTTATATTGGCTTAAAAATATGAATTTGAAATAATTTAAATATGTCAATGTATTTGGAGCCTGTAGTTTCCATGATGAACATATATTTGACAGTCCTTTGAAGTTGGGAGTCGGTCTAGTAGGAAGGAAAAAGTTATATGATTTCCCCTTTTTGCAGGGCGGCCTGTCCAACAGACATGGAGTAGGCAGGCACCTCCCTCAGAAGGAATGTAGGGATGCACCATGACAGTGGATATGCATGCCTGGGAGCCCAGTAGCTGTGGCTTCACTCAGGAAAGGCAGAATGTATCCAGCACTAGCAGATATGTGATTTTGCTTGAAAAATTTAGTATACCAAACTATTCCAATCCATGCAAAGCCACAAATTTTTTAAATAGTACTGAATTCATTTGTTTGTTCCGTATTTTATTCTGTTCTGCCTTTCTCCTGACATGGGACCCAAGACAACGTGCAACAAATTAAAACCAACTACAGCTGAAATCTTATCAATACAAAAGTTTTTAAAGTAATGAAACAGTTCTGTTAAAAACATAAAGTTAAAACAGTTCCAAACATATTTAAACCATGGGGGTGTGTGTGTAAAAGTGTAACATACCCTGTTAACAGACCCTTATGCCACAATGAGTTGAGTACTAATGGCCTGCTTACATAAAAAAAAGGGGTTTTCCCTCACAGCAGAAAGAGAGTAGAGAGGGGGCCACAAGAACCTCTCATGGAAGGGAGTTCCACAGCCTGGGAGCAGCCACCCAGAAGCTCTTTCCTGTGTCCTCATCAGCTGTACTTGTAGAGGGGTTGAGACCAAAAGGAAATCTTCTCCCAAGGATTCTAAAACTCAGACAACTTTATATAGGGGTTATATTTTTTTTAAATGAGGTATGTGGAGTTTACATGTATAGAGTGGATTATGCCTATTGGAGGCCATCAAATGATTGCTTTCAAAGTATTGTTTCCTTTTGTCCCATCTCCTAAGACCACTTTATTCGCAGTACTTTCCTACCCAGATATAATTATGCATGGAACAACCACTGTGCCTCATTTGAGCAAATGCTTATGTTGCTATGTTGTTTCATAATGTGTATATTTACTATGTCAGGCTTCTGTCTACTGTAGGAATAGGCTACTTGCAGGGAAAAGGAGATGAAATCATCTTGCAGAAAAAAAAATTAGCCATTTGCTAGCTATGGCCTATGCATTGTCTATCTTTGACCTAATAATTCAAGCAGACATTGATCTAATGCTATGTGGGAGTTTGTTCTAATGACACTTACTACTTCATACCTGGGTATAAGCCTCAAATATAAAATACTTGTGCTACAAGTCTTGTTTGAACTGGGTATATATGTGAATTTTTAGGAGAGCTTGGCAGTAATGTATTACAGGTACTATATTAGCAGTGATAACAGTATCACCTTTAACATGTTGCTTTTTGTGATAATGAGAATGTAATGGTGTTCCTTTTGTGAAATGATGTGAAGAGAGAAATTGGGCAAGCCTGGTTGGATTCAACCAGTCAAAGCCTTCAGAATGCTGTGAAAAGGGGAGAGAGGCTATAATCTAGAACAGTGGTTCTCAACCTTTTTTCTCTTGTATACCCTTGGCAGCTCATTCCATAAATTAAAAAAAATAAAATTTTAAAACAATGACAAAGAGAAGAGACATAGAGAAGACGCAAAAGAACCCACTCAAACACTGCTCACAGGACTGACTTAGGTGCCCATTTATATATATACCAATACCAGTGCACCAGCACTTGAATGTTTGCAAAGCAGAAGAGAGTGGAAACTGAATCTGTGAGAGGTGTGGGAATAGGGTTTTTCTCAAGGTTAAATAACCAAGGAAACCCACTCTTCCACTCTCTCAGCATTTAATTAATTTCACAACTTTTGACTTGTGTCTTGTCTTACACTGTTGACATACATTCCTTTTTCTGCCATTATTCATTTTTTTTAATGTATCCCTAAGTATCCTGTTTATACCCCTGGGGGACCACATACCCCAAGCTGGGAATCTAGAGGATTGTCTGAAAAAGAGTTAGTTAGGCTAGTCAAAGACAGAGTGAAGACTAGTTAGAAAGAGAAGAAATGGTAAAATCCAAGTAGAGTGTTGGAAGCCAGGAATATGTACAGAATTCAAAGAGTTCATGTTTAATTGAATTGTTCTGTAATAAATCATTACTGATTTTTTTTAACAACTGTGCCTGTTGTCTTTTAAGAATTGAAAGTGATCAATGTATCCACTTATATATTGCGTGGGTCCCAAAGGTATAGTGACAGGATCCCAAGAGTTGGAAGTGCGCAATCGGTCTCAAAAGAAGCTCTGTCACAACTAGAAACATTATCATATTTGGGGTGTACTCATTGCTTCCAAAATTTAGCTTTTGGGGAAGGGACCTGGCATCTTTATATTTTTAAAACTGTTTCTTAAAAAAAAAGAATTAAAAGTAATGTGTTAATGATGCCTGACGAAGGCATTACTAAAGTGACAAGTAATGACTAAAAGAGAGAGTGTGCTAACACTTATGTGTTAGCTTTTAATTTTAAAACAACGGTCCTAGTTGTGGTTTTAATATGCTATAAAAAACACATGGTTCAGGGACCAATTGACACTGACATGAATTTTTAAAGAGAAGAATATTAAAAAAAAAAAAAAGATACAGGGCTACGTAGTTCAAATGCAGGTATTTTGTAGGCAGGGAGAAGTAAGAAAAAAAAAGTGGATTTCCTTTGAAAGAGCTCCTCAGCCTGCAACAAAGAAAGAATTTAAAGTGTAAGCATAACATTCAGTCCTCTGGACCATAATGCCAACAACCCATACACCAAGCTGGTAGCAATCTGAAAACTTATCAAAAAGGTTAAAACCATTTTAGCTTATCCATGTGCTGCAGGACCTAATACTAATAATGTGTATATTCACAATCCCTGTTCCACTTTATTTGGTGGCTTGTACTCCACCTGGCATGGACACAAGCCTTTTTAACTGTTCCAGAAGCTGTGGGTTTTATTGTAGCTGAAAGCCCGGAGCTCTGACACATTTTTCAGAATAAATGGCGGCCTTATTAGCGTCACAGCTGGATCCCAGCCAATCAATAGCTGAGCAGAAAGATGGGAGGCAATTGGCAATATTAATCATCACTAAAATGAAAAAGGAATTATAAATCTGGTTCACACCATGTTCTTTCAGATGGAACCAACTGCAGTCACTTTTCATTGAGAGGAAGAAAAAATAATAATGGCCTTTCTAGACCATCTTTTTATTTGTTCATTTCCATAACATGAGGATGAGATATTGTGCTACTGAACCTGGAGTAGTGAGCAAAGCACTAAGAACGTGGAGCAGTTTTATCATCTGGAAAGAAGAACCTCAGAAGTTCTAAAAATAGAGTGTAATGAGAACAGTCCATCTTTCATTCAAGATGCTAAAAAAGTTATAAAATAAGGTGTATACTTTTAAAGACAGGAAGTACTGCCTGTCAAGAGTTTAGAGAGAACCTTTCTCAGGGTGAGCGATTATGTAATTGTTGACAACAAGGTTTCCGTGTGAACCATCTGGTGCACAGCACTATCAGAAACAAGGTGCGGGTCAAAACAGACTGATGGTCTGTATGACAAAATATCTTGCATTCTTTTCTTCTTTTTTAAATTTGTATTTTCATATGGTCACATCGGAAAAGTTACATTTAGACTATGGTTCCCAGAATCCCCCACCCTACCTGGGTGACTAGGGGTATCTGGGAGTTGCAGTCCAAAGGTAGCTTTTCCAAACTCTGAATCCCACCTGCGGTGTCCAGTTCTATATTGAATGATCATACTCTCTTCTCTGTCTCTGGATGGATTCAAACTCTGCCTAACCATGAGCTCAAGACAGGAAGAAGGGAGTGTTGAGCAGACAACAAAAGAGATTAGCTTCAGGAAGGGCAAGGTCTGGGCTGCTGAGAATGAGAGAAAGAAAGTTCATTGCTAATTAGAAAATGTGAACTGAAGAAAGTTAATTAATAATGAAACTTCTGTCTGAATGATGTGGATTTGGAATACCAGCTTTGTCAACAGTTGAAATTAATTGCACATGTGGATGTGGTGGAGGAGGAGAGGAATGGAAAGTGTGTGTTGTGGAGGGGGGCAGGAGAGATAGTAGAAGGCAGGATTATAGAGCAGGTTCAAGTGTGCTGTTGTGGTGACTAGAGATAGTTCCTGTTGCTTACAGTGGTATAGTTTATTCTTTCCACATTCCCTACCAATTCCTAGTGGAGTGGTAAGGATACAAAATCTCACTTTTTACCTGAATTTTTCATTTTTCAATTGCAGAGTAGTGGCCATCTGTTGAGTGCTTTCAGACATGCTGGATTTGTTCATCTTAGCATTTAAGCCTATGAATGCTCTAGTTTTCAGTCAGTTTGCTCTAACTTTTACTTGCATTGCCATAAGCTAAACAGAATGTGTGCCATCCACCACACAATGAACTGAGGACTCGTTCACACCACATAGTTATAGCACTATCCTTCCACTTCAACTGCCATGGTTCCATCCTATGGAATCCTGCAGTTTGTAGTCTGTTGAGCCAGCAGAGAGCTCTGGCTGAGAATTCTCAGTATCGTTCCACAGCTCCCAGGATTCCATGGGGAAGAACCATGGAGTTAATTGTGCTATCACTGTGTAGTGTGAATGGGTCCCAAGCCAGTGTCAGCTTTTCAGGTAATGCTGTTCACAAGTGCACAAAAAATGACAGCTTTGATAACATGTGAAACAGTAATCAATCCAAATTTGGCACATGTGCTTGGGTCTTACACAGCCAACTCAACCTTTGGCAGTAGCAAATTGAGCAGTTGACTGCAGCTGAGTGGCTCAAACTGTCATGCAAATGACCTCCAGCATTTATTAGGGAAGAAGCTGAGGCTGGAATGGAGAAGAACAAGTTTAGCCCCACTTGAGAATGTTAGCACCTGCAAAGGCCCCTTCATGGATGCATGGGAGAGAGCTTTCTGTTGTGTTGTTCCCATACTGTAGAAAGCCCTCACCCCAGAGTTGCAGTCAGTTCCAACTCTTGCCACTTTTAGCAGGAGTGTAAAGACATACCTATTCAGATTTGCCTTTTAACCTGTTTTAATGTTTGTTGTGGTCATTTTAAAGGTTTTGATTATGCTGATGATTGTGATGGTTTACTGCTTAGTTTATTTTTGATTTCCTTTCTTTTTACTGCCTTAAGACCTAATTTTTTTCTCCATGGAAAAACAAACACGCCATGATTCACCAGGACGGGGTTGTGTCACCCTCCTTCCAAATATATGTTGCCTGAATTTTCACCTAAGTTAAATTCAAAGCAAGTTGGTGGAGGTGCTCTTCCTCCAGCAAACTGTCTAGGGAATTTGGAAGAAAGCCAAAAGAAGTTTGACAAAACTAGTGAATTCTCTCAGGAGAGTTTTGCACATACCCCAGGCTGGATTTAACCAGAGGCCTGTGTGGTCCACTACCCTGTTTCCCAATGCAGCCTACCAGATGCCTTATTGCACTACAACTCCCTCTGGCCCTGTTGGCCAAGGGATTTTGGGAGCTCTACTTCAAAAAAGCATTTTCAAATTTTATTCTGTAGTTTGATCACAAGTTTCCTATTCACTTTATATATACTAGTCACATAGGGCCTACATAGTTCAAGTACTCTGGAAGAATTACAATGATTGAGTACTGCCATCTGCATGCCCTCCAATGATCTAGTTTGCCAGGCCAGTCCTGATTAATCCTCTGCCATCTTGCTTTCTCAGCTGCTTTTAAAATGACCTGTTTTCTCTCTCTTCCTCCCACTTTACTCCTATATCCTAGCTTACTTCAATTACTGCAAACTGAATTCAAAGTGTAAAAGTAGCTTGCATTCTATCAACTTAGCAAGGAGGAGAGGTCTGTGCCATGATAGCCATCCTCTTTCACACTACACAATTATAGCAGCATGCCATGGCAACATTGCATGGAAACCTGGGATTGTGGATTGGTGAGGCATCAGAGCTCCCTGGATGAAAATTCTAAATAATCCTCCCTAAACTGCAAATCACAGAATTCCCAGGATCCCATATCATATTGCTATGGCAATTAAAGTAGAATCACAGCACTAAAACTGTGTAGTGTGAAAGGGCCTTTAGTTTCCTAATGTAGCGCTTTTTTCACATACAATGAATATAGCCAGTCATTTAAATGTGCAAAATAATTTCACAAGCTCAGGATATCACTGGGTTGGGAAGTTTGATCTGGCTTGTAATGTGCACACAGCCATGGGCTGCCACATATCTATCTTCTGCCCAGTGGCTGCCATATATGTATCTTATTTTTTAAATTATAACTCCCAGAATCCCCTAACCACTGCCCTGCAAACTGAGGGGTTCTGGATTGTCGTTCAAAAAGTAACTGTTCAAAGTTCTGGCAAGCATTATACGTGGGGGAAAGGGAAAGAAGATCTTTACAGGGAAGCTAACTTTCCTAAATCCATAATCTCTAACTGAACTAGGGCAATTTTATGAAATTAAGCACCATAAAATTCAGTGAAATTTCTATCCTTTATGACTGCAAGATTACAACCTAAGGCTGCAAACACATCTGCTTGGAAGCAAGTAAACGAGTGTGTTCATGAAAGAGGTGTCACATTGCTCTCTTTCCTCCCTTCTCATCGCATCTAGCTTGCCCTATTTGCTATTCCCATTCAGCAACAGACCCCAGGGTATCTTACATCTTCCTCAATACTGCACATACGGCTAAAAGCCAGCCAGAGCATGTCCTCTAATCTGTCTAAATGTTGCCAGTAATATTCATGGGCATCCATAGTTCTTTACACGAAGCAGTAATAGGGGCTTTATTCTCATTTAAACTAAATTTAAATGTATAAGCTGCAAAACAAAAGGCATTAAAACGCTTTCATCCAATTTAGGGCAGCTTGCCTCTGCCGCAGCCATTTAGAGAACCCTTAGCATAAATGTAAATCTGGATTTAGGATGTGGCTCAGTTTGGAAAGAGGAAAAAAAAATCAGGGCAGAATAGCTAAGATCAGAAAGGAGTGTGAATAAACACTTGTGCCCTCTTGTGTTTGCAAAGTCTTATTATGCACAAAGTGAAGTGGCATTTGGTGACATATACAAGGCAACAAATTAAAAATAAATGCAAAGGACTTTTTTTGTGTAATTTGTGAAGGAATGGAAAGATGGATTGACTCTTTGACTGTTGGTTATTGGGAGTTATATTAGTATGAACCTCCAAAAATGAAGGATTTACCATTTCTAGTGATAAAACATCTTCAGGGACACCATCTAGTAGCTAGGAAAACAATTAGATGAGCTATCTATCCTCATGCTTTAGGATATTTACTGATCACCAGCTGAGATAAGGAAACAAATTTCCCCTCTACTTAAAGTGTAGGATAATTAAGCCCATCATGCAAGTGACATCCAACATTGGTCACTGTTGGGAACAAAATAACAGTTTAGAAGGAGCAGTGATCTATTCCTGCTAGTACAGCTCACTACAGTATGATCCCTAATTTCTTCTGTGAAACACACAGAAAGAAGAATTTTCAGGCAATAGAGCCATCACTGACAACCACTGTAGGAGAGACATTTCCCTCCAGTTTACCTACTACCTCTTCCTTATCTAATTGCCCTGGTCTGTCAGTTTTAGTAAGGATACGGATGCACAAAAAGCAAGCAAGCAAACAAACAAACAACACCTTTATAGTAATTGGGGTTCTTTCACTAATTGAGGAATCATAGAGTTCTCCAAGATCGTGTAACCCAACCCCAGTTCAGTGCAGCCTGGCATTTTACTACAAATTTACACTAGATTACATTGCTTGGCTCTTCCTAGGGAGGCTAGGCTGGATCCCTCCTTGCTATCCTAATCAGTAGTGAAGAATTTATTCTAGCAGACTTTGGGGACATGAGATTTTTCAGAAAAAAAACACAAAACAAGAAAAGGTTGCTTCTTAGTATGGTGACCTACTTTTATTCTTTGCTTTTAAATCAAAGGTTTAAATGGTTTTAATTTTATAGGCAGTTTAATTCTGTTTCAATCATACTGTTGTGTATATTTTTTGCTACCAGTATTTTTATTTGTGTTTCTTATAAGCTTAGAAACTGCATTGAGTCCCAGTTCTAAGGGAAAGGAGTTGTGTAAGCACAATAACAGAGTAGAATAAAATATAAATAAAATAAAATATAAAATATAAGAAGTAACTAATAGTACTCTAAATTCACTATGTCAAAACTGACAATCGAAATGATCAGGGGGACTAAACAATTTCCCTGTGAAAAGTTACTATGTTTGAAGCTTTTTAGTTTAGAGGACGAGTAGGCAAGGGGATTTGACAAAGGTGTATATTCATACATCATGTGGATAAAGTGATAGGGAGATGTTTTTTCTCCCCTCTTTTATAATACAAGAATCCAGCATCATCCAGTGAGGCTGAATGGTGTGAGAGGTAGGACAGATGAAAAAAAGTTCTTTTGGACACAACACAGTGCATAACTGAATGACAGAATACACAAACACAAGCTCTGTTGATGGCCATTAGCACAGATAGCTTTAAAGAGGATTAGACACATTAAAAAAAGATAGTGGCCACAGTCCTGCATCAGGTGGTCCTAGCATGATGCAGTTCTGTGTTACTTCTCCTTCTGTTACCTGTCAGCTTCCAGGAGGGGCTGCTCTGGCTGCTCCTTATTGATAGGAAGGTGAGGGAGCAGAGAGGCAATTCGAAGAAGGAAGATGTAGCTGGTCAGGGCTATTAGAAGGGAAGAAATGAAAGTGCACTTCCAAATGGAATGCACCATGCTTTTTCTTCCCCTTTGAACAAAGGGCAGCCACTTTTTCCATAGACAGATGGAAAGGGGGTGGTTCTGGACGGGGTGCAAAAGACAAAATAGTCCCCTGCACCCATGCAAAAAGAGACATAAGCCACTAACAGGATTCTGCCCAAGATCATCTCTAGCTACTGGTCATGATGATTATATACCACTTGCAGGATGGTCATGTAGGACCAGTCACCAGTACAGGAGGAGGTTCACCTCTCAGGCTCATTGCCTTGATGCTCTCCTTCCTGACTGACAATGTGCAAAACAAAGATGCTGTATTAGGCAGGCATTTTTTTAACCTGGTGCAATGGTCCTCTTCCTGAGAAAAAGTAACTTTCAGAGTACAAATTTTAGAGTACCCCAGTGACCATGTAATCCCTAAAAGTAACATTTCTTAGCTTTGGGTTCTTCTTATGTTATATTAAACGAATCTTTAGAAATAGCACATTTCTGTACCTGCAGAAATGGAACAGGTTTTTAAAAATTATTTTTTTTATATACTTCAGTTAGGATTCAGCATGGGAGATATGAATTTATTTATCTTATGGAAGACTGGTGACCGATACTCATATAGTTGGAAACTGAACCTATGAACTGGGATAGTCCACCTAAGCACCAAAATATATGTTTGTATTAATTGGCTCAGAAGACATTGCCATCTGTCTTTTAGGCTAAGTGAACCATATAAATGTGACTAACTAGGGAGGGTGAGGGTAATTGTAAGCTGTAATTATAATATCTTCTGTTATCTGTGGGAGAAAAGAACAGGTCTGTTTATTGTTTTCTGTATTACCTGTTAGGAAAACTCTATAAACCCAGTGTTACAAAAAATGAATTCTGCTTGTTTAATCCTACAGTGCTGGAGTTCTTAACAATGTAAGTATGAAAAACGTCATGGGCAATCTGTTTGTTACTTCTGATTTGAGAGGATTTTTCAACAGAAGTTTTCATGTTAAATATTGCCTTTTGATTTGTCTTTACCTATGATGGTGTTTCAAATTACGTATTCCTGTAACCTTTCTTTCCATTCTGTGCTGCCTTCACTGGGTTGTCTAAGAGTGACAGATAAAATAGTTCACCCAAACAATAGGTAAGACAGGAAAACTGTTCCTAGGATGCACTATGTCAGCCCAGAGCTGGTCTAATGTGTTCTGCTACCTTAGGGCAAAGGAGAAGATGATAATGCCCTTCACAATTGCAACATACAAAAACAGATTGGATTGGTGTTTGACATACATGTTAATAGTGGCAATGGGATATGGAAGAGTTAAAACCTGAAGGACATGAATTAAACGAGTTCCCCTGGCATCAGTTGAAAGAAAGGTACGAAATGGACCGAAAATTATATGGATTTGAAAGACAGGAAAATGAACTAGATCAATTGTTGAAAGAACATCAAAAGAAGAGAATTTCAAAACTTTACAAATTATTATTAAAAAGAGATTTCGAATCTGATTCAATAAAAGAGTCAGTGATTAAGTGGGCTCAAAATATAAATCATCCAATCGAGTTAGATGCCTGGGAAAAAGTATGGAAAACAGACATAAAATTTACTCCAAATTTAAACTTAAGAGAAAACTACTATAAAATGTTACATAGGTGGCATATGACTCCAGAAAGACTTCAAAAAATAACCAAAAATGGAGACATGAAGTGATGGAAATGTGGGGAAAAGGTGGGTACTTTTTTTCATATGTGGTGGACCTGCCCAAAGGCTAAGAAATTTTGGAAGGGAATTCATGATGAAATTCAAAAAATTTGTGAAGTTAATTTTGAAATGGTACCAGAATTCTACTTATTAAATATATTAGGTCAGAACCGAGAGATTAGAAAACAACAGAAGATATTATTGTATTTGATTACAGCAGCACAGTTGACCTATGCACAACATTGGAAAGATAAAACAGATATTCAATTAGATGAATGGAAATTAAAAATGTTAGACATGGTAGAGACTGAAAAACTAGCATATTCTCTTAAGAATAAAATGGTTCAGAATTTTGAAAGAGAATGGAAAAGGGTAATGCTCTGGTTAAATATGTAAATGTTTGTGGATTAAGTATGTTGGGATATTCGACAAAGATTAGGTATAAGGGAGAAGAAGGATTCAACTGGAAAATTTTTGATATATAGAAGCAGGGGGTGGAATGGAAGGATTATAATAATGATATATATTTTTGTGTTTATATATGCTTTTATGTATTTTGGAAAATTAATAAAAATTTCTTTAAAAAAATAGTGGCAATGGGATATATTTTCTAGTGTTCCTGGAGGCAGCAGGCTAATTTAGGGGGAGGAAGAGAGGAATACACAGCCTTGTCTGCCCACAGAGAGGAGTGGCTAGAGAGTTGAAAAGAAATGTGTACAGGAGTGCCAGACTGTTGCCTCCCAACATCTGCCACCTGAAGTGGTTGGCCTACTCTGCCTAATGGTAGGCCTGGCCCTTTCTTTTTTTCTGAATGCTGAATGCTTCCTTGTGAAAACTACTGTTTTTGTTTACAGATTTTGATGAAAGACTTTTATCTGGGGAGGACCAATAATCCCTCCTCTACAGAAGGATGTTCAGTCTTGCTGCCCTCCCAATCCTGGTACAGTCCAGGAACAATTTTATTGCTACATATACAATGTGTGACAAAATCATACAGTGGTTTAGGTGTTACATAGTCTGAGGTTTTTTGGTTTTTTGTTTTTAAAAAAGGAGAAATTATGTATTCTACCCGATCTTGGCTTTGGTTGCACAGTTTGTAGCTGACTTCTTTCCTTGACTCAATTTTTCCTTCCACTTGGTTTGAGTGTGTTAGCATGATGGTGATCCTACTGAACTGTGTTACTCTTGGGATGTACCAGCCGTGTGATGACATGGACTGCCTTTCCAATAGATGTCAAATTCTTCAGGTAAGTAACTCCTTTTTCAGAATGGCTGTAGGTGAGCCATTGATGAGGTACTAATTAGCCTTCTCATTAGTCTTGTTGATGTTTTTATGAAAGCACAGTTAGTCACCCGCCAAAACATATGAAAAAAACACAAACTAGCATCTAAATATCTGATCTAGCCTTGTGATTATTCTCACATCTGTTTTTGTGCTCTCCAATGCAAACCTAGACCACATTGCTGGTAAAAGAGATGTATGTTGTCAGGCCAATGCAAAAGTCTATCAGGGAAGCAATACAGAATAATCGTGGTGACATGTGCCTGCATGTCACTTGTTTGTTTTCCAGAGTGGTACAGTTGCAAAACTAGTAATGAATCCTTGCTGAAATCCATTTCACTTTTTCTTATGGTTCTTTTAGGTATTTGATGACTTCATCTTCATCTTCTTTGCAATGGAGATGGTGCTGAAGATGGTGGCCTTGGGGATCTTTGGCAAGAAATGCTACCTTGGAGACACCTGGAACCGCCTAGATTTCTTTATTGTTATGGCTGGGTAAGTTCCTGCCACTGCCGCCGCCGCCGCCGCCTCCTCCTCCTCCTCTTCTACCTTCTTCTTCATCTTCTTATAAGCATAAAGCATGCCATTGGATCAGTGCCTCTAACTATGGCAATTGGCTACTCTTTCAGCATGCTTTGAATACAGCACTGGGTGAGATAAAAGAACACAATAATATATGTCCTCTTTTGTATAAATTATCATTGTTCTTCACTAACACTAAGGGGGAAGAGAAATGGAGGCAAAGTATAACTCAGATTACTGATAGTTGTTCGCTTTGTAGCCTCCCATATGGTGCAAAATAAAACAAATTGCAAAGAAAATGTTGGCAAAACAAAAACAAAAAAAGAAGAGCTCACCAAATTTCTATTGGCAAGTCAATCCTCTATATCTTAGCTTAATATTTGCCAGATGAGAATTTTAACAGCCTATTTTGCAATGCTGTCCTGAAGGTGAACACCAAAAACTGTTAGCATACTTTGCAAGGAAAAAGTATTACACCTTGTCCCAAATATATAAGCCAGTTTCTGAGTTTTGTTTCTTTGCCAAGAGTGGCAACAAATAGAATCCAGGAATACGCCATAAGGCAAGGGTT
Organism: Cyclura pinguis; assembly: GCA_030412105.1. NCBI lineage: Eukaryota > Metazoa > Chordata > Lepidosauria > Squamata > Iguanidae > Cyclura > Cyclura pinguis. The sequence continues at coordinate 40,199,918 of CM059603.1, forward strand.
GGCTCAGTTCTCTCTTGAGTATGGTTCAACGAAGGAAAGAAGAGACACAACAATTAAGTGGAGGGGCTGGCAGCCCACCTACCACTTTCCCAAGTTGAGCCCCCAACTATGTCCTGTCCCTGACAGTGGAGGATACAGTCTCTCTAACCAAGATCTGTAGGATTTGAGGTAAGAGTGTCATGTATCTCCAAAACCTACCCATCCTGGCCAGAAAGCCTATGTCTCCCAATGTCAGGGGAGGGTACCATTTTACATTTAAGGCACTAAATACCCTAACGGAATCAGATCCTCCCTGCTCTTGGAAACTAAGCAGAGTCAGCTCTGATTAGTACTTGGATGGGAGACTGCCAACAAATGAAATATCCTATGAAGTTCATGGGATTGCCATAAGTGAACAGATAATTTCAAGGCATATATACACACATCATGTATCTCTCTGTATAGAACAGATAGAAACATGGGCACCTCTAGAGATGGCTGAGATATATATGGGTCCCATCCAGGCTTAATTACTTGCACTGACTGGAAAAAGATAAATAGCTAAAGTAAGTGAGTGCTATTGATAAAGTGAGTGCTATTTTCCTTTTCAAACTTTTGGCATTCAGAGCATCTTTGTTTGAGGACCTCCACCCCCCTAAAAAAAAGAGCAGAAAGAAAAAACCGCTGTGATTCTGCCTTTACATCCTTTTGGCCCACCTAAGCACACCACAGGGACATGTTGACATTTGAGTGTTTTTAACAGCGAGGTTGCTATAGTACAGCTCTAGTTTCTACTTCACGTGTCTCACGGCACACCAGTCAAGGTGCCCACAAGGATTTGCCAGTCAAATGTTTGGTGAGCTTTCACTGCCTGCTCTGGTGGACATAATTTTGCAGAATGGTTTCTTTTATCATTTAAACTATAAAGGGAGGGCATAGTTTTCCCCCACAAAAGAGAATAATCATCTATCTTTTTTCTCTGAAACTAAGTGGAGGAACTGGCAGAAGGTTCAAGCTTCAGCATAAAACAGCTGCATAGCATGAAAAGCAGCAGCAGTTCTGTGCTTGTATTCAGGTTAGCAGCCCAGCACTAAGTTACTGGTTTATTTTAAATCAAAACAGATAAATGTGTTGCCATTTCAGAGGTTTTGTTGTCTTGATTGTTTAATCCTCATTGCTTAGTACTGTCCAGCTTTATACTGTCCAGGAATAATGGGGGGGGGAGCAATCAGAAATTGCTTTTTATGATTCGACAGATGTGCTCACTAAGTTCAAATGTGCTCATTTGTGCAGGTGACCACATCTTCCCCATCTGATGAAAATAAATGTCTAGTTTATAACCCCCTTCACATCACAACCTGGTGCTTTTAAAGATAGTTTGAAAGTAGAGGTTAAACCCATTCAAGGAGGAAAAGTCTATGGTCTGTTTCACACTACATAGCTGTAGCTCTTTGATAGTTCTTAAATGGCCTTATCTCCATCCTGTGGAGTCTTGGAGTTTGTAGTTTCATGAGTATACAATTCTCTGCTACAGAACTGTAATGCCTCACCGAACTACAAATCCTAGGATTCCACGGGATGCAGCTATGGCAGTTAAAATGATACCAAAGTGGCATAATTGTGTACTGTGAAAGAAATCTATCAGAGGCTATTTGTTGTAACTGCTATTGACAGTTTCCAGGCTCAGAGGCAGCATGCTTCCCAGGACCAGATGCTAAGGAGCAGTGACTGGAGAGAAGGGATGCCTTCCTGCACTGCTTGTGTGCTTCCTGGGAGCATCTGTCTGACAATAGTGAGAAAGATGCTGATGGACCCAGAGCTCAGAGAAATTGCTTGTTTGGACCATAGATCTCAGAATCTCCAGGTAGCATTGGCAATGAGCACATTAACTAGAGGATTTCAGGAACTGTAGTGCAAACAAGTTATTTTTCTAGAATCTGGATGGATCTTTGGTTCTTCTAATGTTCTTTTGATCCATGTCTCCTCACTTTTAAATATTCATAGCTCTGGTGTTAGCAGATGGTAAAGGATAGCAGCAAGGGAGAGATCAATTTGGTGCTCGCCTTTCTGGTGAAATGGCTTTACAGCAATGGATACACACTCTCAGTGAGGGAATATAACCCTATCATTACAGCTTTTGTTCTTGAGACAGGTCATTTTTTTAAAAAGGGCTAAACACAAGAACATTTCAGTTTAAATCTCACACCTTCCTGCTAGTTTTAATTGCCAAACAATCCACAGGAATGTTGTAGGTCAGCGTTGCTCAAATTAGTGGTCCCTGGGCTTGAGCTGCTGGTCTCTGGCAAGTTTCCAGTAAAGAAAGAGAAGCACTGTTGTATTTAAAATCAAAGCAAGTTCTTAGCCCAGTGAAAAATCTGAAGTCAATCAAGTCTATAAGGCCAGGAGTAGCTGAATCTTGCTGTGCCCCCAAACGCTTGCTTCATTTCCATATGCCAGCACATGGAAGAGATCTGCTATAGAAGAATAACATTTAGTTAGACATTCTCCCACAGACAGTAGACTCTCCTGAGTAGATAGTTTGGCAGTCCTGTTCCAAACCTAGCTGCTCGAACTTCCTCTGAATAGAATACTTGCAAATGAATCTGGCACTGCACAGTGGCTCAGCAAGCACCATTTATGCAGATTGGTGTGCATAATGTTATGCAAAGATACTGTAATGTATATTGGGAAAGGTTCTGCTGCACATGTTCTCAAGCATACCTGGCAACCAGTGCTCATACGAGCCAGGTATATTGGTACGGCTGCATCAGCTGAAATGCAACTGCTCCAAAGCATTTCACTCATTTTCCCCCATTTGAAAGATATTCATTTTGTACCTTGTGTAATGATATTTGAAAATATATAACCAAAAAAGGACACAGAGAATGGAAAATATGATATGATAAAATTATGATAGAGTTACTAGCTTGATAGATGAAGGGAATGCTGTGGATGTAGCACTTCTCAATTTCAGTAAGGCCTTTGACAAAGTTCCCCATGACATTCTTGCAAAGAAGCTAGTAAAATGCGGGCTGGACAGGGCTACTGTTAGTTGGATTTGTAATTGGTTGACCGGCCGAACCCGAAGGGTGATCACGAATGGCTGCTTTTCATCCTGAAGAGAAGTGACTAGCGGGGTGCCACAGGGTTCTGTCCTGGGCCCAGTGCTGTTCAATATCTTCATCAACGACTTGGATGAAGGAATAGAGGGCATGCTCATCAGATTTGCAGATGACACCAAATTGGGAGGGGTTGCTAATACGCCAGAGGACAGGATCAAAATTCAAAATGATCTGGATAGATTGGAGAGCTGGGCCAAAGCTAACAAAATGAAATTCAACAGAGAGAAGTGTAAGGTCCTACACTTAGGTAGAAAAAATGGAATACAGAAATATAGGATGGGGGACACGTGGCTGGATAGCAGTATGTGCGAAAGGGATCTAGGAGTCTTAATAGACCACACGCTTGAGTCATGAGTCAGCAGTGTGATGCGGCAGCCAAGAAAGCCAATGCAATTCTCGGCTGCATCAGTAGGAGTATGGTGTCTAGATCGAGGGAGGTACTGGTACCACTCTACTGTGCTTTGGTTAGACCTCATCTTGAATACTGTGTCCAGTTCTGGGCACCCCAATTCAAGAAGGACATGGTCAGGCTGGAGCAGGTCCAGAGGAGGGCGACCAAAATGGTGAGGGGCCTGGAAGCCATGCCCTATGAGGACAGACTTAGAGAGCTGGGTATGTTTACTCTGTAAAAGAGAAGGTTAAGAGGGGACATGATAGCCATGTTTAAATATCTGAAGGGATGCCATGTAGAGGAGGGAGAGGGCTTGTTTTCTGCTGCTCCAGAGACCAGGACAAGGAGCAATGGATTCAAGCTGCAGGAAAGGAGATTCCACCTGAACCTCAGGAAGAACTTCCTGACGGTCAGGGCTGTCTGGCAGTGGAATGTGCTGCCTTGGAGTGTAGTGGAGTCTCCTTCCTTGGAGGTTTTTAAGCAGAGGCTGGATGGCCATCTGTCGGGAGTGCTTTGAGGGTGTTCCTGAATGGCAGGGTGTTGGACTGGATGGCCCGTGTGGTCTCTTCCAACTCTACATTTCTATGATTCTCTGAAAAATTCTTTTTTCCCCAGCAATATTAGCTGGAGGATACTGCTTGGTATAGTTTAAAAAAAAGCTGTGCCAAACTCTCAAATAGCATGTAGAGGGGAAGAAAGGGTAAAGATGCCTGGCATTTGAATACAAGAAGCCATCTTGGTGAATTGTGAGTAGCTTCCTCACTTCTCCTCATGGTAAGTTCTCCCTTCTCTGTTAGTCTTTTTCTTCCCTGTTGCCAGCATTAGCCCATTTTGGCATTTAATATTCCTAAACAATACAGTTGTCAAAAATTGTGATTCATGCAACTTGTTTACTGATGAGCACTTGGGCAGAAGACATATTCCTAGAAATATAGAACTGATTACAAATAATTGGTATGACAAGTCATGCCAGTTATAGTAACTGTTGTCGTCGTTGTGTGCCTTCACGTCGTATTCTGACTTATGGCAACCCTAAGGTGAACCTATCACAGGGTTTTCTGGGGCTGAGATATATGACCCACCCAAGGTCACCCAGTGGCTTTCCACGGCCAAGCATGGAATTGAACGCTGGTCTCCAAGGTCATAGTCCAATGCTCAGACCACTACACCATGCTGGCTCTTGAGTTATAGTAATAGCAGTTGGTAATGACAAAGTGGTTCTTATGCATACTATGCATTGTTTTAAATATGCACAGTCAGCAGGAATTAATCCAGAAGCCATAACTTCTGAATGATCCCACAGATCAGCCTTTCCAAACCTAGAGCCCTTCCTGAGACATAGGCCTACAACTCCCATCATCCACACTCAGCGTGGGCAGTGGCCCTGCTGTTTAAGGATGATGAGAATCATAGGCTCACATGTCTGAAGAGTATCAGTTTGTGGAAGGCTGCACAGGTTACTATTATCATGAAACTGGCCTTCTGTTGTTCATGGTTCTTTGATTTAATGTGGTAAAATTTTATAACAAACAAAATTTAACTCTGAACTGCTCACATTTTAGTATGTTGAGACACCAGATCCCCTCTGATCTTGGAAGCTAGGTAGAGTCAGCTCTTGTTAGTAATTGGATGGGAGCCCACCAATGAATACCAAGTGCTATAGAGTATGTTTCAGAGGAAGGAACTGGCAAACCCACATCTGATTATTCCTTGCCTAAGAAGATCCTATGAAACACATAAGTCAAGAGCCAACTTGAAGGCACGCACAGAGAGAGAAATCAGAAAAGGAGAGAGGACATGGGGGAGTGAAGGTGGGTGCTACTTCCTTTTGAAAATGAAGCCTTTGTCCTCAAAGAGGTAGCCCTGCTAGTCTCTTGCCCCAGAAGTAAAAAAAAGTAGGGGAGAAAAGACTCAGAATGTGAGGTCTCCATATGACCAGACTGGCTAGATTAAATTGAGATTCTAAGCATTGCACCCAATACTTGTTAGGACTATTACTTGAACTGGATTCTAAAATTTTATTTAAAAAAAAGTAGGCCTCTAGCCCATCTGGAAAGAGATAGAGTGGGAATAGAAGTACTATGCTCGCCACATTCACCAGCCACAAAAGACTAGGTGGGAGAGATGCTGTAAGACACAAAAATTCCACAGAAACTACCTTTTTTTGTGCCCATTGTGTACAAAATATCCAGGTAATGGACATGGATGTCTACTTTTCAAGAAGTAGGCGTCCAAATTCAGCAGATGCACAAAACTAGATGGAAGTAATGCCACAAGTCATAGAAATTGCTCAGGAAATCACTTTCAGTGATCAGTGGTAGCCAGTATTAAGGCTGCAGTGGCCTACATTGGTTTTTACACGCACTATTCAGCAAATGCAACTGAATCTATGCATGGACTTCAAACTTCTTGTATTTCAGTGAAGAAATGACACTAGAACTGCCAACCTGCTATCTTTAAACAATATCAAGAGAAATTCCTTCTTCTACATCAAGTATAAGCGCTGGAAAATAACTCCGCGGGTTCTTCAGGTCTTAGCTGTTTCCAACCAAGCTTACCACATTTTCTGTGATTGTCCATAGTTTTGACTAATGTAGCTGTTTGATAAGTGTTTACTAATGACGAGCCCTGGAAAGTATGGCTTCCACTTCAACAAACTATTAAAACCTGCAGGGTGTTGTAGGGGTGATATATTCTTAATTCTGATCCAAAATGCATTCCTTTGGAGATGATCTACATGGAGCCACATGACCATTGTAATCTGTGGATTGCTACATTGAAGGATTGTATAATACACTCTTGCTCTCATTGCCATACTACCCCATCTCTCTGTTTCTGTTCTCCTGCCATCTCTGAAGGATGCATCAATTTAGAGATCTGCAAAACTAGTCCAATGGCTGCACACCACCCTCCAGTTTAATTAATTAATTAATTGATCAAATTGGAGAGCTTTTTGTGGCCACTGGAAGGAAGAATATTAATTAATCCCTCCTTTCTCCTGGCATGGGACCTAGGGTAGCTTACAACAAAGTTAAAACAAAATATAAATAAAACCTGGTAATTCAAAAGCTAAAAACAACTAAATTAGCTATCCTGTTAAAACACTTATAATTTAAAACACTATGAAATCATTTTGAAAATATCACTATAAAAATGCAGCATACATACCCCACTGGAGAAATCCTTATGGACAACCAATTTATCACCAAATACTTGTTTAAATTAAACAAGATCCTTGCCTGCTGGCAAAAGGAGAGCAGAGAGAGGGCCAGCCTAGCCTTCTGTAGGAGGGAATTCCTCAGCCTGGGAGCTGCTACTAAGAAGGCTGCCTCCCATCTCCTCATCAGGTGTTTGTGACAATGGTAGGATCACAAAAAAGCCCCCCTCTGAAGATCTGAAGACTCAGGCAGGCTCACATAGGAAGATATCATCTTTCAGACAGTCTGGACCCTTAAGACATATAGCATTTTATATGTCATAACCAGCACTTTGAACTGGATCTCAAACCAAATGTTCTCAACTCCTGCTATAATTAATATAAATAAGCTTTAAATGGATCTCATGTAGCCCTTAGTCTGATTTCTAATACTATGGTAATGATCCCAAAGTGGATTTGTCCCTGGTGGTGGTATTTCTGTCTCTTCTGACAACATCTAGTCGATAAATGAAGCAAAAAGGAAACCTAGTTATTTGCTGACACCATGCTCTCCATCTGTTGTCTTACTGTTGGCAGGGAAAGTCCTGATTAATCCTTTGTTGTCCCACTGTTTCAGCAGCTTGTAAATGTCCCAGTTTCACTGCTGTCTTCCCACTTCCCCCCTTTGTCCTCATCTTACTTCCATTGTTCAGGCAAAGTTTGAAATGCAAAAATAGTTTGCACTCAACTGAGCAGCGAGGAGAGGAGAGGAGGAGGGAGGAATCTTGCCCTTCTCGGTAGACTCAAGCAAAAGCAAACTGCTGCATCCTCTTATACCTTATATGTGCTCATTAATAACTTGTACCATCTTGATCACACTCTGATATAGTCTGGCCACATGTGCCACAGTTTGCATCTTCAAAATGTGGGAAAGTGTGTAATAGTGTTCTAAAGATTGCTGTTACCTGCTCTAGGCCAGTAAGATAAAGGTGGGGCTATAAAATAAAATAACACTGTGACCTACCTAACAGCATGACTGATTTTTTTTGTTGTTGTTGTTTACTCAGTTATATTCCTTACCTTCTCTGCCCCCTCCACAAATTCCAGGAGTTACAATTTTGCCTGAGTAAATTCTACTGTCTGCTCCCCACCTTCTCGCCCCCACTCCCCATGCAATTTAGCAGCTTTAGGAGGAAGACTCTGCTGTCACTAAAAATGTTCAGTTTCCATGGCAATGAGAAATGACATCACTAGAACTTTCTCCCCCCTCCCCCACAACTCTGGCTCATGGAATGAATTTTAAACTAAAAGGCCCCAAATCAATATTTTCTTTCCTTGCCATTTCCCTCAAGAAATCAGACAGCTCCCCAAACAAAAACATCTCTTTTTGTTTCTGGGCTAGATAAAATGTGCAAGTGCAGAGAGAGGTGATGAATCTTCTTTCAGATTCTGATATGTGCGGCCTCCCTCCAGTTATTAAGGCTTACTTGGTAAGGTTGCAGGTACTCAGCTGTCTATTAGGGCCAGAGTTTGCTCCTACTGAAGAACAAAGCTGTCCCTCCTTCCATTTGTTCTCCTGTGGTGAATGGTTCCCTTTTTTTAAAGGACTGAATGACCTGTGATTGATAATACCTGCTTAGCAATATCCTACTTAAAGGAATTTGTTTTCCTCAAAATGGTTGAGAACTAGGTCCTATATCTAAGCATTCAAATCAGCTTTGAAAAGGTGGGCCATTATTTAAGTGGCTCTGCAGTCAAAGAGAGAGAGAGAACATACGAGTCAAGGGAGAACATCTCCAAATGTCAGGGTTATAATTTCCCCTTCATCAGGTTTTGCTGCTTGAATACGCAAGACTGTGTTCTTTATTCTCCCTACCTAATCAGTGGTGCAGTTAGGTAATTTTAGATCAGAGCTTTGAAAAAATGACTTTTTTGGACAACAGCTCCCTCAGATTCCCCAACCAGCATGGCAGCTGGACATATTGATCTCATTTCACATCACTAGCTTTTTCCATGGTAAGGTACACCAACTCACCCAATTCAAACTGTGGCATGACAGCCTTGTTGTGTCTGAGGTCCCTCCCAATTATTCTGCTGAATGGAGCCTTGGGGCCCTTTCAGATCACACAATTATAGCACCAAGATTTCACTTTGACTATTATGGTGGTGGGTGTAGTACCACAGAAGAAGCCCGCAGGAGATCACACATGTTGCTAAAATGCCGCTGGGATGCATTCCTGCTGCGCTTTCCTATCCCTAGAAGGCCAAAGCCAAGAGTTTAGGCAGAGGCTTCTAAGGCCCTTTCTCACCGCACAGCTATAGCAGTGTGATTCCAGTTTCACTGCCATGTTTTTTGTTGTTTAGAAACAGGTGCTTAGAATTCTCAGCCATAGAGCTCTAGTGCCTCAACAAACTACCGGTCTCAGGATTCCATAGGATGCTGTTATGGCAGTTAAAGGGGTTCCCTTTGTGTCCACAGACTTCTTCCCCAAAGTCCTGTCTTAATGGGATCGTCTGTGTTATTAAACTTTGCCGTCTGATGTTAATATATCAGCGCTAATGCAGAATGGGTGATTCATGCTACCGACACTGAGTCACCAACTAACTGAACTGTCAATTTGTCTAACTTGATTTCAGCTGAGAGTCACCTACATGTCAGCTAAAGATGCTTACCTTGCCCGTCTCAGTGGGGAGGGGGCGTCACTGACTAGACAAGAGAGAATATAATTCTCTCTGTTTTTTACCTAGTCTGGTATCTGTGCCATATGTGCCAGTCTTGGAAAATATCAGAGAAACCCTTCTTTATGAGCTTGAAAACCTGCCTTGTAATCATTTTTACCAGGTCATGCACAAACAATGAAGATCAGGAAACAAGAGCAAAAGTTCTAATGTTTCCGTGTATTCCAGTCATATTCCTATGGTGAGACCAAGCTTTTCAAGATGTTTCATTTGTCAAACTGTACAGCTGAACTGCAGAATGAAATATTATTCTACTTCATCAGTTCTAATACAGAAATCTTCTGCCTTGTCTGCTAACAGACAAAAAAAGTTGCTAGTTGTCATAGCAGGTAAGGGGGGTAAGCCTGCATCTGGACTGAAGCACTTTAAAACTCAGAACAGAGCTTGCATGATTGAATACTGACCCATACAAAACAAAATCAAATCACCGTGCATAGAAAACTAGATACCCGAAAGAAAGATTCTAGCCTAAGTTCTTCTCTTACAAACCAGTTTTAAAATACAAAGAGTCTCATGAGGATGGAAGAATTTTCAATCATGTGAACCTATTCGAACAATAGCAAGTAGCGGAGTACAGAAACAAGCCCCCCATTTGAACTGTTTGTGGCAAACTAAGGTTAGATCTAAAGTGTTGCAAGGTCTGCTTTCAAGAAAGAACTTAGGCCTGAATTCCCTACCTCTTCAGACATTGTAATGTTTTCTTAATTACCTCACTGTCAATCTGCAAAGCTTACAGGAAAACTGAATCAAGGCTTTGTTTTACATGATGTAGTGAGCTCAACTCCTGGGTAAATTATTTTAACCATTAGGAAACTGACCAGCACAGGCAGAAGTAGGAGAAAAAAGAATACTCTATTTAGACCTAGCAATCTGAATTACCTTCTGATCTGTCTTCCACTTTGAGAGGTAGAACTATTGCTAGTAGCTTCTGGCCTGAGATATTTTGTATATTATCCAGCAGCGGAGCTTGGAGTGAATGGGGAGGGGACAGGGCTGTGGCACGTGGGGGCGTGGCCACAGTGCTTAGGGGTGTGGCTACAAGCCAGGAAGGCCCAAAAACATTGCTGCCTGGGGTGAATCGCTCCTCCATCCCTACACGACTGACATTATCTTGAATAATATAGTCTCCTATGTTCTATCTGGACCGTACGGCAATTAAGTGGCTGCCATTGACTCCTGTTCTTTTGGGGCTGAACTCCTGTTCTTTTAGGGCTGTCTACTAAAACAAGCAAACGTTATGATTATGATCACCCTTTCCTAGCTCCCAGCAGTAAACAGCAATAAATGAGCTGGAAGTGGAACTGCTGATACATTTCCTATGCACAACGTAACTAGAGAGCTATGCTAGGGAGATGCCTGTTGGCAGCAACCATCACTACCCCCTAACATCTGATTAGGCCAGGGATAGGAATCACATAGCTCTCCAGATGCTGTTGGACTGAAGCTCCCAGCATTCTTCACTGTTGACTATGCTGGCTGGGGAATGTTGGAATTTGCAATTGAACAAGCTCTGGAGGGCCATGTAATCCCCAATTAGGTGCTCAAACACAATGCCCAGTCAGTGAGAATTAGTAACCTCAAGTGCACAGCAGTTCAGTTCAATGGCAGCACCAATTCTTTTCAAATATTAGTCATGGTGGCACAGTGGTTAAATGCCAGTACTATAGCCGCAAGGTTGTGAGTTCAGTCCTGCCGGGCTACAGGTTGACTCAGCCTTCCATTCTTCCATAGGTCAGTAAAATGAGTACCCAGCTTGTTGGGGGCAATTAGCTAACACATTGTAAACCACTTAGAGAGCACTTAGCTGATAAGCGGTATAGAAATATACATGCTATTGTGACTACTGAACTATACCTGGTGAATTTGAAAACTGATTTCCTGTTAATCGCTATATTGAGGGTTTGGTAGGAATCTCTTTTTTAAACACCAACTCACACTGTGTGGTGTGCCCTACTTTCTGGAGTCATCTGAGTACACATTACTGAACCCTTTACTGACAGTAAACAGGCACCTCTGACATCAGTCTGCCCTAGCCCTTCTTGCATCTTTTCTTGTAATACACTATAATTTTGGATAATCGTAGCCTATAATTTATTTAAGTTTGTACTTAATTGCATCCAACCACATGTGTATTTAAAACATTGTCTTCATCAGCTTTGCCCTTTTTGGTACTTTGCCCTTTGTTTTAAGTTGCAAGCTTTTATCTGTGAACTCTGTTATTGAAAACTTTTAAAACATGTTAATTCAAGGTACAATATGAAGATGAAGATGCAAATAACTACAAGATAATGTTAACATAGGAAGCAATCTTGCCTGAATTAAGCCTTTTGTGACCATATACCTGACTCTTGTTGTTGTTGTTTTGTGTCTTCAAGTTGTTTCCAACTTATGGTGACCTGAAGGTGAACCTATAATGGGGTTTTCTGGGGCTGAGGCTGTGTGATGCACCCAAGGTCACCCAGTGGGTTTCTATGACCAAGTGGGGAATCGAATCCTGGTCACCAGGGTCATAGTACAATGCTCAGACCACTACACTATGTTGGCTTTTATTTTTGACTCTATCCCACTGGAATCAATGAATCTTAAAAGTACTGAAATCTAGCAGAATAATTAATAGATAGTGAATTTCCTGGTATTACTGCCATTATTATTTACAATCAGGATTGCATGTAAAGGAATTATTGGGTCATAGATATTAGCTCAGTGCTTTAAGTGCTTTTAGGGGAAAAAAAACAGGAGCAAAAATTATGTACATAATGTACAGGATTGTTGTTGTTGTGTGCCTTCAAGTCATTACTGACTTATGGTGAACCTATCATGGAGTTTTCTTGGCAAGATTTGTTCAGAGGGTCTTTGTCCTTGCTTTTCCCTGAGGTTGAGAGAGTGTGACCTGCCCTAGGTCAGGCAGTGGGTTGCTATGGCCAAGTTGGGGTTTGAACCCTGATATCCAGAATCATAGTCCAACGCTATGACCACACCATGCTTGCTGTCATAGTATATGCCCCTCTGTTTTTACTGTGAGATGAAGAAGTGTGGTGCAAAGTGTGCCCAAGATCTTAGTAGGTATCTCCATTTCATTTAGAGCTGGATTACATTACAGTCATCCCTCTATATGTATGGGTTCTGCATCCAGATTCGACCAACCACTGCTCGAGAAAAATATTTGCTCAGGGGGGTTTGCTGTTGCCTTCCTATGAGGCTGAGAGAATGTGACTTGACTAAGAGGGGAATTGAACCATGGTCTTCCAAAGTCCTAGTCCAATGCTCAAAGTACTACACCAGCTGGCTCTAAAAACAGCATACTCTCCAATTTTTCACAAATGAAAACTGGGAGACATTCATCCATCAATATCAGAGAGTGGTCAAGGTGGCAAAAGTTACTAATAAGGAAGAACACACAGACTAGGGAAGCATTCAGCAGTTTGCTTTTGTCTGAGCATACTGGAAAGGGCAAGATTCTACCTGCTCTTCTTTTCCCTTCACTGAATTAATTGAGTGCGTATTATTTCTGCATTTTGCATCAATTGTAGGAAGCTTGAAGACAAAGGCGGAAAAATAGTAGGAGGCGAGAGAAACCAGGACATTTTAAAAACTGAAAAAGTGAAATGACAAAGGATTAACTGTCCAAATTGTGACAGTTGGAGGGTATTGAACAGACTAGATTCTTTTGGGGAGACTGAAAGAGAAGCTATTTGTTCTTGGCAAGCTGTGTTCTGAGGTGTATTTTAAGAATGTGTGACATGCCCAAGGTCACACAGTGGGTTTATATGGCCAAGTGGGGAATTTAATCCTGGCCTCCAACGTATGGCTGCAGCATGCAAAAGGCAAGGGAATGGAAGGGGCAGCCCTAGAAGGGAATGGGAGGGAGATTGTGAGGGGGAGTGATTCAGTTTTACCACTTTTGCAAGGGTTCCGCTTCCCAAAACCTCACGAAAGGGAAGGGGCCATTATACTTATAGATGTCTGCCACCTAATGACCAACTTGGCACCACAAGCTTCAGACAGATTTAAATTAAATAAAAACAATGGACAGCGACAGAGCTTGGAGTGGGGGGCAGACGGGGCTACGACATGAGGGGCGTGGCCACTGTGTGTGGGGATGTGGCTGCAGTGCATGGGGGCATGGCCAGGGTGCGCAGAGGAATGACTATGGACTGAGATGCCCCAGAAACATTGCCGCCCAGGAGAATTTGCCCCCACCCGCCCCCACGTCCCTACGCGATTGACAATGGAACAATTTTAATAACCAAATTAATCCAAATTTTACATACTTATAGTCTCCACAATGTGCTTGCCAGGTTTCAGGTGTCCATGTATCATGGTCTTGAAGCTATGACAAACGCACACAGACGCACACCCAAATATAGATGCTCACTCCTTTGTTGCTACTGATTCTTTAAAATTTAGTGGATTTGTACTTCACCTTTCCCCATAAGAATGTCACTTAAAGTAGCTAATAAATGAAGAAAAAATTTAATGTTACTGATAGCATTAATATTAATATTATTAAAAATAATACCAGTAGTAATATTAATAATATTTTAAAACATGCAAATTTAAACTGTAAAGCAGATTAAAAACATAATTAAAAATGAAGAAGCAAGCAAAATAGCAATATGTATTTGCTTTTCCTTGGATAGTTCCTGCAGTGCAGCACCTACTTGGCAACCTCTCCATTGCTGTTTAAATAGGTCAAGCTAAGATAGCTGCAAATCTCCAAAGGAAGGGAGAGATACACATGTGGTGTAAACAGAGAACGGTTCTCTCTATATACTCCTGGTGCTCATTTTGTGACAAAAGTACTGGACCATCAAGTGGGTTGAAAACAGAAACAGTCCTACTTAGAACAGACCCATTGAAATCAATAAGATGTGGGTTCATCATCACAAACTTGATTTCAGTGAGTCTATTCTTCTAACTATGACTAAGTCTAGATCCAAGCAAATTCTTTAATTGACATCAGATATAGCTATTAAGTGACTCACAGCCAAATTTTATGCATATTATGCAGAGGTTCAACTCAGTTCAGTGGAGCTTATTCCCAAGTAAGCATCTGTAGGATTGCAGTCTCAGCTGTTTTGAAAACCAGACTTTTCCAGATGCCAAAATAAAGATTTCATATCAAAACTCCTGAGGATAGATTTTCAAAGACAGAAGGAAAAGCAACGTACTGTGTTATTTCTTTTAACCTTCAAAACAAGTTAGCTGCCTTTTTGCTTTCTTAAAAATCTGGCTCAGATTAAATTCTCAGTCAGCCCCTGCCCCCAACCAGAGAGCTCTGTAGTCCACACTAACTAAGTCACCACTTGAATTGACTGCTTATGTCTCTACACATTAGCTTCAAAACACAGCTTGAACTCTTAATGGAATCTGACAATTTTCTTTTCTTTCCCTGGCTTTGGGAGAAAGCTGTACATAACAGGGGTGTGAAATAATCATGTCCTATGCATCAGAGGATGGGTGTCATGGACTTGGGTAGTGTTCAGAGAGCCTGTGCTTAAAGACAAATATACTCCTGATTAAATCAAAATTTACTTACACAATTAAGTTATTCACTAGTTGGAGATGCTGAGCTTCTTAGTCCCAGAACTGCACGCTAAAGTAACTGTGTAATTAGTAATTAATTTTTCACTCCCAGAAGATATGTCTTATTTAGTAGTAGAACAGTAAAAAGAAACACTCTTCTGATGCTGGAAAGCAAACTGGCTGGGACAAAATTACATCCTGTCTCATTGCTCTGATGCCTTCAGAAAGCTATACTGAGATCAAGAACTTGGGAAAGGGGGTAAAAGGGACCTTAATGAGAGCTGCTGAAGCCCTGTGATTAGAGAATTCCATCTTCCAAAGGTATTTCTGCAACTCCTGGTGGGAGAGCAGTCATGAGTGAGAACTATGGCACACAGACTGTGCAGGTTTCCAAACTGGGAGAAGAAATGAGTGTAGGCAACAGGGAGAGGTTGTTTCTGAATGTGCTGAATAGGATTGCCAGAGTGAAAACGGGAAAGAGCTCTTTACCTTTAATGGTTGTGTAGAAGAGGAAATTTCAGCAGATGTTCTTTGTTACACAACAGCACTTGCTGAAATTCCCTCTTGTACACAAGGTACAAGGGGCTCTCTCCAGTTTTCACTCTGGCAAACCTAGTGCTGAAAGTAGGGCAAGATATACATGAACATGCTGATCAAGTTACAGAAAGGGTTTGTCATACCAGTAACAGTGATATTAATTCCCTATGGCAGTCTTTATGTAGCCAAAAATAGCACCATCCAAATGCAAGTGGGCACCGCAGTTCAAAAAGGATATTGACAAGCTGGAATGTGCCCAGAAGAAGGTGACCAAGACAGTAAAAGGTCTGGAAAACAAGTCCTGTGAGGAACAGCTTAAGGAACTTGGTATGTTTAGCTTGGAGGAGAGAAAAGAAGATTGAGAGGTGATGATAGCTATCTTTAAATATCTGAAAGATGTCATGGAGAAGATGCAGCAAGCTTGTTTGTTGCTACTCCAGAGATGAGAACATGAATTCATGGATTCAAATTACAGAGAGAGAGAGAGAGATTCCATCCAAACATTAGGAAGAACTTGACTGTAAGAGCTGGCTAAGAGTGGAAAAGACTACGTTGGAGAGTGGTGAACTCTCTTTGAACTTCTTTAAGAAGTTAGATTAGCATCTTTCAGATGCACTTTAGTTGTGTATTTCTTCATGGCAGGGGTTGGATTAGATAACCTTTGCAGTCCCTTCCAACTCTTACGATTCTAAAATAGAAACCGTAAGCTTTCTATTCTTTGCCATTTCCAACTAAAAACTAGATTTTTTTTTCTGTGTGTCTTTGACTTCTCCACTTTCTGCAAGAGTGAGACTCATATGATCTGCCAGATGTTGTTGGACTCCAATTCCCCACAGCCCTAGCTAGCCCAGCCAGTAAGGAGAGCTGACAGCAGTTGCAGTCCTGAAATTTCTGAAGAACCATGAGTTGCCCACCCTTTCATTAGCAGGAAGGATGTCACTATCTCCGATCTCTGATGGGTGCTTCATTTTCAAAATCAGAGACATTCCCAACAAACTGGAAATGTGCTTTTCCTTCCCCGTGCCCTTCCCAGCATGGAGACTGTAGGCTTCCAGGCACTTGCCCTCTAAGCAGTGACTCTACTCAGTAGCCTCTGCTTCAAGAGACTTTTTAAAAATGCAAACAGATTCCTAAATATGTTGTAACACCAAGCCCTGGCATTAAGCCATCTTCACTGTGGTCCTGAAGGCATTCCTAGGAAATGAAAGTGGCCATGAGCTGTAGAGAAGGCACTTCTCAATACAGTTATTTCATTTTTATTTTGCTTTGTTTTAAGACAGAGAGCCTCGTCTGCTGTGTGGCTTGTTTGTGAAATGTCCTCCCCCTTAGGGCCTGATTGAATCATAGAATCAGAGGTTAGAAAGGACCACAGTGGCCATCTAGTCCAACCCTTGCCATGCAAAACACAGTGTCAACATACTCCTGAGAGATTGCCATCCGACCTCTTGTTTAAAACCCTCCAATGAAAGAAAATCCAGCACACTCTGAGGCATCTATTCCACCATGGAACAGCCCTTGGTCAGAAAAATCTTCTGAATATTTAGGCAGCATCTTCTCTCTTGCAATTTGAATCTGTTCTAGTCTCCAAGGCAGCTGAAAATTGGCTTGCTCCTCTTCAACATAGCATCCCTTCACATATTTAAAAATGGCTATCATATCACCTCTCAGTCTTCTCTTCTTCAAGCTAAAAACTGCCAGTTCCCTAAGCTGTTCCTCGTAGGACTTGGTTTCCAGACCCCTTGCCATTTTGGTCAACATCCTCTGAACATGTTGCAGCTTATCAACATCCTTTTTAAATTGCAGTGCTTAGAACTGGACACAGAACTCCAGGTGAGGTCTGATGGAAGCTGAATAGAGTGGTACAATTACATCCTTGATCTGGGCACTATATTGCTGTTGGTGAGCCCAGAATTGCACAC
Source organism: Cyclura pinguis (assembly GCA_030412105.1). Classification (NCBI taxonomy): domain Eukaryota; kingdom Metazoa; phylum Chordata; class Lepidosauria; order Squamata; family Iguanidae; genus Cyclura; species Cyclura pinguis. The sequence goes on from CM059603.1 coordinate 40,217,267, forward strand.
AATTGTCTGCAAGGCAAGTGAGGAATTTGTTGGATCTTACACTCCTAATTTTCAGAGTTTGACTTCCAGCAAGTATCAGGGAGGTTGAAATCTCTCAGTATGATTCTCTCTTTCCTTTTTGAAAATTCAGTCATCTAGAAAAACATCATCCAAATCTTCACTCTGGTTTGGACATCTATAGTAAACCCCCACAATGATGACACTGTATCCCTCTCATTTAATTTTCTCCCACATGCTCTCATTGTGGTTTTATTCTGTGTGTCAAGGATCTCCTCACAGATATACATATCCCTGACATATGATATTCATTCTCCTGCCTTTCCATTCGGTCTACTACTTTGGAATAGGATATACCCCTCTATTACTTTATTCCAAACATGTGATTCATCATACTGGATTTCAGTGATACCTATTAAGTCATATTTGCCTTCCTGGACTAAGTATTCAAGTTCATCATGTTTATTTCCCATGCTCTGGGCATTAGTGTGGAGACTTTTAAAATCATGGGTCCTTCTCTCCAGATGCTTCCTTATTGTATTTTTTTTCCTCTTACTGCTGGCTTACTTGTACTATTCATCCAATTCTTCCTAAACCATTGAAGCTTTTGACCCTAGTGCTTGGTCTTTCCCTATTCTCTGTAATACTGTCTTCCTTTCCCTCATAACTCAGTTTAAAGCCTTCTTGATCAGATTTGTGAGTCTTTTAGCAAATGTGAGGTGCTACCCATCTCTTGCCAGAAGTTCTTCCTCATGAAAGCACGGACCATGATCCAAGAAGCCAAAATTTTCCTAACAATTGGCACAGATATGGGCCTCAGCTTGGCATCAAATTCAGTTTTGCCTCTCCACCAAAGCTCTTGGATCTTAACATTGAATGGCTTAACTGGGTTGTGGGGTTCTGATTTAGTATACATTCTGCACACAGTTTTATTTTGTTGAATAGTTTTAAATTGTCTGATCCTACTTTGTTGCTTGTAGCTGAGATCTTTGGGTGTGAGATGGGATGTATAATAATAAAATAAAAATATAAAAGGGGAAAGGGGGTCTTGTTATCATTGCTGCATAGTATGGAGAGGGGAACTGCAGGGAGTGATAGGAAGGCTGCAGAGTGGAGTGACTGGAAGAGACCCTGAAGGGAGCCAGGAGAAGCAAGGGATGGGTAGATAGGGAGGTGGGGAGCAACTGAAGTGATGGGAATGCTTTGTCCCTGAAGCATGTCATAGTCTTCAACATTTCACAGATGAAACCTGGAACACATTGTGGCCAAGCAAAATCAGAGTGTGGTCAAGATGGCAAAAGTTATTAATGTGGTAAAATAGACAAGCTAGGAGAGACTGCAGCAGTTTGCTTTTGCCAGAATCTACTGGGAAGGGCAAGTCACTGTTCCCTCTCCTCCACTCCCAGCTCTGAGTAGTTTTATTATTCACATTATTTACTACTATTATAATTATAATTATAATTATTATTATTATAATTTATATCCATCTTTTCTGCCAATAATGGGACTCAAGGTGGCTAATTTAAAACAATACAAATAAAAACTGTACAAGAACATTAATAAATGTATAAATATAAGATTTAAAAAGCAGTTTGCGCTTCAAACTTAGTATGCACCAAAGGAAGTGAACCAAAGACAAAGGGAGAAAGATGGGAGGAAGAGAAAGAAACTGGGATATTTTAAAAGCAGTTGAAAAAGTGAGATGACAGAGGAATAATTGAGATTGTCCCTGTTAAATCAGGATGGTTAAAAGATATGGCATGGATGTGTTTGCGTGTGCACACTCAGGTGCATGTGTTTTCTGTTTTCTCTGTGCCCATGTGTTTTCTCTCTGTCTGCCTCTCTCTCTCTCCCTCTCTCCCTCCCCTGTTCCTCTTTCTTTCATTTCTCTCTCTTACACACACAAATACAGAGCACACCAAATGGGACAAGAAGTACTTCCAAGATTTGCTGACTAGCTGTGCTCACCATAGCAGACGTTTATTGTGGTCCTTCTCACAACAATATCCCAGAACCTAAATTGCCCTAGGCCTAATCATTACCTTCCACAGATGAAACCATTGACTGTTATCCTACAATCCACACAAGAAAGAAATGGTTACTCAGGGGCCATGTTGCTATTGTTAACAAATACAGTGCAGGAACTGTTGCTTTGTGAGTACACCAGTGTTGGCCATCCACATTCCTTTCCCAAGCTATGAAAGGTCCAACTCACCTGGATCAAAAGATGACCATCTAAGATTGCATATCTTCCAACTATCCTGATATGGTGGGGACAGCCTACTCCTCTGCCATCCTGCTTTCTCAGCTGCATTAAAATGCTCTGGTTTCTTTCTCCTCCTCCCACTTTCCCCTTCATTCCTGGCTTATTTAGGTTGCTAATAGCCCAGAGGACAGGATCAAATTTCAAAATGACCTTGGCAGATTGGAGAGCTGGGCCAAAGCTAACAATCAACAGAGAGAAGTGTAAGGTCCTACACTTAGGCAGAAAAAATGGAATGTACAAATATAGGATGGGGGACATGTGGCTGGATATCAGTATGTTTGAAATGGATCTAGGAGTCTTGGTAGATCACAAGCTGAACATGAGTCAGCAGTGTGATGCAGCAGCCAAGAAAGCCAATGCGATTCTTGGTTGCATCAATAGGAGTATGGTGTTTAGATCGAGAGAGGTAATGGTACCACTCTATTCTGCATTGTTTAGGCCTCATTTGGAATACTGTGTCCATTTCTGGACACCTCAATTCAAGAAGGATATCAACAAGCTGGAATGTGTCTAGAGGAGGGCGACCAAAATGGTGAAGGGTCTGGAAGCCATGCCCTATGAGGAACAGCTCATGCCCTATGAGGAAGAGAAGGTTAAGAGAGGACATGCTAGCCATGTTTAAATATTTGAAGGGATGTCATGTCGAGAAGGAGCAGGCTTGTTTTCTGCTGCTCCAGAGACTAGGATAAGGAGCAATGGAAGCTGCAGGAAAGCTGCAGGAAAGAAGATTCCACCTGAACCTCAGGAAGAATTTCCTGATGGTCAGAGCTGTCCAGCAGTGGAATATGCTGCCTTGGAGTGTGGTAGAGTCTCCTTCTTTGGAAGTTTTTAAGCAGAGGCTGGATGACCATCTGTTGGGAATGCTTTGATGTGTGTTCCTGCATAGCAGGGGGTTGGACTCGGTGGCCCCTGGGGTCTCTTCCAATTCTATGATTCTATGACCAACCAAAGCTGAGCGAGGGCACTCTTGGTCACTGCAGCAACCTGGCTTTCCAGGAGCAGTGCTGGGTCCAAGAACACCTCCAAGCCATGAACCTAATCTTTCAGAGGGAGAGCAATCCCATCCAGAACAGACTGTGATCCCAATCCCAGATTGGCTTTTCTACTGATTTGCAGCACTTCTGTCTTGTCTGGATTAAGCCTCAGTCTGTTCACCTACATACAGTCATTTACTCCATCTAGACAATGATTCAGTACTACCTGACGGTAAGAGCTGTTCGACAGTGGAATATACTGCCGTGGAGTGTCATGGAGTAACCTTTGGAAGTTTTTAAACAGAGGCTGGATGTCCATTTGCAGTGAGGGCTTTGAGTGTGTGTTCCTGCATGGCAGGGAGTTGGACTCAGTGGCCATTATGGCCTCTTCCAACTCTATGATTTTACCACAGCCTCCTTGGCATCAGCAGTAAAGGAGAAACAGAGCTGGGTATCATCAGCATACTGATGACACCCAATCCCAAAGCTCTGGATGAGCTGATTACATCAGTTTCACAAATGATTATCAGAGAGAACACAGCATTTCTCACTGTGGATGATCAAAACATCTTCCTGGTGGTGGTGGGGTAGTGGTGGTGATGGAGGAGGAGGAGCAGGAAGAGGATGTTATATTTATTTGTATACCACCTTTTCCCCAATCTGACACTCAAAGTGGCTTACAAAATTTAAAACAAATACAGATAATTAAATTACATCACACTAAAGTTGAAAGTTAATTAAACTATAGAGTTGAAAGCAATTCAAAGCATGTCTTACCAAAATCAATAACTATAGAAAATATAGCACATTATGAAAGACTCTTTCCTGTGGGCAATCCATTTTCAAGGGCCTATGGACACAAAACAAAAAGGGCACTAGCCTAACTTCTCTAGGAACAGAATTCTAGAGCCTGGGAGCAGTCACTGGGAAGTCCCTCTGCCATGTTCCCACCAGGACCTCCCCAGAAGAGCTCAAGAGAGGGCAGGCTCCTGAAGGGAGATATGGCAATTCAGATAATCTCAACATCAAGCACTGAATAACACGTATAGGGGGCAAACTGCTTCACTGTCTCTTTGCCCCTGTGACTTGTCTTGATTTGGCACTTAGCACCAATCAAACATAACAATCTGATCTCACTCCACTGAGGCCATCAAAAGCTTACCTTCCCCTGCAGCGACATTCATTGCACAAGTCCACGTAAGTATTGTTTTGATCTTTGGCAATCCATTTAGAAGCTAAAGTCATGTGCGTGTTCATCTATCTCTGCCCTTGCACTCAGGTATATAATCTAAAAGACATACCACACAAAGGAAAACAGATGGGGAGGGTAGAGGGGGGAAGCTATCATCAGTTTCCTAGGGTAACTCCCTATCGTGACCAACTGGGATAGAAACAGGCAGCCTGATCGAATAACTGGTAGTTGAGGAAGATGAAAGCCAGCTGCTGGAGTAGTTCTGCTTTAAGAAAAACAGCACATCTCCCTCCCCTGTTGTTATTGTGTGAACGTACCAGAAGTGTTGTACAATTTCGAAGACCTGTTACCCTTCCAAGCTTGGAAAAGTGACTTTTCAGGATTTTAACTCCCAAAATCCCCCCTGCCAGCATGACCAGTAGCTGGTTGAAGGAATCTGGGAGTTACAATCCAAAAAGTAAGTTTTCCAAGTTCTGATGCAGTCAATTATTTTGAAGCAAAATTATTTACTGTCTCTCTTGTCAGCAATCTCATGTCTCCTTTACTTCTTTCTCCATTTAAAACCACAGGGACAGGAAGCTGCACTAGTGCCTCTGGAGTCATACTAGTGCATTTATAAAGCTTTCAAAAACGTGCAGGCTTTTTATCATGTTGAAAAGCTGTCAAAGTTACAGCCTGTCAGTCCTGTGCATTGCATTAGTATGACTTGATGGCCTTGGGTGCTGGCATGCTCCTATCTCCAGTATGCTTGCTGTCTGCTCCTGTGTGATGAAGGAGCCAGAGGCCAAGCTCTCTCCATGCACGCTAGCCCAGGTCAGACTGTTAACAGATGGGTCAAAACACGTTGCCAGTGACCAGGACTGTCCTCCTGCTAGCTCAAGGCTTCTGGAGTATTGAGCTGAGCAGCATATCCAAGAAATGGATTGCCACTGAAGCAGAGTGCTTATGAACGGAGGGACAGAGCATGATGAATATAAGAAGAAAAGCAGGATAAAATGGGAGGGGAAAATAGAATGAAACTTGCATAGTGTGGAATGGACACTGATGGGGAAATAATGAAGAGAGGCAGAAACTGAAATATGAAAAGAAAACTGGGATAGCGGGAAGTATGCAGGAAGCAGGAATGGAATAAGAGGGTAGGGGAGAGCACTGTGGAGTGAAGAATATAATATTGGAAGATAAATGTTAGTGTTAGAATTTTGGTGAGTGAATGCCTTGTTGATGTTGACAAGCATAACTCCTGGGGTGAAAATCAAAACCTTGCACTCTGTGTTCCTTAACTTTAATTCTTTTCTGTTTTCATCCTTCATTGACCTCTTCTGTGTCTTAAAATGACTAACTTGCCCCCTTTTTAGGCATGGGGAGCATAGGGAAAATTGAAGTAACTTTTCTTGACGAGAGCCGCTGGCCCTGCTTCAGAGATGTCACTGCAGATTCTTCTTGTGCTGTGTCAAGCCCCCAATAATTAATGCTGCATGCCTGACAAGATGTGTCAACTGTGCTGTGGACTGCAAGCTTAAACTTGACCTCACTGGAGTGGGGCAGGAAGGGAGGCCAAGGAGATTTCATCCTGTGAGCTAAAATCTGAAGAACTGGATCCTATTTCATGAAATGTTATGCCCTCATAAAAGTGTTCCATTCTTATACTGCTACAGCACTCCTTAATGTTTTTACTGCTAAATAAGAGCTTCTCAGCTCCCTGTACCTAAGATCTGAGGGCATAGCTTCCAGATCAATCAGTCTGTCTTCTCAAGAGGGCATGTCCTTAACACTGACCGTTTCTGCACTAGCCTGTTATAGCGCAATGATTCCACTGTCAACATCCTCTGGAATTCTGGGGTTTGCAGTTTCGGAAGGGGCCAGCCGGCCCCTCCCGAAACTGCAAACCCCAGGATTCCAGAGGATGTTGAAAGTGGAATCATCGAGTGACGCTGGAGGAGCGCGTATACACTTGACTCTCGACGCCGGTGCAGCAAAAAAAAAAAAGAGCTGGAGGAAGGATGGATTCTCAAGACTGTCCCTGCGCCAGCGGTGGTGCTTGCACCTGTGGAAACAACTGCCAGTGCAAGAACTGCAAATGCAAGTCATGCAAAAAGAGCTGTTGCTCCTGTTGTCCGGCGGGCTGCACCAAATGCGCTCAGGGCTGCATCTGCAAGGGACCACCTTCCACCAAATGCAACTGCTGCAAGTGAGCCACCGCCTGCTCCTCTTGCAGCCGTGATCTGTACATTTGCCTGCAAGAATGTAGCCCTAGCCTCTGTTTATACCTTTGCCTGTTGTGTTTTCCAGCCTTTAGATACATGTGGAAATGAGTTGTGTGGAAAAGCTAATAAAGCTATATATATGTGTGTGTATATAAGTAATAAAAATTACTATAAAAAAAGAAAGAAAGTGGAATCATCATGCTACAACAGGCTAGTGCGGAAATGGCCATTGTTGTCATTAACCAAGGATTGCCATGACAGGCTTTCACTTTTACAGCTATTCCTTAGTTCTGAAGTCACCCTACCATTCTGTTTGTTCAGTGGCTGCTTCTGACAGCATCCCAGTGGGATTTGCTCGGCCAAGTGGGGAATTGAAATTGAACCCTGGTCTCCAGAGTTGTAGTTCACTGCTCAAAGCATGACACCATGCTGGTGTACCTACTTTAAAATGATGAATTATAGGGCTCTTGGACAGATAGTGTTGGAGGATATGATGGGATTATTTTCTGGATTAAACTTTCTGAAAGTAAATTATCAGGCTCGAAACATTTCCATAGAATAGGCAAAGTTCAGCACACAGTTATTATCTTACAAAGATATTTATACCCTGATTCAAAGAGAAGCCGTCACAAGTGAGAAATGCTGCATGCATTAAATTATCTTACTGGCTCCATGTTCAGATATTTTCACAGAGGGAGTTTGCCTTCTATTTTAACAGTAGTTTAGCATCCTAATCCCTTCACATATTTGCTTAAATAATAATTATTAATCATCAGGGAGCTGTTTTTTGCACATGGCAAGATAGAATTCTACTGAGTTCCTAACACATATGAGGTTGAACAATAGAGGGAAAGATTTCTCACTGTTTGGTTCTCGGCTTTTGGGTACATTTTAGGCTTGGCTAAGTAGTAACAGAGGAGGCTAAAAAGACATTTTTAAAGTGTGACCTACAGCACAGATTGTCTTTATAAGAAAAATAAGCTTTCCCTGATTAATTTTTTATCTTCCTAGGTTGTTTGTGGCTCAAAAGTTATTTATTTATTATCACATATCTTAAAATGTATTTTTCACATTGTACTGCTAATGCATATCAAAAGCATTTCAAATGTCATCAGTGACAGAGGCATGGATTTAGTTGTTTCAGTAGTTAATGAAGAGCCTACGGTTCTCTGTGTTTCTAGTTCTCCGTGATTTCCATGTTTGCTTTCATTCATTAACTTACCAATAACCTGTTAACCAGAAAATATTTTTAAAATTCCACACCAGCTGAATTTGAAAAGTAGAATGGATTTTTTTAAAAAAATATTGGTTGTATAACTTGATGGCCTGAATGAGCAGTTTTTTTTATGTCTTCCCTATTACAGTTTGTGAATGTCCATGTGAATGGAAATTCCTATGTATGCATATATGTGTATGTCTGTGTGTGTGTGTGTAACTACTGCATATTTTCCTTTGCTTCCTGTTTACATGCCCATCCTCTACCTTCAGTTTGTGGTTTTTATAAGCCATCCATGTCTCTTTGGGTTAGTTTTGTTTATCAAGAGTTTCAATACTTTTATTAGCTGTGCAAAATCCCATCTGGCTCCCTCTCTCTCAGCTCTAGTGAGCAGGGTGGTGATGGTGCCAGTACTGTACATCAGTGTCACTGCATTTTAAGAAACAAATGATTTCACTTAACTGCTCCAAATGTGAGCAAAAGGTAGAGCTGGGGAAGGGATGGAGGTGGGTGTATGTGGGTGGGTGGAGAAAGAAAGATTGCAGAGGGAGAAACAACACCTTTGCAGGTTTACCTTGCTGCGTTTGAAAATTTGTCCCTCTGACATGCACTTTGGTGAAAGGTTTTGACACATTCTCCTTTTATTATTTTGGCTTGGAACACAACTGAGTGACAGATCACAGAGAGCAGCATTTCAGTTAGAAGCGCGGAAGGGTAAAACCAGAGCTGAACGCCAAGTAGGAAAAGCTGATTCAGCAGCTAAAACAAACTCTGAAATTTAATAATGCATGATGCTGACAGCCCTCAAGCTCCGAATCTTCTGTACGTAATTATGTACTGTTGAACTTACAAAATGTCTTATTTTTGGAGACGACTTCAGGCACATTATAATTAAGCATTTCATGTTGCATGCTTAATCTTATGACATTTGATCCTCTTTGTCTTATTCATCTTCACAGTACTCCTGTGAAATGGGTCACTGCTGCTCCCATTTTACAGATGTGGAAGTTAAAGCTGAGGAAAAGGTGACTTGCCCAAGTGAATGCAAGCCTGAGTTACATTTGAACCCTTCTTTAGCAATGGAAACATCCTGTAGCCCAATTTCTGTTCTCATTCATTAGTAACAAACATGAGAGGATATGCCATGCTGATCAGTTACTGTGACATGAGGTTTAATGGGCCAGAGCCTACTTTGTGTTATGTGTCAAATACGCCCAGAATATAAAAAGAAGCAGAAAATAAGAGGAAAATTGTTTGCTCTAGAAAGTGAGGATAAGTGAAATCAATACTAAAGATGACTGTAGTTTTGTTGTAGTAATATTCAGAGCACAAATTTAAAAAGAATCCAGTCCAGCAAATTGGCACAGAAAGATCAATATTGTAAGCAGGGACAATTTCTTTTTGTAATGAGACAGCCAACTGTAGTATGTACTGAGACTGAATTCCACAGTATCACATTTGTTAAGGAATTCCAGTTTGGCAGCCTCATGTTGAAGACTTTGTCTGAAACTTTTTAGTTAGAATATGGCAGATTTAAAGAGCCAGTGTGGTGTAATGGTTTCAGCATTGAGCTATGACCCTAGAGACCAGAGTTTGAATTCACACTCAGCCATGGGAACCCACTGGGTGACTTTGGCAAGTCACACTCTCATCCTTAAAGGAAGGCAATGGCAAGCTCCCTTTGAACAAATCTTAACAAGAAAAACGCCATGATAAGCTCAACTTAGAATCACCATAAGTTAGAAGCAGCTTGAAGGCTTGAACATTTGTTGTTGTGTGCCTTCAAGTCATTTCTGACTTATGGTGACCCTATGGTGAACCGACACAGGGTTTTCAGAGGCTAAGAGTATATAATGCACCAAAGGTCATCCAGTGAGTTTCCATGGCTGCACAGGAAATTGAACCCTCATCTCGAGGGTCTTAGTCCAGTGCTCTGCACCACGCTGGCTCTCAACAAATAGCAGCTTTAAAATATTTTGGGAGATAAATCCTCTGCCCATTGTTTTATGAAAGTTACTATCTTTAATGTCCAATTTGTGTACATGCTTCCTCATACATAATCTTGCTGACTGATCTATGTAAATAGCAAAGGGGGAGTGTTGGCAGATGATGTGTTGTGTTAGATTAAAAGAAGGGTAGGTGATCAAGCCCTTGGTGGTATGGCAAGCATTAGTTTGTCTCATGTTAATATTTCTCAGGGATAGAGTTAGTAGCAGGAGATGATGTTTGTTCCTGTATTTCTTCGTCCACTAGATAACCTGTTATTAGTTTTGACAAGGACCTTTTTCAAGCTTAGTGTGTCCAAGATTAGATATGTATTGTTCTCAGACTTCACTCATAGAATATCAACAGAGACTTCATGATTCACAGATCTTATTAAGAAAATCAGAATCCTGATTTTTTATTTTTTTTTAACCTATGTGTTGCTATCCTTTGTCAACAATCTTTGTTGTAGGTGCCCCGCAAACTCCAAGGTATTTCAATCTCTGTTCTTTTACTGATTCTGCATGGTCACTCATAGTCCACTGTATTTCTCTATGGAATTGTGAACTTTACTCCCTGCTGCTGTTTTTCCTTATCTACAAGTAAGTGGCAAGATAAGAACTTTTATTCATTTCATATTGATCTCCTTGCTTGGCACTTGCCTCAGAATGGCCGCTGGCCTCTAAACAGGCCTGAAAGCTGAAACATGTTCTGCTTCTGCTGTTATCATGAACTAAGATCGTCGGTAAACAAAGCTTCTTTTATGTTGTCCTCCTAAGAATCATAAAAGGAAGTATTGCGTGTTCAGTGCCTGGCTTTACTTCAGTTGCAATGGTTGTAAGTATTTAGGAGAGTACGAGCGGGGTGGTGGCATTGACACCCTTTGAGAGTAGACTGTAAGAACAAGGCCCCTGATAATGGCAGAGAGGAGTGAGGTTACAAACAGCATGCAAGCATACACCATAAAGAGAGGTATCATTCACCACTTGATGAATATAAAGTTAAGTAATGATTTCCATGTATGATTGAGCCATCTTAGACCATTTTTCTGCTTGAGGAGTTACATGTCTTCCCATTACCTTGATTCAGATGGGACACATTGCAGCCTAGGGGCCATATGAAGCCCCCAAACCTCCACAACTTAATTTTCGGGGAGGGGGCAAATGGCCAGTTATATATTGAAGGCAGCATTATTGGCCATGTTGCCCTATTTTCACCTCCCCTCTCCCCCACACGTATACCTTCCAACTGTCCTGGTTTGGCAGGAGCAGTCTCAATTAATCCTCCTTCCCTCTTCTCCAGCTGCTTTTAAATTGTCCCAGTTTCTTTTTCTTTCCCCCTTTGTCCTCAGCTTACTTCAGTTGATGCAAACTGAATGCAAAGTGCAAAAGTAGTCTGCACTCGATTAGCAGGAGAGAGTGGAACGGAGGGAGTGGATTCTTGCCCTTCTCAGTAGCATAGGCAAAAGCTAACTACTGTAGCTTTCCTTAGCTTGTGTGTTGTTTCTCACTAACAACTTTTGCCATCTTGACCACACTCTGTTGCTTGGCCACATGTGCCCTGGTTTTCATTTGAGAAATGTTGGAGTGAATATCCTCCAACCAGTTTTAGGCCCTTGAGAACATTTTTTTCAAAATGACCCACTGAAGAAGAAGAAGAAGAAGAAGAAGAATATAAAAATAAATTTTATTTATTACCCACCTCTTCCCAAGGCAGGGTACAGAATAGATGGAGTTAAAAGTTGTAGTTAAAATACACATAGAACAATTGATACAAATACATGATAATTAAAACGTATGGTAGTTAAAAATACAATTTAAAAGTATGATTAAAAATACAATTAAAAGCATAATTAAAACTAGACTGGGTAGGCCTACCGGAATTGATTGACTAATTAATTTATAACCTTCCTTTCTCCCAATACAATTATAAGACTCAAAGTGGGAGTTAAAAGTTAAAAAGAAAATGTAGCTAAAACCATATATAGTACAAATGTTTGCAAACTATTAAACAAACAATCCAATTAATACATTGGTTTAAAACCATTCAAAACATATTTTAAATACTTTACAAAGATGAAACCATAGCACCTGCCATGAAAAGACTCGTCTGCTACTACAAGACCTGCACAGATGGGGAAAAAAAGTATATGTCTGCCGGCAGAAAGATTGTATAGAGGGGCCAACAAAGCCACATTTTCCCTAAAGTCAGTCAAACGCAAAGCACCTAGTCATCAAGTGTAGAGGAAACAAGTGCTCACATTCATGTGTGAATGGGGCCTGGGTCTTCTCCAGGTAGAAAGCAGGAGATTCATTGTGATGTCCCAGTTGGACAGATCCATGCTGTCATGAGAGATAGAAGGCTCCAGCAAAATATGTGGGCTGCGAAGAGCAGTTTTGAAGCTCACTGCAGCATGAAGGCCATACTGTAGTACCCATGCTCTACAGTCACTGACAGTGTCTTTCTAGGGTCTCATTCAGTCAGTTATTGTTCCCTCAAGGCCTGTTGGCAGATATTAACCACTAAATTTTGGACTTGTCCCACAAGACAAGTCTCATTCATCATTAAATGGTGATCATCAGAGGTATCCCTAGATGTTTAGGCATCCAAGGAAAGTGCCCAGATCTGTTCTTCTCTCTGCTGAGTGGTATATTTTGTAGCTAATTCAACTTTCTTACTGTTATTTGTCTTGAAGCTGATGCCAACTTACAATGACTCTATCAGTGGACTGTTGTGTTTTCTTGGCAAGATTTATTCAGAGGAGGTTTGCCATTGCCTTCCTCTTAGGCTGAGAAAGTATGCCTTGCCAAAGTTTAGCCCATGGATTTTGGTGGCTAAGTGGGGATTTGAACCTTGGTCACCCAAAGTTGCAGTCCAACATTCAGACTATAGCACACTGGATTTCTGCTAAATCAATTACCCTTGGATAAAAAGCAAGCAAGCGATTGTTCTGGGTAGCAGCAATTGGTCTGGGTAGAAGTCCTGGCAAGACAGAACTAAATAATTTCCCAACTGCCTAATGAATGGACATGCCCTGAATATAAGTTATGTGGAACGTTGAAATTAATTCTTACAGTGTGCCAAAGATAAGCAAAGAAAGGAACTTTGTTCAAACAGAGTCCCATGTATGCTACAAAGAGAAAAACAAACATCATCTTTAAATGGATCCAGGTCATTAACTGGTTAAAATATCCCTTGCAATATTTCAGACAATCCTTGTGGTATTTTGATGCCATTTAATATAGGCGAAAGGTTTTTGTTGTCTAACCCTCCCACTCAAACCATTTATTGTTTGCAAAAATCTCTTGAATGCTTCACCTGATTCAGTGGAGGAACATAAATTGTTTATGACAGTGCCATCAGCCCTGAACATTTTTCCACAGGAGACTGCACTGAATTTTAATATGATTCATGAATTAATCGATTAATTATAACAATTAATTCTATCAGCTGTAATCCCTTTTGCCATGAATGTTCAAGAGCAGGGCTAGGAGGATTTGAGCTTTGCTTTTGATCCCCTCCTCTGAAATGCTGTGCCTCATGTCTTGCTTCTCTGAGGAGGGGACAGCAGTCGCCACAGTGCCTGTTATCAAGAAGCACAGACCATTTCCGCACTAGACTGTTATAGCGCTATTATTCCACTTTCAACTTCCTATGGAATCCTGGGGTTTACAGTTTCAGGAGGGGCCGTGTGGCTGTAACAGTCTAGTGTGGAAATGGCTACAGTAAGAGCAGGCAGAGTATTTAACCAGAAGCTTCCTAGTCATCTAAAAGTCTAGCATAGAAGGCTGTCATTCTCTTCATTGTTGTCTCTTACAACTCTCACTGAATGCCCATGCACATTTGCTACTCAGTTGTTTGCTGATTTACAGAGGTATTTTAAAAAAAACTAACCCTGGAGCACAAGAAAGTACCTTGTACAATTTGACAGTGGGCCCCCCTCACTCAGCATCTTCTACACATCCCTTCCCCGACCTGGTGGTGTCCAGATGAACTACAACTTTGATTATTAACCAGAACAGGCTCCACGCAGCACACAATCCCCTTGCTGCAATAGCTCCACAGGCACAATTCGGAATGCTGGTTATGATCTACAGTCAGCCCTCCACATTTGCAGGTTTGACTTTCACGGATTAGATTATTTGTGAGTTTCTTCAACCCCTCCCCTCCCCACCGCAGGTGCTTCTTTTCTGGGGAAACACTCTAGTCAGGCCTTGCAGCCCTTTAAAAACCCACCTCTGGTCCTCCTCTTCCTCCACCAGCCGCTGCCTGGCTAGCTAAGGATGGTTCACAGCTCAATTTTTCAGCACCGTAAACCTGTCTCCCAATGTCCCACATACCCAAGAGGAAATGGGTGACAGAGAAGAAGTATAGGGCCGTTATGCTGATCTACCCCCGCTTCCTTCTGCTTTCTCTGACCTGGTTTGAACTATGGGGGTCCATTCCTCACCATGCTTCAGCCCCTTCCCACAGACACACACACTCATTTTGATATCTGTAATTTTTCCAGTTTTGTGAGTGTCCTGCACCCCTAACCCTAGCGAATGTGAAGGGCCAACTGTCTAAAGATCTATATATGGCTCAGATCCATATTATCTGAAAATCTCTGTTCTCCCATATGAGCCTTCCATGTCTTCAGATCTTCTGGAGAGGCCTTTCTCTCTGTCCCACAACCCTTACAGGTACATCTAATGGGAACATGAAAGAGAGCCTTCTTGGTGGCTGCTTCCAGGCTCTGGAACTCACTTCCTTGGGAGGCTAGACTGGCACCTTTGTTACTATCTTTTTGTAGCCAGGTGAAGACCTTTTTGTTTCAGCAGGCCATGGAAGGCAGATTTCTCAGGGGAAAGGATCTTTCATGTGCTGTGTTGTTTATATTTGCTGTTGTTTTTAATGGTCAGATTTTAACTGATTAAAATTCTTTTGTTAGTTTAATTATATTTTTAATTTTTGTATGGTATATAGTATCATATAAATGATAATATAATTATATGTCTGTGCTTGTAAACTGCTTTGAGTCCTGAACTGGCAAAAAGAGGGGATATAAAAATAACCACCACCGCAACAATTCCCAGTTTCCCTCATCTAACACAATGATGCCAAGTGGGGATGATTAGGGTTGTAGTCTAACACACTGGGACAGCAATGTTGGTAAAGTCTGGACATACACTGTCTGGCAGCAGCTCTTCAGGTTATGAGGCAGGGGCTTCACCTCTGTTTGGAGCTGATTGAGATCATAACTTGGGACATTTTGCTCTACCAATGAACAATGTCACTTCCCACTCAGTATTCTACCTAACCGCCCATTAAGAAGTAAACCTGCCCCCACCTCCTAGCCTTTAGCCAAAAATATATATATAACATCACTGAGGTTATTGGTGGGCACTCAGGAGTTCAACTATTTCAAAAATTAAATAGTTCACAATTAACTTTAATGGTGTTCTGCACTGGCTCATGATTCTTCCTTGTCACATCTCATTTCAGAAAAAAATGATTTTTATTTTACTCTCATCATAAACCCATTTGCTTGGCACATGATGTTGATTTCAAAGGAATGTACACCGCAGTGTGAATGTTTTGGATCAACAGTATTCTGAAAAGTAAACAGTTTATTCATATGTACTTCTTAACTAAGGTTGAAAAGGAAAGAGGTAAAATATCTCCTTGCAATAGCTCTCAGCCAGCCAAAGGTGAGAAGGCATGGCTGGGTCATTGGTACTGCCATTGCTTACTCTCAGCAGTGGCACGCACCCTGACATTTCTCAGAACCGTCCTGCTTTAAAGGTTATTCAGGAAAAATTCCTGCTGTGTAGGCTGCAAGGTTTTGTAAAAACCCAGACAATCTATTTGTCTGCATTTCCCCTTAATTGGGGTGCAACAGGGCAAGTCTGTGATAGACACACAATTGTACCTGGAGTGAGACCTTGACCTCATTGAAGCCAGCAGAGATTTTGTTATTGACTTCCACTGAGGGAACGCAGCACTGGAGCCAAATCTCCACAAGGGAGGTACGTGAGTCATTCACTCACCCTCTCTTGGGGCTTCCTCATGACAGCTGAAATCACTCTAAGGCTACAATCCTAGGCACATGCTTACTTGAGCTCCTTGACTTACTCCTGAGTACACACTATTATGCTACATGGGGCATTTTTACGCATGATGCTTCAAGTGACTTTTCCCTCTTTATGTTGAGAATGTGAATGCAAAACAACGGAACTGAATATTGTTCAATACTTTACAGATTGCTCAGATGACTGAATAGAGGGCATGCTTATCAAATTTACAGATTAGGAGAGGTAGAATCAGGATTCAAAATGACCTTAACAGAGTAGAGAGATGGGCAACAAGTAACAAAATGAATTTCAACAGCGATAAATGTAGGGTTTTACATTTAGGCAGGAAAATTGAAATGCTTGAATATTTAAAATGTTTGAATATTTAAATAAATATTAGAATATTTAAATCTTGAGTTAAGACTTGAGGGTTCCTGGCAACAAATCCTGGTACAGAAGAGATTAAGAACCTCTGCTCTAAACAATTTATTGCCATCAGCAAATGTGACCACTTCGCTATATACACTTAACTATCGGTTTTGCAGCAGGAGAGTCTCTGTACCTCAAGCTTGGTAGATACACATGTTTTACATTTTCCTTTGAGAGTATTATGTGTACGATCCTGTGACTTCTACATATGCCCACAGCTTCTGCTTCTAAAGTAATGTAGTGAAGGGGTAGATTTGTTAGGAAATGTTAAGGCACTTTTGCATTACTTAATAGGGCCTTACATATTTTCCCATCTGCCTGACAAATTAACTGTGTTCATTCTTTTTTGAAAAAAATATTTCTTCAAATTTGGTAATATTTCATTTCATTTTATTGCCATCACTTTCATGGTAGTCAGATTGTTACCTGTTTCAGGTGGCTGTTGTTATTTAGATGCAATGTCTTCTTTGTTTTCATTGTTTTGTGAAACATACCTGCAAATAGGTAAAATTAAGAATGACGTGCCTGCCAATATTGTGCCCTACACCTTAAACATAGTTCTGGTGTCTCGGCATCCAGGGAAAGAAATTGAGCATGTAGTTCATACACAATGTAGGTCCCACAGTCTCAGGCAGAGAAGCTGCTTCAGGGCACTGCACTCAGTATCAGGCTCATTTTTCTCTGTTTTCTCCAGGAAAACAACGCAGTTCAAAAGCTGACTTCTAATAATTTATACTCTGGTTGGCCTCTTGTTTCTTTTCTTCCCTGGGTTGAAAAATGAACTGCTCTATAACCACTGGCTATTTGGCTTATAGCAAAGCCCCTTATCTCTTGTGACAGACAAAACAGGTAAATGCCAAGGGAGGAAGAGAGTTCAGTGGTAGCTAGTTCCTAAGGGCTTATCGGTGCTTCCCTTTCAGCTCATCTCTATTCTAGTGGGTCCAGATTATGGAGGAGGAGCTGTATTTTTATATTTTTACCTTGGGATTACTGTGCCTGCCTTTGTAAAGCACATGGAGCATTCATACTCAGTTCAAAGGGTCCCTGAAGGAGATCCACACTCTGATCAACAGACTCATACTGTCACCCAAATCTCTTTATAGAAATGGAGCCTGAGATATGCACTGCCGGATGACAGTCATTCCTCGGTCTCTCTAGTCTCAGCAGTAGGGGCTGGGGGCAGCCTGATGTATGATTAACATGCATGGAGCGATGCTTCCTTTCTAATACTTCTCTACCAGCAAAGTCTCAGGGTAGACTGATGAAGAAGAAATGACAGACAGAAGGGATTTCGTGGCATTCTGCTGGTGTGAACTGTTTCAGCTCCTGAATCCCTCATTTCCCCTGTTGGTTTCAAAATCTTTCTCACTTTCTGCGTCTCTCTCTCTCTCTCTCTCTCTCTCTCTCTCTCTCTCTCCATTTTCAGGATGGTGGAATATTCTCTAGATCTCCAGAATATCAACTTGTCTGCAATCCGCACTGTGCGAGTCCTGAGGCCTCTCAAAGCCATCAACCGTGTGCCAAGTAAGGTCTATCTTTCTTCTTTCTTTCAAGTTCCTACACACATGCACACGCACACACACCATGCATTTTCTGTTTTTGGTATTTTGAGGTCATATTTACATTGGAATACATCCACTTGCCACCAGGAATGTGGCAACTGGTCCATGCTAATCTTTCTTGCCCATTTGCACTGCTGTCCAAAGAACTGATGATTTCCACATAGGTTACAAAATCCATCTCAGGCTAATAATTGTATTTGCAACAGAAATTCTGGGCTAAAAGACGAAGCTAAGGGGTCTAAGGGGCTTTCTGCAAGTATAGCTTTTCCCTTTCATGCTACTGCAATTTCCCAGCAAATCTCCCACTGTGAACAAATGTGGTTCTTAGTTAGACCTGGCTTGACCAAATACACAGGAGAAGGAGCCTAGAGTTTGAGTGTTCACTGATGTTTCTGTTCAGGTAGAGAAAGGCCACACTTAGTAGCATCATATCTGGTTAAACAGGGTCATGCCCAAGACAGCAGTGCTATAATAAGGGGCAAGTCATCAGGACCCTGGACAGCATACTGGAGGAAATAATGAGTGCAACATCCCTCATAAAGGATAGCTGTTGTTCCAGCAAGAGACTACAGGTAACTGAGGCCTTAGTTTGCTCAACTTTTATTTCCCGAGGAGTTTAGCTGATGAGAGCTTGAGTGTGGGAGAGCCATAGTTAAAGGACACCAAGATTGTTATCAAACAATCAGGAAATACATCTGGAGAAGGAGACACATCGGATGTTGTTACCAGTTGAGGGCCATTACTTACTTATGGGATTCTGGAAGTTAGCTGTAAATAGAGCTATGAAATCATTCAGGGGTTGTAATTCAATCAAGAGTCCAACCCATAACTAAGAGACCAAACCTCCAAAAGAGTATACCCAGGAGGGGTATTGTTTGCAACAAGCAATCACAGTTCCTGTATAGCCTTATAGGACCAAAGGCTTCCAGCCCCACCCAGCTTCTCAGCTGCATTTAGTTCCAGTGTTCTCAGATGGTTTTCTCCTGAGAAGATCTTGATTGCATGCTGCATCTGAGGGGGGAGAGTTCAGGCCAGACACTTTACCTTACAATTCTTGTAGGGGCTGGATGGCTTTTCTTCCTCCTTAGATCCAGAGCTAACTTTTCAAATGGAAGAAGGACCTGGCTGGTCTTCAGGCATCTGCTGGGACTCTTCCCTTTCCTGCTGACAAGATAAGTCTGATGAAGACTCCTTGAAGGAACAGTCCTTAAGGAAGCTAGCTGACCTATGTCTTTCTGATGTTCTACCCTCCTGAATGGCTTTGAAGACCTCACGCTAATTGTATAGCCTGAATGGTAGAGGAACAGGAGAAGGAAGGCCAAGAGAAGCTGTGTAGGGATCATCCTCATAGTCCAAGACTGGCTTTATCCCCAGCCCTGGAAGATGTACAAGGGAATGGCACCTCCCTGATGTAGGGCAACCAGTGACTCTTTGATGGTTCTGAGCTCTGGTCCTAGAGAAACAACAAACCCTGTTCAGATTTCTCATATTCTTCATTTTTTAAAAAATGGTTTAAAACTATTCTCCCTCTGGGGAAGCAGTAGTAAAGCAGTAGTTTTCAGTTTTTCCAACCTCCAAAAGCCAAACTTACAGCATTTAAATTTTGAACAGAGAGACCTACAGATCAAAGAGATTACCAATGAGTGAGCTGAGAGGGAAAGTTAATAGGGTCAGATCTCCTCAGGACACATGCAGATTGTTTAAAATCAGCATATTAGAGAATGAGACAGAATGTATACCCTAAATTAGGAAAAATACAAATAATTCTGGAAGATATGAAAACGGAAGAAATCTACCTTTAGGAAAGTATACAAAGAAGGGATTGGGGGGGGGGAAGAGTCTAGTAGCACCTTTAAGACTGAGCAATTTATTTCAGCACAAGCTTTTGTAGATTAGAATCCACTTTTTCAGGTGTGTAAAATGAGATGAGACTAAATTGGTTAGTGTTAATGGTGACACAAGACTCCTTTTTTCCCATTCCTTCCCCACTTTTATGTTGTAACATGGCTGTCTCTTTGAAGATTCCTTTCAAAAGTGGAAACTTGTCCAGGTGACAGACGGGAAATTAATAACTCATTAATGAAGGAAAAACAGACAGTATAAGTGAAGAGGCAGTTTTCATCATAGTGGGGTGTAAAATATAAGGACCTTCAGAATCTTTACTAGATGGGGGTGATACTGTTTACATTCCCTGCAACACATCACAGATGAAACCTATGGCTAAGCAACATCAGAGCATAGTCAAGATCACAAATGTTATATTTATTATTTATTTCATGTATATTCTGCCTCTCTCACAAATGGAACTCGAGATTATAAATGAGGAAGAACACAGAAGCAAGTTGAGGCTGCAGCAGTTTGCTTTTGCCTGAGTCAACAGGGAAGGGCGATATTCTGCCCTCTCCTCTCCTCCCCCCCCCAAGTTAACTGAGTGCAAACTACTTCTGCAGTTCAAACTTTGTTTGCAGCAACTGAAGGAAGCTGAGGACTAAGGAGGAAAGTGGCAAGAGGAGAGAAAAACTGGGACAATTGAAAAGTATTTGAAAAAATGGGACAACAGAGGATTAATCAGGACTATCCCTGTTAAGTCGGGGAAGTTTGGGGATACATATACTGCTTGTTCACAGTAGGCAAAACTAGCTCTATCATTAGGAAGAGCTAGTAAGGCAGCTCTCTCTGGCCGGAGATTTGGGGGATTACAAAAATGATACCCATGGTTAGGCATGTAATTTGTTACTGTCGTATCGGTATTGTCAGGGATGAGATTTTCTGCCTCCTGTAACAAAATATCTTGGGCTGGTTTGGGTTCTATGCACCATTTGGATTGATGACAGAGGGTTAATTGGGACTGTCCCTGGCAAGTTAGGACTGTTGGAGAGTGTATGTTTAACAAACTTATAAATGAACCCTAGTTGGAAGTTAACTGTTTTGGAACTACAGTTGGGATTTCAGTAGAACATTGGCCTTTGAGTGAACTCTGTTTCATATTGCTGTCCTAATGTGTTTTTATAAATAATGATGTTAGATGAACCTCTGTATGCGGTACTTATTGGCTATGCTGGAAATTGGTAATAGTTTTTCACCACTCCACTTGGGACCGTAATGTTAAGTGTAATTTAAGAAACAAAAACCAAAACCAGCCACTTAGGGCCTTTCCACCCTACACTGTTATAGTGCTATTGTTCCACTTTCAACGTCTTGTGGAATTGTGGGCTTTGTAGTTTACTAAGACCAAGGAGCTCTCTGATTGAGATTTCTAAATGCCCCTCCCTAAACTGCAAACCTCAAAATTCCATAGGATGTTGAAAGTGGAATAATAGCATTATAACAGTGTAGTGTGGAAAGACCTTTACAAGCATGCCCTGCATTGCACTCCCCTTTGTAAGGTGTTGGTGCTAATACGCCATATTACAAGACTGCTTTGAAATCTTGCTCTCCATCTAAATCTATTTCAGTTTTTTTAAAAAAGGGGGGGCTTTATGATCACAATATTATGATTTATATTCTTTTGCTGAATTCAAAAAAACATATATCAGAACCCTATGGAGGAACCTGTGGCCCACTCTGATGAATTAAATGCCACATGTAAACATTCTCTCAGGAAGCCTTATTTATAAGTATTTGGTACGTGCAGAGAAAAAGGTTTTGCATTTGCAACTTAGTGCCTTGAGCAAAGAACTGAACAATTCCGACTGTTGCCTTGTTTCCTCAACTCTGCTGGTGATACTTGGAGAAATTATATTGATTTGATTCTCTCTTACAATGGTGTGTGGATTGAGGAGGCTTTGCTCAGTACATCATTAGCAACTGTCTTTCGCTGCATATATTGTACTGCTTGGCAGTTTTCACCATGTACTCTCTTAATTCCTTTCCCAACCATTTTGCTGCTTGGGGAGGGTCTGTACACTAATGATACAGAACACAGTGCTCCACAGACAGGAAGCCTGTTTAGTACTTGCATGAGAGACCACCAACAAATACCAGGTGCTGTAGGCTACATTTCGGAAGAAAGAACAGGCATAACCACTTCTGAGTATAAAACCGTATGAAATTCATGGAGTCACCGTCAGTCAACAAGCAACTTGAAGGCACATCAGTATCTTCTGTTTTTATTCAAAAGTAATTTAATTTCTCAGATGTACCATGGAAGAAACTATATTGTTGAAACATACCTGGCAACTGAGAATATTTACTCAACATCTGCTTCTTTTTGGAAACAGAAATTGCTCAGGGAGGCCCTTTTTTCAGTCCTGCCCTTTCCACAGATACACACATTTGGTGGGGATACAGGAGAAGGCTTTCTTTGTGGTTGTTCCCAGGCTTGAGAACTGCCTATCAAGTGAGTTTAGGTTAGCCCCAGCTCTGTTGTCCTTCTGCCAGCTGGCAAAGATATTTTTACCTAGATAAACCTCTGACATTTAAGCCGGCAGGTTATTGGTCAGATGGAACCTGGAGCCTTTTGCACACAAATCAAAGAAATCAGCATATTTTTCAGTCCATCCGCAGATGAGAGTGGGATGTGGAGATAGGAAATATATACCAGAACATTAAAATGTTTTATATTCCCCATTTTATTTTTTTTTAATTATATTTTATTAATAGATGTGTAATTTGAAAAATTTTACATTTGGATTTTCCTTTTTAAATGTATTATATTTCCCATTTTAATGCCAATTCCCACAGTGTGGAGTGATTCTTCTGGAGTTCTTTCCCCCTAAATAAACTGTGGTAACTGCCTCACTTTCTGCCTATGGGTCTTCAAGTCGCCTGTCAACTCAAGAATTTCACAGGATTTTCTTAGACTAGGAATACTCAAGAGATGGTTTTGCCTGTTCTGAAATATAGTCTACAGCACCTGGTATTTGTTGGTGGTCTCCCAACCAAATTCTTACCAGAGCTGACTTTGCTTAGCTTTCAAGATCAAATGGGATCTCATGCCTTTAGAGTATTTAGGCCCTCAACTACCACTTAATATATAAACAAAGTGTTTTTTCAGTTGATCCTAATACAGGTTATTGCTTGATTTACCTCACTAATTGTTTTGATGATAAAGTTGCTAGAGGCCATATGGGTTCTTAAGAGGGAGAGCTAAGGAAAAAGATAAGACAGGATTGCAATGTAATTAGTGTCTTCTGGTGACATGCATTCCTGTGAATGGAAAGGAATGGAGGAAAAAAAGCTTCACAATATTTTCCCAAGAATTCGGTGTACTAAGAAAGTCAGAGCAAACATAATTTGCTATCTTGATGGCCCAGAGAAAGCTGACACTGCCGAAAAAGGCCTAGGAAAGTATCAACCTCAGTCTGTATGGCTTGATTACTTGACAATGTCTATGAATAAATCATAAAAGAGTCCATTTGTAGGGGCTAAGATTGCAACGGGTAACTTACTAATAACCAACATGAATTTGTTTTTGTTTTTAAATGTCACAGAAATGTTGTTTCTTCTTTTGATCAAGTAACAGCATTAAGTAAAATGTTTGATGTGACATAGTTAGAAAGAAAACCATGAAAAAAATGTTGCGTTAGTAGGGGCTTAACCAGAGCTGGGAAACATTACTTTCTTGGACTACAACTTCCAGAATCCAAAAAAATCATTTCCAGGCTATGAGAGCTACCATACTAATGTGAGACTGCAATTGAATGAAAAGCTGAATTCAAAGCAATTATTTATGGATCTAGAAAGAGGTACCCTGTAGGGCTTCATGGGGCTGGTTTGGCCATGACCTCTTTGGAAGATGAGATCAGTATTCAAAATAAATTTGTGTAAATGAATTCTGTGGTAAATCCCACAAAATGGAATTAAGTAGAAACAAATGGATAGCATTATAAAATAGAAAAGTATAGCCTTTTTAGAAGTATTAAAAACAGTCCATCACCACAACCGCTGCCCACTTCCTCCTGGTCAATATCTGGGCACAGCCCAGAGTGCTGATTACTACCCACAAAGCATGTCACAACTTGGGGCCAGGTTAACTGAAAGAAAGCATTGTATTATACATTATTGTATTATATGTATAATAGAATAATACATTGTATTATTGTATACGTATTATTGTATTATCATCAGTCCCCACATGGCCAAGAGAGGAGGGGCCTCTCGCTGCACTGAGATGCCTGCAAACCAACTGAACTACAATGAAACAATATCTGATAACAAATTTGGCTGCAATTCTTAACATCATTGCTTTTCTTCTGTATGATTTTTCAAACATCTTTTGCCTGATGAAGAAGCCAATGGAGCTTCAAAAGCATGCATTATGTACTCCGTGCATTTTGGTTGGCCAATAAAGGCATCACTCTTGTGGATTTTTTGTTTTATTTTGCTGCATGACCAACATGGCTATTCCTGAATATGTTTCCAGTATAGTATTATATAAGCCTGTCCTCATTTTAAGAACTTTAGGAGAGGCCCTTCTCACTTCCCACCACCATAGGGAGGGGATTTGGTGAGAATATGAGAGGGTCTTCCTAACTGCTGCATAGAAACTCTGGAATTCCTTACCAGGAGTACTTAGTTCCATCTTTGCTGTTGTTTTGCCAGCAGGTGAAGAAAACCTAACTCAGAAAGGTTCTTGACTTTTGAGCTTGGTGAAATAGATGTTAACTGATGGATCCGATTTAATTTAATGCATTTCAACTAATTTAAGTTTTGAATTTAATTTTGTGTTTTATCTCATAATTTTTTTTTAAGCAGCCTTGAGCAGCATTTGTTCTGAAGGTGTAGAATATGAATGTGACAAAATGAATAGGGGTGAAAATAAATCCCCTGCCCGCAGTGGCGGAACTTGGAGTGTGTGCAGGGGGGGGGGCGGGAGGGACAGGTATATGGCATGAGGGGCCGTGGTCATTGTGTGCAGGGGTGTGGCCGTAGTGCATGGGGCATGGCCAGGGTGCACGAGGGTGTGGCTATGGGCCAGAATGCCCAGAAACATTCCTACCCAGGGCGAATCGCTCCCCTGCCTCCACATCCCTACGCAACTGCCCACCCAGCAAAAACAAGCTAACACAGACCAGCTCCTTTCCATTACACTGGGGGAGTAAGATAGTGCCCAACATAGCTAGCCACCCACTCAGAATTTCTCCATAGAGAGAGAAAGGCCTGTAGTTCTTTGTTAGGTTATTCCAGAGCTTTCCAAACTTTTCATATTGGTGACATACTTTTTAAACATGCATCATTTCATGACACAGTAATTCGATAAGTAATTCAGTAAGTGGAGGCAGCCCCTCCATCTGAGCCTGGCCCGCTGCCTCCCTCACTGGGGTTTTCCTCAGCCCCAGGGTGGCTACAGCGGTGGCTGGAGAGGCAGCCCTTCCACCCAAGCAGGCTTGGTGCGGTGCTCCTGCGGTGGCAGGAGGGGAAGCCCCTCCATCCATTACATTCACACAACACACCTACACACTACAACCAACACACTAATGTGTCACAACACACAGTTTGAAAAGCTCTAGGTTACTTGATTTGTATGCAGAAAGCTCCAGGTTCCTCCTGATCAACAACCTGTCAGCTTAAATGTCAAAGATGTGTCTGGAAAAAATATCTTTGTTGCTGGCACAAGGACAACAGAGAGGGGACTAACCTAACCTCACTTGGCCAGGAGTTCTCAGACCTGGGAACAGCCACCAGGAAAGCCTTCTCTTGCATTCCCACTGAATGTCTATATCTGAGGGAAGGGCAGGACTGAAAGAAGGGCCTCCCTGAGCAATTGTTAACAGCAACAGTTTCTGTTTCCGAAAAGAAGCAGTGGTCAGTTTCCAGGTGTGTTTCAACAACATAGTTTCTTCTGTGGACATATGAGAAATTAAATTAATTATTTCCGAACAACACCAGAAGACACAGATTCTCTGGCATACAAGTCATAGTATGTACACATATGGGATTATGCACATGACATCCATTGTTTTTCCAACATAGGCATAAATGTAGTGAAGTAGATAAGCACTATGTCGCTGGAAGGGCCTTGCCGTGGGGAGAGGGCAGAGGGTAGTGGATAAGGAATGAGGGCCATGACATCCTCCTGTTTCCTGCATTGCTCCTTGGATTTCTGTACTCTAAACATACTCATACAGCAATTCTGCACTGGACTGAGTTAATAGCTGTATTTTCCCCATGTGCACCTGGCTTCCCCTTTTGTCCTCACTCTCACCTTTGCAGTTCTGTGTGTATGATATACAAATATGAGTCAGGCTCTACTGGGAATTGAACCATCAGGGTCTTGTGGGCCATAGTGTGAAGGTGGATGCATTCTCTTTATAGAGCAGTCTCTGTATACACAAACAGTTATATGGTGTTTTTAATGTGTCAAGTGCAGGCCAGATAAAAAGACTTCTTTTTGAAAAAATGGTGGATAGAAGGGGTGAGGGAGAAGAATACAGCACAGACAGGATTTATTCTTGCTATCTCTCCTCTCTGCACCTTCAGGGCTATGTGGAACTATAGCTGCAGCACTGTCGGTATGCCACTGTGCTTATTAACTCCAATCAAATAATGTCAGCAGTGTTTGCACGACTGTGCATCACTCAGCAGAGGGTAATGAACTAGTAATTATTGGTAACTATTCCTGTCTGGGGTCATGTAAAAAGACAGGGCTCCTTTGCATGCCGAAGGAGGGAAATACAGATTTGCACCCCACACTGAACAAGAAAACCTACTTCCTCACTTTTGTTCAGAATGTTAAAGTTCTTTTTTTTTTTTTTTTTTTGGTAATCAGTGTACTTGTATCTTGTCCTTCCTCTAAAAGGATCCAGATAATATACAAAGTCTTGCCCGCTCACCATTTTATTCATAGAGGAATCCTCTCCTGTGGGTTAGGTTGAAAGATGCTGGTTGATCTGAAGTCACACAGGGGGCTTCAAGGCTGATAGCGATTAAGTTCTCTTGTTCCCATGCCTGTCCTTATAGAATCATAGAATCATATAGTTAGAAGAGACCACAGGGGCCATCCAGTCCAACCCCCTGCCATGTAGGAACACACATTAAAGCACTCCCAACAGATGGCCATCCAGCCTCTGCTTAAAAACCTCCAAAGAAGAAGACTCTACCACACTCCGAGGCAGCATATTCCACTGCCGGACAGCTCTCACTGTCAGGAAGTTCTTCCTGAGGTTCAGGTGGAATTTCCTTTCCTGCAGCTTGAATCCATTGCTCCTTGTCCTAATCTCTGGAGCAGCAGAAAACAAGCCCGCTCCCTCCTCAATATGACATCCCTTCAAATATTTAAACATGGCTATCATGTCCCCTCTTAACTTTCTCTTCTGCAGACTAAACATACCCAGCTCCCTAAGCCATTCCTCGTAGGGCATGGCTTCCAGACCCTTCACCATTTTGGGCACCCTCCTCTGGACACGTTCCAGCTTGTCGATATTCTTCTTGAATTGAGGTGCCCAGAAATGGACACAGTATTCCAAATGAGACCTAAACAATGCAGAATACAGTGGTACCATTACCTCCCTCCATCTAGACACCATGCTCCTATTGATGCAACCAAGAATCGCATTGGCTTTCTTGGCTGCTGCATCACACTGCTGATTCACGTTCAGCTTCTGATCAACCAAGACTCCTAGATCCCTTTCACACGTACTGATATCCAGCCACATGTCCCCCATCCTATATTTGTTCATTCCATTTTTTCTGCCTGATTGTAGGACCTTACATTTGTCTCCGTTGAAATTCATTTTATTAGCTTTGGCCCAGCTCTCCAATCTGCCGAGGTCATTTTGAAATTTGATCCTATCCTCTGGGGTATTAGCAACCCCTCCCAATTTGGTGTCATCTGCAAATTTGATCAGCGTGCCCTCCACTCCTTCATCCAAGTCATTGATGGAGATGTTGCATAGCACTGGGCCCAGGACAGAACCCTTTGGCACCCCACTAGTCACTTCTCTCCAGGATGAAAAGCAGCCATTGATGAGCACCCTTTGGGTTGGGTCGGTCAACCAATTATCAATCCACCTAACAGCAGCCCTGTCCAGCCTGCATTTTACTAGCTTCTTTGCAAGAATGTCATAGGGAACTTTGTGTCAAAGGCCTTACTGAAGTCAAGATATGCTACATCTACAGCATTCCCTTCATCTATCAAGCTTGTAACCCTATCATAAAAAGAGATAAGATTAGTCTTATGTTGCAACATTTTTGAGGTTTTTTTTTCATTATATCAGAAGTAACACAACAGACTTTCCTCTTAGAACCCTCTTCAACACTTGTATAAATTTTTAGAGCCCCCTCCTGAATCCTTCACAAGAATGGTATTGTTTCATAATACCTGTGGCTAGAATAGAATGCTATTTTTATATAATCTACAATGTGTGCAACTCAGTCTTGCAGGTCCCACTGAGTTTAGCAGTGCTTGTGCCTCTGCTGGCTATGTTGGTGGAAGAAGGGAAATAAATAAGAGAGAGAAGCAACCCGGATAGAATGAAAATGGCTGCAGCTTTATTGATTCTAGAGGCTTTGATGCAGTATAGGGCAATGGCATCAGTCACTGAGTAACCCACCTGCCAGCTAATATACCCACTCAGCTTGCATGCTGGGAAGCTACAGAGGTGACAGAATGTGGGAGCCAACCTGTATGTGGGTGTCTCCAGCCATCAGAGGTAAGGCTGGCAAGATTGCCCCTTGGGTTGGTCATTTGTACAGAAGCCATCTTAACCCTCAGATTCCTGTCTATGAACTTCCCTGTTTGGGAGTAAAACATGTATGCTACTAATTGATACACAACAGCACCATGACAATACAGTTAAAACAGAACATGAAAACGCACTTAGATTGATTTGCAGGAGGCAAAACCTAATATGGTGTACTCGTTCTACCCACAGACAGAATTCTCTCCTAGCCTTTTGAACAAGTCACTGAATGAAATCCAGAACAATGACCAAACTGGAATTATGGAAGGAGGGTTGGGGATCTCTGTCAAACAGAGAGAGTGGGGCAGGTCTCATTATATATAAACTAGGTGACCAGAGAGAGAACTTGTCCTCTCCATTCCACCTGTGAAGCTCCCACAGAGAATGAAATGGCTAGCTGGCGTGTTCACAAAGCAACCTATGCAGCCATGCCAGCTATCAGAAATAGCAGCTGCAGAAGAAGGTGGGGAAAATCTTCCTCTTCTCTTTTGCCATTCTGGGCAAAAATGTCTGACCCCATCCTCCAGTTGAGGACCCGGGTTTATCTATGTTTAAGATTATAGCTTGTGAAATATACCCAGAAGACACTCATACTGTAGCGGTATTTGGGATGGCAACCAGATTTTGTTTTGTCTTAACTGCATTCTAGGTTGCAAGCCTATTGGTGTAGTCCTATATAACTAAAGACTGAAATATTGACAGATAAAAGTCAGACCCTCTGTGCTGCCTGTTGCATATACCTTCCTTGGCTTTCCATTGTCTTTCTGTGATGCTAGGGAATGACAAGTGTTTGGAACTGTCTTATACTGATAAATAGTAAATTGCTGTATTACACCAGGAACAATTTGTGGTGTTTCTATGGTACTGCTATGTGTTTCAAGATCAAAAGCAATTTCCTTGTATGGCTTTGTGAGACACTTTCAGCCATTCATTACCTCCCTTTTTGACAACACCTTAAGATTTATAGTGGAGGTTTGCTTCCTCGGGGCTGCCTCACACGTTATTTTAAACACAGAGTTGTCCTCTTGGGAGACCATGCCTAAAGATGTGAGAAAATGTAATGTTAGAAAGGCAATAAATGTGTCTGTTTCTGGGAGAACTTTTAGACATGTTAGGAAAGTTTCCAGCTAGTGTTCATGTAGCTCATGCATCTTCATTCTGAAACTGGCATTCAGGACCTGATAAATCCCAGATGCCCAGTTCCCTGAATGTGTAGTAACTGGACACCAGTGGCATCTACAAATCTGAACATTTTTTCCAGCTCTGCACAAGGCAGTCACTTCCATTTTCATGACAACTCCCAAGCATTTCCCCCCCAGTTTACTGTGTGTATATTGGTCTGCTGAATTTACATGTTTGCATGTCTTAAAAAATTGCACTCCCATAAACATAAACATTCTTGCATAGACAACCTGAAAATGGGTTTCTTGCTGAAATTTGCAAAAACAACAGTATGTAATAAATCATGCAATTGCAATACATGGAAATCGTGCTTCAAAAAAATCTGATAGTCTTATTTACAAACATTCTACAAACATTCTGTGTATTTGCCAGGCACTGCTAGGAAATGTGCATGTTATCACATGCCAGCAGACATTACGTAGTATTACAATGGCTTTATTCTGAGAATACCTTTGCCCTTTTGAGGCAAGTTCATATGTGAAACAAAAATGCAACAAGGACTTGGCTTTAAAATTCCCAGATCCATGGAACAGCATGGCCATGAGTTACAGGTGCATGCATGCTAACATCCAGGATCTGGATTGCATTAAACAATGAAGAAAGCAGTGACTCATAATGGCGTGCATGGAACTATATTAATTTCTATTAGCCAGTGGATTGTTGGCAAAGCAATCCATCTTACATGACTAACAGAAAGCTTTACTCAGTGTATGATCACAGTGGTGTCTAGTTTGAAGAAATATAAAGGTTCATTGTATGGCTCTATACTACAGAGATCCAAAGGATCTGAAGGAGAACCTAATATGACTTCACATGTGCTACCCACCCCCACACTTGCGTCTTTTTTATTTGTGCATCCTGATCCTAAGAAAATTCTTCCAAAAGAACAAGCTGATACTGTAAAGGTCACATGGTATATTTTTTTCTCTACAATGCCAAGAAACTGGGGTATGAGTTATATATCAAGGACTGTGGAGTGGTTATTTATCTCACAGAAGGTTGTACATGACCAAGTGATGCCTAGAAGTCGAAACTTCTGCTGAATTTGTTAGCTTCATGAAATTTTCCCAGCACATGTGCATTAAATATGAGCTCATGGCTCAGGGGTCCCTTTCTGTTCAGATTCTGCTCTGTCAAGATGGGGAGCAGAAATACATTGGTGATTCTTGATTCACCAGCATGGCCTGGAAATCTTTCCTGGTGTGAGTGGGAGACAATCCTATTACTGTCTTTCTGATCTCCTCAGCCTTCACTTATTGTCATCAAGTCCTCATAGCGATAAATTTCTGGCCACTGTAGAGTACTTTCTTCATAATGGAATTGTTGCTGCTATTAAACCAATATGTAAAGTGGGAGAAAAGAAAACAACAAGAGGAAATGTACCTCTTCTTTAGGAGTCTATTGGGTGAGCGCCACTTTGGTGGTCATGTGCTTATCAAAAAGGGCCTGCAAAGCTCCCGCTGATCATATGCAGGATTAGCATCTGAGCATTTTCTTTATCCTATATATTAAACTTCTGCTTACCTTTAAGTGCAACTTTGTGTACAGATGCCTTGTCTCTTTTATTCCATACATCATCATTAGCAGTAACATCATCGTCTTATGTTCTGTTTCCGGTCTTCAGAGGTGAATGCCTACGGTCACGTAGTCAAAATGACAGCAGCTGTGGGAGACATCAGCAGATTTGGGTGAATGCCAGGATTTGAGTAGGTATAACAAATACTGGTGGGTTCACTCTACAAGGGGAATACCTTCCCCCAGACTGAACATTCGCAGTGGCCATGGTCAGCTGGAAAATGGCAGGATGATTGTGTTAGGAAAAGAAGGAAATACTGGAAATAGTCTGTACTGGCAGCAGGTGCCTGGCTAGATCTGGCTAGACGTGGCACAGGTTAGCAACAGAACATTTGGGCCCTTCCCACAAACCTTATTTAATGTCTTCATTAATAATCTTCACGGAGGAGTCAAGCTTGTTAATGACATTCACAGATGATGCTAAAATTGGAAGAGTCACCAATATGAGCAAAGAGAAAAGAATAATGGAAAAGGATGTGGAAAGAGGAAGGGGGAAATGGACAGAAGTTAACGAACTAACAAGGACTGCAGCCATAAAAGGTCCCATTTACCTAAAGGAGTCACAGATGATTGTATTGTATTAGTGCTGTGTTAGCATTTTACCCAGATTTTGCAAACCTTTGTGATATATTTGTGAACAGTGCAAATAGAGTTTTTAAAAACAAACGTGCGGCCAAAGTGGACAAATTCTCAACAGATGGAATACTGATAAATCTTTGAGGCAAGATATTTTGAGAACTTTAATGCAGGATTGGGTGGGTTGTGCCAAAGGAATATTGTGTAACCGGCCCTAATGTGCCCTGTTGGTCACATTTTTACGTTAGAGATTGTCTGGAGCAAGATTGCATCTGTCTTGTTGGGAGGATGAGGAGAGAGAAAACAAGGACACACAAGTGCCTCTAACACTACAAGGGTCACTTCTCTAATTGCTGAGTGATAGGACAGAGGCTCAAGCCGAGCAATTTTTTTATTTCTAATTTTGTGATAGCCCAATGTCCGGCCAAAATGATCTTCATGTTTGCAACCCTGTACACCCAAGATGGGCAACCTGTGGCCCTCTAGGATTGCATGCAGCCCTTGACTTACTTGTAAAAGTCTATAAAGTGGTCCTTTGGTAAGAGCAATCTTTCCTTCTCCCAGCAAGAGGAGGGGAGGAGAGGGGAGAAAAGTAGGTGAGTCCAACAAGTCCAATAACAGAGCAAGAAGAGACAGAGGCACTAAGTTATGGCTTTACAAATAAGGAGCAGTGGGGAACTCTAGGGAAATGGTGAAGTAGTCTTTGAAGAGGTACATGCAAATGGGGAACTTCAAGCAGCAGTGGAAAAGGGTGGGCCTCATGAGGGTCAAAATGGAATAATACAGAATGAGAAATACAAAAAAATACTATGGTATGCACTTTGAAATTTTGCCATATTCCCCTCCCCACACTTGGCTGGAGCCAAAAACATGACAAAAATGTTTCACATGTGTCCTGGACTATGGCACAACAATGACTTTGGGTGAACTCACAGTGAGACTGAAAAACAAATATGCCAGTATGTCCCTGGGGAATTCTTTAGGCTCCTGGCAATATAACTCAGTTAAGGCTGTCTGACTAAGCATTTTTGCTGTGTGCCTCCAAGTCATTTCCAAGTTATAGCAACCCCAAGGTGAACTTGTCGTGGGGTTTTCTGGGATTAAGAGTATGTGACACACCCAAGGTGGGTTTCCATGGCTGAGCAGGGAACCAAATCCTTGCCTCTGGGATTGTAGTCCAGTCCTCAAACCACTACACCATGCTGGCTCTGAGTAAGCATTACAAAACCCATCTTTCTAAGAAGGAAACAGAGAGAGCATTAGGTAGGAAGTAGACAGAACACAGGTGTCTGTTTTGTAGAGTTAAGGCACCTATGTTATCTATCTTGAGCTGAGGATACTTTAGGACTGGAACACTTCTCCTAACAACAACTAGATTGACTGGTATAAAGATACTTAAGTGGTCTCTTTGTCAGAAGCAGCTAGCTACAGGTCTCTCTTGTGTGCCACCATCTCTGTTTTGCATTGTGTTCTCATTGGTGGAATGCTTAAAAAGAGAAGAAGAACTTATCTGTTCCATCATTCTGTCTCTAGCAGTAGTGGACCAAATACTAATGGGAAGTCCCAAAACAGAAAATGAGGGCAATGCCTGTTGCCCAGTAACTGCTGCCTCTGATTTTGGAAGCAGATTCTAGAGATAGTATATAGCTATAAATGACTAGTTGCCATGGATAGCCTTATCTTCCATAAATTTCTCTAATCCTCTTTCTAGCTCTTTGCTACCTTTCACTTCACCCCTGAAACTGAATGCAATTTCACTTCATTTCTCTTGCATGGCAAGTCTTTAATCATATCTTTCCCTTGTTTCATCATGGTTTTGACATTAGTGATGGTAGTGGGGAATTCTGCTTTTCATTATTTCTGCCATCATATTAGGTACACTGTCAGTTCTGTCTCATATTGTGCTGTACCTTGTACATTTGTTATAGCTGCTAACCAGACATGGCAATTGACTTGATGAAAATTCTGCCCCTTGTGTTATGTGAGGAAGAGGGCATCCTATAGGAAGGAGAGGAATTTTTTGAAAATATATGGTTACTAAGAGTACTCAGAGATATGCTATCAGGAAATTGAGGAGTCTTCTTTTACACTATGTTTCCCTTTAGTAATCATATCCAAAAACTTTGGAGTATACTTATAGGCCCTTATCACACAACGGTGCCATCCCAGCATGGGGACATGTTGCTGCTGGTTTGTGATGTGTGCCATTGCATGACGTTGTTGCAGTTCCACTGCTGTCATGTCCCCAGCTGGTAATCTGGTAATGACCTCCCTTCGCATAATGATCCTATTGGCTGCAGATGTGCAGGAAGCACTATCAAGTGCTTCCATCCTCAGTACAGCACAGGAAGAGGCTGTACTACAGAAGGAAGGAGCATGTCTCAAACACTACCCATCCTCTGGCAGCCGACCGGTGTGGTGGGGAGTGTTCAGGTCCCAATCCCATCCCAGCAATGGCATTGTTAGGATGCGATCGGGATGAAGCGGGATGGCATTATAGTGAGATAAGGGCCATATTTAGTCAGAGTTTTCATCCATCCAGTTCAGTATTGTTTTCACAAATCAGCAACAGTTTTCCAAGTTTCAGACACAGGTCTCACATCTGGAGATAGCTGGGAGGCATTGAACCCAAGACTATTTGTAAGCAAGCATGTGCTGAACTGCAGTAGTGGAGTACTTCATCTGAATTTCTTGACTTTGGTTGTGACCAGCACTCTGGTTGTTTGCTCAGTTGATCTATCCCAAATGAAGAAAATGCCATAGCCACCATGAAAATGATTATAATGTGATTTTGGACAAGATAGAAGGTCAGGATAACCAGCCTTGTGGAAACAAGGCATGGAAGCAGAAACAAACAAACTCCAGGAAGATTTGATTGTGTGCTATGAAAATAATAACACAGCCAGGTCCACATTTAGATATACATACAGAGGTAGTCAAGTGGATATGTGGGAAAGTCTTATCAGCAAGTAGCACATGTTATAGACAATATATTCTGCCAGGATGGTGGATAGATATACAATGCCAAAATTTTTTGCAAAGTTCTTGTCTGTTGCAGATATCTACAAATCCATTCCAGTGAGCTGCAATAGCTATCATGCAAATATAGCTGTATGTGAAAAATGTATGTGTAGATAACAAAAGTGGATTGGATTAACTTTATGAAAAATGCTAAGGATTGTCTTACATATTCTAAATGACATTAGTACTAGCACTGTTAGCATGCTGTATTATTGTTGACTACTGTTATTATTCTAATGCATATATAAGATCCATCAGTCATGTTAAGTTTCATCTGCAAATTTCTCCAAGCTCCAAGAAGGTGTGTTTTTGCTATTTTTAGCTTTTGTGTTCTAGGTGGGGGTGACCGAGATACAGTGAGTCACAAAGCCAGAAATAGCATCACCCTCTCCTGATACTCAACTCTGTCCTGAACTCTCTAAGCTAAAGTAATACAATAAAATTGCTGTGAAACATCTAGACCTCAGGTTCGTTAGGAGCAAAGGTGATGCTTAGTATTTCACCCACCAGTCTTTAGGATGTTGCTTAGTGCCTAATAGATCCCTTGACAGATGATTCCATCTTCAGGTACAGAGGGAAGCAGATGAATTTTCTGATAAATTAACAGGATTTGCAGGGATCATTGCGCTGGAGGGTATACATAAAAATACATTATATGGGCATATTAGGCTATGGCAGCTTCCCCCAAGTCAATACCCTTGAGGTGCATTAGACAACAACCCTCAAGGTCCCTAACTAGCACAACCATGGGAACTGCCATCCCAAGGACACATCTCAAGGACAACTGGTTGGGGAATCTGTACTGCATAATCAAATATCTTTTCAAACAGTATTCAAAGCAGCAGCATTTCTCTACAAGGTGGACTTTTGTATGGCCTCTGCAGTGTTCCTGCTTTAACAGACTTTCCAAAAGTCTTAATGAGAAAGGAACAGGAAAGAAAAACAATCAAAATTGGAGAAGAGGTGTTGCTAGAGATCATGGGTAAAGAAGGAAAGGGGCGTATAGGAAAGAGTAGATTCAAGAGAAAATAATGGCTGCTGTTACTTCTTCTCTCTTGCTCACCCTCTCTGAGCACTGTCAGGAAAGGTTGGACAGAACCTGAGTCCAAATAAAATATATATGATATACATTAAGATTTGCACCTCGGAAGACAGTGGATGACGCAATCCCATGTAATACCTGCATGAGTCAGTGGATTGTGTAACCAGGGAGGAAGGTTGCATCATACAAGGGATCTAGCAAGGTTGGCTAGAGTTGCATCAGAAATGTATGTATATAAGGGGGTGTGTTCTAGCCAACTGAGCCCTCTCGATGTCTGATAGAGTGGCTGGAAGCTATGTTGGATGCGTATCTTCACATACTGTGCTGAAACTCCATTGGAGGAATGTATATATGTATGTATCGTAACTGGAAAGTAAAAGCCTCCTGTTGGAAGAGAACATTCCATGGGAGTATTTTTAATTCCTGGCTTCTGGGCTTTGCTGCTACTCTTCTGAGACGCTTCTAAGCTGTGTGAGTAAACTCTGCTACATGGTGGTTTTTCAAACACTTGACTCTGGTAAGCTGTTTCTGCCAGAGCTCAGTGCTGGAGGGAGGTACCACCGAGCTTTTTGTGTAGCCACCATCATCCCTCTGACAAGCACCACAGCAAGGAAAGTTGGGTACACAGTGTTACCTGAAGAAACAATGCCCGCTTATTCACCTATAATGTCCTTCCGGATAATATAGCATAGAGAGTGATTGTTGAAGAAATAGCCCCTTCAGCCCTTTCTCAGTTGCTTATCTGAATCTCCCTCTAAGCTGCACAGTAGTAAGAACTCTGACCAATGGACCAAATCTTTTCTTTTACACCACCCAGAGAGAGAAGGTGAATGAGAGTGAGCAGCTGCAGCAATTCCTTGGAAAAGCAGCTGTTGCCTCCACATTTATTTCTTCCCTAAATGCTCCCTTGCCTTTCTTCATGATTTGGAATAGAGGAGGGATAGAGAGGAAGGGAACAAGCAAAAGACTTATTGAAGCCACAATGCTACATAGAAGGAAGGAGTGAGCAGAGACTCTTGCCTGCTCACTTGCTCATCATCTCCATCAGAGCAACAGCAGTGCAACATAAAAGTCATAGGAAAAGCAGCTACCTCATCCCCTCTGCTCACTCATCTGTACTCCCATAAGTGTTGCAGTGCTGCGGATTTGACCCGTCTAACTCAATTATCCATCCCACACAAAGACAGAACATATTTCCAATATTTCACAGATGAAAACTGGGACACGTGGGGCCAAGCAGTATCAGAGTGTGGTGAAGATGGCAAAATTGTTGGAGAAGAACACACACGCTAGAAGACACAGCAGCCACAGTTTGCTTTTGCCTGAGTCTCCTGGAAAGGACAAGATTCCGCTCCTCCTCTCCTTCTGGCTGAGTTGAATGCAAACTACTTTTACGCTTTGAACTCAGTTTGCAGCAGTTGTAGTAAGCTGAGAACAGAGGGAGAAAGTGGGATGAGAAGTGAGAGACGGGGGCATTTTAAAAACAACTGAAAAAGTGGGATGAGAGAGGATTAATTGGGACTGTCCCTGCCAAATTGGGACACTTGAAAGATATGAGCGAGAACACATGTGACGAGGCAGAAATGGTGATTGTCCTTCTGACAAGCAGCCATCTTTCGCTCCCTCAGTTTTTCTTGCTTTACTCAGCCAAGAAGCAATTACATGACTGTTTCTTAAAGGAGAAACCACTATCCTAACCTACTTACTCACTTTCTTTCACTGGGTTGTGTGGAGGACTGGGCCCAATCCCAACTGTGTTCAGCTTGAGGTAATGAGTGAAGGGAGAAGTGACTACTGTTTGACTAATCTACTATGTGAGATTTATTATATTTATATTGAAATTGTTAATATTTTTATTAATGTTTCTCTTCTCTCAGTACACCAGCATTTCTGAAGTGATGCACAACAAATAAAAGCCAACACTGCTTTTGAAGACTAAAACATTAAAGAGATACATCTTGTGATGTGGTATTAGAGACTGTTTTATCAGAAATCCATGCAGAATGGTAGAGAATTCTAAGTACCCTCTCCCCAAACTGCAAATCCCAGAATTTCATTGGCATGAGCTTTGACAGTTCAAGTGGTATCAAACCACTGTAGCAAGATCTTCAACTCATTACACATAGAATACTCTGACTGATCTCGTTATATTTCTTTCCTTCTCTAAGCTGGCTAAAGCATACTTATTTCAGACCACACTACACAGTGCACCTCCTTCTGGTGCAACCTCCACACACACAAATGCAAGGTCACACGAATCCTCATATCCCATGGATGTGATGGGCATGCATCCATGCCAGCATGGGTTGCGCATGTTTGCATTCATTGATGATAATGGATGGACCACTTCCTTTTTATTTTTGTTTTACATGAGGGTTCCTGGAATGGAACCCCTGTCTATACGGAGGGCACACTGTATATGCATCCAAGTTTAACTGATCTAACTCACTTTATTACTATCTTTCTTTTCTCAATCTAATCCTTCAGTAGTTAACTTTCAACTGCCAAAAAATTCTTTCTTCACTCATTCCCCCTGTTTTTGCCTACCCGACTCTCCCAGCATTCCAAGGCATGTGATGGACTGAAATGAGGAGACCTTGGACTCTAGTTTCTCTGTCTGTCACATCATCTTATGGTAAATCTGCACGAATTATAGTAAAGCCATCTAAATTTCCAGTTATGCATATAAATTAGCACAAATCTATGCCACATTATTTTGGTCATTTGTTAAAGGACCACTGTGTTCTCCTATCTTACAATGGTAAATTTTGTATCTAAGTAATCGATTTGTCATGTGTCTGTTCTGTTCTGAAAGGTGAGCCCCCTGAAAGCCCCCTGAAACTATTAATAATAGAACTACAAATTCTGATACTGTGAGAGAGGGATGCTCAATTTTAAGTGAACTAGTAACCACAAGAGTTTTTATCTACAGCTTATTTGGGCTCAGAGACAATTTCAAACACAGTTTAGTCTGAATTACACTGAAATCACTGGAAAGACTTCACATGTATTTTGCTGAACATTGATTTTTGCTAAAAATTATTTATCTTTACATATGGGAATAATCATCCTGAAGTCAGCCTCCTGGTAAATGTGGCTCTTTCTCACATGAGATTTTTAGTTAAATTTAGATTTGTAACAAGAAAGGGCAAGAGAGAATCAAGGATGCAACATTATAACATTTTGTTATGTTTTATTACGTATCTACCTCTTAAAGAAATGTTTGGCTTTTAAAGTTTAGGGGAAACAAACTGATATTGTGATGGTCTATGAAAGAAAGCTGAGATAAGACAAATACTCAAGAGAGTTAAGCTTTTGTGGCTGTTGAAAAACAAAGGGGGGGGATGGAGAATATTTCCAAGAAAAGTGTAAAAAGTGCTAGCAATTTCCTTTGACTGTACTATATTACCTCTGTATTTCCACAGGATCTTGACTTTCAGAGGTTTCCTATTCAGCTCAATTATGCATTGACAAGATACATTATGGGAAGAGAAAGATGAATCAGTTGGGACAAATTCAGTCAGTGGAAGACTGTGCTTGAAATCATTGTGCTAATTGTAGGAGCAAATGAGGAAGGAAAAATTGAGAGGTCGTATTCCCTTGAATATCAGAATTAGAAATGACAATAGAAAGGTATCATTTTTGTCCCAGCAAAGCTGATCATTTCAGCTTGGGGTATAATCATGATTAATCCTGGCAGAATGTATTCTCTTCCACCAGCCTTGTTGGAGCAGTGAATGCAGAAGACTTTGATTCACTTTTCCCCAATAGACAAGCAGAACACCTGAGCCATCCTCAGCTGTGTTTGCTCACAATCATAAACACAGAAAGACTAATGTTTGATCCAGCCTCTGGATGTGGAGACAACAGGAAGCAATTCCTCTGTTCACTGTAGCATATTTTACGGCTGTTATAGTTACTGGAATCTCTACTTCTGTATCCATATACTGATTCATGATTCCAACTTCTTCACTGAAATTTTGGAAAAGGCAACAGCATGAACTTGCCTATGGCTATATTTGTATTATATCGTTATCATCCTTCCTATTTTACATGAAAGTACTTGGGTATTATGATGATTAAGGCAAAGAATACTTCCCAAAAGAGCAAAGTGCCATGCACTTGACTTTGAGACAGTCCGGGCAATGAGAAGGTGACCTGACTCGAAAAGGTGAAAAGAAGCAAACATACTAAAAGATGGTAAGAGTGGAGACATAAAGGCAAGATGCTAATTGCAGCTCATACCCTCTGCTCTCTTCTTTCTCAATTGCTTGCTACACTTCCACTTTCCCAAGTACTGGCATACACTGGTTGCTTCACCCAAAGAGGTTTCAGCTGTAGCAGCCAAGTTAATAGAGATTGATGGGAACTTTCATGAGGGAGACCTGGACACTCTGACGTTGGCAGAAGCTTGTCAGAAAGGGCCCTGGGGCTTCTGCAGAGCAAAGCAGTAGATTCATTCTGTCCAGCTTCAAAAGAGAGTTCAGACACTTTAACCAGGTATTCTGTTATTTAACTTTGGTGGTACTGAGAAGTTGCTTCTCTTGATCACTTCTTCCTCTGCTGTGAGAGGTGTGTGGCTACTGTTAGAGGTGACATGAGTGAGTGCTACATTTCCACATACTGTTTTTTTAGGCCTAGAATATCCTTGCTGTTGTTAGCTAGCTGCCTCTTTCCCATTCTATTCTGAGGCCAGCGATTCTCCTCCTAGAAGCAATGGCAGCTGGTGGCTTCCATATCAGTGAGTGCTTACTCCAGGTTTCAGTCCAGACTTCTGAGGAGCAATCGAAGATGCTGAACCCATCCCTGACATAGATTCAGCACTTTGGATAGCCTCTTTAAAATTTGGAATGAAATCTAAGCCACTGCCCTACTGATCTAGAAGCCACCAGGCTACACCCACACTGTCTTTCAGTGTTCAGCTGTAATGAAATGTTATATTTAGCAGTATCTTTCACAAGCTGTGTCTTCTGGGGAAATCTGTCAGCTACAAACTTCAGCTAGGTCCCATTGATAGACATAGCCTTAGCACAACAAACCTGTCCACAAGGGTGGTGAGTGAGATACCATATTTTTCTCTCCAGACCCCACACCTGCCATTCATACATATTTAATTCTTTGTGCTTTTCTTCACTTTGAAGAACAAATCTTTTCATATTTGATGCCCTAGAAGCCTGCTTTATGTGCCAGACATTGATTCATCAGTGCTCTCCTCCCTTCTCTTTGGACAGCCCAGGCCCTCCTCTTTTCACGTGGAATGGCTGTTTTTATCCTCAAGAGACTGCCATAGAAAAGGTCATTGTCCCTTTCATATTGGCTGCTACTTGCTGTGAGCCAGTGTGGCTTCTGCTCTGGCAATGGAAAAGAATAAACAGGGAGGAGGGAAGGATGGAGACTTCCAAACAACGGCTTGTAAGGGGAAGAGTCAGAAGAGAATAACAAGAGAAACAGGCACACTGAGAGGATGTTAAGAACAAAAAAGCAAATGGAGAGAGAGGCTGACAGTTAGAAAATATGTGAAAGATATGAAAGCAGTGGGAGAGGAAGGCAGCAAAGAATAAGTTTTCCAAGTCCTTTCAGAACCATTATTCAAACCCCCCAGTTGGGTTCCAAGCTAAATTGTTCACCTTCTTAATCTTGCACAGTTTCTTCCACACTTCACACTAATATATATGTGTGAGAAAAATGTGATCATTGCTTCAATTTAAGAGTAGCATGCGAATTTACTCATAGGCATCTAGGATGGCCATAAAGTGCCACACTGGGCACAAGCACTGCTAAAGGTACAAGATGGGAACTGTTGTCATTGTGGCACTAATTGCAAAGTCATAACTAAGTGGTCACTGTTACCTCCTAAACGAATCGGTGCACATATACGCATTAGGCTACATTGATCTTGGAGGTGACATCGCAACAGGCAGCATATTCTTTTGAGAAGCTTCACCTTTTTCATTTTCCCCTTGTTCTCTGTCTATTTTTTTAACTATTTGAAATGCTGGAGCATCCTACAGAAGGATGCATTATATGTAACTGTTTAGAGGCTCTCTAAAGAAAAGATTATCCCTAGCCAGCCTACATTGTCTCTACAAAAGGTTATGGAAATATGCCTCTTAGTGACTGAGTGGCTGCCTGACCTGCCAGCAGGCCTAAATATATGCCAGCCAGGTCTTGCTTGAAGTCTCGCCTGAGATCCAGGATGTGAAAACCTGTGAGATTTTGCATCCAAGTCTCACAAAAAACGCACCATTGCGGGACTTGGCCTGGGCTTATCCAAAGCAGCTGCTCAGGGCAGACCAAAGTCCCCGGTGTGGCCTTGGAGACAGGCTTGCCACAGTGCCCCCCTGTGAGGTGCATAAGGGTGCAATATCTTTTTAAAAACCCTCATAACCCTTAGCTATAGACCTTTAGGGTCTTCTTGGTGTCTTTGTCTTACGTTTCATGGCCTTGTGGCTATGGAAGAGCCAAACACACAGAGTCATTCCTCCTTTTTTTATTATTACAGGTAGACTGCATAAGTTTTACACACTGAAACCACCTTTCTTTTGGAGAAAGTAATACATTCTTCATATCACTAGCTACATGGCATGTACTTTTGTAAGAAAGGAAATGAATATAATCATACTGTGAGAAAAATTATAGAATCTTCAGAGGTAGAGCAGACAAAATTAATGATGCAACCTTGACATCAGCCTGAGACCTTAGGCTACCTGTGATGTTTAGATTGTTCCACTGGCTCCTTATAGTGAGCGCCGGCTGATCAAGAGTCAAGACCTTTTTTTTCTCATATAAATGGCACCACTATGCGTGCAGTGCTACACTGTTATGTTATTAACAGAAGTTGTCTCCTGAATGACCAGTAGAGTGATACCAGATGCTTGGGTCTTTCTTAGTAGTCTCCTGTGGATATTTCTGAAGCAGTGTATCAATGTGTTGGTTTCTTTGTGATATAACCATTGAATCAACTGTTCCAGAGGTAGCTTCCTCGCAGGTAGATCAATATGTCAAGGCAGAGTAAAGAGGAATAAAGAGTGACTTACCTTTTCTTGCTTTTGAAGGCATTCTTATGTAGATTTCTGGAAGTTAACTGGTTGACCATGTTATTAAGAGAAGGGCCATGCTTATGAAAAGCTCTCTAGTAGGATGGGAAGAGCCAGTCTGGATACCTCATGCAAAATTCTCTAAGTTACGTGGAGCAAGGAGATCTTTAAAAAAAGGTGGTGGAATTGTTTGCTAAGCCATTGGGGCTCTGGGCATGTTAGCAGGCTCTATCTCATGGGAAACCTCAGAGAAATCTCAGAGACAGGCAGATTGCTTGGAACCATATTAAAAGGTATTGTTAACTGGAAATGTCATTGGAAATTAATGTTAGAAAGAAAATTGTCATAGCTGACTTCTGTGTTTTCTTTTCTACACAGCTAGGATAATTTGCTCAATATTTATTTGTTATGAATGTAGCAAAGACCTAGCCATAGGTTGTCACCACATTCTGCTTTGCTTAGTGTCAAACTGGAAAATGACATAATAGGAGAAATACATGTCTTCACACTGTATGTGGACTCAGGTTCCACCAGTGAGAAACCACCGAAAGGATGAACTGTAAAAGGTATGCAAGGGAGTCTTGCATCCCCCATTGCTTTGAGGATACAGACATGGGAGGTCTCCAGCATTTTGAAGTTTCCCAGTGTGGCTTCCAAGTGACGAAGGACACATTTCTCCCTTTTATGTTTTATCATTTGTCTCAGGAAACACCAGAGAAATTGAGCTGTTGAATAAAGAGCAAAAGGGTCATTGTTGAGTATTTGGGGAGATAATCGCTATAGTCTCAGCTTATATTTAAAGTTTAGAAATGGGAATATTGTTTGAAAAATATATACACTGTGAAATACAGAGGAAAGTTTCAAAAAAGAATTCCCAGAATTCCCTTAAGGACAGATATTGCAGGAGCAGTTGTGTTTGACCATTAAACAAAATCAGAATCCAGAATATACATAAATAATGTTTATATTAGACCAAATAGAAGCTACAAAACCCTCCATTACACTAGTTTTCAAAGCTCTCTGGCATCTCCACCAGGCAAAGAAAGAAAGAAAAATCACGTAGAGGAAACAAATGTGACATCATTGAAATCCTAAGCCTGCAGATCTATCTTGTGATCTGGAATGTTGCAGTGAGAGTATGTTCATGCAGGCATAAAACTCTGTCCCCACCCCACTCCTCCACCCCACAAAGAGAAGATATAGAATCATAGGCTGCACTAGGCTGTTATAGTGCTATTATTCCACT
Organism: Cyclura pinguis; assembly: GCA_030412105.1. Taxonomy (NCBI): domain Eukaryota; kingdom Metazoa; phylum Chordata; class Lepidosauria; order Squamata; family Iguanidae; genus Cyclura; species Cyclura pinguis. Next base: position 40,261,444 of record CM059603.1, read on the forward strand.
TTCAACATCCTATGGAATCCTGGGCCTCAAGGCCCCTCCCTAAATTGCAAACTCCAAGATTCCAAAGGATGTTGAAAGTGGAATAATAGCACTATAACAGGCTAGTGTGGAAATGGCCATAGAACTGTAGAGTTGGAAAGGAATGCAGGGGCCACCTAGTCCAACCTTCTGCCATGCCCAATAAAAGCATTTTCAAGAGATGGCCATCCGACCACTGTTTCTGGATGGCTGTCTCTCTGGGGTGCTTTGGCTGTTTATTGTCCCTGTGGGAACAACAGAGACAAAAGATGAAAAGAAGGTCATAAAAGTTCAATTCTGCATTGCAGCCATTGTCACTTCTCTTGAGATTTGTACTGTGCCACTAGTTTCATGCCTTCACATTCTGTCCTTTAACAGCAGAATTTCATAGCTTTGCAAGGAATGCCAAACTGGTGAAAACTCAAATTCAAGGGTTCATAACTTTTTGGGGCCTATGGTTCTGTGAGCCTGACAAAAGAAAAATGCATTTAAAACACAATTTCCAGTGTAACAGGAAAGAAACTGAAGGGAAAAATTGCAGCTAGTTCACAGAACCCCATGCAGCACAGCTTGAGAACCCCTCAACCTAGCATTTGAATGTTTAAGACATGCTGTTGTACATTTGGTTATTGGAAGAAGTGAACAATGTACGGTCAGTCCTCCATATCTAAGGATTCTGCATCCACAGATTCAACCAACCCTAACTTAAAAATTTGGGGGGGGGGGCAAAAAGCAAATCTTGATTTTGCCATATGCCAAGCACTATGCTAATGTGTAGGCTTACCCTACTGTAGACTGCTACCATTTCACAGATCAGCCGTCTCTCTCTGCACTCACTTCAGTTGTTCACTATTTCATATAAGGAACATCATTTTGCTACAAACCATTGTATATAACGGGACTTGAGCATCCACAGATTTTGATATTGGGTGGGGGGTCCGGGAACCAAACCCCAATGGATACCAAGGGCCCATTATAATTATAGAGAGAAGGGTTTGATGATATTGTATGTATATGCAGTGTCCCCGCCTTACCATAACCTCCACGCACATAAATGTGAGGTCATGTGAAACATTGCATCCCATTATAGTCAATGGACACAATGTGCACATGGATGCACAGTTGTGGGTGCATGCGTGTCATAACCAGTTACTATAATAGGACACGAGCACTCACTTTTTTTTTAACATGTCGGTTCCTGGAATGGAACCCAGCATATACGGAAGGCAAGTTATATAACCTCCAAAAAGAAAATCAGAAGCCATGTATTATTTTTCTCAATATTTCTGTTTATACCCCACTTTTCTTCCTTTTTTCTTTTTCTAAAATATTTCTAATTTTTATTATACTTTGAAAAACTCTTAATAGAAATTATTTTTAAAAAAGACATGCTTCTGCCATGTTTTCAGGCTTTTAAGGATGAGAGCTATACTTAGCTCTTTTTAATAATTGAAAGCTAAGATTTCTAAAACTCATACAAATTATTTGGGCTTTTGATGAGCAAAAGAATAATTTGAAGCAGTACAGTTATTGGTAGCTATATGTATTTCCTTCAACTGTACCTATTAATAGAAGCATACTACCTGCTTTCTCATTATGTGTACTAGTTGCTTAAAGGGATCTCATCCATACATAATATATTATTAACTGTTATCAACATCAACAACAACCTATGAATAATGAAGCCTGTCTTCCGAGCAGATTCATTTAGCCGGCAGAATAGCATCTTTCTTGCCTTTGCTTGTTCCTCGTTGTAATAAGTTGTGACAGTCTGGACATTATGGTTTAAAGGAGCTGGATTTTCATGACATGGTGAACAAAAATGGTTTGTGGTGCCCAGATTTTTTTTAAAAAAATAACTGTAGTCTGTATAATTATTTTGAATGTACAACATGGCATTTTTTACACTTATTTAGCAGGGCATGTCAGGTCTCAAATCGCTTGCAGTTGGTGTGGTCATGCTGATTTTCTCAGCCTTACTGGGAAGAGCTGATTTTTCACATCTTGTAAAAAATCTATTTGCCCAGGTTGTAGCCTGCTTGAGGAAGTTCAAGAATAGAAGGAGAAAGTCTAAGAATCCAGACAGAATCCATCTCTTGCCTTTTAGCTCTTGTTGTTGTTTGTATTAGCACGTATATGAAAGTTGGTAGTGGTATATGCCATATTCCCCAGGCATAAATGCCAAGATTTTCGTAGTGAATAATTAACGTTCCAGAGGCAAACCAATTGGTGCCTGAAAGTCAAGGGACTTTCAAGGGACTATCAAGTCAAGGGAATGAGTCTTTGAATTGCCCCGAAGAGTTGAACTTAGAAGTTACTAACGATTAGTTTCAAATCATATCTCCCCAAAGTGGATTCAAATTTATACTCCCACAAATATTGAATAATTTGATGTCTGAGAAATAATTCAATTGCTGATTGATTCTGGTAGTAAAAATGTTGGATATGAGGTAGAGACTTGCAATTCAATCAACTGTTCCCCATTTGAGAACATTACAAGATTGTACTCTGCAACTCTTATCTAAAATAGCAACAGGAAATGACATCACATCACTCCCTGTTGACATTTTGAGAGGGACTGCAGAAGAAAATAAAGCTATGCAGGGATAGTGTGGTGTTCTGAGATCTTGTGGGATAGGTTATTTTATATATTTCCGGGCATTTGGGGCAGTTTCTGCATGGTTTGGTGGTAAAAATTGCCCTAAACTCATGACAATTTTCTTTTAAAGAATTGGGAGTCTGAGGGGCTTTAGAGGACTAACAACAGGTTCAGGGGTTACAAAAGTAGGGTCCAGGGCTGCATGCACAATGCACACCCTTGTTGTACACATTTGTACGGATATTGCCCAGTGTACATGTATTGCGTGTACATTGACTAAAGTGTGCTTATGTAAATTTCTTCAACGGTACATATTTTTAGCCACATACATTTTAAAATTTGGGAATTGTTTAGTGTGTCCTTTACTTCTCCAAAATAGCCTGTAGCCTCACAAACATGCACATTTCTGCAGTAAGGAGCATTTTTTTGTTGTTGTTGTTGGAATGAATCCTAGAAGGCCATCTTTATCGACACTGTCAAATCCAATTATTCTGGCATCCCATTGACTTTCACATACCTAAGTTATCCTATAGAAATAGTTGAATATTTTCATCCAATGTGGAAGTCCACAGTCAGTTGCACATGCAGTGCCATTGTACATGTACATGTGGTACCATTTCACTTTGCACATACAAATGTTTATTGAGCACATCTAGTTGCATAGTGTGGCAATTCCCTGATGCATAATTGTCATGTACTGTACTTCTATACATGTAAAGTCACAATCTGTCTCCTGATGCAGGATCTCAGCTAATCTTGGCTCTTGCTTTCTAATGTGGCATATAAATGACCGAATGCCAGCAGAAATAAGTGGGGGAAACACTGATGGTATTCCCACCCACCCCCGCCATCATTAGTCATGCACATTCCCACAAATAAATATATTAGGGGATTTTCAGTTCCATGTAGCATACTGTAGTAAAATGGTTATAGATCAGTTTTACACTGCTTGTGAAAATCAAGTCCCTTGAGTTAAATGTTGGTAATTAATTGCATATATAAATGTACAATTGCCAGTGGTGTTATGTGAGCAGTTTTGGACATGTCTTCATTTTGGACATCTCTTGGGTTTCACAGATCTTAAAGAAAAGAGATGGCTGGAGAGAAATTTTTCATAAAAAAGAACTCTAGATGCAGATACACTTGTATGTGCAAATGCCCTAATCTTTCATTGTGCCCAATTGAAGTCACTCTTCTGAGATTGCAGACTCCTTTATTCCCAGGTGCAGAAGTAGCATAACAGGAAAATGAGAGGAAGTGTAAAGCGCAACTTGATGTGGCTAATTACTTGACAGTGGGCACAAAAAGGGGATTAACTGGCATCTCAAGGGATGGCCACTGAAAACTCATCTTATCTTTCCCTCTCCCTCTCCCTTCCCCTTCCCCAGCCATCTGAAGTAATGAACTAGTTATAAATAGCTAATTAGTCAATTATATGCTGCCCTACATGCAGCATCTTGTAACTTGAAATTCCCTGGATCTGTGCAATAGGGAGTCTCAGTGGAAGCATGGAAATAGGTGGGGTAGGAATAGTGGGATTAGAAATGTTATTGATGCTTAGAAAGATGTACAGAATGCACATGTCCATGGAAAGCATAAGTAATATGGTTAATTTAATAAAAGGTGTTATATGATATCCACTGGTAAGTATTTTGGCTTGGCAAAGGAAAGGATCAAGGGAAGAAAAAATCCATACACAAGAAGAGGATAGTGCCTAATTAATCAATGTCCAAAGGAAATAAACAATAGCATTTAATGACAAAATTCAATGCACTTTCAACCTAAAACCCTGTCTTCATCATGGGGCATTTATATTTTAAAGAAAGCCATTCTAGAATGTAACGGTGTATTTCCTACAAAATGGCTGTCCAAATGTAAGCTTTCTTTGAACTACATCCTTGATGACAAATGAAATTTAGCTAAAAATGTTTCAATTTTGTTTAGAAATTCAGTTTTCAAATTATTCCTTTTGTTTCACTTGAGGTTTGTTTGTGTCTTTAATTCTGACATTCTTAAATTAAGAAAATTTATGACAATGGCAGTTCCAGAGCCTGAGTTCCTTGTATCCACAAAAAATGAGTTTTGGGGAGTGTCTCACAGATCTTAGATACTGTATAAGTAATACACATTAGAATAAGAAGAGGTGGAGCATGGTAGATCAAGGCTGGATTCATCAGTGTCCTACATGTGTTATTGTACCTCTGGTGCAAAACTACAAACCTGTGAAGAGTTTCAGGTTTTGGCTGCCTTCATCCAAGACTTCTTCCTGCAATGTCTCCTTCCTTTTCCCACTCCTTGTCTTTCATACTTCCTTCCCCTTTTCCTTTCTCCATCACCATTCATGCTCTTGCGTTGTGATCTATCCTTAATTCCTTCTTTCTTGGCCCTGGTCCTTCTTTCAGGCATGCGTATCCTGGTGAATTTGCTCTTGGACACTCTGCCCATGCTGGGGAATGTTCTACTTCTCTGTTTCTTCGTCTTCTTCATCTTTGGCATCATTGGAGTGCAGTTGTGGGCTGGTCTACTAAGAAACCGCTGTTTCATGGAGGAGAACCTGACAATGTGAGTAACAGGGAGGTGATTCTTTAATCCTCCTTTTTTGCTTGTGAAACCTTCTTCTTCTTCTATTTCCTTTGTATGTTACTAAGTTAGACCAAGCCCCATTTCATTCAGTCTTTTCTCCCAACTCTACTTCCCTGTGTACAGTTCAGAAAAAATATTGCTTCCCTCTGATAAGGACCTGGGAGAATATGGCAATCACTCTGTAGTATTATATATAGTGTCAATAAGGAATCCTTTGCACCAACCTACTGTCAAATACTAGCTTTCAACAACGTATTACTATAGTCAGCCCTCCACATTTGTGGGTTTCATTTTTGCGGATTTGGTTATTCACGGATTATTTGTTGTCACCTCTGCTGCCTCCCTATGCCATTTTTAATAGGGACTGTAAGCCTTACAAGCCTTACAATGAGGCTCTTTTGAAAAGGCTGTGGGGCAGTGGTGGAGGTGGCAGTACACCCCACCAGCCACCCACTTCTGCCTTGTGAAGGAACCCTGATGCCTCAAAGGAATCCGTGGTGGGTTGAATATGGAAATCATACTTCTTTGTGTGTTAAATGTGGTTTGGGAGTGCCTAGAGTTATTCACATTTTTTCACTTTCACGGGGGTCCTGTGCCCCGGTCTAACCCTAGCAAATGTGGAGGGATGACTATAATGGGAAAATACTCCACTTTATATTGGGGACTGTAACTAAGCTCAGAGAGAACAGCGAAGTCAGAGGAGGTGGCAAGATAATGGTATTGCTTCTATTAAAAAAAAAAAATCCCGGTGCTTTGGCCATTGCCAAACCTTTCTGACTGTAATCCTGCTCTGAGATTTCAAGCAGTGTGAATGTTGCTAAGGATAAAGATATGTAATTTAAGTTACTGCTCAGCCTCAGGACCATTTCACACATTACACTATAGGTGCTGCAGCCAATCTTGACTTCCTAATGAGGATGCCTTTATGATGAATGTTTCTTTAAAAAAACATACGTTATGTATGAATGTTTCAGGAAAAGCCCTCCAAGGGCAGTTCACATATGTAATTAATGAACATATAATTTTGTTTCATTCATACTGGAAAATCTTGCTTGCTTGAAACATTTTTGGGGTACATCTGAAAAATATAATGGATGAAACAGTTCATGATTGCATAGTTGTGTCACAGCAGGTGAACCTGTAATTTAAAATTCAACTGTAGTGCCTAATGGCCTTAATCCCTTTAGCATGCTATACCAGCATAAGCAGCAGCAATTGGGAGGAAAAAGACTGTAGGTGCTGTGGCCCTGGTGGAAGGAAGAATTTCTTACTGGAGAAATAAACTGCTCCAAGCCAGCAGATTTTGTCTGCCTGCTCCTGTTATCCTGGAAAAAGTAAAAGTGCTAGGATTCTGGCCTCAGCTTATTCATTTAGCTTGCTTGCTTGCTTTCTGTCTTTCTTTCTGTCTTTCTTTCTTTCTTACTAGTCTTGATTTCTCTGGGTTACTTCTATACATTTAAATTTGGAATCAATATTACGGGAAGCAGTACGATCAGAGGGTAGGAAACAACTACATGAAATGATTCTGTATAGTGGCACAGCACCAGATTACCCATTTGTTCCACAAGGCATGCATCTGCTGTCTGCTCTAGTTCGAACTGTGCAGAGAGTATACAGCTTGAGGGGAAAAACTGATCAAAACTATTCTTACTCTGGCCTTTTTCTCAAGATCTTTTCCACTGTTTGTGGCGGGGGTGTGTGAATTTTGCTTGGGGCTGTACCTCAGTTCAGATCATCCTCCAGATTATAGTTTGGTTCATCTTGGATAAGCCACAGAGTTGCTCACTCTCCCTTCTTTATTGTCTCTTGCTGTCTCTCCCTCTGTTTCTTGTTTGGCATTGCCTGTAGTTTGCTACGATACCAATTTTTGCAAACCAGTTGCCTTCCAAACCAGAATTAGAAAAAAAAAATCTAATAAGGAATTCATAAGGCAGAAGGAGCAAAGCTGGACATGTTGACCTCACCACAGACATCAACTCTACCACTTGAACTTCCTACACTGAGCGCGAAGGTCTGAAGTGGGGGGCGGGTCTTCAGTCACTCAGCTCCATGTTACCATCATTGCTGCCGATCACACAGAAGATACTAAATATATGTTGCAGAATGCATGAAGAATTTCTCTTCACACCTTCCTGCTCAGTATGGAAGATCAAAGAAGAACTGACAGGAAGGATATTCAGGAACAGGGCCACTGAGTAGAGCCCTGCTCCACATTCATCTATTCCTTGACTGGAGAAAGTCTCAGTGCTGTTTTCTAATCTTGGTCTAGAGGCCAAACACTAACCATAATTTGCTGTGTTGGCCATGACAGTAAGTTGTGATTGCTGCTAAATGGGGAGTTGGGGGGGGGGCATATCAACCTTAGCTTATATCCTCTGAAACTAGGTCTTGAACAGGATCCTGAAAATGGACTACAGAGTGCTCTCCTTTCTCTCCACTGCTTTAATAGTTGTTTGGAAAGCTATTGTGTACACATGGTTCTACTCTCTGCAGATATTATTAACATTAATGTTTGCTATAGCTGTTTCATTAGAGTGTTCTTTCTGTTCTTTCAGACAAGGTAACATCACCCTTCCTCCTTATTATCAACCTGAGGAGGACGACGAAATGCCATTCATCTGTTCACTCTCAGGAGATAATGGCATCATGGGTTGTCATGAGATTCCCCCACTGAAAGAGCGAGGCCATGAATGCTGTTTGGACAAAGATGACTATTACTACTACACCTCTGTCAGACAGGAGTTCAATGTCAGTGGCATGTGTGTCAACTGGAATCAGTATTACAATGAATGTCGCACAGGCAATGCCAATCCACACAAAGGGGCTATCAACTTTGACAATATCGGCTATGCATGGATTGTTATATTTCAGGTAATCCGACTTGGAATGTCTAAGACCCAGTGCTAATTCTGTACAATAGGTTTACCCAGCAATTTCTCAGTAGTGATTTACCACTACTTTGCTGAAACATCATGATGTGTTCTTGCACATGTTGTGTTACTTATGGGAAGATGTCATGCTTGCAAGCAAGCTTTGTGGCAGGTGCTGCTCAGGGCTGATTCTGAGAAAGGTAAGTAAGAATTTCCTGATGTAGAAAAACATGGAGGTCATAGACAAGTTGGAGGTCAGATATCAGATCAGGCAAACAAGGGCCAAAAACATAGATATCATCAAAAGATGGGCCAGTGGTTTTGACTACTGAGTTGAGCAGCAAAGGTCCAGAGGACCAAAGAGGGGATGATATTCACAGATGGGCTAGCAGTTAATACCAGGTATAGCAATGTGAGGGGATTTGTGCTTTTACCCCCTTTGATGAGTTACTCGGACCAAAGCACACAGCTTGATACAGAAGTTAGGTTGTTGTTAGTGTGTGCCTTCAAGTTGTTTCCAACTTATGGTGACTCTGAGGGGTTTTCTGGGTCCGAGAGAGTGTCATGCTCCCAAGGTCACTCAGTGTGTTTCCATGACTGAGGGAGGAATCAAACCCTGATCTCCAGGTCATAGTCCAATGCTCAGGCCGCTATACCATTCTTTCTCTCAGAAGTTAGGTAGAGCCAGCGAAATCCCTATTGTTTCCTTGATGGACCAACCACCTTGATGGACCAAATACTTGTAGTTCCAGTTCTGCCTACCAAAGGAATGGTACTCCAGCAGAGCAGAAATCTGGCTGATAATTTCCTCAATTAACTGAGACCTGTTGTATGATGTAGGAACTAATGTGCCTTGTCTCACTTTCCAGAGTCTCTGGTTCAAGTTTCCTGGCACCCTACAAAAAATTCCACCTTCTCTAGTTGGTGAAAAGAGGAATCCACACAAAATGAGGTCGTGTTCTTCACCACCCAGAGAGAGATAGAGAAAATCACTTCTTCATGCCAGTTGATTGTATAGGAGTTCTGTGCTCTGCATATCAGTTTCTTTCTCTCCCTTAGCCCAGACCAGAGCTCTTTCTCTTAGCTCCCTTGTAATCAAACTTTGTTAAATCTGGGTCTTAGTCTTTTTTGCTGTTTACTAATGTCTTGTCTCTATGTTTTTTCTTAGTTATTCTTCATTTTAAAACAATATTCAAAGCCTTTCTAGCATTCTCCTTGCATCTTTTACACTATTCTTTTGCTGCTCAGTGGACAAACCCAAGTTTCCTGGCAAGGAGAAAAAGAAGAGAGCTGTTTCAATTATGACTGAGCAACCGAAGCACTAAAGGCAGCCTTCTGACGTAGAGCACTCTCTGTTGACACTGAAACACAGGCCCTTTTCGCACGGCATCTGCCATGCGAAAGAGGGCCTGGAGCCTCGTGAAATTACAAGGAGCAATCTGCATGACACCCTCGCAATTGCACAAGGCTCCAGGGGCCGGCAGGCAACAATTGCACACCTTTGCATTTTCGGCTTTCAGAGATTGCACATTGCTCCCGGGCCCCGTGCACACTTACCTGGCGTGCAGAGCCTTGGGAGCTGGGCTGGTCGCACTTCCTGTCTCAGTGCAGCCTGGGAAGGTCCCAGGCTGCACTGCGAAAGGAAGAGGCGGGGCTCTCGCATGAGCAGGAAGCTCGTGCGGAGCTGAAGAAGCAGGGAAGCGAGAGCCTCTCACAAGAGGCTGCTCACTTGGTCATTGCACCCCAGCGCTGAGAAAAGGTAGGATGCGGAAAGGGCCACAGTCAGCAGCCGGCAAGGGAAGAAGCTGCCCATTTGACACCACTAACATCTTCTTCTGTACCTATGGTGCAGCTGTTAGGAGAGGTGATGCCTCCTATTATTTTAGATTTACCGGACAGGAGAATGATGATAATGACTTGGAAGCCCATGCTGGAAGAGCTTCCAATACTAGTCAGACGGGGCCAGTGTCCACACTTAAATGGAGGACTTCAGAAAGTGAATGGTCTGGGATGAAAGCATGGGATGGTTTCCCATGCTATTTAATTAATTAATTTATTTATATCCCACCTTTCTCCCAAGATGAGATTCAAAAAATATTTTAAAATGATTAAGATCTCTAAAAAGATTAAGTTTTAAAATAATTTTAAAACATTAAAACTTATCAGCCTAAATCCTTACATAGAATGGTTACTGATTTGCCAGCCATGTTTGGATAGTCAGCTTCCTTTCCGCTGCCATTTTGAGGCTAGGGCCCTTTCCGCAATACACCTTTTCACGGAGCTGATCGCGTGAGCAGCCTCTAGCGAGAGGGTCTCGCATCCCGGTTCCTTCAGCTCCGCAGCTGCCACCTGCTCACACGAGAGCCCCGCCTCTGCCTTCCGCAGTGCAGCCTGGGACTGGAAGTGTGAGCACTGTGGCTGTGGAGCTCCACATGCACAGCAAGTACGTGCGGGGCCCCGGAGTGATGCACAATCGCACACCATTTTTGGCTCACAGCCAAAAATGAAAAAGTGTGTGGTTGGTGCCTGCCAGCCCCTGGAGCGTCACATGATTGTGAGTGCGTTGTGTGGACCTCTCCTCGCATTCACGCGACACTTGAGGGGCCCTTTCACATGGCAGATGCTGTGCGAAAAGGGCCTAGGTTAAATGAGTCACTTTTCCATTTTGAACTGTTGCTTCTCAAACCCTCCCCTCCTGTACAGCAGCAGTCCCCCTCTGATTTAGGGGCCACAATGGCAGCAAATCTGACACAGTTGTTATAGACAGACATTGATTAAAAACAGGAGAGCTCACCTAGTTTCACCGTCTTGCTAGGCCTTCATTCCCTGTGAAACGACTAACGTACTCAGGTTTAGTAAGCTATCACTTATCCCAATCATGGCTAAGTAAACCAAAGCAGCACTTTCTGAAGCTGCAGTAGCAATATATGCAGATTCATCCCATTGTGGTTCTGCCTTAGAGGTTTGTTGAATTTTTAGTGCAACACTAGATCACATACACCATCACTATCAGTTCAGGGCAATGTCTTTTGGCCTAGCATCTGCACTTTAGTCTTTACAAATTAATGGTGACACTGGTTTCCCAACAAAAGCTGCAGGGGACATATCTGTATCTCTTTCTTAATGATACCCTTGTCAGAGTCCCTTCCTATTGGCAGGGCCATACAGCTCTTCAAACTACTGTTCCTTTTCACACCCTAACATGGAGCCCCACAGCCTGGCCATAGTTTCACACAGACATTGCCAACAATGCAAATTCAGTTCTCTTTAGTGCCAAAAGTCTGTCTTCCAAGTGTGGTCAAGCTGCATCAGTTTGGGGAAATGGTTTACCTTCATGGCTCTGCCATGGATCATAGTTGCGATAGATGCCAACTTTCAGTACTGAGGAGCACGTTGCCTGGGCTCATTAGATTAGTTCTGTAGCATTTCTTACACCAGGAAAGCATGTCATTCATGTCATGGTGATGGCCAATAGCATCGCTACAGAAGCTTGCATCTCCAAGCAGAGAAAATATTAATCAAGCTCGCTTGCTCAGAGGCAGTCTTTCTCTTTGAAGATGTGAAGACATTCATCCTGCTTCTCTCAGCCAGCCTGGTTGGGGCTTAGCCATGAGGCAGGCTTCAAAAGCAGAAATCTGTTGCACTCAGTGAATGAAGTTAATGTGCTAGTGTATCCCATAAAGGGCCTTTCCACACTACACTGTTATAGTGCTATTATTCCACTTTCAACATCCTGTGGAATTCTGGGGTTTGTAGTTTGCTGAGGCTCAAGAGCTCTCTGGCTGAGAATTCTAAAGGCCCCTCCCTACGCTGCAAACCCCAGAATTCCATAGGATGTTGAAAATGGAACAATAGCACTATAACAGTGTTTTGTGTAAAGACCCAAAATTTAACAAACATTTGGTAACCTGCCAATGAACTGAATGCAAGGTAGACAATCTCAGCATGTTTTTTGTGCCTACAGTCTCCCTATAGCCTACTCTCTCTCTTTTTTATTCCGTCCTCTTCTCTCTAGGATACTTTGGAAAATTAAGGATGAAGAGGCTCAGGTTGTCTTTGTAGGTTGTCTTGGCCAAGCAGAGCTTTCTTCTCCAGAGTAATTCAGCAGATACTTGGTGATCTGTGGTTCCTACCAGTTACACCAAATGAAAGATGTAATTCTTTGTTAATTATATGAACTGTGGGGAGAACAAATTATTAATTCAATTTTCTCTTCTCTGTGGGAACATCTTAGAAAACTGTAGTTTTTGAAGCCATTGCAGTTTCGGACTTATCAGCCACCTCCACTTCATTGTTACTGTTGCTCCCACCTCTCCAGTTACTTGTTGCCTTGCTCCTCTTCTTTTCCATCTTCCCTTCCTTGTCATCTTTCCATGTTTCTTCTCTCCACGTAACACAATCACTTAAGCTGGTATGGCCTCATCTTCTGGAATTCTGGCATTTGTAGTTAGAGAACTTTAGTGCTTTATTTTATGGGAGCATACAAAAAATTTAGCAGAGAACTTAAGCAGAGAATTTTAACCAAACAACAGGATTCTGCCCTGCATTCCAACCCAGAAGTACCCATCTCTCCTATGCACAAGCCAGACTCTGAAGTGACTACCTTTCCAAAGCCTTCATATTTCTGGGAAGGAGAGTAGTGCATAGAGAGGGAATATGGAGGCCTCTTGACATCCTCTTGCTCTGCAGAACTGGCCATTCAGTAAATCAGGACTAGGGTCTCTTGTAAAGGCCAAGGCTTTCACTTGGATTTTCCTTGTCAGACTTTCCCAGTGTCAAAGAAGGTGCCTTTTCTTTCTTTCTTTTTTATTCTTGTGTCTTTCATCATTCTTTCCATCCCTTTACCAGACCTGTTTAAAAGACCAATTCTGCTTCCAGTGAGCAGTGTGGCAGTGGGAAGACTTAGTGTCTTTGGGGTATTCAAACAAAGTGCTTAACATCTTTCTGTCTTTTAGACAGTGTTCAGCAACTGGAATATACAGAGCCACTGGGAAGGTTTTCACCAAAGGGTGTAAATTTAATGTGGTACATTACCATGGAACATCTCTTTTATATCACCTGTCTTTTCTCAAATGTGAATTCATACCAAATACTTGAATGCCAGGATGCAGCTCAGTCATTGATCCTATGTCAGCCTGACCACTACTTTCGGCTCTCACATACCTGAAGAGATTCGGGGAGAAGGCATAATTAATGTCTCTACTTACAGCTCATCATTTTCCTGTGTGGAACCTGCTTCTCTTTTTGAAAGTGCTAAGTTACCTTTTGAGTTCCTCTAGAAAAATCACACTGCACATGTTGGCTTTGAAAAGGCTTTTTTGCTGCTATAACTTCTTCAAGACAAGTTTCAGAGCTGTCAGTGGTTTCAGTAAGAAGACTGTGCACTTTTCACCATAATTATATCTCTTTGCACCCTACCTTTCTTCGAAAAGTTCTTTCCCCTTCCTTTATCTCCCAAGAGCTAATCCTACCCTCATTCTGTCTTAATCCATTTTGTCCATCAGCAAAATGCTAGCATAATCTAAGAGGCTCTGTCAGATGAGCCCTATTCACAGAGAGAGATACAAAACGAAACCAATCAGATAGTCAGGTGCTCTGTTTGTTTCTATCTATCTGACCTCATTAGGATGTCAGGCTTCCAGTACCACCTTAGTGAGGTATGTTAGGGAAGTATTTTTCAGAGTGGTGGTCTATGGACCAGTGCTGGCCTAGGAGCCACTGGCCAGTTCACAGTAAATTTCCAGGAAAGAAAACAAACAAACATTGTAACTGATAATGGTATCAGTCCCTAGCATGTTTGAGGTTGCCTGAGAAGCACCAGCATAAGACTTGTTTTTCAACAGCTTATGACATTGCTAAAGTGCTGCATTCCCTCCACATCACAACCTACTGTTCAAGAGCTACACTTCCATTTGCTGTCTTGTCCTTTAATGCTTCACTTGCTGAGATTTGCAGGGCAGCAACCTGGGGCACCCCTTTTGTATGTGTCAGGCATTATAAAATTGAGTCAAGCCAGCAAAGGCTTCTTTCAGCAGAAGGGTGCTTCAGCAGGTCGCCAAGGGAAGAGCAGCAACTCCTGTTGGGGACTTGAGTGTACTCCACTTTGGGATGGTACTGATTCTTCCTCTCACCAACCCAGAAAATGAGATACTGGGTACCTACCACGAAGGTTGATTCTGGTCTGGTAGAGAAGAAGAAACCACCACCTCCCACAACTCACTGCCTTATGGACAGCACTGATTCTCTGATGGGCTGGATGGTGTTCTTATTGCCTTATTATTTTCCAGATTATTTTAATCTATTAGCTCTTTCTCGGCTTGAAGGTAGCTGCAGTGCCAGGCCTCGTCCTACAAACTGACATGCATCACTGTTCTAGAGTAAATTTAGTAAATACAATAGGGGGCAGAGGAAAGCATGCCAATCCTTTATTTGGTGGCCTCCAGCATCTTCTCACAGCAAGTGGTAGAATCAGGCCCTTAAGCAATGAATTGTGAACTATTTCCAGGCAAACACTTCAGATCCCTATGGCTGGATAATGTGTCCCCTGGGTTGGGGTGCATTTCCCCACCAGGTAAAGCAACTAGAAGTTGGATACCTGAGGTTATCTGGGCTAGAACCAAACAAAAGAAATGAAACTGCCCAGGTACGGCCAGCCTGCCAGCCTCCCACCCTAGCGAGCATGTTGCTAACTGGAAGAGTACAAGCACTATGCTAACAAGAAATTTTATTCCCCAGCTGGTTTCCAACCACTGTGTCCTTGAACTGGCAAGCTGCGCTAGAAAGGCCAACCAAACACAAAATAACCCTCTGAAAGCCATTGGACAGGTGTTAATATGATACTCACAAGGACTCTGGTGCTGGGGCCCCACCCGCTGCAGTTGCCTAAGATGGAAACTGAGTGGGAGAACAAGAGAATTTTAGGGAGCCAATCAATTTAAGCCCTGAGACTTTCTCTGTTTCTGGGAGTGATGTCATAATCTCACTCAGAGTTCTTTTTTCTATATCACCCCCAAATGAACCTTCACTATAAACTATCTAATGTCTATTTTGGAAGCTCCAACAGAATTCCTCACACACACACACACACATTTTGGTCTGATACAGTTAAAACAGTAGGGGTGTGGGGCTTCAGCATCTTTCTTATTGCAACTATTTTTATCTAATTTTAAGCTACTTTTTAAAAACATTTTCCACTCAGCATTTAGGAGAGAGTGCATCCACAATTGGATGCTTTGAATATGTGTGTTGTCAGTCAATCCAAACAGCTATGCCTTATCACCTTGAAGATTTACTCAGCAGAAGATTGCAAATAAGCCTAGTGAAGAACATGAACTGCCGTGGTTATAATCCATATATACTATCCAGCATAGCTATCACTTAAATTGAATGTGTGAATTCATCCATTTCAGCTCCCGGTATGAGGATATTAATGTATAATTTGTGACATTTTTGATGATTAAGTAGCTGCAATTCTTAATTGTTTTGCAGTGAAAGGATCTGAAATTGTTGGAAAGAACTATCACTATATATATATTTATCTGACTTTCTGTCTCCTTTTTGTGTATGCACACCTTGAAGTCACCAGTTGACTTATGGTGACCCCATAAATTTCACAGGGTTTTCTTAAAAAAGGAATACTCAGAGGTGGTTTTGCCAGTTGCTTCCTCTGAAATATAGCATGCAGCACCTTGTATTCATTGAAGGTCTTCCATACAAGTACTAACCAAGAGTGATTCTCCTTAGCTTCCAAGATCAGATGGGATCTGGTGACTTAGTTTATATATCCCTATACAATATTTCTCCCTTGACTTTCAGTACATAATAAGATAGACCTAATTCTTTAATTACTTCTTTCATGTCTAAAGATATATGGAATTTAAAAGCACAACTGCCCTAACTTTAAGCATTCTCTATTGATTTCACTGGGGGAGACAAAAACGTACTTGAATATAACCCACTGAAATAGTTGGACTTTCCAAGCAAGTCTTAATGTTGATTGGAATCCAACTGTTTCACACATCAGCAAAGAGACTCATCCCTCCATTCATTCCACAGGGGGGGAAAGTGCATTGTTAATCATGTCAAACTTGTGTTATTTTAGTGATCTATCAGAATGATGTAGGTTGGTTAGTTTTTCACTTTTGTAAGGGAAGTCCCTTTTGTGAGGGATCCACTTTTGTGAGGGATCACTAAAACACTTTAGAATAGATTTGGTCATTCTACCTCATTATCTTTCCTTACTTACCGATGTTCCTTCTTTTATTATTATCTCCTTACAGGTGATCACTCTGGAGGGGTGGGTGGAGATTATGTACTATGTGATGGATGCTCATTCATTCTACAACTTCATCTATTTCATCTTGCTGATCATTGTAAGTACAATTGCCTTTTCACTTAAGCTAATGAGATCCAAGTCCCAGACAAACTTCTCTGTTCTCAGTAGAAAAATCATTCTAGTTCATAGATACAATCTGATTTTTCTCATTCTAGAATTATTTTCTGCAGATTTGCAGAAATCAATTTCCATAATTTCTCATTCCATTTTCTTTACTTAAATGGTTATTCATAGTTGAGTATATTTCACAAGTAGCATATTCCTGTTGTTAGGTGCCTTCAAGTCAACACCAACTTATAGTGACCCTATCATTGGGGTTTTCTTGGCAAGATTTGTTCAGAGGAGGTTTGCTATTGCCTTTCTCTGAGACTGAGTGTGACTTGCTCAAGGTCATCCAATGGATTTCCTTGATTGGTTGGGGATTTAAACCCTGAGATTTCAAAGACCTAGTCCAGAACTTGAACCATTACACTATGCTGGCTCATCACACCACAGTGGCTCTCTCCATCCATTAGGCATACCCTCCCTACCCACAAATTACCATGTACATGACTTAAAGAATTTACAGTCTAAGTCTGTCATGACCATAGAATCATAGAATCATAGAAATGTAGAGTTGGAAGAGACCACACGGGCCATCCAGTCCAACCCCCTGCCATGCAGGAACACTCTCAAAGCACTCCCGACAGATGGCCATCCAGCCTCTGCTTAAAAACCTCCAAAGAAGGAGACTCCACCACACTCCGAGGCAGCATATTCCACTGCCGGACAGCCCCGACTGTCAGGAAGTTCTTCCTGAGGTTCAGGTGGAATCTCCTTTCCTGCAGCTTGAATCCATTGCTCCTTGTCCTGGTCTCTGGAGCTGCAGAAAACAAGCCCTCTCCCTCCTCTACATGGCATCCCTTCAAATATTTAAACAGAGCTATCATGTCCCCTCTTAACCTTCTCTTCTGCAGACTAAACATACCCAGCTCTCTAAGTCTATCCTCATAGGGCTTGGCTTCCAGGCCCTTCACCATTTTGGTCGCCCTCCTCTGGACCTGCTCCAGCTTGACCATGTCCTTCTTGAATTGGGGTGCCCAGAACTGGACACAGTATTCAAGATGAGGTCTAACCAAAGCAGAGTAGAGTGGTACCAGTACCTCCCTCGATCTAGACACCATACTCCTATTGATGCAGCCGAGAATTGCATTTGCTTTCTTGGCTGCCGCATCACATTGCTGACTCATGTTCAGCTTGTGGTCTATTAAGACTCCTAGATCCCTTTCACACGTACTGCCATCCAGCCACGTGTCCCCCATCCTATATTTCAGCATTCCATTTTTTCTACCTAAGTGTAGGACCTTACACTTCTCTCTGTTGAACTTCATTTTGTTAGCCTTGGCCCAGCTCTCCAATCTGTCCAGGTCATTTTGAATTTTGATCCTGTCCTCTGGCGTATTAGCAACCCCTCCCAATTTGGTGTCATCTGCAAATTTGATGAGCATGCCCTCTATTCCTTCATCCAAGTCATTGATGAAAATATTGAACAGCACTGGGCCCAGGACAGAACCCTGTGGCACCCCGCTAGTCACTTTTCTCCAGGATGAAAAGCAACCATTGGTGATCACCCTTTGGGAACGGTCAGTCAACCAGTTACAGATCCACCTGACAGTAGCTCTGTCCAGCCCACATTTTACTAGCTTCTTTGCAAGAATGTCATGGGGAACTTTGTCAAAGGCCTTACTGAAATCAAGATATGCTACATCGACAGCATTCCCTTCATCTATCAAGCTAGTAACTCTATCATAAAAAGAGATAAGATTAGTCTGGCATGACTTATTTTTGAGAAATCCATGTTGACTTCTCATGATTACCGCGTTGCTTTCTAAGTGATTAGAAACTGACTGCTTAATGATCTGCTCCAGGATCTTTCCGGGTACAGACGTCAGGCTGTGCAACCAATGCCTTACTGGTTATCTAATATATAAAAGTCAAAGTTTGTGAGTTTGTCTGTGTCAGGCGGGCGAAGACCTCATATGCCTGGCTGCCTGTGAAGATTCTATGGAATCATGGGGTTGGCAGGTTAGGGAGGGGCCTTCAGAATTCTCAGCCGGAGAGCTCTTGGGCCTGGCTGGTTGCTATGGAGACAAGGCCTAGCAGCAGGAAGGAGGAGGCCAATGTATTCCCTCAGAAACTGAACCTCTGTATGTTAACAACTCTAAATACAGATTGGATTGGGGAATATGGGGAAAAGTTACAAGGCAGTTTGGAGAATCAGAGACACAGGATCTCAAATCTGTGTATTTCAATTGCATCTAACTCTTAAGGTAAGGTAAGGTAAGGTAATTCCTAAGGTATTTCTAACAAGAATTACCTATGAGAAAATAAAACCCTGAGCAACGCTGGGCAAATACACTAATGGGTGATAAACACTGAATTCCAAGACACTGGACAGGTATTGAGTTGGAGAAAGATGACTACTACTTGTTGTTGTTGTTGTTTCTTACCAGCCTCTCCCTATTTATCAAGTCTGGGAATAACAGATTAAAATACAACAGATACATAACACCAGTTAAAATACATATCAGTTTAAAAAGCATACCTCAGTTAAAAGAGTGTACATATTAAAGACCATTGATTCATTATTTAACACTCATAATTTAAAAATGGTATAGAACATGGCAGTTGACAGAATACTTATGATAAAAGATATAGGACATTGTTAATGCAAAAAGGATACATACAATTTGACAGCATTTTTGTGGTCCATTATTTTTTGTTCAATTAATTGAAAATAAAATGAGCAAATGAGATGTTAATGAATTGCTGACAACTGGAATCTGCATTGCAGTCATTCCAGCTTTGTTCATTCTGTCAAATTCATCACTAGGAGATGTAGGTACTTAGTCTTCCCATGTTTCCAAACCACTGTCCATATGCATGAGTTAAGCAGCAGATTAAAGAGAAGCAATAAAGGCTAATTAAAAGAGGAAGTGGGGAGTAGTTTAAACACAGGCAGTCACCACGGGACTGAAAAGCTTCATCAAGGGTGATGGATGAAAAAGAATGTCATTTTTGTGTTCAACTGTTGCTGTTTTCCTCTTGAGAACAAGATGACATTCTTTGTACTCTACTGCTGAAAAAAAAACAACCCAAAACTTTGTGACTCCAAGTGAAGTCCATATTGTATGTATGTCTATACCTTCAAATTGCCTGTCAACTTATGGCAACCTCATGAATTTCACAGGGTTTTCTTAGACGAGGAATATTCAGCGGCAGTTTATCAGTTGCCCAATATTTAATCTATTGATTGCTCCTATACATTCCTGAAAATGAGGCTTCTCCTACATGGCATTTTGACTCTTATGCCTTGTGTCTGTGATAGAGGAGACGGCTTAACTATTGCTGACTTCCTGGAATCAATGAGCACAGCACCAGTAGGTTGGATGAGAAATCTATGCGGTCCACATTTAAACAGAAACTTATCTGCTTTGCATTGAGTTGGATCTCATTTACATCTTGAAATCTGTACTTTTCTAAAGTTTCCTCTGCAGTTTGCAGACCTCTTTCCAAAAGTACAGCAAAAAAAAAAAAAAAGGGAAGGAAGGAAGGAAGGAAGGAAGGAAGGAAGGAAGGAAAGAAAAGAAAAGAAAAGAAAAGAAAAGAAAAGAAAAGAAAAGAAAAGAAAAACCTGTACATTTGAAAAAGCAGACACAAAAAAGCACACACCTGAAATGGCACTTACAAAGTGAGTATATTTTGGAAAATGTGAATAAAAACTATTCAGTGGAAAATCCACTTCTAAAATGCATGAATTTGAAAAAGTGCGTACAAAAAATTTAAAATATGTACAATGAATACATTTCTTTGAAAAATGCACACAACTATTGTCCATGTGATGCAGATAAGAAGAGCAATGCTTGCAGAAATGGAACAGAACAAACTCCTCAGCTGAAAAGTGAGCTTGATAGGATGTAGAGGATTTTGCCCCTCTCACCAGGTAGATAGATTCTAAAATCCTTCTCAGCTTCATGACCAAAGGTTTGCCATGGCCCAGGGTCATTAAAAGGTTATTTTCTGTTCAGCAACCCTGCTAGACAGTTTATGCTTTAGCCTGACAGTTCAAGGATATAGAGGAAGCTATGAACAGACCTGGGGTTCTAATTTTCCTGTTAGCAACATGACCATACTGCTCTTACATCTGTGAGGAGTCATATCTACATAGCTGACTTCTGCCCTATAAAACCTTCGGGATCCATCTTCTTGCTTGCCTTGCTGTAGACCACTCATTGTACCTGTTTATCACCAACAAAGCATATCACTGCTATGTGTCAGCTTTTGGTATCAAACAAAATCTCGGGCAGGCCTGGAATTGCAGCCAGTTCCAACTCAGGGCACAGGTTCACCTGTCCCCAAGCACAGCCTTCTGTCTCGCTTGTCAACAGAGGCAGCAATATCCTGATATGCCTTCAGGCACACCTTCCATTTTCAGCTGTGACACAGTTGGAAGATACAGGCCATTCTGAGTCCTGGGTACCTTGTTAGAAGGTTAGTCTTTTTCTGTAATCTAGACTAATTGCCCCAGAACTTTCTGATCACAGTAGTGCAGCAGCACCTTCAAACCACTCTCTTCAAACCACAGCCTGAAGACAAACTTTACATCCTTTCTTTCCATGCCAAAGCATGTCCTATTCTTCTCTTGTTGTGATAGGCTGCTGAATGTTTCTTTGGGATCAGGGCTTCTTGTAGGAAATTAAAGATGCCATGATATCTTGCATATCTCCTGGCAGCGGTGATAGGGGAGCTGAAATGAGGGAGTAGTGGAGTTCCTCATGCAGAACTCTTACACTACACTCTGGATCTTGGCTAGAGTCCACCTTTGGGGTGAAGAAAAAAAAGCCTTTTTAAACAAAAACAGAAGTGAACCTCTGATCACTGTGGTTTTCAGCAATGTGGGATGATTCAGTCTGCTGCAGAGAAATTAGCCACAGACCTTCCAGATTTTCCCACCACTGGTTTAGACTCCTACTTCTCTTTCCACTCGCCTAACGCCATGGAGACCAAAGAGAAGTTTACCAAGATATGCAGCTAAGAATAATTACCATTTCTGTCCAATCAGATTTTCTGTTGAGAACAATGTTGACATCAAGAATGGGCTACGGCATGCATTTGGAAGAGGCAGAGACTCTCAAAGCCTTGTCAACAAGGAAAAAAAAGAAAGCACGTATTTCACAAAATTCTCACAGTTCATAGGGATTACCTGGGACAACGCATTTTCCACCACCACTGCCACCCTTCCTCATCTTCAAAGCCACATCCAAGTTTCTAAAGCACCCTTTTGAAACCTGGTATCCCTCCAGTTGGACTACAGTTCCTTCAGTTCACATCCAGCATTGCTAGCTGGGTATATTAGCACTGCAGTTCAATACAGCTGCAGTACATCATACAGGGGAGGTTGTTCTTAAGAGTAGAGGAGCTTAAGTAGGAGGAGGGGGCAGATGGATAAAAGGGAAAACAATTTAAAATACCTTTTTAAAAAAACACCTTCCTATTTTGTTTTGAAATAGTGTATTATCCTAATAATGAAGCTGTCCAGACTGAGTCCATTTTTCAAAGGCTTAGGTGTTTTCATTTATTTGTCATTCGTGTCCTACATTCAGTTTTGCCTGTGTTTGATGATGTGAAGAACCTTTTTGTATCTGATAGTTCACAAAAAGCTGACTAGGGAAATTCACTGAATAGGCCTTTTACTGTTAATTGGAATGTGGTAAGCATTTCTTCTTCACTGCCACAATGTTAACAGACACGCTGCAGCAAGAACCTGAATAACTTTCTTGAAAGTCATATTTGTAAGAAATCATTCCTGCCATTTAAATTAAGATTGGGAACACAGATGTTCCTAGGCCAGTACTAGAGTGAGAATGGTTTTTCTCAATATCTTCAACTTCATCATCATTTCTTATACAAAAAAATCCAGGGGGCTATACTATATGAGGATATGAGAAATAAAAATACTAAAGAATGAAACCCACCAAATCTTGTCCACAGGCTTACAATTGGAACATAAAAAGAGGGGAAGAAATAGGAGAAGACCATAAAGGAAGAAAGACAGTATATTAAAACTCCTCAGTTAATTGAATGTGTAACTGCTTGGTATCAGCATTTACAATTGTGGCGCTATTGCAAAATATCTTCCCCAAAGCTACCTTAAAAGCCAGCAGCCACACTGAGCAACTGACATCTGTTCTGTTGATGATCAGAGTGCAACAAGATGATGTTTTCAGCCCCCTGCTTCACCCTAATCACCAGCAGAACAGATGTCTGTCACTTGGCACAGCTACTGGCTGTTAAGGTAAGTTTGGGGAGTTGAATCGGGAGACAATATGTAATTATGTAATTATGCATGTAGCTATGTCTGTGGCCCTTTTTGCATGCCATTTCTCATGTGAAAGGGCCTCTGGAAAGTCGTGCAATTGTCAGGATCACAATTGCACAACGCTGCCAGGGCCAGCAGGTGCCAATTGCGCAATATATCATTTTTGGCTTCTTGCTGAAAATGATGCGCAATTGCACGTCACTCCAGGGCCGCACATGCACTTACCTTCTGTGCGGAGCCTCCGGAGATGCAGCCCTCATGCTTCCTCCCCCAGTGCAGCCTGGGAAAGTACCCGGCTGCGCTGCAGAAGGAAGAGGCAGAGTCCTCATGCTGCCTGCCAGCCAGCAGGAAGCTATTGCGGAGAAGAAGTAGAGGGGATGAGAGTGCCTCTCACAAGAGGCTGCTCACGTGATCCCCGCACACCCACGCCAGAATCAGGTAGGCTGCGGAAAGGGCCTACGATGTAGGATCTTGGCCCATATCTCAGAGCACTTCATAAAGATCAGCAGAGTCTGGAAAACCAAGGAGCTAAATTCGAACAAACATCTAGTCTCCAACACCATCCTCACATGACAATGCCTTGTGCAAGGCTGTGTAATGGTGGATGTAAAAATAAAAATCCAGTATTCTGCTCCTTGACAGCCAGCATGATGTAGTGGCTTGAACATTGGACTATGACCCTGGAGGCCAGGGTTTGATTTCCACTCAGTCATGGAAGCCCACAGGGTGAACTTGTGCATGCCACACACTTTCAGCCCCAGAAGACTCCATGATAGCTTCATCTCAGGATCACAGTCAGAAATGATTTGAAGGCACACAACAACAGCAATTCTCCTGCTTGTCTGGCCCTGTCATGGAAAACTGTTGAAAATCTCATCAAGGGGCTTGTTTCCAAGATTGCTCCTACAAGTCATGTATTAGGAACATAAAAGGCATAGGGAACATCCTTTAGAAAAAAGTATTTTTGATTATTATCAGCTGATTTGGAGACTGCTTGTCAAACCATAGGGAGGGCTCCGGATATCCCAAGTAAATTGTTGCTGCTGTTCTGGTGGTGGTGGTGGTGGTGTGCTTTCAAGTCATTTTTGACTTATGGCAACCCTAAGGCAACTGTATCACAGGGTTTTCTGGGGGCGGAGAGTGTGTGACAGGCCCAAGGTCACCCAGTGAGTTTCCCTGGCTGAGCAGCAAAATCAGACTCTGGTCCTAAATAAATAAGAACTAGGTGTAATACTCTACGTAAAGCTGTGTTTCATCCTTGTCTGCTACTATCTTTTCTAATGTCTTCCCCTTACACTTCTTCTTTTTTAAACATATGGCTCTGTGCACCTCTTCTCCCCTGGTTCCTAGGTGGGGTCATTCTTCATGATCAACCTGTGCTTAGTGGTCATTGCTACGCAGTTTTCAGAAACCAAACAGCGAGAACACCAGCTGATGCAGGAGCAGCGAGCACGGTACCTGTCCTCCAGCACTGTGGCTAGCTATATGGAACCAGGAGACTGCTATGAAGAGATCTTTCAATATGTTTGCCACATTGTCCGCAAAGCCAAACGCCGCACCCTTGGCTTCTACAACAGCCTGCAGGATCGACGTCTAGGCCGAACAGAGCCAAGCACTGCCAAGAGGAACATAAATGGGAAAGATCAAAGACAATACAGTAAGAATTATGACATGAAGCCTGTAGAATGAGAATAGTAGGGGAGAATAATAAAGTGCGTGGTAATTTCAACAGAGGTAGTCACACCATAAAAAGGAAACTGGGGGTGGTGGGAAGAAGGAATCTTATAGTAGCACCTTTCAAACTTACTTATTTCAGCTTTCATAGATATTAATCCACTTCTTCGGAGGTATTGATGGAGTACAATA
Organism: Cyclura pinguis; assembly: GCA_030412105.1. Classification (NCBI taxonomy): domain Eukaryota; kingdom Metazoa; phylum Chordata; class Lepidosauria; order Squamata; family Iguanidae; genus Cyclura; species Cyclura pinguis. The sequence continues at coordinate 40,286,073 of CM059603.1, forward strand.
TTACAGCCCACATATTCACGTATGGTTAAATAGCTATGGAAGGGGGATCAGAATGTAATAGGATGCAGAAAGACTTAACTTGTGACCCTAGTTTCAAAGATCAGGGTGAGATGATACAAGTGACTGGTATTTCAGATTTCAAGTAACTGGTAAGAGCATCTCTATGGATCAAAGTACTTAAAGCTAGGGAAAGTTATATCTGTCTATTTCTGGTCTGTCTCATTGTTCACATCTGTTCTGTCCTGATGAATTTTCGTATATTTCATACATAATTTCTACTCATTTACCTTATAAAATATGCATGTTTGTACACAATTTGCTCCAGATACATTTTTGACATGCATTTTTACTAACGTACCTATTTATGTATGCATTTTTGAGCTAGGAATGGCATCACACAATTCAGAGAAGTGTGTCACCCAGAAAATCAATGTGCTCTGATGTCTATATTAGTCTAGGGAATTAGGCTGGCTTATTTACAAATGTGGACCAAACTAAATTCTCCCCATCTCTGCTTTAAAAACATGGCCTGTGCTCATGCCAGTAGAAGACAGTACCTAGTAGACATGGTTCAGAAGGCAGGGCACTGTAGAAGCTATCAGTATAATTCTCTTGTTCATTGGGCAAGCTGTGCACAAGCCATGATTTAGCAACACTGGAGAATTTAGGTCCGCAGGTTTAGAACAACAGCATATTTTGCTGCTTGGAATGCAAGAGAATATGACACAAATAAACAGAAACCAGCAGGTTTTACAAGGAAGAGAAAGAATTACTAACCACTTAAATTGCAGCAGCTTTGCACCTTGTTGGTAAAGAGAAAACATATTGTAAATCATTTATGACTTAAAAAAACAGACCACAATCACATAAAATTATCCTACAGAGCATCCAGCAAACAGTTTAAACGAAAACAAAAACAGAGCAGAGCAGAACAGAGCAAATGATGCTGCTAGTTTCAGTGGGATGGACCATGTGGGATTTGATGCTGTATGTAGGGTCTGGCCACAACAGGACCTGCTACCTGAGTGGAACATCAAATGGCACGTCCATCCACAAGTGAAGATACATAGTACCAAAGGCTAGACAGTTTATTTTAGTATTTAAGGTTCTAAATCCTATTAGAACCTCCCTCCTGGTCCTTTCTGGCATTAAAAATACAGTATCAATGAATGAAATAACTAATAATTTACAGGACTCAGAGCTTAGGAAAGTGACCTTTTCTGGACTGTAGCTCTCAAATTCTAGTTCTGCAGGCTATAATCCAAAAAAGTTCTGTTTCCAGGCTTCCCCTATTTTGACATCTGCTGTCTGAGAGACAGTATCTCTCTGCCTAATATTAGAGCCAGTCTTGAATGAAACGCTGTAACGCAGCCTACTCATTTAGAGGATCCTTGAGTTTCTTGGCTTGGGTCTATTCACATTACATAGTTATAGTGCTATGATTCCACTTTAACTGCCATAGCAATATCCTATGGCATGCTGGCGTTTGTAGTTTGGTGAGGCACTGGAACTCTCTGGGTGAGGATTGTAAATGCCTCATCCTAAACTGCAGATCTCAGGATTCCATAGGATATTGCCATGACAGCTAAAGTGAAATATAGCATTATAACTGTGTGATGTGAATGGGTACCTTGATTTTACCTCCTTAGCCTTCCCAGGTGTTCTATACCCCCGGCAGGATTTCCTTTCCTTCCCACAACCACACAAACTTTTCCAACCTCTGTTTGCTGGGATTCTTGCTTTTTCTTTTGTAGTTCTATAGCTCTTTTGTTGTTCTATAGCCCTTGAACCCCAACAGACAAATCTACCCATGTTGCACTTCTGAACCCCCATTCTTTGAATGCTCCTCCTTCCACTCTCCCTGGCATTTTGAGGATCTCTTTCCTATGGTCTATATGAGAGATTTCGTAGAGAGATTCTAGGAGATGCACTTCAAAACAAGTAACTTTTCCAAGCCCTGGTTGCTTCTTGTTTGTCCTTTGAGTTGAACCTCCTGCCTTATAAAAATGGCATGCCCCAAGATGGCATTCCAAAAGAAAAACCTTTGCCACTCTTGTAAATCCATATGCAGAGATGAGGTTGGATAAAATCAAGTCATCTTTGTAGGAGACTCAAGCCTGTAGGCACACACTATGTTTGTACATGCAGTTCTAGTACAAGAACAGTGACATTCAAAACTACCTTTTGGTGCTTAACTTTCCATCATGAATTCAGCAAGGGCAGAGGAGGACGGAGTAGAAAGAAAAAGGCATAGCCTTTTCTCTCAGGTCTGCAATCTCAGTCTTTTTAATGATAAGAGCATTTTTACCATCTGTAGGTGATGATTTCTTTCAGCATGACTACTCTTATGTTCCATCCTCATTCTGAAAGAAAATTCACTCATTTTTACTGTGATATGCTGGAGTTAATTATAGTGCTGTGAGACACATAAGGGGATGGTACCCAAATGGCAGACTTAATATTTTGTCTTTCTAGGGCCTTTATGAATTGAGTCCACACCATATCAGAGTTTAGGCCTGATTTGTAATATATTCATTGTGCTACCAGCCTTTCTCTAGGGGTAGAAAGAATATTTGACCATTTTTTTAAAAAAATGTTTTAAAAAAGTATTTCAAATAATTGAGAAACTGATGGAAAGAATCCTGAACTGACAAGAATCTTCACAGTTTGGGATTTATTTTGCACAAAATTCACACATGGGTGGGTTTTGCACAGAAAACAGCATTTTGCACAATTTTGCACATTTTCACATTTCCCTTTTGTCATATGTCATATTTTCTGCATAAGAAACTCTATTTTAAAAATAGTTATGTGGAGAAAATGCTGTTTATGTACAAAATAGCGAAACCGCATTTTCCACACAGAAATATTTTCTGCACAGAAAAATCTGTTTTCTGTGCAAAATTACCTTGGGTGAATTTTGCCCAGAATGAGTCCCAAACTGTGAATAATCCTTGAAAACCATGGAGTTTTTGAAAACTTTGTAACAGCAGGAAGAAAATTGTTAAAATTACTCATTGCTTTTTTCAAGAACAAAATTTGTGATGAATTACGTTCCTGCTGTCCTCACAAACATTGCAGCTTTTTCCCTTCCCTTTCTTGTCCAAACGTACATGAGAATAGCTGAGCCCCCTCACTGAGATCTCTTTACCACCGCCTCCACATAAGTCCTGGGGATAGGGAAGTGGAATGGATTCAATGAGAGCCAGAGAGCCATGTGGGTTTTTGGCCTATGAGCTCCACTGTACACCTGAGGGCATTATTTCTAGAGTGAAGGAGCACAAACTTTGAAATACACTGGATAGGGAGAATTATTTCTCTGATTGAAGACCATTTACTCCAAAACCATTCCTCACTCAGGGAAAAAGCTTATTACTTGGGATTTAAGACAAATTTCTTAGATAATGAAAGCTGTCTGTAACCCAGTAGGGTCCAAGTGGGGAACATGCAATTTGCAGCCCTCATGTAGCCCCAGAACCAGGTTTCTGTGTCCCATGAATATGTGTGGCATTCCTCCAAATCCCCTGGAATCTGTCAAGAACATGTTTATAGACCAATATTCTAGATGCACTACTTAGTTACATAACTACGTTAGTTATATAGCTAAGTAGTACTTCCTGGTCGGACACACATACACACCCCTGACTTGCTAGATAGCAGCCACTGCAAGTGACTGAGAGGTCTGCTCTCCTGTTGATTGAAATATAGCAGATTGACATTTCCACCAGCAATCTCCAGTGTAACATTCAGAAGCAGAATCCCTGTCGCAGTTCCTTCTCACACCAGAGATTGCTGGCAGGAAGAGGTGAAAACGTCAGTCTGCTGCATCCCACTGACCCCTGTCACTCACAGTGGCTGCTGCTTGGTAACTCAACACTGGTGAACTTTTATGATACCTTTGTATTCTCTACACTATTGAATATGTAGGGATCATGAATAAGACCATTCCTACACTACACTGTTATAGTGCTTTTATTCCATTTTCAACAACCTATGGAATTCTGGGGTTTGCAGTTATGGGAGGGGCATTTATAATTCTCAGCCAGAGAGCTCTTTGGCCTCAGGAAACTACAAACCCCAGAATTCCATAGGATGTTGAAAGTAGAATAATAGCACAGTGTAGGGCAGAAATGGCCTAAGAATCACATATGGATGTATAACTCTAGGTTATGCATTTGTAGCTGTATTCCTGAATTCTAGCCATGATATTTTCACTCACATTTTCACATTTCCCTTTTGTCATATGCAATGGCCCAATATCCAGGGCCATTTTCACACTAGACTGTTATAGTGCTATTATTCTACTTTCAACATCCTATGGAATCCTGAGGTCTGCAGTTTAGGGAGGGGCCTTTGAGGCCCCTGCCTAAACTGCAAACCCCAGAATTTGATAGGATGTTGAAAGTAGAATAATAGCACTATAACAGTCTAGTGTGGAAATGGCTCAAGTAAACCATCCTTAGAAATGGCAGTTTGAGTTTTCCATCCCCCACAGAACCTCACAACCCCCATGCTTTTCTAGGCAAAAAAAAAAAAAAAACAACCAGCCAGAAATGGTAATTGGAACTGAAATGAAGTCAATTGCTGTACACCATGACATGCCAGTGCAGCCCAACAGGAAGGGGTAGGGGGTGAAATTGGCTCTCCCCCATGCTGTTTGTCCCCCTCCCCTTCGCTATCATTTAAGATCTTTTCTAGTCTGTTAGAAGGTGATAAATCTGTGAGTTAGAGGAATCTCTACCGTTTACATTACTACTGGACTCAGACCTGGAACATTTTACTTTTTCAGTCTACAGTTCTGAGAGTATCTTAGTGAGCATGGCTGCTGACCATGCTGGTTGGGAGATTGTCTGAGCTGTAATCAAAAAAAAAAAAAAAGTAACTTTTTCTAGCTCTGACTTGAACATTCAAACGTAAGACATAGCTTTATACTAAAAACCACACTAGATATGGTGCTGAATGTGCTTTTGCAATTAACAGGCACATTGTAAAGATGCAAATATTCTCCACTGGAGAATGGATAATTATTGGGATCATATCAGTGGAGAGGAGGAATGTAATGCTTTCCTCCCCCACTACAGTCCTAAAGAAAATCCCTCCTTTGAAGCTGCTGTTTTCATTGAGAGGAAATCCTCCACTGGTGTTGGTGGGAGATTCCCTTCCAATGCAAATAGCAGCTTTAGAGGAGCAAGTTTAATTTAGTATTGTGACAGGAGAGATAGATGAGAAACTCCCATTGTCAAACTTCACTTGTTGTAATAGTTGCCACATCTACAGTGGAGGCTGCTTGCATGTTTTTAAAATCTGTATATGAAATGCTAAGGCAGAAGCTTGGGTAGCTGGTTATTCTGTGTGCAAAGCATAAATCCTACCTCTGGGCTACGTCCTCTAAAGTCACTTCTGTTTTAGCTACAGCACAAGTATCATGGCAGTTAAAGAAGTATCATATGGTTGTCAAGACAGAAAAGCTGCCCAGTTCTGCTCCATTTAACAAGAAAGATTCCTTTGGGCGATTTCATGTACCAAGCAACCTGAGTTTGCTACTTCCTAGGTGCTCAGCAGGAAACTGCAGTCAACTCCTGCAGGTTGTTGTGTGCATGTGATGACTGGAATGTGTTCAGTGCTCTCAGACCTTGCTTACTGAGTTACGTCAACTATATTTGAAATAAAATGTGTGCAGGGGCCCTTTGTTTCACAGAGGAAAAGATACAGGGAACTGTAGAGAGGGCAATGAAACTGTGAACCTAACCCAATTCCTAGCCTGTTGCTTTTTCTCATGATGTCTTTATCAGCATTGCAGAGCTAGCAAGAATGACAGCACTATCTATCTATCTATCTATCTATCTATCTATCTATCTATCTATCTAAATGAATGAATGAATGAATGAATGAATGAATGAATGAATGAATAAAATAAGTATATGGACACTACATATTACATTTGTTGAAAACCACGCAGATTAGATCTGATGAATACAAGAAGGATAATGTCTGCTGTTCTCCTATTTTAAAAAGCATTTTTGAGCTGTTTCTTTATGTCAGCCTTCCAAAACCTGGCATTTTGTAGATATATTTTGTTGTAATACTCGTTGTCATCAGTCAACATGGCCAATGGGAATTGTATGCTAACACATTTGGAGGACTGCAGGTTACAGAAGTCTACTTTATGTGACTAACAAAGTTTTTACAGATTATCAAGACAGAAGATGTTTTTAAAATTATTCTGCCCCCCAATACCCCCTCTTTTGTGTGACCTCCAGGATAATACAAGTCATGGCCTCTTGTTTAATGATAACTACAGCCTGGAGAATTATTCTGCTCCTGCTACCTAGCTGAACACAATCAAGTGAAATCTATTGTGCCTGAACTAGAGCGTGTCTCTGAGAGACAAGCAATCTTCATTTAAAGATTCTGTGATGATGAGCTTAACACTTCCCTTGGCAGGCAGTTCCAGTGCGTAATTTTCTTCACTGTTAAGATGGCTAGCAACCTAGTTTAGGAGCTGCTTCCATTTAATTACATACTGAGAAGGAGCACTGTTGCACTGTTCTGGAAAATGAACCACTAACTCTTAAATTTGATATCTTTCTGTGTTATTATACAGGACGTTGCCAGAAACATAACTCTGCTGAATACATGCCACAAGGCCTTGGCCAGCCTATTGCTGTGACTTTGACCTCTGACCCCAGCAACTGTCCAAGATGTCATAAGGCCCAGCAGGAAGCAGCCCGGAGACTTTCCGTCCTTGAGAGTGCTGATTCAGAACAGGAAGATGGAGGGGGAGCCACAGAAGAAGAGGGAGACAGCAGGAAAGAAAGCGTGGGAGCGGCAGACCTGGAGAAAGAAGAAGAGGAGGGAGAGGAAGGTGGCCAGCTGACACTCTGCAGTGACATGTGGCAAGAAGTGAGGGTCAAACTGAGAGGAATTGTAGAGAGCAAATACTTCAATCGTGGTATCATGATCGCCATTCTTGTGAACACGATCAGCATGGGCATTGAACATCATGAGCAGGTAACCAGCGTGAGGTGGAACTGAGGTCAACCAATTAATTTGGCAGCCTGTGGGGACACTGTGCAAATCAGAATGGGTGGACATTCACCAGCATGTTGTGATTATTGAAATATCTTTGTGAATGAGAGCCTGATAATGTTGAATCAGTTTACCTTTCAGTTTGACACTCCCTGGGGCTGGTAAGTAATGAGTCCAAGGATAATCAAGCACTACCTTCTGGGAAGCAATCATAATTGAGCTGAAGGTCAAAGAAGGTGAAAAGAGGTGTTCGATCTGCTGCTTGAATCTGCTGTTGTATCATCTCCCTCAGAGCATGGATGTACAGTTTCTGGTCCTCTGTATATGATGGGACTATGATTCCCATCATCTTGCATCATTGACTATGCTTTCTAGGACTTGTGGAAATTGCAGTTGAGTGTCTAGGAGGCTAAGATCCTTCTCCCTGCCTTAAAGCTATTGCTATTCTGCTCTTCTGTGATTATTTCTTGTTCACAAAGTCTGTACAAAGTTTCACATCTTATCCAGTGCTGTGTAGTGGTTTGAGCCTTGGATTATATCCCTGGAGACCAGGATTCAATTCTCCACTCAGCCATGGAAACCCACTGGGTGACCTTGGACACATCACTCCCAGCCCCAGAAAACTCCATGATAGGTTTGCTTTAGTTGGAAACAGCTTGAAGGCACACAATAACAACAAACACCAAAAACTTCATTGGAGGCTTCAAGGTAACAATAATGCTAGATGGACTAAGATCAAAGTCTTGGCACCTGTGAAAAATAGCATGGGGAGAGATCACTCCAAGAGGATTGAGATGGATGTAATCTACACAAATCACAAGTAGTTGTGCTCACACACTAGAAAAACTGAAAGGCACAGTAGGATAATGTTACTGTTATTAATATTATTTCAATCCATTGCACATATTTTTCTAAAAAAGACTTAAAGTGTCATATAATATTACAATACATGTGAGTTAAAAACAATGAAAGAACAACAACAAAAAAGAACGAACAACAAAAACAATACATCTGTAACAGTCCTTGTTTTAACAAATAAACCAAAATGTCACGTTGCCACAGGTGAATTCTTGAACTCTCTTCTCCAGGCTAGATGTTAAAGGTGAAAGGTGTAATAGTTGAATGAGGGTATTGTATTATGGCCCCAAAATCTTTAATTTATAATAGTCTTAAAATGAAATACAAGAAGAGTTGTACAGATTTAGATTAGTTGCTGCTCAGTACTACATAGGTTTCAGACTTCATCAAAGGTTGCTGAGTCAAAGAAGCAAGAATGGCTGTTGAATCATTTTTAAAAATAAAATCTAGGAAGCACTTGGCTCTGTATCAGTTCTTGAAATGATTTTCTGACCAATTGGTCCCAGTGAAGATATCACTATTAGCCTACTGTGGTTTTTAGATAGAAGTAGCTTGTAGGTCTTCCACGGCAACAAGAGTCATTAGGGTTCTGTATTTACTAAACAAAGATTACCTAGTATGACATTGGGAATGAGATGGAGTAATATTTCTGCAATCTCTCTGTCTTTGTGACTCCACACACAATCATTTTCATGCACTAGATTTTCCCTGCAGTTTCTGCCCTAGCTTTTCCTCCCTTCTATTTCTGTCCCTTTCTGCTGTATTTGATAAGTCCTTTCAACTGTTCGTTCCCTGTCCTCATCTTTGCTACTTCTCACCATCTTCCCTTCTTTCTGTCTCATTTCTTCCTTCATTAGCTAACAGAATTCTTGGTCTGTTTGGCTTAGTTTAACATACCCTCTGGGGAGAGCACAGGCATTTCACTAGCAGCTCAAATCCAATCCATCAGCTTGCCAGTCTTTCCAAATTAATTAAGAGAGACACACACGCACATAAGATGTCTTGAATAGAGGTAGGAAAGAATCACATGAGTCCTGTATGAGCAGAAATCAAGGAAGTATTTCATCATCTCAAGGGGCAAAAATGTGCCTTCTAATTGGTTACTATTTGCTAAAGACCAGATTCAGAGTGTATATACACTACACAGTTATGGCTGGCTTATCCCACTTTAACTACAATAGATCCATCCTGCAGCATTCTGGGAATTGTACTTTGGAGAAGTACTTAGGCTTCTTTTCTTGAGAGCTCTGGACTAGAGTTCTCTAGGATAGAAAGGTAAGTACCTCACAAACTGTGAATCCCAGAATTGTGTATTATTTAGCCACGGCTGCTTTAACTATGGAGAATAGATATACTCTAAGACTGTGGAGGAGGGAAGAATGCAAACATGGTTCTGGGTATCACTGTGACCCTAAAATGCAAATCCAGGGATTCCCAGGCAGTTAAAGCGATAGCATTATATAGATATACCTGAATATAAAGTAAATGAATTGTGGGCCTGACTTCTTTAAAAGAAAATCTGGTACCAGCAGCAGAAATAACATGGAAAAAATAGGATAGATTCCAAAAAGTAAGAGCAGCTCAACCTGTTTCAGCAAACTTCTTATTCATAACTAACAATATGCATATGTGAAATGAAGCAACGAGGCCAAGTAAACTATGCACAAGTGAGCAAAAACATTTTGAACTTTCTAGGGACTATGTAAAGGTGTCTTCCAAAACGTCCAGGAATTACTTTTTTCTTCTATCAGTCTCTGCTTTTCTATTGATTTTCCTCTTGGTGGTCAAACTTATAGATCTTTTTAACACACTCAGGGGTAGCTGGAAAGGCTGGTTTATCTTTTCACCCCTCTTCTTTCTGCATGGTCAGTAAAGGATTCTGGCAGCAGATGCTGTTTGCCTTGTTTGTTGTAGGAAGGCACAGACACCTACAGTTAGATTGGCTAGAGTGGAATACCGCTGTTCCTCAGCTCATTCTTGGTTTATTACATTGCTTTCTATGGATGTGCTGCTGCAAACTGACACCAAAAATCTGTGTTTCTCCCTCTTTTCTTCACCATCCTCTCAGTGCTAATGCTTAAAAAAAAGAACTTGCAGGTAGACAGAGGATGAGGAAGAAAGGGAGGACTGGGCAGCCATAAAAAGCGTTTCTAAGAAGGAGCTTCACTGTCAGTCTTTGTTAACTGAGGCAACTGTGTACTGTGAAAGACCAACTGGTGGAGGTGGCAGCAGCTGAATGAGTATCAGAGTGGAAGGAGAGTGTGGACACCAAGAAAAAAAACTGTTGAAGAAAGAATATTCAAATGGAGTAGGGCAACAGGTTTTTAATTCAGCTGAAGCTCATACTTCTGCTAGATTTGGCATAAGACAAATATAGTTTTCCATCAACTTTAGGTGGGCACTGCTTAGTATACTGTCCTGTATAGACCAGGAATGGAGAGTCTGTGCATTGTATTCAAGGCTGATATATATGAGGCTCAGAAATTTGTGCAATTCTGATGCTTCAAGTAGTCATTTTGTTTTTTACGAGAACATTTACAGGCCTTGTTGTTGCTAAGAGTACTTTGAAAATTGACAGCCAAGGTACTAAGGGATTGTCAGGATATGAATTATTATTGTAGTTATTTTTATTTGTAAAGTGCCTCAGCACTAGATGCAGTGCAATAATTGAATTTAAAAGAACAAACACTGCCCACAGGCTTAGAATCTAAAATGTGAAGCCAATGAAAAGATTTCCTAATCCATTGCTTTTGATCTCTCAGAATTTCTAGTTCATGTCTTTTAAGGACTGATTCAGCATGTTCACAGTGAATATCCATAGTTTGGCCTCAAATAAGTTCATGAAAACAATTTGCAATTTATGTTAATGACAAGCAATTAATTCATGCAAATTAGCTGTATTCCTCTTCATGATATATTCCCAAAGTAGCTGCGCCCTAACGCAGGCTGCCTGTAGGAAGTTAATAATCTGGCTGTTCTAATGAACAATTATATTTCTATGCTCGCAATTACAATTCATGAAGCAAGGAATCTGCAATAGGAGTGTGCAATTGTCCATAGTAAGGCATCTTCTCTTTCACATAAAGCAGTTAATAGTTCACAAAAGTTCACCATATCTGCCAATACAGATTCACATTTTGATCAGCACACTATAGTGTTCTGATGAAAAGAAATGAACAGAGCATATCCTAGGTAATACATTGCCTAGAATATTTGATCTGAAGCGTTTCTTTAAAATGTATTTCAGAGAAGCATGGACACCTCTTCCCTTTATTTATTTGTTTGGTTTTTTTTTTGTCTTAATGACACCCACCTATAAGAAATAGAATAGAATAGAGCTTAGAAATGTTACCTTTTTGGAACACAGTGTGCCTGCCGTATATGTGGGGATTCCAGGAACTCCTGTGTAAGACAGAAAAGGCAAGCAGTGTGACCCATTGTTGTCACTGGAGGCAATATGTGCACATCTATACCAGCATGGGCACATGCCCATCAGGTCCATTAACTCTAGTGGGGCACAATGCTTCATGTGATCTCACATTCAGGAAGGCAGAAGTTGCTCCAGAAGAGGGTGCACTGTGCACCTCTCAGCAACCTCTCCCAGCTAGCATGAATATTCTGGCTGGGAGATTCTGGAAGCTGTAGGTCCAAACACTCTGGTCAAATGCTACATGTATTTGTCTCCAGATACAGTGGCTGGTTTCCTCTTTGATCCTACTCGATAATCTAGGTGACGTGTCCACCTTGTAACAATATTCTTCAAACACTTGGCAAGTTTAACTGAGTAAATGTTTGTTTGGTGCTTTGTATAAAATAAAAGTACTGTCCATTTTTCTGGCCAAAAAGTGCTTGGAACAGTGCTTAAAACTTGAAAAAAGTGATTTGGAAAAGTACTCCAAGGGGATAGGAAGTAGCTTTTTCACTGTTTCAAGGGTTAGTGCCAAGCTGAAGATTAATGCCAGGAAAAATGGAGTTTCTGTGCTCTTATTTATGAAATCCATGCAGAAGTGAAACATTTGTATGTGACCAAGAGAAAATGTTGTTTGTGACCAGTAACCATGGGAGTATGTCATTCAAATATATGCGTGCATGCACCCAAGAAGAGCAGGCATTCTATTTGGTGATTTGTTTTGTTGTATGCCCTCTCCTTCCACACTTTACTTCCAGCTTTTTTTTATCTATGTGATTTTAGTTCATGCTGCAGCTTGACTGTGCCCTTCACTCATCTGACATTAATTAGTTTGCTAGAGAGTGTTCCCCCACCTCTGCAACTCATATTATGTGAAAATCCTAAAATTTTGTAGATCAGTGCTTCTCATGCTCTCCAAGGCGGGGGACTGGCAATTTTTTTTCCTAATGAGCTAGGGACAGGGTACCATATTGTGCCCATAGGCTACAAATGTTTCTTTCTTTCCTCAAAACTTGCCACAGATTGGCAGCTGATGGCTCAACAGATTGGGACTAGTCCAGGAGTCACCTCTTTGAATATTCCTGGTGTAGAATCTCAAGAGGATAAACAGTGCAGAGAAAGGTCCTCATGGATTAGGAAGGCTGGGATGGATCTCTTCTTTTCCCTTTGAAGGGGATTATGCAACTGATACAGTCAGGGCATTCCACCCAAGCCAGGGTTCCTCATGGAGAAGCAGAGCAGTGTGGGAACAAAATGAGACATTGCTGTGATCGTGACAAGTGTGACAGGGCCAGTGGGTCCTCCATTTAGCCAGGAGCTTACTTCACCTACCAATGTCCATGAGAGGGTGTCTTCCAAAGTCTTGCACTGAGCTTAGAGCACACATAATGCTCCTAGTAAGATATTTTTCTCCCTGTTCTTCCCTCACAACAACTACACAGTATTATCCTGCTGATTTTATAACATCTGCTAATATGACTAAGTGATGTCATTCATAAATGTCTGGACTGTACCTGGCAAGGCCTGGTCTTTATCTTTTAGCTTCATTATGAGCTTCAAAATCCATAACACAGCAATACCTTTATTGATCAACCAAACTGCACAAAATACAGTTGGCCCTCCACTTTTGCAAGAGTTGGGGAAAGTGGAAAAATTGTGGAAAAGTTTTTAAAAGCCCACTTGCAACAGTGGCCAGGCCAGCTCTTCATTTCCCCTTCTCCTCCTCCCCGCTTCCCATCTCCCCTTCTCTAACAGCATCTCCTCTACCTTTTCTTACTTCACATCCCACAATCCACCTCTAAGCCCCACTTGTCATCTTTTCCCCTGTCTCCCCTCCTCCAACAGCACTTCCTCTGCCTTCCCTTACTTCACACCCTGCAATCACCTCTAAGCCCCACTTCCCATCTGTTCCCCTTTCTCGTCCTCCAACAGCACCTTATTCTGCATTCTCTTACTTCATAACCCACAATCCACCTCAAAGCCCTACCTCCCATCTTTTCCTCTGTCTTGTCTTCCAACAGCACCAGCCCCTACCTTCTTTACTTCACACACTGTGGAGGTGGGGGAGCTGCAGACTTGCACATAATCAAATTCATGAAAGGGAAACCCACAAAAGTAGAGGGCCAATTGCAAGCTTTCAAAACTTCACTGGCTTTTTCATCAGCAAAGAAGTTAAAAAATCATAAAGGAGAAGAAAAGTGACCATGTTAGAATCACAGGCTTACATTTTGTCTCAGATGTTACTTTTGTTCTTAGGCCCTTTTTGCATGCCTTTTTTCATGCGAAAGGGCCTCCAGAGCATCACACAATTGCGAGGACCAGTCCACATGACGTCCTCGCAATCGCGCGACACTGCCGGGGCCAGCAGGTGCCGATTGCGCGATATATCATTTTCGGCTTCTTGCCAAAAATGATGCGTAATCACGCGTCGCTCCGGGGCCCCACACGCACTTACCGTCCATGCAGAGCCTCCGGAGATGTGGCCCTTGCGCTCCCTCCCCCAGCGCAGCCTGGGAAAGTACCGAGCTGCACTGCTAAAGGAAGAAGTGGAGCCCTCACGCTGCCTGCTGGCCAGCAGGCAGCTGCTGCAGAAACGGAGCAGAGGGTATGCGAGTGCGTCTCGGAAGAGGCTGCTCGCGTGATCCCCATGCACCCACGCCAGAAGCAGGTAAGCTGCAGAAAGGGCCTTAGTTAAGATGATCTGGAAGGATCTCAATGCAGGCAGAGGCTGCTCCCCATCTTGGTCCTGTAGGAGCTAAGGACAAAGTACAATAAAAGACAGAAAATAAAATTTCAACACATCAGCAACAGAACAGTAACAGAAAGCTAAGTAAAAGTAAGTAAGTTCCCCTTGCCATTGAGAAACCATTCTGTTTCTCCATATTGTGACTTGACAATGACCTCTTGTCCAGAGTATAGGTTACACATCTGGACAATTAGATGTTGTGGGATTCCCATTTCTTTTAAAGCAAACCATAATTTCTCATGATCTACACATTCAAAAGCTTTGCTGTTATCTGGAAAGCACAGGTTGATTTTCTTCTGAAATTCTTGGATGCCTTCCCCTTCCAAGGGCACATACACAAATACGGAGAACTTATATGTGCGTGGCCAAAGATAGGAGTTGCCTCTGCCTGCATTGATATCCCTCCAAACTTTCTTAATTGACAACAGAAGTAACATCTGGGACAAAATGGAGGTGTGACGCTAACATTATCATCACTTGTCTTCTCCTGTAATATTTTTAACATCTTTGCTTGATGAAGAAGCCAGTGAAGCTTCAAAAGCTTGCTTGGTATATGTTGTTCATTTTGGTTGGCCAATAAAGGTATTGCTGCTTTGTGGATTTTGGATTTTGCTGCTTGGCCAACACGGCTAGCCCTGATTATCAGCTTCATTGTAGTTATCTCTCAGCTCCACCACATCCAGAGTTTGGAAATGTTACTTTTTAAATTACAGCTTGCCAAATCCCCCACCCAGCATGGCCACAGAGGATTCTGGGAGTTGTTACTAACCTATGTTAAAAAAGAACTAATACAACCAAGACATTTGTCAATGGTGATAGTTTAATTAAGCCAGGACTGATGTCCTAGATGTTCTAATCATAAGAGATAGAGTCTGGCACTATTTGGGGGAATCTTGCAGTTGGACTCATAAAAACAGGAAGTGCTAACAACCCTGGTGTAAAAGTGGTCAACAGTACATGGGGACAAAGGATTGAAAGTCAGTGGGCTATCAAATAGAACTGAAGGCAAAAACCAAAAGAAAGTCTTCACTGCCACATTTGGTAAATCAGGCAGTCTGATACGAACTGCAGGCAACAAAGCTAAGGGGGTCACTGCCCTTTACCTAAGGCCTGCTGCGGATTTGAACTTGTTCCATTATTAGGCAGTGGCAGGCAGCTATTTTTGGTGTTTCAAAAAGGCATGATGTTGTTAGTTACATTTGATTTTTCTTGTATTTTTACAACCAAGGACAAGATTTGGTGAGATTTTTCTCCCCCACTGTCAAAACAAGTCAGCTGACTGTGGGTACTGTGCACCTAGACAAGTGTGCAACATTTGCTGTCCCGCCTCAGGCAACAGAATGTCTAGCGCCAGCCCTTGTCCATTTTAAGCCCCAGACAGCCACACAGCCAACAACAGACCCACTGGCTTGTACTCTTTGTTTTCTTTAAATGGTGAAATAGCACTCAAGCATGGAAAATGCCACTCAATATTTTTGCAGTATGCATGATGATAACCTGCATTAGCTGACTAACCTACCCACAATCTTGTTGAATGTTTATGGAATATTCATAGCAGACAATCTGCTGTGAATCAGAGAGTGTGGGCATAGCCTTTAAAGAGGCCTTGGGTTGATTAGAACCTCTGCTTAATGTAATAAGCACTATTGTAGCCACCTCCATTTTTAAAAAAAATAATATGAAATTAAGCGCAACTCAGAACAGAGCAATAAAAAAGCATTAATCATTTTTTGAAAAAAAAGGGAAGATCTGGCACACAATAAAGATGAAAGAAGTTGAATAGATATCCCTTTGATTGGTGATTACTAAGGGGAGAGGGCAATCTGGTTAATCAACTAGAAGTCTTCAAAAGTGATAAACATAAGCCTTATGTGAGGGAGTGGTTCTCCAGAAACCGTGTAATTAAAGGAAGAGTTAGAGAAAGATAAAATAATTGTTTATTTCAGGTTCACATAAGCTGGGAATAATGTCATATTCAAAACTATTTATAGAGAAACTAGCACAGCAGAATAACAATGCAGGTTAGGTCCTCTGGGAAGAGTTTAATTTGAACCAAGGGTTCACAGAAGCTTGGCCCCAGAATGTTGTAGTTGTTATTATTTTAAATCAATGCAAAGGCTTAGCCCTGAGACATATGAAATCATCCGAAAGATGAGAATGGCTCTGAGCCACTGCAGCATGGCTTTCCTTTATGCCTAAGGAAGTACAGGCAGGCCAGGTCACACACACCAAGGGCCAGAGATTGCTGTGTTCCATACAAGGTATGATGATAGCCGTAGGCATACACACCTTTAAAAGGGCAGAGGGCAAATGGTGAGCTAGCTGAGCAGACTTGGGTGAGCTATCGGGTGAGCTGGCTAAGCAAACTTTTTTTTTTCCTTACGTATTTATTCCTGATTTTCCTTGAAGGAGCTCAGGACCAAGGGCATGATTCTCCTGCTGCCCATTTTATCTCCACAGTAGCCTTGTAAGACAGGTTAGGTTGAGAAATAGTTACTGGTCCAAAGCCACTAAGTGCGCTTCAAGGCTCAGAGGAGATTTGAAAGTAGATTTTCCCAATCTACTCTTCTCTGGGGGCAGTTGTCTTCTTATTCAGTCTGTGGGCTTTCTGAAAGCAGCTAGCTGTTCACTGTGGAAACAGAGTGTTGGACTGTCAGTTGACTTTTTCTTGAAAATTCAGAGCTGGCCCCCTTAGCTAGAGGACAAAATTTCATATAAACTCAGTTCATATACGAAAGCTGAGTGGACTGGCAGTTGAATCTTACTTCAGCACAAGCAATAAGATAACATCTTCTGCCACTCGCACCAGATGCGGTAACCTAGCTTGGGGTTGAGGAAGGTTGCATGACATACACAGATCAGTTTTCCAACTGAGGTGAACAGCTCAGGAATAGCTGGGATGCTGCCTGCACACATCCCCAGCATATGCTACCTAAGGTGGTTGCTTTACTCTGTGTCAGGGTAGGAATGGCCCTGTCAGCAGTGGCACAGCTTCCTCCCCTGTCCCTGAATGCAGCAGTGTAGCTGAAGGCATGTGACAAGGCACACAGAACACAGTTCTCTCCTCCAACACCTTGGCCCTTTCCGCACAGCATTTGCCATGCAAAAGGGCGCCTGGAGCGTTGAGCGATTGTGAGGAGCAATCTGCATGACGCACTCACAATCGCGTGATGTTCCAGGGGCCAGCAGGCGCCAATCGTGCACCTTTTCATTTTCAGCTGGAAGCCGCAAATGGTGCGCAATCACACATTGCTCCTGGGCCCTGCATGCACTTATTGTCTGGCGTGCGGAGCCTCCGGAGCTGCGCCGGTCGAGCTTCCTGTCCCAGCGCAGCCTGGGAAGCTGCCAGGCTGCACTGTGGAAGGAAGAGGCAGGGCTCTCATGTGAGCAGGCAGCTTGTGCGGAGCTGAAGCAGCAGGGACGCGAGAGCCTCTCACCGGAGGCTGCTCACGTTATCCCCACACCCCAGCGCCGGAAAAAGGTAAGGTGCCGAAAGGGCCCTTGCTGCTACCTCTAAACATCAGCTGTGTCAGCTTACCACCTTACTTTGCCTAATGGTAGGGCTGGTCCTGAGCATTAGAAATAAACACCACCACTTCATCTATTGACATATAAGTTCTTTTAAAAACATAATATAGCAAACTGAATAAGCAATAGATCATTTCAATAGAATTTACATTTTAATGACATTTCAAATTAGTGACATAATAGATTTTAATTTCAGTCAGTGTCTGGCATCATCTTTCAATAATGTTGTCTGGCCCCCCCTCGCTTATTTTGTTTTGTCTTTATCTCTGATTTCTGTTTTGCCTTTTCCTCTCCATCATAGAATTGTTAAAGGTTTTCTCCTCCTCCTCCTCCTCCTCTCCCCCTACTTTCTCCCACATCTTGTCTCCCATTCTGATGTTTTTCTCTTCTTACCTAACTCCCTGAGTAAAACATTCCCTGGGGTGATTGATGGCCCATTAGAAAAAGATTAACAGGTCTGCACTTGACTAAAGAAACAGATGTCAGGCTAGAAAGGAGAGTGAGAGAGAACAGGCAACCTATTCCATAAGCGAGAAAGACAAGTGTGACTTTTAAAACATCCATTCCTTGCTAATGCAGAGAAAGAGAGAGCAAGAGAGCAGGTGCATCAGCTGGAGCAAGGAGGACATTCCACCATTATAATCTGATGGCACCTTACATATCTTATTATTAATGCTGTAATCTTTCAGTTTGCCCAGAACTTGCATCTTCACATTTTCTCATGTCTGCCAAATCTCTCTAAGGGTGGATTTGCATGAGCATTTCTTAAGCTTATTTTTGTCACTATAGTACTCACCACTTCACAGTCGTGTACGCATTTAAAGAGGTCAAGTGTGATATTTGGAGAAGTAGTACCAAAAATAAGTGCATTTTGTCCATTTGAATATGTGCCTCTGTGTGTGATTACTTCATGGAGAGTAAAATGAGCACTAAACTACAAGAATGCCCACCTTTACAGTCTTTTTACACAATCCATTTTAAGTAAAGTGAATATACAACCCACACATTTTTCCTAAATATCTCTTCTGGTGTAGATATTGCATTTTTAAAGTCTTGAGCCCTTTCACACTACACAATCATTATACTATATTCCACTCCTACCACCATGACAGTATTCCTATGGCATTCTGGGGTTTGTAATTTGGTGAGGTACCAGAGTTCTTTGGCTGAGAATTCTCAGTACCCCTCTCTAAACTATAAATCCCAGGATTCCCTGGGATGGAACCATTTCACTTTAATTGTGTTTTGTGAAAGGGGCCCTTGCCTGTGCTATATTTTGACATATCATCCAACATTTCACAGATGAAAACTGGGACACATCTGGGCAAGCAAAATCAAAGTGTGGTCAAGAAGGCAAAATTTATTAACAAGGAGGCAAAGTTTATTAATGAGGAAAAGTCTTTAATGAATTTCTTATTATTAATAATTTTATTAACAAGGAAGGAAAAACACACAAGCTAGGAGAGGCTGCACAGTTTGCTTTTGTCCAAGCTTACTGTGAAATGCAAGACTTCTTTCTTTCTTCTCCTCTTTCCCTGTTGCTGAATTGAATAGAAACTACTTTTGCACTTTGAATTCAGTTTGCAGCAACAGAAGGAAGCTGAGGACAAAGGGAGGAAGTGGGAGGAGGGGAAGTAAACTGGGACATTTTTAAAGCAGCTGAAAAAGTGGACTGAGAGAGGGTTAATCAGGATTGTCCCTAACAATCGGGACAGTTGGAGGGTATGTTTTGAGCTTGCTATGATTTCTCAGCACATTCATTGTGATTGCAATTGCCACACGAAATATACGAGTTGCATTAGTGTCTGTGCATCTTTGGTTTCAGCAGTAAATTTGGTGTGTAACTGTGCACAGAAGTCCCACAATCCAGCACTGCTGCATTAATCGCCCAGCCCTAATTTTGTACCATAGTTGCTTGCTTGTTTGATTTACATCATCCTTTTCCTCTCACAAGCCCAGGGCCACTGACAGCGTGCATAAGAATACACACCTGAAACCAAAAATTACAGGTATCTAAAATGGAAATACTGGATATCTAGACTCCTAGATTGTAAATATCCCAATTTGACCCTAGGCATATTTACTCAAAAGTAATTACTACTGAGTATAGCAGAGATTACTCCAGGATGCTGTTGTGGACTATAATTCTGTGAACATGTAAGCTAAAGCAAGGTTCAGCAAGTCTCACTAAATCCCATGGAACTTACTTATGAGTAAGAACTCATAGCAATACACTGTCAGTTTGTCTGTTCCATCTTACACCTTTTAGGTATTGGGTTATTAGTCAAATATAATTACAGGTGGAAATTAAGAGGTGTTCCAGATTGGTGTAAAGAATTCTGTGTGACTTCTCATGATATAGGTCCTTGTTTTTTGTGGGCGGTTGTTGTTGCCTCCACGTCCACTTGTTCAGTTCATTTGCAGAGCTGCTTTTAGCAATTTCTTGGATGTGCATTAAGGCTCTGCTAAAGATTTTTTAAAAACCAGGGCATAGTTTGCTGAAGTGATCCTGTGACTTGAAGGGCAAAATTTCTCTTCTCTGAATCAAAAAAATATATATCTTTGAGCCATAATCCAAATATGTCTTTTCATTGATGCACTAATACACTATAGCACTGTAACGCTAAAAAAAAAGAGAGAGAGGGAGGGAGGATACCTTTTAAAGAGAGAAGGATACCTTTTTTGTACCAACAAACCTTGAAATTAAAAAGAAAACTACTTGGGGCTGGGGAATATTGCAGCTGGTGCCAGGTATTGCTAGACAGTAATCCAGAACAACAGAAAAATTGTTTAGATAGTTTGAAAACACCTGAGAACTACTGAACAAATACCACAGACTCCTGACACATTTGTCCCATCTGGAGGAGCCCTGGGTTTTCATTTCTCTATCACACACATGCATATCCCATCCAGTTTTACTATTGCATTTAAGCAATAGGGGAACTGGCAGCTTTTACAACAGTCTCCAAATCACAGTGAAGTATGAGAATGAATTAGGAAGCTCTGGTGGGAAAAAGATTTTGCTTTGTGAGACGCAGGGTGGGTGGGTGTTTTTTGTTTTTGTTTTGGACAGCAGTTGTCAAAACCATTTGGCACAAATGGAGACTCAAGAGAAGGCATTGGAAGACAGGTGTCTGGGGAGCAGGCCAGTCTATTTATTAAGTTACTTATTTAAGAATTCAAATTAAAAACTAAGCAAAAGTATATTTTTCTGCCTCAATGCAATGATGTTTTTTGCCACCTCTAGGAAGACTGTGAGGCAGACTTCCCCGATACTGCACGTCTCAATGTATTGGACTATAACTCTCATCATCCCAGACTAACATGCATCAGGCTGATGGGGATTGTGATGGGCTGCTGTGATGTTACTGAGTTTTACATGCACCCAAGCAAGTGATTTGATTCAAGAATCTTTCCTCTCTCTAAATGAGAAAAACCCAGTTTTAAAAATTGGGGTGACCCTAAATATTGCCAGGAGCATTTTTTTCTCTTGAAACACCCCAGTCCTCTACATCTACTCATGTGTATGCGTGTACCTTCAAGTCTCCTGTTGACTTACAGCAACCCCAGAAACTTCATGGGGTTTGCTTAGGCAAGGAATACTCAGAGGTGGTTTTTGCCAGTCCCTTCCTCTGAAATATAGCCTACAATACCCAGTATTCTTTGGTGATCTCCTGACCAAATACTAACCAGATCTGAACCTACTTAGTTTACAAAATCAGACAGGATCAGCTACCTTTATGTATTTATGCCTACATCTACTTAACTGGCCAAAAGTTTAGACAAAAATTGCTGGGGCCAAACTTAAATAAGTACATAAGCAGGAAGTTGGAACCATAAATGAATTCAGCCCACTTTTTGGTTGTACTTTCAGCTGATTTACATCCAAAGATGAAAAGTGAAGCCTCAGAGGGAGTTTGGCAGGGGAGAAAATTGGCCCACCTCTTCTCCTATCATGATTGTCCATCCCTGCTTGTAGGAAAGATAGGGAAGGGTGTACAAGAAAAGTCAAAAGGGTCAAAACTCTTCTTGCCTACCACAGAGCAGAAAGGGAAGTGTAAAATCAAAGTGGTTAGCAGCAGCACTATGAGCAGAGAGAAAGAAGCTATTAAAGGAGGGAAAAAAGGGGGGTAGGATTTTGAAGAGCATATCACTAATAGTACAAGGACCAACAATAAATAATTTAAAAAAAAATACATCAAGAGCAGAAAACGAACCAAGGAAGCAACTGGATCATTGCACGACAATGAAATTAAAAGAACTCTGAAGAAGAATAAGAAGATTGTGGAGAATCTGAATAAAGAGACAGAAGAAATACCCATGCCTAAACTAGTGTTTCCAGGAGAGGAAAGCGAGGATCAGAGGCAAATAGTTGTGATCAGAACAGCTGTTTGAGACAGGTACTAACTACCCAATAGTTCTTAACTCAAAATGAGGGGGTGAGATCTGACCTTTCCCAATAGGCTTAGGCAAAATCAAACTACTGCCACTGTCCTAGCTTTTTTCCATGTACTCGTTTATAACTTTTGCCATCTTGAGCATGCTCCAAAGTTGTTTGGTCACATATATCCTGGCTTTCATCTCTGAAGTGTCAGAGAGGATGCATAGCTTCTGCAAACATCCTTTGAAAATCTCAGTAAACACAGGAATGATTCATTAGATATTGTTTACTTGAAACCTGAAAAAGTACCACACCCAATTCTCATAACAAAAAACAGTAGTCATGGGATAATAGCAGAAATCCTCTTACAGATTTAATCTTTCTTTAAGGAATAAGAAGCAGAAACCAGGTATCAGTGGTCAGTTCTTGTCTTGTGCAACCAATGGAGTCACACAGGGCTGCCTACTACCGGTAGGACTGGTGCTGTTAAACTTGATCATAAAATTGAGTTAGCGGCAGGTAGTGAGATGATGGCACTGAATTATTTAGGGGTTTGAGAACAAAAATGGATTGCAGAAGAGCATCAAAAAGATCTTGCCAAACTACAACAAAAGAAAGTAAAATGGCAGGTGAGATTCTATGTGAGCAAGTAGCAGAGCAAAAAAAAAAAAAACCCAAAAAGAGGGGGAAAAAACTTCACATACTTTGATGAGATCAGAGCTGGCAGTGACTGACTAGAAAAGGCACCTTGAGGTTGTAGACAACTTGATTGTCAATGCAGAGTGTGGCTATATAAAAAAATAGTGAATTCCATGTTGGGCATAATTGTGGTTACCACATTTAAAAGCATATTTTGGAGCTATAAATATGAGAAAGGGCAATAATAATGTTTTACAAACTAGAGCAATTTTGTCAGGAGGAAAGATCACAATGTGTAAAGATGTTTTATGTAGAGAAAGGGTAAGGAGAGATGTGAAAGAGGTATAAAAAATTACGTATATTGTGGATAAAGTAGACAATGAGTTTTTCTCCCTCTCTCAAACTACTACAATCCAGGATCACAGACTGAAGCTAAAATGGGGGGGGGGGGTTTAAAGAGAGATAAAAGGAAGTCATTCTTCACATAGGGCAGAGTTAAATTATGGATCCCCCCCCCCCCGACAAGATATAGTTATGATTGCCAGTTTGGATGGCTTTAAATGGGGACTCAATAAATTCACTGAATATGGGGCAACCTGTCTCAATAGTAGTCAAGATAGCTACAGTTATACCTCAGTTAAAGAAGTACAGTATATCCCCCCGTATCTGTGGGAGGGGGGTACATTTCAGCACTTACCGTGGAAAACGAAAAACAAGGATAATAGTGAATGCTTTTTTTTTCCCCCGGTGAGATTAACAATGTAGGTATTGAACCTGAAACTGGACAGAACGTTAGAGTCTAAGGCCCTTTTCGCACAGTATTTGCCATGCGAAAGGGCACCTGGAGCGTCGCACGATTGTGAGGAGCGATCTGCACGACGCACTCACAGTTGAGTGACGCTCCAGGGTAGGGCAGGCACCACTCGCGCACTTTTTCATCTTTGGCTTTCGTGCACTTTTTCATCTTTGCACATTGCTCTAGGGCCCCGCGCACACTTGCCATGCGTGCAGAGCCTCCAGAGCCACGGTGGTCACGCTTCCTGCCTCAGCGCAGCCTGGGAAACTCCCAGGCTGCGCTGTGGAAGGAAGAGGCGGGGCTCTCACGCTGCCTGCTCGGGAGCAGGCAGCTTGTGCAGAGCTGAAGCAGCGGGGATGTGAGAGCCTCTTGCTGGAGGCTGCTCACGCGATCCCTGCACCCCAGCACCGAAAAGAGGTAAGCTGCGGAAAGGGCCTAAGAGAAAGAATGCTTTGTAGCTATTATTTTCAGTCCAAAGCCAGTACACAACTGATGAAAACATAAAAATTAACAACATGTGGTCCAAAAAAAAAAGAGAGAGAGATGGGAGCAAATATTTTTGGACTGTATTTCAGTGTGGATAAGTGAGATCACATTTAGTGGTCACGCGGATATGAGGAACATACTATAGATGTGTTCCCAGACATTACTACTTTAACAGAAAATTTGGGACCAGAGGCAGAAATAAGATGGAAAGAGTAGAGATAGGTTCCTATACCACAAAAAAGAAGAGGAGTTCAACATGTTTCAGCAAACCTTTTATCCCAAAATAATAATATACACACGTGAAATGAAGTAACCAGATCTGGTAAGCTTTGTATAATTAAATAAAAACATTGTAAACCTTCTGGATACCCCTTGAAAGCTTCATCGAAAATACATCCAGGATTGATTTTTTTTTCTTTCACCAGCCTCTACTTTTCTTATGATTTCCATTTTGGTTGCCAAACTGATAGATCTATGCTTTTTAAACATGCTAGGGGGAGTTTGTGAAGCTCCTCCTTTCCCCTTTTCTCTCTGTTTTGCTGTTACTGCATGTTCAGTAAGGGATCCTCAAGGCAGCTGCTTTTTAACTTGTCTGTGGTAGGCAGGCACACATATCTACAGTAGAATTGTTAAAGTAGAATTCCATTGTCTCCCACTTCAAGCTTTTTTGCATTGTTTACTGCAGACACACTGCTACAAACCAGCTCTAGCACTTCCGCATCATCTTCCCAAAGTCAATGCTGCTAAAAAAAGCCAGCTAGTCAGAGAATGAGAAGGAGGAGGGGGCAGGACTGGCCGGGCATAAAAAGACTTAGTGAAAAAAAATAGCTTCTTTGTCAGAGGCTTTGTTAACTGAAGTGGTTGTTGCGTGCCTTCCTGTCATTTCTAACTTAAGGTGACCCTAAAGCAATCCTGTCACAGGGTTTTCTTGGCAAGATTTGTTCAGGGTTTTTGTTTGTTTGTTTGTTTTGTTTTGTTTTTTTGCCATTGCCTTCCTCTTAGGCCATTTCCACACTAGAGTGTTATAGTCCATTATTCCACTTTCAACATCCTATGGAATGCCGGGGTTTGCATAGGATGTTGAAAGTGGAATAATGGCACTATAACACTCTAGTGTGGAAATGGCTTTAGTTTGAGAGAGTGTGACTTGTCAAGGTCACCCAGTGGGTTTTCATGCCCAAGCGGTGATTTGAACTCTGGTCTCCAGGGTCCTAATCGAACACCCAAACCACTATACCACATTGGCTCAGTATGCCTAAGATATGCCTGTGTGTGTGTGTGTGTGTGTGTGTGTGTGTCACCTCTATTAGCAAAAGCAATACTTATGTTCCAGTATGGGGAACGCAGCATAGAGGGTACAACTGCACCCATGTCTTCTTGCTGGCAGATGTCCCATACTCCACCGACATGGTACAAAACAGAATGTTGGACTAAATTTACTTTTGACTTGATCCAGCATGGTTCTCATGTTCTTATAACATAACACTGTATAAGTTAAAAGATACCAACAGGTCTCTTAGCCCAAAATAATATAGGCGCTGCCTTCCCAATCCCTTTCTTACTCTGTTTCTTACCATGTCCCTGATGCTTCCTCTTCCTTCTCGTCACACTTTAGTAGGCTGCTCCTTGCTGCTGCCTAATTCATGCACACTGATACTCCCCCTTAGACCACTGTCAAGAAACAGCTATGAGAAAGATTACTGGAACAGGGCCCAGTAAATTACTACTAGAGGAAAACAGGTAGAGAGACTGGGGCAGGAAGACAGCAAAATGAAAATTTGAAGGAAAAGGAAAATAGAAGAAAGTTCTTATTTGCAAATGGAGAGGAGGTCTAAAAAGAAAAAAAAAATGCCAGGGGGAAGATGTTTTTTATACTCCACAACTGAGAGTGTGTGTGTTAGTATTATTTTTCACTATAGGAAACCAGAAGTTTTTTGTACAATGTAATAAAATTCTTTAAACCCTGCTATATTATCACAGAGTTCAGTCTGCAGCTAAAATCACAGATTGGTGGCACTGATGAGGATATCTTTTTAGTGATTTAAAACAAACGAACAAAAAAGAATTTAAAAAGTAGAGGTTCAAAAGCCCTTGCATATGCCAACCGTACAAGAAAATAAAATGCAATTGCTGTAAAAAGCTTCAAATTTTGATGCAAAACACAATTATTTGTAGAAATGGTCAATAAAGGTTTGACAGTCCAACAATGAATGTACATAAAAGAATGCTTACAGATAAGGCTTTTATTGTACAATCATCCTGCCTTGTTGACAGAATTTTATGACAGGGAAGTCAAAATGACATCTCATTCTGTAACCATTCTGTGTTTTCTCAATTTTTCTCCTTTCTTTTTAAAAAAATGTTTTACATTTCCTCCTGTACTACATAGGAATGAACAGACTAGCTTCACATTGCTTCTCTGTTTGTAAGACAGGAGCCATCCACTAGAAGCTCCTAAGACCATAACTGTAGTTCTTTAACAATCTGGTATTGTAGCTGCATAGCAGGCAAAGGAATACGCTAGGAATGTAAGTCCTAAATATCCATTCACATTATAATGAGAAAGTTGATTAACCTCCATGCACTCAGTTCTCTTTTAGTGGTTAAATGCAGATCATACAGACATAAGCTCTTTTCGCACGTTACCTTTTTGCGCTGCTGGGTTGGGATTTTCGCGCGAGAAGGCTTAGCAGGAACGCTCTCACAAGCCTCCTGCTTCGGCTCCGCAGCTCGTTCCTGGTCGCATGAGCACCCCGCCCGCACCCCGCCCCTTCCTTCCGCAGTGCAGCCTGAGAGTTAGAGGCTGCGCTGGGGCAGGAAGCGCAACTGGAGTGGCTCAGGAGGCTTCGCATGGCAGGTGAGTGTGCACGGGGCCTGGGAGCATTGTGCAACGGCACACCATTTTCAACTTGAAACCGAAAATGAAAAGGATGCATGCGCGCTCTCTGTCCGGCCCTTGAGCGTCGTGTAAATGTGAGTGCATCATGCAGACCACTTCTCACATTTACGCGACACTCAAGGGGCCCTCTTGCTTCCAAAACGCCGTGTGAAAAGGACCATAGAAGTACCTATATCTCAGTGACTACACTGAATATTTTCAAAACAGTTTCAGGTTCCCAATAGAATGAGAATCAGTCATTGTCTGACATACCTTTATTTATAAGCATCCAGTGTTCAGTATTATAGATGGAGGACACTTTCATGGAGCATCATAGTAGCCTTCATTCATTCACAGTACCAAATTGTGTTAAGCTTTCTGTGACCATTTCTTTATTGCATAGGGTTATGTTATACTAACTCTAAAGCAGCTACTCTTAAAAACAAAGCAGATATATATGCACAAATGAGAGGAGACCACACAAAATGCACAAAAGTTCATGTAAAAAACTGGGAGGAGGTAATGATGAAATACCATAAAATGTCAAAGCATCACAAGGAGCTGATGACCTTGCAGATAACACATTTACTGTGCAATAAAAAAAAAGAGAGGAAAGGCCTCGAGAATCCACTCTGTAGTTTTCTGCTTCTCATCTCTTGCATATCATACAAAACAGAACAGTGTGTTTCTAATGGGAAGTTTGCTTCTAATTCTTTTCTGTACTTCTTTCTCTGTCCTGCAGCCAGAAGAGCTAACCAACATTTTAGAGATCTGCAATGTTGTGTTTACCAGCATGTTTGCTCTAGAGATGATCTTGAAACTTGCTGCGTTTGGTCTCTTTGATTATCTTCGCAACCCTTACAACATTTTTGACAGCATCATTGTGATTATCAGGTAATGACTGTGAAATATACAAGCAGAGCTTGGAAAATTAGTTTTTACAAGTAAAAAGTAATCCTTTGCTTTCACATTCTTCCAAAGTAACTAAAATAGATATTTTTAATTACTTTTTGAAAAATCAACATAGTATATGCTGCTGACCTTTGGTACAAAACGCATTCAGATAGGCCACATCCCTGCAATGATAAAGGCAACTACAAAGTTATGCAGCAGAAGGAATAAAGTTATTCCTCATTCTGTTACCTTCATAATGTAACTTCATTATGCCTTGGTTGGTGCAGAAGGAAACTAGTTATTGCCACGCTTTGACTGTGAGTCTAGATTTTGTATACAACATGACAAAGACTGCTAAGAGCTGGCCTTAAGCCATTTAATTTAGATTGGTAAGAGAAGCAAATTTTAGGTAGCACATCACCAGTAATTATGAATGTAAGCAAAATAACTATTTTTTGGTAGCTTTAACACTTCAAGAGCTATTCTTGAGTTAGTAGCCAGGGTCAATGAAATTGGAAATTTGACTCCTATTACCTGTCCTGCTATCAGCTTCCCTGTACACTGAGGACGATTCACTTTAGTTCTATAAATACCTGCCTCTCCTTTCTTTGTTAAAAAACAAGAATATTGTGATTGTGCTTACATAACCTTTTCCACTCTTAGTCCTTACACTGCAGGGTCACCATAACAAATGGCCTGTGACAAAATAACTACAACTAATGCAGGAACTTTTGCCTCAGTGTGCCCCTTAGGTGCTAATGTTTGCTAGTTCCACCTCCTTTCACCTCTTTGAGAGGACCTGCTCTATAGAAATTCTGGGTAACCTGTGTTTGAAAGAGAGGCAGTCATAGTTTGTGTTGTGCATATTTGTGTGTGTGTGTGTATGAGAGAGAGAGAGATAGTAGTGGTGGGTGAAGTTTCAGGGGTCCCACCTCTTCCTTCTCTCCACACACATGCACATATAAACAAACAAACATTCCTCCTGTGCACAGTCTCTCTTCAAACACAGACACAGACATATCCTTTTTTTTCTCTTTCTTGCCATTCCTCTGCCCCACACAAAAACACAGAGGCCCTTACACAAAGATTCCTGTTCTTACTTCTCCATGGGAATGCATTATTCTTCCTTTTAGGAGAGAAGAAGTGACTGTATTAGCCCATCTTGCTCTGTGGGTTTTTTCTCAATAAGAGTGTTGAGGGAGAGAATAAATAAATTGAAAGATTTCATCATATACTAAGTGCACCTCCCATGCTCCACAGGCATATTTTACAGTGTATACAATGCTGTCCTCTGCTCATCACTTTTCCTTGTTTTGTCACAGCTTCTTCTGTCTTTTTTTTCTTACCATAGAAAATCTGTTCAGTAGGAAAAGATGGGATAGTTTTTCAATGCCTTCCAGTTATTTGTGTGAGGAACCTTCCATCTTTAAACCAACAAATGTATACACACTCAGGGTTCAGCCAGACTTTGTGTTTCTTTGATATATAAATAATTGAATCACAAACACCAGTACAAATGCTATGGAAATTCATTCTTCTGCTTTATTTCTCTCCCACTGTCTCCTTTCCCACTCTCTCTCTCAAGCACACGTGCATATTATCCACCTCAACTATAATTAAATCTCATTCAGACAAATATCCTTTTCGTTTACAATTGTCCCGCTGGTTTTCCTCCTCTCGCTGGATTCTTTTTCACTGCATTTCTCAAGGTATCACTCTGACCCTAGCTACTTGCTCTCTTTCTCTTGTTCTGGTTGTTCCTGGTTGATAGCATCTGGGAGATCGTAGGCCAAGCTGATGGAGGCCTGTCGGTGTTGAGGACGTTTCGGCTGCTGAGGGTACTGAAACTGGTGAGATTCATGCCTGCTTTGCGACGTCAACTGGTGGTGCTAATGAAGACTATGGACAATGTGGCCACTTTCTGCATGCTTCTTATGCTGTTTATCTTTATATTCAGGTGAGAAGAGGGATTCCTTCATGAAGGCTGAGAAAATGCCCTTTAAAAATATGTAAAAGCACAGTGCAGATCAGCATGAGATCCATTTGTCTTGAATTTGATTGATCTCTGTGCCTTTTATTCAGGAATCAGTGTGCAGTAATGCCAAGAGCTGAACAAAAGAACAAATCAGGAAAATAACAATTGAAATGACAATTAAGGAAACAAATTCAAAATAACAAATCAGGAAATCCTGCTGTCACAGACTTACTGCGCTAACAGTACTGTGTTGGTGTTGGTTGGGACTGGGATATATGTTCAAATAAATAGGGTTAACAAAGGAGAGACTGTTTTTTGGGGAAACAATGAAAACAAACTCACAGGAAACTAGAGTCTAGGAGGAGTGCAATTTGAGCAAATAATCTCCTAAAACCTTTCTCACATAGGAAATCTCTTCTGCCCTCACTGCTTTTCCTCCCAAGTGTCATCAATTCAACGGCCTTTCCTTGTTGCCTTCACCTCTCCTTCCTACCTAACTTTTAATATCCCATATCCCAAGTCATTTTCTCTCTGCCCTCTCCTCTAAACGAACACTACGAACATGGTTCATTTCACCAGGGCTGAACAGAGGTGGATCAGGATCACTTGGTAGATCTCGAGCTGATTTGCAGAAGGATGTGTTATTCTGATTCCTGAATCAGACTTGGACCAGGTCTAATGGTTTAGGTCAGGAAGATAGATTTCAGTTGAACATTAGAAGGAACTTCTTGACAGTAAGAGCAATTTGAGAATGGAAGCAATTACCTGGAGAAGTGGTGGTGTCTCTTTTTGTGGACAAAAAGAGGCTAGACAGCTGCCTGCTGGGAATGCTTTAGCTGGATTTCCTCAGTGGACTATGGGGCCCATTCCAACTCTCTATGATTCTATGAATGATGATCATAAGGCTCTTCCTGCTTTAAATGAAACTGCTGAAATGGGGAGAGATCAGGAGTGGATTTTGTATAAGACTGCAAGCTCATTTCTGAAATGGGAAACAAGTTCATGACTATAGTTGTTGCTGTTGTTGCTGATGTATATAACATTGTACATTGATGTATATTGATGTACATGGCGCTTTACAGGTAAAACAAGCAAAAACAATGGTTCCTGCCAAAGGCATACAGTCTAAAATATATGTGTATACACACACACACACACACACACACACACACACATACACACAAGGAAGGAAGAAATAATGAAATATAAAACCATACAAACACAATTGTAACAAAAAAAAATAACATAAAGCAAACTGACAAATACTTGTGATCAAAATAAGAAAGATTATAGAACAATATTGAACAAAAATGATCTGAGCATTGTGCTCAGGGGCACTCAGTTTCCTAGTTCCAGAAGGTGTAAATCTGCCCTGAACCATTCTGTTACATCTGCCTCCAGCTGGTGGATTCTAGAGTTCTAGTTCAGCAGTGAGCAGCCATGGCTCTCTAAATGTCACTGTATTGCAGCTTCCACCAACTGCAGTCAGAGTAACTAATAGTGAGGATTTATGGGAGTTCTAGTTCAAAAACATTGGGGGAATGCAGTTACCTGCCTCTGTTCTAATTAAAAGAAGCCCAGCCCCTGCATTACACTGCTATGACTGAAATTACTTATCTGCTTTTAGCAGACAGGTGTCCAAAATATAATGTCTTGTTTTGATGATGCAGGTAACATCCGTGGAAACAATAGAAAGGTTTTGCGCTTTCCTAGGGGAAACACTGTCAGATCAGTTCTACTGATATTCCACAGAGAGCACAATGTAGCCTGTATTTTCTCTCTCAGTGTGACCTAAATTTGTTTTGGAAAGAAGGGTAGGGAAAAATAAGGATGTTGGAAGTAAAGAAAATATGTAACCACACTTCACAAGTAAACAAAGTTCCTACAGGGGGCAATACAAGTAGAGACAGGAAGTTAAGATTCCTTGGTGTATTCCCTCTTTGTATTGTGTTACCCTGATTTCTAGGGTCGTGGGAGGGACACCTCAGTGTGCTCAAAATAATGGTGAATGGGAATTAGCTAGAGCACTAGTTAGCAATGCGAGAGGCAGGACAACGTAGCGAGATCTTTCACCCAATGTTTACAGGGTCAGGCCGAGTCAGGACCAAGACACAAGAAAGCTCAAATTATGTTCTTTTATTTATGACGTCACAGCAAACTTATTCACTCACTCACTTGAAATTAAGAAATACTGCACAATTGCGCAGTCACGCACGCAGTCCTAAGAAAATAAAGAGAGGAAAATAGATAGGGGATTTTCAGTAGGATTTTCAGGGAAATACTACACCTGATCCTGTAGCCCGGTAGGCGGAAAGAAGCTTGGGAGCGTAGAGTCTCAGTGCATGGAGGCTGAGGGGAGGCTCGTCAAACAGAGCGGCAGCAAGTCAGGAGGCAAGTCACGAGCGATTTGATGAGACACTCAAAATCAGGGGTTCTTAAAAGGGAAAATGTGCCTGTAGGCTAGTCCGTTCCCGGGGAAAACAATGGGTTTCGGGCTGGATACAAAGCCTCTGAAAGGTCGGTACTTTAGATGATTGAATTATGACAGCGTTGTCAATAGCATAGACAGTATGCAAATGCGGAGTGCTTGAGAGTTGGATATTCCGCTCGTCAAGCTGCCTGCTCAGGGCAGGGGATCTTTTGTAAGCTGTGTGCATACATAATGTGATATTAAGAGAGTACTTGCCTGGAGGTCTCCTAAACCTGCAGTCTGGCAATTACTGGCCTGCCTGCATTTGTTTTTGAGTATTCAGCTATTTTCAGCCATTCCTGTGTGCGTGCTTGTCCAGGGGCCTCGCAAGCACATGGAGAGGAATGGGTAGTGAAGGCCAAATTCTTGATATCAAATGATATCTAATATACCTCAAGTTTGGACTAGAAACTACAGTAACAATTGTCTGTTCTGTTGCTTCCTCACCTATAGACACTCTCAGGCTTGTCATCCATTCATCCCACAGAGCTCTTCTTCCTTCACTGTCTCATGTAGCCAGTGGTGGCAGACACCATCTTTGCTTTCTCTCAAATATGCAGTTCTCTTTGATGAAGATAGTTTTTTGTTGATGAGAACAACAGCATCCAGATAAACTAATCAAACAAGGGGGAGGGCGAATAATATTAGGAATGTTGGAGAAGTGGAGGAGAGCCAAATAAGAATAGCAAGCCAATGAGGATTCAGTGCTGGGTGCAAAACTGAGATTACATGATGTAAATTAGTTTACTAACAATTAGATTGAAAGGTTTTAATGAGCTAAATCGTCTTATTGAAGCAATGTAGGAAACTAATATTGACTCTGGCTCTTAAAACCAGCACCATAGACTTCCACTCTCACGTATATGTGAACACCAGGATCCTGAACACCAGAAGCAAACAACTTCTTCATAGCTACAACTCATGATCTTATCACTGTGGGGTTAAGGTACTCCAGAGTATAGCTCTAACACCTCCCTCCGTCCTTAACATAACATTGTCAGTCCCAAGTCTTTCTGGCAGCTGTTCCTTGGTATTACTGCCCACTCACTTACTGAATGGGAAAATGGAATGGTGGCACAAAGTAACCACAACCTCTCATTTTTTTACCCTCTTGCTATGGTCATTGTAGCTGCTGCTCCTAGCCTCATTATCCAGTCAATCCACAAGTGAGCAAACAGCATCAGCAGTAAAGACTAGCAACACCCACCTGCCTTCTTCTGCTCTGTAATGGACTCAGAGAAGAAAGCATAGCCTGTTAGCAGACCCATCAAGGGACATTTTTGATGAGAATCTTCTTTTCAAACTGTGGCTGGTGCTATTGATCACAGGTCTACTAGGGATCTCCTGGAACATGGCAGAAGATGATCAATCTGTCATCAGAGTGCTCCATGTATATTTATTTTGGTTTTTTTAAAAACTAACATGATAGCATGGCTGTTTTGAAGAGCAGCAAAGTATCACTGGGGAAGAAGCAGTAAAGCTAAGATAAGCAAATTGTGGCCCTTTAGATGTTAGACTGAACTTTCCATCATCTCCTACAATTGGATAGTCTGGGTGGAGCTTATGGGAGAACCACAAATTGCTCACTTTTTATTTAATGTTTGCCTCCTGCACCGCTCTTCAGCCTACATTACAGCTTTTAAGGTGGTTCTGTTGAGCGTAACTGACCCACTTTTCGCACACTGTTTCTAAAGTGAAAGGGCCCCTTGAGCGTTGCATTAATGGGAGGAGCGGTCCATATGATGCACTCCCATTTACGCGACGCTCAAGAGCCAGATGCAGAGCTGACACGCACCTTTTTATTTTCGGCCCTAAGCCGAAAATGGTGCGCAGTCACGCAATGCTCCCGGGGCCCGCACGCACTTACCTGCTGTGCGGTGCATCGGGAGCCACGCTTCCTGCCTCAGCGCTAGCCTGCAATTCCCAGGTTGTGCTGTGGTAGGAAAGGGTGGGGCGTTCGCGCGGCGCTCGCGCGACCGGCAAGCCAGCCGCGGTAAGGAAGGAGAAGCAAAGTGAGCGCTTCGCACAAGAGGCTGCTCGCGCGAGCACCGCCCCCCACCTCGGCGAACAGGTAAGGTGCGGAAAGGGCCTGAGATACCAGCCCATCCTTGTTTCCCAGGAAGAATCACGGAGGTGAAATTGGGCCCTGAATCAGGGCGATTCAAGACAGAACGGCTTCTTTAGAATTGCTTAGGAACTCACAAACTAAACACTAAATTCTCAGAAAATGTTTTACCCCCAACAGTTCCACAGGAGAAAACATGCCATTATATTCTCACTGTTATGGGTTAGGCATGTACAAATTCTACATTATTAAAGGATCATTATCATTATCATCTTCCATCTCTTCTTGTTTTGGTTTATTTGTTTCATTTGAGTTATTATAGTCTTCTGTCTATTCATGTGTGACTTCTTGAACCTATGTAAATTCTCATATATTATCTTTTGGTGTAAAAATAATGTTCCTTTCATCATTACTGTGATCTTGCAGTTTATATGGTATGCTTCAATATTATCACAACCCTTTGTTAAGATTTACTTTGATACTGGTGATCTGTTGTTTGGTTGTTGGGTTTTTTTGTTTTGTTTTGCTTTGTTTTTGTTATTGTTGTTGTTGTTAAAAAGAATATGCTGAGTTGAGAAATTGAGATGACAGGCTGACTGGGGGCACACACTAGAATCTAGAAAGTTAGAAGACTGCCAAAAGCCTCATCAGCAATCAGACATGAAGGTAACCTTGGGAGTTCTACTTTACGAATTTGTTGGGAAAGTACAATGGGACAGTCCATATGCACAGCATATACACTACTATGAGCTCTGAGGTAGATAAACAAATGTGTAATGATTAAAAACACTGTAGAAATGTACTGCTAATTAACAACAGAACACATGTTCCTCCCTACAGCATTCTGGGAATGCACATCTTTGGTTGTAAATTCAGCCTCAGGACTGACACAGGAGATACAGTCCCTGACCGGAAGAATTTTGACTCCCTGCTTTGGGCCATTGTCACTGTGTTCCAGGTGAGTACAGAATAGGGCAAGAGGAAAAGGGAGAAGGGACTTAGGAAAAGGGATCTGCAAAGCAAGAAGTGATAAGAGAATGGGTTTTGATCTGTCAGTTGACATAGTGCTATGTTTAACAATTCAAAAAAAAAGTCCATATTTGGGCAATGCCCTTTTCAGACCAATTCAAGGGTCAGCGAATAGTATGCATATTTTTGTTTCATTTGGTTTGGTTGTTTTCTGAGAACTTCATGTGACAGTCTTGATAGGCTTCACTTGGCAACTTTTTGGCCAGTGTTTATATAAATTAAAATGTTTACAAAAGGATTTTAGAAGGGCATATAACCTGGTAAAACCTATAGGTGGTAAAATATAGTGCATAAGGCCTGTGACAGTGTGTATAGATTTTCTATTAGAATGAAAGAAAGAAAAAAAATCTTGTTTAGATTTCAAAGACTGTCACATGTTCCTTTAAAATATGTAAATCTGTGAGTTGGTGCATTAGATGACACCTGATGAACAGGTAGTGTGGAGTAT
Source organism: Cyclura pinguis (assembly GCA_030412105.1). Taxonomy (NCBI): domain Eukaryota; kingdom Metazoa; phylum Chordata; class Lepidosauria; order Squamata; family Iguanidae; genus Cyclura; species Cyclura pinguis. The sequence goes on from CM059603.1 coordinate 40,321,704, forward strand.
TCCAAAAGTGTAGTGTGCACTGGAAAGAGCTTTAATGTATTGGACCAAAAGATAAGATCCAGAGTTTTGCCTGACTAACTGACACAAGGAGTGAGTGTCAAGAGAGAATAAAAGAGATAAGTCAGAGCCACAAATTAAGCAGCTATTCAGCATGCCTCCAATGTGAGAAGAGAAGGCAAGAACCTAGCCTTCCAGATATGCTTGTTCCTGGTAACCTGAGAGTCCTGACATGTTGCCCTAAATGCTGATACTGGTAAGGATGCACTAAATGTAGATGTAGATATATGCCTACCTACTCCTAATATTGGGATAGTTGGTCAAGAACTGCTTAATCCATGAAAGTAACAGATGAGATTGTATTCTGTCATGGGTAATTGTTTGAGTATTAAGATGAAGGTCCAGATGAACCTGATAGCAGTGACTTAATATAAGGCCCTTTCTGCACCAGGCAATTAGAACGGGGCAGTGTGTCCTCTCACAGAGGTCGTCTGCACCTTGGAGTGGACTAGGAGCGGACTACTTACCAGAGATCCACACCTCAGTCCGCTCCAAAATGACACCAAGTGGCCCTCCAGCGTGTTTTCTAAAGACCGCAAAAAACAGGTCTTTATTTTCCTGGAACGCGCCATTGTGTTCCTGCTCCCTTGTGCAGATTCGCAGGCTCGCACCAATGCGAGCCTACGATCTGCGGAGGGCGGACTTTAGGCGTGGTGAGCTTCAGCGGTTGGTCAGGACACACGACCAACCGGAAGCTGCCATTTTGGAAGCCGGAACAGCCATTTTGGAAGCCGGAAGCTGTCATTTTGGAAGCCTTAGCAGTGTGGATCTACAGACCTCGCACTGCTCCGATTTGCCCTGGACCAAGGAGGAGCCCTGCTGAAGGGCTTCAGGGACAGTCTGCGTTGCTTCGGACCCCAGAAGAAGCGGTAGGTAACGGCACAGAGTGATTCCCTCACCTCATGCGGAAAGGGCCTAAGATGCCTTACATATAATAGTATGGGGTATAATGAAGCTGAAGTGCCCAGACGTTACTATGTCTGTATTTCTCCTTGAGGGAATGTATGGGTATATGTATATCTATCTAAATTGATATTTATAATACATAGCCTAAAATAGTACTAAAAGAGTTTGTTCATTGCCATGTAAATATCCTGAAACTCCAAGGTTTGAAATTTTTTAAGTGAAGGATGTTAACCTGGCCTTTCTGGTTTAACCACTGTCATAAGCTGGGTGCCTAGAAGTTGATAACAGTGACCTCAGACAGAATCCAGATTAAGTTGACAAGTGACAAGGGCCCTCAATAGGCATGGGGAACCATGCCTGTTTTATCCAGATATCTTAATGAGGCAAGATATTACAAAAGGCAGGTTGAGGAGTGAGAATGGGAGATGAAAAGTGAAAATGAATTGACATCATGAAGCTAGCATGGGTTGGATCCCAATTTTTGAGAGTAGAAAATCTAACTGATGCTTGCAGATGTCTCCATACAACAAAACATAGAACATTCTTGGTAGTGGAAAATGGAACTTGTTCATTTGTCTCTTCATCCCAGCAACCCTAGATGTATCTGAAGCTATTACATTACCTGGTTCCACTTAATTAAACAGCTACAGTTTTCTTCTACATTTCGCAGAAAACTCTGACTGTGCAGTTTTCATGACTTCAATATCAGATCAGTCTTTTCCTTGCCTCCCCCCACGCTAGTTTCCATTCACACACTTGGTTTTGGTACCATCTTGCAGATCTGGAGGTCTCAAAAGCTTGCCCGATTATTTAACGATTATTACTAGAAGATATTTGTTGACTGAGAAGAACTCTGTTCAAGTTTAATTTGTTCGAGTTCTTCTCAAAATTACTTAATTTTTTCAATTAAAAAAAATGGAATGCTTAGCAAACAAAAAAAAAGAGCTTGCCTGTTGCAAGTAACCTTTCAGCTGGCCTAATAAAGGTACTGCCTTAAGAATGAATTTTGGAACTTTTTCTTATGGACAAGGACAACACAGCTGTCTCTTATCAGTATCTTTATAAGATCAAAATCCACATAGACCCACTGTGCCATCAATGGCAATCCACTATTGTTTGCAAGCATCGTTGTGCCTCTAATAACAGAGCTGCACCGTATCTGCTACTCTCCAGTGAACTGTGAATGACAACTGGCTAGATTTCAGAGACTGCCTGTGGCATTGGCACAATATGACACAGTGTGGTACATCGCTTCATAAAAATCATCTCATGACAAGAAGAAGTTCATGCCTATGAATAGGGTCTCAAAGACAGACACAATTAGAGATTTTTTTTCCATTGGTAAACACTTTTTTTTTTTTACCCTGCATACTGTTTGTTTTGACCTTTACAAGCTTGGATCCTGTTTTTTTACATATCTCATGACAGAGGTATATAAAATTATGCACGATGTGGAGAAAATAGATAGGCTTGCTTTTCTCTTTGTCGCATAATAATACTAGAAGCCAGAGTTATCAGCTGAAGCTGAGTGGTGGGAGATTCTTTGTACGCAAGCACACAATTAAAATGTGGGATTTACTTCCACAACATGTAAATGATGGTTGCTAACGTGGATGGTTTTGAAAGGGGATTGGTCAAATTCATGGAAGATGGAGCCATCAATGAGTGGGATGGTTGTACCTCCAGGATCAGAGACAGCACGCCTCTGCATGTGAGACAGAGTGTGCAACTGTACTCATGGCTCTTCTTCTTATGTCTTTATGTGTTTCAGATCTTGACTCAGGAGGACTGGAATGTGGTGTTGTATAATGGCATGGCCTCCACTTCCCCCTGGGCATCCCTGTACTTTGTGGCTCTCATGACATTTGGCAACTACGTTCTCTTCAATCTGCTCGTGGCCATCCTAGTGGAGGGATTCCAGGCCGAGGTGAGTTGCTATAGTAACTGCTTCCAAGAAGAAGGGAATAGGCCTATGGCAGATAAGAAAGAAAGCCTAAGAAGGATAATCAGTGATTTTTACTTTATGTCAGTCTTCTCCTACCTTATGCTCTCTGGTAGCATTGACTACTAGTCATATGCTAGTCAAACATAGTTCTAGGACATCAGGTTGGAAAAGGTTTTTCTAAGTCCCATCTCCATGGAGGGTGGTCTTTAAAACAGCTATTAAAATAGGTGCATTGCATGTCCAATACAATGAGTCAGGCTCATCTTTTCCATGCAGTGGCATATGAGCCTAGTATTTCTATGTAGCAGAAGTAATTTGCCCTCCCTTAAGAATTCCCCACAAAATACTGGGATCACAGGGAAAACTCAGGAGAAAACTGCATTTTTCTCAGGATGCTTACAATTCCCAGGTCTTTGCATTTATTTTCCCAATGCAGGGTGATGCAAACCGGTCATTTTCAGATGAGGATCAGAGTTCATCAAACATTGAAGAGTCTGACAAGTTCCAGGATGTTTCAGGTAAGAATTTGAGGTATATTCATTCTGCATGACTGTGACTGCAGTGCAAATTCCAGCCATTAGTCTGTTTGCTGTTTCATCTGTGGCCCCCTCCAAAGTTTGCCGATATCAGTTTGTAATAACTGTGGGTACATTAAGTATACCAGTTAAGGGTGCTTGAGAAACATTTTTTTCCATTTTCCAGGTTTGCCTATAGTGTTTGACTTCTCAGCTCAACCATCCTACACATCGTTATATCCAATTACCTACGAGTAATCCCCACTGATCTCATTGGGACTAACAGTTGAGTAGATGTTTATAGGAGTCTGTTGTTGATTTTAAAATCCTCTAGAAAAGCCAGTCTTTCTGTCCCTCCAGAAGGAAAACATATTTGACAGGAGTGTGAGAGAGGATCTTCTTAGTGGCTCCTAGGTTCTAGAATGGTCTGTCAAGTGAAGCCAAGCTAGCTCCAACTCTGTTGTCTTTCTACCAGCAGGCACATACATACATACACACATACATACATACATACATACATACATACATACATACATACATTTAATTCAGCCGTTTGACTTTCATGTTATCTTGCTTGCCGAAGCTGGTTTAAATTAATGGGTGCTGTTAATCTCTTTTTTTAATTGGTGAGTTTTAATCATGTTTTTCCATGATCTGTTTTTATCTTTTATTTATAATTCTGTACTTTATTATTGTGAGTATTATTGTTACATCAAGTAAAAAAGGGAGAATATAACTAAACTGTACGTGAATCATTTAGCTGAAAAATCTTGGGTCACACTTGGAAGTTTGGTTCTCTCTCTCTCTCCCTGTATAAGTGAAAGCTGATATCATTTTGAAAAGTTCTTATCTTCCTTTGCCCAGCAGATGGTCTGGGTTCACAAAGAGGGATCCCTTAATGAATTTGCATTTCTAGTTGCAAAAAGGTTAAATTGTGGCAACACCTTACCAGAGGATATTTGGTCTCTTTTGGCCCTGCTGTGGCCAAGATCCTGTTTCTTTCCTTTGAAAGGTATACATATTGATTCACAATGCAACAGTGATTTCCTAGATATGCCTGGCAACACAAGGACAGTTGGCTTTTTCACATAGTTTCAGAGCAATTAGAATAATGATGATAAAGATGCTCAAACCGCTGATGGAGTGTTCAAATTGCACAAGCAGGTTGAAGAGAAATGAAAAATGAACAAATCCAGTGGCTACTGATATAAAATGATAAAACTTTGGATTCAAATATCAAGTAAAATCAGCTTATACTCAAAGGAAAAATGGAAGAATGTATGTGATAGCCAATGTTTCCTCCATGTAAATTGCCTGCTTTGTTGCCAGGACAGGTCTGTGCAGAGAGAAAATTGTTTCAAGGTTAGCACAAACAGGCAGGCCACTTAGAAGTCTTGAATATTTTAGCTGATTGAGAGAGAGAGAGAGAGAGAGAGAGAGAGAAACTGGCAGATAAGCCTACATATGCAGCGGCTGCTGATGCCTTCTTCATTAGTGGGACAGCGTGTCTGCTGTGTGTTTTAGTCTGAACTTTAAAAGAGCTGTCAAAGGTGCTGAACCAATTTAGCAGATAAAATTCCAAACGTTGGATAACCCCTTTAAAGGTCAAATTAAAACCTGGAATAGGTTCACTGCCCCACTGACATGGGAGCCACTATCTGCCACTGTATAGATGGTAAGGACTGCTAGTGCGGTATGATGGAAGTTGCTGTCTGCATGGGAATGTTAAGTAGTAGACAATTTTTTTTAAAGTATAGCTAAAATCTTCATAAAAGTTAACTAGAAGTTTAAAAGCAACTGAATAAACAATTCTATATAATCACAAAGTTAAAGCAGTTTAAAACACATTGTAAAAATAATAAGAAAGATAAAATCACAGAACGCTATGTTAAAACACCCATTTGCCACAATGAGTTAAGAGCCACAGGCCTGCCTACACAAAAAGGTCTTTGCCTGCTGGAGAAAAGAGAACAGAGAGGGCAGCCAGAGTCAAAATAGCTAGTGGTGAGGAATGCTGGGAGCTGCAATCTAACAGCATCTCGGAAGCAGATGATTCTCACTGTTGACCTATAGTAAGAATTTTGCAATGTTAAAAGAAGTTTAAAAGCCAAGCAACCATGGAACCCCCTACACACACACATTTCACAGATGAAAACTGGCCAAGAACATCAGAGTATGGCCAACATGGCAAATGTTATTCATGAGAAAGAACAGATAAGCTAGAAAAGACTGCAGCAGTTTGCTTTTGCCTGAACCTACTGAGAAGGGCAAGATCCTACTGAGCTAATTGAGTGAAAACTACTTTTCACTTTGAACTCAATTTGCTGAAGTAAGCTGAGGACAAAGGGGGAAAAGTCAGCAGAAAAGAGAGAAAAACTGAGGTATTTTAAAAGCAGCGGAAAAAGTAGGACAATAGCAGAATAATCAGGAGTGTCCTTGCCAAATTAGAACATTGGATGGTATGGAGCAAAGTGGTTATTAAAGCCTTTCTCCAAAGGAGAAAAGAGACATTAAACATTTCCAGGCTTTACCAGGAGAGGTATGAAGCACTGTCAGCAGAAGCTTTTCAGTGACTGGGAGAAAAGCTGTCTTGTATCTTCTGTGTTGCTTCCTGTGCTCTAGAGGCTTGACTATGGAGATAACATGGAAGCCTATAGGATAATCTGTGTATCTGGCAAAGGGAAAGGAATGTATTTTGCTCTCTCTGTGTCTTTTGTGAAATTTCTGATCAGATCCAAAGCTTTGCGCAATCCCCATGACCCCAAATGGACATCTTGATTCCAACCTGCCTTGTCTCAACCAGCCTGGGGCAACTGTGGGAACTGCTAATCCTTCATGCAACACACTACAGCCAGACAAAGTCCTTGTGGCCCTTGAATCCAGGAAAAGCAGTGTGATGTCTTTGGTGAGTAGATTTTAATGTAACATGCTTTCACGAAAGGCAATGTACTGGTCCTAATTTCCCAATCTTTATACCAGAAAATTTGATTCTAGGCTTGATGTTACATGTGAGTATGTTCAAAGTATATGCTCTATTACTGAGCTATTGCTTCCAAGCTTGCAATTGGCTGCTTCTTCCAAATCTTCCAGACCCCCTGCCCCTGCCTCCAGTAGTAGTTGTACTGGTCCCACCCTTCTTGGGGTCCTCCCCTTTCATTATATGAGATCAGTGATTTGGCGATTAATGGGATGCTGCCAAGAAGTATTCCCAGTGGATGGTAGCCAGTGTAAGTTGTGATTTAATTATTATAAAAGTGAAGCCAAGCTTATCAAATCCACATTTCTTGCCAGTCTTACTTTTTCTCACTTTAAATACTTCAGATACTGAAAATAAATACAGTGGTGTAGACAAGTGTGGGCAAGCTGTGACCCTGCAGATATTGTCAAACTACAATCCTCATCTTCCCATACTATTGACCATGGTGGCTAGGGCTGATGGGAGTTGTGGTCAAGCAATATCAAGAGGGCCGCAGAATGTCCACCCCTGGATAATGGATAGGATCTTGAACTTGGAGAAGCTAATCAAAAGTTCAGTATGTGCATTGAACACTTGCTTGCTCAGTGTAACACACTTCAGAAGTTTTTTTGTAATGATAAAATGGGGGTCATAATTGATAAATTCAGTGGGGCAGCATTTCCATGGCATTACACCTTTCTAGCATGTTATAAATTAAATTTGACTTCATAGATCTTAAAGCTACAGTTCGTATTACATTCATTCAAAAGTTACTGAAATGACAACCTGGTGGAAACAAAGGAATTTGAGTACAAGAGATATAGTGGTGAAGCAGTAGCCATAGAAGAGTTAGCCAACTGCATTGTGATGAACAGAGGTGAAAGAATGGAGTAGAGTCTCTCACACTATGTCTAGTAGACATAGGTTTTGACTATTGGCACTATTCCTCCTCTTTCTATGATGGATCAGAGTGGAGAAAGCAACTGAGAAAAGAAGACCCTCCTTAGCTTAATGTTCTCCACAGTGGCTTACAGCAGTTGGTAGACACACGCATCTGCTAAGAGTAAGGACAACCTTTAATGATGCTATCGCCCAGTTTGAGAAAGCTTAAGTCAATTAATCATTCAGATCGTATGAAATCAACATGAATAAATGCAGTACAGTGGCCCCTCCATTTTTGCGAGGGTTCAGGGCACAGAACTCTCATGAAAGTGGAAAAACCATGAATAACTCCCTCCATCTCCCCTCTATTCTCTTCTGGAGCTGTCCCCTCCCATTTCCTTGCCTTTTGCTTTGGCACACAAACCTTCCTTCTCTGTGCTGGGGCAAAAGGCAAGGGAACAGGAGGGGGAGCTCTGGAGGGAAGAAAGAAGGTGTGCACATCCCTCCCCCTATTCCCTTGCTTTTTGCCTTGGCATGCATTCACCTCATCAGAGCCAAAAGCAAGCGAATGGGACGGGGAGCTCCAGAGGGAAGAAGGGAGGTGCACATGTGACTCCCCCTCCCTTCTCCATGCCAGGGCCAAAGTCAAGGAAATGGTAGGTGGAGCACTGGAGGCAGAGAAGAACGTCATCTGCATGCCTTCTCCCACCATTCCCTTACCTTTTGCCTGGCCATGCTTGCCTTCCTTCTCCATGCTCAGCAAAAGGTAAGAGAATGGGAGGAGGAGAATGGTGGGGAGGAATGGACACACCTTGCAAAAAATCTAATTTGCAAAGGTTAGAGCCACGAACGTGGAGGGAGAACTGTAGTTCTGTGTTTTACAAGTGTGCATTTATGTCATAGAAGACATCAACTTAGAAGAGATGCTCTTTTCTATGTATGCGAGAAAGAGGAAATACCTCTTCTAGAAGTGTGTTTGCCATCATCAGTTTCCATGATTACTTGCAATCAAAATATTTCTTTTTTGAAAAAAATTTTCTACCTAGTTAATCAGCAGTTTTTTGTCTACCAAAATATTTTTAATTGATTATCTTGCAAGCACATACATAGACTTGAACCAGTGACACTTCTGAAATTAAGGTAGCCTTGAATGTTTTGTAGTAGTTTTGCAATAATTTCAGTTACTAGGTACTAGTTTAATAGTTTTAATGTGCAGATGCTCATTATGACACTTCCCAAGGTCAAGCTCCCAAACAAGAGTCCAAAAAAATCCAGGCAGCTTCATTGAACTGTACCAGGATTGGGAATCATATGGTCCTCTAAGTGTTGTTGGACCGCAAGTCGTAGCAGCCCTAGCCAGTACTGCCACTAGTGAGGAATCCTGGAAGCTGAAATTCAAACATAACAACTGAACAACTGCATGATTCTTACCCAGACCTAACCAAGAAATCAATTCTAGCAGTTTTTATTTCCACCAAGAGCAGGCCTTTTATAAAGCTGATGACCAAGGACCAAACCACCATGAAATACTTCACATTAAAACAGGGATGGCATACAGCAATATGTTATTGCTGAGTAAATCAACAACTGCCTTCCAGCTTCTATAAGATGAACAGCTAACCCAAGAAGTGACAGAGGTGTGTGAGTGGGAATGGGAGCTGACATTGTCATTCCTGCTGATCAAAAATTCTTGGCACTTTGACCCTGGCTCTGCTACACCACTATCACTGAATAAGATGCAAAGCATCTAAAAATTTTTTCTTCTGAACTTGCATTATTACATTTTCAGATTTCCAAGATGTGAAATTGGGATTAGGGTAGGGAGAGTTTTAGTTGTGACTCCGTGGCTGAAAATGCAGACTCATCCAGCTTTCCTGCTTGGGTGGAGATATTGAACCCTATCTTGTATCTCTCACAGTCTAGCTCTCGCAGTTCCCACTATGGAGCATGGGGTCGAAGTGGGGGCTGGGGAAGCCGACGCTCCAGCTGGAACAGCCTTGCGCGAGGACACAGCCTCAAACACAAGCCTCCTTCAGCTGAGCATGAATCACTCCTGTCTGGAGAGAGACACAGGGCATTAGAGGGAGAACGAGAAGTGCCAATAAGAGTTCATCACCATCGACGGACACTCTCCTTGGATATCAAAGGCTCTTCTGAACTAGTGGAATTGGTGCCATCAGCACCATCCTGTCACAGGCCATCACGGAGAACCGGGATGACAACAGGACCTATTGAGCACCAGGACTGCAATGGTAAAATGCCCAATATTGCTAAGGACATCTTTCCAGAAATGAACAATCGCAAGGACCATGGAGAAGATGAGGAAGAGATAGACTATGTAAGTATTCTATGTCTTCATTAAAGCAGTGTTAAAAGCCTACAAAGTTGAGAATGATCATAGTGGATTAGAGGGTGAGCTGAACCAAACCAGAAATGCTGCAGAGTGCTGTACAAGAGGAAATCACAGATCAAAGTTTCAATCAACTCACTTCCAAATAATCTACTTTCATGGAATCTTTTTTACACTGTATTCTCTGCAAAGAAACTCATAGGCTGGGATGGACAACTTGGTTCCCCTCAGAGGTTTTGGACTGATAGCCTAATCACACTACACTGCTATAGTGCTATATTCCCCTTTAAGTGCTATGGCAACATCCTTTGAATCTTGGGATTTGCAGTTTAGGGAGGAGCATTTAGAATTCTCATCCAGAGAGCTCTTGACTCTCACTAAACTACAAACCCCATTATTTGATAGGGTGTTGCCATGGCAGTTAACGTGGAATCTAGCCCTGGAACAATGTAGTGTATAAGGACGTAAACCTCCCAGAACCTCCTACCATCATGATCAATGGTCATGAATTATGGAAGATGTAATCCCAAACATCTGGAGGAAAGAGCAGATTGCTGGCTGTTGGCATAAGCTTTGCAGAATGCCATGTAAATTATTCCAGAACACTATATACAGTTTACTATTGACAAGGTCTGTTGTTCCCTGTGAGCAGAGCTGTTCTAAAAATGCCTAGTACTTCCCTACAGTCTCCCATTGGAGGGAAAAATCATCAGTGCCAGGCAAGCTAACTCCTTAGGAAATCCACTCCTGACAGATACTTTCTGATCTTGTCTTTGAAGATTCTATTATGAGCTTTTGAAGAGTCCCATGTTTTCCCAGAATGCCCAGGCCCTAGACTCGATATGACTCCTGACTGCACTGAAATCCAGTAGGAATAACAGAAGTTTTAGTGGGCAAACTCCTCTTGCACTACCTGTCAGACTCTTTTTGCAACCAGTAAGAATGAGAAAATTTTTGGAAGGCATCTTGTTAGAAGATCTGCAATGCAATTCCATGAACTATTATTTAGAAATATGTCCTGCTGAGTCACTCCCAAGCAAAAATGCATAGGCCATTTCCTCACGCAGTGAGGGAATCGTTCCCTGCCGCTACTCACCGGATCTTCTGGCAGTCTAGTCCGGTCTGGGGTGAGGCGGAGCAGTGCGTGGTCGTAGATGCACACTGCTCCGGCGTCCAAAATGGCAGCTTCCAGTTGGTCGTGGGTCTCGACCAACCACTGAAGCTTGCCAACCTAAAGCCCACCCTTCGTAGATCACAGGCTCGCATTGGTGTGAGCCTGCGAATCTGCATCAGAGAGCAGGCATGCAATGGCATGTGCCGGCATTTTGAAAGACCGGAAAAATCAGGTCTTTCAAAAACACGCTGCAGGACCACTTGGGGTCATTCCGGAGCAGACTGAGGTGCGGATCTACGGTAAGTAGTCCGGACCCAGTCCGCTCCAAGGTGCAGACGTCCTCCGTGAAGGATGCACTGCACCATTTTACTTACCCCGTGCGGAAATGGCGATAGGCTACAATCTTTCTGCCAGTGGCAGCTCATGAATAGAGTAAGGCATGCCCTTAATGAAATGGTGTAAGAAAGCATCCATGTGTACTCAATCCACTCATCATCTGTACTTTCTGACAAATATGCTGACTTTTTCCAAGTTTTCATAGTCCCGCTTGTTTATAGAGCCAGCATAATGTAGTGGTTTGAGTGTCGGGACTAGGACTGCAGGAGACCAGGGGTTGAATCCCTGTTCATCCGTGGATGATGCTAAGCAAGTCATATTATCTCTTATCTCAGTCTGACAAGAAGGCACTCTGAGCAAATCATGCCAAAAAACCCTGTGGTAGGTTTGCCTTAGGATTGGCACAATTTGGAAATGATTTGAAGAACAGAACAACACAGCTTGTTTATAACTCTCAAAGCTCATGGGATTCAGGATTCCAGTAGACTTGACTAGATATGAAATGTCTGTAGCAATGAGGGGCTGTTGGAAAAATTCGTCTTTGGTAGACAGTGCTTTGGGCTGTTTCGGAAGTTGATGCCTGTTAGTCATGCTAACTGTGGCACAATCAGCAATGTTTTCAATCTAAGTCAGAATAGCAGTGCTGATTCTCTACTTTCTAGGAGGTAAATTAGCTCATTACTCCTGCGGTGGTGTATGGAGTTGACTTTGATGACCTTGGAGTTTCATTTTAGCCTTACAGATCAGAGTGAAACTTCTCTGGATATTCTGTGCATGCCTTCATCACCCTACAGCAACAATTCACAACATTTTTTTTTATCTTGCAAAGGGTGTGGTAGGTAGATAGAGAAATGATCTGTAGGGATAAGGAAACAGTTATTGGAAAGATTCCCAGTTATTAGTGTGCTAACCATGAAGGAGCAAGTCATGCTCTTGTACAGAAGCCAGGAAGATGGCTGATTTCTGCTTCTGTTTTTTTCAGAGCCTGTGTTTCCGTATCAGAAAGATGATAGAAGCCTACAAGCCAGATTGGTGTGAGTTGCGGGATGACTGGTCCATCTATCTCTTCTCACCTCAAAACAAGTAAGGTTCATTTACTTTTGGTTTATTGGTGGCTGAGAGGATATAGGAGTGGGATGCTTTCAAATGCCAAGGTTCATTTAGTTACTTTTAATCATACACACCCATCTTTCAAAGTACACAGCTGGCTTCTCCATAGCTAAGATAGGCAGTAATTTCTTTCATCTTCAGTCTCCTCAAAACCTTGTTAGTGTTCTTGTAGTTTGCCAGAAACATATGAAGTATAAAAACAAACCATCTATCTTGCAGGTTTCGCATCCTTTGCCAGACTATCATTGCCCATAAGCTGTTTGATTATATTGTCCTGTCCTTCATTTTCCTGAACTGCATCACGATTGCCCTGGAGAGACCTCAGATTGAACATGGGAGCACCGTGAGTAGTCTTTTACCATGGCCTGTTCCAATGTATAATTAAATCCTTGAGGAGCTTTGGGGAAGCAGCTGCATGTGTGCTGTGCACAGCCTGTGGACAGGGATGATCAAAGAAACTATATGTTTAAGAGGCCACCAACAAAATAACCACATTTACTGCACACTCTTGTGTTACATAACAGTTTTTCACATGATGATAAAGATGTTGGCCTTCCCATCCTTCAAAATATCTTCTAAAGAGTATTCTTATTTGTCTTTATGATTTATAGATTACCATTGGTTAAATGAGAATGTTGCAAATCAGATGAAAGGGCATGGAAGAACCCATTCTGCTAGCAGGATAGCCCCCAGCTGGCCCCTCCCCCTGCCAAAAGTTGTTTTTCAAGGTTCCTGACCTGCTAGAGCAGATATTGAGCAATCGCAGTCAAAAAGGGGAACTGAAGCAGTTCTTTAAGTAGAAGGGCAGGGCTTAATTAGATTCTACCCTTTGTCCATATTTGTTTTGTGTGACTTGGATGGATATAATGTGTTACAGATTAATTAGTTCACTTTCAGAAAGAATACTTCTGAACATAGCTGTGGTTAGAATTATGGTGCTTCTAATATCTATTAGAAATTTATTTCAGATTAATATGAAATACAAGAGCACACATTTGTTAAAATACCACAGACTCGTATAAATGTAATCTTGGGTGATTTCTGCACTATACTGTTATAGTGCTATTATTCCACTTTCAACATCCTCTGGAATCCTGGGGTTTTCAGTTTAGGCAGGGGCATTTAGATTTCTCAGCCAGAGAGCTCTTTGGCCTCAGTAAACTACAAACCCCAGAATTCCACAGAATGTTGAAAGTAGAACAATAGCACTATAACAGTGTTGGCCAAAAATGGCCTTTGCCAATGTATTTAATCTACATGAAGAAAATGCTTCCTATCTAAAGCATCAAAATGCTACATTCTTCCCTTGCTAGATTAATTACCATTAGTGGGGGGAAAATGTATCTCTTTTGCATGTATTGGGAATCCATATAGATGCATAGCACTGGATTGTTTATAGTAGTCCTGCCCTGTACATGACAGCAATGAGGAAGAAATGCGATATTACTATTTGATTATAGCGTTCTTGGATATAGCTTTTAAATGTATCATTGGGAGAATGCATATGAAAAGCTGTATTCTCACTCCCAAGGAGAGAAGACAACCAATTAGGGTTTCAGGTGATGGACTGACTGATGCTTTTTGGCAAGTGCCTCTCTCTAAAGTAGTGTAGATCATTGCTCACCCAGTTCTTAACATAAACATTAGTAGCATTTGCTAAGTTTATAGTGATAATTTAAATAATTTAAATTGCAATATACTTGCCAGATATATTTTGAGGCTGCCTTTGATTGTTCTAGGAGAGAATCTTCCTCACGGTATCCAATTACATCTTCACAGCAATCTTTGTTGCTGAGATGACACTGAAGGTAAGTCATCCACTAATAATGCCAAACTATCCCCACTGTGCTTGCCCAACTAACCCTTTTCCTACTTTCAGCCTGCCAAAGAGGCAAAAGTACCATTTGTCTTTTCTTGATAAAGCTGAGTTAAAAAGAGATGACATTTTCACAAACATTTTCATTGAATTATGCCTCTCTGTAACTGAACTTTCCCTCTGCCAAGCAAAGTGATAGAAGCCTTTACCTATTCAGAAGGCATTCATATCCCTTTGAATATGCTTTGGTTGCTCTCAGTGACACCAGCAATAGTACTAACTTTTGACATCATCAAGGTTATTATGTGATCCCTGATTGGCTAGAATCACTTCAGAAAGAAACCCTAATGGGATGGGGGAGCAGCACCTAGGCACAGCAGACAGAAAAAATAATAGGAATTCTCTGAAAGGCAAAGGGGTAAATTTGCATATTTCCAGGATGGTTTCCAGGAAATATTTATAACCTCACCTGCAAAAATAAAAAATAGTAAATCTGTATTCCCAGTCAATAAAATAAAAAGGGCAAATATGCACTTTTGGCCTACTTCAAGTTGATGGTAGTTACAATTTTTGCATTTTCTTCCCACAAGCTGACATTGTTAAGAGTAGTTAAGAGTAGTAACAATTACACAGTTTCATTTCCAAATCTCAGTAATGCAAATCTCATAATTATCTTTGTGATTATAAAGGAATATATAACATCCCTTTGAAGGTACATGAGTGGGTACAAGAACATCATCATGCCCTTGATGGCTACTGGCAACTTTTTAAACTTCCTTGTTAAAGCCCGTGGAGTCAATGCTTCCAGTGTTTCATCTTCATCTTATATTCCCCAGAATTGATTTTGAGAGAAAACATAAATACTGTGATGACAGTATGAATGATCAGTTTTCCATCAGCCTCCTGTCAATTGCTACCAAGGATTCAGTGCCAAAGTACAAACTGAAAATATTTACATTGTGCTCTCATAATATTGTAGTTTTACTTTTCCTGTTTGACCATCTAATTGTCCATGTCCATTTATTCTCTCATATCTTCCAGGTAGTCTCCCTTGGACTGTATTTTGGGGAGCAGGCCTATCTCCGCAGCAGCTGGAATATCCTTGATGGCTTCCTGGTGTTTGTTTCCATAATTGATATTGTGGTTTCAGTTGCATCTGCTGGAGGAGCCAAGATTCTGGGGGTGCTACGTGTTCTCCGACTGCTGCGCACTTTGCGCCCCCTCAGGTAAGATCCAAGGGCCAGTGTACCTCCTTCTCTCCTGCATTGTTGTTGTGTGCCTTCAAGTTGTTTCCAATTTATGGCAACCTTAAGGTGAACCTGTCACAGGGATTTCTTGGCAGGATTTGTTCAAAGGAGGTTTGCCTTCACTTTCCTCTAGGGCTGAGAGAGCATAACTTGCCCACTGGGTTTCCCTGGCGGAGTGGAGATTCACACCCTGCTTTCCAGAATTGTAGTCCAATGCTCAAATCATCACACCACTCTGGCTCCCCTCTCCTGCATAACAATCCTAATTCAGAATTCTCAGGGCTCATCATTTATGTGTGCTCCCACATATTAAGATCTAGGTAAGGGCAATGAAAAGATCAATTATAGTCAGGATCTTAGGAACGAGCTGTTCCATGATTGAGCCCACTGAACTAAGAAAGAACAAAGAGGACAGGAGGGTGTGAGTGGGAATGAAACTATAGTGGCAAGTTTGAGATTCATTGAGTGTGTAGGATATCATTTGAGAAGGGCATCTCTGAAGGAATTAGATAAGATTCTCAGGTACAAAACTATAACACTGAATACCAAAGTCAGGATCATCCATGTATTTCCAGTTTTTGTCTATGGATGTGAAAGCTGGACAGGAAGAGGATCATCTCATTTGAAATGTGGTGCTGGAAAAGAGTTCTGTGAATACCATGTACTCCCAAAAATAAAAATAAATGAGTGCAAATCACACCTGAACTCTCACTAAAGTGACTAAACTGAGGACATTGTACTTTGGACATATCATGAGACCACATGACTGATCGGAAAAGATAATAATGCTCAGTAAAATTGAAAGAAGTTTAAAAAAAAAAAGAGGAAAACATTACAGATGAATTGATTCAGTCAAGGAAGCCATGACCTTGGATTTGCAAGACCTGAGCAGGGCTGTTGATAACTCAGTATCAACAGGCTCTTGGAGGGTTGCCATAAATCAAAAATAACATGATAGTTCATCACAACAACAACAAATTTGAGAGCTAGGCAAGCAATCTGATCAATTTTATGAGGAGCTGACCAATTAATTAGATTTGCCAGAATGTTGATGAATAGCAGTTCCAAGCATTCCTCACTCTTGGCTATGCTGCCATGGATGCTGAGAGTTGCAGTCAAGCAAAATCTGGTTGACCACACAGCACGCACACATATGTGCACTCATGTGTGCACATGCACACACATCACCCTGACTCAAGAGTAACTAGAGTTGAAACCATGTAAGTTCCCTGAAACATGCAACTGTTTTGGGTTGCTTCACACATGACCATTTTCCTACTTGAATATCATTGGAAATTGGACATAATCTTAATGAATTTAGATATTTCCATTTTACCACGTGCACACTTGCCACCAAACAACACTTCTTATATAAATGCAACAAAACAGACAAGTGTGTGTTCATCAGACAAGTGCCTGCCTGTACAGACTGAACATAGGTTTCTGCACAGGATTGATATTCTTCTAGGAAATGTGGCAAGTTGCAGTGGCTTTACACAGCAGCTGCCTTATATGTAGTTTTGAGTAGTTTTAGTACGTAGAAAGACAAACATTAGGGTCATTCTTGTGATTGCCTCTCACAATCCTGTTTTTTCCAGGGTCATCAGCCGTGCTCCAGGCCTGAAGCTGGTGGTTGAGACACTCATTTCATCACTCAAGCCTATTGGAAATATTGTTCTCATTTGCTGTGCTTTCTTCATCATCTTTGGCATTCTCGGGGTGCAGGTACTGTCATCACTACATCTTAGTTTATACACTGGAGAAATTGGGAAAACATATCCTCTTGCTCAAAGGCAAGCCCCTTTTCTTATTCATGTCACAGACCAAAGTAAATCACTGGAAATATGTTAAGAAAAGTGCAGCAAAGCATCAACTCCTATAAAATGATCCCAGAGTAGCCTTGATTCTGAGGCATGGCTCTTGCCCTTGTGTAATCTAGGGTTTCCTGGCTGAATGCATAGTTTAATGTTCTACCAGGCAAAACTATGCAACATCTCCTCCCTCGCTCTGCCCCAAACTCACCTTTTAGCTGCACATCCTCCTGTAACAGAACCATTTACTAGCCAGTGGAGAGTCAGGGGAAGGGTGGTAACAAAGAAGGGTCCAAATGTGTTCCTGTAGCTGGGTACACAGCAGTGAAGGATGGTGTCGTGCTCTGCATCCATCTATAGGAACATGGTTGGATGTTTCTCTACCACTGCCCCAGCTCTCCATCTCTGAGTGAGATGTCAGGAAGAATATGCTACGTCGTTCTGCCTTGCATAATTTTATGCTACATCTTTTGCATCCCTGTCCCATATTCGTCTTTGCGACCCTAATCTGAGATTATATGCACAGACAGAGCAAGATAGAATAAAATCTCTTTGAATGAACTGTGTGCCTTGTTCTTATATCTTTCCTTGGTCCATCTCCCAAGAGCTAGAGGGAATTCTAAATAACAAAGGAGGAAGGTTTGCTATTGGAACTATGATAAGATTCAACTGTATCATAAAACTCAGTACTGGAATAATAGGCTGATTGCTGATCAGAACTAAAAATGCCTGAAACAACAGATCACTTACTGCTTTCAGCAACATTTAATCTCCTTAGTTCCTAACTTTCTCGTACATTCAAAGCACTGAATCCACTCACAACTGTTTGAAGAGGACAAAGAAAAGTAATATTCTCTTAATCTCTTTATTTTAGGCTTCTACTGCAAGAGTGGGTAGTGCTTCTGTCATGGTGAAGAATATGCTATGGTCAGTCAGTAGACAGCTTATTTCTGGGATGGCAGCTTCACAATTTACAGGAAGTGGTGCAAAGCAGATGTGATTCCTGTAACATGTGATATCACCCTGAGTTTTTACAAATGTACAACCCAGTCCTTGCCATATGGGAAAGGGAACAGCAGAAGAAGAAGGAAAAAAATCAGGCAGAATAAATTTATTTTGAAGTAGCTGAGCAGTAACAGATATTTCCTAGTGCATTGCTCTTCAAAGTGCAATAATATTTGAGCCTTTAGAAAAAACAATAACTATTTGGGTACATAGTAAATCTAGATTGGCTTGGAGAACAAAAGCAATATGATAGACACTCATTTATTATCAAATGGAGGTCAGAGTCATCCCTATCCCATAACCAAACATAGAAACACCATCCTTGCATCCATTCATACTGGCAAACTTTGACAAGGTTGCTTCCTTTTGCAGCTCTTCAAGGGGAAGTTCTACCATTGCCTGGGAGTGGACATTCGAAACATCACCAACAGGTCTGACTGCATGGCTGCCAATTACAAATGGGTACATCACAAATACAACTTTGACAATCTTGGACAGGTAAATGTGGAACCCTCATAGTTGCTTTGGACTTCACTTCCCTTTGACAGTGTACACCTTCAGTCCAAAAGGAAGACTTGTACCTTCACCTGTCTGGGATTAAGTTCACAAGATCTTTGGAGTGGTAATGGTACCACTGTGGTTAGGGGTTCAGTTCAGAAATACATCTACTTTGATTACCATGTTTAAAATAGATGTGCTTGATTGAAGAGGGGAGGCAGAAAGGCACTAGCCAGGCAATATTAATCTCTTCTAAATTTCATTAGTTTCTGTAAAAGAGATTATTTATCTCTCTGTCTGGAACATTTAAGTCTGTGCATTGCATTGCCTACACACACACACACACACATGTACTCATACACAGAGTAAGAGAGAGAAATAATTTGTATACTGCCGTTATGCCATACAAACAGGAGTAAAATTAATACAGGAGTCCCTCAGAAGGGGCAAATGTGTTAGGGAGTTGTGGCATTTGTTGGTCTAAATTGGGGCAGAGGTACATATCTGAACAACATCCCTGTTGTTCTGGACTGTTTTCTGGCAATTCCCAGCCTTAGCTGTAGCATTTTATTTCCACCCTCAAACAGGTTTCTTTTTAATTCCCAGACGTGTCCAAGCAGTGTGTTCAGAGAATTTGGAATGTGTCCAGAGGAGGGCCACCAAAATGGTAAAAGGCCTGGAAACCATGTCCTGTGAGAAGTGGCTTGGGGAGGTGGGTATGTTTAGTCTGGAGAAGAGAAGGTTAGGAGGTTACATGATAGCTATGTTTAAATATTTGAAGGGATGTCATGTGGAGGATGGAGCAAGCTTGTTTTCTGCTACTCTAGAGATTAGGACATGGAGCAATGGCTTGAAACTTCAGGAAAAGAGATCCCATCTAAGCATTAGGAAGAACTTCCTGATGGGTAAGAACAGTTTGACAGTGGATTACACTGCATCAGAGTATGGTGGAGTCTCCTTTGGAGGTTTTTAAACAGAGGCTGGATGACCATCTGTCAGGAATAATTTGATGGTGGTTTCCTGCATGAAAAGGCATTATACTCAATGGGCCTTGTGGTCTCTTACAGCTCTATGATTCTATAATTCTATGATAGCATGCCTAAATGTTTTAGGTCACATGTCATGTTCAGAGAGGACAAAGAGGTATGGGCAATGTGCCATTAAAATTTATGAACATATGAAAAAGTGTAACTCTGATTCTGTTTGTACAGCTAAACATATTATACTGAACATGAAGGACAGGGAATAGAGCCTCTGGTAAGATATGCCTCCCTTGGCCCAGTGCTGTTCATTAGCTGCTACAGCAGTCTTTCTCAACCTGACATCCTTACAACTCCCATCATCCATACCTACCATGACCAAACTGCTCAGAGAGGGTGAGAGCTGCAGTCCAGCATACTGAGAGGGAGCACCAACTTGAGGAAAGCTGGTCTACAGATTGTGCAGAAGTGGCGATGAATGTGTGGACATCTGTGGCAGAGCCCATCTCCCTGAACTAGCTTTATAACTCCACAGATTCACTAACCGTTGTTCAGTAACATGAAGAAGGGAAAGATTTATATATTGTATGTTACTTTGAGAGCACTGGTGGAAGGATGAAATCAATCAGCTTAAAAAAGAACTAAAAACTGAGGCCCTTTTCACATGTGGGGGGGGAACGGGCGAACACACGCTAAAATGGAGCTTACCCGCAGCCGAGTAAGTCCGTCGCCACGCGGAGCAGCGTGAGCTCGCTGCTCCACACTCCTCCGGCATCCCAGATGGCAGCTTCCGGTTGGTGGAGGCTCTCCACCAACCGGAGAAGCTCGCCAGCCGGAAGCCCGCCCCCGGCAGATCTGCAGGCACGCACTTGCGTGTGCCTGCAAATCCACTTTGGAGCCGGGCGACGGAGCGGCACAGGGATGTGCGCTCCGTGCTTTTTAAAAACCTTGAAAAAGAGGTTTTTAAAAAACACGCAGCCCGGCTAGTTCCGGCTGCTCCTGAGTGGATTCTGGTGTGGAACTATGAAAAGTAGTCCACGCCAGTCCACTCTACGGTGTAGAAGACCTCAGTGACAGGTCGCTCTGCACCATTTCAGAAGCCCGGTATGGAAATGGCCTGAGTGTCAAAGCTGCAGTAAGAATTGTATCATTAGATGGGACATTGGGAAACTCCCTTTTACCAAAATAACTGTTGGGAAATGAAAGTGGTTGCCTAGGGAAACGACCAAGTCTCAGAGAGTAAACTCAGTGAGTGTTTATGTGGGATGCTTTACGTTTCTGATTAAATTATTCTAACATATTCCCTTGCTTGCATCCATGGAAAGTCAGTTGAAATTCACCATCTACTCTGTACATATACTTAATAGATTCTGCATAGTCCTCCCAAGTTCTTTTCTCACAGTTGGTGGAATGGGACTTTCTAACACCTCTGTGAATCTCCTACAAATGTTTTGCACATAGTAGGAAATGGGAGAACAAGAACTGGCAAAGAAATAAAAGGAGGTAGCTTTTAAAAGTTATAAATCTGGTGCAGTCCTGTGGATTTGGTAGATTACCACCATTTTAGCAAACTAAGGTGGTGTATATCACAATGGATTATTTTAGAATTCAGCAGGCTGATTTAGATGATCTGGTGTCCCCATGTGGAAGAACTTCTCAGAGGTCAGCTATTTGGCAGTTCTTCTTCCTTCTCTCTCCATCTCTCTCACACACCTTTCATGGGCAAATTCTTTACCCTTTCCTACCATCCCTTCCTGGTCAATTTTAGCGGTGAGTTGGAAAAGAAAGTGAATGTTTTCTCTTTAAAAACAGTCATGTACTTCAAATGTTAACCCTTTAATGGTAAAATCCACCTAAAATAACCCAACACATCTTTATGTGTTCCAGGCTTTGATGTCGCTTTTTGTTCTGGCTTCCAAAGATGGTTGGGTCAACATTATGTACAATGGTCTGGATGCTGTGGCTGTTGACCAGCAGGTATAGAAGCTCCTTCTCAACTTGATCATTCTTGTTGCTTTGAAGTGGATTGTTAACTAGGCTGGAGGAGCCTACATGGCTGATGTTTATTTTGTTAGGCGCTTCCCCAAGTGGTAAAAAATTCCAGCTAGAGAATTACATGGTTTGGATTAGTTGTTTTTCTGACTGCTGTTACAAATGACCTGGGAAATATATAGGATGTGTATGTACCTTCAAGGTGCTTGTCAACTTATGGTGACCCCATTTTTTTTAAGGGTTTTGGGGGTTTTTACCCTAAAATTTTTTTTAGGGTTTTCTTAGACAAGAAATACTCAGAGGTGGTTTGCCAGTTCCTTCTCCTGAAATATAGTCTAAAGCATCTGTTATTCATTGGTCATCTCCCATCCAAGTACTAACGAGGGCTGACTCTGCTTAGCTTCCAAGATCAGACAGGATCTGGTGCCTTTGGGGTTTTTAAACATGTGAGGTATATGGTTCACAGGTAAAAACTGCTAGACTGCCCTTTGCTTCCCTATAGAGATGTAACTGTTTACTAATTCTCAAAGGAAGTAATTTTAGCCATTTTTCCCCACTATGAGAAAGTCTTTGAAACCTGTGCAGTTTTTGAAAACTATTTACGGTTTGGGACTTATTCTGTGCATAATAAACATGTGCAAATTTTTGCGTGAAGAAAACAGCAGGAAATACTATTTTCTGCACAGAAAATGCTGTTTCCTGTGAAGAATATGTTGTTTTCTGGACAAAAATATGTGTGAAACTGTGAAGATTCTTGTCAATTCAGGATTCTCCTTGTCAGTTTCCCAATGTTTGTCTGTTCTCACAGGTTGCCAGAACATTAAGAAGCACATTTTTTTAACCATTTTTCAAACATAAGTACTCTTTCCATCCCTACTGTTCCTGTACACGTTGAGTTCTGAATGTATACATTATTCCAATATCCCTCCCTCCCTTTTGGCTTTCTTTATTTTGTTTATATCCCACCTATCTCCCCTCATGGGACTGAAGGTGGCTTTCCTCTCTTCCTCAAAACCTGCCCTTTGTAACAATAATCATAACAGCACCATCTGTTTCAACTTAAAGCAAACAGAATCTACTGGGAGACTCTGAAGACCCTTTCCCAAAACTCAGTACTTTTTGTCCCTAACTGGCTATGCTGCATCTCTGCAATCTGTTGGGCTGCTACCATGTAAGTCAGGACAGCAGATGCCATGATATGATGCTAAAGATGTATTAATACACATCACACATGAATACACACACACATATAAACAAATGTAATGAGATGTCTTGATCAAGGTCAGAACCATAGGGATGGAAGGATTAACTATTTCTGTGCTTCTAGATCCAGCATGGTGTAGTTGTTTGAGGGCTGGACTACAACTCAGGAGTTCAGTTCCCCATTCAGCCATGGAAATCCACTGAGTGACCTTGGGCATGTCACACACTCCCAGCCCCCGGAAACCCCATGATAGGTTTGTTGTGGGGTTGCTATAAGTTGGAAACAACTTGAAGGCACAAAACAACAACAATAATCCTGGCAACTCTCACCTCCACCTCCACTTCTCTAAGCTGCTTCAGACTTGGAAGAAAGGCACCAATGGAGCCTTTGTCCACAGGCTAATAGTAGCTTGAGTAGTGGATGACTTTCACTGGGACCATGGTGGGAAGGAAAGAGTTAAAGACCCTTCCCTAAAAACCATAATTCCAGTCCTGATTTTCTCCCCACCTTGCTGCTACTTAAACTAAGCAATGAAAAAGTTTCCAATGACATGTTTTAATACTGCCTGTACTGTGGTCCTGTGAATCTAACTGAGGTTCATTTATGCATTCAGACTGGCCACTGAGGACAAATTGACCTAAATCCAATTGCTAATCCCAACTAAAGTAAATCCACTGAATGGTAAATTAATTCTTGTGTAAATACCATTGGTTCAGTAGGTCTACTTTAGTTGGAATAGCAATTGGATTGAGGCCATTATAAAGTCATTAGGCTCCACTAAGGAACAACTGCTAATCTTCATTATAGCAGGCAATTTCAATATGCAATACTGGTCATTAAGAGCAGTTAACAGGTGTTTAAATCTTTTTCTATGCTGACCCTTCACACCTTTCCTGCATTTTGTTGTCACCTTTCTAGTTTTCTGTGGATTCAATTATTATCTTCTCTTGCTTGTGCTAAAGTGGGATATCTTTCAGGAAACCAGCATAACTAAATGGGTTTTGGTGCAAAGAATTTTTAAAAAATGTTCCAATAGCCTTCTTAGTTATCCTCTACTACCTTTGTACTGTAGTACTGTATGTCCTTCAGGCACAATGGCATGCTCTTTGGATTCATAATCACTTGCTGTAATTTTCCCCATCAGCAGGGTTTTTCATTGCTGGCGGCTAAAATCTGCTGCTGTTCCTGTTCACTTTAATAATGCAAGATCACTTCCTAATGCAGATGGCAATTGCACAGGACCAAACAGCATTGATGATGTATTACACCCATGCTGTGATCTCTGTTTATTCTTTTGATAATGCAGAATGGTTTCATCTGGTCTTATCAGTCCTTTGGAGAGAACCATTTCAAGTGTATCCTAACAATGATTCCTAACGAAGTCCAGGATATGTGAACAGGTTTTTTTAAAATAGGAGGAATAGGTGAGCAATAAATTACAGCTACATGAAGGCACATTGGTAACTTGGAAGAACTATGAGTGTCTTTAAAGAGAGATTCCTGTGTGTTTACAAGACATCCCATTCTGAGGGCTTTATGCTGTGCAATAAATACACAATTGTATTCTCAGATGTTTTGAGGGATGGAGCTTTAGGATATCATCCTTCAAGGCATTACTGTTGCTGTGGACATGTTTTGTCCATCAATCAATCTGTGATATTTTGAACCTGGAAAAGGGCAAGCCTACCACATCCCAACACAGAACAGCACATGCACTGTAATTAGAAATGCATGGATGCTTCATGGCTCAATCTGGTAAGGTTCTAGCTTTTGTGAGCACCTCTGTTCCCAGCATCTCTAACAGTAGTTGGTATTTGGGCAGTACTTACAGGAATACCACATTGATAGTGCCTGTTGCATCTTGATGCACTTTTCCCCAATCACAGTGCCTGTGGAGTTTTAATGCATTTTAGTTTAGTTTAGGTCTAAAAAGACAAAAAATACCTCTGCTATTCATGTTCAGGAATATACCTGTAGGATTTAAAAAACAACAACTCCCATACTCTGCAACAGCCCCCCTTAGTTTTACTAACCTTAATTTGCTGTCCTCCATGAAGTTTGTTAAAAGTTCTGGCAAAAGTAGGAGTTCTTCTTCCTATCTATCCACATTCGCTAGGGTTAGGGGCACAGGATCCCCATGAAAGTAGAAAAACTGTGAATAACACAAGGCTCTCCCAAGCCATATTTAACACACAAAAAAAGTGTGATCACCATATTCAACCCACCATGGATTCCTTTGAGATATCAGGGATGCTTCATAAGGCAGAAGTGGGTGACTGTTGGGGCTTACAGCCACCTCCACTGCTGCCTCACACCATTTTTAATAGCTTCTCAGCTTCTCAGTCTCACAAGCCTTGCAATCCCTATTAAAAATTGCATAGGGAGGCAGCAGAAGTGACAGCAAATAATTCATGAATAATCAAATCTGCAAAAGTGAAACTCACAAATGTGGAGGGCTGACTGTATATAGAATAAGATTTCAGGGTAGTGGCATAGTATTAATTCTACCATGAATATAAAGCAAAAAAGAATTTTTCAGAGTTTTCTTGTTTAAAACAATAACAACAATCTGGAAGATCTTTAAGAGTTATGTATGTATGCATGTATTTTATTGAATTTATGTTCCACCTTTCTCCCAGGATGAGAGCTATAGTCTTATTTACCATGCAGAAGCAATCTTTGGCCTCTCACATAGAAAATTTGCCATGTACAGAACTTCAAAATTTCTCTTCTTTGTTCTGTGCCTGTATTATCCCTGTACTAATTTCTGGTATTTAATTTTCCTTTTGCCAGATAATGCTTGATAATGGTGATTGAATATTAATTCTTTGTGTATACATTGCTAAATGAGTTCTTTAGAGAATTATTGTAATTATCCTTCACTTCTCTGATACTGTAATTATTATTCCTGTATCCCAGCTACCAAGATTAGCATTCCTAGCTATCTAAATACCCTGTACAGGGGGGGGGGGACTGAACATCTTTATTAGATACTATGTTGAGGAGTTTCATTAGCTCAGACAGTGAATTCCTTATGTTTTGTCAAAAATTGAGCTTATAATTTGGGGGAAAAAATCACACCATTTCAGAATCTTTACGAGAACAACATGTGAAACAGTTTCATATATCGGTCAGCCTTTGAAGTTTCGGGGCAAAAGGAAACAAGTATAGATGGACTAATTATTTTTATTTTTCACAGCATTTCACATAAATTGTTCATAAGCCATAAAACAATCTTGCATAAAATGCCAGTATTATTATCCCTATGTTACAAATAGCTATGAGGCCTGAGAATGAGGTAAAGTGATTTGCCTGTAGCCTGCCATTGAACAAGGAAGTTCTCTCAGCTTAGTGTTCAGGGATGCTTTTAATCTTTACACTCTTCTGGCTCTTGAACTGCTTTTGTATTCATTAAGAAGGCTGTGACAAAAAAGATACACATTACTAATAACAGTACTTTTGTTGTTTGAGAAGAAGTGAAGTTGTAGCTTGGGAAGGACTACTTCAAAAGACCCTCCTCAGTGAGTCATCAATATGGTTCTCTGGTACTAGACTGGAGGGATGATTTAACTTGCCTTATTTCTGTGAAATTTCACAGGTTTTTATTTATCGTAAGCAGAAGAAACAGGAATCATTCAATGAACCTGATGTGAAAGAGACGCTGAGTCTCAAGATGTATAAATAAAAGTTTTACTCCACAAATTTGTAGAATAAAGCCTTTTTGTGTATATCCTGAAACTCTCTCTTTCACAGCAGCTCTGGGTTAATCTGTAAAACAAGTTTTAAAAAAAATCCTCAGATTCTATTTCTCCTCTATAGCAGTTCAATTTATCACCACTATCATAAATCCATATTATCTTCTTTCTTTTCCAAAATCTCTGATATTGAAGAATAAAACCACCATCTTGGTCTTTACTTTGCCACAATCCCTGCTGTAATATCTTACAAGCTAATTATCTTTTTTTTCCTTTTTCAAAAAAAAATCCAGCCAGTGACCAACAACAACCCTTGGATGCTGCTTTACTTCATTTCTTTCTTGCTCATCGTCAGCTTCTTCGTGCTCAACATGTTTGTAGGGGTGGTGGTAGAGAATTTCCACAAATGTCGTCAGCACCAGGAGGCAGAGGAGGCCCGGCGGCGTGAAGAGAAACGCTTGAGGCGCCTGGAGAAGAAGCGCAGGAGTAAGGGACAGACTAAATGTTTGGTTGTTTCATAAGTGGGAGTTTTCTGAGAAGAATTTTCTCTTCTTCTTTCTCTCCGCCCTCCAAAAAAAGCTTATCAACACAGTGGGTAGGTGGGCATCAGAACTGTCAGGACTGGTCAACCCTTGGTAGAATAATCCTTGAGGAAGTGCAACCAAAGGCTTTATTCACTTTGTAGCTCTTCTGAATCCCTGAACTCCAAAGCATGTGCTAGTCAGTCCTTTTCGAATCTTTACAGGAGCTTTTCTAAATGATGGTAATATTAGCAAGTGTCATGTTTCCACCTAATTAAATGGAACCCAGAAAAGGAAGAAACAAGGGAGGAAGGAAGGAAAGAACTTCCAATATTCCACCAAACTTTGGTGTTTCTGTAACGGTTTTAGGACACGTGTTGAAAAGAAGCCTTGGTGTGCCCCTAATTTTTGGGTGTATGCGTTTGTGTGGGTTGACAATGAGAGAAACACCAAGGATGCATTCACATTGCACAGTTATAATAGTTAGATGTCTAACTGCTATGGGTCCAACTTATGGAATCCTGGGACTTGTAGTTTGACAAGGCACTTAGGATTCCCAACCATAAAATTATAATACTGTAGATCAAGGGAGTTCACCAGAGAATTCTAAGTGCCTCACAACCAAACTAGGTACCCTGGGATTCTGTAAGATGGAGCCATGACAGTTACAGTGGTATCAAACTACTAATAATTGTGCTGTTTAGAAACACTCCAAGCATGGACCTGTAACTTTAACCAAGCTCTTTGTTCCCTCACTTACATCCTCTGCCCCCCATTTTGTCTTTAAATCCTCCTTTGAATATACTTCCTTCCTGAAACCATGGGGTTCTCTCCTCTTCTCCTTCCTTCAGATTTTCCTTTGCTGGTTAGGCATGCTTCCAATTATAATTTGAAAATTTAATTTGTTGGTGCATGAAATGCTGGTTTAGTATCATTTCCAAAAACAGGAGACTTACAGATGTTTTCTATCACTCTCACCTTATCCTATTTTCTCCTTTCACTCACATTCCTATCTATATTTTCCTCCTTCCGTTTGTTTCTTTTTATTATATCTTTTCCCATGATATTCTCTTTCTTTTTTTTTTGCTTTGCATTACTTTTTGTTTGTTTGTTTTCCTCCCTCCTGCCCTATTCTTCCTCTGCTCCATTCTTTTTTCTTCTCTCACCCTCCCTGCACTCCCACTGAAGAGGCACAGCGCTTGCCGTATTATGCCACCTATTGCTCTGTCCGCCTTCTCATCCATTCGGTCTGCACCAGCCACTACTTGGATATCTTCATCACCTTCATCATTTGCCTCAATGTGGTCACCATGTCCCTGGAGCACTACAACCAACCAATGGTGAGTTCAAGGGACTAAATCTTCCCCTTTTACCTTCTTTCCTTTCCCTTGCAAATATATAAATAAATTACTGATAATTAAAAGATGTGAGTAGCCAACATGGTCTGTAGGTGCCAGCATAATATAGTGCAGAGCTTTCCAAACTTTTCATGTTGGTGACACATCTTTCAGACATGCATCATTTCACGACACAGTAATTAACTTTTACTAGCAAACCAGAGGTTAAACTGATGTTACCCTGATTTCTGGGGTCCCTTGGGGGACACCTCAATGTGCTCCATGCGACAGGGAATGGAAACTAGCCAGAGCACAAGCAATAGCAATGCGAGAAGCAAGGTAACCTAGTGGGGTCTTTTACCCAGTTTTTACGGGGTCAGGCCAAGCCAAAAAACAAACAAAAATGTCCAATAAATGATTTTATTGAAGGAAAGTCTCATGCAGCAACGCAATCATTCACACACTTACTCAAGACCTATTAAGAAGCAAAAGAGAGGAAACTGCATGGGGGAATATTGAAGGGGTGTAGCTGGGGTGATACTGCACCTTTGTCCTGAAGTCCTTGGTCTGGAAAAAACAGCAGAGAAGTGGGGCTCAGCACGGAGAAGGCTGAGGGGATCACTCAATGGATGGAGCAACAGTCTGCTGGGATGACCGGGAGTGATCCAAAGAACCACTCAAAACCTGGGACTATTTGTAGGGGAAAAAGTACCTGGAGGGCTAATCCTTTCCCAGGGAGAACAATGGGTGTTGCAGTGGGCACGAAGCTCAACACTGGTAATTTCCTTTGTGTGATGAGATTGCAAGGTATTGCCGAAGTCTCAGGATCTTCGGCTGTGTCAGTTTGTGGTGTGACTTCATGTAAATGGTCCTTGCCTGATGGAATATTTGCTCAACTTTGGGCAGACATGCTAATCCCCTCAAGTCAGCATCTTGGGGCTGAGGACCCTTGTTTATTGTGGGTTTACACATCTTGAGGTCTCCTGGGGCTACGTGACTGGGGATTTTGCTGGCCTCACCTGGTTTTCGATCTTTGACCATTGCTGCCTGCGTGCCCATCCAAGTGACCTCTCAGACACATTGAATCATATTTTAATATCAAAATTGTAGAGCCCGGGACAGGGTTTACCAGTGAGATAACACTGACCCCTTATAAGAGATCCAGGCACATGCATAAATTGTAATAACGAAATCTATCGGGACACAACATACCTCATGAAAACCTTTCATTTATATTTTTAAAAATATATGATTTAGGTATAACATATAACATACATTTCCAAGGCTTGGGTGGGGGGCTTGTTCTCAGTCCAGGGAGGTGACACATCTACACCTTTCGGGTGACACACTAACGTGTTACGCCATGCCATTTGGAAAGCCCTGGTATAGTGATTTAACTGTTGTGCTAGGACTCTGGGAGACCAGAATTCGAATCTCTGCTCAGCCATGTAAACCCACTGGGTGACCTTGGACAATTCACATTGTCTTCTTTAGAGGAAGGCAATGACAAGCCCCCTCTCAGTAAGTATTGCCAAGAAAACCCTAGGATAGGGTCATGATAAATTGCAGTCAAGGGCACATAACAGCAACACAACAAAATTAAAAAGCATTGAAAAACAATCTGGCAACAGAACATCTGTCCAACATGAATCGTTGAAGAAGGCAGATCTTGAAGCAAAGCATAACTGTTCATTTTCATATTATTTCAGTGCCACAGTCTTGTTTTCTCCCATTTAATGCTTAATGCTGGGGTCAAGATAGGACTTGAGTGGTCCATGGCTACACATAGCCAGTGGGGAGTTATGCATCTCCTTCCAGCCTTCCTTCCCCAAATTTTTGACTTTGGGTAAAATAGAGAGCCAGGTCCCCAGTGGACACCATTGTCCATTTAATCACTGGTTTGAGGTGTCATCTACACCTGAAAAATGCCCTAAGCATCAAATTTTGGGGAAAAAATGGAAGTGACTAACTCATTTCCAGTTTTGGAGAAATGAGAGGAAGGAAATGCAGCCCATATTGATCTGGAAAAGGCAAAATGAAGCAGGCAAGACCTCTCAAGTTTCCACAGCTACCTGTAGATAGTCTATGTGTCTGGTATAGTCTACAGAAAGGAGTTAAGTCTGTTATCAAAACACAAATTGCACAAATTTATCTGAGACCACAATGTAAATTGAAACACAGAATTTAATATTGCTGCTTTCCCAAATTTGGCAATGTAGTTATCCAAACAGAAACTCAATACAAAAACGTGTATATTATCAATACATAAAATGTGTTTATGTTTACATAAAAAGTGTAGCAAATTAGGGGAAATAATGTACAAAAAGGCATTACCTTTAGAGATATGCTTGCAAAAATACGTTTGCCAAGAATGCATATGAAAATATCCATATTAGTAGGAACACACATACAAAAAAGGCAAACAAATTTCTTGTCTTTACGGTCTTTAAAAAAAAGTCACACTGGTGCAGAAATGAAATGAAGCAGACTTACGGCAACATGAGAAATTCAAGCAAAACCAAAACGGACAGGTTCATCCGTCCTTAATTTGAGCATTATATTGTTCACTAGAGACACCTCCATTATTTTTTCACCTTGTCTATTGAAAAATTGTATATGTTGCTGGGGGGAAAAATCTGAAGGGAACTGCCCAGAAGGATGATTACAGCAGCCCAGAAGAAACTAATTGACAGTTCTTTAAAAATCCATCTCTGTTTTATCCTCTAGAAATGCAGAGACTGCTAGCATAGTGCACTATTGTAGCATAGTGCAGTATTGTACTATCAGTTTGCCACAAGACAAATGAGACTTACATGCCTTGATCCAACATGTTTGCTGTTGGTTATACACTGTTTTAATGTAGACCTATGAAAGTTCATCTCCACATGTGAGTGAGGAGAATGGTGTGAGAGATCTGCATCTAATCTTTCTAATTTTCCTAAGCTAGAAGAATGCTTTTACCAAAACTGATATAAATGTATTTGAGGGGCTTACTTCAGCAACCGGACTTTTGGGCTCCATGCAGTAAACAGCGGCGGAGCTTGGAGTACACGGAGGAGGGGCAGGGTCTACGGTGCGGTGGGTGTGGCCACAGTGGGCATTGCTGTGGTGCGTTGGGGTGTGGCCATGGTGTGTGAGGCGTGGCTATGAGCCAGGATGCCCCAAAAACATTGCCGTTGAGGGCAAACTACCCCCATTGGCCTCCTGTCCCTACATGACTGGGAGTAAATATATATGAATGAAATAAAAGGTTTTCCCCCTCTGGGAATGAGGAGGGAAGGTAAAGAAGATCACAGCTTTTTCTGTGTTCGCACATATGTCTGGAAATCGTGCCTTCAGAACCTGCTGCCTTCAAGGGGCCATTAAAAAAGGTCTTTAATTTTTACTATCCGAAATAGCTGGAACTACAGTCACTCACTCAGTTCCCTTTCTTTTGAAAAGTTTCTTTTGAACTTCAAAAGCAAATTTGATTGGTATTCCTACAGTTTATTACTTGTATTAAAGTACTGCAATTCAGGTGAGCGTGCCGTGCTCCTGTGTTGCAACCATCTTTAGTTAACATTGCCCAGGTGATTATTTCATCTCACTGTTATGCCACTACATCATACAGGAAAGTTAGTTCTCCACCTTTTCAACAAAAATCAACAAAGCTACCAGCAACAGAACATTCTCTGTGGAGAATCCTGCTTTGTTTATTTCCTGATCTGTTATCAAGGTGAAAGCTGCCCTACAATGCTGCTGAAGTCAGATATGCTGAAAAATAATGTTTTGACCCCCTTCATACCACCCACACTCATTCAAAGGTGCAGAGGATGATGCTCAGAAGAGAAGAATAACTCAATAACGCTGTTGCAAGGGATGCAGTATGACTCATTTACAGCTGAACAGGATGAAGCTTTGGGATTGGCCAGTTTTTGTATGATTTGTTGTAGTAACAGTGGCCATCCGTGTTTAATACCATATTCTCTCCAGAATTACGTTCTGTTTTGGTACTTGTTTTATTTTACATTAAAATGAATACATTGAAAATAAGGTCCACCATATCCTATAGGTCTAGCCATTCCCCTCTATACATATATTAAACATTTCCTTCTATAAAGGTTGTAAATATGCCCCTCTCTCACTTTCATGTTTAGCACTTTAGCATACTAAGACACATAAAACTGAAGGGATCTGACTTTAAGCCAGCATGTATGGCTTACACTGCAAGATCATTGTATTCCACAAATGTACAAGTGCATTTATTCACATAAGTCTTTGCAAACTGAAACCTCTTCAGTTCTTGTATTCTCAAAGTTTCTTTCAGTACCTTATAAAACCATGTGTTGTTGGTATTTGACTCCAAAAAAAATTGGCCAAAATGCATAAAGGGATTTCTAATGTATGTTGGAAATGTGCGCAATAAGTAGGGACATTTTATCATATATGGTGGACTTGTGAGAAGGCTAAAGCATTTTGGAAACAAATACATGGTCTGATTCAGGATAATTG
The DNA here is from genome assembly GCA_030412105.1 of Cyclura pinguis. Lineage (NCBI taxonomy): Eukaryota > Metazoa > Chordata > Lepidosauria > Squamata > Iguanidae > Cyclura > Cyclura pinguis. The sequence goes on from CM059603.1 coordinate 40,354,472, forward strand.
GAAGGTTAATATTCAGTTGAAACCTGAATTGTGTTTATTAGGACTGATAAATGACCAAATGGAGAGGAGCTGTGGAAGATTATTAGGATGTATGAACACAGCAGCAAGATTAACATATGTACAGAAATGGAAGAATACTGTAATTCCAATGAGAAAGGTGCCTTTCCTTTCCTTTTTGCCTCAGTGGAGACTTCTCCCCAGGCACTTGCCCAGGCACTCTTTACATCCGCCTCATTTTCCTATACCTTGGAAGGAGTTACCGTGTTTGCTGGTGTATAAGATGCACCAAATTTTCAGAAGGCATTTTGGGGGGGGGAGTGTGTCTTACATATCGGCAAATACGGTATTAACTGTAGGTTATGATCGTTAATAGGTTTGCTTAAGTTGAAGAAATGCATGAATAGCATATAGTTGGAGAAGTTATCTTATACAGTAAAATGTATAGCATAGTTAGAAAAATATGTTAGTCTTTTCTTTTTGTCTATTCTTCCTTTTTCTTTTTTTGTTCTTTTTGTCATTTTCTCTTTCTAGTTCGTATGGAAAAGTTTTTAATAAAATATTTTTTTAAATAAAGGTTTCTTTCAACATCTATAAATTTCTTTTTTTTTTTTAACATAGCGCCAAAGTTAGCAACAACAACTGAATGTACTGAGGTTTGCCACCACAGATGGAATCTTTGATGTTAATAGTTTGGTATTCCAGGATTTAATTAGTGTACAGATTTAGCTGGAAAGAAGAGTAGGCGTGAGAGTTTTTCTGTTCACCTTCATTCCCAGGCTCAATGCCAGTATCTGACATACCAAGGCAAGTTCTGGGACCCAGTGGTCCTGGCAATCACTGTCACCTGGTACATTCAGCTCAGTTGTACCAGCCCCAGTCCTGGCATTGGTAGAGACACAATTAAATTGGTTGAATTGATGAGTTTAAGTGTATAGCTCTCAGCTGCCCTCTCTAGTACCACCAACATCTCCTTGGGCATCATCAATGGGCCCACTGAACTCAGTAGTTCTACTCAAGACCCTGCATAGCCTCAGACCCTGACCTGTTCACTGTTTATGTGCATGCAGCTTTTTTTTTTCATCTACTCATGCATCAGGTAAGATGTCCTATTTGTCATGGGGATTTTTTGTCTCCAGCACTTTGCACATTTACCTTTTCAAAGATACTTCAGTATTTAATTTTGGGTTTTAAGTGGGAGAGATTCCTCTTGGAAAACTGCTCAGAGAAATGCGAATGAGTTGTTGACACAAGGACTTGCCAATCAGTGCTGTTCAGCAACCGTGCACCAACTTGGGGCTGGCGATGCTTTGGGATTGCCAAAATGGCCAGCCAGTCAGAGCTGTGCTAATTTGGCATCAGCTGCAAAATGTTAAAGTGGGTTTCCCCTGAAGTCAGTGCAGGGAAGAAGAATATACCGTACATGTGCTTTGTTAAAAAAAAGGGGGGGGATAAGAAGTGAGCTTCCACATCTTCATCCTCTTGATTCTCAATTAATCACAGGCCAGGCAGGGACCTTGTTATTAATGTTCACTTTTCTTTCTATTCATAGTCTCTGGAGACTGCCCTCAAATACTGTAACTACATGTTCACTACAGTCTTTGTGCTGGAGGCAGTTCTAAAGCTTGTGGCATTTGGGCTCAGACGCTTCTTCAAAGACAGGTGAGTAGGAAGAATTGTGAGTCATATTCTGTGGGGCACAGAGGATCATAGATTATAACACTTGTGTTAGGAATAGCACTCCATATACTAACGGAACTATTAATGTGTTCTAAAGTACAATAAAGGCTAAGGGATTAGTTTCCAGTATCCTTTGCTGTTGTCATTGGAGAACTGCTCTTCAATGTTATTGGAAAAACTGAGTGTCTAGATGGGGAAGCAAAGTAGATAGTGTAGTGTAAACATTTCAGTTGTTTGGGAATTGCTTCTGAATGCAGAATCCTGAATGAAGTGAATAGAGGCAGGGTGGGGAAAAACAGCTAAGGCACTATGACCACCAAAGTTTGTACAATCTAATGCATAATTAGAGGCTAAAGGACGTATGGATGAGCATTCAGAGGTGACTTCACTCAACAGATCTCTAGAATCAGGACCATAGAGTTGGAAGTAGTGTCATAGGCCATCAAGTAGAACCCCCTGCTCAATGAAAGAACTCCAGTTAGAGTAGCCACAGCAGATACTCATCCATCTCTAATGGGTTCAATGGGCTCCACGGGTTCCACAGTTGTTTCTCTTTACTTGTCCATCTGTTTACTTTTATGAACTAGTCATCTTCAGTGTTCTATGCATCTCCCCCAATCACCATTGCCCAAGTGTATGGCACAAAGTCCCCATTTTCTTTAATCTTCAATTAAGGAATCTGAAACAGGAGGACTAGGAGAGCTGGGAGAGCTGCTGCCATTCAAAGCAGACAGTACATGGCTAGAGAAGGCCACTGATCTGTCATCTCCATGTATCATTTGTTAAAAGTTTTTTTAAAATCAAATTTACTCAAGAGAAAATCTAATCAAAACAAATTAAGCAGCCTAAATGATGGATGCCAAGTCAGTAAATGAATATGGATTTGCATGGTTTTTTTTTTCTCAATTAAAACACTGGAACACTTGATTAATACAAAATTCCAAATGCCCTGATCATAAGGTATATCTAATGTAGAAGTTTCTTTGCAGTTGTTTGTTTTTTAAAAAATAGAGGAATAATTTGTAGATCCATTTTTCAGTGAGGAAGAAAAGCTGAGTTTTTTTTCTTTTCTTCCTGATTTCTTAAAGGTGGAACCAACTGGACCTGGCCATTGTTCTCCTCTCAGTCATGGGCATCACACTTGAGGAGATTGAAATCAATGCTGCGCTTCCTATCAACCCCACCATCATCCGCATCATGAGAGTGCTGCGCATTGCTCGAGGTGAGCAAGGAGACCATAGAGCGCAGGACCAACATATGTGTTTAGGGGGAGAATTAATTAGTAGGAGAATAGAAGGAAAAGACTAAAAACCTTGAAGCCCCTGTACTAACCCGCGACAGGGAAACTGAGGCCATTTCCGCACTAGATTGTTATAGTGCTATTATTCACTTTCAATGTCCTATGGAATTCTGGGGTTTGCAGTTTAATGAGGAGTCTGTTATAGTGCTATTATTCCGCTTTCAACATCCTATGGAATCCTGGGGTTTGCAGTTTAGGGAGGGCCCTCAAAGGCCCCTCCCTAAACTGCAAACCCCAGGGTTCCATAGGACATTGAAAGTGGACTAATAGCACTGTAACAGTAGAGAGCAGAAATGGCCTGATACATATATCACTAGTTATCATCTTCTGTATGCAAGGACCAGGCAGGTGCAATCATGCTAGCATCATTACTGTGTTTATTCATGCCAAAATGTGCAGTCATTCTTTTTTAATGGTTTACAGCTGTCAGTATTCTAAAATTTCCCCAACGATGCGTACTTGGGCAGTTTTCCTTCATCAAGGGGTGGAGCGAAAAGAACCACCCTAGATTGACTCAATTTACTAAATTCTAATATAACCAGTTTGGGACTTTGTCTGACATACTTAATGTGGTTCACATGTGCTTTCAAAAGTGATACACTCAGCTGTGCTCAGCTATGGAAATCCACTAGGTGATCTTTTCCTAGTCACACTCCCAGCTTCAGTGGGAAGAAAGCAAACCACCTATGAAGAAATCTCGCTAAGAAAACCCTATCATATGATTGCCTTAGGGTCATCATCAGAAATGCAGGCACTCAGCAACAATGGCATAATTAGTCCATCGCCATTGGCACTTACTTAGTGATGCAAGAGCATTAAGAAAGCCCTAGTCTTCATATTAGCTTCTCTAAATCAGATTCATTTGTCTCAAAATCATACTTATTTTTGTCTTCTCTAAATCTTTCTCTTAATTGAAAGTAAGATAACCATTGAAACTAATATGTAAGAAAAATGACCATTTAACTGCAAAAATATATAAATTAATATTATATTTTGTAACTGAGGAGGAATTGATTAAAGATTGTTTGTTAAAGTGGGCAAAGAACACAGGCCATTCTATACAATTAGAACAATGGGAAAGTGTTTGGAGATCTGGCTTACAATGTACAAGATGTTACGATTGTAAAGAAATTTTTTAAAAAAATGAGGTATAGATGCTATTTGACCCCAGTTAAACTAGCAAAAATGCATAAAAATATTAGTAATAAATGCTGGAAATGCAATATACAAGAAGGATCCTTCTATCATTTATGTTGGACTTGTAGGAAAATCAGGAGAGATTGCGTGTCAGTGAAGAAATACAGAAAATTTTAATAACAAAAATAGAGTTCAGGCCAGAACTATTCTTTTTGAATATGCTAGACTATGAAGAAAAGGTGGAAAGAGAAAACAGGGTATTGTTGCATTATATGGTTACAGCAGCTAGGATAACTTTTACGAGATACTGGCAGAAATCCATTCCCTTAATACAAGAATGGTTAGAGAAACTGATGGAATTGGCAAAAATAGACAAATTCTCATGCTGGTTGAAAGGAGATTCCATGCAGTCGTACTTAAACATTTTATATACTATTTATGAAGGACAGACTTGGCGATAAGGCACAGTTAGGGTTTGACATATAGAGGATATTCAGCTCTGACTTTGGCCCTTTCCGCATGAGGCTGGTGAATCAGTTCGTGCTGTTTCTTACCGGATTTTCTGGGCTCAAAACAAGGCGGACTTTCCCTCATTTCCTTCCGCACAGCTACTGCGTATGTTCCATTCTGATTCGGAGGAGTGTGAGTTCATGAATCCACACTGCCCCTGCCTATGGCCACTCCCTCTACTCCCCTCACCCCGCCCCGTTGGCTGTGATTGGCCCTTTTTTTTTCATGGTTTAGTACGTCATTGCATACGTGCGTACGTGCATAAGTCCATACTACCCCTGGCCCCTCCCATGAGCCCCGCCCTGACCACCAGTTCACATTGGCACGAATGTATGTGTCTGCACCACTGTGAAAGTACAAATTGGATTGATCTGGAAAATTGGAAAAACGATTTCTTCCGGTTTTCAAATAGCGCGCTTTACCACCATATGGGGGCGCATTTAGTCAGAATTACGTGCGGAATGAAGGTAAATAAACCAAACCTAGTCTGCTCCAAGGTACAGAAGACCTCCGTGGCAAGACGCATTGGCCCACCTTAATAACCACGTGCGGAAAGGGCCTTTGTCTCTCTTTCCCCTTTTATAAACTTTCTTTTTTCCATCTCTTTTAACTTTTCCTTCTCTTCTAATTTCTTTTTTTTTTCCTTCTTTGATTTTCTAATCTCTCTTCTTTCCTCTTCTTTTACACTTTTACATTTTTAATAACTGAAGGATATATATAACTGTCTTTTCTTTCTATAATTCTTTTTTTTTCTTTATTTCTTTAGTGTGACGCTTCTAATTTTTTCTCTCTTTTGTTTGATGGTAGAAATTATGTATATGATTATGTTAATTTTTTTGTAAATTTTATATTAAATCTAATAATTTTTTTTAAAGGCCTTAATCTTCATTAGACCCTGCTGCAGCATTGTGGGTGTTGAAATCACTGGTGTTGCGCTTTCAGTCCTTAATAAGTGCCCAGGGGATCTGGCAAACTACAATTCCTATGGGTTCAGATACCCAACAGTATGTCAGTATATATCACAGGCACCATAGTTGTTTGTAGGTATGATTTCACAGAATTGAGAGGAATTATATCCATGTTTCTGTGTTATTACAAGTTAATACAGCCTGAACCTCAGAATTTGAGCCACTTTCATTTTGAGCCCCGATCAGTTCATCTTAGACAAACCAATTCCAGACTGAGCCTAAGTCCTTTCCATGTAGTTTTTGTTTGTGTGGTATGTCCCAGCATGCAGACAGGTGATACACACATGAAGAAATTATATCCAGTAATAATACCTACTGATGCTTCATCACCAAGATGTAATATTACAATATTTGTCAAATTTGTCCCTACAAAGTATGTTAAATGTGTATTATTTTTAGGATAGGGGAGATTGTTAAAGAAGTGAAGGTTGAATGAGAGAAAACCTCAGGTGCAGAGAGACACAGAAGGCAGTTAAGTGAATACTAAGAGCAGAATAATGGAATCATGGAGTTGAAGGCCAGCCTTTGCCAGTGCAGTTACCCACAGCTAAAGCACCCCTAAGAGGGGCTGTCTAACCTTTGTTTAGAAACCAAGAACAAATGATCGTCTCCCACCTTCTGAAGTTGTCTATTCCACTGTCAAATGGCCTTTACCCACAGACTGGTTTTTCTAATGTTTAATAGGTTGATGTTTGAAAAGTGAAAGGTACTGGGTAGTAGAATGAAAAAGATGAGATGCTGCTGGGGATGCTCTCAGTTTACTTGGGGAGAGAGACCAACATTTGGCATGCGTGCCCTATATGAAAAGTAGAACGCTGTCTACTGCCTGAGCCCTGAATGTCCCCTTGACTTTCCTTCTCATGACAGTTTTAAAGCTCTTGAAGATGGCAACGGGGATGCGAGCTTTACTGGACACAGTTGTGCAGGCACTGCCACAGGTAATGAAAACCGTTTCTTCTTATGTATGAGTCTGTGCATATCCTTTTCACTTCCATGGAGGAGTGGGGACACAGCACCATTTTCTGCCAAAAATTTATCAGAAATCACAACTGGAAAACAGTTCCAGTTGTAACTTTTGGGTTCCATGGCTGATTTGGGGCAGAAAGGATTTTAAAATCAACATGCTGATTGACCATTTGGATGCAAAAATGCCCACCAGTTTAGAATGTTTTTGGGGTTCCAGGGGTTTGTGGGGCAAAAATTAGCACAAAAAAAGCTACTAGGGCCACATGGACCCAACAGGCCAAACAGTTGCCAAACTAATATGCAGTTTGGGACATATGCATTCCAGATTGTACGGCACAGTTCTTGTCTCTGAAATTGTGTACGGTTGTATACAACTACACACATAATTAAGGAAAGTTATCATAAACTCCCAACTGTCTCAATTTTGGCAGAAATAGTCCCTGTTAAGCCTCTGTTGTTCCTCATTTTCAGATGATTTAAAACGTCCCAGTTTCTCTCTGCTCCTCCCACTTTCCCCCTTTTTCTTAGCTAACTTCAGTTGTTGCAAACGGAGTTCAAAGTACAAAAGTAATTTACACTCAATTAACCCAGCAGCGGTGAGAGACAAAGAGGAGGCAGAATCTTACACCTCCCAGTAGACTCACACAAAAGCAAACTGCCTCAGCATCTCCTAGCCTGTGTTCTTCCTCATTTATAAATTTTGCCATCTTGACCATACTCTGATGTTGCTTAGCTAGACCTATTCTGGTTCTCATCTGTGAAATATTGGAAGATATGGATTATGTAGAAAAATAAATGTAAACGTACATGAAGGTGTTTTTTTTAATTGTAAATTGAAATGATTAGGTGGAATGGACTGACAATTAACTACATGTGAAATAGACACTGTTCAGAAATAGACAGAATAATCCATTCTCACCTGTGGGGGAAGGAAAATATGACTACATAACTTCCAGCCCTGTAACCCAATGCTATGCGTATTTACTCAGAAATAATTCCCAGTAGTTGCAAGATGATTCACTGTAAAATACCTAAAGGAAGAAGTGTAACTTAACGTTGCCATTGTAAACACACTGACTAGAAAATAAGCCCCATCTAACGAAGTGGGATTTACTTGTAAATCAACATATAGAGGACTGCATTGCACATGTAATATATTCTGACATGAACATTGCTCTTTTGTCCTTTCTTTTTTTTAAAAAAAGTACGTTCCACAAAACATTTCCGTCTTAAAATTCCCTACAGTCATTATGTTATGTATCTGTTATAAAAAGACAATTGAAAAATACAATATAGATAGAGTTACATATTTTACCAGGCCAGCATTGTTGGGGCATGTTTGTGTCCATGTATGAGTATGAATAGGCAAGTTTCAAGTTTATTGATTTAAAAATTAAGAATTTAATTTAATTTTTAATTTTTATTTAATTTTTATGTTCTGTGGCAAATCTCAGGCTTTCATAAAACTTGATTGGCAGACTGAGTCTGATTTTCAGTTTTTACTTTGTACAAGACTTCACTCTATCATTTTCTCAGCACTGACAGTGCTTTGTGAGACACAGGGATGCAAAAATCTCTCAGTCTTGAGTCCAGTTTTGTTGCATTTCTTCAAATCTCACATTCATTTTCCTCCCTGCTGTTGTTTCATATTGGACTGTAAGACTTTTTTTTCTCACATGGAAATGCATACCTAGTTTGGTACACCCTTTTCTGAAATCTGATATGAAATAAGAATTGTAAGAAAATGTTGATGGGATTCTGAGCAAGTCAAGAAAATCAAGACAGAGATTTTCACAGCTCTGGTTCCAATTCTGTGTGGATTGCAATGATCAGTCACACTGATTCAGCATGCCTGCCATTTGCAAAAACACTACAATTGCTCAACTAAGCTAACATCCATTAGCTCCACTCACTTTCATTTCATAGCTCAGGAAGAGAAACACAATTCAGGTAATTGGCTCTTTATCCTGTAGATTCTTTGATCCATTTGAGCCTCATTTAACACAGTACTTTTACACTATATTAAAGGATTCAACCGCTACTTTTGCTTATCTTACTGAGCCCTAGACAGGATATTTTCTGAGCTAATTATAAATTTGCTGCTCAAAATGAGGACTGCAACAAAGCAAAATAGTATTTCATTTGTGGTGTGTTTCTGTTTCAGGATACTTGTTTAGCTGACGTGTTTTTGACATAGATCAGCATTGCAAAGAAGGACGAAATTCTATCAAAGGCCATCTCTTTCCCCGGCAGTGTCTCCTTAGCTTTGACAATATTTGCCTTCACTTAAGACTAGATCTCTGGGAGACCAGGATTCAAGTCCCCACTCAGGCATGGAAACCCATGGAATGACCTAGGGCAAGTTAAACGATCTCAACTTAGAGAAAGGCATTGGTAAACCTCCTCTAAATAAATCTTGCTAAGAAAACTTTACTATGAGATCACCATAGGTCAGAATTATCTTGAAATTAAATAACAATAACCTATGCAGGTGTTCTCAGAAATAAGGTCCATTAGGTTCACTTGACTTACACACTCTCAGCCCCAGAAAACCCCATGATAGTTTCGCCTCAGGGCTACCATAATTTAGAAATGACTTGAAGACATACAACAACAATAACATGCATAGGATTGTAACCTAAATGTGTCAAAACACTCACTTAATCTCTCTAGGGGGGAACGGTGGTGAGCTAGGGACCTAAAGCTGGAAATAGTGAGTAGAGAAAAAATTAAGCAGTTTTCCTATAGAGCATTTGTCTAGTTCTCTATTGCTTCTCTTTAGGAATTATTTTCCTGGTTTCAAAAGAAATGTCATGTCAGAGTGATTTTGCACACAGAATAATGTAAAATAGCATAACAGCTATTTAGCCCTCAGCAGCTACCCTCATTATTAAGTGTGTTTTCAGTATGTATGATGTATTAATGACATACAGAAGTGGCCCAGTTCCTATCCAAATGCCAGACAGCTGAATCAGGATAGAGGTAAATCAAAACCTTACAAAAATGAAATGAGAGAATGGGCTTGATAAACTAGTAGCAAGTAAGACAGGATCTGTAAAGCCCTGATGGCTAATGAAATATTTTCTAAAATCATATATATAGAGTCACATTGTAAGATCAAAAGGACATGTGGCCCAGTTTGGGATCTATTGTTCAATGTAGGCAAGCGAGTGAAGACCAGAGAAGCAATAAATCTTGACTCTTCCCACTGATTCAGGTCTGCTATGAACAGTTCAAAAAGTTATTTTTAAGCAGAATGAATATGATGTGTTGAAGCCATTCCAAACTGAATGGTGTTAGGATGACACTCTAGGACCAGTTACAGATAATTTCATATTCATTCTGCTTAAAAATTTAGGAGAATGACAAGTTATAAATTAAATTAATAATTTTAAATGAGTTTTAAACAAATAACAGATTTTTTTCTAAACATATGTATTTTGTGCATGTTAACTTAAAACACCCCAATTTGTGAGTATTTTATTCTAAAATGTGCATTATCACTGAATTTGGTGATACAGCTCTCAGCTAGAAAAAAAAATCAAAATGCGTGAGAAATTTGAAAACCAGTAGTACTTCACTCTGATCTGCTTATTTGTCCCAGAGATAAAAATCAGGACAACTTAATTAAAAGTATGGGAAACATGACATCTTTGTGCATCCTTGGTGTAGAACAGGGTTAATAAACTGTTTCTTATGTCTCAGTTCACAGAATGTGAATGTGGTGAAGAATGTGACAGATGTGATTAGAAAACACAGGACACAACAATGTTGTTGTAGCCATGCAGGTCTGGGTCTGTCCATTGGTATCTGTCTAGGAGACTGTCTAGGATTCCCACCTACACTGCCTTGACCTTGAAGAGGGAAGAAAAGCAAGACATAAGCGCACTAAATACATACTAATTGAGAGGGGACTGGGGTCAGTGGTTATTTAATAATCCCAAGGAGACTTACCTGGACTGGAGTTCAGATGACTCCCCAGATTCACCATTGCCCATCCTCAATTTAGAGAGAGCTCAGAACTTTCCATCCTGCCAACAAAGGGTGGTTTCTAACTGTAAACAGTTGCAATAATCACCCACACATTCTTATGTACAAAACAGAAACATGAAAGTACCATAGCAGGACTTTTCAACTTTTGCTTTCTTTTATCACCCCAGAATGACAAAACAAAGCCTGCATTGGCTTGGATTAGCTGAAGACAGTGGAAGCAGAAATGTCCTGCTACAGCATTTTTACATTTCTGTTTTGTTAGTCACTCTGATAAATATGTATTTTAAATGATTAACTGTATGCTTCTGGGATTCAGAACAGATTTGTTTGAAGTGCTGTGCATTCCTTTCCTTATTTCCCTTTTTATCATTTTAACTTAACTGCAAACTTAGAACAGCAGATAAAAACAACTCTTTCTATTTAAAAGAAGAAGAAGACAGACCTGATTATCTCTGCCTCTCTATCTACCTCTTCTTGTTCTTGGTTTCCCCAGTCTGTTTAATCAGTTATAAAGCCTTCTGTCCCATGAGAAGCAATACCTCCTCTGTCTGGGCATTGCTTTGCATGTCGTGAAATGTCACCTGAAAGCCGGCAGCTGTACGGGGAGATCTGCATGGCTCGCAAAAGGCAGCACTCATGAGAAATATTAGCTGTTGATGCTTCTACTCCCACTCACCCACCCATGCATTTCAAGCCAAGCACAGGCTGACAGAATTTCCCTTGATGGATGAGTGGCTTTGGAAAATCAGTGTGCCTCCCCCTCCTTTTGCTTCTTCGGAGGGAATTGTTAAGGAAGGAATAATGACACCAAAGAAATCTATTGACCATAGATCATCAGATCATCCCAGCAAGCCTCAACAAAGCAGCTTATCTTCTATCCATCTTTGTCTACAAATGAAAAAAAGCCCCTTGGTTTGTCAGGTACTTTATCTCTGTGTGTGAATGAGGTGAAACTGAGACTTCATCTTGAATAGTTACACATGGGAGTTGTACAATGATCTCACATTCCTGTCTCCAATGTGCCACCATATTGAATAAGTTAATTGAACTCCAGATCAGACAAAAAAGAATAGGAGGAGTCTTGTGATATCATTAATATATATTTTAGCATGGGTTTTTACAGATTTCAATCCACTTTTTCATATGCATTGATAAAGTATAGTCTTCAGTCCACAGATATTTAAGCACAGTTATATAACTGGGGGAATAGGGTGAATTGGGATACAGAGAAACTACTGTTATGTTGTTCACAAACCTTTAAAGAGATGTGCAAAACACAGGTCTACACAGTGTACAAAACTGCATCTTGTTGTTGCTGAGGTATCAAAGCTTATCTGAAAATTAGCTCTGTTGAAGTAAAGGACTTTTCTGAATACAATTTTTGTAATATCTGCATCTGTTATGAGAAACAGCATATTTAGTACATGAAGTGGATCCAGAAACCATTGTCTTTCCTTTGACCTCAGCTAATATACTTGAATTCAGTTCTGCTGTTCTTTTTTTAACCTACTCATGAAATTCCTTCCCTTGAAATCCCTACTCAGAGGTCAATGACTATGACTGTGTGACTTGGCAGGCTGCTAAATTGGGCAATGCCTACAGAACCTTAACAATCCATATTTTTCTACAGTTACACTGAAACAGAAACTTTCAGACCCTATAAAAAGATGCTTTGCCAAGTAATTAAACCAGTGTGGAAAAGTGCTTGAAAGCATTCTTGATTGTTTGTTAGCTTATTATGGTAGGCAAAACTTCAGTGTATAAAGCTTCTTTCTCGTGGGATTTGTGCTGGCATTCTTCAGATTCTCATGTATATGAAGGTAGATGTTTGCCCAAATTTAGAATTTCCCCCTTGCTTTTTTGGATTTGGGCTCCAAATAGCAGGATAGAAAGGAAGTGACTAGTTGAACAGAGTAACTCATCTGAAGAAGATTTGGATGGGTTTGCAAGAAACAGATCTGTAGGAGGATTACTGGATGGGAGAAATAAATTCAAAATGATTTGTTATCTATGACATGACTTCTAATTTGTGGCTTGATTTGCTTATGCTTGAGCCTTCTGCTGTGTATGTAGGTCAGTTGCTCTTAGAAGAGTCTGCTATGGTGCATTTATGCATCTTCTCCTGTCACTCCAACCTATCCCTTACTTGAAAGGAAATTGGAGTTCATTATGATTCTTGTGTGAAATTTGAATATAGCACCCTTCTGTATTTGCACTGTCAAGTATGCACTTTGCTTTTTTTATTTTTATTTTTTTAATATTTTTTTTATTTTTAAATATTACACAAAAAATACAAGACACAACTATATAACAACATAATACATGACAAGACTCTACATAAATAAAAAACTAACATATATAATCATCTAATCTACACAACTAAACTCAACTAGACTAAGACATATAAACATATCAATTAGTCCTATTACATAAAATTTAAACCTATCAACATTTCAACTATAACTAAACATATAAACTAAAACTAAACATAAATTCCCCTGTCCCATGGAAGGATTTTTCTACGTAATGTAAATAATATAAACAGTATAGTATTATAATATAAAATTATTCTTATCCATAAAATCTATATGTCCTCTACTAATACCATATCTATTACCTCTTAAGATACTATTTCAATTATATCTTATTCTAACCAATTTGTGTACCTTAAAAAACCATTACTGTCTTTTATATGTTTTATATTTATCAACTTACCATATTTTCCTTCCATTGACTCTTCCCTCCCCCCCACTTACCGAAACTCAAGATACAAGTGCTTCTTTATCTGTATCATTCCGTCAAAAATAAATATAGTTTTCCAAATGTGTTACACCTTCCTATTCCTTCTTTTTATTCCTTATTACCATTTTACATTTGAATTTAACTTACATATGTTCTAAAACATCCTGACACAACTCTCAAAAGATTTCTAATACATTTAGATTTTGTACATATCTTTAACCTAAAAAAATTATAACATTCTTGCCCCAACAAGCTTCCCAAAGAGGAAGAACCATTTTCCATTCTTCGATCGATTTCTTTTTTGTATTATCTTTTAAGGATTCTATTACTATATCTGCTTCTGCCAAATCATACAATTTAATTAACCAATCTTCTAATCTTGGAGATCTTTTCTGTTTCCATACCTGGGCAAAACAAAGTCTGGCCGCTGTTATCATATATAAAACTATTTTCTTTTGTGATTTATTTATTTGTAACTCATCTATCATATTAAGTAAATAAATTTGTGGTGATAGAGCAAACTTTATTTTTAACATTTCTTGTATTTTAATATGTACTGCCTCCCAAAATTCTTTCGCTTGTTTACATCGCTCAAGTATGCACTTTGAAGGACTTCCTGGCATCCTGTATAAATTTCCAAATGTCGTGGAATGTGACACTTGTGCACACACAAAGAAAATGCATAGATGTGTTGTGGGGGCAGATTTTGCACACACATTGCTATCACATTTTTTTAAAAAAAGCCAGTGTGTCCCACTGACAGAGAAACTATCTGTATTTTTCCACTCACCTTCTTTCCTAATGGAAGTTTAGGTAGCAGTGTACAAAATTGCATCTTTTTTTTCTTCTAGTGAAGAATTCAGTCAATTCGTTTGGTACAAGCACTGTGGATTTGGGGTGTGAACAGAAGCATCCTACCACCAATAGAGCATGTGGTCACATGAACTGGACCAGTTAATGAAATCTTTCAATGCTTTTCTTAATTCATAGTTTGTTCTAATATTGAAATTCTATATCTCTAGTCTAATGTGTTCAATAAATCTTATTTTAAATAATGCAAGTTGTGAAAAGTTTAGGGGGGACCAACCTATATAATATCATTTTAGACAGAAACAGATATAGTACAGTCAGTCCTCCACATTTGCTAGGATTAAGGGTGCAGGAACCCCACAAAAGTGAAAAATTGCAAATATCAAACCATGTGTGTCTGTGGGAAGGGGGCCAAGGCATGGTGGGGAAAGCAGGCACCCAGGGTCCAAACTAGGTCAGGAAAAGGAGAAGGATGAGGGATGGGTCAACATGGTGGACCTATACTTCCTCTCTCTCACCCATCTCCTTTCTTGGGTGCATGTAGGGCATTGGGAGAGCATTTGTAATGCTGAGAAATCAGGCTGCAAGCCCTTCTTAGCTGGCTAGGCAGCATCTGGTAGAGGAGGACTGGAGGCAGGTTTTTAAAGGGCTGCGTGGCCTCATTGGAGCTGCTGAGAGGGAACGTTCCCCTGGAAAAGAAGCACCTGAGGTCGGGGACAGAGGTTGGAGAAATTCGCAAATAATCAAATCCATGAAAGTGAAACCCACAAATGTGGAGGGCTGACTGTAGTCTTAGGCTTCCAGGTCAGGTATGTGAACAGAGATTGTACAGATGCAGAGTCCTTCTTTAGGTTTTTAGTGAGTGGTTCAGGGTTAATTTATCCAACCATGATCCATGTGGCCAAGTGTTTCTGTGCTTTCCCCTCCCAGTTGCACCACGAAGAACTATTTGTCTGCATCATTTATAAGGAGCACTAAGTGAAGAGCTGTGGTGGTTGCTGTTGCCATTTTGTTTTGTTTGTGTTCTCCCATGCTATTCAAATGTGGATTGAGTGGTTTGTTTCCCTCCTGGTGAGCAGTTGGGCCACCCATTCAGTCAGCTCAATTGTTCATGAGCCTCTGAAGCGTCTAGGACTCTTTGTTGAGTGATTCTTATCTCATGACACTTAAGTTTGGCATGTGCATCTGATTTACTTCTAGGTTGGAAATCTTGGACTGCTGTTCATGCTCCTTTTTTTCATCTATGCCGCTTTAGGAGTGGAGCTCTTTGGGAAGCTTGGTAAGTTTTCTAGCACTGAGGTGAGTCATAAAATTATATGATGAGTAGGATTCTCATAATGAACCAGGTTTCACACTGACTGAAAAATAGAATCAAATTTCTAATTATTTTCATTGTATCTAAGAATCTAATATGACAGTGAATTTCTCTTGCATTTCTCACTGTCCAGTTAGCCTGAGCCTTCCTAGTGATTTTGTCCTGTTCAGGGACTGCACAATCATAGTTCAGCCAGTGCATCTGTCTTTCATCTAGCTATTTTGGCAATTGCACAGATATTGTATTTTCCCAGCACTCAGAACATTTGGACTATTGCAGAAGATGCAAAATTTCTTCCCCCTGCAGGATGGACCATCAGTCTGCCCCCATTCCTATCTCTGATTCTCTTGCTAATCACATGTTACACTAGTATTTTAAAGGGAGTCATTACTTGGTAACCCTGCCTACATCTGCCCCCATTTCCTTTTGCTGGAAAATTTGTAATTAGTTTCAACATGTTAAATGATAAGGCTAAAGAAAGAAAGAGATGTGTCTGAATGGTCTCTTGAAATTCTTCTTTCTACTAGTGGGGACTGAGGAGTTTCTTAGAGTTTCTGAGTTTCTCAGCTCACTAGTAGCAGCAAAAGTAGTGTGGGCTCTTCGTTGTTTCCCTGCAACAGAAATGGGGAACACGTGGCCTTGTTGATATTGTTCCGCCTGCACTCCCACGAGCTCTCATTGTTGGTTAGGCTGGCTAATGCTGATGAGAGGTGCAGTTCCACCTCCGGCATCTGGGGGAGCTACACATTCTGCCCAACTGTTCTAAAATTTCCACCATGGATTCCTGTTTGCAGTGACTTTCGTATACAGAATTGTAAAATGGCTTGTATAAATTATTCTGTGCTTTTTTAAAAAGAAGAAATAACTGAATATTCCTAAAGTGAAAATGGTTTTCTCTTACAAACTTCAGTCCTAATTCCAGCAATAACAGGTAGAAAAGTAGATACAGCAAGCTGACATCTAATTACTAACTTGATAATACATGTTTCAACAATATGTTTTAGAATTATTAGGTCAAAGTATACTGTTTCTCCTAATGAATTGTCACAGAAGTGTTATGTAGACATCATTGTAGCACTTGAACAAGTGTCAAATGAAGTTGTTGCTAGGAATTGGTTGTCCTTAAGTGGATTAGAAGTTCAGTCACTTACTTTGTCACTCTTGCTGGCTGTAACACCTGGCACCAATGTATTTGCTGACTACAACCTATGCATGCTAATAGTCCATTAATTTTAATGGGAAATGCAAAGGTAGCATTTTTGCAGGATAGGATCTAATGGAAATGGAGAAATGTATTTTGATCCTTGCAAATATAATAACAGAATGCTGACTGTTGGAAAGCAGTTCATATTCAGTAATGCAGAAATATATGGGTTCTTTTTTAACCTAGTAAGTTTTGGAGCTAATCGGATGTTGCTCATTTTGACAATTCCAATTGTCCAGATAACAGAATTGGCAAAATGTATGACTAGAACATTTAGAATCCTGCAGCCAGCATGCCCAGTGCCCATGTTTACTTGGGGCAAGGGGAGGTTCTTGGAACTATAGTCCAAAAAAGCAACCTTCTCAAGCTCTGAGCAAGGGTATTACAAAGCGCTGCCTTTTCAGCCCTTTTGCTTCACTAGAATGCAGCCATTTATGCAGTTTTTCATCTCTTTTCCAGTATGCAATGATGAGAATCCCTGTGAAGGTATGAGCCGTCATGCCACCTTTGAGAACTTTGGGATGGCCTTCCTCACACTTTTCCAGGTCTCCACTGGTGACAACTGGAATGGAATCATGAAGGTAACTTGGTTTACTGATGGAAACAGTTTTTGTGCTTCAAACAGTGCACTGAAATAGAAATGGAGCCACACTTCTTTGCAGTGTGTGTGTGTTTGTAGGGGGAGAGAGAAAGAAAGAGAGAGGGATGTTGTCAGTAAGCACTGATGAATGTGAAGTATTTGGATGCGAGCAGGCCATGTGGATATTGCGGATTCTTGAAGTTATTAATCTAATACTGCTTCCCACAAGGAAGGAAAATTGAAGAAAAAAGTAGGCTTGAGGAACACTATAGGTGTCCCATCAGTGGCTGTCAGTGCATTGGTATGGCAAGATCTGTTGGTACCTTATTGGGTGATACTGATGACAGAATTTATTAAATACTTGCTCTTTGCATAGAGTTAATCTTGTAGCAGTCAACAACACTTCAAAGTACTATCAGAGCTTGTGTGGTAGCCAAATTCCTGAAGCAGAAGTTATGAAGAACAAAGGAAAAGAGAATAATTTGGGGAATTTCTAGCCCAGGTCAATGTGATTATCCTTCTTACTATATTAAAAATATTTCTATTTTGTAACATCATGAAAAAAATGGTCTGATGCAATGCAGATTCTGCCCATGCAAAAAGAAGTGGTTCTATTACTATACTAAAGTTTTTAAAAAGCATCACTTGAGTAGAAGATGGATTCAAAGTGTACAAATGTAGAACTGGATCACAACTCTGACAGGAAAATCTTTGAAACTTGGCAAGAATGTTCATGAGCTCCAGCAACCCTCACAAATGTTCAGTCTATTTACTTAATTGCCTTCTCTGACTTTTAACTGTCCTAGTTTTGACTTTCATTCTCATCTTACAAGAATTAGACTAGGAGAAACATACAAGGATCCTCCCTCCCATTACATCAACCAGCCTGTCTCATCAATCCCTCAGCCATTGGCCAGGCAGACTGGAGATGATGACTGTAATCCACCAACACGTTGGATGGCATTTGTTGAAAGGCAAGCGTAGACTCTAGTCATTAAATGGGTAGCATTCCATGTTGAATCCTCAGTCCTATGAAACATATTTGTTAAAGGGCAACTCTTAAATAATCTTTTGAGTTGCTCTTGTTGTAATATGCTGTCAAGTCAACTTTGGCATACTGCAACCCTGTGAATGAGAGAGCCCCAAGAGCCATGGGTATCAACTGCCCAGCTCAGGTCTTGCAAACTCAGGACCATGGCTTCCTTTATTGGGTCAATCCACCTGTAATGCAATCTTCCTCTTTTCCTACTGCCCTCCACTTTGACAAATATCACTGTCTTTTCCAGTGAATCACATTGTCTCATATGTCTGAAATTTTTTAGTTTAGGTCACAAAAGATTCTTCCAGGTCAAAATCTTTTCTGACATAAACACACAAAAAAAGTTGACAACAGCTTTCCTATTTTATGTGTTGGAATAAAGAGGTGGCTCATTTCAGAGTGAATTGAGATTAGTTTTTAATTGGTTTTCTGGGAAAATACCAATCACCCTGACAGATTTAGTGTAATTCCAGGAAACACTGGAACAAGGGAGGGGTAAAGAGAATTCCATCTACAGGAGCATTCAACCATTAAGAGTCCCAGCTCATATGTACCATCTTTGTCTATGTATTTTGTCTGAGGGGCAGCCTCAATTTGCATTTGTTACTTCAGCTTTTTCTTCTTCTTGTTTCTCTATGTATGTGCATATGTGCTCGGGGCGTGTTTTCTGTTTGCTTTTCTTTCTTTCTTTGTTTTGTCCCTTTTTGGTCTAAATTACTCCTCAAGGACACACTACGCGATTGCACCCATGATGACCGGAGCTGCCTCAGCAACCTGCAGTTCATCTCGCCACTCTACTTTGTTAGCTTCGTGCTCACTGCCCAGTTTGTCCTAATCAATGTAGTAGTAGCTGTACTCATGAAACATCTAGATGACAGCAACAAGGAAGCACAAGAAGATGCAGAAATGGATGCTGAGATTGAGCTTGAGATGGCACATGGCCTGTATCCCCATAGCTCACTCAATCCTGGACAAGATGGAGGAGGTGGAAGAATGGACCCTGAAGGACATCTGTGCATGGCATGCTTCTCTCCTGCACAGGTAGGTGGAACTTTTTGCTTGTAGTAAAACTTTAGTACACTGATATGGAGAGAAGAAAAGCAGCATAGGTGACCGTAGGGCCTGCTGATGGAAAACAGTGTGCTTTAATCCCACATGATTGGCTTGTATTCATCTCTAGGCTGAATATTCTGGTACATTGATAGAGCCTCGTGGTGCCAGAACTTAGAGCAGCAGGGCTGCTGCAGAAGAATAAGGCCAGAACTATGTAAGAGGTTTGAGGAAAATGAGAAGGGGTGCTGCTAGGCAGGATTAAGGTGCATTCATTTAGGTACACTAAGAAGATACAGGGGGTTCTGCAGGACATGGTTGAGGAACACTTACATAGTCAAATAAGAGGCTTCAGAGATGCCTTTCTTCACATCATCAATTAGCCATAATAGCCCCAACATTTTACATCATCACGCAGGGCTGCATTCTGCCTCCTTTACTCCCATTTCATAAAAACAGAACTCTCTAATAGCCTTCTGGATTTAAATATGGCTATTTGCCACCTGTAGAGATTACCCATACAAGTGGAGGCGGCAGAAGACAAAACCTAAATTCACACACACTGAAACAAGCAAAAGCCTGGAGTTCTTAAAATGATTTCTCCCATCCTCCCCCCTTTCTTGTCCCCTAGGAGAACTTATGGCTGGACAGTGTCTCTTTAATTATTAAGGACTCCTTCGACGGGGAGTTAATGATCATCGATAACCTATCGGGCTCCGTCTTCCATCATTACTCCTCGCCGGCCATGTGCGAGAAGTGTAACCATGACAAGCAAGAGGTAACCTGCGTGCGAGGATATGGGAGGGGGACCCCCCACATGTGTGAGAACACACCCGCACACCTGTAGGCACACTGAGATTTCCTTGGGATGGTCTCTTGGTTGTAGGTGACTTTGTTTTGTTATCAGAGTGCACTTGTGATGTCCTCAGTATTGGCAGAAGGATGAATGGAAAGAGAGACGGACTAACAAGAATGGCAGAAAAGAGCATGAGTGTATAGAGAGTAAGGGGGGATCATTATCACAGAGGTATACTGCTGGCTTGTTAGTGAAGACAGTGTTTAGTTTTGTTTTTTAAAGAGCGAGGTTTGAGGGAAGATTGCAGTGTACTGTCCCAAAGTTTTCAAGGTTCAGCAGGGCTGTGGAATTACTCACGTAACTTTAAGCGCAGCTTTTCTGTTTAATTCCTAATTCAACTGATAGGCTTTTGGCATTTTGTTCAGCATGTGTTTGCTGGTATCTGTGCAGCACAGTTTCTGGGGGAAAAGAACAGTCTGAGTTAAAATCCGTTTCAAACTTGAAGTTTAAAGAAGCTTGCTACCATCTCAGTTTGTTTGTCTGTCTAGCCATGAAGACTTAAAGCCTTCTCTAGGATTAGAACTGCTAATGGAAGACATGGAAAGTGGCTGCAATGAGAGGAAACTAGATTACTAATCTAAGTGTTAGTGGCTGTTGAGAGGAACCATAGGTCAGAGAGATCTCATCTCATTCTTGCACAACCATTCATTGTGATTTCTTTCCATTAATCTTAATAGTGTAGTTACACAGATTTCAGAGATCCAGAGATGCCCAAGGGAATGTTCACAAGTCACGAGTCTCAATGATAAATTACTGCCATGTCTATCCAGGTAGACCAGTAGATTGGCTCCCAGAGAGAGGGTACTAGATTCTGTTTATTTACAAGGACATTTTAACAGTAACTTTTAGAAGACTGTAAAGTAAATAATTAAGTCCACAGAGTCTGGATTCAGCAAACCCTTAATCTCTGTGTTAGCAGGTCTATGCTTCAATAATTACCTTGTATTTATAGTAAGTACAGTACTGCTGGAGTCAAAATGAAAAAGAAATTATTGCCATCCATTGGCTTTAATGTGTGTATTCATGATTCACTGTTCAGAACAGTATAGCAGTCTAGAGAAAGTTGTGTCAAGTCTTGAGCGAATCAAATCTTCAGCTATATACTTAATGTGATTTCATATTGACACTTAATTTGACCTTGTATTAACACTACTGTGCTCTACATAGAGATAATCTTTAAGTGGAAATACAAAGATGCATTACAATATTTGGCAGATACCAAGAGGACTTTTCAGTACAAGTATGCACCCAAAGTGAATCATGAGACTCAAATCATTAGACTTGTGGTCTCAAAAATCTGCATCACACTTCAGAGATTTACAGCTATTCCATTCTACATAAAGATCATCTCCTTGTAAAAAGAAGGCAGCCTTACCTAACTTTATTTGGTTTCCATTCATAAATTAGTCAGTTATTTGAAACTGAAACCTGATCTGGGTTACACAAGCAATCCCAAGCAGTTACCTGGGGTGCAAAAATTTTATAGTTTGGTCACATCAAAGAATAAGAACCCCTTCTACAGCATCCATGAAAATTTCAAAAACATTGTATATCTGCCACTAAATAATAACTGGTGTATAAAAATCTTTATTTGAAAGCAGTTATATATCAGTCTCATAAAATATCTCATCAAAGCAACTGTCTCTGGTGAGCCAGAGTTCCTTCCTACTACCCATGGAGATGACTTAAGTCTAGCATTTTTCTTTAGTTCTTAACTCTCAGCTAGGAAGTTTTAATTCAAAGATGTGTTAGGGTAACTAAGAAATTTATAATAAATAAACAGCACCATTAGGGCTTTTTACCCTAATTAAATTTTTTATTGCTGTCTCCGCCACCCATCTAAAAATTGATATTTTAACACCAGAACTAGGAAAGTTTGTGTGTTCCTTTCCAAAATGCATATCACAGCATGTGTCAACCATGCATAAGGCAAATATGTGAGTATCAAGAAAATCATCACAGACATGAGTCTATAGTGGGGTGGCCAACAGGCCACCTAAGTCTATTTCTGTGTCCCTTGCTTGCTGCCATTAGCTACTGCCATTGCTAAAAATGGTCCATTGAAATTGGCAGTCTGTCACAGTTGCTGACAAAAGTATATTGATGAAATTCAGTGATGGCAAGACTGCAGTTAAAATTGTGTTTTTCTGTTTCCCTTTCCCTCCAAAAGTTAAAGAAAATGCCAGGCAGCCTCCATAATTGTGTCCAAATTTCAATGGCAGCTCTAATGATGCCTGGAAGCTTTGCAGCACAATTGCAGTGCTAGGAATTTTAGCAGGAGTTTGGCTGTTCTAAGGGGTTCAGTATTTCCTCAACTCAGGGAATTTGCTCACTTGGCTTTATGGCATTGGAACAGTTAGATGTGAATTTTAGGCAGCTGACTGATATCATATATGGGACCTTTGGGGTCATTCAGACATTCATTTGACCAGTCCCTCATTAAAAGTGTATGTCTCCAACCGTTACATTATAGGAGTTTTCAAAACAGTAGTATGAAAATGTAATGTCAGGAGTGGCTCTAATCAGTTAGAATGAGATCCTGCTCAAAAGTCCAATAAGCTGTGAAGCTCTTTGGGACAAGGCACACTGAAATGATTTCAAAACTCCATAAGAGCAAAGCATACTCTTGTACCAGTTTCATTCATTTCAGTGGGGCTTGCAGGGTACCCAAATCTCCTCTTTTGGGGCTGGAAACCGCTGAAACCTGAGTAAGATCTTGTCAGGGGAATCTGCTACATGAATAATCATGGCTACATGATTTTTTTTTATTTTATTTTACTGTGTTCAAAAGGCTGGGCATCTTGCAGGATCAACGTATAAGACTTTAAGTTAAATAAAATCTGTTCAATTTATTAAATATTTTAATTATGATGTTTTTCTTTCTTGTTTTTGTTCCAATACATTTTAAAGATGACAAATATGTAGTTATTAGTTGATCTTATGTAGGTCATTAACTGCTCAGGGCTTCTGTGAAAAAGGGAGGAATACAGATACAGCAAACAAATAAACAAACACTCAGTAATTATGTTACATGAGCAGAAGTTGCAGAAAATATGAGGGGGTGTTTTAGTTTCTTAAAATCAAATTAATATTTTCACTAATACTATTTTGACTGTTGAAAATACAACTGGGGATGGAAGGCTTTAGGCAAGCCTGGTATTACATTTTCAAGTCTTACATTATCTCACCATATGAACCTCTTTGCGATTTTCATGGCATTACTCTAATTTCATTATCAGTCTTCATGTAGTTTGCATATACGCTAGCAATTTGTACTAGTGCCACATGGAATGGTTAATTGGCATCAAACAGTATAGTCTTCAAAGCATAATGAGGAATTGTAGCTTTTAGCATAATTGTTTTCTCTTTATAATTGGTGAGGGGCTTCTTTTGTACTAAACTTCAAATGAAAAGGTTGATACTTCAGCAATGCAACAGTATAACAAAATGCAATGTTTAGCACCTGTGTTTTTTGCAAGAAAAAAGGCACATGGTTTTTTAAAAAAATTTACAGATCAGGAAAGTTTATCTTGAAGTTTTTTGTAGAGGGCCAGATTTAAGGGTGTTTTGATATATCCTTCAGTTAGTTGACAAAACTCATTAGATGAGTGGTTTATTCCAAAGATTGTGTTTTCTTTATGTGTAAAGATATTGTGATCTAGTTGTGTTGTGTGTTGGTGTGGTGTAATTGTGGTTTTCCTTCCCTTTCCATTTTTTAATGTTTAGATGATTGGTGGATGTTGTACTTGGAAAACAATTACATTTTAGAAAACATAGGCCACAATCCAGCACACAAATAAGCATGCTTAAATCGCATTGATCTCAAAGGGATTTAACCACACACAATTATGTACTGGATGGTGCTCTAACCAGAGTAGTTCATGGAATTGCCTCCATGGAAGTACTATGGTGTTGGCTATGAAAACTGCAGTCAATGTGTCCTTGTGCTGGATTACATTCTGATGGTAAAGTACCCTTTTGGAAATCTGCTTCTGGCATATTTGTCATTCATTCCAAATGAACTATCAGTCTGAAGGAGTCCTAACATATGGCACTGCCACTGATTCTGTTATACCTCCTGTCCAAAGCCATCAGCTCTCCATACCATTTTTGTCACTATTTTACATGCAACACATGCGTACTCAGCTCTGCACAAACACAGAAAAGTAAGGACCTTGCCTGAGGAGCCCTGCATACAAGGTCAAAAGAATGTAGCTAAAATATAACCAGAAAAGATCAAATGCCAGAACAGATTAGTATAATTTCTCTAAAGACCAGCACTGTCTTTTGAAGGACAGGATAGGTAGGTTGGATCACAAGACAAGAGGAAAAATTAAGCCAAGGAATGAAGAGGAAAAACTAATCCAAGGAATGAGGTAGGCAAAGCTGAGGGGAGGGTTTCTGGTGGGAAGGGAAATATCAAAATAAGAAAGATTACCTTGTTAAGTGGAATGAAGAGCACAGCAAGAGAAAAAGAAAACCGAAGAGGGAAACAAAATGAAGGCAAAGTACAGGACAATTCTTTAGTTCTGTCTTAGGGTTCAGGAACTGGCCGGGGGTGGGGGGAGATGCCTAGAAAGAAATACACCAAGACAAGACCTGGTCAGCTGCATGATTTTCATTTGGACTGCATAAAATATGGTTACCACTGCTGGAATGAGGGCATCATCATCCTATCTGATTGGGGCAGGCTGTGTTATCTACAAAGATATTCTTTCTTCTCTGAGCTCTGAGGTAGACTCCATTATTATCCATCTGGGGAATTCTTCTCTCTCTACCACCAATGCAGCCTCAGATCCAGTGATACTGAGAGTCATAGAGTCAAAATCTTTAAGGTTGAATGAAATACCTTCCTTCCTATTCAATGGGTTGATAATGAGTGCTTCAACTGAAAAAGTACATGAGAAATGCCCAGGTGTCCTTTGTCCTTGTTCCCTCCCAGCGCCCAGCAACAAGTCCATGGTATGCAGAATTGGGTTAGGACTCTCTAAAGCTCATGTGTGGTCTTTCTCCTTGTCTTCAAACCCTTTCCTAAAGCAATGTTACTAGTTGAGAGACAGAATCAAACTGTGCTGTGTGACAGTTTAATCTTTCCCCTTCTGTTTACTGTAGGTCCAGCTGGCTGAAATGGAAGGCTTATCTCTCAACTCTGATAAGTCTTCTGTCCTCCTGGGGGATGATGAAGATAACCAGAATGCTGATCTGCCAAGCCCCAAGGAAACAAAGGTAAAAGTATTCTGAAGGCTTGTGACATCAGCTTTCCTGGAAGCAGAGATTAACTAAGGTTTCTCCCTGGGAGAGAAATTCCATTGGGTGGCAAGAGAAAGGAAGAATGTCCACTTTTGCCTAAGCAGCATGACTTGGTTATCGCTGTAAGTCATCATGCCATCTGGTCTGATTTCTGATATGAAAGAGAAAATCCATGTATGTATCCACAATATCTTATCTTGGTTTTTGTTTTTGTTTTTGTTTTTTTCCTGCCACAATTATTCCAGTGAGACAGTCCCAATGCAGGGAAATGTACAAATCAAATTACACCAAGCCAGAGTTCTACTGTTGCTTTGATACATGCAAAGCTAACACCCGACCCCACTTTCATTCCCAATGACCACTATCAGAGCATCTCATTTGACTCAAAATTCTGCTCCCCACAAAATCCCTTCAGCCTAAAATAGGTTTCTACTGTCTTAGCTTTTCTGTTTTGGAGATGAGAGAGCAAGTGATGTGAGCTTCCACTCCAAACATCTTCTCAATATGCCTAAGGTCTAAGAAAGGTGTAAGACCTGTGTGGTCCTCCAGATGTTGCAGGACTGCAAGTTTCAAGAACATAAGCAAAATGTAAGTCATACTGGGATCAACAATCCAACAACTTCTGCAAGGCCACATGGTTTCTTTTCCTGGTCTAGAAGGATCTCTCAGAACTGGAATTATCTGTCTGTTGCCTCCCTTCCTGGTGATGGATGCAGCAACAGCACTCAGAGAAGTAAATGGTGGGTAGGTGGGTGGGTGGGTATGAAAGAGAAAAATGGTATGAGTAGGGTGTGACTGTGTGAAAGGGCTTAATTGATTTATGAAAGAAAGAGAGAGAGGAAGAAAGAAGTATGGGTGTTTGTCAGTAGAAAATGGTTACAGAGGGCGATTATAACAGTCCTTTGAAAATTTTCATAATATGCATACTGTTGGAAGAAACAGCAGCTTCTGCACTTGTTCTTTCTGCTCTCTTGTCTGTTAGGGATAGGCTGGCTTGGACAGAGAGGAATTAGGATCTGTTGACTTTCTTTCCCACTTGCTTTTCCTTCCTCTGTCAGCAAACTATCCCAAAATCATCTGGGGCAGCTAAGGTTATCTGATTCTGTCAGGGTTAATTACCCTCTGTTGTAAAAGAAAAAGAACTGGCCCAGAGTTAACCCCTCTTCTCTCTTCTCATCTGTTCCTTGATGAGGGAGAACATGCTGCAACATGTCTCCCTCACATTCTTTCCTCTTTTAGATTAGTATAGAAAGGATCAGACTATTTCTATCCAAGAATGTAGTTCCTTAATAAATGCTCTTCTTGTTGAGGCTTCTAATCTTATTTTGATGTTTGTAATTTGGTTCTTTCAAATTCACCATCCTAAAATGGGCATCCTTCCTGTTATTGGAGTAAAGGCTCTATTGGCCTTTATTCCAATAATAATCTCTCATAATCAATCACCTCTAACACGTGCACCTATAATACAATGTAATAACATGATATATCTGAGTGTGGAGCATGCCATGGGGGTTATGCCAGTTAGTTCTGATTGTTGTAGATCAAAACCTCCTAGTTCACATGGTTACCATGTGAGATATTATCTATCTGCTGTTTCCACATGACACCACCCCCTTTTATTTTTATTTTTATTTTTTTATTTTATTATTATAAAAGTTATATAAGTTATTATAAAAGTTATTATAAAAGTTTACAAATAATCATTCTTTCTTTTTATAAATATGTAAGAAACAAAAAACAAAGAAATATATACAATCAAATTTGTATACCTATCCAACATCTTCTTCTACTTCTTCTTCTTCTTCTTCTATTGCTCTTCTAACTTAGTCTACATATACAGATACCTCTATATCTTTTATGTATCTAATTATATTTCAATTACATGTCTTGTATATTCTGCTTTGTCTTACATATGAATTCTTTTTCTGATTTGTTCTGAGTTTTATGAGCATCCTTTTATTACTGCCACCACAGATACCATGTCTGAACACAAGTTTTCTAAGATATAGCAATCCTAGAGGCCTCAAAGTATATGATGCAGAAATAATACCTTATTAACAGAATTTGAACATAACATAACAAATGAATTGTTTAGTATATTTAAAACATCTCTGTTACTCACTTTCATCTCGTAACTAACCTAAATCTTCTCTAACTCACCTAACCACTCATACTCTTACCCGCTCACCTAACTGACTACTCACTCTTAACTCACTAACTCTGACAGACTACTCTTTGCATTTCTCCAAACCGACCGGCATACACCAGCCTTATTCAAATCCTCTCTGGCATTCCACCAGTTACCACTCACTCCCAACACTCCGTTCTTTCACCCACTCCCAACAGATCCTTACCTTTTACTTCTAATAAATGAAACGTGTTTTACCCGAAGCAATCCGTAGCATCACAGTTGCCTTCCACCTTCTCCACTTTTTTTTTTAACCAGAAAAGAAGCAGTTCAGGACAAAATGATGGAATAGCTGAAGGATGGGCATCTTTGAGATTTTGGGGAGCCATATTATCCCCTAAATATTTAGGTGGGCTATATCCTTCCCCCACCATATGACCACTAGAGTTGTCACCAAAATTAATCAGCAACTGCAGTGGTTCAGTAGCAGAAGATGATGCCAGAATGCTTTGCATCATAGAGCCCCGAAAGGCCACAGAAGTATCTTTTTTATGAAAGGAAGTAACAAAAAGCCAGAAGAGTAGAGGAAAGCTGGCATGATTCTCTTGAACATTTTGGCAGTAGAGCTTATGGCAGCTAGTTTGACAGGGAAAGCCACAAAAACAGGGTTCAAGTGTTGCATCTAGCCCATAGAGGATGTGTTTCCCACCCATTGAAAAGCTGCACAATGGCTTCTGACTATAGTACAAGAGCCTTCTGTCTGGAAGTACCTTATGTATCAGAGCTCTAGAGATTTTAAGGGTAGGCAAACCCCTAAGGCTAGAGCAAAACTAATAAAATATTGGTTGTGAGCAAAAACTGGATAATCTCTATTACTACCCTCTGATCCCAATATTGTCATTCCTTGTTCCAAGCAACGCATTGCTGTGCAGGGGCCTCTGGCAATTTGGCCTTTGTAATTTATCCTATTCCTCTGTTTTTCCCTTGTGAAACTTAAGAAGGTACAGAGAAGGTTCCCAAATGAATTTACATCCTGATACTGCTCACCAAACCCAAACCTGCTTAGCGTCAGCTCTAGATGGCTATATCATCAGGCCTATCATCAGGCATAATCACCAGGTATTTGAAAGCAACAGCCCAGTCCTGCCAAATTACAGATTATTTGAATAATGAGCTGGGCCCTTGTTTACACTTTCCTTCTCTTTCTTAGTGGATATGTGTGAAATTTCATTTAGCAAACAATTTTATTCCAACTAGGACGGTGAGGACAGCCCTAATTCCATGGAGATTGCAACTTTAGAGGAATGCCTCTTCCCTTTAGCAAGTACAGATGCTTCTCCTGCTCCAGAAAGCTACCTATGTGAAATGGAGAAGATCCCTTTCAGTCCAGTACAGTCTTGGCTAACAAATGAGAGCAACCAAGGTAGGCAGTATATCACATTTCAACAGAACAATAGCAGAATTTGGAGTGCTATTTTAAAAAATATTTTAAATTTGTTTTTTTATATATTAGATGAATGTTATTTGTAGAAGAGTAATACGTTAGTAACACATTGCTTTCAATTACTTAAAAATACACTCCATTTATTAATTCAGTTTATGTATTTATCTCATTTCTGCATTTCACACTGCTGCCAGTATTCTCAGGGCAGAATATGTGGTCTTTATCTGCTTTAAACCTTTCCAAGAACTCTGTGAAGTAGAGTTGGACAAAGATAGTGAGAAAGAGAATAGCTGACCAAAGGTTACCCATTGAGCTTCATAGCAGAAGAGCCATTATATTCACCAGGGAATTACCTCTGGAATCCACTCTGCACTAAAACACCAAAGGTTAGAAATAGTTAAGAAAGCAGGCCTCTCCTTATCTCTTTCCTTGCATAATACTAGATCAGGGAGGAATGAATGGATGCTTTGTGTATTGCTTCCAGAGGATATCATTAGGGCAGGTGTGGGGAGTCGTGGAAGGGTAGTGAGCCACTTTAGCCCCCCATGAGACCTTGCAGGGCCACAATCTCCCCACCCCAAACGACTCTAGGGAACAAGAGTGCCATTTTTACCATGTTTTAGGACCTTCCTGGGCCATTTTAGACCCAGGAAAGGACTTTTTTTAACAACAGGAAGTGAGTAGAAGTCATTTCCTATTTTATAAAAGGACTCTCTTGGCCCTAAATTGGCCCAGGACAGGCCCAAAATGTCATGGAAATGCCACCACACCTCCTAGAGGGCATTTGGGAGCAAAACATTTTTTGAAAAAAAATATTTTACCACTGGGGGGCCGGGGGGTCTCCAAATGTGATGGAAATGCCCTCCACACCCCTTGGAAGGCTTTTGAAGAGCATTTTTGGGGGGGGGGAGTTCTTCAAAAATAATTTTGACAACCCCCCCCCCCCCAATTGACCCTGTGGCCATATACAGCCCACTGGTCTCATTTTGTTCACTCCTGCACCAGGAGAAAGGAAAGAGAGGGGGAGGCTATGGGGCAGGTACACAGAACACAGCTTGATTTTTTTTTATTCCCTTATCAAAAGAATAATGTGAATGGGCCCTGTAAAAACAAATTTGAGAGACAGAGTCTTTGATTTTTTCTTTTTCTGTCTTAATTTCTCTCTACCACCACCACCACACCACTCTGCCAGCTCCTCCCAGCCCCTTCTCTCCAGATGCATCTAATCCTCTGTTGCCAGCACAAGCAGAGTTTTTCCTTCCAGCTGCTTCTGCCAGTCAGCAAAGTCAGGAGGAAGCTTCCTGCCCGGAGAATCTCCCTAAAATCTCTCTGCAGGCTTCTTGGGCTTCACTGCAGTCTCAAAGTGCGAACTGTTCCCTTATCCATCAGGTAAGGGCACCATACTTCCTTCTGTCCATAGTCAGATGTTTTAGCCTCACATCTACATGAAAAAAAGCATTCTGTATGGAGGAAAAGAGGAAAGAGATGATCCTCATTTATAGGATGATTCCAAACAATCACCTCACCTTGTACACAGAATTTTATGGAGGTGGGGGGTCTTTAGTGTTTTCTACTTATAATACTCCCACATTTCCTCACTGCTTCTCACATTCCCCCCACCCTTTGGTGGCAAATTGTGCCTTACTGCAGGGCTCTTTTGAGAACAGGCCCTTCATACTTTAGCAAATCCAGGCTGAGAGGGTATCTTAGAACATCCAGTTCTCTCCAGACCAAATGCCCCTCTTGGACAGATGCTATAATCTGCCAGAGTATAGATACACAGGTGAATTATAATGTTGGTGAATTACAATGGTGTAGGTCAGACTTATACCACTGCAATTCACTTTTATGGTTGTTGTGGCAGTTTGAATTCACTACCAATTGTGCAACAACCCAAATCCCCTGAATTTCCTACCTTTTACCTCACCCCATTTCCAGACATATGCAACAGTTAGGAATCCCATCTTGCTTCCCAGCTTAGGAAGTGTTAATTCAGCAATAATTTCCCACACTTTCCACACCAAAGAAAAAGAAAGAAAAGAAAATAGCCCATAGTGTTTTCTGACTGGAAACATTTGCAGGAGACATTAGTGTAGACATATGTATAGGTTTTGCATTCTCTCCTATAAAACAAAATGCTACATATACACCAGGTCATGACAGAATCCAGTTCACCTAAAAGAGGTCTGCAAACCTGAATGTGTCCATGCAGCAGTAAGAGCTAAGAACTAGATCCAAGGATGGGAAAGCAGATAAGCCGAGAATTAATATTTTTCCCTCACTTGGCCACAGTGTTAGAGCACTTTTATTTCTTTGGCTTTGATTCGCTGCTGAAGGGTTGTAAATGGAACACAAATCTGGGAAGAAAGCAATGGGCAGCTGTGGGAAAAACAAATGGATGAGAAAAAGGTTATTTGCTTACTTAATTTATACTTTGCTTTTTCACCAAAAACCTGGCCCTCAAGATTGCTCTAAGGACAAGATAGCTGGAATCTTGTTGATTGTTCTGACTAGAATAGGCCCACTGAATCAGTGGGATCTACCTACATGTTGACTCACATCTCAGTAATTTAGTCAATGGGCCTGCTTTTGTTAGAGCTAATCAACAGGATTCAAGCCAACATTTTCAGTTGCAAATTGGACTCCTCATCCTGAGTTAAAGACACAAGATTGGCTTGACACATTGATGTGCCCTGTTGACATTGCTTTTATGATCAACAAGGAGCCCTGTTATCAAGGTATCTAAGTGACCTAAATTCTTGCCTAGGTTTACCTGATTTCATCATCCTTTTCTCTCACATGGTCAGCCTACTTATTTGTTGTTCTAATCCTATTCCTGTGGCCAGTTAATATAAGAGCTATTGCATCCATTATGAAATTAGTAATTTGGGAAGAGGCAAAAAGGTGTGGTGAGGAGAAGGTTCATCCCCTTTTTCTAAGCCATCATTCATCCTTCTCAAATCATTCTATTTTCCAGCCATTTGGCTCCAGCCAACATTTTAAGGCTGATGTTGGCTGCCAAATATGTAGGCCTGTCCATTATACTCTGTCGTATAAAGATATTGGAGAATCTCCTCAGTGAAAAAAAGATTACAATGATAAGGGCTTTTCTGTTTAGAAAATGGACATGCAAGAGAGACATGATAGAGGTGGATAAAGTTATGCATGGTGTAGTAGAAATAGATGGTGAGAAATGTTTTTCCTTCTCTCACTAGACTAGAACCTTGAGTGATCTAATGAAGCTGAATGGTGAGAGAAGCTGGAGGGACAAAAGGAAGCACTCTTTCCCAGACAACATACTTAAGTTATGGGATTCACTACCACATGGTCAGAGCTTAGAAATGTAAATGAAGATGGCTAATGTGTAACATATTATTTTAATTTTTTTTAAGCCCTCAAAAGATTAAAAATGCAGACCCCTAAAATAAACCTACATTTTTCAAATAAAAAACATTATTCATTATACCAAATCCACAATGATTTTAAAACAAAAAAGGGAGGAGTCAAGATGTCCTCATACCACAAACAGATGTTACAGGTAATGTAGTTCCTCATGTGATAAAGTGATGGGTGCTATTTAAGACTGCTTCACAAAATGATTAAGCAAATTAGGAGATTAGATAAATTAATGGAGGATGAGGTTATTAATATCTACTAGTTATAATCACTGTATATTACTTTCTATATCAGAGGTGGTATGCCTTCTGAATACTAGTTGCTAGGGAACATGGACAAGGAAGTGCTTATTATTCTTGATGTCCTGCCTGTGGGCATCCCAGGGGCATCTGTTTGCCCACAGTGTGAAGAGAATGTTGGACTAGATAGGCCTTTGGTTTCAGGCAGCATGGCTCCTCTTATATAACAGTGAAATGTGGATAAAAAAAAAAGAGGATGATTAACCAAGTTGCCTAAAGGAGGTATATAAAGTGATGAGCAGTGTGGAGACACTCCAGAGAAAGAAATTTCTCTGTCTGTTACAATACTAGAACTGCAGGAATGCCAGCAATATTGATTGGCATTAGATTAAGGAGAGTCAACATGAAATATTTCTCCAATGCATAATTAACATACCTAATTTATTAACACAGCATGTAATGATGACCACTCATTTGGATGGCCTTTTAAAAGAATAAAGCAAAGTAACTGAAAATAGATTTACCAGTGTCTCACATGAGAGTTACTACTTGGGATATGCTTTCTAGTTCTTCCAGCCAATGTGGTCATTGGCAATGCTGGTTGTAGAGGGGGGTGGAATCTGAGAGCTGTAGTCCAAAAAGTAACTTTTTTTTCTGTGCTCTAGGCATGAAAAAAAAAACCCTTCATGCTTAAAGGCATCTTATCATTGCCAGATCCCGGGCACAAGCCAGAGGGTGGCTATCATTCAGCTATCTCTAGTTAGCAACACAGTGGTCAAATTGATAGCATGTAGTCTGCTCCATCAAGGCAGTCCTTATGTTGGCAAGGAAATGTGTCTAACCAACAGCAGTTCTTGCTGATCATGCTGCATCGTGCTGCTCATAGCTTATGTTGCTGAATGGCAGCAAAGGCCTGAAATAGTTCCTATGTATGAATTGCACACCCTCCAACTGCCCTGAATTGGCAGTGACAGGCCCAATTAATCCTGCTTTGGCCCACTTTTTCAGTTGCTTTTAAAATGTCCCAGTTTCTCTCACTTCTTCTCACTTTTCCCCTTTGTCCTCTAAACTTTACTTCAACTGCTGCAAACTGAATTCAAAGTGCAAAAGTAGTTTGCACTCAATTAACTCAAAGTGGGGGGACAGGGAAGAAAAGATAAGGAGCAGAATCTTGCCCTTCCTCCTAGGCTCAAGCAAAAGTAAACCACTTCAACCTCTCCTAGCTTGTCTGTTCTTCCTCATTAATACTAATGCCATCTTAACCACATTCTGATGTTGCTTGGCTCCTGCTTTTCATCTGTGAAATGTTGCAGGGTATGAAGTTGGCTGACATTGCTGAGTGACATATGATGAGTTGGGGACAGACTACAGTAGGTTACTTCAATGTTAACCTCCTCACAGGTGACTAGCCCTTTCCCTCACCAAGTATATAAATAAATAAGTATGATGACAACTGAGAAATCAACCATTTTTTTCTCTTGTTGCTGCTTGGTCCTGCAGACCACAGAGAGTGACACCTCCTTAGATGACAGCAGGAGCAACAGCTCAGAAGGAAGCTTGCAGACCACACTGGAGGACAGCTTAAACCTCAGTGACTCACCCCAATGTGCACTGGATCTCCCAGTAGCACTGTGCCCAGTGCCGGCAGCAGCCACCCAAAGAGCCTTGGTGGCACCACTTTCCCCTGCTTCTCGGAGGCAGAGCTTAAGGGGGCGTGGGATCTTCACCCTTCGGAACATCAGGCGGCACCAGCGAAGCCACAGCAGTGGAGGAAGCACTAGTCCCGGGTGCCCTTACCATGACTCCATGGACCCTTCTGATGAGGAGGGCGCTGGAAGCAGCCTAAGGGGTGGAGGCAACAATAGTGAGCAGTCAGAGACACTCAGCAGCCTCTCTCTGACTTCCCTCTTCTCACCACCCCCTCCACCCCAAGGCCTGGCACTGATGAAGAAGTGCAGCAGCACCAGCAGTCTCCATGCCAACTCTTCTTCACGAGGATCTGCAGCAACAGAAGCCAAGCAGTTCTATTCAGTTGACCCAAGGGGTTTTTTATCCATGCCCTCATGGATGACAGACTTCTGCAAGAATAGCCCTTCTCCAAGGGAGGATCATGTGCCAGAGGGCTCAGGCAGGATTGGGACTGCAGACCACAGCTCCCCAATTCCTTCTGAGTTGCAGCTCGGAAGTGGAGTCAGCAAGAGGAATAGATGAGTCTCCTCGGGGCAGGAAGAAGAATGAAACGTGAACCAGGAGCGTGTTTTGGCTACTATTTCCTACTAGCAGTTCCAAATGGCAGGGCTGTAGGAAAGGAAACAAGCAACCACGCAAAATATAAATATGTATGTCCGTGTATGTGTGTGTGTGTGTGTGTGAGTGAGTGAGTGTGTGTGCGTGTGCGTGCGTATGTGTGGAAAACAAAGACTTTTGTACCATACCTCAGAGACACAAGAGAGTGAAAGCAATATGTGAACACCCCACTCACGCATGGGACCACCGCCTCTGCAAAGACAACAGTGGAGCAAGGGAATCAAAAGATGAGAGTGCTGGGTTAAGAGGGTGAAGAGCCTCCAGCCAAATGACTGGCTGAAGGTAGCCATTTACTCCTCTACATATACAAATATAGATGTACAGACATATAGAATGATTTATTTATTTTTTTTACAGAGAGCTTAGGACTTCCAGAAAGTACTAAGTATGAAAAGGGCCGGGTCTTGGAGAAAAAATTTCAAAATGAAATGAAGAACCAAGCTGGAGTTTAGGGCTTGGATATCACTTTTGAGGAAAATGGTATTGTTTGTTTTGGGGGAGGGGGGAATGTTTGTTACCAGATCAGGGTAGGTTGGGTGAACCAGGTGTATGAAGATGCTCCATGGAGATATTGGGAATACAACAAGATCTGGAGTTGAGGTTTGCTATCTCTGTGTTATTGAGCTTTCCAAGCAATGTCAATGTCCATTCCTTGTATGTTAACTCTGCAGACCCTGCTTACCCAACTGAAACATTTAGGTGAGCTTTGGCGCACTGAAAGGAAATAAGTGACAATGCGGCAAGGAGAAGATGTAGCCACACAGTGATTACTGAGTACTCTGTTTCACATCCATTTTGCTTTTTAAAAAAAAATTGCAGAGAGAAAGCTGCTTCGAGGGGGAACTTTCTGTATTGTTAAGAGTGTGGGGTTTATATTTTATTTTCCTTACCATTCAGTACTTGTGAAGAATCTATTTTAGAAGCCCGGAGGTGCAAAAACCATCTCTAGAGAAAGGTATGCTATTTTTTACAAATATATTAAAAGGTGAAGAAAATGACCTCAAGAGAATGAGCAAGAGGAACAGAATGAGCCTGACATATAAAGCGTAACTAGCTGTCTAGTTACCTGGACTCTTATAGTGTCCCACAGAAATGTATATCTGAGTGATCTTTAGGAAAGATAGTGAGCTGTTTACCCCAATGCTGTTTCATGGTGTTGTGATTTAAATCCAGTGTGGTGACTCTTGGACAGTATCAGATGAGGTTCCTCCAGCCATTCTAAGAATTCAAAGCAATTAGCACTTTTTTGGCCCTGACACCAGAAGCTGATAGTGAGGGCCAGATGTTGCATAGTTTAGCACTGTGTGTATGTTTTTAAAAACTATAAATAACTGCTGCGAGGGGGACGGGGAAAGGACTGGAAACTCAGTGTGCTAGGAGAGGGGTTCTTACTGCACCAAAGTCCTGACTAAAAGCCGATTATACTCACAGGCTGTTGTTTGGCACAGGACAAAATCTCCTGTTTATGTCAATGAGCACATCCTTCCCATGCCAAGTGTCAACTTTAGAGGACAATTTTATTCAGGATCATGACTCAAAAGGAAATGGTTAAACTGCCTCCCTAGCTGTTGTACTACTCATCAAAATCAGGCCCCACAGCAGCTGCTATTTACAGTTTTTACATATGATGACACCAAACTACATGTTAAAAAATGTAACATGCAGTTTGGCCTTGTGAGAATGAGAAAGAGAGTACATGTGTGTGTATATGCAATATGATGGGTTATTTGTTTACTAGTGAATGTTTGGAAGGTTTGCTCCTTACCTTTTCAGTGCTTTGTGTATGAAGAGTGGATTGATCATTCGGGAGGTTCATGGGAATTAGTAACTGATTAGATGAGGGAATAACTCTTAAAATCAAAAAGGCCAACCTCTCTCTCCCTGTTATATAACACGTTCCCAGTGATTCAGTCCTCCTTTCAGGGTGCCTTTGTATCTGGTCTTACTTTTTTGAACCGCTAACCAAGTTCTCTGCCAAGGCTGGTTGCAGTAAAATAAACCTAATCCATTTCAGTTTTAAGGCAGGGTCAGGACATTCAAAGATATAACTTGAAGGCAAAGTTGCCAACTGACTAGAAAAAAGCAGCATGGCAGGCTCCTATGCATTTAACGGAAATATAATCTACAGGCAGTTGTAAGTGAAACTCTCCGCAGCATGGAGATGAATGCTTTCGCCTACTTATTGCTGGAGACTGAAATCTTGTTAAAGGCACATCTACAGAGAGCCTTCGAAAAGTTGGTAACCAATTTAAAGGGCTTTGGAAAACAGCAGACAGAAGGATTTTTAATACCCTTTCCTTCCAACATGCTCCTTTCTACTGAGGGTCAAATGCAAAAGAATGGGGGAGTGCTTGTCTTCAGAAGGAGACCTTTCTTTCTCCCATTGGTATAGTGGGCCACACCTGCCTCTGTGGGCCCCTCAACATACTTGGGCTCAAGGTCACAGCCTTTTTAACAGCCATGACTGCAGCATAGCAATTTTAAGAAGACAGAACATTGCTGATTTGTATGTTAAAACAGCTGCTTTGTTCTGTACGTAATGAGGCAGTAAATACCAAATGTGTCATGATGGACAGGAGATTGAATTTTAACAATGAATTCATCTCTTGGATAGTCATACATCTTTCTTAGAGAATATAAAAGCAGAATTGAGCAGTGTCTAAGACTTTGGTGGACGAGAGACCAGGCAAATCCACTGCTTCAGAGAAGTCACTGGTCTGCGTTAATAAAGCAATAACAGTGATCTTAAGTTTCATTGTTTGTTTTTTGTTCTGATCTGTGGCATGCTTCCTGCCAGTTCTCAAAGGCAGGAGAGTATGGTGGACAGAGAAAATGCAGCATCCCCCCCCCCCCGGCCCCTGGCTGCTCCAAAACATACAGTTTTATCTGATTAATCAAAAATGAATTCTACAAGAAGAGACTGTCGTTGATCAAATCTTCTTCATCACCACCATTGCAAGCTGTGGTCATGCTGGGTCCAATTCATTGTGTATATCATAGACTCTCCAGCCATTAATCCATATGCTGAAGCAATCAAATGACATCTTCCACCCCAATGCAAAAACCAACGCAGGTAGCAGAGCTCTCACACTACCTACTGAAACAGCTGCGTGAACATATTTGTTAATTAGGGTACTGAACAGTTTAATGTTGAAATTGTGTTTATTTGTACTTGAATAACAGAAAGACCAAAATCAAACAATCAAAACAGCCCACTCATGTTGAAAAGCAGCATATAAACAGTTTGTGACTTTGATCCTGTTTATTTCAAACAAGGCCTTAAATGGTGGGGAAGGTAGGTATGAAAAGTAACTGGGAACCCATGTGGCCTTGGAAAAGGGCCATGAAATCTGAGGATGCTTAACCTTTCTCGTGCCTGCCTGTAAGTCCTGCAACATTACAAGGAACTTAAGTTGCCACCATAATGTATAGTTCTGCCTCCAAAATGACCTACAATCAAGGAGCATATTAGGCTCAATTTAGGACCCAGTCTTATGTGTGTTTAATCAGAAATAAGTCCCTTTCTCCAGTGATGTTGTAGTGAGTCTCCAGTGTACATGTTTGAGAAAGCACCAACTCATATGCACAGACAAAGGGTTGCCTTTAAAGATACCAAGAGGAGGAACTTCCTCCAGAACTTCCAGACTGACTCTACATGTCTACCACTGTGACAGGTGCATTCAGAGCTCAGCAATCTCCTTCCTTCTTCTCCAAATTGTTCTTTCTTTCTGTTCATTTCCAATCAGAACTGGGCTAGAAGGGAAAATTATTGTATCACTTGAAAGCTTTCAGTTTTGGTTCAACAACTTCCTTAACATAACAGATCTTATCCATCCTCATTAGAAATTCCTGTGTACTGTCTATCCTGAACCATATTTCTGGCACTGGGACTTCCAATTTAGCATTTAACCTAACCCAAGAATATTTCCTGTGCACTGTCTGTCCTGAATTGTATTTCTGGCACTGGGACTTCTCATTTAGCATTTAAGAAAAGTTCTGGTAGTTTAGGATTCTTCTTTGTGCCTGTAAAGGCAGTAGTGTTTCCACGTCTGGATGAGATCATCATCCATTCAGGGCTCTTTATCCAGAACAGGTTTCTGCCAAATTAAAATAAGATCACTCTCACCCTGGAACACAGGATAAAATATGTGAGGTTGATCATCACTGCACAAAGAAGCAGAGTATCCCTCTCATCTGGAAGGTGGGAGATTTGGGTGTTGAGTCATCACCTCCAGTTGACTGGCTCTGCTGATACCTTCATAGGATATTATTAGTATTACTTGAGCAAGGTTTATGCAAGATCTCTTAGACTCTCTTCCTACCTTTTCAAAGTCAGATCGCTCAGCAACTTCATCTTCCAGTCATGCCTACATCAGAAATTAAACAACCACTCAGTGAGGACTGAAAGTCCTTGTCTTCAGGAACACTGCTCAAACACCAAGCTAATATCTTGATTATAACAGTGCAAGCCTCTCAAATTAGGGAACCTGCTTTAGGGTCTGAAAGGATATGGTCAATGCTGGAAGTGTACTAAGTGGAACATAAGGCGTTCAGACCACAATGGAGCAAAATAACACAGAAATAGCTCTAGGAATACTGCAAAGAAAGGACTGACTCTAGCTGATGACAATCAGTCCTGCCCCACCACCACCATGTACTTGGGGCAGGCTTCTCTAGCTGAGATTAAACAGGTTTATGATACATCTTTCTTTTCTTGAGATTCATGTCCAGAAACATTGAAAAGATCCAAGAATAGGTGAAAGTGAATCTCCTAACTCATGACATAAGAATGCAAAAGATCATGGCTTTCAGACATACCTGATAAGAATCTGAAATGTCCTTGGCAATTTCCTTACCAATTGGATCATCTGATCCAGAACCTAGTATCTCACCATCCATCTTAACTTCATAGAGATTGGGGCACTAAATTACTAGATGTGCCATCTCTATGGTCCTGGCATACTGTTCAAAATATTTGTAATCCTTCCTGTGCGATATTCAATTATTGGTGTTTTTCTTGATATATTAAATCTAGGAAGGTAAATGTCAGCATTTCCTGCACGAGAGTCTCACCCAGGGCTTCAGCACTTGCATTCTGATCTGCAGTATGGTTGAGGATTGGGGAGCCTTCCTCTGTGGCACAATCAAACATCATTATTCTTGTTTTAGCCAGATACACATGTAGTAAGTTTTCTGGGTTGTAGATTACAACAGTACTACTCAAAGTGATGGGCCATGGGCCAGTGCTGGTTTGAGAGCCATCAGGTGCCACTTCACAGCAAGTTCTCAGGAAAGAAACAGTTGTAGCCAGCAGGCACACAGATGGCACCAGCCCCTGATGCATTAGAGAAAAGCGCTGCCAGTCCTGCACATCAGTGGAGAGGCTGCAGTGACTGAGTGAGTCCTGAGAATGGTTTTCTGGCCAGACCCTTTCCTCTTCGATACATTTCTTGTTTTGGTATTAATATCTCTCTTACTGTTCCTTACATTTCTGGACCGTAGTTCTTGCTTGCAGTTTTTCAAAAACCTGCACGAAGAGAATACTGGGCAGGCCTCTGGCTTAGTCTGGAATTTCTGGGGCAAGGCCGTGGTGTCTCTATAAGATGATCCTGCCTGCATGACTGTGAGGAGGCTGTCCCCCATTGTAAGAATAGATTTTCACATTTACAACCAAATTTCACTTACTTCTAAGTGAGTCTCCAGAGGAGTGTCCCCTTTGAGTGTGACAGTCTGGCAGCTGATCCGAATCACCCAAAAACGCTATTTAAACTACAGATTCAAGAAGATATAACAGTGGAAAAACTAACCTTTCATCTCAGCTGTGAATATGCAGTCTCTATGCTGGCCTTCATTGCAGGGATATGCGGTGTCTCTTTTTTTGAAGGTGCTACTGTGGATTTGTGACTTTAGAGATCCCAGCCTGCTTCTGTTATGTAACGCTCTGGTGTTTAACTTGAATATCTAACAGCACAGCCATCTCCTAGTTATCAACCAAACTGCATTCTTTCTTTAAAAAAAAAATGGATTCCTGTTGCTTGTATTTTCGTTTCCACTCTACAAGGAAGGCAAAAGGCTTCTGGCCTAGGAAAATAGTTACCATGGCAACTGAAGACTAGGTTATCTTTGGAGAATATTTTGCTTTTCCCTCTTAATTATTTACTAATGGTTTTGAGCATATATCTGTTCTTCCCAGAGCAATTTGTTTAAAAACAGCAAAAATCGCCGTATTAGCTGAGAGAGAGGTTTATGGTCCACATTTGGCGGAGGGTGGTCTGTTTATGTCTAGTGAGTTTTGCTTTCCATGAGGGTCTCTCTTCTCCGCTCCTTTCTTTAGTGGGGAGTAACAGGAAGACGTAGACCCTTCCCCCTTCTTTCTGTGCTCATGTGGGATTTTTTTTTCCATCTCAGAAGCTGCATAGGGAGAAAAGAATGTCTCATTGCAACTTCTCCCCAGGTGCGAGGTTAGACAAAGCAAAACACAAAATGCACTTTGTGTAGAAAGTTTTGAACATTAAAGTATTGCCTTTTGACAAGACCTGCTGTGGTGTGATGTTGTTTCTCCTACCCTTCACAGACAAAAGTTTGTTGCTTTTAATACAGGGGCCACAAATAAATTATGGATCTGCCTCACTGCTAAACTGTGGTTGTGAATCATGTAGTTTTGCCACCTGATTATCAGGACTGGGAGCTAGAATTGCTCTGCCCGGGGTTGGAGCCTTGTGGAACAGGTCAGAACCAGAGCAGATCCTAACAGGGTGGAGCCTGATGGAACAGTAGATCCCAGTGGAGATGGAGCCCAAGCGGAAACGGTTTTTAAAACAAGCAAGCAAGCAAGCAAGTAAGTCAACAAAGCAGAAATAATTTTTAAAGATATCTTACATTTAAAAACAAAAAAGCAAACTTTATATAAAGACAAAACATCAGGCATTTTTTTTATAGCTAATCCAAAACCAAAAGAAAAAAGAAAAGAAAAGCTAGGCCACTTTCTAGGCTCAGCAGCAAAAGTGATAAATTTCACTTGGTCAGACTGAAAACACCTACCCTAAGCAGGTCACGACTGTATTGACTAGCTGAAGAGCTTGATGGGGCCAGATCTAGCAATCAGACCATCCATCCATCAATGAAAGGGGACTGATTCACCCAGCACTCTTGCTGGGAATACCTGGAATGAGAGATGTGGTTTTCCTCATGGGTGGAAGCCACTGTGTGGTTCCTCTGCCACCTGGGAATGGCAAAGCCAAATGCCTTCAAGCTATGCATGATCCTGATTTTCTCTTTAAGGAGACCCTCCAAACTGGATATGAAAGGATCAGAGTTCTGATTTTCACCATCTTGGACCCACTCAAGTGTCGCCATACTCCCAGCTTGGGTGGGTTTTACCCAGATTATAAGCATGACATCTGGTGCCCCTTGGGTTGTCATCTGATTCAGATTCCAAGCTTTCATTTAAAAAAAAAAAAAAAAAAGTAAGCCTCTGGCACTTGTAGAAGCCAAGAAACGAGGCAAAAAATGGAGGCACTCTTCTGTGAAGTTGTTCTGTCCTTCAGGCATGAGGGAAGGGAGAGTAAGATGTGCAGTTGCTGGAGGGAGGCATTGCAGGAGAGTGGTGTGAAGTAAGGAAAGGAGGGTGAGCAGAATGAGTGGCAGCCTGCTGGAAGCAAGGAAGGGGAACCTTGGAAAGGCACAAGACGAAGCGAGGGAAGGAGTAGAGGGAAGGGAGAGTGAGCGGTAGGAATGGAGGAATGCAAGAAGCAAGGCAGGGTCTCATTGCAAGGGGGAGGGTAAAGGAGAGAGGGAGTGGGAGGGAAGGAGCATGAGTGGTGTGTAAGAAGCAAGAGAGGGAGACACGGTGAGAATGCAAGATGAGGCATGGGAGGGAAAAGGAGGAGATGAAGGATGATAGTGCAGGTTGCAACAGAAGATTGCCGTGGAGGTGTGTAAAATGAAGCGAAGGAGTAGGAGGGAAGGAGGCTGCAGTATGAGAGGGAGGGGAAAGGAGAGAAGAGTAGGTGAGAGGTGCAGTGGCATGGTGCAAGGAGCAAGGGTGGGATACTTAGCAAGGGTATGAGGTGGGACAAAGGAGAGAGAAAGGAGAATGAGTGATACCAGCAGCAGAGTGCAAGGAGCAAGAGTGTACAGAGTGAGTAGCAGAGTGCTGGAAGCAAGAAAGGAGAACATTGGGAGGGCACAAAATGAGGTGAGGGAAAAGAGAGAAAATAGTACAAGTGGCAGAATGCAGGGAGCAAGGAAGGGGCCTGTAATACGGGTTTGCTGAGAAGTAGTTAGTGGTGGCCCAAGGTCACTTGGTAAATTTCATTGACTAAGCAGAGAATTTAACTTGGGTCTCCCTGTTCCAAGTCCAGCGCACAAATGTCACTCTACTCAGATCAGATCAGAATCTCAGATCAGTTGTAACTCTTTAAAAACGTCATAAAGCTTGAAACATAGCAGAAGGGGAAAAAAGCATCAATTAATGTGTGAGTTGCGAAATTAGAATAATTTGCATGATATGCAAATTACATGCCCAAATATGAGGAAGTAGAATATGGCAAACCTAATCGAGTCCCATGCCCAAATCACCAAAATCATAAATCAAATCTGTTAACTTATACCCAACAAGAGCATGAGCTTTAGGAACTACAACCAATTCCTTTTCAAGGAAGTGGAGCCCAGGTCTGGCAACTGATCCAAAAGCAATAAATGAAAAACTAAAATCACATTTTCTAGTTAGTTAATAACCCTAGAACACAAAGAAAACAAACTATGGATGGCTGAGATTGTAAAGTTGTATTCCAAACATCCCCAAAAACAAGGATAATGTGTTTTCAAAGATCAGGATATGTTTGGGATAAGAATGGATGATAGAGACCCTTTTTCCACACAAGAGATCCCTTACTGCTGACATTTGACAGCAGAAGCATTTCAACAGGCAGGGGGGTTCAAAGTGGGGACAGAAAGGCCTTGGTCATTGAGACAAACTAAAAACTGGATGTTCAAACTCTTTTCTATCAAATGCATTCAGTTGCTGTATACCTTATGTCCCATTTAGGTTGCTGAGTAGTCAATATTTTCTGTATTGTGTGAAGAAATTATTTAGTGCCTTGCAATGCCAAATTTGTACAGTTGTCACTTCACTGATCCACATCTAGGTCTTTAGACTGGAAGACATAGGTTTTATTCATACAAAATGTTTAAGCACATAGAGACACTAGCTGGCACGTACCATGTTTGTGTTCTAAAGATCAGCCAAAGAACTTCTCTTTAACACCTCTCTTTAACATGTTTTCCACTATTTTGTGAAAA
Organism: Cyclura pinguis; assembly: GCA_030412105.1. Lineage (NCBI taxonomy): Eukaryota > Metazoa > Chordata > Lepidosauria > Squamata > Iguanidae > Cyclura > Cyclura pinguis. The sequence continues at coordinate 40,398,686 of CM059603.1, forward strand.
AGAGGAAAACGCCTTTATAGTCTGTAGCATTTAAAGAAAATACGTGCAAGATCTTATTCATAACAATGTGTGTAGATATACTAAGAAGTTATTCCCTCACAAATTTAGCAAGAAAGATATGTTTTCTCCCCAGATGGGTATTCTGATTGAGATCTACCTCAAGACTGCCTCAGCTGAACAGCAGAGAGTGATACAGAGGCTCAAGACCTACCCAGCTGACAGACTTGCAGGGTGAATCCTAAGTATATTTATTATGGAGTAAGCCTCACTGAACAAAGTTGGACTTCATTCTAAGTAAACGCACAAAGGACTGCAGCGTAAGGAAAGCCTAGTCATAACACTGTCAACCCTATTGGTTTAAACTTTGCTCAGATGCAGTCCTTTATAAAGCAGCGGGATAGGATTGGGGGTACATGGTTCTCAAATATTGTGAGGAAATCTGAGCCTATCCCACACCTATTGTTAACCTGGTCTTAAGCTTTCCCACTGTGTTTTTTGGGGGGGGGTTTCCCCTTAACTCAACGTGGATTTATTTTCAGTTTCTTTACTCCATCTCATACCACTCAAGAATCTTCAAACCATGCATGTTTATAAAAAAAAATCTACACAGTCCATGAAATGTTTTTTTTTCCCTATAGATGACAGTATGCTTTCGATGTTATTGGGCCAAACAGAACTTTGTGCATATGATCATTTTGAATATGTTTGTTTTATCAGAGTTGAAATTCTGCCCACAAGCTATTTTATTTGGTTTCCAGAATCCTACCAAATCATCTTCCAAATGTGATAAACACTTTGCCCACAGTTTCTCTTTGGAAGTCAAATTAACTTGACTGCAAAGTAGTAGTGGTGGTGGTGTGGAAACTTTGCCTTTCCTCTTTAGATTTTGTATGTTAGTCACCAGTTCTTCCTTAACTGGATAGTTCTTACTGCTTGGCCTTATTATAGGGCCAGATTGCTAACAGGAAGATCAGGTGGCGTGGCAAAATACAAAAGTAGCCCCTGAACCCCTCTCTGGGGGGGGGGGGGGAAACCCTTCATACACTCCAACAATCCCAGTTTGGCCGAGATAGTCCCAATTAATCTTCTGTCATTCCACTTTTTCCAGCTGTCCCAGTTTCTCTCTCCTCCTCCCAGTTTCACCATTTGTCCTCAGCTTACTTCAATTGCTCCATCAAAGTGAAAAAAATAGTTTGCACTCAACTTAGCAAGGGGAGAAGAGAGGAGGGGGCAAATTTTGCCCTTCCCAGTAAGCTCAGGCAAAAGCAAACTGCTGCAACCTCTCCTAGGCCATTTCCGCACCGGGCTATTAAAATGGTGCAGAGCGACCTCCAATGGAGGTCTTCTGCACCGTGGAGTGGACTGCGGCGGACTACTTTTTGTAGTTCCATACCTCAGTCTGGTTCAGAGCGACCGGAACTGGTCGCGAAGCGTGCTTTTTAAAAACCTCTTTTAAGAGGTTTTTAAAAAGCACGGAGTGCGCGACTCCGTGTCTCTCCGTCACCACGCTCTGCTGCAGATTTGCAGGCGCGCACAAGTGCATGCCTGCAGATCTGCTGGGGGCGGGCTTTAGGCTGGCGAGCTTCTCCGGTTGGTGGAGAGGCTCCACCAACCAGAAGCCACCATTTTGGACGCCAGAGCAGTGCGGAGCGACGAGCTTGCACTGCTCCTCATCTCGAAGGACTCGCCCAGACGCTCAAGAAAGCCGGTGAGTTCTGTTTTCACGCGTTTCCTTTCTCGCGTGTGGAAAGGGCCCTAGCTTGTGTGTTCTTCCTCAATGATATTTTTTTTCCTTTTTAACCACACTCTGATGTTGCTGTGCCACACTTGTCTTGGTTTTCATCTGTGAAATATTGGAGGATATGAAACCTTGCTTTGCTCTGTCTGTTCTCACAGAGATATGTTCAAGAGTGCACTAGCACACACACTTTAATAACAGATGTCCAAAATCAAAAATCCACAAGCAGCGATATCTTTATTGGGGCAAACTCTAAAGCATTAAATACATTATGCAAGTTTTCAAAGCTTCGCTGGCTTCTTCTCCAGGCAAAGACATTAAAAATCATACAGGAGAAAAGTGGTGATGATGGTCACCTACATCAGAGTCAGAGGCCTACATCCTGTCTTAGAGGTTGTCAGTTAAACTGGTATTGAAGGATTTCAATGCAGAAGAGGCCACTTGCCTTATTGGCTTTGTAAGGCCTAGGGACAAAGAGCAATAAAAGACAGGTAATAAAATTTCAACTCTATTAGCAACAGAAAAATAACATCCCTTCTCATTAAGTGCACAGTTTATGTCATGCAAGAAAGGGTTGTGTTGACACTGGTTAGTATAACTGTCATATCCCATCCAGGTACAGAAAGAAAGAAGGGTTAAAAAAAAATGAAAATAGTAACCAGCAGCATATATTACATAGAATTAAAGAGGTATAACTGACTATCACCAGCTCTTTAACAGCTTGCATCTATTTTGCTTTTACTGGGATTGTTCTATCATGTTCCTTTTTCCTTTCAAATTGGAAGAGATTGAAACACATGATCTCAAGAATGAAACTGTTATATTAGAAATGAAAAACATTTATTTGTCTTTGGCTGTCTGGAAATGAACGATGGAATTTAAGGAAGCTCAGTCTGCTTAGCTTATCACAAAGCTGAAGCGGTGACTTGATTGCAGTGTGTTAAGTGCACTTGAGAAAGTGATAGGTATTCAATAGCTCCTTAATCGAGCAAAAGATTACATAAGAAAAAGCCAAGAACAACATCTGAAAGCTGATGCTCAACCAATTCAAGTGAGAACTAAGGTATGTTTCAAAATAATTCAAGTAATTAACCACTAAATCATAAAAAGTAGAGAAGTAAATCTATCCAATATTTTACAAAGGTGGTATATAGTAGTGATTATGAGAGCGAAATCCCACAGTTCAGAAGTTGCCCATTTGTATTATAAGTTGTGATTGACTCACGAGTCTAAATTTGTTAGTCTCAATTAGAATAGACACACTGAATCCATGGATTTTACATAAGTGTTGATTTATCAAGTTCGCATTGAATCATTGGATCTAGTCCCAGGGAGTACCGTCTCACTATAAATCTACAAAATGCAACAGTATTTAACTTTAACTGCTTTATGTCCATTTTTGTTTTGATTAAACATAGTGGCATGCAGCCCACTAAATTTTAAAAATTATATTCAAATTAATCCAATCACTCAGTGATGGAAAAGGCTACAATTACATACCTTGATAGAGCAATTTGCTTCCAGAAAAAGTTTTTATCATGCAATCATCCTGCTTCATTCACGGAATGTTATAGCAAGTCAGTGGTAACTTCCACTGCTTTTTGTTTGTTTCTTTTTGAATTTTTGTTTTCTATTCACAAAACAAATGTTAAAGAGGGGATTGTCGCACAATGCCTTTTGACTGGATGGACTGGAACTTGTCTATCTGGAAGCAAGCTTAACTGAAAAGGCAATTTGAATTTTTTTTAAAAAATGACTGGCATCTGTCCTATCTCAGTCCTGGCACAGCTGATAAATCAAACAAAACAAACTGAATATTTCCCAGCTTGTTACTTACTTGCAGGCAGAAAGCAAGGAGTCGTAAATAAAGTCCAACATAAACAAAGTTCTGCAGGGTTTCACAGCAAGGGTGTGTCCAAGGTCAATCCAGCAAGGTATCCAGCAAGGTAGCAGGTCAGATAAGCTCTGATAACTCCTGGAGGGAAAGGACGCCAGCTAAATAGATCCTGAGTCTAGCACAGATGAGACTTGATTGATTGTTCCCAGTTGCAAATCCTGAGAGAGCAACACTGGCTCTCTCTTTGCTGCCTGTGCACTGTGAAGCTGGGCCGAGGTAAGTGTTCCTCTATATTTGAAGAGGCAGGACTCTCTGTTGGAGCTGGCACCATCCCCTGTTCTGTTTCCAGCACTGTAACCTCTCGCTGTACAGCAGGCCCTGGCATAACTTCTGTTTCAGCCTCTGGCATGCCCTCTGTTTCAGACTGTGAGTCAGAGTTCATGCTCTGGAAGCAGGGCATGACAGCATCCTATTTAGTATTTACAATGTTTTAAATTTTGGAATTCACATTTACAGTTGTTGCACCACTATAATGACCAAAAGGGCCAGGAGAGGGTTGGATGCTTGTTCACTCACTGCCTTGCTCCCCAGCAACTAAGGAATCCCTGAGCTGATGGGGCTGCCTGGTTTCTAAAGTATGTTTATGAAGTAGCTACAAGGACTGAGCTCTGCCACTGTAGCTATGTTGACCAATGTAGGACCTTGGCTTGTATTTCTTTAAAAAAAAAACCTCTTAAAGAAAGCTTGGATCACTCTTGTCCTGATGCATCATCTGTACTCAGAATGAGAAGCTACCATCAGGACAGAATACAGAAAAATGGATTGGGTAGGGTAGGGTTTCCGTTGAAAAAAATAAAATTACATAATACAGAATAAAAGTGTAAGAAAATAATATATAGTATAAGAAAACAAAAGAATGTTTCAAAATGCAGGGCTTCAAAATGTGGGGCTGTTCTTGCAGATTCATTGGAGTGGATAGTGCCCTTGAACATGCAAAAATATAGCTTTCTTTCACCACAATTCTCATAAACACTATCCACTTATTTAGAACATCTGGCAGAGCTTACATGCTGTATCAGTACTGTGCTGGGCCTCAGTATCTTTTTTTTAAAAAAAAAAGGTTTAATTGCTGCTGGGATATTTATTATAGAATTATAAACAGAAAAAAAGTACGCCAGAACAGAAAACTCTTCTGTTTGCAGGAAATTGTGGCACAATATCTGTGAACAGGATGAGAAATGTGTGAGAGGTCCTGCTAGTAAATCTGTCCTGAACGTTCCAGGAAATTTCTTTTTTATTATGATGCAATCAGGTCCATATGTATCCCTTTATATTATTAATTCCAAAACCCCATGGAAGGAAAATTAGAGCCAGTCCTCATTTTGGAAGTGATGCCTCCAGATTCTAACTGTACCTTGCTGGTGATTGTAAATCATTACAGCTCACATATTTGAGAGAAGACATTGGGTGCTGCAGTCTCTTGCTCTCTGTGTGTTTTGCATTTAAGATGATGCAATGGTGTCATTTCCACACTAACGCTAATTTTATGCTTTGTTGACTCCCAAGCCTCTTTCATTTATAATACTCATCTTGGCATTTAAAGGGCTAGCCTTCTGCATTAAAGGGTCTGCATCAAAGCATGTGCATCTGCGACGTGTATCCATGCGAATGAGCAGGAAAGGGAATGAATGCACATTTGCCAATCAGTCTCAGTAATAATGGGTAGTGATTATGTGAAAATATACACAGGCACTGGTGGGAATACTTAAAATCTGCTTCTATTGAAGCTTTTCCCCAAAAGGAGAGCAATAAACCAGCAATAAAAAGGCTGTTACCAAAGACTGATCAGCAAATCTACCAGTCATGTGATGATGCAGTCTCATATTGAGACTGGTAACTGAAAGCAGATAGTAGGAATAAATGGACAGTTTTTATAGTGGAAAGACATAAATAGTAGGGTCTCCCAAGATTCTATACTGTGAACGGTGTTTTTTAATTTTTTCACAAGCAACTGGAATTCAGCACTAGCAACAAGATAGACATATTTGCTGGCAACAACACATTATTTGAGATAAATGAAACAAAAACAGATTCCAGTGTGCTCCAGAAGGATGAATCCAAACCAGCAGAATGGGTATTAAAATGGTAAATGAAGCTCAGTATAAACAAGTAGTAAGTGATACACGTTAGGATAAAATAGCCCAGCCTCACCAGGATCACAATGCTACATATTTTGTCTCCTTTGGCTCAGATCCCATTGGTATGTAATTCAATGTCCATGGTGTGTCTGTTGTAAAAAAGTAACTTCTCTCTTGCACAAAAGGAAGCACTTCTTTGAACAAGTGCATTAGTACCTTACCTATCAGAGGCACTATGTCACTAAATACCACTTGCTGGAAGTCACAAGTAGGTGTCATTGCACCCTGGTACGTGCTAATGCACTCCTGTCCTGCTTTTGGGTTTCCTAGAGGCATCTGCCCACTGTCAGAACAGAGTGCTGGACCAGATACCTCTTTCATCTGATCTAGCAGGATTCTACATGTGTTTTCATCCAACCTCAAAGTATGAAGGCAGTATGCATTTGGGTAGTAATTTCTGTGGAACAACTATGTGTCCTGCTCACACATTTCCCAGAAGTGTCTGCTTGGCCTCCCCCCCACACACACACACACACTTTGTTGTTGTTCATAAGCAGCATTTTTTCACATCCAAAAGTAGACTTCTGACTGCTGTTGGGGTGGTGGCCTGTGGTGAGTCCAAAGGAACCAGAGCAGGGGCTGAGAATATATGTAGGTGCTGAGGAAGGCGGGGAGCTTGCTTTACAAGGAATTGGGGTAGATCCTCCAGTATCTCTCTCTCTCTCTCTCTCGCTCACTCTCTCTCGCTCTCTCCTGGCAATCCTGTAATAATCTCAAGGAGGGAGAGAGGGGGGTTCTAATCAGGAAGATAACATGGGACAAACGGTTGAATATATTCCCTCACACCATTGAGCTAATCCTGATTAAAAGCTGGGGGTAGAGTAAACTTAAGAAAAGGAACCTGCTGGGATACCTGATTATAGATTTCCAGTATCCCATCTCCTATAACTTTATGTATGAGGAAAATGTTTAAATAAACCTATGAGTATTCTGGAATGATGTTTATCTGCATATCATCAGGTTTGGTTAAACATCACAATAAGAAAACTATAAAGTGATCTCTCCCCACCCCTTCCCAACAAATTCAAACCTTCCTGTTCCATCTACTCATATTTTAAAGGCCAAATATCTAAATGGCAAAGTGTGAGTCTGAGTGCCTGACACACAGATTTTAATTGTTTGACTTTTATAGTCTGCAAATTCTATGTGTCAAGTGCTGCCAAATTGTTCAGACATTATAAAGATGCCAAGTGTCTGGGCTTTTATTTTTATTTAATCCCCAGAATACTCAAATCTTTAAAATTCAACTCAGGAGAGGTGAAGTATACCTAGAAGCAGTGCTGCTAAAGTTCACTGTCATTGGCTTATTTAACATTCTGCACAGGTTAGAACATGGGGCACAGTGGAAAGGGAGATTCTAAATACATGACTTGACAGTGGTCTCTAGCTTCTGTGAACTACCACACATGCTACAAAACAACAATGAGAAACCTGCACAGAAGATTCTCAAGTGTGGCAATTCATGCATGATTATCACAGTAATTGTTCTATGTAACACATGAAGTAGCCTAAATTTAGCAATATTTTTAGCATATTGGTAGACTTCCTGGAATGAAGAAGAGATTTATGAGTCTTAATTGAATGTGGCAGTCTACAGGATTTAGAATTTTCAGAAACAATGGTGGTGGCATCAGAAAATTATGAAAAGTAAGACACAAAAAGGGTAAATTTTGTTTTGTAGGGAGGACAGATAGAAAAGTGACTTTCTTTAAGTAACCACATGGGACCACAGTGGGAGAACAAGTAGTAGAGAGTAAGGATCAAACAAGATGATGCAATTACCATTTATTTAGAAGAGATACTCCCTCAAGTGGTGAAGGACATCTGTCTATTATAGCACATGCTTTTCTTCTCCTGCATTTAGTGTGCTTTGCTTTGTGACTCATAATTCAGGATAAATCAGTTTTAATTTGTAATAATGATTTTTGACATACAGGTCTCTCTTTGCTGGATGGAAGCTCTGTTAATCACAAGGAATACATAATTCCTTAACATCAAATTTTATCCTCAGATACTTTTTTTGGACAGCAGCTTGCCCTCCTGCTCCTCTTCTGGTAGTGACTAAAAGGCAAAGGGAACAATACCTGTTTCTCTCTACTTGTATCTGGGTTTGCAATTTTAGAAGGTGTAGAAAACTATTTTTACTCTCAATCTCCCTGTGCCAGGCCCTTATTTCTCACTAGATTGGTTTTTTGGTTCCAACCCAGTAAGACACCCTGACACTATCATTTAGCCCTTACCCCTCCATTCATTCATTCATTCACTTTATCCCCTGCTTGTTTCCCACCACTATCTTTGTGTAAAAGATGTTTTACACCTTTGTATAAACACCACTCTTATATAAAAGGGCTAGAGACTTAAGTGTTCTCTCAGAACCAAATAGTTTATTTATGGTACCGTGTTCTTCCTTATTATCAGTGACTTTAAACAATTCAGGTTGATTCAGTAGCTATAAAACTAGCTGTACCCTTTGTTGTAGTGAAATTAGAAATAAAATATCTTGTTAAGGTTCATATAAAGTACAGTGTGGTTACATTAACCACTTCAGACTTCTGACATTCTATGCCAATAACTCCAAAATTTAGATATCAGTTCTCTATGTCTTTTCCTCAGCTGTTTAAACACAACCCAGCAACCCTCTCCGGCCAAGATCTCACTGAAGGCTCTCTTTCAAATGGAATCTCCGCCTTATATATAACTTCTTTAATCCCTAAGCCCCTCCCACACAAACCACTGTGCTGGATTTCGCTCTTAAGGTACTATTCCTATTGCCTAGCAACCTGCCGTCAAGTTCCACTTGCATTTCAAATAGCTGACTCCCAAAGCAACTTTATCATACACCCCCGTAAAAAAAAAAAAAAAAGCCTGCTGAAAACAAAACTGAAAGTAACTTCAGCAATTTTTTTACATTTTTCTTCACTTTGGATGTTGAGGAATGTTTTCAAGGTATTCACCACTCCTGCAGTACATATTTACCAGTTCTGGGGAATTCTTGATCCAATTTCTTAAGGAAAGATTGTGAGAGTTCAAGGGTGAGGTTGAGGGGCACAAATAAACTTCCTGGGACTCCATATGACTCACAAGACAAGTTTTTGTTCCCCTGGCCTATATTTTTGCTCCACTGTAGGAGTCAGATCCCAGAAGGTTACAGGTGTGGTGAGCCTGGAGATGTTCTTTCTTTGGACCACAACTCCCAGAATCTCTCAGCCAACATTGATACTACCTATCACCAAACTCCAGTTATATCATCTGAATAAATGGCACAACTACTTGCTTGTGCAGAATCTAGTCTGTGATCCTTTGCGAGTATCCAGCGGGTTTAAATGGCTCTCCTAAATGGGAACAGGAAACTGTCACTCAAGTCCCCAGTGCTATAATTTATCTTTCTGTGATTTAATGCCTCCATTTACATGGAAGAGGGACTGTTTGGAGCTTTCACTTCATCCCAACTGAGCTATAATTCTCCCTGCCTGTGCACTAACTCCCTTAAGGGAGTCCAGGCAGGTGATGTTCCACTGAAGCAGCAGGCAAGATGAATCAGGCATGCCTTCCTACCCTCCCAAAGCAAAAAAGATGGGACAAAAGATGGATGCAGGAGCAAGAGAAGCAGAAGCAGTTTTCTTTTCTTTAGCAGTCCCTGAGGAACAGGGCAGACAGTCAAGTAAGTGAATTTTTACTCACATAATTTTAGGAAATTTTTACCAAAGGTAAAAAGATTTACTTCAGGATGGGAAAGCTTGTCTATTTTATCAGTCATTCTTCACTGGAATTTATTTTTTAATTGTCTTTTGCTCTCTCTAACAGAATCCTCTCTCCTTGAGAATCAAGATGCTTCTCAACTTTTTAAAAAATCTATTATCATTTTAAGCTTGTTCTCACCTTTTCTGTGTGGCTCTTAAATTCCACTTGCTTCAGATTTTGCCTTGCAAATGTGAGGAACATGCCCTGATGTTTTCTTCACCCATTCCCCCAAATGTGTGCGCATGTGTGCACATGCACGCACGTACACACACACACACCATTCTCCTTTTGCTCACACCAATAACAAGAGGTAAACGTTTGGTCAAAATGACAACCAGTACTGGCAGGTCCCAATGTCAGCCCCTCTTATTCCAGTGCACTTAGGAAATTGTTAGCTACCCTCCTGTATTAGGACCTGTACCTTTTCACTTGTTCATAAATGGCCTAGAGTTGTTTGTGAGGGTGTTTCAGTGTTGATAGAAGTATACAATATCATGTATGCTGTAGCAAAAGTGTATAGGGGAAGCTTTTCTCACACACTCATGATACTACAATCTAGAATCATTCACTGAATCTGAATAAAGGGATGTTCAACACAGAACAGAAAATCTCCACACAGAGCATAAATTGTGGAATTTGTGACCCTAGGACATAGTGGTAGCTGCCAACTTGGATGGCTCTAAAAGGGGGTCTGGAGAAATTCATGGAAGATGAGGCTATCAGTGGCCTCTAATCACAATGGATATGTACTTCCTCCAGTACCAGAGGCAGTATACCTCCATAAGTTGCTGGAAAACATGAGCAGGAGGGTGCTGTTGTACTCATGCCCTATTTATGAGCTTCCCATTAGGTAATTGCTTAACCACTGTGTGAATGTGTGAACTGAATGCTGAACTAGATAAGCTTTCACTCTGCTCCAGCAGGACTCTCATGTTTTTAATCCACTTATAATGAAAAGCTCTGTTGAGCTGAAAGCACCCATATCTCTTACCATACAGAAACAAACATGTTGTAGGAAAAACTGGATTCTCTTTTTTGTCTCTGCTCAGGAGCAAAAAAGTCTTGCAGCAGTTTGACACGGAATCTCTGGCTAGCATTATGTTAGGGACATGTGCACACCTAAAAATCAACAAAACAGTAATACCCTTACTGGGCCAACCAAAAAGCCAGGAGCAGGAACAAAAACTGGAAAGCAGATGTCTGAATCAGTAAAGGAGGAGGAGACTAAACTCCACATGCTTGTAGATAGAATCAATTTTATTCTTTAAAAAAGCCAAATGCATTTCGGCTTGTTAATATGTATGTGTAATATATCTTATACATACTATGAATCCAACAGAAACAAAACGAAACAAAAACCATGCTTTTGACTATTTAAGGAATTGTATAAATACCAAAAAAAAGTTGTAGTTTGTTACATACCAGTCTGGTTCTTAAGGAGAGTGCAGTAGCAACTCCAGAAATTTCTGTTGGATTCATGGAGTATATAAGATTTATTATGTATATAATGGTCTATTGTTTGAATTTGTTGGATTTTATATGTGTGTGTTATTCTTGTATTTAGTACTGACAATAATGTATTTGTTTTTAAATACAGCCCCTGAAGAAGGCCAAATCCATATTAGCAGGCCGGAACACGTTGGGCTTTTTTAAAGAATATCATTTATTCCATCTACAAGCACATGGAGGTTAGTCTCCTTCTCCTTTGCCAACAAAAAAGCCACAACATACATCATGCAAGCTTTTGAAGCTCCACTGGCTTCTTTATCAGGAAAGGTATTAAAAATCATACAGGAGAAGAAAAATGATGATGTTACAGGCATAGGCCTTCTGAGTGAAGACACTGGGAAATGGAGATTTGTAAAATCTAGGCAATAAAATTTCCATTAGCAACAGAAAGAGTAACTTCCCTTGAAATCCAGGCTGTTTCTTTCATGGATAAGGCCACCCACCCCTTTCATAGACAGAAAACATTGGATTTCCCAAGAAACCTCTGTACTGTTGCATCCCAAAAAATGTTATAGGTGCTATATAGGTATAGGTAAAACTGTACATGGTATAGTGGACTGAGTATTCGACAACAACCGCGGAGACCAGGGTTCAATTGCATGTTTGGCCTTGGAAACCCACTGGTTCACCTTGGGCATGTCACACACTCTTAATCCCCAGAAAACCCCGTAATAGGTTTGTCTTAGGGTCACCATAAGTTAAAAACAACTTGAAGGCACACAACAATAACAACAACAACGCTGGCCAAATGCACTCCCAGTGAAAAAGTTTACCTTTGTTGGAGGTGGAAACCTCAAAGAGTTACATCCCAGTTCCTTGACTCCTTCTTCTTTACGATTCCCCTGTTGCAGCTGAAATCCAATATCTTTAAATCTAGAAAACATATCCAGAATAGTCATGTTGGCCATATAATAAAATACAACATCTAAAATCCACAGTACAGTAATACCTTTGTTGGTCCAGCCAAAAATGCATAAAATACATCATGCAAGCTTTCAAAACTCTAGTAGTTTCTTCATAAGCCAAAGCTATTAAAAATCATACAGAAGAATTTTAAAAATGACCGTTACAGTGACAGGGCTACATTTTGTCAAAATGTCTTTGATGTTAGTTAAGATAATCTGGAGGGATACCAATGCAGGCATAGATTACTCCCCTTCCTGGCCACATACATCTGCATTTCCCTTAGCCATGTATATGTCCTTTTGGGGATACTGTGGGGACTGATATTCTATAGTGCCCGAAATCCCCTCTCACAACTTACTGTACAGCTTCTGAAGCACCCCATGTGGACATTCTGTGCTTCATGGGAAGAGGGCAAAGTTGTAGGAATATCTGGTTAAATCCCCTATAGCCAGACACCAATGATGACATCAGTGCTGAGATCCTCCATGGTCTTCCAGAGATCTTAGTTCTCCTACAATTCTGTCTGTTCCCTGCAAAGCACATGTAGGGGGCTTCAAAGGCTGTTCAGTAAACCAGAGGTGGTACATGGTCCAGCCTAGCATAAATCCCCATGTGGACCCACTGTGCTACACTGAGCCATACAGGATTGTGACCTCTTTGTGCTGAGCCAACCTTTTTCACTAGGAACAAGACAATTCTTGTATATTCTTTTCACTCATGCTTAGAAGATATAGCAAACAATTCTGAATAGGATTTTAAAGCATAGGATTGGAGGGAACTTCCATTATGTTTATCATGCCTATCAGTCAAACTCTGCATTTTGCAGCTTTCCCCCCCCAAATGTCTGGGTTCAGTAAGAAGTTCATTTAACTGCTAAGACTGTAACACTGCTTTGAATAGAAGACTTAGGTATGGAAAAACATTCAGCAATGAGCATGGTGCAAAACTATGGCCCTTTCTGTACCTTACCTTCTTGTGTCGTCCTCCAGTCGTGATCCCGGCAGTGCCTCTGCCAGGAAAGGAGTGCAACAGGAATGCTCCCCTCTGCAGCAGACTGGCTCCCTGTGGAAGGGAATGTGATGGACACGCCTCTTCCTTCCAGTGATGTATTTAAGTCTTTTACTCCAAGTCCCAAGTCAAGTCTCAAGACTCTACCTTCAAGTCTCAGATCAAGTCTCAAGTCCTTGCAAGTCTCTGTTGGGGATGATCGGAGTTTCAGCCCCACAGAAACGCAGCAGAAAAGCCAGAGGTCAGCTAGCCAACAGCAGCAGCCTTATTCCCCAGTAAGGATACTCACACACAGAGGAGTTTTTTCCAAAACAGGAGGCACTTTATCTTGCAGCAAAGTTCCGTTATATACAAAACATAGGACAGATGGACAAAAGCTTGCGCCAGGCACCAGGTTTGGTCAACAGACAAATACATACTGGCGTAGCTTTGTTATATACATATCTACAACCAATCAGGTAGAGGTTTGCAAACCACCCTCTACCATCTGCACACAACCTCAGTTTCTTATGCAACCTTGCAATTACCCACAGCTGGGGCATGATGCAACATCTTTGCAGTGGGCTGATCATTTTCCCAGGGTTCCCTGCCTGGAATCCCTGACAGTCTCAAGTCTGGGAGCCAACTTTATAACCTAACCTATATTGCAGAATTTCTGGACAGAGTTGAATAAAGTTAGTTTTAACAATGTAAGCAGAGCTAGCCCTCCACATTTGCAATTTTGCCACCTGCAGCTTCAGAAGTGGGGAATAGGACCCTTCTTCCTCCCCATTACTGAAGATTCAAAAGCTTTAGAAGAAAGGGTTCATCCTCCTCAATCCTGTTACCTCACAAATTTGCTGTCCCCTTTGTCCATCCTGCACTCTGGGGGATGAGTCTTGTCTTCTGCTCTTAAGAAACATTTTAAGAGGCTCTTTCGATATGCAGCGGGGGCCTGCCTCAAGTCTGTTGCCTAACCCACTTGCTGTTCCCCTCTGAGAAATGTGCCCACACTTTGGCCTTGAGACAGATTATCATGTGACCAGTAGGCAAAAAGAGATAGAAGCTTTATTCAAAATCATAAGGCTTCTGGATGAATGTGTTATGTTACTGAACCAAGGTCAGCAAGTCAGTCACTAAAAATATAGAAGTCTCAAGTCGAGTCGAGTCAGTGCATCATTTATTGCCGAGTCGAGTCCAAGTCAAGTCACTGAAGTGACTTACGTCCGACTTGAGTCTGAATCACTCGACTTGAGTCTACATCACTACTTCCTTCCACAATGAGGCTGGGCACTTTCCCATGCTGTGCTGGGGCAGGAAGCACCTCCATCACCCTTCCACAGGGCAGGTAAGTGTGGGACCATCATGTGATTGGGGGTCATTGATGGGGAAAACCTCTCAATGATTTACTCTATGATCGCACCGGTTGGCGATGCAAGAAGGACAGAACCGCGACGACATCTTGCAGAAGTGCTGTCTTAGCCTCTTTCCACATGGCATTTGCAATGCGAAAGGGTGCCTGAAGTGTCGCGCGATTGTGAGGAGTGATCTGTGTGATGCACTCACAATTGCACGACACTCCAGGGGCCAGCAGGCACTGATCGTGGACCTTTTCATTTTCATCTGGAAGCCGAAAATGATGTGTGATCGTGCATTGCTCCAGGACTCTGCGCGCACTTACCTGGCGTGCAGAGCCTCCAGAGCCACACCAGTCGTGCTTCCCACCCCAGCGCAGCCTGGGAAACTCCCAGGCTGCACTGTGGAAGGAAGAGGCGGGGCTCTCACGCGAGCAGGCAGCTCATGCAGAGCTGAAGCAGCAGCGATACGAGAGCCTCTCGCCAGAGGCTGCTCGCGTGATCCCCGTACCCCAGCACCAGAAAAAGATTAGGTGCGGAAAGGGCCATAGTCTTGCTCCTCTCCCATTCCCATGCTGGGAAAAGTGCCTCCTGTGGAAAGAGCCTATGCAATAGGGAAGGAGTAAGTACAAACTAGAACGTTACAGCTAACAGCTTTTTCCTATCATTGGTTTGTACCTTAGTACCTAAGTAAAGAGGAACCAGCATGGTATAGTGGTTTGAACATTGGACTACAACTCTGGAGACCAGGGTTCAAATCCCCACTTGGTCATGGGAATCCAGTGGGTGACCCTGGGCAAGACATTCTCTCAGCTTCAGAGGAAGGGAAGGGCAAACACCTCTGAACAAATCTTACCAAGGAAGCCCCTTGATAAGGTCACCATAAGTGGGAAATGACTTGAAGGGACACAACAATTATCTAAGCAGAGGTTGAGGAAATTTCCACTTAACAAGACAAAGCATTCCTAAGGGTTGATGTGATAAGGAGACACCAAGGGAGCTACTATGTATGTGCTAGTCGCTGCCTACTCTCACCCTGCTGTTGTCTCCATCTATCCTGCACAAATGCAGAAGCCTGGTGCTCAGCTGAGGGCACAGCGCTTGGAAAAGTTACTTTTGGAATGCAGCTCCCAGAATTTCTTGAAATGGGATTAGATTCCCTGCAGAGGATCAGATTGCAAATTTGCCACATATCATCCTGCGTTATTGCACCTGTGCAATCGCTTATATTTAACAAAAATTAGCCTTTACTTTGTGGAATTAGAAATCTCACAATGTTGCATGTGGATTTTCCTCTTCTCATTTAACACCGAGTTTATTAGAAGGAGCCTGCTCAAATGTGAATTCCAGCCTACAATATTTTTTAAAGGAAAAAAATAAGCCCCTGGCCATCATCCTTTATTTTAGAGCAGAACTCATGAATTTTAGCCAAATATTGTCAGGTTGAGTATTAATATACAATTATGCAAAACCACTGTAATGTCTTTGATGGAAATTAGATTTTGTTGCCACTGTTATAATCGGTGGTGGCATATTGTTGTTATTTTAAAGGCTTGTGACCTAAGATTTCTGTTGCTATGACAATAAGACAGTTAAGCAGGAAGGAGCAAAAGGTAAGTATGAGTGTGGGGGTGGGTGGGTACGTGTATCAAAGGGAGTGGGAAGATACTGGGCTGCCTGTCATCATTCCCTAGTACAATTCTCTCTATCTTTGCTGCTTGTTAGCATATAATATGAACCAGCACCTTCCAGGACTGAAATGATCCATATTTACCATCAGAAGTTTTTATTACCATCATTATTTCCTATGTAAATGTAGCAGTGCTGCTGGAAGATGCCTTCACTACCACTACCCCTATAGCTGCTGCAAAGGACTTCCCTGTAGGAACAGCATGAAGACTTGAAATGTGGCAGCTGTCAAATAGAGTGATTGCACATATATCTATTTCAGGGAGTAGAGAGGTAAATGTGGTCACCTTTGCTTAACTATGTATATGCTTTCATGCTTTTCCTAACGTAGTTGTTTCCATATGCAACACTTGTTGCCATATCCTGGCCACCATCCCTTTATTCACAGAACCAGTTTCTCTGTTTTGCCTTGAGATGGCCAAAATCAGCTTGAGGGAGGGAGCTTTGGAGATTCAAAACAGGATAAAAGGAAAGGATTAAGGTGGTCCTCCCTTCCCATTCTTGCATGAGAGATTGTGGCCTTGGCATCACTTTAAAAGGAATATATGCAGTGGGCTTGCAACACATTATTAACTTATACAGTTTGAGTCTGAGAGTGAGCAACCACTGTAGGTGACTGGCTGTAAGCCATGCTGTTCCAGTTTCATGCCAGCATAGTGTAACTATCACAGAACACCGTTTTTGCTTCTCCTTCGAAAGCCTAATATGACCATAGTTCTGGAAATTACATCCAGCCTTTAGCCCTTTCTCAAATGTATTTTCCATGGGACAGGGTTATTTTATACACACTCATTCAGTTGACTAAAAATAGCTACCAGTGTTTTGAAAGACGTGCATATGAAAGTTTGTGTGCTTCTGTCACTTTCCTGCTGTACTGTATGTGATTCCTGGAGATGTGTTTTTCATACTGTCCAACTGTCTCAATTTAGTAGGGACAGTCCTGATTAACCCTCTGTTGTCACACTTTTTCAGTTTTGAAATGTCCCAGTTTATTGGCCCTCCTCCCACTTTCCCCTTTGTCTTTATCTTACTTCAACTGCTACAAACTAAATGTGCAAAAATAATTTGCACTCAATGAGCTCAGCAGGGGAGAGAGGAAAGGGCAGAATCTTGCCTTTGCTCAGGCAAAAGCAAATTGCTGAAGCCATTCCTAACATTAATAGCTTTAACATCTTTTGACGTCTTGATCACACTTTGATGTTGCTTGGCCACAAGTGTCCCAGTTTTCATATGTGCAGTGTTGGAGGGTATGGTCTTTGCCATCCACTCTGAGAAACTGTTCTAATGAGATTGTCCCAAGAACGAGGGGGAAAACAAAGAAAAGCCAGCCAAGAAAAACTCTATATAGATAAGCAGAGATAGCTCCACACAGCTGTCAAAGCATGCAGAGAACACCTTTAGCAGCAAATGCATTAAGCCAGTAACACTCACCCACTCATCTTGTAATCTTCCAATGTGGAGGCTCTTTATTCTTTGTGACAAAATATATACAATATTTACAAAGTCCAAATGGCAATCCAGCATATCTAGCTTGCTCTTTCCAGCAGAGCCTACAACAACATGCATCAGACAACATGTGCACTTGTTGGCTGGGATTGTGCTACCTTTATACAGACACCTAGCCAATCCTGGCCAACCCTTGCATTGTCTGCACCTGGTGCTCATCAGCATGACTCAGCACAAACTAGCTTGAGTCACATTCCTTTCCACAGGTGCACTTAACAATTAAAGCAATTAAAGCAACATGACATTTACACTTACATCACAAAGTATTTTCTTGAGGTTTGGTCCAACCTTTTCTGACAGAAAATGGATAGGGGGAAATAGAGTGTGTGTTTGTGTGTGTTCATGCACATGTGAATGGGAGAAAGAAACGAAGAAAGACAGCAAGTATAAATGACTGCGCTGCCAACTGGCAAAGTTTTTAGAGAAAAAGCTGTGTTTGTCTGTTGCAGCATAAGAAGAGCAAAAAGGGGGAAGGAATCTAGCCACATCTTTAGGACTAATTAATCCGTTTTAGAGTGAGTGGCAGTGAGATACCCCACTGCTGTGTAACTATGCTTAAAAAACTTTGGCTTTAGTAACATTCTATCAGAGCATCAGAAGAAATGGACTAATATCCACAAATGTGCACGCTAAAATAGATCAGTTATTCTTAAAGATTGCTGCTAGATCCCTCTCCCCCGCCAACAAGGATAAACCCCAGCTTTCCATAGTTCTGTTTGGATTTCTTTTTGAGAAAACCGCACATAAATGATCTAATTGACCCTCAAAAGTGATCATTTCATGCACTATAAATGCATACTTTGTGTACAATTTTTGATCTGAAGAAAACTAACAAATGTGGCAGCTAAAAGTCATGAGAAATAGTACAAGAAGCTGGCTTGAGGGTTAAAAATTGGTTGTGAAATTGTTTGGGAGAGGCAGGATAAGAGAATTAAAGCAGAAGCTTTCGTGTTTTCAGAGATTACTCCTATGAAGCTGGCACAACAACCTAACTGGTGAAAAACGGTGCCAGAGATAATTCTCTGTAAGACCGGAAGCTTATGCCTAGCTATTAAAGTACCTAAGGCTCTTGCTTTTCCAGTGACTATTCTATCTTTCATTTATAGATCATGAATATAATAGAATGGTTAAACAATGAGAAGCCCAGTTTGATCCTCCCATCCACCCCCAACGCTCCAGCCGCTGTAGTGCCATTTCCCCAATTATATTCTCCAGTTCTTTGAACAGCCTACAGAGCTCAAGCTATGTGGATTTCCATAATTCCCCTTGAGGACTGTTCTCTCGCATTAGTAAATGCTTCCTGAGCTCTCCAGCCATATTTTCTCTTTGATTAATTTTACCCAAACCTCCCTTTTGCCCACTACATCCCAAAGGATGCTTCCTCTTGAGGTTGTTTTTTTTTAATTGTTGGTTTTTAAATTTTATGTAGTATTTCTAGGTTTTGCTGACTGCACAAAAGTCTGGATTTGTCTGGTTCTTGTGCAGTGTGATGCCCTATGTTTGACAATTGTTTTGACTTGATTTTTGAAGGGGTACAAAGAAAGGCATAACACCCAGGAATGCCATTGGGACCACTGCAGTGCAGGTTCTGTTCCCTCCTCCAGCACGGACATACATTTGCTTCTTCAACCTATTGATTTACTTTGTTAGATTTTAATCTTTCTCTTCCTCCAAGTAACTCAGGGCATTATACACAACTTTGCTTAGTGTTTTGGATTTTAGTTTGTCCCATGACATTTCAGTGTAGTAGTTGTTGTTATTTGCTGGCAAATCAACTTCAACTTATGAAGGCACTATGAATGAGAGACCTCAGAGATTCCCAGTCATGAACAGCCTGCCAACTCAGGTCCATGGCTTCCTTGATGAAGTCAATCCACCTCTAGTGTTTTCTTGCTGACTTCCATTTAGCAAGCATCATTGTCTTTTCCATTGAGGCACATCATTGCATGATATGTCCAAAGTATGACAACCTCATTTTAATCTTCTTTGCTTTTAGAGAGAATTTTGACTTGATCTACTCTAAGATCCACTCATTTGTCTTTTTCATAGTCCATTGTATCTGTAAAAGTCTTCTCCAGCACCACATTCCAATACGTTGATTTTTTTCCTGTCCAACTTTCACATCCATACATAGAAATCAGTGCAGGCTGTAGCCCATTTCCTTGTTTCAGGATGTTCTTTAGACTGACATGTATGTTTTTAATAGAATTAGAATTGGTATTATTAAATGTATGTATAGACTATGCCATGCACATCAAGCAGGTTGTGGTTGAAATTGGTAGCAGCATTAAGTGCCAGGTCTGTTGAATAGAAGGGGGTCAGAACACATGCAGCAGAGGTGCAGAGATTCCTTGTCACATTTTCAAGTAATCATTATGATCTTCTAAAAGGAGATCATAATGCAAACATCAAGTCTATTATCTAATCCAGGGCTTCTCATCCCATCTGATGTGGAGACTGGCAGTTACTGACTAAGGGATTTGTCTCCCTTTGGTAGAATTTTTTCTTTCTTTCCTGGAAACTTACCAAGAACCATCAGTCAGTGGTTCAGGGACTAAGACTAGTTGCATTGCTCTAACCCACCCACCAACCCTGCTGAATGGCACTACTGTTTGAGATGCCTGTGTAGAATAGCAAAGCAGCTGACACCCTACCATTGAGCTGGGCAATATATGGGCCATATGTAACCCCTGGTGCTTTTGAGGGCAACCAAAGACCCCAGTGTCACTGTTTAAATTGGTTCACTAGTCTAGGAACATTCGTTTAAGAACATGTCCACTTTCATAAATAAAGTCTGGTTTTTACAGCAAGAAAAACTCTCTCCCTCCCATGGCCTTACCTCATTACATTCTGTCACTTCACATTTTTCTCTCTGGCTTGGCTTGCTTCTGGAGTTGGCATTGGAGCTGGGCTGAGAGAAGGATGGCTGCAGGAGGAATCTGTAAGGAAAAAGAAGAGGACATCTTGAAAAAGTTACTGGCAGTGGGCAGGGCAGGGGGAGAATCTGGGAACTGTTGCCCAAGGAATCTACTTTTTCCAAGTGGTAGAAAAATAGACATGGTTCGTTTATCCTCACCCCCATGGATCTTTTCCTGTAAACTCCTTTTTCACCTTAGAGAACAACAAAAGTTAGACCTGTCATGTTGAGTCTGGCCCAGGCTGTCTGACAGAAAAGAGAGGGGGAGTTTTAAAATTGTTTTATCACAGATGACATCTTCTCACTGTAGATTTCTTGCTAGATTGTGAAGAAAACATGCCCTTGGCAATGCTCATCCTCTACTGCAGAAGAGATAGCAAGAGTTCAGGTTTCTCAAATGAACTGTCCTTTCAGCCCTCCTGACTGTGGCAGTTGAGATGTACTTGTGGAGGAAAAGGCTATTTGTTTTGGAAACCCAATCTATCACTCTTCTTTAAAATGAATGTTGCCATGGCCCATGGGGACCTCCCCATCCCCTGAATTAGCGTGAAGTATACTGTAAGAAAAGAGGATGCTATCAGGATTGTTGTTACTGTAGGTTTGTATGGGAAACGGTTGAACAGAAGGTCATGCTGTGCAGGCTATGAATTCTGGTCTGTCATTTTTGTTCATCCTTTCTTTGTGTGGATCTGCACCTTAGGTTTACTTACTAATCCATGGCATGCTGCTATTAACACAAATCCCAAGGGCCTTTCCAGATATTTCATAAGGGATTCAGTCCTGAAGAGCCACCATGGTGTAGTGGTTTGAGCATTGGACTATAACCAGCATTCAAATCTCTGCTCAGGAAACCCAGTGGGTGACATTGGGCAAGTCACACTCTCTCAGCCTCAAATGAAGACAAAGGCAAATCCCCTCTGAACAAATCTTGTGAAGAAATCTCCATGATAGGTTCACCTTAGGGTCACCGTAAGTCAGAAACAACCTGGAGGCACACCACCATCACCACCACCACCACAGCATTCAATCCTGTGTTTTGACCTTCTCTCACTTTGGTGCCATTTTCTCCCATGTAATGACTGAGGTGAGAAGCAGAGTGATATAGTGGCTTGAATGTTGGACTAGGACTCCCGAAGACCAGGGTTCAAGTCTCTACTCAGTCATAGAAACCCACTGGCTGACCTTGGGCAAATCACACATTCTCAGTCTCAGATGAGACTCACCTCCTCTGAACAAATCATGCCCAGAAAAAACCCCTGATAGGGTTGCCATTAGTCAAAGTTGACTTAACGGCACTTAACAACAATGAATAATGTGTTTAATGAAGGAAGGGCACTTCTGTTGTAAGCAGCTTTTTTTTTTCAAAACAGAGTTGACTTCAGCACTGGATTTGCTCTACAGAGGAATGCATAGCCAGGAATGATTTTTTTAAAAAAAAGAAATTCTTGAAACAAGGTTTCAGGAGTCAGTTTCTGTGATAATAATCTAGAATGAATCATCAAGCTGCCTAAGGGCATTGATGCAAAGTAGCAGTGGGACTATGGTTTAAGTTGCTTTAAAATACAAAACTGAACATGCTCAAACTAGTTCTTGTATTTATTTATTCATTTATAGCCAGGATTGGTGTTTCAATGTAAGGGGCATGGAGAAGTAGTTGTAATGTTTGCAGCAGAGCCGTTCCTTCAACCAGATCAGGGTTGTTAGAACGTCCTGGATCAAGTAGAGTTAGTCCACCTCAGGTTTTCTGTGGGGTGTCTGAGAAGGCTAGAACAGTTAGCTTCTGGAAGGAAGTACAGAATAATGACTGGAATCCTGCTGGGGATTTATGTATGTGTAAACATCATAGTTACATGGTGAATCCAATCCCAATCACCCCAATCACTATTTACTGGGAAGCAGACACTGCAGTCAATGGGGGCTTGTTCTCCTGTCAATTGGGAAGCAGCTGGCTAATGGTCGCACCTCTGCTGTGAGTGATCTCAAGCGCAATACACAGAAGCAGGACCCCCTCACAATTCCTCTTCATGCTAGAGATTGCTTGTGTGCAGGGAGGTGGGACCGTCAGCCCGCTGCATTCCAATTGAAAGGGGGAAAGACCCCTATTGATTGCCGTGGCTAACTCCCAGAAAGTGGAGACTGGGGGACTTTCACAGTCCTTGGGTAGCTCCTGAACTCAATTGTGAGGCACACAACTACAAAATAGTCATGAGTGTATAACTCTATGTTACACTTTCATAACTGCCCAACAAGATTCTGGCCATTAAAATCTGTATGTTTTAAGTATCTGAGAAGGTTACATTCTTACTAGTATTTATGTGCTTTGCAATTGAACAGATAGGTATATGACTGTCTAGAGTTCTTTACTATACAACTGTTAAGCCCAGGACTTAGTGCAGCACTGAGCAGAGAAATAAATACTCCACAGAAAAAAATCCAAAAAGAGACAAATACAGATCTAAAAATATATTAGGCAAAGTAATCAGTGCCTGAATTGTAGCATTTGGGGAGTCCTCGTTTTAAAATCTTATTTGCATATATTTTCCTGAAGCAGGAAAGTATACAGTCATTTGCATGTTTCACTTTTGCGGATTTGATTATTCACAGATTATTTGCTGTCACCTCTGCTGCCCCCATGCCATTTTTAATAGGGACTGCAGGTCTTATGAGACTGAGAAACTGCAAAGGAGGCTTGTAAGTCCCTCTTAAAAATGGTGTGGGGCAGCAGTGGAGGGGGCAGTAAGCCCTAACAGCCACCCAGTTCTGCCTTGTGAAGGAACCCTGATATCTCAAAGGAATCCACGGTGGGTTGAATATGGTGATGATAATTTTTTTTGTGTTAAATAGGGTTTGAGAGGGCCTAGAATTATTCGCATTTTTTTCACTTTCACGGGGATCCTGTGCCCCTAAGCCCAGCAAATGTGGAGGGACTACTGTATACTGTTTTTAGTCTTATGTGGAGACAAAAACTCCAAGTATGCTTCATACAGAGGGCCATTTCTGCACTACGCTGTTATAGTGCTATTGTTCCACTTTCCACATCCTGTGGAATTCTGCGGTTTGTCGTTTACTGAGGCCAAAGAACTCTCTGGCTGAGAATTCTAAATGCCCCTCCCTAAGCTGCAAACCCCAGAATTCCATAGGATGTTGAAAGTGGAATAATAGCATTATAACAATGTAGGGCAGAAAGGCCCTAAGACTTAGCCCAAGCACGCATGTCTTCTACATACAGCAAAACCTGAAGATTTCATCAATATAGCTAATAAAATAGCTGAAAGTTAAAAAAAAAACCTTCCTTTATCTCTGCATAAGTTAACAACACAGGAATGAATAACAGTATCAACCCATGTTTCCTATATTCTCAACTATGACTCATAACCTAATTTTCTGATACTAATAATAAATCACATTATACTTATTTGGGTTCTCTGGAATTTGTTAAAACTGCATTTTCCTACCATCTTTGCAAAATGTACACAATTCTGATTGGCTAAAAAAAAACCCCTGTATATTTCTCATTATCATAGAAGTTTAGATCTAAAATGCTAGCTTATTCAGACTTGCAGTCATAGAAAACTTAAGTTTGATACTAAAGCAAGAAAACTAGTCATCTGCAAGCCCCCAAACTTTACTCGGGGAAGGTTTAGCTTCACAAGTAATCAAAGTGGTCTTCCAGGTGTCATTATTTTTGGCCCATCAGTACACTAGTATGTAGTCCAAGAGATATACCATAAACTGGCTTACACTGCTGAGGAAGATAATACAGGCACTCAACTCTCAAATCAAGCACCAATTCTACAGTCCAATCATTTTTGGACACTATTGATTGATTGACCGACTGAAAGATTTCTGAGAGTTCTATCTTGCCTTTCTAGAAAATAAGGAGACAATGCAATTCCTTCAGCCGCCTGTGGTTCTACAGGGAAGCTGTGCTCTTCTATTAAAAACCAGTGTGGTATAGTGGTTTGAGTGCTGAACTGGGAGACCAGAGTTCAGATCTCTGCTTGGCCATACTTTCTCATACTCAGAGGAAGGCAAAAGCACACCCCGCCAAGAACATATCTTGCCAAGAATAACCCATGATGGGTTACCACAACCTGGAAAGGACTTATAGGCACACAACAACAATAACAAACTCTGCTGTAAACTACCAAAAACATCCAGCATCAGCATGTGCCTAGTTCAAATCAAAGTTGGTATTACAGAAGGCACGTCCATACAGTGTCTTGTTTCTTATTAGATACTGTGCCTAGAATAAAGCCAGCACAGTATAGTGGTTTGAATATTGCACTAGGATTCTGGGAGACCCAGATCTGAATCCCCACTGAATCCATGGAAACCCACTGGGTGCCCTTGGGCAAGTCACATTCTCTCAGCCTTAAAGGAAGGCAATGGCAATCCTCCTCTGAATAAATCTTGCCAAAAGAAAACCAAGATTGGGTTACCATAAGCTGGAGTTGACTGAAAGGTACATAACAAACTATAGCCTGGGTAAACAGGTACATCTTTGCCCATCAAACATTCAACACACATATTACAGCCACCAACCAGTTGTCCAGATGACACTGTCTCTACTAGTCCAATGCATAGTCAGCAAACAATCAACATAGCTTAGAATATCCTACATGGTGGGACTGTGAAGGGCAGCAAACTCAAGTTATTCATACCTTCCCTAAGTCAGTCTAAGTTTACATGAAGTTTCTTGAATCTTTAGGTCTGCAGGAGGGTTTTGCATGATTACAGTGGTAGATCCCAGTGGCAAGGTAGATTTGTCTGTATCCTAAAATGCTGGTTGTCCTGGGGCTGTCACTTTTGACATGTCTCTTATATTTATATTTATATTTATATTTATATTTATGTGTGTGTGTGTTTGTGTGTATATGTATATATGTATATATATATATATGTATGACTGGTGATCAATGAGAGTCTTTAGGTTGGATCCATAATCCATCCTGGTCCAACAGAAGTGCAAGAACTTCTTTTCCTGTTGGGCAATGCCATGTGTTGGGATCCAGCATAACAGGTTTCTCAACTGCTGAGCTCTGTAGCTGAATGATGCTGCGACCGCAGCTCTTTTACAAGTGCATAACTGGATCTAACCCCTTGTCTCCTGACATCTGAGATTTGTAATGCACTGGACTGATTAGGGTTTCTTAATTGAACACTGCTTGCCTATTTAAGAGATCGCTTTCATCTTCCTAACAGTGTGCGTGTAGCCACACTGTGTCCAGAATAGCCAATGAGCTCACATCACCAGTGACTGTTCAAAAAAAAAAAACCCCAAAAAACTATGCATGTATTTCCTCTGGAGAGACTGGTGCCCATGGCATGTCATACTGTGAGATGTGAATGTTATTGTAATGTGTTCTGTACCTTTTAAACTTTCTTTCTCTTTCCATGCTTGAAAGCAAGGTCAGGATTAAGGATAACCCTTATGCATTGGGGGGAAAGTTTTCAAGTGTAAATAGGATCTCACTGGCAGCAGAAAAGAAAGAAAAAAAATGTGTTAGATGTTTCCAGGAAGAGCTCTGGTTGTTCTGCAATTAGGTTTTAGCGACCCCTAATGGACCACTTAAAACAGCAAGGCAAGTTTTAATGAGAAGGCATATGCCTACTGCTACCTCTGCTGTCAACTAGATTTTGCATTATGATGTAAATTTGTATCGTGATACCAGCATATGTTTGAGTTTAAACATCCCCTATGTGCACCTGGCTTTTTTGTCCCCAGTGTAGAATACACAAGGTTGAGTCAAGTCACATTCTATCCCGTTGTCTTCCAGAAACTGGGGCATGAAGAGCACAAACACAGAGCCTCTGTCTAAGGCAAATGCTAATGGATGAAAAATAATGAACCTGAGTCATGTTGTCAGATTAAGTGTACTGCAAATTCTTTCCTTAAATATATGGGGAGGAACCCAGACCATGGGAAAGTGACTTTTTAAAACACAACTCCCACAACCCTCAGTCATGCTTGCTTGGGATTTTGAGAACTGTAGTCCATGTATGTGTGTATGTGTTCTTTTTTCCCTCTGGACCTGTAGGATTATACCTTCTGAGGCATTTGCCCTACCGTACTACCCACTATCCAGTAGGCTGAGCATCTAGGCCCTCTTCCAGGTCAAGATTTCTAAAAGGAAGGAGGGGGAATGAACCATGCAGTTATAGGCCTCACTTTAGTCCATATTATGGGATGTGATGTTTTCTCTCTGCCTCCCTCCCTCTCTGGCCATTTCTGCACTACAGTATTATAATACTGTTATTCTACTTTCAACATCCTGTGAAATTCTGGGATTTGTAGTTTACTGAGGCCAAAGAGCTCTCTGGCTGAGAATTCTAAATGCCCCTCTCTAAACCGCAAATTTCAGGATTCCATAAAGTGTTGAAAGTGGAATAATAGCGCTATTAACAGTGTAGTGTGGAAATAGCCTCTGTCTTTTTTGTATTCTCCAGGGATCTATAGGTGGATTTATTTCATTTTCAGAGCTGGAAAGTAACAAGTTACATATAACATGGTTACCTGTAATTACAGTTTTGGAGGGTGATGGAGTATAATGAAGTCTCATTTCAAAAGCAATACAAGTAGGGATGAAATGACATCAATAGTGTAAATAAGTAACAGCTGAAATCCTGTTGGTTGGTCCGAACTAGAGTAGACCCTTTCAATGAATTGTTGTATAGTAAGTTAACAGATAAGTAAATCCCATTGTTTCAATGGGTCTATTTTAGGTAGGACTAGCAATAGAATTTAGGGCAATCATTTTAATTTCTTCTTATAACTTACATTTTAAGATTATTTTAGGCCCTTTTGAGGGATTTTTTCAGATTTTTTTGCCATTCCCCTAAATCGCAAGGTATAACAGTCTTCCCTCCACATTTGTGGGTTTGCAAATTTGATTATTCAGAAGGTGCATGTGTGCCTCCCCTTGCCCCCCCGCCCCGTTCTCCTCTTCCCATTCCATTGCCTTTTCCCTGGGCATATGTTCCTTCCATCTCATTGCCTGGGCAAAAGGCAATGGAATGGGAGGTGGGAGCACTGTGTGTGGGGAAGGAAGGCATACACGTGCCTTCCCCCCACCCCTCCATTCCCTTGCCTTTTGCCCAGGGGTGGAGAAGGAAGGTACAACTGCTGACTCTTGCTGGTACTGCACAGAAAGAGTCAATGGTAAAATACCTTTGAATGTCTTGAAAACCTTATGATCAGAGAACCCAGAAAATTTGAAAACTCTATGATTAGAGAATCCAGAATGAAAGAAGAGATAGTGCTGGAAGAGGAATTTTCATCCCCAGCCCCCAGTCAGAAGGGATTCAGCCAGCTACCAGAGAAGAACATAGGACAAATACTGGTGCTGTATCTATTGTGGGCTCAATGATGAATGTAGTTCCATGTGTTATAAATAAATATACATGCCACATTACACTGTAGCAGGAAAAGTCCACCACTTCTTTGGGTTATATCTGAAGAAGCTTGACCCCTGCACAGGTTCAGATCCAAATATTGGGTGACCCTCTGCCAACCAAAAAAATCAACCATCTCAGCCTGGCTGACACCAGAATGACAGATGTGGGAATCCACCTGGATCGATATCACTGCATGGTTGACCTGTCACCTGGATATGGGCAGAGCACCACCTGCTCCCAGCTGGACATGTCTCCATCCCCTGGCTACAAAGGTCCTTAAGAGGCCTCTCTACTGGGTCTGATGAGCCCACTGGCAGTTGACCTAGCATGTAAAAAATATCAGGTTTTTAGAAACTGACTGCAATGAGCTTTTAATGTTGTACTGTGCTGTTCTGTTTATTTTTTAATATAGGTCCTTTCCGCACGGTGTGGTTGCCCCCCAGTTGGGACACAATGGCAGCACTCCACGGGTCATGCTTCTGCATAACATCATCATGATCCTGCTGCCATCTTGTCCCCATGCATCACATGAGCGTGGTATTTGTAAAACAAAAAAAAATTCATTTTACACCTACCGTTGCGCAACACCACCACCTTTCCCGGCCATGCAGAAGGGCAGAAGCATGCTGGCGACACCTCCCTCCCCAGCACAGCAATGGCAAGTGCCTGGCTGTGCTGTGGAAGGGAAAAGGTGGGGCCAGAGCGCTCCCCTCCGCAGCGACTGGGCAAGATGCAGAAGGGAGAATTCCTGGCGCACGTTCCCTCCCCGCCGGGGCTGCAACGAAAAGACTTCGCGGAGCCCTGTCATGTGGAAATGGCCATAGTCTTTTTTAATATAGTATTGTTAATGATCTATAGTCCTGCTCCCCTTCCCAGCGGCTCCACTCTTTCCCAGTCCTACTCCAATATTATAATCACTGCATACTCACTATCAGTTGTCTTCACCAGCCAAAACATATTAGGAAAACTCACATTCTGTAAAGTCTTCCTGTTACTCTGGGCTGGAAAGATGAATAAACCAATTCTGTGAGAGAGATGTAGATGGCTTGTACTAGAAAAGCTGCTAGTGATTAGCTGGGCCTTTCACCAATGAAATTGAATACTGATCCCAATATCAAAGAGTGTTCAGTTGACATCTCATGTGACCTCTTGACTTCAGCTTGTTTTCAACCTTTAAAATCAAACTTTGCTGTTTCCTAGTGTAATACAGCTCCTTATTTTTCTTTCTTTCCTAATAATGTCAGCTGCCGTCTGCAGGAAGATTAAGTGAAATGGACAGTCGATTGATCCATGGCACAATTTAAGACTTTTCTGTTCCAGAAGAATAAGCTGCTGACAGGATAAACAGAGCCTGTCATGTTCTAACTGGGAACTCCTGTTTGCTCATTTGTCTGCTCCTGAATGTTGAATACAGGAAGGGAGTGAGAGATGGTGGGCAGGGGGATAGATTTGCCTAGCTGGCTGGGCAGGTGGCTGATTTTTGTCTCAGAAACACCCAGGCTCACTCACTGCTGATGTATAGCGGCTTTCTGAGAACCTGATATGTAATGATGAAGGCCATTTCTGCACTCAAAGGCCCTTCCCTAAACTGCAAACTCTAGGATTCCATAGGATGTTGAAAGTGGAATAATAGCACTATAACAGTCTAGTGCAGAATTGGCCAAAGATATAGGTTCTATGGCATGTTAAAGTTGAATCCTGGAATTAAAGGCAGTTCCTGGAAACTTTAAATCCTCCAACTATCCTGATTTCTCAGGGACAGTCCCAATTAATCCTCTGTTGTTCCACTTTGTCGGCTGCTTTTAAAATATCCTAGTTTCTCTCTCCTCCTCCCACTTTCCCCTTTGCCCTTGCCTTACTTCAATTGCTGCAAGCTGAGTTCAAAGTACAAAACTAGTTTGCACTCAGTTAACTCAGCAAGTCAGAGAGGAGAGAAGATGGCAAAGTTTGCCCTTCCCAGTAGACTGAGGCAAAAGCAAACTGAGGCGGCAGCCTCTCCTAGCTTGTGTGTTCATCCTCACTAAAAACTTTCACCCTCCTGACCACACTTGAATATTCCTTGACCACATGGGTCCCAATTTTCATTTGTGAAATGTTGGAGAGTATGAAACTTTTGGGACTATAGATCCCAGAATCTACCAGGCACCTCAGACATAACAATAAAAACATTTCTGATCAGAGGCATTACTTGTTTTTCAAGGAGCATGTTGCACACCCTCCAAATGCATCTATTTAGCAGGTAGAGTTAATCCACTGTCATCCTACCATTTTAGCTGCTTTTAAAATGTCTGTTTCTCACTCCTCCTCCAATTTTGGCTTACTTCAGTTGTTGCAGACTGAGTTCAAAGTGGAAAAGTAATTTCCACACTGAGGTCATTTCCACACTACACTCTTATAGCGCGATTATTCCACTTTCAACATCCTATGGAATCCGGCCAGCCCCTCCCAAAACTGTAAACCCCAGGATTCCATAGGATGTTGAAAGTGGAATAATCGCGCTATAAGAGTGTAGTGCAGAAATGGTCTCAGCTCAGCAACAAGAGAGAAGAGAAGAGAAGAGAAGAGAAGAGAAGAGAAGAGAAGAGAAGAGAAGAGAAGAGAAGAGAAGGTGGAATTTTGCCCTTCCCCCAGGCTCAAGCAAAAGTAAACTGCTGCAGCCTCTCCTAGCTTGTACATTCTTCCTCATTAATAGCTTTTACCCTTTTAACCATACTCTGATATTGGTTGGCCACACATGTGCTGGTCTTCACCTGTGAAATGTTGGAGGGTGTATGTTTTCTCGTCATGGAGACCACCAGCTTACCATAAGCATAAGCTGACTGCCCCTGAGGATCTCACCCAGCAGTGTAGAGTTTAAAAACCATACCTGTTGGTCTATAACTCCTCAGCTCTCCAGAACCTCGAAAGGTTTGGACTGCAAATTCCAATATCCAGTCATCATGTTCACTCGAACTATAATCTTATGTAAAGTTATCAAATTTTGCAGCAATGGTATAGCAAAATATTGGCTGAGTTGTGAGTGGAGCATAGGTTAACACCTGAAGTTAACTTTAATTTAACACCTTATTTAGGTTCATACCTTTTAAATTTCCTTCTTTATTCTGTAAAAATAAATACCAGCCAACCTCCTCACCTTGGGTTAAATCACAGCAAATGTGAAAATATAATAAGAAGGACACAAAAATGGACAAAGGGGCACAACAATAACCAGTGATTACATGTATCAGATTTCTATGCACAGAGCCATATATCTTGCTCTGAATGGTACCTACATTTACCCAGTTTAAATGTCATGGCTACAGCCTATAGAATCCTGAGATTTGTACTTTAGGGAAGTACATAGAATATCTAAGTAAAGATCTCTAACACTGTGGCTCAGGAGAGAACAGTAAATATCTGTAGCAGAGAATTTTAAGTAGCTCACTAAGCACCTACCACAAATTGCTGAATGGAGCCATGACAAATAAAGTGGAATCAAACTGCTATAACTGTTTGTTATAAATGCACTCTTTGTGAAATGTTCTTATAGAACTGAGACGTAAGTAGTAGGGTCAGACTACTATGTTCTTCTAATGCATCCTCCAGCTGTGCCCTTCTCTGATTTTTCAACAGTAGGTTGAGACTTGGCACACATGGTGTACAGGAAGATTTAAAAAAAAAATAGACAAGAAAGTTAATGATACAGAGCACTGACAATACAAAGGACTCTTACTAGCTGCTGTAATACCTTTTTCCTTCCTTTAATTGGCAAGGATCTATTCTCTCTCGATCAGCTCTGCCAAACAGTGACTGGACATTTCTAGTCTTTGATCAAATTTCTTTGATTTGCAACACCTTTTAACTTTCCTTATTTATTCCATAAAAGTGAATTCAAGCCAACTTCCTTGCCCTGGGTTAAACATAGCAAATGTGAAAGCATACTAAGAAAGAAAGAGATCAAAGAATGAACAATAATTGGTGGAAGATAGCACTGTTGAGCTGCGTAAGTGATGATGAGCTGGGTTATGATCCATTATCAACTAGGGAAGTCTTGCATAAGCTAATGAATTTTGCAATTTGTGCCATTGCAAAATGATGACATTAAATGTTTTAGGGTGATACTTCAGTAAGTGAGCTTTCTGTACTATGTACTAAGTATCCATGGCCCAACATGATGCTTGGAGCTTCTGGGAATTAGTAGTCCATGTTTTTAGATAAAATGTAGACATGAATTTCATATAGTTTCTGACCATTATCATGTAGAGCTTTGTCTGGACTTCGGTTTTTAATGACAAACTGAAGACGAGCTCAGCAACATCACTCAGAACATCTCTGCCAAGTACCCTCATCCCACCCCTGCAAAGATCATGGACAGTTCCAGGCACAGATTTTAGCATGGCATCACCCTTATTTATTTACAATGATGCATCCACATTTGTGAGGCTTTGGTGTGCAGAACCGTCATGAAAGTGGATAATTCCCCACCACCACCAATCCTCCTCCCATTTCCTTCCAGGGCTCTGGCGTGGGAGCCTTCCTTCTCTGCATCTGGGCCAGAGGCAAGAGAGTGAGACAGGAGAGCTCTGAGAGGGAGAAAGAAGGTGCATGTGCCCTCCGATTGATTTACCTTTTGCCTTGGTGCAAGTTCTCAGTGTCAGGGTAGAAGCAAGTATTGGGAGGAGAGAGCTTTGGAGGGCACAAGGAAAGTGTGCACACACATGTCTCCCTCTCATCCCTTTACCTTTCCCTCGGTGCAAGTTCTCAGCACTGTGGCCAGAGGCAAGGGAATGGAGGGAGGAGCTCTAGAGGGCAGAAGGAAAGCACACAAGCATGTCTCTCCCCAGTCTCATTGCCTTACCTTTTGCTTTGGCATGAGTTCTCAGTTCCAGGGCAGAGGCAAGGGAATGGGAAGGGAGAGCTCCAGAGGGCACAAGGAAAGCACGCGCACCCAGGTCTCCCACACACACACACGTACATTTGCCTTATCTTTTGCCTCAACACACTTGCCTTCTTTCTCCCCACCAGCAAAATGCAAGGAAATGAGAGAGGAAAATGGCGGCGGGGAGAGGTATAGATGCCTAATGAATAATCAAATTCACAGGAGTCAAGCCCTCAACTGTGAAGGGAGAACTGTATTTTATTTATGGAATATATATGCCACCTTTTCTCCCAAGTGAGACTCAAGATGACTTCCAAAAGGTTAAAAAATAAAAGCATTGAACACATGTAAACAATTAAAACATTTAAAAACATATAAAGTTATAAAGTGTACAATAAATTTTAAAAATAGCTAATAAATAAGTAAAAAGTTTCCAGCTTACCCATTAAAGACCTGTTTGAAAAGAAGAGTCTTTGCATGCCTACGAAAGGAAAGCAGGGAGAGGGCCAGCCCAGTCTCCCATGGAAGAGAGTTCCATAGGGTGGCGGCACTCCCTGAGAAGGCTGTCTCCCATGTTCTCATCAGGCAAGCCTAGGATGATGGAGGAACCAAGAGAAAACCTTTCCCTGCAGATCTTAGGGCTCTAGCAGATTCGTATAGGGAATCTAGCAGATTCCTATAGGTTTTTCACCCTGTCTCATTCATTAAGTTATAAGCAGAGGACAATGCTGTCTGAAATTAGATCTATCATTAGATCCATCTGGTTCAGCCCTAAGATATATCTCAGGATGATGGGCTCTTTTGGAAGGACTGAGTATGTTCACTGGGGATATCCAGCCCCCTCAATGCTTCACGCATTGAGCCTGAGCTTCTTCCTTTTTCATCTAACTGAGGTTCTCTCTGTGTTATTTACAGCAGTCTGAGAGATGCAGAACACCAACCAGTGGGTAAAACTTTGCCCATTATTGCATATCCAGTACCACTGCCTTGTGACTTATAACAGCTGTTACATCCTCATACAGTGGCAATAGTATCTGAAGGTTAATTCACACAGTTCTTGTTCTCGTAATCGTTGTGTGTCATTTCATTTGGAGCGCACAATTGTGTGAAAACTCATGCACTTCCTTCCTAAAATGGACTGAACAATGCTGTGAGTGCAACTCTTCAGTCAGATAACCCATGCATTTTCTTACCAAGTTTTGAACTTATAGAACACTATGCCAACAGTGCCTTCTGGATACGTTATGCTACCATTTAAAATGATTTTCCAGTCCTGCTATTTTGGGGTTGTGTGAGCTGTAGCCCAACACACAAGGGGTGGGGGCAGGTTGGGGAAATTGGTTTAGACTGAAAACAGACCATCTTCAAGCAGGCTTGATTAATACATAGTGTCACATCATCTGCCAAAACATGGATTACATTTCCTCTAGAAAAATCATGATATTGTGCCATGCTGTCATCATAAAACATATTATGTTGCCATTGCTGAGTTCCTGATCTTTGTCAGATGCTATTTAAGAGTAGCTTAATGGCTTTATATCTCAACACCTGGTTGAATCAGGCATTTAGAAGGCAGATTTGGGGTGGCTGGCTTTTCCTTGTTTAATTGCATTTTGTATTTTATTACTCCCTTCTGGAATGTTGCAGATCTCAGATGCCAGGAGCAAGGAAGCATATTAACCAAAAGGTCAAAGAACTGCATTTGTAACTGAACAAAAACCCAACAGAACGTTTGGCCACGTTCCATGGCACACTTCACTGCTTACATGACTCCAGGGGGTTGTAGATGTACGTCTTTGTGATTTAAAAGAATTCTATTTTGTTCACAAAGAAATGCAACAAATATACTTCACAGTGTTTCAGAGACTCAAAACATGAAATATAGTATCTGATGGAATCCTAGGGAGAAGGTTAGGTTTTTGAAAAAGAGGTTGTTTTTAAAAGGCAGTTATCTGTTTTAAAAGAATTGTTTAAAGTTGGTTGGACTCACTTTTGCAGAAGAAAAGCTTGAAGACTTTCCAGCTGATGTATCACATATGGTATAGAAACAGTCATGTTTGCTTTGACAGGAAGAGTTCTGAAACTTCTTGGCAAGGAAAGTCAGAGTCTCATTTGCACTACACAGTTACAGCACTATGGCCATTTCTGCACTAGACTGTTATAGTGCTATTATTTCACTTTCAACATCCTATGGAATCCTAGGATTTCTATGATTCTACTTTAACTGTCATGGCAATATCATGTAGAATTCTGAAATGTATACTTTGGTGAGGCACCAGAGTTTTCTAGCTGAGCATTCTAAATACTCTTCCTAAAATACAAATTCCAGGATTCCATAGGATGTTGCCATGGCAGTTAAAATGGAATCATAGCACTATAATTCTATAGTGTGAAAGCATCCAAAGTGAACTCCCATCTTTTTGTCATTCTACCAGAAACCAAAGGCATTCTCAGACGGACAAGCTCTGGGTTTAAGTTGGTCCTTCAGTGAAGTAGTTTTTAACTGGTGGATTTTGTAGATTCTCTGCTATGAATGTAACCTTGATGGATTTATTCTTATAATTTAATTAAAATTTGGTATTTTTTCCTGTATTTTATTGCCTGAGATGCTGTGAACACTAGTTATAATGCAAAAGGTGGGACATAAATGTAATAAATCAGCAGTAAATGAAATAAATCGTTAAGGAGCAAAAGCTAAGGCATATGAAACTAGAAAACAAAACAACTGGTAATAGAGCAGAGAAGTATTACCCACTGAACTACAACACAGGCAAAAGCACAGTGCTGCAGTCTCTCCTTGTTCATGTCTTCCTCCTCATTAATAATTTTTCTTATCATGACCACACTCTCATGTTGCTTGGCCACATGTGTCCTGCTTTTCTTCTGTGAAATGTTGGAGAGTATGTGTTCTATGAAAGTGGGAGGCTTTTTTTAAAAAAGGTATTCATCACTCAAGGTTATTGTTGTTAATTCATGTCCCTAAGAACTTAAGAATATTCGCTAAGGTCCAGACAATCTAGATACTCTGCTGCCTCACTTAAAAAGTTTTTCTCATCTGAATCCTTCAGAGAAGAGCAGTCAGACGATTTGATTGGAATGTTTTAATAAGTCAATAAAGCATATAAAATATGCTTCATGCATGCACAGAAACAGAGGGAGAAAAGGAATGAAGGTGTGATGATGAGACAAATTGCCAGGTATAAACTGATGTAGCTTTGTGGATCCAAAACAGAGTGGGAAATACAATGTGTGCTTCCACCCCTGCATTCTCTGGTACTCAAGTTTCTGAGTAAAACCCTCCATCCTAAGCTTTTCAGGATGATTTTTTCTAATGTAGCCATATATAACCATTTTTGGTATGACCTTATAGGTCTATGAGTGGTACAGTGCTGATTGGAATCTCACAGCTCCAGTCCTAACAGTCCTGGACCTCACTCTTTTCTTCTTCAATGCAAAGAGCCAGAGTCTCCCTGATGTCTAGCATGCACATTATACATGGATGGTCCACTGCAGGATAACCATGTTATAAAACTTTAAAAGTACATATTCTGTATCATATTTGAAGTAGTTCCTTCCATATCATTCGTGAAGAAGGTTGAACCTGCTGTGGGTGAGGAAACCGTAATTTTCACAAAAAAGTCAAAATATTTCTCTCCTTTTAGTAGCAATCCATAATTACCATTAATATAACATATGATCATGAATGATTTGCTTTCCATCTCAAAGCGTATGTTTCTATTATTTGGAATAACATGAAGGCCAGGCAGCCACTCTGATTTTACAAACATGGTGCCCTATCTTAAACTTTTCCTCGACTTTGAAACTACCTCAAGATAACCTTGCAGGTCATTCCTGTTTTCTTAAAAGTATGATTTGGACAGCAAGACAGAAAATAAACACAGCATTAGTTGCTGTGTGCCTTCAAGCTGTTTTCTACTTATCATGACCCTAAGGGAAACTTATCATGGGGTTTTCATGACAAGATTTATTCAGAGGAGGCTTGCCATTGCCTTCCCTTCTGACGGAGATAGTGTGACTTGCCCAAAGTTAGCCAGTGGATTTCAACAGCCAAGTGGGGATTTGAACCTTGGTCTTCCAGAGTCCAAGCCCAAGACTCAAACTACTACAGCATGCTGGCTCTCTAAACAGGATGTTCAAGCATACAAAATGACCTTTAGTTAGGGGGGCAGATTTTTTTTCCCACAGATTTTCTGTAACTATCTGGAACACACCGCAGTTGTTACATTAACAGCATTTTACATTTTACATTTGAATTTGGTTTCTTCTGAATTTGTTGTATACACACCCTGTCATACAAAATCATAGAATCCTAGAATCTTTGAACTGCAACGGACGAAAAAGGGCCATTTAGCCCAATCCCCTGCCATGCGGAAAGATATAACTGATGTGCTCTCAAAGATGTCCATCCAACCTCTGTTTAAAGACCTCCAAAGATAGAGTCCACCACACTTTGAGCTGTCCATTCTACTGTTGAACAGTTCTCTTACAGTAAAGTTCTTCCTAATGTTTAGTTGGAATCTCTTTTCATGTAATTCAAATGAACTGTTTTGTGTCCTAGTACGCAGAGCAGCAGAAAGCAAACTTCTTTCGTCTTGTTCATGACATCCCTTCAGATATTTACAGATAGCTGCTGTGTAATCTTCTCCAGGCTCAACATACTCATTAGTTGTTCCTCAAAAGCTTTGGTCTCCAGTTATTTGATCATCTTTGAGCCCCAAATGGGAGTAAGACAGGGTTAAAATAAAATAAAATAAATCTTAGTTTTCTTTCTCTGGACACATTCCAGCTTGTTGCTATTGTTACCCTGATTTCTGGGGTCCCGTGGGAGACGCCTTAATGTGCTACATGTGGTAGGGAATGGAAACTAGCCAGAGCACGAGCAACAGCAATGCGAGAGGCAGGGTAACCTAGTGGGATCTTTTTACCCAGTTTTTACAGGGTCAGGCCAAGCCAAAAACCAAATGAAAATGTCTAATAAATGATTTTATTGAATGAAAGTCTCACGCACCAACGCAATTACTCACGCACTCACTCAAGACCTATTAAGAAGCAAAAGAGAGGAAACTGGATAGGGGAAATATTGAAAGGATTGTAGCTGGGGTAATATTGCACCTTTTGTTGACATCCTTGGTCTGGGAAAAACAGCAAAGAAGTGGAACTCAGCACAGAGAGGATTGAGGGGATTATTCAACAGACGGAGAAACGGTCTGCTGGATTGAGCAGGAGTGATCCAAAGAAACTCTTAAAAACTGGGACTATTTGTAGGGGAAAAAGTGCCTAGAGGGCTAATCCTTTCCCGGGAAGAACAATGAGTGTCACAATGAGAAAGAAGCTCCACAATGGCAACTTCCTTTGCATGATGGGATTATGAGGTGTTGCCAAAGTTTCAGGAGCTTCGGTTGCGTTGGGTTGTGGTGTGACTTTATGTAAATGGTCCTTGCCTGATATGATCTTACAGTTATCAACGCTCAACTTGGGGCAAACACACTAATCCTCTCAGGTCAGCTTCTCAGGGGCTGAGGACCCTTTGTCTACTATGGGTTTGCACAGCTTGAGGTCCCCTGGGGCTACATGATGGGGGAGTGTACTGGCCTGACCTGGTTTCCAATCATTCGACCATTGCTGCCTACATGCTCATCCGGGTGACCTCTGAGGCACATTGAATCATATTTTAATATCAAAATTGTAGACCCTGGGATAGGGTTTTCCAGTGAGGTAACAATATCCTTCTTGAACTGTAGTACCCATGCACATACACAGTATTCTAGGTGAGGGATAACCAAAGCCGAATAGAGTAGCATTTTTACTACTTTTTATCTGGACAAAATACTCCTGTTGACATAGTCCAGAATTGTATTGGCTTTTCTAGCTGCTGAATCACACTTTTTAGCATGTAGTCAACTAAGGCCCTTTTCACATGTGGGGGGGGGGACAGGCGAAAACTCCCAAAAACCTCCAGCCGGGTAAGTCCGTCACCACGTGGAGCAGCGTGAGCTCGCTGCTCCACACTCCTCCGGCATCCCAGATGGCAGCTTCCGGTTGGTGGAGGCTCTCCACCAACCAGAGAAGCTCGCCAGCCGGAAGCCCGCCCCCGGCAGATCTGCAGGCACGCACTTGTGCACGCCTGCAGATCCACTTTAGAGCCGGGCGACGGAGCGGCACGGGGCTGCGCGCTCCGTGCTTTTTAAAAACCTCAAAAAAGAGGTTTTTAAAAAACACGCAGCCCGGCTAGTTCCGGCCGCTCCTGAGTGGATTCTGGTGTGGAACTACGAAAAGTAGTCCACACCAGTCCACTCTACGGTGTAGACGACCTCCGTGAGAGGTCGCTCTACACCGTTCGCCCCCCCCCACATGTGAAAAGGGCCTAAGACTTCTAGATCCTTTTGGCCTGTACTGCTTTCAAGCCATCCTGTATTTGTGCATTTCATTTTTCCTGCTTAGATATATTACCTTACATTTATCTCTAGCGAAATTCATTTTGTTAATTTTGGCCTAGCTCTCAAATCTGTCAAGATTATTTTGAATTTTGATCCCGTCTTTTGGAGTGTTAGCTATCCCTCCCCCCAATTCAGTGTCATCTACAAATTTAATAAGTATGCTGTCTATTTCATCATCTAAGTCATTTAGTTTTTATTTTGATTATTTTTAATATGACTAACAAACTCCTATCTCTAATTCCCAAAGTCTATTCAGAATATAAAAGATCTCAGCAGACTTTACCTTTAAAGAAAACACAATTTTGATGTCTAGACAAAATCAGCAAACTCTTTTCAGCCCTTCTATGAATTCTAAAGAGGTTCCCAGCATGCTGCTATACCCAATATAGCTGCCACAAAGCACAGCCTCTTTAGGTGAAGAGGCAGAGATTAATGAACCATATGGAAGCCTAGTATGTGCATATTAGAAGAGATTAATTATAGTAATTGACTATGTGAAATTAAGTGTAAAATTTTTGTTCAGTGTTACAAGCTTTATTTTCTTTTTAAAAAATAAAGTGTTCAATATTTTGGAAGATGCTGAAAATATGCATTGCACTGCATTTATAATTTGCAAACAGTGTCTTCTGCTGTATATAAGGTTTCCTTAACAGAAATGCAACATAACTATGTGCATACAAAGGATCTTAACAGATACAGTACTGACGTTTTAATAACTTATAGTATAAGAAAATGAGGAATGGCATGGTGTAGTGGTTTGAGCATTGGACGATGACCCTGGATACCAGGGTTTGATTCCCCGCTCAGCCATGGAAACCTACTAGGTGACCTTGGGCACATGACACGCTCTCAGCCCCAGAAAACCCCATGCTAGGGTTGTCAGAAGTAGGAAATGACTTTAAGGCACACAATAACAAGCATAAGAAATCCCACTAGGGGCACTGTCTGCTGTGCTGGGATTGCATGGTCCTATGAGGCATGAGGCTGTGCTGAAGGCAGCAGTGCTGCTGGTAGGGTCTCCCTTGTCAGACAGATCTTTGCTGAGGAGTCAGACTGACTGTGCCAAATAGTTATTGAATGGTCATAGTCGTGGGGGGCTGACACTGGCAGAGGATCTCTCAGAGACAATGGCAGTGGCACCACAGCTAATGCTTGTTAGTATTGTGCAGAAGGGGACACAGCAAATCCCTTTTGAATGTCTTTTACTGTGATGAGACAATCCAAAATAAAACAAGAGATAGTGCTAGAAGACTGGATGGCACTCAAAAGCTACTGGGGTACATCAGAGGACAACTATGAATGCAGTGTGCCCTCTTCTGGTGTGACCTCCACAAGCACAAATGTAAGGTTGCACAAAGCATCACATCTCCTTATAGTCAATGGATGGCTACAATGGAAATGCTAGTGTTCCTGTTCTACACAGGAGTTCCTGGAACGAACCCCCTGCATAAATGGCAGGAACACTGTAGTGCTGTGGCTAATGATGTAACTGGATTCAAGCCAAAAGGACATTCAGCTGTTTGCATGCTCAGAGGTGAACAGAAAATCCAGAGTTGCACAATACATATTGTAGGAACATGGAATGTGAGAAGCATGAACCAGAGGAAGTTAGACATAGTAAAATAAGAAATGAAACATATAAACAATATTTTGGGTGAGCAAGCTAAAGTGGACAGGAACATGACATTTGGAGTCAGATAACCACTGTGTTCTACTCAGGAAATGAAAACTTCAGGTGAGATGGGGTGACATTAATAGTGTGGAGAGAGGTAGCAACAGCAGTCAAAGGATATAATGCAAAGTCTGACCTAGTCTTCTGACTTCAGGAAGCCAGGAGAGGCTTATTTCCCTTTTTTTCCCTCCCACCACCCCAATATAACTCTTGCCACTGTGGCAGGTGTTTAGTCAAGATCATGCCATCTACATTGGAAGGACACTATGCAGCATCACTTCAGTGGCATTGTTGGAAGAATTCAATCATGGCATAGATTGCGGGGGCAGTAGATCACCCAGAATCCCCCAGGCAGTATGGTCAGTGGAAAGCAGTACTTCAAAACAGTAAATTACTCAAGCAGTGGGGGAGTTTTCCTTCCTTGTAAGAGTCTGCATGCTGGCTGAATCAACATACGCTCTTCTTAAATATATAAAAAGAAAACAAGTTATTGGAAAATCATGGTATGGTTCCAGAGCACTCTCTCTCTCTCATTCTCCCCTTCTCCCCAAAAGAAAACAAAAGCTAACTAGCACTGCTCTAGGAACTTCTCACCACTTGGAGAAGTGGGGAGTCTGCAATTGTCTCTATCAATTCCCAGACAGGGTAATTGAGATTAGCCTGTGTTTTCCATTAGCGTGTGACATTTCTATCTACACTTTTTAACACCATGCATGCTTTTCTAAGCAACCCTCACAAGTCTCTCCTTGTTCCCTAAGTTCTTTATCAGATAACATTTAAACTGTCACTTGAAATCAGGGAGTATAGTTTTACTGGCATTTCCACCATTGCTCCCCACCATAGAGACTCTAAAATCAATGAACCAGGATTATCATTTTGTCTACCGTGTTTCCATGACTTCAGAAATGCCAGATAGCTTTCTTGTACAATTGTTTGTCTCAAAGGAGTACTGTGCACAGCTCTATATCAGGTCTTTTAGTACTAACTGCAAGCAGTCACTGTTGTATTACACTCTACCACTCCCTAACAGTTTCAGGGATAGTGTGGTATTTTAAGACATGTGGAAGCATCCAAGAGGAAGACTAAATATGGGCTGTGTTTCCTGAAAGCTATTTAATTGCTCTTTGATACTTCTGGGATTAATGCTTTATTTTTTGAGTTTTGCTCAGGTGTGTAGATTTAAAATATTCAATAAATAAATCAAAATTTAAAAAAATTAACTACATTAGAAGATATAAACAACCATTTATTTTCCATAACAAGAATAAAACATGTGTGTGTCCATATATTTATAGGTATGCGAGCATACATTTATGTGTGTGTACATATATGCACTTCTATATCTGCTCATTTCAACTCTAAACTAGGAGATCTGATCAGCAATGTAAAGCAGATTATGGAGGCACAATGTATAAACCATTTATGGCACTTCAATTAAGTGGCCATTGGGATTACTATAGCTGTACAGATTCATATTTGTCAGCCTGAAGAGCTACAATGAATTGGTTCATATTTTGAACAGAAGCCACTATATTTGTTAACTCACTACTAATAATATGCAGCTCCTGTGCTGCATTGCAGAAATCCCCTCTTAGTCCACAAATTGCATTTTTAATCTCTTCCAAAATGGTTATACATTTTGGTTCAGCATTCTTACAAAGGTGGTCTTCCTCAAGAAAATTCAGGGCAGGAGCTGGTGCAGAAGGTATATCATGTACTACATTGTTTCCGCAGCTCTCACCAGAAACACGAAATGTTCTGCTTCTAAACCCATCAATTTTTTTTGAATTATCACAATGTACACTTAAAATACTACTATCATCTACATCAGAGGCTGGGCAAGGAGAAAAGGAATATGCAATTCTTTCCTTGAGATCTTTAAAGAAAAGAGAAGACAGTCCTTGTGGTGAAGCCAAATAAGGTGATCCATGGGGAAGACCACACTGGGGCTGTGGTGTGTTGTTTGGAACAGCTGATCCAGGGGAGAAAGTAGAAAAGGAAGATGTTGTTCCAACTGAGCTGATGGAGTCTAAAATTCACAGAAAAGAAAATATAGAATGTTATACACTATTTATGAACATTTGTATTCATTTTTAATATTCCACGATCCCTTAATGAAAATAAAGGTAAATATCTTAATTTATGATGTGCTGTGTTCAACTAAAATAAAAGTTGGCATTGTTATGGCTTTGTGCACCATCCACAATTGACGTGGTTTAATTGGTAAATATTATTTAATTGGCATTAATACCTGGCATTGATATAAATGATACCTGAGGTGACTGGAAGGTCAAGCTGGAAGAGGCAGATTATTGACTATAAAACATGAGCTGGCAAGGCAGGTCAGCCACACCCACCTCCTAGGCAGAAACC
Source organism: Cyclura pinguis (assembly GCA_030412105.1). NCBI lineage: Eukaryota > Metazoa > Chordata > Lepidosauria > Squamata > Iguanidae > Cyclura > Cyclura pinguis. The sequence goes on from CM059603.1 coordinate 40,441,828, forward strand.
AAAGTCATTGTCAGGCTAATAGCACAACCACTCTCGAGACAATAGATTTTGCTAACAAGCAGACATCTCAGAGGAGAAAGGGGAAATCCCCACCAAATTGTGATTGTCTTAACCCTGATCCTGGACACCTGGACATTTCCCTATTGTCTTTCCAGCCTCTCCACAATACTATTGTGGGCTATTACAACAGCATTATCCTTTTGTCACCTAAACACTAAGACCATTAACTCTGTCCAGATTTCATTGCTTGTGTTGCAACTCCCACGGTCCACTTGACTGGGAGAGCAATTCACACCCATATCTGCAGGATATTTTTTGGGTATAAGAACCCTCAATTTTGAGTGGTTGAGTGCAGTCTGTCCCCTTTCTGAATGTCACACCATCCATTTGATTCCCAAACAAGAACTGTCCTTAGGTGCCTACCTAAGCCATGTTGCTGCTTTCCTCACAATATTGCCTCATCCCTGGACATCCTCTATTCACACTTTCCTCTCTTTACCTTCAGTCAGCTCTTGTGTGCATGTGTGAGTGTTTGGATCTTTGCGTGTGTGTATGAATTTCTTTCAATAAAACACATTTTATTTCATATTTGGAATCTCTGGCTGGTTCTTTCCTGCAAGGACCCCATAAACATAGGTGGTAGATCTCGTCACATTACTCCCCTCGCAGGCCTACCAGTTTTGAGCAAATTAATTCCCCTGCGTCATATGGAAGTCCTGGCATCACAGGGGGGACCCCTGAGTCACCCACATTTTTTGGTAACAGCATTCAGTCCACAATGGAAGAACAGGTTGCTTACCTGTAACTAGTTCTTCAAGTGATAATCTGTGCTCTCACACAAATAGGTTTTGCACCTGCACAAAGACCCTATTTGGTATGTTCTAGAATTGAGTAGTTTGGCAGGATTCCTTCCTTCTCCTCACTACTGTGCATGTCCTAGCCCTCCACATTACTGTCCCTCAGTTTTGCAGTCTGCTGTAAGTTGACAGGGACCTGAAAGAGGGGAGGTAGGGAAGCTTTGTGTGAGGGCACATATGACCACTTGAAGAACCACAGTTACAAGTAAGCAACTTGCTCTTCTTCTTCGTGGTCTTTGTGCCTCACAGAAATTGATCAAGTCACTGAAGAATCGTAGAGAGCACAGCACACCTGAATCAAGCATCAGTCCTTGCTCTATAATCTATAATGCTGTATGAGCATGAATGGCTTTGACCACATTGCAGTTCTACACAGTTCAGGTAGTGGTACACTGAGGATGAGAACAGATGAGGCTGCAACTGATCTTATGGAGCAAGTTCACAAGGATGGTGGAATTTGCGAGTTACCTAATTCATATGTGATTCTAATGGTCTAGACAAGCCATTTAGAAAAGCATTGGGCTGAAACTAGTTGACCCTTCTTTGAATCACCATAACAGACAAAGAGATGAGTGCAGCTTTGAAAAGCCAAAGTTCACTGCAAGTAGTAAGCCAGTATTTGATGAAAATCAAGGCAATGCAAAGCTCTTTCCAGTTGTGAGGTAGAATTCAGATAGAATATAGGAAGGACAATGTCCTGACCAAGGTGGAATTGTGACACTACCTTAGGAAGGAAGGTTATGTCTGACCTTAGGACAACTTTATCCTGATGCAACACAAGACACAGTTCATCTGAATATAAAGCTGACAGCTCTGAAACCCTTCTCACAAAGGTGATAGCAAAGAGGAATGTGACCTTGAAGGCAAGTAGTCTTTCATCCACGGTTGCAAGAGGTTCAAAGGGCCTATTCATGAGCTGAGACTGCACCATAGAAAGCAACCACAGTGCCATAGGTGGAGCTACAGGAGGATACAGGTGGCGTAGTTCTTTCATGAACTGCTTAACTGATGGATTCAAGACCAAAGATGTAGAAGTCAGCAAAGCAGGCTGATGAGCTGCAATCACGGCTAGGTACACTTTCAAAAACCAGAAGGCATTCTCATAGGTCTAGGAGAAAATGTACGACTGTGGAAACTGCTCTTGACTCAGCAAAGGCACAAAACTTCACCCACTTATAGTGGTAGAAGCATTTGATTGAAGCTGAGCTGACATTATGTGATATCTGCCATGTAGACAGTTGTAGCATTTCAGTGTCCGGATGACAAACTTGTCCCTGAAAGTGTTATCAGGAGGTCTGGCAACTGAGGGAATCACATGACTTGACCCTGGGAGAGGTGGAAGAGTGGTGCAAACTAAGGTTGTCTGGGCAAAGAAGCGAAGTTGGATGAGACTGAAATATCAATCCTACCATGCCTTTCAAGGTAAACACAGAACTGAATTGGGCCCTGAATCCAGATAGAAAGGAGACAAACAAAATTACTTTTGGCCAAAAGGGGACATCTTTTCACACTCTGTTTCAGCCCAACTGCATAATAGTAGTCTGGTCACATGGGCAAACTTTATTTGAAGCATCAGCATATTTATAGAATTTTCAGCATTACATGAACAGTGAGAAAATGTACACAAGTGAATGTTGTTTAATGTAGAGAACAGACTCTTCATGACTATTCTAACATAAGCATCGTTGTTTCTGTAAACAAACGGATGTTCTCAGAGTATAGAACAGCCAGAGTAGAACAGCCAGTTTCAAAATTGTCCTTGCTGCCCTATCTTATGGGATTACTCTAGACACAGTTCTTGCAGTTAGTAGTTTGCAAGAAGCCCATAAGACAGAATCAGAATGGACTGAAAGATTTATAACACAGAGAAAAGTTTGTTTAAAATTGCTTACGGATTCAGAAATAAAAGATTTAATGTTTGAAAATATTTTTTGCATCAAAATTGCTGGGCATGCCCAGGATGAAACTGGGCATAGGGTGAACAGGAAGGAGTGCAGCTGGGGTGTTGTCCATACTGAAGAGTCAAAAGAGTTGGGAAGGGGTTGGGAAGGGAAGGGGTTAAAAATATGCGAGAAGGGAACAGGGCCCGGATGGAAAGATTGCTGGAATCAGCTCTCTGTGCACAGAAATGCATGTAGGCATATGCCCTGTATCACACATATATAGTACAGGAGGCTTGAGCAAGGGTATACCATGTATACCATGCAAATATGAATACCATGTATACATATACCCAAAATAAAAAAGATATCTGAAATTACACAACACAGATTAAAAGTCTTGTCATATTCAGCCCACCATACAGACTAGATTTGAACCTATGGCTGAATTATATATGTTAAGAATAGCTCATTATCCAGCTTTTCCCAACAACACTAAACTCAGTTAAAATGTACAACCATGTAGCTATTTGCAACTGCTTTTTTAAACAAACAAACAAATAAGCAAACTCTCTACAGTCATCTTGTTTCTCCCTTAACTTTCACCTTGGCCACTGTTCTTTAATGTTTACTGTGTAGTACTAGAAACGAGACACTTCACCTGTTTGCAACAATGTTCACCTGGTTTCCATTTAAGTATCATAACCATTCTATTAGCTGTACAAACAGATTGCTATGTAAGTAATTACTAAGAGTGACAGCCAGCCACTGACAGTATCGTAACACCTAGATCAATTGGTCTTGACCTTCAGCCCTCCAAATGTGGAGTTCAGCTACTAGAAGTCCCCAGTCAGCATGGACAAAATTTGAAATGTCTGGAGGATCAGAGGTTGAGAACCACTATTCTGAATGATGTAGAAGCCAGCTTCCAGAACAATATCACAAAATTATCTTTTTATATTAGTTACAAAGTACAAATGCGACAGGGAAGCAACAGATACACCTGTTTATGAAGCACCTTGAAGACCACAAGCTCACCTGGCTGTGTGGTGGGTTGACTGCTCAAGCCAGCTGTCTGTCTAGCGCCTGGTATTAAGTAGTAGACATTTTGCAGGCTAGCTTCACTAGGATGAGAGAACTGTTTAGAAAGTGCAGCTGATTTTGTGGTGTTCATTGCATGATCTGCATTATCTGCCAAAGAAGCGAAGGTTTGAAAGGTAGGAGACTTATAAATTGTCTCAACAGAGGCACCAGTGTGACAGCAAGGAACATCTGGCTTGGAGACCTGTTGCTTGTCAGCAGTAATAATGTCCTCTGGGCCTGATGACCAAATATCATATGAAGTTGCTCCACCCTTATGAGTTTGTACACTTGACTGTCTCCTTGGTGGGGATTTCAACATAGCTCTGGAAAGGATTGAACTCTTTGATTTTCTGCCTGAATCCCTCTTTTGCACAGGTAATGCATTCTTTTCTGAAGGACTCAAAGCAATATCTGCAAAACAATAAAAGTTATATTGTAATTATAACAACAATAATAATAATATAATTATAATAACAATTTTTAGTTTTGAAATGTATTGTTTTGTTTGATTGTGTTTGTGGTAACATCCCACTTTATTGCCAAATGGCCTTAAGATGACCAACAATAAAGGAATTCTCCCTTCTCAAATACAAGTACACACACATGCGCGCGCACGCGCGCGCACACACGCATATATGCATGCAACTTGGGAAAACAACAGTAAGATCAATAAATAAAAATCTGCACAAGAAAACTGTTTTAATTAGGTATCTGTATTATTTGTTCTTTAAAATTGCATGTTACCTGTTGTTTTTTAATTGATGTTCTGTTTTTAACTGATGTTATATGTTATGTGTTAATCTGTTCTCCACTTCTATTCATGGTGAGAAGCAGGTAAGAAATAGTAAATAATAATAATAATAATAGCAGAAACATAATTGAAAGAGTCCTCAATCCTGTTAAAAGCCATTAAAATGTGAAGTATGTTAAATATAAAGGAAATGTAGGAAGAAGGTGTAATGCCCAGATTTTAAACATGTTATTTGAGAGATGCATCAATATGATATAGGGGAATTGTGTGCTGCATTAGGTCTCAGGTTAAAACTTCAAATCTCAATCCCATTCTTTCGGCTCAGTTTATCTAAGACTGATTTCTCTTCCTCTAAAGTTAAAATTTGCATTTTTTGAAAAAGTTACAGTTAGGATTTAAAAGTACATGGACATATTTAAAAAAGGATACATTTGAGACAATTAGGTATCTCTTTATTATATTTACATTTAAAGAAACATCTCCCCACTGTCCACCATCCTCACACCTTAAATATTGGAAAAATCCATTATGATTATCTCAAAATGACTCAGTGCACCTAAAATTTATGTCTCATCTATTATGGCTTTATGTTCTTCAATCTGCTGCTCATCTTCTCTGTTTACTTTGTTGCTTTTCTTGTTGTTGTTCAGATACTGTGTTATTATTCTTAACTGATATGTCAATCGCATATATTACACATATATAATATCCATATATTACAACAGCTGGAATCCTCTATCATGGTTTATGTTATGTATCTTTACAAATACTTAGCTATGTAGTAGAGGCACTACAAAAATGTGTTAACCAACAAAAGTGTTTCAATATGCATCTACACTCTCTAGTTGGTGTCCCAATGCAAAATGGGACCAATGTGCACCAGTGGGACCCTTGTGCATCAACCCTGGTATGCATCGGCCCCCATATGTATCAGTCGCCTTCCTAGCTCCTCTACAAAGTAATTTATCAGCTGCCCTTTGTTGTATATGGATGTAAGGGAACAACCCAGTTCTAATTTTCACAGACATAAGCCCACTTAAAAAGACCCCATCAAAACTAAACAAACATCCCATCAAAACTAAACAAAGAATTTTTCTTAAAAAGACAGAAATAATTAAAAAATAGTTTTTAAAAATAGGAAGGACCCTGAGCTCCTTGAAAGAAGGATGGGATTTAAACATGTAATAAAATCACCTAAGATAACAATAAATCACTTGAAATGAATGGAGTACCATGACAAAACTGCCAGACTAAACAGCAAAATGATTTTAATAGATGTTAATGTTAAACATGGCCTGTTATTATCAAAGAGATATGAGATTAGTCACTTTTATTTATTTATTTAAATCTTACTACTCCATCATTTACAAAAAGATCTCAGGGTGGCTTACAAGTCAAATAAAAACAGTTTAAAGCAGCTTTATACTTAGGCCCTTTCCACATGTGGGGAGGGAAACGGGTGAAAACGCCCAAAAACGGAGCTTACCAGCAGCCGGGTAAGTCCGTCGCAACGCGGAGCAGCACGAGCTCGCTGCTCTGCAGTCCTCCGGCGTCCCAAATGGCTGCTTCCGGTTGGTGGAGGCTCTCCACCAACCGGAGAAGCTCGCCAGCCGGAAGCCCGCCCCCGGCAGATCTGCAGGCACGCACTTGTGCGCGCCTGCAAATCCGCGTCGGAGCAGGGCGACGGAGCGGCACGGGGCTGCGCGCTCCGTGCTTTTTAAAAACCTCAAAAAAGAGGTTTTTAAAAAACACGCAGCCCGGCTAGTTCCAGCCGCTCCTGAGCGGATTCTGGTGTGGAATTACAAAAAGCAGTCCACGCCAGTCCACTCTACGGTGTAGAAGACCTCCGTGAGAGGTCGCTCTGCACCATTACAGAAGCCCGGTGTGGAAATGGCCTTAGTTAAGTATACTTAACAATTATCTCTCCTATACTTAGGTATACTTAATTACCCTAAGTATAAATTAAGTATACTTAACTTAATAATCTCACCTAAATAGTTTCAACATCATTGATCCAATCACCAGCAGAATGGACTTCCTTGTCCCCATACAGCTGCTACCTGGTAAAGTAGGTTTGAGAGGGAGTTCCAATTGTGGCAATAGTGTCAAAACCATGACTGAGTACTTAACTGAAGGGAACCAAGCCGTCAGAGAAAGAGGTTTTGATTAACTTGCATGGTTGATTACCAACGTTTTAGAATATTATTAACATATCAGGACAGCTTATATTATTTGAGATTATGTTGTTTTGCTTTTTTCTAGCCTATATTTTTCCATTTTTTCATATATAGATAAGATATGTAGAAGAAGTATAACAAAGATGTAACAATAACCTATTATTCTTGGGAAGTGGGAAGTCAAATTCCTTTTATATTCCTTTTTTTTTTTGGTAATTTAGTTAGTCTGTAGTTTGTATCTGTGTTGTAGGTTAATTCACTTTAACTTAGTTTTGTTTGTATATTGTTATTTTGTTTGTTTTTCCCTATATGTTGTTTTATTGTATTTTAGAAGTGTTTTAATTGATAAAATCATGACTGAGTAACTATCGTGAATATGAAACAGTTATGAATGAGTAAATCTGGGTAACTGTTTCATATTGACAATCACTACTTAGTTACTTAGTTAACTTAGGCCATTTCCATACCGGGCTTCTGAAACGGTGTAGAGCGACCTCTAACGGAGGTCGTCTACACCGTAGAGTGGACTGGCGTGGACTATTTTCGTAGTTCCACACCAGAATCCACTCAGGAGCGGCCAGAACTAGCCGGGCTGCGTGTTTTTTAAAAACCTCTTTTTCGAGGTTTTTAAAAAGCACGGAGCAAGCAGCCCCGTGCCGCTCCGTCGCCCGGCTCTAAAGTGGATTTGCAGGCGCGCGCAAGTGCGTGCCTGCAGATCTGCCGGGGGCGGGCTTCCGGCTAGCGAGCTTCTCCGGTTGGAGGAGAGCCTCCACCAACTGGAAGCTGCCATCTGGGACGCCAGAGGAGTGTGGAGCAGCGAGCTCGCGCTGCTCCGCGTTGCGACGGACTTACCTGGCTGCGGGTAAGCTCCGTTTTGGCGTGTTTTCGCCGGTCCCCCCCCCACATGTGAAAAGAGCCTTAGTGACACTATTGCCATGACCATAACTCCTCCTCTAAACCTACTAAACCCAAATAAGGACCCACTGGTGAGAGGAAGAAGGTGCCATTATAATTAAGGATATTGATTCCAGAGAAGTGGAGCCCTCTATAGGATTTACAAGCCCAAAACTACCTACTAAATACCTAGTCCGCACACAGACATCATTCTGCTATTGCCCAGCTAGAAGAGAGATCATTAATGATGTTGCAATAGAACAGGTCAGAAATATCAATTTAAGGTGGATTAATCTATTTCTGAAATTTGTGTAGCCACGTTAGGCTATTAGAAAGCAAAAATCTAAACTTTCTCAAGATTATGATTTATTAACAAAAAGATTTTTCTTTTTAGACTCAGGGGATTGTATGTATGGGGTGAGATTGTGTGATGTGTGCATGAAAGATCTCATGTTACAAATTTACAGTCGACCTTAAAAATGATACTCGGACCTTGAAAAGACACAATGCCAGCATTTTACAGGATTGGTATTGAAGTGAGAGTGCACTTACCTTCATATCAACCTTTTGAAACAAATAGATTATAAGTATTAGTAAATAAATAGGCATATCATTTTTTAAAAATGAAAAATCACTTTTTGGAACGTTTCCCTGATTATGCAAATTATATATGATGAAATACATATATGCTTTAATGTACATATACTGGGGACAATAGTTAAATGAACAATCCCACCATGATTATATAAGATATTCTGTAGCCACTTTAAATGTCACCTGCCATAAATCTTTGCCTCAATGACTTGAATCTGATCTGGAAAAAAAACTTGTTATTTCAAATCTAGCTTCCTGTGACTAGTTAGAACCAATCTGTGTAACTGCACTTAAATATCTGTAATTATGAGCTATAATAATATTGTATTCAAATTTGTCTTGTTCAGGCTGAACACTGATTTGGTGAATTCAGCCTTTAATGGCTATCTGTCCTATTTAAATGCTAATCACCTAAAAGAGGTTTTCTTCCCAGAAATCACTATACCAATTTTATTCAGTAGCTTTATTATACAGTGCAAATCTCAGGCAGGGTTAAAAAAAAGCCTCAAAAATGATAAAGTGTTAGGCTGTATGCAGACACAGCAGGGAGAGGACGAATGACAGCTGGATACGTCTGACATTAAAGAGCCATATACCTGACTTCCAACCTAAGTGTCAGATTCAGAGAGCTGCTTCAAGCCAAATGCTTACCTTGAGATGAACAAAACTGCCTGTTAATGGATGGGGTTCAATTATTCCCCACTGGCTTCCTACCTCTGCAACAGGACAAAGTACTGATGTCATAGATTCTGCTTTTCAGTCAAACTCTTTCCCTCAACCTGGCCTGAAACCTTCTGCTTTGACTTGGCAAGCAATGGGGCACTTGAAGAAGTATACAAAGGGGACACATTTCTGAACTTTCCTCTTACTAATCCTGGACAGAGAAAGCATGGAAATTCCTATGTACATTTCAGTTATGTAAGGTGAAAACAAAATTTTCTGAGTAGTGAGAAAAAAAAGAAGGAAGCAAACTTAAGAACCATAATGATTGTATATCTTTCCCATTATGTTTATTTCATTCAGCTTAGCTTTCCCTTCTTCTGTGATGAATGGCAGACATCTTTACAAATCAAACTTTGATTATGAGCTAAATTTGTCATAAACAAAACAGTTTGTAAGAAACAAGACACACCTTTCTAGTACATGTCTCACTGATATCACATTGATCAAAATATCTGTGTGTTGCTTTTCTATGCAGGCCTTTTTTTTTTCAAAAGGAACAGGGATGATATTGGTTGTGCAAATGGCAGTGATGTAGACTCAAGTCAACTGACTTGGGCTCAAGTCGGACTTAAGTCGCTTTAGCGACTTGACTTGGACTCTACTTGGCAATAAATGATGCACTGACTTAACTTGAGACTTGTATATTTTTAGTGACTGACTCGTTGCCCTTGGTTCAGTAATATAACACATTCATCTGGAAACCTTACAACTTTGAACGACACTTCCATCTCTTTTTGCCTCCTGCTCACATGATGATCTGTCTCAAGCCCAAAGTGTAGGTGCATTTCTTAGAGGGAAACAGCAAATGGGTTAGACAATAGGCTTGAAGCAGGCTTGAGGTCTGCTCAGCAGCCTGTCTCTGCTGAATATCAGAGGAGCCTTCTAAAACTCTTCCTAAGAGTGCAGGATACATTTCTCAGAGAGGAATAGCAAATGTATAAGGCAACAGGCTTGAGGAAGGATCCTTTCTTCTAAATCTTTTTAACCTTCAGTCATGGGGAGAAAGAAGGATCCTATTTCCCACTTCTGAAAAATCCTCCAGCTTCAGAAATGGGAAGTAAGAAGATTCCTATTCCCCACTTCCAAAGCTGCAGACTCTTTTATGCCCATTGATACAAAAGCCTTCAGCTTTGGGAAGGGGAAGTAAGAAGGATCCTATTCCCCACTTCCAAAGCTACAGATGGCAAAGTCGCAAATGTAGAGGGCTGCTTCTGCTAAAATTGTTAAAACTGACATTATTCAATTCTGTCCAGAAATTTTGGAATATAGGTTGGAGTATAAAGTTGGTTCCCAGACTTAAGACTTGATTTGAGACTTGACTTAAAAGTATATTCCAGGACTTGAGACTTGACTAGAGACTTGGAGTAAAAGACTTAGGCCGTTTCTGCACTAGACTGTTATAGTGCTATTATTCCACTTTCAACATCCTATGGAATCCTGGATTTTGGAGTTTAGAGAGGGGCATCAAAGGCAGAAAGACAAATAGGAGATTAAACTACAGTAATGAACAAGAAAGAAGGCTGGGAAGTGAAAAGACAAAGACTGAGGGCCTTTTCGCACCACACTATTATATTATATTATTATACTGTTATTCCACTTTCAACAACCTGTGGAATTTTGGGGTTTGTAGTTTACTGAGGCCCAAGAACCCTCCGGCCAAGAATTCTAAATGCTCCTCCCTAAACTGCAAACCCCAGGATTCCATAGGATGTTGAAAGTGGAATAATAGCACTATAACAGTCTAGTGCAGAAATGGCCTGGGACTCTTAGAGGTCTCTCAATAATAAAGTCTCCATAAGTTGAAGATGACTTGACAGCAGAAAATAACAACAACATTTTCTGTTTAGTTGTTCTTTATTTTTCTTGTGGAACAGTGTTATTTCTTGTTTTTGAAGTGATGTACTCTTACAAGAGTGAAAGATGAAACATCACTGAACAAAACGGTTGCAATGCTTGATATCTAACAAGAAAACAGAACTTCATTCATTTAATTAAATGAAGCAAACAGATGGATTGTGGTTTGTGCATATTGCAGTCTGACTTCCTGCACTCCAAACCTCTCTTTTCTATCCTCTTTGTCGTTCTACTTAGCCTTTCAAAGATGTTCCTGCTGACAAAATAAAAGATGTTTTCACCATTTGAATCACCGTTTCGAAAAGTCTCTAGAAAGCAAGCTGGTGACCCTCTTTGGCTTTAATAAATTATGGATTTTTATCCACATGCTTTGTTGAAAGAAGTCACATAAAAATGTGAACCCAGCAAAGAACTTGAAATTAAACCTTTGGAGTTTTAATGGGAAAAAAAGATGAACCACAGGCATAAATAGAATGCAAGAGGAAATTCTCTCCAAAACAGATGCAACCTATGTTCCAGTACTTGTAATTCTGGGTTAAACTAAAATTTATAAACAGTTCATTCTTCAGAGTGCCTCTAAACTCCTGAATTAGTGTCCATGAAAATAGATGACTTTACTATTTAAACAAAAGAAAATAAACAAGATGAAATTAGTAATAGATACTTCTGTTCACCCTGTAAGTACAGTACATGCAGTGAAATCTTATGCAGGTTTGGTATTGCTGTCCTATAATATTCCATAAAGCTTATTTCCTAGTAAACCTGTTTAGGATTGCAGATTAAGACAAATTAAGGTATTAGAGGGGCAACTAAGATGTTACTCAATTAAAAATCCCTAGCTATAATGAGAAGAAAGCAATAAAACAGGTAAGATGTATGAACAAGAAATTCTGATTAAACTTATAAAGGTTCTTTGCTAAGCATGAATTACTTACGAATAAACATTAGTGAAGGATCTGTATAGGGACAGTGGAAGTAGCCAGTATGGGCAGGCAATTGCCAAGGGCCCAGCCCTTGTCTAGACCTCAGAGTGCAACTCTCTTTCTTCAGTGGAAACAGCATTTGTGAGTTTGGAGATGTATCCGACTTGGGGAGGGAGTTGTCTTCTGATACCTCTACTGCCTTTGAAGCTCCGCTGCAAGAGGAACCCATTTTCCAGTATCTCTTTGGCTTGATGAAGTCACATTGCCATTCTTAAGCCCCAGCCAGTACTGAAGCAGGCTGCGTCCCTTTAACCTAGATGTATGGGCAGCTGCTGAAGGGGCAGGAACCATCTTCCTGCCTGTACCAACCCAGAGTGAAACACTGGTCATTTTTGTCAATTGTTGTTTTCTTCTGGTATGGGGGACTTTAGGGAGAGGAGGGGATCTGACAGGTTCTGGGGACAGTGGAAGTAAACCATCACATTTGTGGCCAGGTTTGGGTCAGTGTGTCTGGTTTCTGGATGAAAGATTGCCCTGAAAATTGGCACAATTTTTTAAAAAATTCAGGAGGTCTGATGGCAGTGGGGGGGCGGCTTTAGAGTCACACTTTATAGTACCATGCAGGCCACAGGTCACACTTTGACCATCCCTGCTTTAATTAGAGAGGTTGTATTCATTGGAGACACAATCTGTCAGATTTAGCTCCAGCTCTGTTTAAGGCTCAATCTGAGTCTGCTTCTCTGTTCTCTTCTTCCAAGACCTTGATGTTGTTGTGTGTTGTTTCCAACTTGTGGTGACCATATGGTGAACCTATCATGGCAATTTCTGGGGCTGATAGTGTGTGACATGCCCAAAGGGGGGAATCAAACACTGATTTCCAGGGCCATAGTTCAATGCTGAAACCATGCTGTCTCTCCTTCCAAGGCTACCAAAGGCAAAAGAAGGAGGAGGGATGGAGTTCTGCTGCGCAAAATGGTGAAGGTGATGCCTCCCTGCAAGGCCACTCGACCTGGCAGTGTCCTCTCACCTAAATGAGACTGATCATGTGTAACTTTAACTTTTAGGTAGCTAATTCTGTGGAAATGAATGCAAGTTGCATTGAGGGGTGGGCAATGCTTGAAGTGTTTCAATGCTTTCCCACTTCTCTTCAGGTGGATCTAAGGCCATCCTATTTCTCTTAAATAAATACATAAATCATCATATAATTCTACACAGAGCTGTGTTAACATGACCTTGAGAAAAGTCACTGGACTCAACCTTGAGTTTCTTACAGATTTTGGTGACTTGCTGATAACTTGCAAAGAGAACTTCTTTCTCTACTAGCTGAAGTCTGTCTTAGGCCTCTGTGGAAAATGTCTTTAAAAACTTTTTGACCTGTTTCTGCAGCTTCTCCCAACTCTACAAAGAGCTCAGATTTGGACAAAGACAGAAAGTAGCAATAGGCCTTATTTTATCAGCTTTGTTAGAGCTCTCTAGTACAAGTTTTTAAGACAGATGGGAACACCATGATGATGATGACTATATTTCTTGCTTTACCCATTTATTCTGAAGTCAACACAATTACACAATGAAAATATCTGGGAGAAAAAAAAATAAAGGTGTAATATATGTAATACAAGGCTACATCCATTACAGGTTTTGACTTCATTCAAACTAACTGATTTTTCAAGGTAAAGATTGGTAACTGCCTAATTATTTCAGAGTACAAATATATTGATTTAAGCTTATAAGCATCTAATTTACATGATTAGAAAAAGGACAGATAGACCACAAGCTAAAGTGAAGCTGGCCTATTGAAACGAAAGCTCACTTCCTTTTCCAGCCCCACTTCAATCACTGGTTAAAGCCCAAGTAACGTTTGCTTGTTTGGCTGATAACCAAAGTGGTTTCCTATGAAAACTTAATGTACATTTGCTTTTTTCTCTCCTAAGCAGTGATGTATTTAAGTCTTTTATTCCAAATCTCAAGTCAAGTCTCAGGTCTCTACCTTCAAGTCTCAAGTCCTTGAAGGTACTTTCAAGTCAAGACTCAAGTCTGGGTGCCAACATTATACCCCAACCAAAATTCCAGAATTATTGTATAGAGTGAAATAAAGTCAATTTTAACAATTTTAGCAGAAGTAGCCCTCCACACTTGCAATTTTGCCATCGGCAGCTTCAGAAGTGGGGAATAGGATCCTATCTTACCCCCATTACTGAAGATTCAAAAGCTTTAGAAGGAAGGATCCTTACTCCTCAAGCCTGTTGCCTTACACATTTGCTGTTCCCCTCTGAGAAATGCACCCTGAACTCTGGGGGCAAGTCTTGTCTTTTGCTCTTAGGAAATGTTTTAGAAGGCTCCTCCAATATGCAGCAGGGACAGGCTGCTGAGCAGACCTCAAGTCTGCTTCAAGCTCATTGCCTAACCTGTTTGTGCCCACACTTTGGGCTTGAGACAGATTGTCATGTGACCAGTAGGCAAAAAGAGATGAAGGTGTTAGTCAAAGTTGTAAGGTTTCTGAATGAATGCGTTATGTTACTGAACGAAGGGCAGCAAGTCAGTCATTAAAAATATACAAGTCTCAAGTCAAGTAGAGTCAGTGCATCATTTATGGTCAAGTTGAGTCCGAGTCGAGTCACTGAAGCAACTTAAATCCAACTTGAGTCCGAGTCTATCAACACGCGTCTACATCACTCCCCATAAGTTGACAGGCAACTTGAAGGCACATACACACACGCATTGCACTATATTATCATTAACATTAAAAAAACAATGATTACATAATTCTAACAAAAAGTTAGGCACACACACAGCCTCATTGGTTCCAAGTGTACCTTTGTAGCAGAAAAAATAAAATTCTGTTCTCATTATTCTTTCACAAGAGTGATCTCTCTTGAACAGAACAAGGAAGTACTCTGCTAGGTGTAACCACAACAAAACTAAACTGCATACACCTGCTGTATTCTCAATGAATTGGGTCCAGGACCCCTGGTGAATACTAAAAATTACTAATTCTCAAGTTCCTATGAAAAAAATGGTGCAGGTCAGCAGTGGAGGTGGTGACAAGCCACAGTGGAGGTACACCAATCATTACTACCATGTCACTGCTGAAGCTCTTCACCATCCTGTGATTGTTGCCAGTGGTGATGCCAATCCTGCTCACTCGTTTGCAAAAGAGGAACCAGGATCAGCGTGGTCACCATCACCAATCCCCGGTTGGCCAGCAGCTCCCCACTGAAGCTCTTTGACACCCTGAGATTGTTGGCAACAAGGGCAGTCCTGATCCTGGTTGCTCATTTGTGAAAAGTGACAAGGATTAGCACTGACACCCTCAACAATCCTAGGGCAGCCAGCATCTCCTGGCTGAAACTCCTCAACAACCTCTAATTGTTGACAGCAGGAGTGGTCTTGTTCCTAGTCAATCATTTGTGAACAAAAAACTGAGATTGACACCAACACTCTCAACAATCCCAGGGCAGCCAGCAGCTCCTGGCTGAAGCTCCTTGCTGCCCTGCAATTGTTAGCAGTGGGAGCGATCCTGTTCCTAGTCAGGTATTTGCAAATGAGTGACCAGGATTAGCACCAATCCGATCAACAATCTTGGGATGGCCAGCAGCTATTCACCAAAACTCCTCACCACCTTGCGATTGTTGGCGATTGGGGCAGTCCCAATCTTGGTCATTCATTTGCAAACAAACAACCAAGATTGGCAGCAATGCCCTCAATAATCCCATCAAAAGATTGCGGATCTGTGAAATTAGGAAGGGTGCATTCCTGCCATTTCACAGATCGTCCTGTTTTGCAAACAAACACACATTTTGGAGTGAGCCCATTGAAGAGAGTGATGCCTGCTTTGTAATCCATGTAAATTGAGTTGAATTGAATTGAACTACAAATGAGCAACCAGGATCAGGACTACCCTACAGCCAACCATCACAGGGTGGCAAGGAACTTTGGCCAGGAGCTGCAGGCTGCCATGAGGTTGTCAAAGGTGTTGATGCCAATCCTGGTCACTCATTTGCAATGAGTGACCAGGATTAGACCACCCTAGATGCCAACAATCACAGGATAGTGAGGAGCTTCAGGGAGGAGCTGCTATCCACCATGGAATTGTTGAGGATGGCAATGAGAAACCTGGTTGCTCATTCCCAAACAAGGATCGGCTCCGCCCCACTGCCATGTCCCTGCTGAAGCTGCTCCCCATCCTGCGATTGTTGAGATGAGGAAGCAGCAAGATCTCTTCATAATGCCCTTCATCCAGGAAGCATGTGAGGCACCCACTTTGAAAGACACCTACACCTCGCCTGGCACCCGGCCCTTGCTGCTGTCTCCCTTGCTGCCCTGGAACCACTTCTGCAGGTAATTTAATTTTTTAAATATTTTTTCACTTTTCAGTTTTCACAGCATAAATTCACAAATCCTGGGCTTGTATCTTGCCAGCAGAACAATATAATGATAGCTTTCTAGTTGAGCGTCTGTTTGCTTTTTTATCAGTATATGCAATGGAATCAATTTACTATTGTGTTCAGTTTTCTCTGTCAGTGCTGCATGTGTCTGACATAATCTGACACAAGACTGAGTGCCTCAGCATTTCCAGACTAAGCTGATGATTATAGTCATAGCACTGCTATGGAATGCTCTCTTTGCCCAGTGAAGCTTGACACTATGGCTTCATTTTTGGTCATCTGGAGATTGGGCAAGATCTTTGTATTTTGTAAGGCCTCTGAATGGGCTGACCCAGCAGCACTAAAAGGCTACTGCTCTTGTTTAGTTTTACCGCTGATTTTAGTTACATTTTTGTTTTAAATAGTTTACATGAATTATTTTACATGAATTGAGGGGTACAAAGGTGTTATAAATTTAATAAACATACCGAAAGATACTTTACCATCCCAACTTAGCCTTGTCTGTATGGAAGGAGGTGGAGTATTTATTCCTGTGTTTAGGGAGGCTCTTGCCCATTCATCTGGCACCTCAAAAGAGTAGATCCCCTGATCACGTTACTCTACTCATGCTCAGCACTAACATGAGTAGAACTCCTTCTCTGATCTTGCTGCTCAACCTGCAGGATCTGAATTGAGGCCACTTCCACATGAGAGGGCATAAACAGATGTTTCCATAGTTAAGGCAGATTGTTTTGAAACATAGTAGTGACGCACCATTCCACATCAGTCAGCATTAATACAAATTGAAACAGAGTGTCTCTTCCACATTACATCATATAATCCGTATAGTCCACTTCCCTTACTCGTCTAGCCCACTCCCCTAGCCCACCACCCTTGATTGGCAGCGGCACCTGTTAAGCCGTTCAAGCCTAAAAAGCATCACTCCAGCTCTCCACTGCCCTCTGCAACACCCAACACGGTACTGGCATCCATTCCTTCACCCGAAATCACCACACATTTGCTGCCATTTGCCTACCCTGAGCATGTAAGAGAGTTCTGCATCACAGCATTGTGCCTGCATATCATGATATGGACTCAGTAATGGCAATTTTTAAGAGGCAATGGAAGCAGGATAAGAAAAGAATCCAGACTTGCTGGCTCTTGGTCGCCATGCGCTGTGATCTCGCCATCTCGTCTGTGGTGCTGTTCCTGGATTTGATATGGAGGTTCTCCCAGCATCTCCCCCCCCCTCAAGGCAGTCTGCTTGGGGGGGGGGTTCCCCGCCCCAGGAAATGGTGGCTGAGGGAGCTTATGCATCACACTTGGTCGACCAGAGAAGTGTTGGTGACATGAGGCGATGATATATGGCTAAACCATTTCAGAAAGACACATGTAACCCTCTTTGAGATTGCTGAATATCTGCGTCCTCACCTGCAACGCTCCTGCACTGTCATAAGAGATCCCATTCCTGTGGAGGAAAGAGTGGCTATTGCAGTCTGGTGGCTCACCATGCCACTAATTTACAGGAAGATTGCAAATACCTTTGGTCTGGGCATCTCAATCGTGGCAGAGATCGCTGAGGAAGTGTGTCTGGCTATTGAGCATCTCCTGTTGGCATCCACCGTCTGCCTGGGAGATTATTGCAGGGTGAGTACCCTTCCCTCCGGTAAAAAAAAATACAAAAATGATGTGCCACTGTCATCTGCAGCATTTGCCCTACTGTTAATTTCTGTTACCTGTCCAAACTACTTGGTTTTGTGAGGGGGTGGGGGACTGTTGGAATGCACGGTGAGTCTACCAGTTTGGAGTTAGAGGAAAACAACCATTGAGTGGATGGCTCCTAGCAGCCCTGAGTTCACCTGATGCTTTCTCTGTTATCACATTTGCCCTGACATTATATTTCCTCTCTCTTTCCCATAACAGTCATGGATGGCTTCCTGGAGATGGGATTTCCACAGTGCATTGGAGCAGTTGACTGAATGCATGTATCTGTGTGCCCACACAAAGGAAGAGAGGAACAGTTCATCAACAGGAAGGATTCCTTCTCCATCCTGCTCCAGGGCATTACACACCATACTGGACAATTTATAGACATTGAATTGGGATACAGTGGAAGAAATCATGATGCCCATGTATACTGCCACTCTGCCCTTTGACAGGCAATGGAGGCAGAGCAATTTGTCCCAGGAAATCCCACAGTCACCACTGATGGTGTGCAAGTGGGGCCTGCTATCCTGGTGGATTCAGCATACCCCCTCTGCAGATGGCTAATGAAGCCCTATGGGGGCTACTTGGATGGTCAAAAGATGGCCTTCAATAGGTTTCTTAATAGATGTCGGAAAGTTGGGGAGCACACATTTGGGAGACTCAAGGCAAGATGGGGCCGTGTCAGAAGAGAATTTTGTTCCTGTGGTCTCCACCTGTGTGGTTCTCCACAACATACGTGAATCAAAGGGCCACCTCCTGCACTCAACCCTTCGGCTGCCAATGCCTGTGTCCATCCACCCTGTAAATCCCTCCAGGGTGTCTGGGGCAGAAGGCTTAGGGAGGGGGAGAGGCGGAGAGCATCCATTGCCAGAAGCATTGCAGGCTCAGCTTTGCTTGCACTGCTCTGGCAGCAATGGGACTGCTTTTTATGTCACTTTTGGTTTTCCTACCTTCCCTGGTTCTCCTTGTGTTACTGTTACCTTTCTAGTTACTACTCTGCACATGATGTCAGAAATGATAAAGGACATTGAAATGTATGCCCTAGTTTCATTCATTGTTGCAAGTTCTCACCATAGGAAGACATTGTTGTCTGCACAAATAAAGGAGTTTGAAATGTATGTCTTTCGCTTGCTCCGTTGTTTCCAACTATCACCCTAGGGAGACATTTCAGCAGACTTCTGTCATGCAATTTTCACTGCCCATACTGCTTTTCTGAAGAACAATGTGAATGTACCTATTGGACCATGGCATGCTGGGGGGGCAGAGTGCTTCTGTTGTATGGAGGCCCCTACCTGCTTGATTGTGCCTATATTTCCAGATTAATAATGAAGACAATACTTATGGGAACAATGGCTGTTTAATGAGGTAAAGACAAAACCTTGTGAAAAACATGCCTGCTACAAAGTAAACTTGGGCCTCTAGGGCTCTGCACATAGTCTTCTAACTTCTCCCCTTGGAATACTTGCAGATATTGAGATTGTTTCCAGGGACATCATGGGCTGTAGCGATCCAGAGCTTGTCATAGCCTGTGTGCTCACGCAAAGCAGGAACATGACCTTGTGCCTCTCCTCTGCAGTGGATTTGGACTCACTTTTGAAATTTTCAACAAGCTCGTGGAAATACTGTTTCCTTCCCTCAACTCTCCTCTAAATCCCTCAATCTGCTCCTTTAGCATGGCCCCCCTCTGATTGTAACACTATAGGAAGGCTGTGCTGTCCTCTTTCATCTGCTCCATCACTGCAACAACAAGGGCCTTCCCCTGCCTTCCGGACCTGTAACTCGACTTGATTTGACTCAGCCTTGAACGGGGGGAATACTGAGGCAGTGGTGATGCTGCTAACTGTGCTCCAGTCTGGAAAAGAAGAAGGGATGACAGGTTTTAGAAACTAGTCTGCTCAGATTGCATGTCCTTTCACATCTCAAAAACCTCTGATGCCCCTTGCAGTTCATAAATCCTTATTCGCTCTCTCAATCTACAAAATAAATGCTAGTTCTGTGTTGCAATGACAGGTTTGTCTTATTCCTTGCCAGCTCTGCCCTTTGCAGCTACATGTTACATGGGGGAAAGGATGGTCATGGTTTTGAAGATGCCAAGGATTCCTTTCAGGCATCAGGGTTCCTTCAGAAGGCAGAGCTGGGAAGATTGTGAGGATTGCTACCACCTCAAATAGTGGTCCTCATTATCTTTAACAGGGACTTACAAGTCTCATTTGCATCTCCTCAGCCCAAAAAGGCTTGCAGTCCCTGCTGTAAATGGCATAAGGAAGCAGAAGGGGGGGACAGCAAAGACACCATAGCTTATCACAACTGAACAAGTGAAACCAGGAAAAGCACAGTGTGGCCTGTAGATTTTCCTGATGCATTCACTTCACATTTTGCATGCTTTTTTGAAAGGGAAGATTCCTGGGCAGGAACTCTGCTAAATTTTACCTCTCTGTTCCCTTTCTCTCAATTTGTTGCAGCGCTTGCCTTCCTGCATTCAAGCACACCCTTTCATCATGCCTTGACAATTTCATCCCATGCCATGGGCAGCCATTATGGGTTGTCCTGTCCAAAGTCTCCTCCTACATCATATCCTGCCCATCCTAAGTGCCTTGTATCTGGCAAACTTTATTCCCACTCCCATTCAGTGCTACTACTCACCACTGTCAGATGGCAGGGGGCCTCCTCAGCAGCTTCTGCATCAGATTTATTCTCTATAACCTCATATCCTGCTTCTAGTACAAAAAAAAGGATATAAGGAACATTTACTACACCATTAATAACATCAGTGCCATTTCCCCACACGCCTTTGGACAAACCAATATTCAGCGCACCTGATGGACCTTGGCTGGCCTCGAAAAGGTCTGTCCACACTTGGTCTGGGCTGGCAGCCAGAAGAAGCTGATACACACAGGTCAAGAGGTTCAAGAAGCAGCATAATTAGTCAGTTTACTTTAGCAAAGAAACAGCCTTACAAATGAGAAGCAAATAATGGTCCCAGCAATGTCCATAAATCAGAGGCAGGCAATATAAACACAAGTCAAAAGCAAGAACAACAGGCAAGGGAAGCAAACAGATGCACGGGAGAAACGGTCAGTTAATCACTGACAAAAGCTAGAGGGGAAAGGCTTCGTTCTTATAGGTTTCAAGATCAGCGCAGCTGGTGCTTGATTAATCGCTGCTTGGCATAAATTCGCCAGGAGCGACATAGGAGACCCTTTTGGTGTCTACGCTGGGTGAAGGTGGGTATTGGTAAGTCACTCTCTATATCAGAATGAGCAAGGTTCCCCGCTGGGGCTGGCACAATCCCCTGTTCTGTCTCTGGGGCGGATGGTGGTACTGTCTGCTCTGCAGGTTCTGCTGTAATAGTCTCTGTGCCAGGACTCAGAGCAAGTGCTGCTGTCTCAGACTCTGAGTCTAGGTCCTGGAAGCCCGTGACAAGGTCCTCCAAATTTCTGTCTTCCTCCCCTGGCTCCACTGAAGGCTCTTTAAGGGAGGAGACAGGAGCAGAAACAGGAAAAAGGAAGTAATGGGAAACGGGGGAAACAAACAATTTTCAGATGTGAGACTGCCAGGAGGATCTTCATGCAAGTAGAGACAATCACCATGTGTGTTCCTGCATAGGCACCACCACCATAGGTATTTATACAGCAGATGTGCAACTCGTGTAAGGAAATACTGCTGGAACCATCATCATGTCCCCGCACATATCACCAAATGAATGTTAACTGCACATGTCCCCAATGACTCTCCCTGGCTCTATGGGGGGGCCTTCCTGTGTGGACGGTTCCTGCCCCACACTGCCTCCACCACATCTGGGATTAACCTCAATCCTCATGCTTCTGCAGATGCTTTTCGGCTACACACTGGCATCTCCACGGAAGATCTGGTGGAGTTCTTTGAAGAAGTGACACATTGTTGGCTCAGCACTTGTGAGAGAGTTTGCTGCAACTATATCCCTTTATTTAAGCCTCAACGTCTTCATTTTCTACTGGTATTCCTCAGCCATATGCGAGTATCACCGATGGTGCATCTCTCTTGCAATGCTCTCAAAAATGTCTGTTTCTGTGGCTTGCTTTCAGCTCCTCCTGGTATTTCTGCTCTCCACATATTTCTGCTAAGTCCCTCACCTCCCTATCTCTCCAGGTTGGTCCCTCTACCTTTGGACCTGGGACCACATCCCTCCACTGCCATTTGTCAAGTTTAAACTCGCCACCAAACTATGACAGCAGAATGGGAACTACCGGCCTAAGCAATGCCGCTTGCTCCCTCTTTTCTCATGAAATGACAGCAGCCAATGAGCTGCACCACTGTGATGTGACACTGCTTCTGATTGGTCCATTCATTGCCATGGGGGTAAACCACACCTAAGTTCTCATATGGTTCTATGTTCCTCGTGTGGGAGAACTGGAAGACACTCACTGCTGCAAAGGTCACCTTTCCCATTTTAAAGTAGTCTCCTGCTTTCTCCTGCTGCTTCTTCTGGGCCTGTCTCACTTCAGGATGCTATGCCGGCTACAGGCGGCAAGAGAAATGTCAGCGAAGGTTGTTCAATGGAGGCTACATGGGGCACTAATCGCAAAATTGTTATGAGGTCATGTGACCGCGCTTCCCATTGGTCTGCTTGTTACAGGGCGGATTGCCTCCACCAGAGCATGTTCCGTGTTCCTGCAATGTAAAATGTTTACTTACAATGCCGTAATAAAGCATTACATTTCAGCAACATTCTAGCCATGGCTCCGTCATGCATTTGTCCCTCACCCATGCTGCCCTAAGCTTTGTGCGTGCCATTTCCTGAAAGCCGTCATACAGGTGGATTGCTTTGTGGCACTAGATCAAGTGTCGTGGTAGGAGTTAAAAGCTCCTGATTTGTCCAGACATTGGCAGGCAGAACAGCAAGCCACTGTTATTGGCCAAAAAGTTTATAAATTGGCGTGTCAATATCCTTTTGGGTGTGGGTTGTTTGGAAGGGGTTTTGAGGTGTTTAGGAGAGGACTCCTGGAGAAGTTTTTGCTGTTTTCTGGAGTTGCTGTGTTTTGTGCTGTTGACATCAGTGTTGTTTAAGAATGTGTGAGGGGGTGACTTTCACGTGTGTTGAGCTTTGTGGGTGTTTCTGTGTGCCTGTGTGCATTTGTGGTTGCTGGTGTCTTTGCATGTCTGTCTGTTTCTGCTTGACTGTTGCTGTGATTGTGTCGATGTGTGTTCAAGGGTGTGTGGTAGTGGTTACTTTTGTGTGTTTGTGTATGTTTCTCTGTGGTGTTGTTGGGGTGTGCTGTTGGTCCTCCCACGATGCCTCAGACAGGAAGTATGTGGTTGGACAGGGAGGTTCGTGACATGCTTGCCCTGATAGGGAAAAGTGAGAGTCTGAAGGTGCTCATGGGGAGCACCCCTGTTCCTAACAGGGAGTTCTATGAAAGGGTCACCCAAGGAATGGCGGAGAAGGGGTACTCCAGGACAGCAACTCAGATAAATGTTCCCAGAGCAAAGCACCCTAAATACTTTGGGGCTATGTACTCGCTCTGGAGTGCTTCTGGGAGGCCCGACTGGGAACAAAGACATAGGTCTGGTAACTTTCTCAAAGGGCTGTGACAGCCAGTACATGTCTTTCACCCTTTTGCCCATCCTAAGCTGCAAAAGACTCCTGAAATTTAGGCAGGCTGAATGGTTAGCTCTCATATTTCAACAGTGAGAGAACAGGGGTCAAGGTGCCCACAGAGGTCCTGGGAGGAGAGTCCAGACGAGAATCATCTTGGTGAGTTGGGAGGCCAGGTATCAACCTGTTGGGCCAGATATTTTGCTGGGGGAAGGGAGCATCACTTGCCAGAGCTCCACTAAAGTGGGGAGAGTGGACCTTACTTTGGCTAGGCCATTTGTGAGTTTGCAGACTTGTATCCTTTCTGCAGCCACATTCAGGGAAAGGTGGCAGTGGGCTTCCACCCATCCTTCCAAGGGCACAGAGGAACCAGAGGGTTTGGTTGGGACAAGCTCTCCCATCCCAGGATGCAGCGGTGCATGTGGTGAGTGCTTGCCACCCACCCAGGAGGTAACGATACGTACAGGTAGGCCTCTGGAAAAGTAGGACCTTAAACATGATGCTTCCTATCCCCAACAGTGCAGGAAAGTGGAACACCAGTTACCATCACGTCAGGGAGCTCTTTGGAGGAAATGGAGCAGGGGATCCCTGACATGTGTCAGAGTCCCTCACTCACACAGATCATTACTGATGGTAAACGTCACTGTCAATGCGGCACAACAAATTAGATCATGGTGTCAGAGAAAGAGACCTGTTCCCTCGTTGAGATAAGAAGATTCAGGGAAGTGTGTCTCTCTATCTTTTTGCCCTTTTCAGTGGAAGAGCAGCAGATGATATCCCCTGAGCTCCAGCAGGAGGAGGTTGAGGCAGAGCAGAGGAACCCTCTATGAGTCCTGCCCAGGGGACAGCATTGCAGGAGGGTGAATGCAGTGTGTTTTGGGAAGCGCTAACCTTTTCAGCACCTTTGTCTCCTTTTACTCTAGGACAGTGAAGTTTCCCTTTTCTTTTTCCAGGGGCAACTGTCAGAGTTCAATTCCCTGCCCATGCCTTTCTGCCAGCAAGGTCAGGAAGGTGATAGTACTTGCCCAAGAGGAACAGGCAGTGAGGGGTGTCCAGTGCAAACAATCAAGGAGAAACCCTGAGCTGAGCTGAAGTCAAGGTCAAATCCAAAAGATCCAGAATGCCAAAGGTCAGTCCAAAAGGGTCAAGAAAGCCAGAACATCAGCGTCATTGGCTTGAGTAACGATTTGCTACAAGCAAACAGCAAGCCATGCCAACCGACTTATATGCTGACAAAAACAAGTGTTATTCATTATTGTTCTGTTTACTCAACCTTGCCCAAATGGCTTCCCTCTGAGCTGCTCATTTCTGTATCCTCTGTGATTGCAAGCTGGGAGGCAAAGGTGAATCTATTTCCTCTAAATCCCCTCTCCCACTGGCACTGTTGCAGCAACTCAGATTGTCTTTCAGCTGATGAGGTGTTTTGAAGATAGTTTGGTCTCTCCCTGGCTCTGTTTCTGGCACAATCAATTGCTCATCGACCTCAGAGCTGTCATTTATCACAGCAACCAAGGAATGGCTGCAGGAGCACCTGCAGGAGATGGAGAAGCACTCCAAAACATAAGGTGAGTACCCTCAGGATCAGGGGTGTAGAGTCGTACATTGGTAGGTACAATTTCTTGAATGTTTGCAATTAATGTCATGTTCCCACCACTTTGCTTTCCCGCAGATGAAGACCCGAGGGCCAGCATTGCAACCTCCCTGACAGGGATGTCAGCGGAGCTTCTACAGCTGAGGGAGTCCATGTCACAAAGGCTGGATAGACTGGCCACCTCAATGGACGCCCTCAGACATGCTTCCATTCAGCGGGCCACCGCTGTTATCCTTGTGGTCAGGAGGGTGGGCTCACAGAGATACGGGGGAAGTATGTCCCTATTTTCCTGTTTGTTTGATGAGTGACTTTTGCCTTTACATTGGTATAGAAGAAGACAGAATGAATGCCTTACTTTTTACTTCATTATTTATGTTCTTATTTAATTATCATTAATAGTTATATGAATGAAAAAAGATCTTTGGTAAATGCCTTGCTATTTTTTCTCTGTATTACGTACAAGTTGCCAGATACTCTTTCTCCCATCAGCCACTGTGTAACTTGGAGCAAGCAGCGGTGGTCTGGCAGATCTCAGGGGATTTGGGGAAGTTCCTGTGTACCGCAGCTCCCATCAGCCCACCATACCCAATGACTAGGGGAAATGACAGTCACAGTACATGAACTTCTGGGTTTCTCCTCCAGAAAATATTAATAAACATTAATAAAAGTATTATTCCAAGAGGGACACTTGTAATGACCCCAAAATGGGTCATTTAAACTCTTACCACCACCTTCTACACTCTTCGCCACTCCTCCATTTTGGCCACATGGAACCGGAAAATGGCAGCTCCCCCTCTGCTGCGGGGCGGGGACAAAGGATGAACTGAGAATGCCCACATCCTGCCCACTGCTGTTCCTGCCATTTTCTTGATGCGAAGTAAAACAGTTTAAACGTTTCCACATTGAGATGGCCTACAGGATCTATATGAATGAGGCAGCAGAAGACAGATCTTTTCCGTAGCTCAAGTAATGCGTCCTATAGACGCTTTTAGACAGGTCAGCTACTGGATTGCTACAACATAGTGCAGAACAGTGACCTCTGAAATGGATACAACCTGTAGTTACCACATTTTAGAGACACCGTGCGGAAATGGCCTGAGATAAGGACTACCTGCATGTTTACCTTACCAGTTTCAGGACTATTATAATACTGACTTTTTGAGATCACAAGTTCAATGTTTCATATCTTTACTTTTTAAATTTTATTAGTGCAAGTTCCATACACTTCTGTTGTCATGTCTGCTTCCAAGAACTAACCATCAAATAATCATCCTGGTAGTATATAGTTTTCCTCTAAGATATTTAGTGAACTCTAAAATGTTTGCTTTAGAAAGGACTAGCATAAAACAATGCTAAGACAATTCCTACAGATCACTCTGAGAATTTATTTTCAGTGCAGACTAATTTAATTTTGAGTACTCCTGTGTCTTCAAAAATGTAAATGTATTTTAGGCTGCAACTTGGTATGTAATTGTAATTTTCTGACAAATAAATCTGGAAAAAATGTTACAAAAAATGCTGTTTAAATCTTTAATTACCTGTTTGTATACATGTTTCCTACCTACACAATTTGCTTTTAATTGGAAACAGGCAGGAGAAGAAAGACAACAATAAAACCAGTTCTGTTTCTAGTCTGTGATATCTCAAGCAGTTCAGTTTGGCTTTGGCCAAGGACAAAAGTTCTGATACAAAAACAAAATCCAGCTTTTTTCAGTTTATAACCTCCACCAGCTTATTTTCCTGCCAATAACATCTTGCACCTGAGATCTTATCTCTCTTCTTGTATGATATTGATCATGTATATGGCAAGAGTCTGTGAAGTCACAGAGAATGTGCTAAGCTGTCTGGGATGGTGAACACCACAACATGGTGTTTTACTCATCACCGTCAGTAAAAACAAAAACAAGACAAAGCATTTTCTTTTATTAATCTTTTGGTGACTCCAAGTTCAAAGAGAAGCCTCCGATGAATTACAAACTGGATTGCAAAACCACAGCCAAAGCATCATGCATTTTTTCATTTACACGCTTACAACTAACCACATCTTTCTTAAGAAGAAGCAACTGGTAGGATCCCAAGCTGGACTAGGGACAGAGTGTTAACCTTTTTGAACCCCAAAACATTTTAGCACTACAGTCCTCTCTCCATATTTGTGGGTTTGACCTTCACGAATTTGATTATTCATGAGCATGCGTGCCTTCCTCCCCATTCTCCTCCTCCCCTTTCCTTGCATTTTGCCGAGCACGAAGAAGGGAGGCAAGTGCACCCAGGAAAAAGGCAAGGGAACTGGGGGGAGACATGAGCGCCCCCTCCCATTCCTATGCATTTGGCCCTGACAGGAGAAAATGCACTGAGGCAAAACACAAAGGCATTGTACAGAGGAAGGCTCACATATGCCTTCTTTTCCCCTCCGGAACCCCCCCCCCGGCAAATTCCCATGTATTTTGCCCCAGCACAGAAAAGTCACACCAAGGAAAAATGCAAAGGAATGGGGGGAAAGGCTTGTGTGAGTCTTCCTTTTCCACTCTGGGGCTTCCCCTCCCATTCTCACGCAATTTGCCCTGGCATGGAGAACTCACACTGAGGAATAACACAAAGGAATGGGGAGGAAGGCTCATGCAAGCCTACCTTTTCCTCTCCAGAGTTCCCTCCTCTCTTTCCCGTGCATTTTGCCACCACACAGAGAACATGCACCAAAGCAACATGCAAGAGAATTGGGGGGAACTCAGAAGGGAATGGGAGGGGCAGCACGGCGCGGAGTTATTCCCTTTTTTTCCCATTTTCGCAAGAGTTCTGTGCCCGGAACCCTCGCAAAAGCAGAGGGGGCCTCTGTATTTTCGTAGCAATTTTCTACAAAACCTACTTTTTATTTGTAACGTACTTGCGTTGCAGAAGTTAAAGGCTGCTGCCTTTGTACCTGTTGCCAATTCCTCTTTAGAGAGTTTAGCAGAAAATGTTGATTGCACAGCAGGAGGGGAAGACTCATCCTCACTGAAGACTATCAAGTCCTGATGGAAAAGAAAAATAGAAAATAGTTGAGTAGAAAGCATTGATTAAAAGCCACACTAAGAAAAGAAATGTAAGGAAAAATGTCATGTGGCATTTAACATAATGGGCAGAGAACTAAAGATTCGATAATATTTAAACTTTCAAAATGACTTGCTACCTATAAGATTTTCTGAAGACATTATAGATTCTTAATCTTGATTTTTTTTTAATTTTGGGAAGCCACAGTATATTTTAACATTAAAACTTCCCCTCACCACAAAAAGTAATATATTTATTCTGACACAATATTATTTATTTACTACTTTCCAGGGAAAAACAAACTGCTTAGAAACTGCAGGAGATTTATCCAAATAGTCTACAATATAATTCACTTGCAATGCTTCTAGTTCAGGTTCCTAACTGCTTTCCTTTTATTCATTTCATTGTGATCATGCCTATTCAAGGTTTAGCTCCATGTCCTTTGGAAAGACTTTAGATTTGAACACTTCTTTTCATATGTCAGTTATAGAAGACTGTATTGTCTTTCTGTCATCTGAAGCCTTTCACATTTGAATTCAGCTGATCATGAAACCAGATCTAAGGAAGATAGAGGGATAGTAGTTTTCTCTTTTTCTGGTTACCTCAAGCCATGGCAGAAGGGAGCTGGAGGAAAGAGGGTTCTCAACTGGAACTGTTATCTAGGCCACAGTTCTCAGACTACCTCATCTCATCTCAGACAGATGCCTAAATTCCATTTTCTCTCTTTCAGACTGGCCTCAGCAACATGCATATGTCATTGTTTGCCTTCAAGTTACTTCTAGCTTATGGCACTCCAATATAAACCTATCAATGGGTGATTTGTTCAGAGGGAGTTTGCCTTTGCCTCCCTCTGAGGCTGGAAGAATGTGACTTGCTTACGGTCACCCTGTGTCATATTAACTTAAAGTCAGTCCATTATGTGACTATTTTGTCCTTTTTCCGTACTATGATACCATTGCAGGAAATAAGGGTAAATGGGGAATGAGAAGAGGGCAGAGTGTCTTCACAGCAGCTCTGAGATCCCACCACCTGCCTTTGATCCTTTAGGCCTGCCTGCTTGCTTCTTTTTGGATTTACCATCTCCCTTCAAACCCAGCAATGGATGGACTTCATCTTTGGGAACTCCCTGCAGTTTTATGTTGGTTGTTTTAGGTTTCTTCTTAGGTGGCTGAAGTCCATCAGACAAGGACTTCTCACAGTCTATCCTCTCATCAAGTAAAGCAGTATAGACTGCATCTGGAGGTGGCCATAGAGGTTTTCTTCAGGATCTTACATTTCAGGAGCAATAGGTAAGTACAATAAAGCTTTGGAATCTTCCAGTTCTTCATCACTGCTGCAAAAAGCAGCTATGGGATCTACACTGGTTACATTCTCTGCTGCATCAGCACCTGTCTGATTTGACTCACTCTTATCTTCATCATCTGTGTCAATTCATTGGGCACACCAAAATCCTGTTATGATCTCAGGGCTGATACTGGACTTTCAGGATAGGTGATGAGAAACAAAATCTCTGGTCACAATCGTCTGTAAGAACATCCCACTGTGATACCATATTATCAGTTGATGCACTGACCAATTTGTGACCATCTCGACTCCAACATAAAGAACAGACTGGATGGATATGGGCACTGATAATTTTTGCTATGCCTTTTGTCAAGAAGTCCCAGATGACAATTTGGATATCATTACAACCCACTGCCAGGAGAGTACCCCAACTGTTGAAAGTATATGTAAGGGCCATACTAATACAGCCCAATGTGCCATCAGTTTCCTCTGGATAGTTCTCTCCAAAAGATTCCAACAGCTCCAGGCTCATCTTGGCCACTCTCTCCAGTCACCCAGTGAGTTTTCATGACAGCAGGGATTTGAAACCTGATCTCCAGATTTTGGTCCAGCACTCAAACCACTATACCATGCTAGGTCTCTTAACAAGCATAAATCTGTACATTACAATGACCTAATGTCTTAGTTCAGGACATTCAATATAGAGGTCACTATCACCAGGAAAGCCCTCTCATACATTGTCATCAACTGTACCTCTGAAGCAATGCTTGGAATATTAAAGTAATTACAGATATAGTTCCAAGTTCCATCACAACAGTTACTTCCATATCTGCATTTCTTACAAAGTGGCTCTTAACTTTCTCATTTCCCAAGAACAACTGAAACAGATGCTTTAAAATACTTTTAAAAATACCCCCAACAGAATTCAGTAACATGAAACCTAGCATGGGCCAGCACTGGGTGTCAAATTACTTTTCCACCATTTAGTTAAGCCATACCTTGTACCTATAACAGTGCCTTAAAAGTTACAGATAAGACTGCAAAAGGAGAAAAGTTATCTCTTCCCACATCACAGTTATAAATTAATTTTTCTTTTTCTGCTTTTTTCTTTTTGCATTTATATTTACAAATTGAATAAGCATTATTTTAAAATAACATTTTATTTATAACTCTTCTCAAGTTCTCCTCTGAAGATAACAGGACACACAATATAGTAAAGAGGAAAGTACATGATAGGAATGTTCAAATGGAAGAAGATAGGTAGTCATGTCCCAATCTGTTTAGAGCTTAAAGGAACCAGATGCTTCAGTAAAAATTTCTTGGTAGTTTTTTAGGCACAGCAATGCACATAGTACTTTACTGTAGTCCAATCAAGAAGAAACCAATGCATTCCCAAATCTGACTATACCAGGAATGTATGTAGCTGGTGCATTAATGAAATCATTCCTGGTTATGTGTTGCCAAAGAATCTAATAACAAGGTTAGGTTCAGGAGAAACTCTTAAGCTACAAACCTGGTCTTTTAAGGGCAGTGCAAATTCACACTGGGCCACTACAACTTCCTAACCAACAGCAGCTTTCTTGTTTGATTTCCAGCATCCACAAAATATGATAGCAAAGAGATGTGGAGCAAGGAACTGAGGATCATCAGCATACTTTAAAACCCCACTTCTTGTCCTCAGTCAGACAACCGCATAAAACAAAACAACATTTGGAAGAGCTAGACCACAACTTTCCTCTTTCAAAGTTTTAGAATGTTCACTACCATTTCAAATAAATCATTCATAATTGCCTTCCAGTTCTTTAACAGCTTTAAAGAAACAAAATAGAATTGTTTTAAATAAAAATAAACGTTCTGGATCTATATTAAATTTAATCAAGCAGCCAAGCCAGTATCATTTCAGTGGTTTCTTGTTTTCTATATCTTACTTACATACTATTTGCTCTGCAATTATTTACAAACAATACATTCACTTAACTGTTTTTAAAAGCATCCTAACCTATATTTAGCTTTTCAATCCCAGCTTGAATACTCTGCTAAAGTGCAGTCCAATTAATTCTGATTTATTTTTCTTAATTTGAGATCCAGATACTGCACCAGAATGCTGGATAATCTCAGTTTCTTCATTCATTTCACAGAATTTTGACAGCTAATCGTTATAGCATCTGCAGAGAGTTTGATCTCTCCTTCCCTGTTGCCAGTTCTCTTGGCAATTTGGCTGACAGGTTGAATCTTCTCATGATTTTGAGAGGTAATTGTGAACAGATTATGTACTCCAATACTGTTGATAATTAAAGTATTTCTATGGCCATTTCCACACCGGGCTTCTGTAATGGTGCAGAGCGACCTCTCACGGAGGTCTTCTACACCGTAGAGTGGACTGGCGTGGACTACTTTTTGTAGTTCCACACCAGAATCCACTCAGGAGCGGCTGGAACTAGCCACGCTGCGTGTTTTTTAAAAACCTCTTTTTCGACGCGGATTTGCTGTGGAGCAGCGAGCTCGTGCTGCTCCGCGTCGCGACGGACTTACCCGGCTGCCGGTAAGCTCCGTTTGGGGGCATTTTCGCCCATTCCCCCCCCCCACATGTGGAAAGGGCCTATGTATACTCAGTCAGTCCCATAGGCTCATTCATGAGGGTATGACAGGAACCCTGGAGAACTGTGAAGTTCCAGTGCAGGTCAGTTACAATAATATAAATGTCTGCATCATTGCTGGGCTTCTGATTGCCTGTACAAACTATTCTATTTGAACACTGGAGGGTTTCCATACCAATTCCAGTGACATCCTTCATGTCCCCTCCAAAAGGGTCACCTGAATAGTTTCACCATGTAGTTTGAGGGCCTACAACAGAAATAAATATCTTGTCTCCTCCTCCTCAATGCAGGATTAAAAATTATTTTCTGCTATGTGATACAGGGGTGGATCTTGGTACAATAGTATGTCTAGTTTGAAATGAATTACAGTAATTCCTTGCTAAATTTCAAGATCCCTACTGCACGAGTATGTTTGTTTCCAAACCCTGGTCTATAGCTATTGTTCATAAGTGGTTTTCTATGCAGTTGCACCCAAAATAATAAGAACACATAGCCTTGGCACAGAATTTTTTACAGCATCTTTTATAGTTCTGGCAGGAATGAGAAGCCCTTTTGCCACTCATCTCAGCTAGATCTTTTATATTTAGTTTTGCACGCAGACTAAAGAGTAACAAGAGAGCTAACCTAATCACTTCTTTTCCAGCCTACCACAAAACCATAAAGTCAAGGATCTTGTTTTGTTGCAAAATGCCTTCAAAAACACAAAGTGTCTATAGCATTTATTTTTAGTCTATTATTGGAAAATGTTATGTAAATGAGGATTTTGTGTTGTTCTTGAGCTTAAGTTCTGCTAAAAACTATTGTGCACTATTAATAATTTGAAACTGCATAATATATTTCCTTGCAACAATTTAAAATTGCTAAAGTATATAGACTTTGGGTAGAACAATGTTGTTGTGTTTCCATATGGGGAGACAGAACAAAATAAAACATTCCAACACAATGCTGAGGACCTGAAATATATATTTTTAAAAATCTAGTTCTCTTGATTTGAAAAACATGTTTTTGAAGCAAGCTGATATGCTGGGTCAAGATTTCAGCTAGTGCAGCCTCACAACCATAAGGAGGCTATGATAACTTTCCACAGGTTAGATGGACTGTTGTACTTCTTGCATCTCACTTTGTCTAAGACGTACTTCACTCTGCTGAATCAAATACTCCCAACATGCTATATATATGAAGTAAGTCCTAGCTCCCCAAAATGTGTACCATACCTTTCCAGACAATGGGCTTGCTACCTACATATGCTATCTATTTGAACATACATGTGAAGTGTAATGTGTAAAATAACATTTGAATGTAGCACTTGAAGTAGTTTAGTAAACCCAGACCTTTTCTATAACAGAAAAACAACAGGTGTCAGGATAAGTATTTTGCTAGCACAGAACTCACTCTAACCACAGCTGTAGAAAACGGCAAACTGTATTTTTAAACCACATCTTTTGAAGCAGTCCTAAACATTGCCTTTTCATAAAGTTAAATCCTGTTCACTGATGGCAATAGCAGCAGCCTAATTCTGGTTATTAAGGTGTTTGAACCAAATGGAGTAGCTTAAACTGAACTGTGAACTCTCAAAATAGTTCCACATTCGCTAGGGTTAGAGGGGCACAGGATCCCTGTGAAAGTGGAAAACCCGTGAATAACTCTAGGCCCTCCCAAACCATACTTAACACACAAAAAAGTATGATCACCATATTCCACCCATCATGGATTCCTCTGAGACATCAGGGTTCCTTCACACGGCAGAAATGGATGGCCAGTGGGGCTTACTGCCACCTCCACTGCTGCCCGACACAATTTTTAATAGGGACTTACAAACCTCGTTCGCAGTTTCTCAGTCTCATGACGATTGCAGTCCCTATTAAAAATGGCCTAGGGAGGTAGCAAAGGTAACAGCAAATAATCCATGAATAATCAAGTCCACAAAAGTGAAATCTGCAAATGTGGAGGGTTGACTGTAGACAAAAATAATCCTACCCTTTTTGCCATGTCAGATAAGCCCCAAGAGACTGACACCAGTTTTCATGCAAGTATAATTCTGATTTGACATACAAATGCTGGCACTGAGTCAGAGTAAAATAAAACCAAATGATCTTTTAGTATGTGTTTGAAGTTAAGTAAGACAGACACAGAAGTAGAAAGACATTGCCTAAGGAATGTGGATGAAAGTTAGGAACAGAAAACTGAAGAACCCTAAAATGCATATTCAATCAATTCTGCTTGCTTGCTTGCTTGCTTGTTTGTTTGTTGCATTTATATCCTGATTTTCTCCCAAAAGAAATCCAAGGCAGATTACAATAATCTAACAAGATGCAGCTAAAACATTCCATTTAGCAGAACATACAAAAGCTCTTAATTTCTTGGCATGGGCTGACACATACTGTATCATTATACTTGTCTATTACAGAAGGTAAATCCTATGGTGATGTTATTGCTATGAAAACAAACTCCATCAGGGACATAGATACAGGTGAGGCACAAGGGGATGGCATTGCCTCCCACAAATGAATTTTTTTCAGTTCCCAAATTTCTAACATTGCAGTGTTGGGTATTTAGAAATACAGTTCAGGCGTCCAAAAAAAGAGGCAAAGGATTACCAAGGAAATACCAAGGGAATGCAAACAGAGCGAGTGTAAGACTTCTGGGTGTGAACAATTTTCAATGCCTCATTCTATGCAATGCTAGAAATTTGGGAACTGAAGGAACATTTAATTGGGAAAGGCAGAATTTTCATTCGGGGGGACAATGCCCTCATTCCCACTCCATAGCTATATCCTGAATTATGGTTCATTTCATCATAATTTTGCTCATTAACTTAATTGCTTTCCCAGTTTAATCTGTAGTAAGCATGCTGATTTACTATGTGTTACAAGAAAATTCATAATAAGTATACAAGTCAGGCCTTTTCATCAAGTGTTCAGGTGATTACACGTTCAGAGTTAGGGAAATAGAATTTTCTGAGACCTTATTTTTTATTCAATTCAATATCCATTATTTTATATTGGATCATGCAGCTCTACTATGTTTGTTGTGGTAACTGTGTAACAAACAAAGAAAGTGGTTGTTAAGATTTTTCAGCAAGATCAGCTAGAATTAGTCTAAATCATAATACTTTTTGTTAAATCATAACGTTTTTTAAAAAGCATAGAAGGCAAATCTTATGATGATGCCATCATAAATGAAACAAACAACTTCTAAATTAGTTAATGAATTGAGTTGAGTTCTAACTGGCCCACAACTCAGTTCTTTCTTCCACAGTTATTTGCTCAATTAAGTAATAATGTTGCAACTATACTATGTGCTCCGGAATTCCATTCCATGAAACTTTGATTAGATCGTTGAACGAGTAAATTACAAAAAAGATAACACCATGTCTTCAAAAGTTTGTTTGATATCAGTTCCATCATGCTTTGTTCCAGCAGTTGGTGAGGTGTCCTCCTTCCATGCTCCACCTGCCACTGCTCTGGCTTCTGAAGGAGAGCGGAGCAACCAAACATAGGCCCTTTTCACATGGCATTTCTGAAGCAAAAGGGCCCCCTGAGCATCGCGTAAATGTGAGGAGCGGTCCATACGACACACTCACATTTGCACAACACTCAAGGGCCTGACGCGGACCATGCACACATTTTTTCATTTTTGGCT
Source organism: Cyclura pinguis (assembly GCA_030412105.1). NCBI lineage: Eukaryota > Metazoa > Chordata > Lepidosauria > Squamata > Iguanidae > Cyclura > Cyclura pinguis. Next base: position 40,477,351 of record CM059603.1, read on the forward strand.
CAAAGCCGAAAATGCTGCTCGGTCGCGCATTGCTCCAGGGCCCTGCGCGCACTTACCTGGCGTGCAGAGCCTTGGGAGCTGGGCCAGTCACGCGTCCTCTCCTCAATGCAGCCTAGCAGGTCCCAGGCTGCACTGCGAATGGAAGAGGCAGGGCGCTCACGCGACAAGGAAGCTGCTGCGGAGCTGAAGCAGGAGGGACACAACAGCGTTCCTCCCAAGCCTTCATGCGCGAGCCGAGAAGCCCAGCACCAGGAAAAGGTAAGGTGCGAAAAGGGCTATAGTTCCATCAAGCTTTGGCCCAGCAGCTAGTAATAAGCCCTCCTTCCGTTCCAACTGCCCATGCTTTGGCCTCTGAAGGAGGGAAGAGCAGCCAGCATCTGCTGGACTTAGTCCGCTTCCCCACTGCCATCTCCTTTTCCTTATATGTCATCTCTTATTTAGATTATAAGCATGAGAGAAAGGAACTGACAAATTAATGATTTGTACGCCACCCTGAGAAGCTGTTTGACTGAAGAGTGGGGTATGAATGCTAGAAAAAAAGACAGACAGACAGACAGACAGACAGACAGACAGAAAATATAAACAAAGCTGAAGACAGATATAACATGACAAGAACTTAAGAATAAACCATAGAGGATGATAAGAAGGAGCCCTATATTTATGACATTGCACAGATTAAATAACCACTTTTGATTGAAAGCAGGCCTCCCAAATCTGAGGCCATTTCCACACCGGGCTTCTGTAATGGTGCAGAGCGACCTCTCACGGAGGTCTTCTACACTGTAGAGTGGACTGGCGTGGACTACTTTTTGTAGTTCCACACCAGAATCCACTCAGGAGCGGCCAGAACTAGCCGCGCTGCGTGATTTTTAAAAACCTCTTTTTCGAGGTTTTTAAAAAGCACGGAGCGCGCAGCCCTGTGCCGCTCCGTCGCCCAGCTCCGACACAGATTTGCAGGCGCGCGCAAGTGCGTGCCTGCAGATCTGCTGGGGGCGGGCTTCCAGCTGGCGAGCTTCTCCGGTTGGTGGAGAGCTTCCACAAACCGGAAGCCACCATTTGGGACGCCGGAGGACTGCAGAGCAGCGAGCTCGCGTTGCTCCGCATCGCGACGGACTTACCCGGCTGCCGGTAAGCTCCGTTTTTGGGCATTTTCGCCCGTTCCCCCTCCCCACATGTGGAAAGAGCCTGAGTATCTCAACATTTGTGGCCTAGTACTCCCATCTTCCACAGCCAAAAAGGCCAGGAGCCACGGATGATAGGTGATTAAGGAACCTCAGTTGGATAGGTCCGTTTTAAAATGGTTTTGTTACCCCATGGAACTCCTATTGAAATATTGAAGAAGCAATAAGCACAATCCACTATAGAAACGGTGCTGAGTTGTTACATAAGAGTTTTTTTTCTATTTTTCATAAACAGTTCTGTACTGCCACCATGATCTTCATTTTGAACTTCTTTATCTTATTTTTAAATGTCCTTTTATTCCTGCCAACATACAAGAACGTACATTAATGTAGGTCTAAAGTTAATTGCTCTGCCTCCTTGTAAGAAAACAAACCAGAACAACCACGTGATGAGGTGAGGACAAGAGTCAGTAAGGCTTTAATTTGCAGTGTTGGGAAAAGGGCAGCATATAAATTAATAAAATAAAACATGAATATGAATTATACAGGGAAATCACCAGGTATCATGCTTTGAAGGTACCTAGAAGGTGGCTAAATTTGCCTCGACACTGGTTCAAGAAAGAAAGAAAGAAAGAAAGAAAGAAAGAAAGAATTGGCCATTTCCACACTACACTGTTATAGTGCTATTATTCCACTTTCAACATCCTGTGGAATTCTGGGGTTTGTAGTTTACTGAGGCCAAAGTGCTCCCTGGCTGAGAAGTCTAAAGACCCCCCCTGAAACTACAAACCCCAGAATTCCACAGGATGCTGAAAGTGGAATAAAAACACTATAACAGTGTAGTGAGGAAATGGCAAAAGAGAAAGAGAAAGGGAGAGAGATTTCAAGTAGGAGATAACATGCTATTTTTGAATTGGCTATAAACTGGACTATTAATCTGATGACTGAGCAGAAGCTGAAACACAGTTAAATTTCTTTACAAGTTTCCCAATTGTAATCTGGAACGGACAATTCTTCATAAGGATATGTTAAACCCTATGTTAACAGGTGGAAAATGTTATATTTATGTACACTGCAACCAACAAGAGTGCGAGTGGCAACTCTGTGTTGCAAAAACAAAGTGAGCAAGAAAGAAAAATCTCAGAAATTTAGTCTCACCTTGATTTATTTGCCAGGCTACAAGTTCGTCTGCAAGGAATGCTGGTTGATTATCAGATCAGGAGCATTTCTTTCTTTCTCCAATTTCTTCCTTTGACAAATTCTATGGGGGGAGGCTGTTAGCACCCGCATCTGGCTACCAGTAATGGTATGGTTTGGATGGGCACCATACCTAATTGGCATCATATTTAATTGGCAACACATTTTAATTGGCACTGATACTGAAATCAAACCTGAAGATCAAACCAACAGAGGGAAAACTCTGGCTGTGAACATGAGAAAGAAAGGCTGGTCAGCCTAAGACACCCTCCAGGTACAACTGGGCCATTTGTCAGGCAACTAGATGCTGTTCCTGTGGATAACAAGCTTAAGAAGAAGCTGGAATTTCCCAGAGAATGCAATTGTGAGAAGCCCACCAGAACACTGATTGACAGATAGCCATCCCCTGTGCACCTGGACTCCTTCCTCTTTCTTCATAGCACCCACAATAGACAGTTTTTACAACACACATGATGTCTTTGTCATCCAAACACTGCAAACATTGGTGAGTTGATAGTCCCTTGTCTGTGCTGCAACTCTCATTGTTCCACACCTGGAACTGCACATATCTTCCACTGCCACAGGCTATTTTTGGGGGGGAGGGTACAAATACCCTGGATTCCAGGATGCCCAGTGCAGTCTCTCAGTCTACTCATCACTCTATCCCTCTGGCTCCTGAACGAGAACTGTCCTTAGGTCCTACCTAAGCCATGCCACATTTCAGATCTTCACTACTGGTAATTATAACCCAAAAATCTCAGCCTCTCTATCCATAATTTTTCCTCCCTTTATCTTTCAGTTAGCTCTTGTGTGAATGTTTGTGTGTATACATGAGTGAATTCCCCTCAATAAAACACAGTTTTAGTTTACTTTTGAATCTCTGGCTGCTTTTTTTTCCCCCTGCATGAGTCCATAAACATTGGCAGAAAGGTCTTGTTAAGTTACCCACCTCTCACAAGCCTCCTCTTTGAGCTAAGTATTCCCCACTTTTGCATGGAGGTACTGGCATCACAGAGTGGCCCTTGTGGCATCTACATTTTTGGAGTAACAGGGGCTCCAATATTCTCAGCTGGGAGATGCATGTATGCCCCCTGAAATCCAAGACACTGACCAATGTCGGTAAGGCTTTGAAAGCTGAAGGACTATCTAATCCTACAAACTTTGAATTCTCAACTGCCTTTTGATATCTAAAGTAAAAAATCCCATCTCAAAGTTACTCTGTTGGGAGTTGACTTTGTAAGAATTTGATTTCATGATTGCCCATATTAAGCGCAGGTGAATAGTTTTGCAGATTGTCTCCTGCCTTTAAATCTGAATTATAAAAATAATATTCATGTTGGTAAATACCTGTGTCAAAGTATTGCTATTCTGTTATCCTGACTACTAGAAACTGGGTGTTTGAAAATTTCCTGTTGTCTAATTGCTATGAACTACCTCACACATAGTAACCATTAGATTGCCCCTAAAGCATATTATATATATATAGTTTTGTGTAATCTTATAGTGCTTGCAGGACTGGATGAAACAGAATGAGATTTAAGTTTAATTACAAATTGATAGAGTTTTACACTTTTAAAGTTCTTAAATGTCCTAATAGTTTTAAGGTTTCCGTTAATCTTGCAAAAAATTTGCTATAGATTTTTATTGTTTGATTGGTCTTAATTATTCTTGTGTATCGTAATTTTTTGTATGTCATAAATTGAAACTATTGTGTTCTCTAATCTGAGATATAAATTTGTAGTATGAAATTTCATTTTCCCAGGTATGTATTGTGGAGGTGTCATGAAAATTAGTGATTGCAGCATTCTCAACTGTTTAATGTCACTTTGTGACACTTCTTGCTATTTCCCCTTCTAGATGCTATTTTTTTTCTTGACTTTCTTTTAAAACTCAGCTAGTATGACTCATAAGAATGCCAGATTTCAGTACCTTTGTGGGCATCTTTGCTAATAATGAGGTTTCTAAACTTAAGATTTGTCCAGTCCCCTTGCCTCCTCTCCCAAATCTGTCTTTTTTTCCATGTGTTTCTGGTTTGCTACCCTCATAATCTGTTTCTCATAAAAGGCTTCTTTTGGAGTTTTTTAAATACCTTTTTAAAACTGTGATAAGAATGCTAAATCACCAAGCTGCACTGCTGCCTTGCTAGTCAGTACACTGATCGGTCAGCTCACTATGCTGCTGCTTCAGCCTGCCGCTTCACCTCTCTGAACCCTGCTTATATCACTGCCTTGGAGTTTCCTCTCTGCTCCATTAAAAAAGATTAAAAAGATTGTAAAAACCTCTGTAATAAGAGTGCAAGATCACTAAGCTGCAATGCTGCTTTGCTAGTCCGTGCAATTTTCATTTGCCTCACAGTATTCTGTTGTGTTATCCTGTGATTTCCAACATGTTTTCTCACTGGAGTATAAACTGTCTCTTTCTTTTCAATTTAGTGATGAATGTGTTTATTGTGGAGTTTGCTTTAGTAGTAAATCCAGTCCTGGCTATTTGTTCACACACTACTCTTTCTGGTTATTTGTCTGAAGGTCCTTTCACACTCCACAATTATAGCACTATGATTCCATTTTAACTGCCATGGCAATATTCTATGGAATCCTGGGATTTTCAGTTTAGGAAGGGATATTCAGAATCCTCAGCTGGAGTACTCTAATGCCTCACCAAACTACAAATCACAGGATTCCACAGGATATGGGTATGGCAGTTAGAGTGGAATCACACTCCTATAATTGTGTTGTGTGAAGGGTCCCTAAGGTTCAAGACCAGCCCCTCTTGTTTTGCTCTTTGTTTCTTAGCAATCTTAGAGAGAGAGAGGTTTCTCCTGACTCAGGCTGAGTAGCATAAGAGGTAATGGCAATAACACTTCGCTGGGCTGGTTTGGATGCTATAAGGGAGTTGAAGCCAGGAGACTCAGACCACTTCCGCACTAGCCTGTTATAGCTCTATGATTCCACTTTCAACATCCTACGGAATCCTGGGGTTTGCAGTTTCGGGAGCGGAAACTGCAACCGCCAGGATTCCGTAGGATGTTGAAAGTGGAATCATAGCGCTATAACAGGCTAGTGCGGAAGTGGCCTCAGACTAGCTGGGCTGTTGTCCTAGGAATTTTGATCTCTTCTTGACCCCTTTCTATTCTGTTTGGAGAACTGTGGCCTGTTTAAATTACAGTTAGCAAGAACAAGCCAGAAAGAAATCCACTGGAGTTGGAACTAGCACCTGGATTTTTGCCATTGGTTTCAATTTTGTCTTATTCTGAAACTACAGTTCATAGAAACATCATTCCTATTAATTTGAACATCATAAGGAACTTTGTTTAAAATGGGACATGGAAGCTTCTGATAAAGTCCATATAGGAAGAGAGAAGTATGTGTGTGAGGCCAAGGCCCCACAGGCCTTTTAAAATGTCGGTAATCACTAGGAAACAAGTATGTATGTATGTATGTATGTATGTATTTAATTTGTTGCATTTATATGCCACCTTTTGTCCCACGATGGTGGCTTCCAACAGGTTAAAAAACATTAAAAGCATATAAATATTTAAAACATTAAAAGACATATAAAATTGTACAACAACAATAGATTTTTAAAAACAGATAAAAATACATAAAAAGATCTCCCACTCACCCACTGAAGGCCTGCTTAAAAAAGAAATGTCTTTACCTGCTATGAAAGGAAAGCAGGGAGAGGACCAGCCTCCCCATGGAAGCGCATTCCACAGGGTAGGAGCAGCCACTGAGAAGGCTCTCTCTCATGTCCTTACCAGGCGAGCCTGGGATGATGGTGGGACCAAGAGAAAGCTTTCCCCTGCAGATCTTAGGGCTCTAGCCAGTTCATATAACTCTAGCAATAACACATTTCCCGCTTGAACAAAAAAAAAATCAGTATAGTTCCTTTCTTATTAGTATGTAGATAGCAGATTTACACTGAATGGGGATTTAATTTTTGAGAAAAAAACATTAAAGACTGATAAATTTTCAGGTATCAGAATGGAGATTAGAAGGTCAACACTGTGAAATTTGGTGAGGGGACAAATGTGTTTAGAAAAGCATAATATTAGAATTAAGGGAAAACAGGGATTAAAACTGATCTATTCAGTGGACTGAGAGCAACATATTTAATATTTCACAACAGATGGAACAAAATAAGAAAAGCAATTTTCTTCTGACTGGTGTAGACTTTGTTATTTATGCATCATGATGTTAAAAGATTATTCCTCAAGCTATTCTTTAATAACTCCTCAGTAGAATGTGTTTGCATACAGGTAAGCAATTAATGGTGCTATGTAAAATTATTAGAGCATATTGGGCTACATAAATTCCCAGTACAATTGGCCCTCCACATTCACTAGGGTTAGAGGCACAAGAAAAATTGAAAAATCACAGGTATCCAAATGTGCATTGTAACGCGCGGAAAACCACCGCCCATCAGGGCCAAGTGCGAAAGGCACACCCAAGCCTCGCACTCAAGGTCTGCCCAGCCTGACACCTCTTTGTGATCAGAACTGAACAGCCAGGGAGATCTCTGAATCAAGCCAGTGCCAGGACAAAAGGGTCTGCCTCAGTTCTCCCTCTCTGAGAACACAGTCCCTTCCTCCCTCTTGTCCCCCCTAGGCTTCTTCCTTTCAGGACTTTCCCCCTTTTACTGCCTTCCCTAAATCTGCCTTTCTTCCAGATAGAAGGATCAGCAGTGACTTATATTTTCCAAGACTGTGGTACTGTTGGCACTAAGGTCAAGATGATATTATTGGTAGCGTGTATATTCCAGGATTCAAAATAAGACTCTGTGGCACTGTTTTAAGGAACATAGAACTTCAAACATTCATTGTAACACTGTTGCTTTAAATGTGTTTTGTATCTAAATGTGTATAAACAGCATACCATTCTTCTCTCTCTCTCTCTCTCTTTCAATTCATTCACTATCTCTTGTACACCCAATTTCTCAGTTCTCTCTCCCACAGAGCTCTTCAAATCTCCAACCTTCCCCAAACACACCACAACTCACACTCTCCCTCAAGCACACACCAGACAGTTAAAATCCGTTATTTTCCTCTTTCCACCAGCCCCTCCCCTGGGCTATCCAAGGTTCCATTTCACCAGCCAATCAGCTTAATCACTCTCAGTTGCCAAGGAGGCTCTGTTGTCAAGACCCCCTCCCATCCGGTTTGTCACATGCATGGAGGAGGACAAGGCATGGTGTGGGGAATGCACAGGCAGAGAGTCCAAACCAGCTCAAGGAAAGAAGAGGGAAAGAGGGTGAGGGTCAGCATAGTAGCTCCATACTTCCTTTCTCACCTGTCTCCTTCCTTTTGTGTTTGGGGGCATTGAGAGAGGATTTGTGGTGTTCAGAAACTGGACTGTGATCCATCCTTAGTGGCTGGTGGAGGAAGAGGAGGACTAGAGGCAGATTTTTAAAAGGCCGTGTGGCCTGATCAAAGAGGGAAGTTTCCTTTGGAAAAGAAGCAGGGGTTGAAGAAATTCACAAATAATCAAATCTGTGAAAGCCAAACCCACACATGTGGAAGGCTGACTGTATATCATTTGCTAATTTACTCCTTGCTGCTTCTATTATGAAAAAGAGAATTAATTACAACCATAGAGAAAACACCAAAGGCAAAAAAAGGCAGCTGCACAAATGGATATCTTTTGAGGAAACTCTTTATCAAGGAAAAAAACCTGTGTGGAACAAAGTCTTCTCTTGCAGCACACCTGCACAAATGAGCGTAATGATACGCACACAAAGAAGTCTAAATCCAACTGCTAGTCTGAACTAGAGTCCACCCATTGAATCAACAGAACTTAAATGTTGACTTAACAAGTTTCCATTGATTCAGTGGATCTAGTCTGGTTAGAATTAGCAATTGGACTTATGCCGGACTCTATGATTCTAGGATGCCATGAAAAGTCAAACAGTTTGTCTCCAACATGACCATTAATGGAAAGTGCCAAGGTAGTGTGATATAAAAGGAGAAGGAAGGGAAGTGGGTTTTATTCATTGAAAATTTTAGTGTGAAATCTGGGGCAAGAATCTCATCCAGCAGTCTGTAATCACAGTGCTTTAGAAAAGGATTGTGTGAGAACACTAAACCTATATAGTCAATTATATCCTGCATCTCATCATTCATTTGCTAGATTAACTGTTAGTAGCAGATAGTTGAAAAGGCTATGGTAAAGGTTTGGGTAATTGTTGACTGCCACCCAAACTTGGATTCTGAGGACCTTCCCACACTACACTGTTATAGTGCTATTATTCCACTTTCAACATCCTATGGAATCCCTGGGTTTGCAGTTTAGGGAGGGGCATTTAGAATTCTTGGCCAGAGAGTTCTTGGGCCTCAGTAAACTACAAACCCCAGAATTCCACAGGATGTTGAAAGTGGAATAACAATATAATATAATAGTGTAGTGTGAAAAGGCCCTCAGTCTTTGTCTTTTCAAGCCTCAGCCTTCTTTCTTGTTCATTACTCTAGTTTAATCTCCTATTTGTCTTTCCTGTTAAATTGTTTGTGTATATATCTGTATGTGTTTTAGATAGTGTGTCTTATTCTCCCACCACCAGCCCAAATCGCTCTAATTGTTCTTATGTATTTTGTGTTTCTTTCTCAGTAGGATCCATTTTTTAAAAAAATCTCTTTTGTTCTTCTGTTTCCACGTGTGCAAGTTTTGCAATTGTCTAGTCTGCGAACAAACACATTTCATTCACAAAACTCACTTATTATACTGCATGACATTCAGCTTCTCTGAAATACCTCAAATTTTCTGCAGTGCCCTCAAACAGCTTATTTCACCTTTAGTAAATAGTCAGATAAGTCTACATAGTGAATCAGTGGAAAAGACACAAATAACAATCATGCTGGCAAAGGTTGTGTTACTTTCCTATTCACAAAGCCAGAAATAAATGTACCATTTCAGGCATTATGACACAGTACATTATCCGGGTAAATGTTGATATTAATGGCAGTTAAAGTGATGCTTAATTAGTCAGCAGCAGAGACTTGAGACTGTGAGGTACTTCATGTAAGTGATAAGTATGATTAACTATGAAAACTGAAACAGGAGGAAAGAAGAAAATATTGCTCGGTATTGAAATCCCTATTATACACAGGAAAAACAAAAGGAATTCATACATTTTATCTCAAATCATTGTTTAAATGGTAATAAGAGCAGGATTTAATGTGCTAATTGTTGCAGCCATAGAAATGAGTTCTTTTCAGTTCCTCACTAATCCATTATTGTTTTCTTTGCTAAAGACCTCCTACAATACTAACAAAGCATGTGTCACATCACTTTGTAGAGGAGATTGCTCCATTAGGGCAAGTATGGCACTCCTCCCCCTAAACTCAGATTACTGCCAGCCAGCCTATTCCTGCTTGTCTCCTCCCATGTAGCCAGTCAATCAAATGATACAGTCTCCCCTAGAGGAGAATTAAATATAATATGTGAAAGTCTGGTGAACCAATATAACAAGACTATTGATTTAAATCTAAGACCGTTTCCACACTACATTGTTATAGTACTATTATTCCACTTTCAACATCCTATGGAATCCTGGGGTTTGCAGTTTAGGGAGAGGGCCTTTAGAATTTGTGGCCAGAGAGAGCTCTCTGGCCTCAGTAAACTACAAACCCCGGAATTCCATAGGATGTTGAAAGTGGAATAGTAGCACTATAACAATGTAATGTGGAAATGGCCTTAGTAATGTTACAGTCTCATACAGTGAAGAAGGAAGACGATAGAAGCAGAACTGTCTTCTGTTGACTTTGGCTCCTCCATCCAACGGATGCCCTCCCCTACCAGTCCTGATGGGCATCAGCTGCCAGTGTTACTATTTTTTATCATACAGATCTCCTTTTTAACAGAAGACTATGTATGGCAAGTGGTTTTGAGGTTAATTAAATGAGAAACTTCATAGGAATACAATGGAAGCATGACAGAACATAACATATTTCAAAGGGATTTATCCTCTTACCAAAACAGGGGCACCATTTAAAAGACAATGTTTGGAATGTAAAAGAGAGAGAGTAGTTTCATTAGGCACTCATACAATTATAGCAGTAATATGGAAGTGTGAATATAAGAATTACTATGCTAAATCAGACCAAAGTCTAACTAATACAGCTGAGTCCACCACAGAGCTTGGAAAGGTAGTGGTGGAGCGTGGAGTGTGTGGAGGGGGCACAGGAGGGGCCTACGGCACGAGAGGCATGGCCACTGTGTCAGGGGGCATGGCTGAGGGGCGTGGGGCATTGCCAGGGTGTGCAGGGGCGTGGTTACGGGTCGGGACGCCCCAAAGTCATTGACGCCCAAGGCGAATCGCCCTCCACATACACCCATTCTTACACAACTGTGGAAAGTTTACATTTGTGGACTACAACTTCCAGAATGTTACATTCAGAATGGGTACTGACCCAAAAATAACTTTTCTGCATTTGGTTTCCACATGTGGCTGTCTTGTGTCATGGTAATGGCCATTGCTGGATCTTTATCCTCAACATCAGTTTCTCAGATGCAGAGGTTCTGTTTAGCAAACTGCCACCATCATTTTCATGCCCCTTAATGGAAATCACAACCTCCTATGGCAGCAAATTCCATGTGCTTCTTCCTTTGTGTGAGATACTTCCTTCTTATTGTCCTCAATAACTTCTTGTTTTATTGGAGGGCTTTGAGTTCAAGAAATCATTGTTGTTGTGTGCTTTAAGTCATTTTCAACTTATGGCAACTGTAAGTTGAACCTATCCCAGGGTTTTCTTGGCAAGATTTGTTCAGAGAGATTTGCCTTTGGCTCCTTCTAAGGCTGAAAGTGTTTGCCTTGCCCAAGGTCACCTAGTGGATTTCCATGGCTTCAAAGTCTGATCTCCAGGGTCCTAGTCCCACACCCAAACCACTACACAATGCAAGTCATAAAATAAATCTCTAGTCACTCTCTCCACACCAGTCAATATTTTAGACCTCTCTTATACCTCTATTCTTCTTTCTCTTTTAATCTCGCCCTGCCCAAATAATGTTTTTAACCATTTTCCCACTTACGGTTCTCAATGCAGTAGATATAAGGGCCAGAATCCAATGAATGATTCTCTGTTAAACGCACTCAAGAACCTTTCAGTTTGTGTTTTTTAAACAGAGGCCCTGTGCTACAAGGAAAGCCACCTTCCAACTGAAAGTATGGTTTAATATTGAAATGACTTTCAAAAGCTCTCTCTGACTGCTGTGTTCAGAATAGTGAATTAACTGTGCACTGCCCCCTTAAGTAATACATAACCCAAGCATTCTTCTCTTAGAATAGGAAAAACATTTCAGGCAGGTGGAGGGAAGGTATGTTAAGAAAAGATTCCTGTTTTGTTCATCATCTTGTTAAATTTTCAGCTGTAGACTGTAGGGCTGCAGAAAGTATTTTGTTGTCTTTTTCATTTAATAAGGGTACAGAATCTTGCAGAGAGAGTTAGGAGTTGGAGAAATAATATATGGTGTTATTAAAGTTACTTCAAGATATTTAGTTATGGTGCAGGCTGTAATTTTAATAAATCAGTAAGCAAAGTGATATTCAAAAGGCTAAACTATGAATAGTAATAACAATAAAAAACAACTGATAAGGATAATTGGATGCTACAATAATTACTAAGGAGCTTGACATTTACCAGGTGGTACCAGTATCCTATGATTTTGAAACTGTTGTTGTTGTTGTTGTTGTTGTTGTTGTTGTTGTGTGGCCTCAAGTCGGCTTCAACTTGTGGTGAACCTATGAATTAGAGGCCTTCAGGAGACCCTGTTATTAATAGCCCTGCTCAGGTTTTGTAAACTGAGGGCAATGGCTTCCTTCACCTATGATAGGAGTTTTCTCCTTTGCTATTGCCTCATAATTTACTGAACATCACCATATTTTCCAATGAGGCATGTGATTTCAAGGTATGCCCAAAGTACAATTAGCTTCACTTTTATTCATGTTGGCTTCTACCGATAGCTCAGACTTGATTTGCTCTTGGACCAATCTTTTTTGGGGGGGGGTGAGAATTCTCCTCAGGTGCCACATTTGAAATGAGTTGATTCTATCCTGTCAGCTTTCTTCACTGTCTACCATTCACTTCATATACAGAAACTGGAAATACTATAGTATGGATGATCCTAATATTGAAATTCACTGGTATTTCATTGCACACAACCATCAGTGCATCTGAAGAAGAAGGTTGAGATCCATGAAACCTTGTGCTAAAATAAATCAGTTCATGTCAAAGTTGCTGCTTGATCCCCGTCATTCCCCACCACCTCACTTCTTCATTTTATGCTGAAACAGACTGCTGAATATTCAGCTGTAACTCTGCTTTTGTACTTTTTCTGTAACTTTCTTCAGTAGTCATTTCGAGTATTTGCTATTTTCTGCTAGTAACACGAACTAGCAAGACCCTGACGTGTAAAAATAGATCATTGAATACTAAAGTTAAGATTGTCCATGCCATTGTAATTCCAATTTCTATGTACAGTTGTGAAAGCTGGACACTGAAGAAAGCTGACAGGAAGAAAATTAGCTCCTTTGAAATGTGGTCCTGGAGCAGAGTTCTACAAATACCCTGGACTGCTAAAAAGACAAATAAATGCATCCTAGAGCAAATCAAGCCTGAACTCTCCCTAGAAGCCAAGATGTCTAAATTAAGGCTGTCATACTTTGGTCATATCATGAGAAGACATGACTCACTAGAAAAGACAATAATGCTTGGTAAGGTAGAAAGCACTAGGGAAAAAAAAAGAAGACTCCATTACAGATGGATAGACTCAATCAAGGAAGACACATCCCTGAATCTGCAAGACCTGAGCAGGGCACTTGAGGATAGGGTGACTTAGAGGTCTCACATTCATAGGGTTGCCATACACCAAAGTCAACTTGACAGCAGTTAACAACAACAAAATATGATTTTATCTATAGGTCTTAAATTATTGGTGTTTCTTCCTCCAATTATCAAACCTCTTTTCTCCAACTCTAATTCTATATGATATGGTCTGCATATGAATGAAATAGATAGGGTGATAAAATGCACTCTTATTAGACATCCTTGATGATCAGAAAACATACTGGTCCTCCATATTCCATCCTAGTAGTAGCCTCTGTATAGGTTACACATCAGGACATTAGGACAGCAATCTTGGGTTTTCAGGATCTATGTAGTCAAAGATTTTGCTATAATCTATGAAGATCAGCTCACCAAGGTACTACTTTTCCATGGTAGTGGGACTGTGTTGTCACTGCAGTTTCTAGACCGAACTTGTGGTATATTAGATATCATTTGAAATCAAGAATTTGCCCTTCACTACCCATTCCTCTCCATGTGTTTGCGAGGCCCCCAGACAAGCACGCACACAGGCACGGCCGAAAATAGCTGAACTATTCAAAACAAATCCAGGCAGGCCAGTAATTGCCAGACTGCAGCTTTAGGAGACCTCCAGGCAAGTACCCTCTTAAGATCATATTATGTATGCACGCCATTTACAAAAGATCCCCTGCCCCGAGCAGGCACCTTGACGAGCCAAATATCCAACTGTCAAGCACTCCACGTTTGCATACTGTCTACGCTATTGACAACGCTGTCATAATTCAATCATCTAAAGTACTGACCTTTTGGAGGCTTTGTCTCCAGTCTGAAACCCATTGTTTTCCCCGGGAACGGACTAGCCTACAGGCACATTTTCCCCTATAAGACCCCCTGATTTTGCGCGTCTCTTCGGATCGCTCTGACTTCCATCCCGCCTTGCTGTTGCTCCGTTCGACGAGCCTTCCCCTCAGCTCCCACGTGCTGAGAATCTCCGATACAACGGACTTTTCTTCTGATAAACCGGGCTTCAGGATCAGGTGTAGTATTTCCCCTGAAAAATCCCTCTTAAAATCCAACTCCTACCTTTCTTTCATTAGGTCTGTGTGAGTGGTTGCATACATATGTATTGACTGTGTTTCAAAATAAAGGAAAACAATTGTTATTTACTTCTGTTTGATTATTGACTCAGCCTGACCCCGTAAACATTGGGTTCAAGATCTCGCTAGGTTGCCCTGCCTCTTGCATTGCTTAGCTCGTGCTCTTGCTAATTCCCATTCCCCAGTATTTTGAGCACATTGAGGTGTCCCTCACAGGACCCCAGAAATCAGGGTAACAGTGTGCTCTGCTGAGCAAGAAGCTATGTTAACACAATGCTAATAGAATCTCCCATATCAGACAGGTTTTTGCTGAGAATCCAGAGTAAATGTGTCATGTGGCTAATGAGCTGGAGTAATCGTGGGGAGAGACACTAGCAAAAGAGCCCTGAGAAACAACAGCAGTGTCCCCATAGCTAATGCTTGTTAGCACTGTGCAGAGGGAGACACGATAAACCACTTGTGAATATCTTTTACCACGAAAACCCTATGATGAAACAAACCAAAATGAAACAAGAGATAGTGCCAAAAGATGAGACTCCCCAGTCAGATAGCACTCATTGAACTAATGAGGTAGAGCAGAGAAGAACTACAAGTAGCACTATGGCTAATGATGCAACAGGAATCAAGCTGAACAGAAGTTCAGTTGTTGACATTGTCAGAGGTAAAAGGAAAGTCCAAAGCTTCACAATACATATTATAAGAACATGGAATGTGAGAAGCATGAATCAGGGAAGTTAGACATAGTAAAATAAGACATGGAATGTATAAACATTGCAATACTTGGGGTGAATGAGCTACAGTGGTCAGGAATGGGACATTGTTAGTCAAATAATTACAGTGTTTTACTAGGAAATGAAAATCATTTCTCCACATTCGCTACGGTTAGGGGCACAAAACCCCCGTGAAAATCGAAAAACCGTGAATAACTCTAGGCCCTCCCAAACCATACTTAACACACAAAAAAATATAATCACCACATTCCACCCATCATGGATTCCTCTGAAACATCAGGGTTCCCTCACATGGCAGAAATGGATGGCTGATGAGGCTTACTGCCACCTCCACTGCTGCCTTACACCATTTTTAACAGGGACTTACAAGCCTCATTCGCAGTTTCTCAGTCTCATGAGGATTGTAGTCCCTATTAAAAATGGCACAGGGAGGCAGCGGAGGTGACAGCATATAATCCGTTAATAATCATAGAATCATAGAGTTGGAAGAGACCATAGGGGCCATCCAGTCCAACCCCCTGCCATGCAGGAACACACATCAAAACACTTCCAACAGATGGCCATCCAGCCTCTGCTTAAAAACCTCCAAAGAAAGAGACTCCCTCATACTCCAAGGCTGCACATTGGACTTCCTTATTGGAATTTTAGGTTATAGCAACCAAAGAATGGTTTGGTAAAATCTCAGAAGGACATATCAGGGAAATTCTATAATCAAGGGAAATTCTATGATCTCTTCATCATTCATCTCTATTTAAGGCCTTCACGGTTTCATGTCTCATTTGGTTTTCTCAAACTGAATCTGAAGGAAATGCCCCACACCTCTTTTAACACTTACATTTTAGCAAAAGGAGAGGCAGTAGATACAAAATGAAGTTGAAGTGTTTCATAGATACAAAATAGCAATACAAGTCTTTGTCACATACTTTTCCCTTTGCCAACATGATTATCTTCTTGCAGGTCAAATTAATGAATTACAAAGAAGGTCAAATTAATGAATAACAATGAAGAAGACAAAACAAAGCTGAAAAAATAGTAGAGATGATGCTCGCAGTTCCAGAATCAAATGACAGACAGAGGTTAGGGCCAGAGTGATGAAACTGCATTATCTCTTGATGTTGTTGAACTCCAGTTCCCATCAGCCCCAGCCAATATCACCAGTGGTCAGGTATTTCAATTTCTTAGATGTCAGATTTCCTTTAAATATCATCCCACATAATTTTAAATACTGATTCTAATTACATATTTAAATCAATTTTTTTACCTTTCCTGCTACATAATTTAATTTTTCACTATCATCACCTTGTCACTGGATTTTCTTACTTATTATTATACCCATTGTATAATACTAGTTGTTTTGCTTCTTGCTCAATTTTATTTCCATTTTCACTAAATCTTCATTATGTCTTCTTCATGGTCATGCTCACATAACCTATCTGAACTGCCTAGAAGTTCTGGAACAAAATGAGGAATTCAGTTCTTACGAACTTTCCTAACTAATTTTCTAACTAATTCTGAGATGTTCTGTGTTATTTGATTTCCTGTTGTTTTAAGAGTTGCAAAATATCTCAGGAGAGCTCTGTTCATTATGTACATTTCACAACTGTGAGAGAATGACCTCAAGAAGCAGCCATACAACTTTTCAAAGAGAGACCCATGTTAGGCACAGCATAAAACGGAAAATGGGAGGGGGGATATCCAATCTCTAACTTGCAGGTAGCAGTTCTCAGACTGAACAATTCCAAACCAAAATAGGAAAGAGAAACAGTTTAACTGGACTGTATTTATAAATTCCAAATTATTGACATAGGTATGAAGAAAGATAATGGTTTCTTGGCACAACATATATATCACTACTTATGATCTTACAACCAGACATGTAACAAAAGAATTCTCCCCAACAAAGCTTCTGACTTTCAGTGAGCAGATTTACTGACTTCACACCTCAGAACTACAGAGCAATCTAATGCACAGCTCTTTGAAGGTTTATGGCCAATGTCTCAAATTGTATCTTCCTCTACACTATTACACTCTAATCTCACTGCTACAGCTATGTACTGCTAATATACCTGTGGCTGATATTAACTCCATGAGTGCATCTGAAGTGGTGGATTGAAATCCAGGAAAGCTTATGTTAAAATAAAACAGTTTTCAATGTGCTGCTAGACTCCTCCTTCCCCCTTCTCTTTTCCATGTTATGCCATAGAAATAAAAACTATATAGAGAAATTGTTTGACACACTATGAATTCCAAGTTCTAGGCCCTTTTCGCACGGCGTTTCTTAAGCGAAAGGGCCCCTTGAGCATCGCATAAATGTGAGGAGCGGTCTGCATGATACACTCACATTTACGCGACGCTCAAGAGTGTGACACGCAGCGCATACGCACCTTTTTATTTTCAGCTTTTAGCCGAAAATGGTGTGCGCTTGCGCACCAGTCAGGGGTCTGGGGTGAACTTACCTGCCCTGCGGAGCCTCTGGAGCCAGGCCGGTCGCGCTTCCTGCCCCAGCGCAGCCTACAGCTCCCAGGCTGCACTGTGGAAGGAAGGGGCGGGGTGCGGGTGGGGCGCTCGCGCGACCAGGAAGCTGCTGTGAAGCCCAAGCAGCAGGGATGTGAAAGGAAGGCTTCTCGTGTGAGCGCCGCCCCTCACCTCCGCGAAAAGGTAAGGTGCGAAAAGGGTCTAAGATTGTTTTAACACAGAATTCTTCAACATTGGGACTAGCATAAAACCACAATAATACTGCATATTCCTCTCTTTTGGCCATGGCCACAATGCCTTACAAGAATGGTGCCTAGATCTTGACAATTCTGCTTCCTTGTCACCTGGTCAGGTAGCCACTTGTTGCTGGGGCATAAGCCAGTGCTACTCAAAGTGATCATCTGTGTCCCAATGCCAGTCTGAAAGCCACTGGCTGCCAGTACTCAATGAATTACTATTGTAGCCAATCGGCACAAATATGGTACTTGTCCCTGGAATGTTAGAGGAGAAAAAAATTCTGCAAGCCCCCACATTACATAAGCTGAGAAGCACAGATGTAAGTAACAGACTGATAAATATGTAAGATGCTATTTATTTTGACTCAATATTTGAGAAAAAAAAAGAGCTGTAGCAAGCATATAATATCTGTCCTGGCTGTTGATTAGTTTTCAGGCCTAATTCAAGATATCAGTTTTCACATTTAAAGCAAGGAATGGTCTGGGCACTACATACTTACGATACACAGCTTTCTCTATGCCCATTCCTTCAGATTAGCAAATAAAAACGTACTCTTTGTCCCTTTATCCACTAAGGCAGGACAGACCGTTTTCAGCTGTGATATCAGAACTATGGAACTCAATGCATGGAATATATGTCTGATTCCATTTCAGTAGGCTTTCTTGCTGCCAAATAAAGACAATGGCCATTTCCACATGGGATTTTTAAAACAGTGAAGAGCATCCTCCAGGGAAGATGTCTGCACCTGGGAGCAGACTGGGTTGGACCTATTTAACATAGATCTGCTCCCCAGCCCGCTCCGGAACGACCCCAAGTGGTCGTCCAGCGTGCTTTTGAAAAACCTGTTTCTTAAGGTTTTTCGAAAGCACGGAGCACGCCAGTGCAAGCCTGCTCCCTTATGCAGATTCACAGGCTCACATTGGTGCGAGCCTGCGATCTGCCGGGGGTGGGCTTTAGGCTGGCGAGCTTCAGTGGTTGGTCAAGAGCCTCGACCAACCGGAAGCCGCCATTTTCGTCCCCAGAGCAGTGCGGAGCGGCGGCCGTGCACTGCTCCAGAGCAGCATGGACCAGATCGGGGAGCCCAAAAGTCCGGTGAGTAGCGTCACGGGGTGATTCCCTCGCCCCGTGCAGAAATGGCCAATGTCTATTTTAAAAAAAAATTAAAATCAGTGTTGATATGTTTTGTTTGTGCCCTCCAGTCTTTTCACTGTTCTTTGTTTTTACTACATGGGTTTAGTTTCCAGTATTCCGTGTTCATATGGAACACTTGCAAATTCTTAATTCTTAATAGAACAGCAAACCATACATTTTATGCTATTAGAAATAAGAGCATCTGGCTGCAGCACTATGACCTAGACTAAGGCCATGAAATGCAGGAGGAAGGGACTGACTCTTTCTCCCTGTACCAGCAGGACACGAAAAGTTCTTCCTTCCAAAGCAGCCATATGGTCTTAAATATGCCACTTGTTCCACTGGCCCGTTTAACACAGGAATAGAGGATTGCCCTTCTACTTCATACAGTGGTCTCAACCTAAAGTAGCTGCGGCTCTTTCTGATGCCTCCCTTCCCTAACGGTCTTTTGGGCACTGGCCAAAATCTCTGTTTTTAGGAAGGTTCTCAGACCATAGCTTGTTCTCTTTCTTTTTGTAGTGGTTTTAATTGTTGTGGTTAAATTATTTTCAATGCTCTTATTTCTTAGTCTTTTATTTTTCTCTATTCTCATAATGTTTTATGACTTCATTGATAGAGCCTTTCTACACAACACTGTTATAGTGGTATTATTCCACTTTCAACATCCTATGGAATCCTGGGGTTTGCAGTTTAGGGAGGGCATTTAGAATTCTCGGCCAGAGAGCTCTTTGGTCTCAGTAAACTACAAACCCCAGAATTCTACAGGATGTTGAAACTGGAATAATAGCATTATAACAGGATATGACCTTAATATTGGTCTCAAAGTATTTTTAAAATGTTAAGTTGCTGTTTCTATTTATACTCCCTTGGGCTTGTTAAGGCAAGTTATAAATATTTGAAGTAAGTAAATATAAACAATAACAAAGAATCCTCTTTTTTATTGCTATATCTGAAGTAGATCTCAGACGGTGTCAGATACTTTGTCAGTATATATGAAATTGGGTTGTCAAAACACAAACCCCAGAGTGGTGCAGTTATCACAGCATCAACATAGGAGTAGAGAGAGTTAGGCTCAGTTCCTTACTCAATAATGATGCTTGCTGTGTGATCATGAACTAGGCAGTATCCTTCAGCATTGTCTACCCCACAAGGTTGTTTTGAGGATAAAATGAGGGGAGGGGAGAACCATGGACTCCTTGAAAAAAAAAAAGCAAAATGTAAATGTAATAAATAATTAAACTCGGGGGAAATAAGGCATAAGATCTAATGGAGTGACTATGTGAACTGGCTAACAGAATAAACCCTCCCCACCTCAGAGTCTACAAATTTCTTATGTCTACTCTGAAGGAGTCCCATCCAGTTTAATGGGGTTCATGCCCAGTTGGCTGATGCAGTTTTGTGTCTTATATCTTACTAACTGCAGTGGTAGTGATAAACATTCAACTATTTCTTCTCTCCAAAAACTGCATATGATTTACCTCTGATGATTTCTTTGCACAAATGTTAAGTGCTGTGGTTTCCTGAATTAACTCTGCTTTGCCCGATGTCTGAACAGGCTGGCTTTGTTCAACTGCAGGTGATGCCTTAGGGAAAAGATCTGTCAAAAAGAGAAGTTTAAAAAAAAGATAGGAAAAAATAAACAGGTGTTAAATTTCCTAGAGTTAATTGAGCAAAAAATGCCTCTAAAGTCTTGTTTGGTCCATTAACTACAATGCTACCTGTAGTGGCTGGATCTGAATGTTAAATAGTTTTATAATTTTCTCTGATAATTGACAAACTCAAACAGAACTCTCCTGTTTTTAACTGCTAACTCTGCTTATTTCCCTGTTGTGTGAGACAAGCCTTCTTTTTCTCCCCACATGGGAGAAATTAACATAAAGAGCCACCAGTTCTGCTTGTTTATGTGAAAATTACATGGAGGAAACCAGAAAATTAAGGCCAGTATCATCTCTCTCTGTCACCAAATCTTCCAATTAGTATTTAGAAGAGGTGTTATTAGTGTAGCAAAGCAGGCTTGTGTTTCACATTATGAGCAGCTAAAAAGAAATTTAGAGACTATTTGAAAGATAATAGGAAACCTTTAGGCTGCAGCCCTGTGGCAGGGATTTTTATCTGGAGACAAATGGCAACATGTAGCAATAAATGAAGTGACGGTAGTCACATTTCTGTTTTAATTAACTACTCTTTCAGATTTTCATAATAAGAGTATTCTTACACTTTACATCTTTTAAGGTAACAGTTTATTCAGAATAGTATTTCTCTTTTCTTGACTTACATTGCAGGGCCCTCTGTACTTAATTACTATACTACAAAACTGAAACTTGTAACCTAGGCCCTTTTCACATGTGGGGGGGGGCACGGGCGAAAACGCCCAAAAACGGAGCTTACCTGAAACCGGGTAAGTCCGTCGCCACGTGGAGCAGCGTGAGCTCGCTGCTCCGCAGTCCTCCGGCGTCCCAAATGGCGGCTTCCGGTTGGTGGAGGCTCTCCACCAACCGGAGAAGCTCGCCAGCTGGAAGCCCACCCCCGGCAGATCTGCAGGCACGCACTTGCGCGCGCCCGCAAATCTACTTTGGAGTCGGGCGACGGAGCGGCGCGGGGCTGCACGCTCCATGCTTTTTAAAAACCTCGAAAAAGAGGTTTTTAAAAAACACGCAGCGCGGCTAGTTCCGGCCGCTCCTGAGTGGATTCTGGTGTGGAACTACAAAAAGTAGTCCATGCCAGTCCACTCTAGGGTGTAGAAGACCTCCGTCAGAGGTCGCTCTGCACCATTTCAGAAGCCCGGTATGGAAATGGCCCTAGACAAGATAGAGGTGCTCCTGGTCACTTGAAAGAAAGATCAGGGAATAGGGATTCAGCCTCTGCTAACTGCAGTTGCATTCCCTCTGGAGACACAGGTTCGTAGTCTGAGTTTACTGCTGGACTCAGCTTTAAACCCGGAGGTCCGGATTTCTCCTGTGGCTGGGAATGCTTTTGGACATTTAAAGCTTGTGTGTCAATTGTGCCTGTTTCTTGAGATGCTGGATCTAGTCACAGTGGTACACGCCTTCGTTCAGAGCTTTCCAAACTTTTCATGTTGGTGACACACTTTTTCAACATGCATCATTTCGCAACACAGTAATTCAGTTTTACTAGCAAACTGGAGGTACCCAGAGGCATATCTAGGGTGGGGAAAGGCAGCCCCCCCCCATCCTGGGCTCTGCCATCATTCTGGCCATTGTTCTTGCCGGTAGCAGAGGGAAAAGCAGCCCCTCCCCACCTCGTCCTTGCCTGCTGCTGTCATTCTTGCAGAGGAAAGACCCCAGCAAGAGCAATGGCAGAGGGAAAGACAGCCCCCTCCCACCCAGTTCTTGCCTGCTACCATCGTCCTTGCTGCAGAAAGACTACAGTGAGATCGATGGTAGAGGAAAGGTAGCCCCTCTCACTCGGTCCTTGCCTGCTGCCATCGTTCTTGTCAGCGAAAAGCCTCAGCAAAAGCGACAGCACCAGGCCAGTCTTGGGGACATGTCTTTCTTGGCCAGGGAGGCAACACACCAACACACTACCGGCAACACACTAATGTGTCGTGACACACCATTTGGAAAGCCCTGCCTTAGTTACATCTCATTTGAACTACTATAATGCACTGTACATGGGCCTGCCTTTGAAGAGTGTTCAGAAAACTTCACCTAGTTCAAAGAGCTGCAGAATGTTAACTGGTGTGGGTTACAGGAACCATACTACTCCCTGTTAAAACAGCTCCACTGGCTTCCAGTTTGTTTCTGGGCACAATTCAAAGTGCTGGTTATGACCTATAAAGCCCTATATTGCTCAGATCCAGGCTATCTAGCAGATCGCATTTCCCTATATGTGCCTGCTCAGGCCCTCTCCTTGTCATCTTCACAAGCACATTGTTGGGGACTGGAGAGAAAACTTTCTCAATGGTTAACCCTAGATTCTAGAACTCCTTTCACAGGCAGATCAGAATGAGCTCCTCTCTGTTGTCCTTACCAAAATCGTTTTATTCCAAGAGCTTTTAATACAGAAACTTTTTAAAGAACAGGCTAGGGGATGCTGCATTGTTTTAAACTGTACTGATTTAAATAGCTGTCTTAACTGCATTTTATTCTTTTAGCCAGAGATTTGAACGTTTTAATGCCGTGATTAGTTTAATTCAAATTTAATTTTCACTCTGTGTATGTTTTAACTGTATTGCTCTTTTAAATTATAAGTTACCTTGTGTCCCAGTTCTAGGAGGAAGGGGGGAAACAAACAAACAAAACAGAAGACCAGTTAACATGTTATGGATTAATTTACATATCACTAAGAGAGAGATTGCTCCTGCATTGTTTTGTTTGTATCTTTATGTACAGGACTGACCCAGGATATTTCATTAGAAACTAAGCAACAGAAGTTAGGATAAACAAATTAGTATATCAATATATAAATTTATAAAGGCCATTTCCGTACTACACTGTTATAGTGCTATTATTCCACTTTTAACATCCTGTGGAATTCTGGGGTTTGTAATTTACTGAGGCCAAAGAGTTCTCTGGCTGAGAATTCTAAATGCCTCTCCCCTAAACTGCAAACCCCAGGATTCCATAGGATGTTGAAAGTGCAATAATAGAACTATAACAGTATAGTGCAGAAATGGACAAAATAATTACACAGTTTTAAAATATACAAAACCAGTCATCATACAAATACGTATATCACTGCAAATCACACTCAAAAAGAGTCAACTTGGTTTGAAGTCCTTAGAACAAAACTTGTGGCCTCGTTTGTATATCAGTCTCTCATCTATTATCCAGCCAGACACATTTCGACACAAATCTTTGTGAGTGGTACATACAACTTTCCAAAAAATGCAAGCCTCCAAGAATAGAGGAAGAAATTTATACATATTAAATCAATGCTAACTTCTCTCCTTCACACTCTCCAGCCCATTCAGTGAAGGAGAGAAGTTAGCATTGATTTAATGTGTATAAGTTCTCCTTCTGAGCACTACAAACTGAGTTCACTCATTTTGTGTGTGATTTGCAGTGATATATGCATTTGTATGGTGACTGGTTTTGTATGTTTTAAAAGTGTGTGATTATTTTATACATTTATATATTGATATAATAATTTGTTTATCCTAACTTCTGCTGATTAGTTGATTCGTTTCTATTGGAAGTTATGCAAGGTATAGTTTTACCCTTTTTGTCAGTTCAGGATATTTCATTACTGGAGAGCAGCAAAGGAGAACTCCCACTCATCCAAGCCAAGGAGCAGAGTCCTTTTACCCATCCAACTTATTTTCGCACATCAGGCAGAAAGTCTCACAAATACCTCTCCCCACCTCGATAGTAATAATATAGCAACAACAACAACAGCCCATTTCCTGTAATTTCAAGAGGTCCTAATCCTCGGACATGGCCTCATTTCACCTCACAGTAACTCTGAACCTGAAGGATGTGCACATCTTCAAGAAGCAACATGAGGCAGCCACCAGTAAAAGATATCCATCTCAGACCTGGCCAAGCAACAGCACATCTTCCAAGATTTCACAGGTGAAACCCAACAAACATGTGGTCCAGCAACATCAGAGCATGGTCAAAATGGCAAAGGTTACTGATGAAGAAGAATACACAGACTAGGAAAGGCTGCTGCAGTTTGCCTTTGCCTAAGCCTCATCCTGCACCCCTCTCTTCTCCTCTTCCCCTTCCCACACTGAATTAACTGAGTGCAAATTCTTTTTGCAATTTGGAGTCAGTTTGCAGCAAGGGAAGTAAGCTTCAGAGAAAGGGGGGAAGGGGGAGGAGGAAGGAAAAACTGGACATTTTAAAAACATCTAAAAAGTGGGGAAACAGAGGGTTAATTGACACTGTTCCTGCCCAATCAGGACACGGGGAGGGTATGTGACATCTTCATTTCTCCTCAGGATGAACAGAGATGTTTGACTGACCGGCTTAATCTGTTAATAATAATGTCAAGATGCAAGCAACAATGTGAAAGGTAATGTTTAATGAACAAAAAAATTCCTTTCTTTATTAGCTGTTTTGTCCAGAACTGTGATCCATTGGTCATTCAATGTTTAATTAGAATCCAGACGACATCGCATGTCCTGACTTGTTCTTCCATTATTAAAGAACTAGTATGTGGTTCTTACATATTTATTTAGACCCTACTGTAATTACACTAGCAACCTAATAGGTGGTTCTTATTTATTTAGATCCTAGGTTAATTATATTACCATCCTGTCCAGTATAAAGTGGCAATTCACTGTTGATTTTTTTTAAAGGATACTCTCTCTTTAATTAAAAGCCCCTTGCTGGTGGCTTCTGTCTAATTAATTGGTTCCTGATTCCTTTAAAGCGCATAACTAAACTGATCTCTGATTAGAGTCTTCCTGTTGTTTGCTGAGAAAGGAGTGGTAGTTTAATTACCACTTTTCTTTTTACAACCCACAATTCTTCAATTTTTAAAAGAATATTTGGAGCAAAATTTTAAAATTGTGATAATAAAAAAAATTAAAAAGAAGTAATTGCTGTGCTACAAAAAGACTGGAGCAGGTCAGATGTTATGGGCTGAAGGTCAGGGCTGCCAGCCCTAAGAGTGCAAGAACTGACAGGCAAAGATATCAAATTCAGGGCTTAGTGCTGCCAGAGAAAAAACTGGAGATGGCTCCAGTACCTTTAATGGTTGCGTTGAAGAGGAAATTTCATCAGGTGTTGCTCATTACCGTTGTATGACAAGCAACATCTGCTGAAATTCCTACTTTTAGGCAACCATTAAAGGTAAATGAGCCTGTTCCAGTTTTCAGTCTGGCAACCCTACATGACAACTAGAGCTTCTCACCATACTTTAACTGTTGGTGTCTGTGCACTGCGCTTAGAAGTCTACAGTAAAATGGGATGGAAATCTACCTGAAGCCTGTGAGCTAAGTAGTGGGTGTGCCTTGGCACAGCATAGGTAATTGGTTCTTCCAACTTCCAAGCTAGGCCCAAAGAAAGAAAACTAAGAAACCTAAGAAAACCACGAGCAAAACTTGCCTGCCTAAGCTTGTTGAGCCACAGAAAAGGCTGGAATGCTTGGAAGCTATCTGGGACTAGGGGGAGGTAATGAAAAGCCCTTCCCTATCATTTTGGCATCCCAGAAGCTTTCCCTGCCCTCAGCCCTATAGCAACTGCCACCTTGCCAGTGACAACTTCTGCACACCTTTGGGCAGAAAAGTTGAGGTACCCTGCCCTGAACAGTGGCTCTTTCATACCACATATAGTGCTAGATTTTACTTAACTGCTATGGCTGCAAACTATGGAATCCTGAGTTTTCCAGTATGGTGAAACACTAGAGATCTCTGGACTGAGGATTCTAAATACTCCTCCTAAAACTACAAAAATCATGACAGTCAAAGTGGAATCAAAGTACTATACTTGTGCAGCGTGAAAGTGTCTCACAACAATCTACGTAGAAAGCACTTTGCCTACTCCATTAGCTTTGCCCTTCTAGAGGGTAGGAAAGTACAGGAGGAATGCATACCAGCAGCATTTGGATAATACAAGTAATTTCTTGCTGGCTTTTTCTATGGGGCTGTACCTCCCATTACTAATATCACTGTAGCTGTAAAGAAAGATCCGCACTTACACTGAATGAGGTTTGCTGTAAATATCCTTTGGCTCTAACCATATCATACACAGACCTACCTTTCAGGTTTAAGCAAATTTTTTAGCAAATAGTAACAGCAGTAACAATTTGTTGTTGTTACGTGCCTTAAAGTCAACCCTGATTTATGGCAACCTCACCCTAGGGATTTCTTGGTAGGATTTATTCAGAGGAAGTTTCCCATTGCTTTCCTTTCAGGTTGAGAGGTTGTGACCTGCTCAAGGAAGTCACTGGGTTTTCATGGCTCACAATTCAGACCCTGATTTTCTGGAATTCTAATCTAGTACTCAAACCACCACACAACACTGTCTCTCTGGTAGTAACAACAATAACAATAATGATAAGTAAAATGTTTCCTTACTGCTTGGTGCACAACACAATGGAGCACTATTGGCTTACTGTAGCATTTTGTTTAATTAGATTTTTACTTATCCGGAGGCATTTGGTTGTCTCTCACATAAGCAAAGGATTAGAATGATCATTCATTATAACTTGAATGCATTTTATTATTAAAGTCAATGAAATGTTTAAAACCAAAACATTATTTTTTTTCCTATTCTAAATTCCTACAGCAACCATTTCAGCAAGTCTGCGTAACTCTAGTAACATTCATCATCAGCATTTTATAAAGTTTTTCTAATGTATCTTCGACAAGCTTTCTATAATTCTAATTTAAGGACTTCTGCACCAGGACTAGGAAAATGTTTGGGCAACACTCACTAACACTGTATGTTGGTCGTTAACTATTCTGAAGCCTTACACACTGTATTGCACAAGAGAATACAGATTAGTTCACTGAAAAAGTAACTTTAGTTTTCCTCCAAAGAAGAACAGATACATTTAAATATGAATTGCAATTTGATTTTCAGTTTAACTTTTTTATTCCTACTGTTAAAATAAGGACACAAAAAAAGCCCTGCTGGAGCAGACCATGGGCATCAACACTTGTATACAGTGATCAGGGGAGGGGGCCAATTGTGAGCTAGATAGTCCCTACAGTTTTAACTCTCTGTACTTCCTTTGATCTTTGGTCTTTTGCTTTTTTCTTACCTATTAACATCACTTCCCTCCTCCCTTTTTCAAGAAGTTAGTTTGTTTCCTCTGTTTGAGAAAGGAGTTTCCAGGGGGCCTTAACCCCAGTGAAGGCTGCTAACTCATCCCTATACATGAGAGCTAGCTTTAGAGACTCTTGTAACCAATTATAATTTACCCATTTTTATCTAGCTCCTTCCCTATCCTTGGACTGATTTCCTGGGACAATAAACAACATTTTTTTTCTTTATTTCATTAGCATCATGAGTAACGACTCTTGTTTCTGCCATAAGCTCAAACTGCACTAGGCCTGCTGCAATCTTCATAATATGAAAACCAAAGTCTCTCCAGTCTGCTTCTCATACCTAATAGATGCATCTTTACCACATCACCACAGCTAAGCCGCTCTTACATTCTCATTTATAAGAGTGAGGACAGTTCACATTTTTAACCAACATCATCTAATAAGATTTCAGTTGCTAAAGCTCTCAAATGCAAGCATTTGTGTTGCTCCTTACGTTGGATGTTCTCTGAAGG
The DNA here is from genome assembly GCA_030412105.1 of Cyclura pinguis. NCBI lineage: Eukaryota > Metazoa > Chordata > Lepidosauria > Squamata > Iguanidae > Cyclura > Cyclura pinguis. The sequence continues at coordinate 40,505,327 of CM059603.1, forward strand.
AGGACATTCTGAAATGGAATCTGAAGCAGGCATTGCTGGTAAATGACCTTTGGTGGAAGACTTGGGGGGGAACAGCATTGCATAGGAAGTGCGCCGTCTAGTCCGACGTGCTATTTCACGTTCATTATGCAGCAGTTGTTCATCTTTTAATAAAGCCAGGACTTGCTTAGCCTTCTCCCTCACATGAAAACCTGTTGAAAACATACCATCTAGGTTAGCAAACATCATGGAGAAATTGGGGAAATATGTACAGAAGATACTACTATGTTCTGTATTGCTCAGTAAGTCTGCCATGGAGTCCTGTGGATATAGAAATCTTACCATTCCCATCCTTTCCCCTGTAGATCCCTCTACTCATCTCCTGAAAATATATCCAGATAGTTGGGAGGACCTGCAGAACATTGTAAAGTGTCCTACTTGGCTTCAATGGGGAAGGGAAATCAAAATAGGAATTTTTGTGAGCACTGCAACATTCCTTCACCCTATATGTGCTAATCCACATATAGTATATACCTGAGAGCCTCCTATTTTAAAAAAAATACTTACAAGTATGTATATTGGCTCTCATGCGGATTATAACCACCACATGAGGGTAAGGAAGATTCCCTAGCTCCTTCTCATCCTGCTAGATCTGTCCTCCCAGCATGTACACTTACACGAAAAACTCTCAGCTTCACCAGTTTTGCTCTTTGCCCAACTCATCTGTCTAACAGGGTAATTTGTTTGCTGCAAAGTTATTCACATATTACATCTCATAGAGAAGCTTTACACATGCTGTTCTTGTTTTGGCTTCATGGTACATCGTAACAAGCACTTATGCGAAAAGGTAAACTGTCCCTGTTTTTAGGAACACTTGTTAAGCACAATGCCTGGATATGGTTACTGAGAAGAAATATCCACTTGGCACAGGCTTGGCTGCCTGCTTGGTACAAAGTATCAGGAAAACAGAAACAAAAGATATATGTAGAAAGCCACCTTAGTCACCAGTGGGGCAAAGAAGAGGACTCTGATCATGCTTCTGTTGGCTTGGCATGGTGCTCACAATCTGGAAGGGATGCTCACTGACACATCTGAATAAATCCACAATATGATAGCTGGCATGTTTCATCTATAATATGGCAATCCAAACATTGCAAACTATGTCTTGTTAGCCAATTAGTGTATACTGTCCAACATAGTTTGTGATCTAACCTACAGCATATTATCTAAGTTTATATAATTTAAACATAGATACAAAGGATATCTGTCTGAGGATAAAGACTTGCCGCATCCTGTAAAACAATGAAATGATTTGTTTGCAAGTCATTCTGTCACTCAGATTTATAGGAGATGAAGCAACATCCAATGCACTGCTTCTGTATTGCACAGGAACAGTAACAAAGCAGTGGTGGAATTTTGTTTCATTATATGATCTTTTTTTATTCCACAGAAAACAAAAATACAAATAATTGTTGCATTAAAGCATTAAAATGCAAATGACATTGGGCACTCTTGGAACTTGTTTACATGCATCTCACAGAGATCCGATTTGTCGCATGTATTTGGCTTTCCACCTCTAGAATTCAAATGATAATAATGAAAAGACTCAAGAGAGATGGACAGTTTTCCAGCTCCTGATGCCCTTAATTTAATACATTTTCCAGTTCAATTTTTAATTATTTATAGCAGTAACTGTTTTTCTAATATTATTAGATTAACAAATATGTTTACATAATTTGATTTTAATTTTAAATACCTCTTGTTTAATCCATCCTGCTAGATGCCTGATCCTCCATCCCAAAACATAAATCATTCTATTCATTTTTTTCAACCTTGTAGTGTTTGTTTACTACTTACATATTTTATTCAAAAGCCGTTCCAACATTTATTTGATCAAAATATTGTTAAAAGGATCAGGATGTCATCTAAAGGGTATGGAATACTCAGTATAGTGTTCCTCCATGAGTCCCTTTTAATTTGTTGTTGCAACTTTTGTTGTTGTTGTTGTTGTTGCTGTTATTGTGTTCCTTCAAGCCACTTCTGACTATTAATGACCCTATCCTAGGCTTTTCTTAACAAGTTTGCTCAGAGAAGTTAATCATTGCTTTCCTCTAAGGTGTATAATCATCCTTCACAACATTGTAATCCGTAAGTAATTAAATAACTTCTTTCCTTCCTGTCCTGAACTTGCAGTGGGCATTCAAAAGGGCATTCAGAGCAATTTAATTGATTTCTAAAAGCACTTTTAGTCTTACCTTGATCCTTCCCAGCTTCATCTAAATGCTGGAAGTCCTTTAACACATGAATGTTAAAGAAACCCTCCTGGCACAGCTGTATGACTTTCTTTGATCCATTCTTGAGAAGATAATCCAAAAGTGTGAGAGATTTGTAAACGTGCCTCCAGTTCTTCCCATGGTCATTCATTCTGTGCCAGATCATGTTCATAATCTCAGAAAGAGAAACTGCGTTGTATGTCAGATCACTTATCTCTAACATCAGAGAACTAGAGGGGCCCCAAGGATCATTAGAAGTTGCTTCTCTGACTTTTATCTCTGCTTCAGAGTAATTTTTCACAAAATTCTTCACATGCCTCCTGAATGCCATGAATGTGGCAAATAGTTACTTGCTTTATAAAACTGCAGGAAGCACTGCATAATTTTTGTTGTGATCTTTCTCTTGTTCCATTCTTCCATGCAATAAATTGCTAAGATTCTTTAAAAAAAAGGGGGGGGAGGAGAAGATTAATTTGTATGATATCACTTATGAATTTTGAGGGAAAGAGTTAATAGTATCACCATTCCACCTTGAACAAAGCAATCCCATCTTATTTCAGAAGCTAAGCAGAATCAAACCTAGTTAATGCTTGAATGAAAGCCATTAAGTAATGCCAGAAATATCCAAATAGGGCTATGAAAGAATCCTGCCTGAAACCCTGGAGAGACACTGTTAGTCTAATTCAGTTTAAGGCAGCTTCCTAGTTTCCTAATATTAAATAAATAATTACTTTACTGTCCCATAATCAGAGAGCAACAATATTGTAATTATAACAATTTTATTCATATGTTTGAAAACACCAGTGAAAATCTTTGATAGTATGTAAAAGAGATGATTAGGTTATAATGTGCACTGGAAACACTATTTCAAGCTGTTTTAACTCATTTTAGACAGCTTAAAATTGTTTTTAGACTACCATACATTGTTTTAGATCTAAATATTAAAACATAATTTTTTAAAAAACTGCTATTTTGCTGCTGTCCTGTTGCCCGCCCTGAGAGCTTTTGATATGTGACAGGATATAATATAATTGATATCATATGAAAGACAATGCTACTGAAATAATGTATACCGTGGTTCTAACTATGACTTTGCTATTAACTTTCTGGAATTGGTCTATCTGGTAGACACTATCAGAGTTCCTCATCTTTGTTGTTCATTGTTCACATCTGTATGAGATCAATCATAAATGCTTACCTTCTGTGCAAACAAATGTGCAAGCTAAACTTATAGATTTTCTTTAAAAAAAGAAAACTGTAGAGTTTATTATTAAGTTCAGATCACAGAGCTTATAAAGCACAACAATTCAATGTGGTCACCATTTTCTTGATGCTACTCTCTCCCTTTCTTAATGTCTATGACCACAATTGGTTCTGATGCCCAAATCAGACAAAATATAGGTAATCATTAATCGTCTGTAAATTAGTCTGTGTCCCCACTTCAAATGCTCACAGAACAACTACTTCTTAACATTCCTTCATCTTTTCAGGATTCTAACATCATGGCAAATGATAGTTTGGGAGGAGGGAATCTGAATGTGATGGGAGAAGGGGGAACACACCAGCCTGAAATACATTCTCACTGGTTTGGCAGATCAGAACTGTCATACTCGGAAATGAATCAGAAATTTGCAAAGAAAAAAAATGGTGGAAAGTCTGGGTGTCAGGTAAATTGCTAATCTGTATGCTAGGTTCTTATTTCAAAAATAGTCCTGGCGGCTGTTCTGGTACTCTGCACACATATTGTCTTTTTTGTAAACAGGTGTTAAAATTAAAATCTAGGTATTTTGTTCAACATGATCTGAAAAGTGAAGATAGACATGCAGGGTCATTTTATGCATCTGCGGCTGATGAATTAAACATTACCTTATCCTCTGTGATGCAGAAGCCTGTTTGCTGCATGCCCATCACAGAACTGTGGAAAAAGCGCTTCTGTCCTGATTAGCCTGACTGTTGTGTGTTTCACAGCTGGTGCCAGCAACATGGGAGTACACTTCAATTGCTGCAGTGATGATAGAAAGGAAGGATGCAGCCTTCCAGTCAGCTTAAATCACTGTGATTTGCCAGGTCACAACTTTATGAAATTTTCTTCTCTCCTTGTCCCCTTTATTTTCATGCATTCATATCTATTCAATTCTTGACTGAGTCACCAGAGAACATTGCCATGATCATGTATCAAATTGATTTTAAGCTCTGACATGACCCAGGCTTGACCAGAGATGCAATCCATAATCAAATTTTACATGCACAAATAGCAAAATATTAAAATTCATGACAGCTGTGTTTGTTCTCTATCTCACATTCCTCTGCTTACTAACACTGATGTCCTTTCTCACTACTGCTATCAGTTCTGATTAAAATTGCTTCGATTGAGGGAGAAAGCTAGATTTGAAAAAGAAAAGAAATCTAAACTTTGCCTTTCTAATTTTTGAAAATACAAGAAGATAATTATGGTTTTGATCAAGGAATGCCATCGTCAAGTGAGCTAAATAAAAATTTATTGGCTTCATCACGATTTTGTGAGAGGGGGGATATGTATGAAAAAAGCGTGAAAGAAAGGAATTGCTATTAGGTGGGCACTGTACATTCTCTTCTCCTTTGTGTTTGAAATGCAGTTGACTTAGCTGCATTGCTCCTGGAGAGAAAATTTTCGTTTTTAAAGATGTCTCAATGAATCTATTAAAAATTTCAGACATTGAATTTATCGGTCTCTTTTCAGGCAAAGAACCGGTGTGACACTGGGTAAATAGTGGAAAATATAGATTTCTTTTTGTCACAAGTAACTGTCAGAATCATAGTTTACTACAAAGGATAGTACAGCCCTCCTTTATCTTTTTCTCTGGGGTTAATTCTGTTCTGAGTTCTCAAGAAATTGATTTAGTATCTTTTATAGGACTCTCCTGGCCACAAATACACAATATACAACATAATGTTGTAACAGTTGTTTGGAAGCAGTATTCTTATGGCTGTACAATTTAATCAATACAATAAAATAAAATTAATTAAATAAAAAACAGTATGAGCAACAGCTACAAATCCATTGGAACAGTAGGATCCAGTAAAACAAATCTGAAGAAAAAATAATTTTCCCAAATAATTTTCAGAACACCATAGTCTACTATACTCCAAAAACCAAAACCGAGCAGGTCTACCACAAATATTTGTGGAAGGAGTTCAGTAAACATGCTCAGAAGCACTCGGTGTTGAAACGCTTGAAAACACAAAATGCCAACCCAGAAGCCACAAACCTCTGTACATTATTTTCACATGCCAAGTAAATTAATTTAACACACAAATACAGAACTGCTTCATTTCCAACATTTGGTTTATACAAGCACATTAGGTATATTTACGTATCCAGTATAAAAGGCTACTGTTCCTTGTGCCACACAGGAAAGAAATAGCAGAATACAACCAAAAATGAATACAGGTGCAGTTCCACAAGAGAGAGATCCCAGCCTCTTGTGGACTTTATTCCAAGCAATTAATCCCAGTCCCACAAAGAATTTTTCCTCCACTAATTTTATCCTGCTCCCTACCTGAGCAAACAGCTTAGCTGTGACAGTTAAGACTTGCCCCTGCTCTTCAAACTGCCGTCAATCATTTGCAAAGCCCACCCCTCTTACTCATCCTCCAATTGGAATGTTCATCCTGTAGCCCCACCTCTTTCCTGGTTTCACGATGGAGCTTTCTGTCTAGGCATCTCTTGCTCTCAGGCCTTGGCTGATCAATGGCTTCTGCCTATTGTTCATCTAACTTCAGCATCTCCTAATGGTTGCCAACTACATTTTAGTTCTTTTTTATATTAAACAGTTAATTCAGTTTTCTAAAAACTGAGCAATTTGCTTTCATTGTTAGAGGCAATTGGCTACTAATCACACAGGTTCCTTTTCTCTTTCTCTCTTTCTTTCTTTTACAATATATTATTTATTGTCATGTACCTTCAAGTTATTTCGACCCCAAGGTGAAACTATCACAGGGTTTTCTTGGCAAGGTTTGTTCAGAGGGGTTTTGTCTTTGCCTTCATCTGAGGCTGAAAGAAGGTCACCCAGTGAGTTTCCATGGCCAAGCAGGGATTTGAACTCTGGTCTCCAGAGTCATAGTCCAACACTCAAACCACTATATCCCACTGGATCTCTACAATATACTATACTATCAATTTTAAAAAATGAATATTTACTAGAAGGACCTAGGCCAAAGTTTAGATTGAATTGGCATCTGGAGATTTTTCCTAAAGATGAAGTGCTTGGTCTGAACAGATATATTAATGTGCTTGCACAAGTGATTCTTGTAAGCAAACAACAGTGAAACAAGCAAAGGATTAGAGTCTGGTTTTTAGTTATTAGGGAACTGGATTTGTTGTGATGGTGCCATTTACCACCTTTTAAACCTCCCCCCTCCGCCAGAGTTAGCCACTTTGATTTAGATGTTGGCCCTTTTCTAGACATGACATATTACAAATATTATTGCAAATATTTTTATACCATCTTTCAATGTGGCTTTCAACATGACTTGTTGTGACTTAGAAAACAAATAGGCTAAAAGTCACAAAATTATAAAAGCAATGTAAAATAGATTAAAACTACTGATAAGTAGTCCCAGAAAAGTAAAAGTCTTTGTCTGGTCACACAAGCCCTAAAAATTATTGAATTATATAATAAGTTTCCCTGTTATATTATGCAGTCTCTTTCCCTGGAAGACTGTAACATTCATTTTAAGTTACTACTTTACACAAAAGCTATACATACAAAAAAGCCAGAACTGAGATCTCCATATCCATTCACCAAGGAAAATGTTACAAAAAAGTGGGCCAGACGAAGATTCTGACTATGTTGTTGCGTGTCTTCAAGTTGTTTCTGACTTATGGCTACTCTAGGACAAACTTATCATGGGGTTTTCTGAGGCTTAGAGTTTGTAACACAGCCAAAGTCACCCAGTGGGTTTCCATGGCAGAGTGGGGAACCAAACCCTGGTCTGAAGTATTAACCGTTTTCATGGTCAGTTTTAAAATCAAATGCAAGAGGCTGCTGTAAGCATTCAAATTATACTGTTGGATGATGTGATAGTTTTAAGTTGCACCTGGTATATCCCCAGGACTGCTGAAATGAAGAAGCAAACAAAAAGTGGGAAACACACACTCACAGAGAGATTTGAAAATACACGGGCAATTGTTACTTGGAACTGTCTTCATCATTCTGTGGGAGGGGTAGTCTCTCGGGTGTATTCTACATTAGAAGCAGAAAATCATGTTACTATTGAAGACTGGGTTTGATTAGATCTATTGCGTAAAAAAAACAACAACTTCTAATTACATTTTGTGGTGCTAGGTTGTTGTGAAAGAAAAGGAAATATTCTGTAAGAGGGCTACAGAAAATGTGACAACCCCACGAACATAGAATTTTTTCAGCATCACAAGACTGCAAAAAAGTATATCACTTGACAGTGAAAAGAAATAAAACCACAACCCTTAACTAAGCCTACACCCAACTTTTTTGAGTCTTTGCATGTAAGTTCCTCTATGATTCAGTTTGTGGTTTTCTTCTTGGTTGTGTGACTGGCTAAAGCTTGAGAGAGGATAAAGGGGGAGAGACGTAAGCGGTGAAAGCCTGGTGACATCTTGAACTGCTCTGAAATTGTCTATGCTTGACAGGACCCCACTCTGGCGGAGAAAACAGGCTGGTCATGTGTTATGGCACGTTAACGCTGTCATATTTTTATTTCATGAGTTCTGCAAGGGTGGGATCTAATAAAGACAAGCAAAGTAAAGACCTTTTCCTGCCTAGTCTGCTCTAAAAGGTATGTGACTGATATTTGCTTACACTTCATTAACAATAGAACAAGTGGGATCTGCAACAAAATGTTACAGTGTCCCCAATCAGCCGGCCATTCTGTCTTTCAAGATGTATCATTTTATTCCCTCAGCCTTCCCAACAGATACTTTGCATTCTGTGGCCTTGGGCTGTTGTGTGTTGGGGAGGACATTAACCCTTTGGGAAGATTTCTCCTAAATATTTTTCTCTTACTGGACAGCTTTGGGTTTTCCTGAGCATGTTTGTGCCTTCTTCTTGTTCCTCAGTAGTCATATTTTTATGTACATAGCTGTGAAAATATGGTATCTGGGTATAGCAACAAACTTGGTTTATGCCATAAGCCTGAAAGTTAAGCAACACAGAATTGACTCGTAAGGTTTCAAAATGATGGGGAAATAACATTAGTAGTGGAAAATCTTTTAGAATAGGGATGCTTCAGTCTGAATCTCCTCTTTATTTGTTCCGTGTGCCACAGTATGCAAGAAAGATGAGTTGGACTTCCTTGAAATAAATACTATACTTGCTTTATTTATAATTGTGGCATTCTTAGAAAATTTCAGAGCATAGCATATTTAATTAAGGCAGTCCCATCAGGATACAGCAAAGTGTGATGGGAAGCCAGGTAAGGAACATCATTCTAAGTTTCCTGTGTTATGCTCATTTTGCACACTGAGATTTTTATATATTTTAAAACCAGCTGGCAGTTAACAGTTGTCTGTTGTACAACAATTCAGTAAAAAGTAGTCCGGAGTGGGTGAGAATCATGATTTTATTGAATGACTTTAGTTGTAGTCCGATTTGTTGCACAATTTGGAACAGGACCGACATGATTCTGTTTATTTGTGCACTAGCATGACAAGGTATGATTATTCTCAATATTGTATGTTTCTGGTGTGGGAAGGACAAGTCATGCAGGCTTTATCTTTGTGTCTGCATCTGGCTCCAATTTATGGCAACCCTATGAATTTCATAGGATGTTCTTAGGCCAGGAATAATCAGATGTGGTTTGCCAGTTTCTTCCTCTGAAATGTAGCCTACAGGGCCAGGTATCTTTACATGCCATTAAAAAATTAATTGGGGTGAAGTGTCATTTTATTTTGTCATGTACAAGTACATGTGAAACTCTTCTAATTAAGTTGTCTTCTTTATTCTGTTTCTTCTTTCTTCCTCAGCTAAAATCATTTTTCCTAAATGCCATTATCGTGAATTATTTGTCTCATTTATTTATTTGTGGCTGCTGCTAATGACTGATAGCATGGATTTAATCCTCTGCTATTGAAAGCATTTTCTGCCTGGGGAATATGGTTATCCCAGAAATTAATCTGCTGACTTAAAGGTGGCAGCAGACCATCAAGCAAGGAGAACAGTGACCCAAACCCCAGGTTCCACCAGGAACCAGGAGGTCTGGAGCAGTGTCTATCTATGAGTTTCCTATACAGGCATTAATTTCCCCTTTACCAACCTCAGATGTGATCCCTGGGGTAGATAATACCTAGAAGATGGTCGCAATAATACCAACAGCTTTAACTTTTCACTCTCTTAGCCTCCATCAGATCTGCCAGGCACGATTCTCTACATCTGTTGTGATTATTACTACAACATCTTCCTTTTCTCCCTCTGAGCTTTCTTAGATCTTAAAATGCCTTTTTAAGAAAAAGAAGGGAAATTTAACAATCTGTGCATCAATGATTTGCCTGGTTTTATTGTTGTTGCATGCCTTCCAGTTGACTCTGTCTTACAGCGACTCTATCATAGAGTTTTCTTAGTAAAATTTATTCAGAGGAGTTTTGCCACTCCCTTCCTCTAAGTTTCAAAATGTGTGATTTGCCCAAGGTCACCCAAGTAGGTTCCCATGGCTGAGCAGTGATTTGAACCCTGATCACTCAGAGTTCCAGTTCAACATTCAAGCCACTATACCATTGCTGGCTCTCTTTTACCTGGCCCAGTAAGAAAAGCAAAGAAGTTCATGTGTGGCCTTGCCATCACTGGCAATGTACATTTCCAAGCCTTCAACCGGTGCAGCCAATACAGTAGTGTGCAATTTTTAAAAAATTAAAAAGAAACAAAGATTAAAAGGCAAAACGATAAAAACAATTGTTTCTGATCAATTTCTATAGTTCTCCTGAGCTCTTTCTAATAATAATTGCAATTCTGGAGAAGTTAAGAAAAAGGGTAGCTTTATTATTCTTCTCATTTAATTTCCTGTGAGTCCTCTAGACTTGCATTGTCATTCTCATTATCCATTAGCTGTGACATAGTATATGTTATACTCTCAGCCTCTTTATTTTGTGCTATGTACCATGGCCTAAATTGGAAATAAGAGAAGCTGATATTAATGTTATGATTTTGTAAATGTATGTTTTGAGGCATCAAGGATATGACAAATTGACACAGCCAATACATATATTGTTGTTGTATGTTGTTTTCTTGGCAACATTTGTTCAGAGAGGTTTTGCTTTTGCTTCCTTCTGAGACCAAGAAAGTATGACTTTCCCACGTCACCCAGTGGGTTTCCAGGGCTGAACATGGATTCCAATACTGGTCTCCAGAGTTGTAGTCTAATGCTCAAACTCTATACCACATTGGCTCTCAAATAAGTATATAATCTTGTATATAAATTCTAGTCCCTGATTTCACATTGTTATTTTATAGATGTACCATATGACATAGACTTCTTTCTTTCAGTTAGTCTCAAAGGTGCGAAAAGATCCCTCTGCACACTGATCCAAACTAATAAGTTTATGTCTTTGAATATGCTACGTGTGTTGGTGTGTTTCAAAACCAATCAGATATTACACTAGGAGAGGAAGTAGAAAAATTGAAACCTTTGACTTCTTTAGTGGTGGTGCCCAGGAGAGAGCTGCTTCCAGCCTCACTGGTGTGATCTCTGACTTCTAGCAGTCTTCCCTAACCTGACATCCTCCATAACTGTGGAAGTAAAACATCAGTCCAGTGAGCATGACAGTAGGATCTCTGCAGCATAAAATACCTGCAAGACACCAAATTAAGGAAGGCTGCCTGGAATATTAGTTGTTGTTGACTCTGACTTATGGCAAACCTATCATAGGGTTTTCTTGGCAAGAACTGTTCAGAGGAGGTTTGCCATTGCCTTGCTCCTAGGCTGAGGGAGTCCAAGGTCACCCAGTGTGTTTCCAGGGCTGGTGAGAATTTGAACCTTGGTCTCCCAGGATCCTAGTCAGCTGTCAGACAATGACGCCACACTGGGTCTTGTCTAGAATATATTCTTTTCAATGTGCTATCCCATCCTCCAATGTACTGCCACGAGCAGCTATGTCTTTTCTTAGCAAAAGCCTTCTCCTCCTCCTCCTCTATTTGCCCATCTTCATCCATTGAAGTCTCATGGGTCTTTCACTGGTTTGGAATAACAGCAGACTATACAGGCTGAAACTATGTTTTAGCTTATAGTCTTCAGGATAAACAAGTACCTTTAGAGTGATGTGGTAGTCTTATTTAGTCTAGTGCCCACAGAATGGGGAGGGGTTCATTTTACCAGGGTCCAGAAATCCAGGAGTCCCTAGCCCAGTCTATAACAGTACTAGGAGGGGGAAAATGACACTAAAGGTCACACCATGTTTGAGTATATTTATGGAACAATTGCTGGATGAGTACCAATAAACTAAAAATTATCTACATTGCACAGTTATAGCAGTATGAAAATACTTTTGCTCCATCCTGCAGAAGCCCAGGGTTTGTTGTCTAATGAGGATTCTCTTAGAATTCTCTGTGAGAGAGCTCTGGTGGTAGAGCTCAGGAGAGTACACTAGAGCTCTCCCACAGAGAATTTTAAGGACCTCACCAAGTTGCAAATCCTAGGATTCCATAGAATGCTGTCAAACCACTCCATGAAGCCATGGTAGCAAATTGCTACAACAGTAAATTGTAGATACATGTCAAGATTCAGTCCCAGACCAGGCAGAGATACTTGCTGAGGGTGGTTCATCTGTCTGGTTAAGGGGTATTCAGTCTGTTCTAGAGGATGTAACACTCCCTTAAGGATCAGATTATTAGTTGTGAGGCATTCTTGGATCCACCGTTGATCCTGTAGACATTGGTGGTCTCAATAGCTCAAAAGACCTTTTACCAGCTTAGATGGATAATACCACCTTCATCCCAGAGTGGACAGAAATGACCTTCCAACTGTTATTCACACTCTGGTAGCCTTCTGTTTGGACTAATGCAATGTGATGTATGCACAGCTATATTTGAAAATAAACTTCAATTCACCCCCAACAGAGTACCTAAGACTATTGTCTTAGACTAGCTGATATAATAATACTACGCCAGTGCTTTCAAATCTAGACTCAAAGCACTGGCATAATAAAAAGCATTGGATTCTAGAAAGCAATTGGATAGAGTGCCTTTTCGATGGCAGCTGCCTGTCTGTTGGAATGCCCTTCCCAGAGAGACCTGTCTGGTGGCTACACTGTGGTCTTTTCAGTGCCAAATGAAGAACTTTTAATTTATTGGGCATTTAAAGAACAGTTTTAGTGCTTCTCCATTTTTGGACTCTTACCCTAGAATCATAGAGTTGTGAGAGGGACCTCAAGGGCCATTTTGTCAAACTCCCCGCCATGCAGAAATATACAGCTAAAGCACTCCTAAGAGACAGCCTTTCAACCTCTGTTTAAAAACCTCCAAAGAAGGAGAATCAACTACCTTCGGGGGCATTTTATTCTGTGTTAGTTTTAACTTGCCTTTCTGTGCTTTAACATTTTCTTCTATGGTGCTGATTTGATTTTACAGGCTGCTGTCTTTAGTCATTATCTGATTGCACTGTTGCGTGGTACATATTTTAATAGACAGTATTCCAGCCTGACAATTTTGGTTTGTCAGCAGTTTAAAAGTGCAATAAATATGTAGATTAATGCTTTGTTGTCCTGCTTTTATGAGATTTGCTGTAGCCAATGAGAAACAATGAATTAGAGCAAAACAAGGAGCATTCTGGAGAGGTTTTGTGCAGTTTAACTGTAACTTATGGCAACCTCTTTCAAGCACCATCAGTCTGAGAAGACTTTGCACAGAGGCAGCAGAAGTGTTATCCAGAAAGCTGGACTCATTTTTCCCAGTATGTAGCAGCCAATGATGTCCACACATGTGGGGATGGGTGGGATCCAAACCACTTTATTTGCTCTAGTAAAGAGGTGCCAGGAGATAAAGTTCCACGAAGCAGGCACACAAAACAAAAGAGTAAACAGATATTTATACATTTCTATATGGTAATTAAAACATTTCAAAATTATATAACTATATCATTGGGGGAATCAGGTGTTTGAGACCATGCTTGTTTTGCTAATCACATACCCCATCCTATAATGAGTTTGGAACAATTAGCATTTTCTTGTTACTTTATTTTCAACCTGGGGATGTTTATGATCCCCTTCCATGACTCGTAAGTGCCCTTCCATTGTTATCTGTACGTTGCATTCCTTTGTGCCAGCTAGCCTGACACTACCTAGTGGTGTCCACTTTCGCATGTCAGAATGTTTCAAATCAAGGCCATAGAAGATGTCCAGCTTGGGCCTCTTGGTGCCTTGTAAAACAAACAACCTTCTTATTTTCCAAGATTTTAACTCTCATTGCATCATTCAGAGTACCATCATCCCAAAGTTGTCCTATCAGAACAGCTGGTAAAAGAAACAGAGTACTGTCTCAATCAGGAGCAGTGACCTTTGGGACCATAGAAATCCTTAGTACAGCAGTTAAATGACTAGTTCACAAGATTCATACAGATATAAAAATTTTCCTTGTTAAGTGCAGAATCCGATCCTCAGATCTGTTTCCAAAGGGAGTCTGAACTACCTATCTATCTTATAAAATTGAGATTTTTTTAAAAAAACTACAACTAATTTTCATTGGTATGATGAGCCTATGGATATTTCCAGTGATTGGAAACTGGATAAATATTCACATATTAGCAGCTATCCAAAAATTGCAGGCATCCTATCATAAAGCAAGAACTGTTAAGCAGGCTAGATATTTTATCTGAGTATAAATGCAAGATAAATTGACTCTGGGGACATAAGGGATTAAAAAAAACAGGAAAATTACACTTTGAGAGCAATTAATCTCTTCACAAAATTGTTGCAGCTATTCTGGTTTATAAGAATCAAATTATGAACAAGATAATATTTATTCAGACCAACATGAAAAATTACAAAATAGCAAGTTTTGCAGGATTCTTCTTCAAGTTGGATGTTAAGTTAATCAAAAACATCAAATGGGGTGTGGGTTTCAGGGAACAGTGGAAATGTATGGAAGATGGAAAATGTCATTTCAGAGATGAGATTACTCATGAGATTGCATGTACAGAAAGGGACTGTGGCATGTATGTGGAAGGGATCTGTGGTACAAGCATGTCACTCCCTGGCCATCATGCTTGAATCTGAAAGCAAATGTTTTAGGCATTGACTTCCATCTAGAGGGGCTATAATGCTACAGTCTCTTAATTAAATCAACAGTGCTTATGTCCGTCATTATAAGTAAATTGTAATTATTAATAAGCCAGGGCACTTGTAATGCTATCCTTCTGCTCATATATAAACTCCCTGAGGAGGCCATTGGTGCTGCAGTGTTTGCATCTTCTTTGAAAATGTAATTGCTTTGAGATTAGACAGAGAATTACATAGCTGCAGAAGAGGTTAATCTCAGAACATTGTTCAGAAGGATCAATTACTGAAGCACTGTCAACTCCATAGAACTATGACAGACCTCATCTCAGTTTTTTATATCTACTACACAAGGGCAAACTATGGGCATTTCCAAGTTCCCAAGTTAGGGCATTCCCTAAACTGCAAATCCCAGGATTCCATAGGATGTTGCAAGTGGAATAATAGCGCTATAACAGTCTAGTGCAAAAATGGCTTCTATGACAAATGCAACATTTGGTGGACCTAATAAGGGCTACATTGTACAGTTTTAGCACTATAATTCCACTTTAACTACCATAGCAACATCCTCTGTAATCTTGGGATTTGTAATTTCGGAAAGCTCTGCTGCTCTCTGGCTGAGTATTTCAAATACCCCTCCCTAAACAGCAGACACTAGGATTCCATAGGATGTAGCCATGGCAATTCAAGTGGAATTATAGTGCTATGATTGAATAGTGTGAAAGAGCACTTTGTGAATTAAGGCTCGTAATGTGATACTGAGCAAGCAACTTTTCCTAAGATTTACCAAAGAAATTTTAATACTATATAGTCTATTTTCATTTATATTTTCATGTCTTGAGATTGCATAAGTTCTAAAAGACAGATGCTGTTTTGCAAACTGGAGAGTACTTTTTACAAGTGTATACAGTGTTGTAGATTCTCATTTTGAGTCAGGATTTCCTGTGATTTATTTCTCCAGGGTGCATGAATACATGTTTTAGATCCATTTATATAGTACTGATAAGACCAGACAGCATGCCTTTCCTTGTGGGCCTAAAAGATATCAGGAGAAAATAACAGTAATTTGAAGAAACAAAAGCTTTGCTTTATGACCATTTCAGCTTATTTATTTATTTACAGAACATCAGCTTGAAGTCAGTGACTATTTTGTCATGGTTATGGGAAAATCACACACATGTATCTGCACAGAACCAAATATAACAGACGTTTTAAAATTAACATTAAAGATAGAGCAATAGTGCCATTTACATGCACACGTAAACCTGGAAACATTAAAAACCATGAGGCAGAGATGGGAAACAGAGTTGCTTCACCATCTCTTCTGAAAAAACCCTCCTTTTGGCTTTTTCTTTGGCTCCTTTTCGTAGTATCTTGGTTACTTTAAAAATTCACATCCAAATTTCCTCACCACCTCTTTTTTTCTTTTGGATTGCAAGCCTAAAAGCAGGGACTCTCTTGTGTTTTAATAAGTCACGCTGGAAGATTTGTGGACTTGAGAAGATACTAAAAGTCTTGAAGTGGATAAATGCATGAATAAATGATAAAATAACATTTGCAATCCTGTTTGTTTTATGATATAGAAAATGAAGCATTGATTAATGTTTGCGAAACATTAAAATCCACTGGAGTAAAGCATCTACAGAACTGTCACCCATTGAAAATCTAATTTTCACTGCATTGCCAATTCTCATGATTTGAGAATTGTATATGTTTTACATGTCAAGCTCAAGGGTGTCCTGAGCAAAGAGTTACAGCTGAGAGAGAGAAGAGAAAATATACCCCCCACAACTGTCCTGATTTAGCTGAGACAGCCCAAATCAATCCTTTGCTGTCACACTTTTTCACCTACTTTTAAAATATCTCTGTTTCTCTCTCCTCCTCCCCCTTTCTCCCTTTGCCATTAGCTTATTTCAGTGGCTGAAAGTGGAGTTCAAAGGGAAAAAGTAGTTTGCCCTGAGTTAACTCAGCAAGGAGAGAGAAGAGGGGTGGGGAGAAGTCTTGCCTTTCCCAGTAGGCTCAGACAAAAGCAAACACCTGCAGCCTCTCCTAGCTTGTGTGTTCTTCCTCATTAATAACTTTTGTGTTCCCCATGGCTGAGCAGGGAATTGAATCCTGGTCTTTATGGTCTTAGTCACCTTAGTGTTGGAAACAACTTAAAGGCACACAATAAAAACAGTGAAGTGGTAACAACATCGATGATGCTATGATGGTCCTTCTATTTAGAAGCATCTTTATCACTTTGCAAGTTACAGCCAAGCAAAGTTACATATTTTTGTCTGCATTAGTAACATATACATTGTTAAATACTGTCCACTATGAGTGCTACAAGAAAATTACTCTGTTGATCTGCTATAACTTTCTGTCTTTTTACTCATGGAGGACTTGTATTGTAATATGCTTTGTGAAGAACTGTGTTGTTACCACCTAAACTTTCAAAGGATTTGATTTGTCCATACAGAGCTCATAGTTTACTGTTGTTATCTCCAGAGGAATGGGTTTATTATATTGTGGGTTCGCTATTCACAATATGTATCCTATTTTATTTTTCAGCGTTGTGTTGGTTCACTTTGTGCTTCTTATCTTTTTCATTTGCAAAGTAATTGTAGAATCTGAATTATGCACGTTGTTAAATTTTAGCAAGTATATAATTCAGTACTCAGGTCCTTTCTCTTCTGTATTATTGTTGTACATATAATCCAAAACTTATGAACACTGAAATGTTATATATTGGTGACATCATTAGGTTAAATAATTTGATGGATTTTACCCCATTGAAGAGCACATCGCCTGAAATGTGTTGGGCTTGGGACTGGGGCTGCCCCCAGGCTCTGGAATTCTGTTCCCTGAGAATTCAAACTGGTACCCTTCCTACTATCTTTCCGTAGTCAAGTAAAGACATTTTTATTCTGACAGGCTTCAATGCATGATTAGATTGTGGCCTGTCTGATGGAATGTGCTGCTGATGGGTATGTGATTTTTAGTTATGTATTTTAACATTGTTTTGATTCTTTTTGATTGTTTAATTACTTTTGCATTCTATGGGTTTTAACTGTTTTTTAAACTGTTGTAAGCTACTTTGAGTCCCAAGATGATGATGATGATGATGATGATGATGATACATTATAGCAACATCTGCAGCATTTACTTGCCTCAGTCAGTTGTGGTCTTGTGGTCAATAAACAAATTATTTAGAATTTAATTATAAACCTACACTTGGCAGATAGAATTTGGAAGCTTTCATATCCTTTTTACCACGTCTGGAGACCCTCCTGCAATCCTGGCCCAGTTTTCGTATTGTACAAAATCTTGGCCCAGTTTTCCTAGCATACCTCTCCCAGAACACCACAGCAAGCTCACACAAAAGTCAGAAAGAATTCATCTCATTCCCAGTGTCAAAAGCGGCTGGTTGAGAGAAAAGCTAGAAAAGATAACTGTGAATAACTAGGGGGGAAATGAGGCAGCTGCACCTCATTAGATGAAGCATGTGGGCTATAATATAACCTCTTTCAGAATGTTGAGGAGAATATAAAATTTATCTAGGTTATTAGTTCCTGACAGGGCAAGTTTCTCCATAATTGGACAAGGAAAATGGCTTGCGCTTCAGACACTGGAATAGCAAGTCAGACAAAGGAAAGGAAAATACATTTTCTAAAATCTTCCCATTGTCACACTTGCAAAGATCAAAGGGGACTGGTATAAGCCTGAAGAAGGGAATGACACCAGATAGAAACAACCTCTAGGTAGCCAGGTTCAGTGCCTAACCTGTACCCCTGCCCATTTAAAATCTACCTCCTCTGGGAAATACAGGGTTTTTTAGTGAGCTGAAACTTAGGTTGACGTAACAGCCTTGTAAGTAGCATATTAACCAGCACATTCCCCATAATCATTCACTTTTAGTACCTGACGCCTTGCCAGAACATTAGCTTCCATTTGATGCATATTGGTTGTGAAATCCATTGGGCATCAGATCTTTTCAGAAAATCAAATCTGCCCATTCCCATTACTCAATGACAGCAAAAATTGACACTTAGAAACTAACAGCTATATTCCAGTTCTCAGGACTAGGCCAAAGCATAAAAAGTCTGGACAGATAGGTTGGTTCTACACTACCGTGGTCTGGAGATGACTTTTTCCCCCCACTTAGTATTGTGGGATGATACAGGTGATATTTACAACTTCAGCACCATCCCTCCAGGGCTGACTGGAAGGAAGTTTCAGTTTTTGAGTCCCATTAGAGTGAGGTCTGAATACCCTAAAGGCAGCAGATTTCATCTGATCTTGGAAGCTAAGCAGCGTCAGCCTTGGGCTAGTATTTGCATGGGAGACCATCAGTGAACACCAGATGCTGTGGGCTATATTTCAGAGAAAGGAATTGGCAAAACCAACCCTAAGTATTGTTTGCCTAAGAAAACCCTGTGAAATTCATGGGGTCACCATAAGTCGACAAGTGACTTGAAGGCACATACACACATAACACTCTTCAGAGATCCTGCGACTTTAACTGGAAGTTTCCTGCTTGAAGATTTTGCCCTTTGTATCATATCCTGCCATACATGCAGGTTCATTATTAATGAACATACTGCTAATTGTAAGCCCTCTACATTGTCCCTTAATGTCAATCCCTGTTAATTATTGGTTTCTTCTCTTTTTTATGATTTATAAGCAAAATATTGCAATTGGACTATAAAGGAAAGAAAATAAACAACAAGAAGCAAGCAGTAATTAAAGCATATGCACAGAGTGATAAGAATTGTCATTAAGAGCTAATTAGCAGACTATTTTTCAGTAATCTCTCAGCTACTCTCAACAGGAAACAATAAACGAGGGAGAACCAGTAGGGAGGGTACTGCAGGGGATGTATGCCAAATAGAATTTACTTGTGAGTAAATCTAAATCAGGCTCTTAGCCATGGGGAAGGACATTGCTGAATAATATAGCACTATATTGAGTACTGTGTGCAATTATGGGTTTAATTTGTCTCTACAATGTCTTCAGTGGCACTAAACGGCCCTCAAGTGGAAACTACTGTTGAGAAGAATGGTACTATTTGGGCAAGAAACTGATACTGTTTTCCATTTTCCTTTTTTTTTTTTTTTTGGCATTGTGTTAGGCTTTCCTAGTTTCAGAGTATCTGTTTCCTTGAGGAAAGGCAACAGGAAATTTAAATTGCATTTTGTAGCATTCATTTAGTTACAAATACATATATTCAGCAGGTAGAAAGCAAACAAGCACCAAGCTAGAATCAGTCCACTGTCTTAAAAATAATGCTTCAGCCAGAAACTCCTTAGTAACTTTTCTCAAGCCTTTTTCATATGGTCTTGCAACTGTGTACAGCAGGAGAATAGGGCTACCTCTCCTGTCCTTGCCCTTGATCTTCACTGTGCCTCTGTTCTGCCAGTTCCCATCAACTCCCAAACTCAAAATGGCTTTTCTGACCAATTTGAACTGTGCTTTTTGAACAGTTCCACAGCAGTAAGATAGATACAACATATTAAAAAAACATGGAGTAACTGCCAGATATTAGAGCCTGTTGCCCATCCCACAGGATCTTATTTTTATTAAAACATCATAAAGTGTGTAAAAACCTGGAGAGATGTTTAGCATAAGCAGTACAGCAGGTTTTCACTGCAATGCTATGTATAAACGAGAAAGGAAAAATAAAAGTAATGCAAGATTGCAGATCTAACAACTCTGTGTGGCTATTCAAGGTGTCCTGGCAAATGGTTAGTGTATTTTAACACATGTTTTCAGATCATTTACCAAAACAGAATATCTCTTGGACTTGGTATGAAAGAATAGTTGAAAGTAAGAACGTTTCTGAGAACAGAGCTCTAGCTTAGTTAGGGAAAAACACGCTAACTTTTCTTTGTTCCAATCTAAGATATTTAGGACTGAATGAAGTACAGTTGGTCCGCTACGTTCCCTAAGGTTGGAGGATAGGACCCCTGCAAAAGTGGAAAAATCACAAATATTAAAATGTGTATGTGTCTGTGGAAAGGGAGCTGAGGCATGGTGGGGAGAACAGGTACCCAGGATCCAAACAAGATCAGGGAAAGGGGGTGGGTCAGCATGGTTGCCCTGTACTTCCTCTCTTTCACCTGTCTCTTTCATTGAGGGGGCACTAGGAGAGAGTTTATGATGCTAGGAAATCGGACTGTGAGCCATCCCTAGCTGGCCAGGTAATGGAGGAAGAGGACCAGAGGTGGGTTTTTAAAGCGCTGCGTGGCCTGATCAGAGCCACCGAAAGGGAAGATTCCCCTGAAAAAGACACACCTGAGGTGGGAGAGCAGCGGGTTGAAGAAACTTGCAAATAGTCAAGTCCATGAAAGTCAAATCCACAAATGTGAAAGGCTGATTGTACTTCCTATTACTGTGAAACCTAAACAACACCAAAGTATTCCAGTACCCAAACTGAGGATAACTTCAAGTTATGTTTCATTTGTGTGTGTGCATGTGCCTTCAAGTCACCTGTTGACTTATGGTGCTCCCATGAATTTCATAGGGTTTTCTTCGGCAACGAATAGTCAGAGGTGGTTTTGCCAGTTTCCTCCTCTAAAACATAGCCTACAGCACCTGATATTCATTGGCAGTCTCCTATCCAAGTACTAACCAGAGCTGACCCTGCTTAGTTTCCCAGTTCTGACAGGATCTGGTGCCTTTAGGGTATTTCAATGTTACTTTAACATAGAAATATTTTTGAAGGAGAGTAGGTGAGAAAGTAAGGAGTCAATCAAATTGTTTTTATATTCCATTTATTTCAGTGAGTGACAAGTATGTATTTTACAGTGGAATACTATGGATGTCTACTCAGAAGTAAATCCCACTGTGATAAATATAAGAGGAAAAAGGGCTGCCCCACTGAACAAAGTAGGTTTTACTTTTGAATAAAGATGCATAGATAGCACATTAGTCTACTGTTGAAATTAACAAATGCTAAACGTTCTTAAATTTGGCAGTACTGTGCCTAATATTAACATCCATAATTCGAACGTATGTTTGTGTTGTCATGTCGTTATTACTATTCTGCTAGTTCAAATTAAGTATTTCTATACAACTTGTGTTTCCCTTTTCCAGCATTCTCAAAAGTGCCTGATTACATGCACTTTTGAAAAGGGAGAATTGTCTCAATCTGTTTTACGTTTCCATTTCAAGTCCTGAAAAACAGATGTGCATACAATCAGTGGCTATTCTTACAAGTATTAGCCTTAGGGTGCTTTTGAATGATGACTGCTAACACTTTCAGTTAAAAGAATTTATGTAGCTATTCCCTGCCCTCTGTCATGGGTGCGTGTGTACGTTTGTCTGTATGAATGAGTGGAAAGATGGGAAACCATAAGAAATGCACCAGTTATAAGGTTACAGCTGTGAATAAAGCAGGGTGATTGCGTGATATATCTGGAAACACACTTGCTATCCACGTACTTAAAATGTGTAACTCACAATGTTCAACATACACTGCTTCACACGACGAGCAAAAGGAAATGAAACATCCAACAAAAACCTGCCAATAAAATGGTATCTGTCTGTCTGTCTGTCTGTCTGTCTGTGTCTGGGGAGGTGTCTAATAGAGGAGAACATTTCTTGATCTATTAGATCAAGTACAGTATTACTTCAAAGATAAAAGAGATGTATCATTTACAGTATGCAATAAAATGATAATGACACTGTGGTATAAAGGATCAAAGGCAGTGGAAGACATGGGTGATAAAATTAATGTAATAGACAAGAGAGAGTCAGCGCCCTTCCTAAGACACAAGACAAAGGTAAAGTTAAAGCTGCCAGTTTGTATGAATTTAACTTAGGGCTGCCAAATCTTCACTCAGAAATATTGCCTTTTAAATGGTTCAGGTGCTGATGTAGCCAGCTCCTCTGCTGGTGTATTTGTCCATCCCCACACCATCTCATGCCTTCTTTGGCACAAAATTACTGAGAAAGAACATAAAGGGAGTTTGGAGAGAGTGTGGTAGTTGTGGGAGAAAGAGATTTTTTCCAGCTTTAAAAAGAAGTATTTATACCATCTCCTTACCAAAGTTTTTGACATGATTCACAACTTATTTGGAATACAATAAAATAAGAGTTTACTGGTATATGTAAGCTTCCCTTTAGTCCTCAAATATTCCTGCTGCTATCATTCTGATGTTGAATCTCTGAGACACAACTGGTTTGGGAAGAAATGATTTCTCCCCAGTGATGGCTACAGAAGCAGCCAGATGTTAGTCACTGAGAGGATGGGGCATCCCTCCCAGGTTTGGTACTGCTAACATTTCTTTCAAGTGGTGGCAGACACAAGAGGCATAGGATATCTGCAAAGGAGTATAATCATCTATATAATGGTCCAAGCAAGTTTATAATAATCTGGAACAAGAGCTTGAACCAATATAAACACTTAGAAATTTAAACGACTTTAGCATGACAATGGACCATCATGGTACAGAGATCTGAGCACCGGATTACACCTCCAGAGATCAGGGTTCAAATCCCCGCTCAGTCATGGAAACCCACTGGGTTACCTTGTACAAGTCACACTCTCTCAGCTTCAGAGGAAGACAGAGTAAACCTCCTCTGGACAAATCTTGCTGAGAGAACCCTGTGAAAGGTTACCTTAAGGGCACCAGAAGTTGGAAATGATTTGAAGGCACCCAACACGTAGAGCATGACAGTAATTTGAACACTCTGTATTAAAAAATGGGCAATATTTGGCTGTCTGGATGTTGCTGAATTACAGCTCCCATATCCCTGACTCTTGGCTGTGCTGTCTAGGGTTGATGGGAGTAGGAGTCCAACAGAATCTGGAGGGAAACACATTTCAACATTAACAATTGTCTGTGGAAATTAAAGACAGAAAATCATAGAATCATTGAAGTGGAAGAGACCACAGAGGGCCATCCAGTCCAACCCCCTGCTATGCAAAAACAAACATTAAAGCACTCCCAACAGATGGCCATCCAGCCTCTGTTTAAAAACCTTCAAAGAAGGAGACTCCACCACACTCCAAGGCAGCATATTCCACTGTCGAACAGCTCTGAACATCAGGAAGTTCTTCCTGAGGTTTAAGTGGAATCTCTTTTCTCGCAGCTTGAATCCATTGCTCCTTGTCCTGGTCTCTGGAGCAGCAGAAAACAAGCCCACTCCCTCCTCGACATGACATCCCTTCAAATATTTAAACATGGCTATCATGTTCCCTCTTAACTTTCTCTTCTGCAGATTAAGCATACCCAGCTCCCTAAGCTGGTCCTCATAGAGCATGACTTCCAGACTCTTCTCCATTTTGGGTCTCCCTCCTCTGGACACATTCCAGCTTGTCAATATCCTTCTTGAATTGAGGTGCCCAGAACTGGACACAGTATTCCAGATGAGGTCTAACCAAAGCAGAATAGAGTGGTATCATTACCTCCCTTGATCTAGACACCATAATCCTATTGATGCAACCAAGAATCACATTGGCTTTCTTGTAGTGTAAAATCCATGGGCTGGGCAGTGACATGTAGAAAACAACAACATATGGACCCTAAGTGCAGTTCTATGAACAGGCAGGGCAATTATAACACAAAAGCTTTGTTTGGCATCACCCTATGCTACTGCCCAGATGCCATTGCTTTTGCTCAGTGCTTTGAATGGACGGCTTTCAGCTTCAGCTGCTCATAGATGTCTTGTCCCTTGCAACTCAGGCTGTACTAGTTAGTGTATAGATGACACTGTGTTCTACTGTTGGTGCCATGTGGGACTTGAACCCACAACTGGCAGTCACCTCTAGACCCTAAAAAACCATGTGGGGCCAGACCTAAAATATTAAGTCCCCAAGTGGTCTACTACCCTGGGTGGTCTATGGGATTGTGGGTGAGCTCTGAATCAGCCTGGAAAGATCCCCAACTTTAGCCAAAGGGACTTCCCCTCCTCAGCAAGAACACAGCCAAAACTATTTCTTATATGAGCAAAGAGAAGAACCCTTTATTGAAACAGGGTAGGAGCTAAATAGGTTAGGGACGACAATGATCTCATAAAGCATACAGCACATGTGCAAGAATATTTGCTTTCCCAGGACTAAGATTCTGATACATGGTTGATAATACAGTAACTTCTGCTTAACAATGGACAATGAACCCTGTATCACACATGCATTCGTTCAGCGGGGAAGTGTAAGGAACATTGTTTCAGAGCAAGGTGGGAACCCAGGCATTGATTTTGCCAGTTTAATGTCAGCATAATTTTAAGTAGGACAAGTGGCTGACAACAGGAACAACCTTTAAAGTCAACTAGAATTCAAAATGGAGGACTTTAGTTAAGCAATACAAAAAGACAGAGTTTCTCTATAGCTTAGACATTTAAGCAGGCAATACTGTCTGTGAATTAAACTGTCCAGGGTGCTGAATCTCCAACTAGGGAAAAAGATGGGAAACATTGTCCATTTTGTCCATACTTTTTTACTGCTAACACTACCAGCTCCCAACATCAGATCAAAATTCTTGCTATAAAATGTGTGTATGTGCCTTCAAGTCAGCTTTCGGCCTATGGCGATCCTATGAATTTCATAGGGTTTTCTTAGGCAAGGAATACTCAGAGGTGGTTTTGCCAGCTCCATCCTCTGAAATATAGCCTACAACACTTGGCAGTCTCCCATCCAGGTACTAACCAGGGTTAATCCTGTTTAGTTTCCATGATCAGATGGGATCAGGTGTCTTTAGGGTATTTAGGCCCTTTTTGCCGTAACAGACTCCCCAAAATACCAGCAACATTTGTTTCCTTTTCCCCTTTGATCAACTTCACTCCCACCCACCCCCATTTTTGTAATTTAACTGCCCAGTCATCGCTGCAGTTCAACTGTCATTCTCTTACACCATTCCGGTCTCCTTGGCAACAGTTGCCTGAAGCCATGTGTGCTCTCGTCACTCCTCTCTTCTTTCACCCTCTCTATGTGCCCCCTGTGCTTACAAGCCTCCTTTCAGCTTTCTGATGTTCCAGTCCTCAGATTTAAGTCCTACCCTGACTTGATTTGTCTTCATGCTAAATGGGAACTTTTCAAAAAATTGTCTTCTCAGTTCAAGCTGCCATGACATGGGAACACCTCCCCCATCTCTCTCTCTCTCTCTCTCTCTCTCACATACACACACACACACACACACACATTGTCTCTCCCCCATCCTTTCTTTAATTTTTGCAGGGGGTGGTGGTGGAGGGCAGAGTAGTCTTGACAAAATGTGTACATTCTCATCGCTGTTTTTGTGCCATTCTATAAAATGCACAGTACATCATTGGAAAATGCTGGAACTATTCCCTTGTTACACGAACTAGTAAAAATGGTGGTGTGGGTTATTTGTGTCTTTGTGATTGATCAGACTGCCCAGATGTACCAGCTCTGCATGGCTATACTTTGCTTCATGAAGTAATGAATCACCAGTTTTGTGCAGCAACTAGAGTTTGATGTAAACAAAAAATGCACAATTTGCAAACAAAACAAAACAACATGAGCAGGAGTCATAGAGATGTTTTGGTCTCATGCTGGAGACAACATTTCTTGAGGGGCTACCAAATACAGTGCAGTCGTGTCATGCTGAGAGTCTCAGACTTGTCGAAAACAGTGGTTCTTAACCTGGGGTCCCTAGGGGTCCACAGAGCCCTGACAGGGGGTCCATCAAGCCCTGCTGCTGGACACCAACAGCACCAAATCTTGCCAGGAAAACCCCCATGATAGGTTCGTGTCAGAGTCACCAAAAGTCAATTTTCAAACAAGAGAGACATGATAGCTAGAAGGAACTTCCCCACATCAGCAGCACCTTGCTGTTATGAGCTTTCAAGTCACTTTTGCTTTATGGCAACCCTAAAGTAAATTTATCACAAGGCTTTTTTTAGCAAGATTTGTTCAGAGGCAGTTTGCCTTTGCTTTTCTCTGAGGCTAAGAAAATATGATTTGCCCAACATCACCCAGTGTCTGAGCAGGTATTTGAATCTTAATCACCAGAAGCCTTTAATAATAATTTTAAAAATGTATATGTATTTGAATGTTTAAATCTAATTTAAAATATTTAAATCTCGAGTTAAGTATTGGGGGTCTCCAGCAACAAATTATATTTACAGGGTCCCTGATACATAAAAAAAAAGGTTAAGAATCACTGGTCTAAAACCTTGGGAATTACAAGAGTTTGTCGTACCCCTAATTCCCACCACTACTCTGTTTAAAGGCAAGAACAAGGCAGTTTCTTTTTTTCCAGTGTTCCAGGGATGGAAACCATGCTTGTACTAATTTTCTTTCTTTCCTAGTAACATTCCAGGACCCAGCAGCAGATGGCTTAGGGACTGGCACTGGTCCAGGGACCAGCACTTTGCATAGTACTGCTCTAGGTTGCACACTCTGAATGGTTCTTTTAAAGTGAGGGTGGTTAGGGGCTTCAAGAGGCAGGCCCCCAACTCCTGGCCCTGTAGAAGTAGGCAGTGATAGTAGTACTCATAAGGAAAAGCAGAGAGAGAAACAGGGAGCGGAGAGGAGGTGAAGAGATTTTTCTTTTTCAACGAGTCCTACCCTTTTGAAGCTTTAGAAACTAAAAGACAATGTAAGTCTAATTAGTAGTTAGTAAGCCCTATACACTCATTCTTCAGTGTTCCTCTGGGCAAACTCCAGCCCCAGTTTATCTGGAAATAAACCTTACTGACTTTAATGACAGGTACTCCTGGGCAAAACTGGAATAGGATTGCCATGTCAGTCTTGATGGAATGGAGAGGAGGTGAGAAAGAGAAGTTCTGCAACCTAGGAGTGGGGGAACAGAAAAAAAAATCCTGTTTTGACATGGAAAAAGGTCTCTTCTGTTTTGGAGACAAAAAGTAAAAATTATTCACTACATCTCTACTTGGAAATAAGCCCCATCAGCTCTTTCCCATACTCAGAAGGTATCTCTTCTGTCTCCTTAGGGAGACACAGCAAGGAAGGAGGGCCCAGTGTGAAGCTTCTGTTTCCACATGACAGCACCTAGGGGGTGGAGGGCTGCACGTACATAATTTGGCCATGAAATGTGGCCAGTGGAATAAGAAGAGGAAGCACTTGGCTAATGAAGCAGAGTGTCACCAGTACAGGAAGAAAACAAAAGGTAGTGGAATGGCAAAACACCTCTCCCCTCCAAAAAGAGGTAACCACCTAAATGAGCCTGCTTTTAAAGCAGAAAAAAAAAGTGGCAGTGATGGTTGTACAGCAGTGTTTCTTAAGCTATCTCATATGCAAGACTGGCAGAGTTTCTTTTGCAATGTGCCATGTGTCAGCACCACATTTGTGGCCATTGACTACAACTGTTTTTTTCTTTCTTTCATGGAACT
Source organism: Cyclura pinguis (assembly GCA_030412105.1). Lineage (NCBI taxonomy): Eukaryota > Metazoa > Chordata > Lepidosauria > Squamata > Iguanidae > Cyclura > Cyclura pinguis. The sequence continues at coordinate 40,533,098 of CM059603.1, forward strand.
TGCTATAGACAATTTTCTTCTCATTCAGAGAAGAGGCAGCTAGATTGGCTCCAGCCCACAGATCACCTCTTTGAGTAGTACTGCTATAGTAGTACATGCAGGTGGTAACTGATGAATACCAGCATTGTTGTTGCTGTGTGCCTTCAGGTCATTTTTTACTTATGGCAACCCTAAGGTGAACCTATCACAGTGTTTTCTTGACAAGATTTGTTCAAAAGGAGTTTGCTTTTGCCTTCCCCTGAGAGTGAGAGCATGTGATTTTCCCAAGGTTACCCAGCAAGTTTCCATGGCAGGGAACCTTGGTCTCCAGATCAGTCCAATGTTCAAGCCACTGCACCATGCTGGCTTGCTTACCTACATTGCTTGTGTTATACGGATTGCAAATTTAAAGGCAAGAAGAACAGGCATAGATACCATTAGAAAGCATAACTTTGCGTCACTTTGAATTGACTGTCGTTCCAGTGTTGTGGCAACCCTTCTTGTCCTCCTTCCCCTTTTATTTCCTTCATCCCTTCCCTGCATGTTTTAATTTGGATCTAGTAGGCTCTGTGTGTGTGTGTCACCATACATTTACATATTTTATTTAAAAGAATGTATGGCTCTGGAAATGGGAAGCAGCCCAAAGCATCATGCTGTGACATTAAGTAAAGCTGACTGAATTGATAATAATTGTCATTCTGGATAAGCCCCATAATTAAGATTTTTTTAAAAAAAAATTACTTAAAAACACCTTTGCCACTAAAAAATAATGCTCAAGGCAGCTACCAATATGACACAAATTTGCCTATTATAGGTTATAACAAATGCTTAAAAATTCATTCATTATAAGTGTTACTTTAGAACACATCCATTAAAACATAAACTTTAAAAGAAGAACAAAAGATGAGCAGCATCGAACAGAATAAAACCAAACTCTGTAACAAATCAGCCTGAAAAACAAGAGTATGTCTTCGCCTGACAACAAAAAGACAAGAAAATAGATCCAGACTGGCTTCTCTTGGAAGAACATACATGGAGAACACCTTCCCTTTCTTAGATCCCTTGCAAATATGCTGTGACCAGCCCTTACTTCTCCCACACTGATGTGGCGATTTCCAATCCCAAATTCCCCAAGGGACTCTGTCTTTACCAAACAGCCCTGCCTTCCTCCATAGTGTTACCTTTGTGTAAAAGGATGAGGGTATTCAGTGTTTATTTAGAACCACTTAGTGTGTTTGCTGCTTTACCTATCACTGTGGACAACTCAAGCTAAGTCAGTACTTACAAAGATAAACTGTAACATTTATTAAGATAAGAATAAGAATAAAGTAGCGTGTTAGAGTTCGTATGCAGTTCAATGTTGATACATTTCTTCAGTGCACTTTTTAGACAATATTAACAGTTAACTCCCTGCTCAGAAACAGTTCAATGTATTTTAGACGTTCACGAAAGGCATAATTATCATACAACAGCACCTTGGCTAAACTGCCACCAAAGGCTTAACCCCCAATCTAGGACACACTCACTGACCAACGCATCAAGAAATAGTCTACTTTGAACATCATGGATCAACAAAACTTTCTGGAGACTTATCAGAGGCAGCGCCACGCAGTGTCTTTCACAGTATTCCAAACTACTAAAGCATTTGTCACTGTGGCTAGATTGGGCATCTTTGGGAACAAATATACTCCGTTTATTTTTCTTATGAAATAATCTTCATGGTGAATAATATACAACTAGATTTTAACTGGCACTAAGTATGCAACAAAGCAGGAAATGTAACTATTTGCTCTTTGAGAATTGGCATGTTGGATTCTGTATACGTGTGTGTGTGTGTGTGTGTGTGTTGCTGTCTTTGTCTTTTTTTATGTATCTGTATGCGTGCCATTATTTTGTGATTGTCTATGTATGTTGAAAAATAAGCAAAACACTCGTAGAATTTGTTAGAGATGTAAAATTAATGAAATAAACACGTTAGAAGCAGAGTAAAGAGAATTCAAAGAGGGTTCTGCAAAACTAGGTGAATGGGCAATACAAGGATGAAATTTAATGTTGATAAGTACAAAGTAATTTATATTACAAAATTAACTATATATACAGAATGCTGAGTTCCAAACTTGTTCTTACCATCCAGCACAAAAATATCAGGTCTCATTATACTGAAAATCTCAGCTCAGTTGTGGTGTAGCAATGTTTGAAAAAAAAAAGTGAACAATAAAGAGAGTCTTAGGAGATAGGTAGAATTTTTTAAACTGAAAAAATAATGGCAATTCTAAGTACACTCACTGATAACTCTGATTCAAAATTTTACCTTTCGATTTTGCAACTTAAATTTCTTCTTGTAAAATTTAATTTTGGAACAATTTCCATGAGCTTTGTCTTTGTCCGTCTAAGTTTTTATGGCTTCTCTTTTTGAAACACTGAAGTTCAAGCTGCTTACATTCATTTAGTTAGTTGACTGCTGTAGGAACACCTGCTGTTTCTTCTTTTGGTTTACAATGACATGAATCACTAAAACACAGACAAATAATAACCATACCTATGTTTGTAGCCAAGGTGTGGCCATTTCTCTATGTAAATAATAGGCCTTAAACATTGATGCTGAAGAGAAATTAATTTATCAATGTTGACAAAATACATACCTGAAGTTATTCCACATGTACAACAAACTGTTTCTCCTGGGCATCAGCCCTCCAGGAAGTTCTTGTGATTGTCTCTCACAACTCTACCTTGCAAGTGCCACTTGGAAGGTGGCTGTTCAGAGCTTTGCTCCTTATATCCTTGCTGCTGCAGCTTTTCCTTTTTAGTGCCTTCTCTAGCCAATCTCACTTCTGGAGACAGGGAAACACTGATGGTCTCCTTTTATCTCTCCTGGGGCTGAAATGACAGCAGCATTGCTGGAGAAGTTGAAATACAATAGGAGGAAGGGAAGTTGTATAATAATAAATCCCACTATAGGACAGTTTATCATATTGAACAGGGATAAGGAACCCATGGTCTTCCAGAGGTTGTTGGACACCAATTTCCATCAGTGTCAGCATGACAGTGATGATGAATTATCGGAAGAGGTATTGTTGGAGAACCAGTGTGGTATAGTGGTTTGAAAATCCCGCTACAATTCTGGAGACCAGGGGTTGAATCCCCACTTTATCATGGAAACCTGCTAAGTGAGTTTAGGCAAGCCACACACTCTCACCCTCAGAGGAAGGCAAAGGCAAGCCCCCACTGAACAAATGCTGCCAAGAAAAGCCTGTGATAGGATCACTTTAGGGTTGACATAGGTCAGACACACAACAATTGTTGTCATATGCCTACGAGTCAACTCCAACTATGACCCTATCATAGAATTTTCTTGGCAAGATTTATTCAGAGGAGGGTTGAAATTGCCTTTCTCTGAGGCTGAGAGAGTGTGGTTGGTCCAAGGACACCCAGTGGGGGGTTTCCATGGCTGAACAGAGGTTTGAACCCTGGTCTCCCATGCTGATTGTCTGAGAGGTATAGTTCAATGAACACTGACAAGCCATAGGTTCCTCAACCCTGATCTAGGGATTACCTGTTCATTTAAAAGCATGTGCATCTAGTATTTCTCTTTGAAGGTTTCCAAACGTGCAGTGCACAAAAGAATTTTTTCCTGTATTGCTGATTGTGTGAATATGGCTAGCATATTGAGATTCAAAACAAATGAGGCAGAATGACTTCAGTCAATTTCAAAATGTCAAATGACTCATTCATACCCTTTGTACAAAGTCCCAGTTTTTGCCACATAAATTCTAACAAATAAATTTGAAAACTATGTGGTTGCCTGTTGCTGATCTTCAGATAAGATCTCACAATAAAGTGGTAGATTAGTGATTCCTTTTGCAACATCTGCTTTGGTTGCACACTGAAGCTGCAACTAACCTAGCCAGTAGACAGCCTGCAACATCATTGTCTTCGTTGTTGTCATGGGAATGAAAAACACCCATGAATACAAATGAACAGTCCTCTATGCTGATTGTTTGGGGATTTTGAAAAATAGATGTCCTGGACTTATAGGTATGGACAAAACCTGTAGTAGGCTACTGGATGACCAAGAGAGGGGTCGATTTCTGTTTACAGTCTTGGTCTGTGAGGACCACTGTTAAAACATTGTGACCACAGTATGGTTAAAAGTGCAGAAAAGAGTAAGCCACAATGAAAAGGTCAAAAGTAGCATGAACGTGCAAGAAGCAGCATTTAAAAATGAAGTAGTGGCAAACCAGACGACTAAGTCTGGCCCAGAACAGAATAGGCACGAGCTAGAATTTAAATGCATGGCTGTGGGAACCCTGTGAGATGAAATCAAAGAATGGAACTAGGTTCCTCCTAAAGCCAACTTCATAGGTATTGTATGCCTTCAAGTCGTTTCTGACTTACAATGACCCTAAGGCAAATCTATCATGGGGAATTCCTGGTAAGTTTTATTCAGAGAGGGTTTGCTTTTGTCATTTTCTGAGGCTGAAAGAACATGACTTGCCCAAGGCCACCCAGAGGGTTGCCATGGCTGAGCGGGGATTTGAACCCTGATTCCCAGAGTCATAGTCCAATGTTCAACCCACTGCACCACACTGGGGCCATTTCCGCACTAAACTGTTATAGCATGATGATTCCACTTGCAACACCCTATGGAATCCTGGGGTTTGCAGTTTTGGGAGGGGCCGCCCGTCCTTGGAATACAATACAAAACAGAGATGATGGGGACCTGAAATAAGACCTTAATATGAAGGAGAGTTTCAAGTGTTTTTTTCACCCACCATTCCCCCTCCCCACTGTGATTCCAATCTGGATTGGGACCTTGCTCCAACAACTTTCCCATAATGGAAAGATCTTGGTGTATCTGTTCACCTGTGTTGATCTAAGAGGGGAATCTATTAGCCAAGGACAAAGGATACACAGCTTTGGCACATGTGTTTCTGAATTAGACTCAAGGCAATTTCTTCTTCCCAGCTCTTACAGAACAAATGCCAGATTTGCACAAAGCTACTTGGATATCCTGTGTGACAACAGCCATTTCCGCCCTACACTGTCATAGTGCTATTATTTCACTTTCAACATCCTGTGGAATTCTGGGGTTTGTAGTTTACTGAGCCCAAAAAGCTCTCTGGCTGAGAATTCTAAATGTCCCTCACTAAACTACAAACCCTAGGATTCCATAGGATGTTGAAAGTGGAATAATAGCACTATAACAGTGCAGTGTGGAGATGGCCAATCACAAAGAAAAAAGCCTTTCCTTCTGAGGGCAAGGCTGTAAACAATTTTGATTGGCTGGCTTTGCATCCAGCTGCCTTTTCCCACCACCAATGAAGAGACCTTGAAACATTTTTTAAAACATGAAAAGGCCAAAAAAAAGACTTGAGCAGACTTTTGATTAACTAATTAACCAGCACTTGATAAACAAAGCCTTAAACAAAGTGCTTATTCTGCCACACATGGAGGGAGAAGAGTGACATTCAGGTTTGGATCCAGACCCAAATATTTGGGAAAGTACAGGAGGAAAAAGAGACTGTTTCTCTGACTGATTAAAAAAATGGCTATATGTTTTTTTATTCTTCTCTGTTTGAAGAGGATGAACAGTTAGAGGAAACTAGACCATTTATGAGAAATATTAAGCAAAGCAAAGTAAATATTAAGCATTTTTAGCAAAGCCAATGTTTTAAGAATTTCCAAACACTGATACGTTAGTTGTAGCAAAAACAAGAAAGTCCTGTAGCACTTCAAAGACTAAGATTTTTTTTAATAATATAAGCTTTCAGCATCATTTGTTGAAGTAAACTCAAGTCTATGAAATTTCACAATACAATAAATGTGTTAATCTTTCAGGAGACAGTAATGTTTTCTCTATTTTAAAAGTTACATTTCTCAGCTGCCTAACTTTAAGGAGCTAGACAGAAGGAGTGGGAAACAATTACATAAGAAATAGCTGATGGAAGAGAGCATAACTTCCCATTATGTACAATAGACATCAGGTTCAACTTTGTGATGCCAGAGCTAAGATCACAGAAGATTAGGAGTGAATTGTTTGCCTGATGAAGCAAGTTAAGTAGATTTATCATGATGATTAAAGCCAAAGGAGAGAGACAGAGATTGGAGCAGGAAGACATCATCTTTTCCTGGTGCAAAGATGACAGTTTAGCATATCTCACAATCACAGACCACTCATCAAAGTAATAATTTACAACCTGGAAATTAATGTTTAGTCAAGTGATTCATGTTAAAATTCTAGAGTAGTGGAGAGAACTCTCTCTCTCTCTCTCTCTCTCTCTCTCTCTCTCTCACATCAACTGACAGGGAAGAAAATCAGCCACCCGTGCAGAACATTTTAATTTTGTTCTGGTGGCCATGCTGTCCTCGTGTGGCTTAGCAGCAGTTCAAACTGTTCTTACAGAAGACAGGATTAACCATCATCATTATTGCTCAAGTGCCAAGTCTGGTTAGTCATCTCTATTTTCATCTCTAAGCACTATTCCCTGCCATTATTTCCTTATTTGTGAGCTCCCCCTTCCCCGCATACAACACAATTCTTCTCTTGCAAAATTGGTGGTACAGTCATCACTGTTTCCTCCTCTGTCTACAGCAGAGTTGAAATTCAAGGCATTAAGAGTTAAAACACTTCAAAACAATAGCAGATGGAAACAGACCATGGTTCATGGACATCTAGTGGAGCTCAACCTGTCTATGCTATTAGCTGATATTACCAGCAGGTTTCTATAGCACAATTTATGTGCAATCATTACTAAAATAACATCCACATGTCAGTTCACGGAGGATCAGTCAGTGGTATTACCAGGGTTGAGAAGACCATGGCAAGATACCCTCTGAACAGCCAATGTACATTTTTTTCATGCTTAGCCTCCTCTGACTCTTTCTACCTCCAGCACCTTTCTCTTTATTCTGTCCCCTCTTGTTTTGCTCTTCTTCCATACATTTCCATGATCAGAGATGGTATACGCTCTGGAATAGCAGTTACTGGAAGAGAAACTGTGGTCTTTATGTCCTGCTTGTGGGCTTCCCAAATCATACTGAAGAAACAGAATGCCAGATTATATCACCAGGAAGATACATAACACTAAGTTAAGCAACATAGAATTGACTTCTAAAGTGTGAAAATGATAGCCAAAATAGCACTGCTAATGGGAAAAGCTTCTGATTTACAATTTCTCACTCTCTGCAATACTAGAAATTTGGAAACTGAAGGAAATTTGCAGGGTAAGGAGCAGAATTATTATTTGGATGGCAAGGCCCTCATCCCTCCACCCACCCACAGCTACACCCCTGGAGTAGACTGGCCTTACTGGCCATGATGAAGTGGAAGGGTACAAGAAGCTTTGGGTTCCATTCAAAGGCCTTTTTTCAATAATTTGAGATTAAATTACAAAACTGCAATTGTGTTTTAAGAGGACGTGTCATCTTCTAATAACCTTATAAAAACTATAGAAATGTTCTCACCCCAAGACACCCTCCCCCTTTTTCTAAGGAAGGGACTTTTAGTTTTGTCATACTTAACTAATCCAGTTGTTGTTGTTATTTGCCATCAAGCCAACTTTGACTTATTGTGACCCTATGAATGAGAAACTTCCAAGAGGTCTGGTCATTAGCTGCCCTACTTAGGCCTTAAAAACTGAGGACCATGGTTTCCTTGATAGAATCAATGCACCTGTAATGCAGCCTCCCTCTTTTTCTAATGCTTATCACTTTACCAAGAATTATCATCTTTTTCAATGAGCCATGTCATCTCACAGTATGTCCAAAGTATGATAGCTCAGTTTAATCATCTTCACTTCTAGTGAGAGTTCAGGCTTAATTTGCTCCAAGGGGCATTCATTTGTCTTTTTAATAGTCCAGTAGTCACATTTCATTATAGAAAAGAGAGAGAGAGCTGCTCTTGAATAATAACACTATGTGGCTTTCCGGTTGCATGGCCGGCACGAGTGGCAGCTCGGATTGAAGCCGCGCAATGGCGCGGCTCCGAGCAGCCACCCGCTGGACTCCAGCCGCCTCTTTTGCCATCACAGAGGCAGCAGAACACCCCTCCGGTACGAGGGGTGCGGAACGGGTCCGACGGGGACCCCAAAACCGGCGTTTGCTCTGCCCGGCTGGGAGAGCGGAAAGCGCCAGGGGGGTTGAAGGACCAAGACAGAGCCAGCAGGATTGCCGCCTGAGCGGCACAAGCGCCGCCGTCAACTTTTAAAAGAAGACTTCAAACAACATGTAAGAATTTAGTAAGAGTCATTTAACCTGTTCTGGTCGCGTTTCTGTTAATATCGCAGCAATTCTGGCATGCAACGGTGGGCAGAAGCAAAAGAATGGAGGGGACCCTGAGCCTGAGTGAGTTCATTATGGCTGGGAGTTTTTCTTAAAGGGGCGGCTGGAATTTTAAGAAGAGGCTAGCTGGGTGTGCTGCTTACTCACAAGGACTGAAGTTAATATTTTTTAAAGAAAAAAGAAAGACTTAAGAATCATAATTGGGACTTAAAGTATAAGATGGCGTATAATTGATCATTTGGACTGATGGATTACAAATGAGTTATAATCTTCATTTGGACACTAAATTTTTTATAGTATATTACTTCGATATTTTGGCTGGACTGAGAAGATCTGGAATTTGATTCATGGATTAGGGGTTTGGATTTTGGATTTTGGAGGAATATTTCGGGATTGAAAGCTATTGAGCTGCACGTCTCCCTTTTTTTTTATTCCTGTGGAGTGATTCTTGTTTCTTGATTCTCTTGGACTGTTGAGACTATGAGACTGTGCTGAAGGTTATCTAACCCAAAACATCCTCATTCCCACGGATGGAGCAGCCTGGAACTTAAGCGACAATGAAAATGCAATGAATCTTCTGAAATGAATTCCGGGCAGCTTCAAGAGGGGAGGAGCGAATATAAAGCAGATAAAGGCACAGGGTGCTGGATTTGAGAAGGGGCAATGTATTTCAGCAATGTCAAACAAGTTTACTATAAGTGATATACTGTCAGTAATATAAACAATGTGATGTCAAGGGTTAAGACTGTGAAACCTGTGATGGAAGAGACTTGATTGGAAGATCCTTCCTCCCGTGGACTGAGCTGCTTAGAATTTAAGCGACAAAGAAATTACAGATAATCTTCAGAAATGAATTTTGGGTGGCGAAGTCCAAGATGGGAGGGGGGAACGGGGAGATTGTGATGGAAGTTAGTCAAGTAAAGACCCTCACTCTCCTGGACGGAGCGGCTCGGAACTTAAGCGACTAGGAGAATACAGTAAAAATTCAGAAATAGACTCCGGACCGCAAAGTCCAGGAAGGGAGGGGGGGAAAGGAGTGGATATAGTCACAGGATTCTGATTTGATAAGTGGAGTAAAATACCCTCTCTCTTAGGCACGGTGCAGCTTGGAATATAAGTGACTTTAAGAGTACAGAGAATTTGCAAATAAATATCCGGGCTGCAGGGCACCAGATGAGAGAGGGGAACGGGAAGATGACGATTGCACAGGCTTCTGAATTACACAAATGGATTTTTATTTTGACATTGTTAATTAAGCTTGTAATTGATGATATATCGATACACTTCATGAATATGAACATTGTGATATTGCTGAATGGGAGAAGGGGTTTAAAAAGTACTTAAGGAGAAACAAGACATTTTAGTACAATGGAATTTAGGGTAAGAAGATGGGGGACTGTTGCAGTAATAATTGCTCAGACTGCCAGATACACAATGACAGAAATAATTAAAAATTTTAAGATTTTGGGATGTAGGTAATGGAGAGTTAAAGGGGGAAAAAAAGATATATATATAAGGAGAAAACAGAAGCTTTAAGAGAGTGATATGGAAATATTTTGGAACAGGACGATTTGAGTCAAGCAGAAGAGAGTGATGGTTGGGAACTGTCTAGCCAGAACGACTATATTATGAATGTTAGGAGAAGGAAATGTGTGTTCGAACAGATGAGATAATCAATTTATTGTGATGCACTAATGTAACAAGTGGACTAAGCTGCAGGAAATGTTGACCAGAACAGTGTGGAAGAACAGAAGAAAATTCATGTAACAAGTACAAGTCAAATGATCCTTTTTTCATATTTGTGAAATTTAATAAAATTATTTTTAAAAAAAATTATAATAACACTATGTGGTCTGCAACACATGAAGACTGCCCCACTGCTCTCCCTAAAAAGGTTGACCCTGACTTCTAATATTCCTATGAGAATGTAGCTGTTATTATTTAAAATGTACAGAAGAAAAATTAAGTCTGAGAGCTATCATACATGAGTCAGCAATAAAACAAGTGTATTGATATATCATCAATTACAAAAACATTTGATTTAGAGTGGGTGAGTTGAGCTACTGTTACATGTATTTGCAGATTTGGGATGCAGCAGTTCGTACAAGTTAAACCTTTAGGCCAGATGAGAGTAATTCTGCTACGTGGTCATATAAGACATGTAAGGGCTACACCTGATAGCAGAAACCACAGCAGGCCTTGCCAAAGAGATATCAGTAAAGCTCTGGGGGAAAAAATGTATACAGCACAGCCAGCTCTATGTACTTGATCATTCTCTGATGGAAAGAAAAAATTGCTTGTTAATAAGTTGCCATTGTAAACATCTTAAACAGCTGTCTGTAGTCAAAGATGCCACAAGGATGAGGATGAATGACTGTATGTGGAACACATCTGAGCATAGGACAGGAAAAGATGGAAGATTAAGAAAGGCTAGACAGCTCCCATCCATAAACCTCTGCTTGTTGTGAATTTATAACCTGACACTCTCTCGTCCACTGGTTGATTAATTGTTGCTCACTATAAAACATGACAACTGAGAATCCCTTTGATTTCAGGCTCACACCTTCTTTCCCACAGCTCTTGACAGCATTACTTTCCTAAGCCAAACTAATTAAGAAGAGGTTGGACCACTTCGAGATGTTAAATAGAGGGCCCCAGAGCCAAGGCACAATTAACCTCAAATGTTAACTGAAGCCATTTCAGTTGCGGAAGAGTTGGAATCTCATTCTTCTTCAGAATTCATTGCAATTTTTATGGCTGCTTTACATTTCAAGATAGAAAACTGAAGTGGTAGAATGCAAGGGGTGGCAGAACCTTTTCTCCTGACATTCACAGTTCATCATAAAATCAAAGATACTGGAAACATTACAAAAGAAGTGCTGCTTCGGTGAGATATTTCCATTCCTATTGTGTAGATACATATTAAAATTTCTTAAAAGAGTCCCAATTATGTAACAGGGAGTCTCATTCACTTCAGAAGACTTAAAAGTACATAGCAGGTTTGTGATGTGGGGGGTAAGGGATCTGGTACCCTAATCTGAAACATCTGAATGAACAGACTTATCCAGAACCTTAGAGTAGCACCATGATGTGTATTGTTGTGTTCCTATATTAGCCTCTGTAAGCCTTCTAAGAAACACACAAATCTGGATTACATCCATGAACATTTGTGGGTTTTTAAATATCAATTACCTATATACTATACCAATAAAGTTTTTTTATACAATTACACATTTATGCATATTCAGTCCCTTCTGCTTGTTTCACTTATTGTTTACTGAACTCAGTGCCATTAAACTGATGAACAACTCCATAAGGATGCTTTTTTTTTCAATTTTCTCTATTCTCTTATTCTGTCCCTAATTAAATTAAATGAAACTGCAGTAAGTTATTCTTAAACTCAAGAAGTATATGTCCACCCTGAGGGTGGCACTTGTTTAATCTCATCAGAGTAGATTTACTACTTTAGTTAAACCAAAGTAGCCCTGGGTGTAACAAGATGTGACAGCAATGTTAAAACACAGGTTACTCCTGAGGATTTAAACCTTTTTAGAGGATGAAAGATAGGATGCTGAATTGTTTCATATCACTGAAATCACTTCCCAGTTATTGACCACCCTTATGCATCTGAAATTGTTAACTCCTGCCAAACTGGGAAGGTGGGCACCTTCAGAAGGAAAATGCAGGTGTGGGAAGCACCTGCCACCTGTGTACTTTAAACTTTCCCCTCCTTAAACATCACAGAATTTCAGCATTTACATTCTAATACGTCATTCATGTTGCCAGTTAATGTGTAGGTAGCTCTGTTACAGATAAGGTGCTCGTATGTTCTACAAATGTGCAAACCAATCTGAAGAGGTTGCTGTTTCAAAAATAAGGTAGCAACACCAGTGGCAACAGTAAAATAAAAAGTGGCATCTGAAAAAAAAAGAAAGAAACAAATTAAAAATTTTGTGGGATTTTTTTTTCTCCTAATGTATCACTGGCTGTTTTCATTGGAATATACGATAAATAAATCAGTCTTCCTTGGCAAAGGCTTTATTAAATGCTAGGGTTTTTGTGACTACATAGAAAATTGGCCAACTTTTTACATTGCCAGATGGCTGAGCTAATGGACAATTCACATTTGCTTTTTCATTTGTGTGTTCAATAGACAAAAGATCCATTAATTGCAACCATGCGATAATCCATTCATTTGGAGTTGGTTGGAAATGCTCTCCCTCTCTCTGGACATGAAAATGTAGCTTCAACCTGACAGTATAGAGAAAGCATGCATGAAACCAACCTGACAAATGGCCAGTGCTAATGAGAGGAACAGTACAGCTGCTGTATGGTCTTCTGCTTTAGGCAATAGGTTGATTAAGATACAGCAAAATTAACTACACAGCACTACCAAATATTTACCTGTATCTCTTTTTTTAGTAGGCTTATTCATAGGCATTATTACTTTCACGTAAAAAAAGGAACTTTTTTTGGCAGAAATATCTAAAATACCAAGAAGGTTCAGCTTGCTAAGGTACATCATGAGTTCCTTCACCAGCTGGTGCAAGGGTACTTTGTTGTTGTGTGCCTTCAAGGCATTTCCAACTTACGGCGATTAAGGCAAACCTATCATGGGGTTTTCTTGGCAAGATTTGTTCAGAGGGGGGTTGCCTTTGCTTTTTTCTGGGGCTGAGAGAATGTGACTTGCCCAAAGTCACCCATTGGGTTTCCATCTTCTCCAGACTCCTAGTCTAACTCTCAAACCACTACACCTTCTCTATAAGGGTACTACATTTAGGAAAAATCGTTTTCCTAAACGTGATGACCACTGAATGATTTAGACCTGCCTTATTATGTTTGATGCAATCTTGTCTTAATGGAGTATGTAAAGTCACTTCTGCTTGCTTTAGGTAAAAGAGTTGTTTTCCTTGCTTGTTTTGAATCATGTTTCTTTCTCATGACTTTCATGCATTACCAGTTGGGCATGCATTGCCGGGCACAGTCAGATACTCAGAAAACATTCCAACTTGGCTGTGTAAGCAAATGATTGCCTGGAGCAGTGGCATTATAGAGCCAGCCACATGTGGAGAAGTGTTCAATATGTAGCGTTCCTCAATATGTCATGCAATAGTATTATACAAAACTAGCTCAAAACCTTCCTGAGCTAGCCAGCATGATCTTAGGATTGGTGATGGAATCTTCTCAGCCTGTAATACTAAGGAGTTTCAACATCCACACTGAGGTCGCCTTGTCAGGAGTGGATCAAGACTTCAGTTCTGCCATGACAACCATGGACCTGTCCCAAGTAGTATCTGGCCCTGCTCACACTGCTGGGCAAACTCTGGACTCTGTTTTCTGTAGCGGGTAGGGTGAGTGTGATCTGACAGTAGAGGAACCATCCATAGTTCTGTTGTCATGGACAGATAACCACCTGGTGGAGTTTAGAATCGCTGGGACTTAGAACCTCTGCAGAGGTGGGGACCCATTAAGATGGTCTACCCCAGGAGACTTATGCCTCCAGTTCCATTTTGGCCAGACAGCTCAGAAAAGTATAATGGCCAAAGTTATTGAAGGCCACTAAGAAGTCCAGGAGATCTTCCATGATTACAAGGATTAAGGATGTTTCTGCACCAAATGCAGGCTGGAAATCAGATTGGAAGGGATCTGAATAATTAGTATCATCCAAATCTGCATATGCAGGGAAGTGGTGTGCGTGTGTGTGTGTTGTGTGTGTGTTTAATACTAAAGAGTGTTATTTTAAAAATGGGACACAGCCAAAAGTCTGAAGCAGTTACCATAAATATAGAATTGTATCACTTTTGTCTATCACTCAGTTCTCCATAACATGTAAAACAGCTCTGATACAATAGGCTTAAGTGTCAGATGCTTTTATGATATTTGGAGACATTATTAGATTTAGCTACCATAGTCAGAAATGAAGTGAAGGCACACAACAACAAGGCTTCTGTCTCCAGCAAAGGTGCAATATTAATGCAATGCAGTATATCTGTAGATGACAAAACATTACTGAAACCCTTCCATTACAAGTATATTTTTCCTGCTCTTGTAAATAAACCTAATAGGTGCCTTTGTAAAATTATACCCAATTGTGTGCAGTAATAGTAGCACCTTTCAGCATACAGCATAGAGTTAGTTACCTTTTTTTAAAGCCCATCAAAACTGACAAAGCTATGTCAGCAGAATGAAAGGCACAATTTTGTTCACAGTGTGAAAGGGGCTTTAATATCCTCTGGAATAAAAGGTGCTTGCAGAATATAAGTAAAGACAAAGGCAAGTTAAAAATGAAACTCCACAAATGTCAGAACAGAACCCTGTCATACCCACAGAGAAGAACTAATGAACCAGGAGCAGAAAGGCTTTTGTAAGGAACCCACTGCTGGTCTAATGAGAAATATAAGGGACTAAGCGTTGCTTGAATTTCATTTGATGAAAAGTGTGAGGCTGCAGTTCAGATGCAAGATTACTAGCTGGTAGTATTTAGTGAAGATGGTTGAAGATGAGCTTAAGGACATCATCTTAGTGCAATACCAATTTATCAACCAAGCAGACTATCACACACAATAGTTCAGTCACTTTTAAATCTTGCCCCTGGCAATGAAGAAAAATTAATCCATCTGTTAGGTTGTTTGAAGTGGGCTTTGTCTCACAGTCTGTCATTGTCTGCCACTGAGGTAGGAATTAATGAAACTGAAAGCGAGAGATCTTTTAATGGTTACCAGATGGTGAACTTTTAAAGAGACTTCAGCCCAAAGATCACTTTTATCTGTTGGGAGGTTGAAAAATAAAACTAGTCTCCGCCCTTCTTTCTAAAAGATACTTCCAAAACTCCAATAACAAAGGGGAGATGTTGTTTTTTGAAATTATGTTTATTCATGGAAAGGATTGTTCCTATCACCAAAACACTTAGACTTAAGAAGCGCCTAATTCAGCTCATTGGTTCATCAAATATGATATCATCGAAACCAGCCATTCCCAACCTGAAGTCCTCCAGATGTCTTTGATGACAATTCCAATCACCCTCAGCCAGCTTTTATCTCATTGACTGGGGGTGATGGGAGCTGTCATTTAACACATTGGAGGACAGCAGGTGACTGACAGCAGCTCTCCAGGGCTTCAGAGAAAGGTGTTTTCCAACCCTGCTAGTAGATACCAGAAATAGATTCTGGAGGATTCTGTGTGCAAAGCATGTGCTTTATAATTAAGGTAAATCTTCCACACACACAAAAATAAATGCATTTCATTTTGAAAATCCAGAACATGATGCAGAAGTAGACATGTTCTAATGGGATGTGTACAACCCTACAAGGTGGGCAGACTGCCAGACACCATTTGCACACATTTCTCAGTGTTCAGCCCACCTCTTGCACTTTTAAAGTATTTATTATGTTCTGGATACATGAGAAACTCTGCTTAATCCCAAGGACAATTCCATTTTAGAGCTTCCTTTAAACTTCTTACCAACCAGGTTAGCATGCTAAGGATATGGGTGAAATGAGATCCTCTCTGATCTCAAGATCAGCTCCAGTTTCCTATTACATATATTTAGGAAGTAACCAAGGTGAAAGAAGTTGAGAAATAGTCAGTTACTTTCAAGACAAAATAAACAAACAGCTGACCTAAAGTCCTCATCAGGATATTAGGAATGACTCACCAAAGCAGATTTATGTGGAAGATTCTTCGGCTTTCTTGCATAGCTTCAGGCTGGCCTTGCCTCTTTGCTACCAACATAAAGAGAAAGAAAAGCTCTGCAGGACTTTGTTGTTGCCATTGGTGTGCCTTCAAGTCATGTCCAATTTATGGCAAGCCTAAGACAAACCTATCACAGGGTTTTCTTGGCAAAATTTGTTCAGAAGAGGTTTGCCATTACCCTTGTCAGAGGCTAAGAGAGTGTGACTTGCTCAAGGTCACTCAGTAGTTTCCATGGCTGAGCAGAGATCTGAACCCTGGTCTCAGATCTCTGAAAAGACAACACCATGCTGGCTCTGCAAGATTAATAGCCTTGACCAATCAACAGTCTTAAATGACTTGACCATTCAGGTTATATCTTTGAGAATCGGTCACCTCAAATGTCCATGGAAATACAAATAAGAGCCTACAGCAGCCTGACAATTCAGATATATTTCTAGAAAGGAGGGAGTGAGGATTTTCTATATCATTTTTGCACATCATTTCACCAACATTTTTTCAGCTAAGAGCAGCCTTTGCTGTACACTTCAAAAGTGCAGAAGGAGAATCAGAAATAAATATAGGGCTAGGTAGAAAATGAGCAGTGGCCAGTCAGAAATAGAGATGGGGTCAGGTAGGAAAAAGGGAGTGAAGTATATCTGAGCAGGGTTTTGGGGAGCTGATGATATGAAAAGAGTTGAGAGAGAAGTGTTCTTTGTTTGAAACTGAGGGGTTACCATGTACTGTGGAACCACTGTAACACCAGATGTTTGTCCTATCTGTTACAATAAGTTTTCACTATTTTTATTTCTTAAAAAAAAAGAAAAGAAAAATGCAGAAGGAGGTATCATCTTATCCCTGACACACTGTTTTCTCAGCATTGCCTTACAAACTGCTTCTACCCTGTGTGACAAAAGAAAACTAGTTAGTAGTGAAAAGGTTAAACATCCCCTTCCCTGTCCTGCTTCCACTGCTAGAAGACTGAAATCCTCAGCTTTCTGAAGCTCCTTTCTGCTTTTCAGAAAGCCAGCAGAATGTTATATACATCTCTGTGTTACATCTAGTTTGATCTAGACTAAAGAAAATCCATTCCTAACAATTTCTTCATCCTCTTATGCGTTATCTTTAGTCATTTAATGCCAATCATTAGTGTATTTGTGTTATTACTGCTGAAATTGAAAATTACAATAACATTTAAACACACAAGCAACAGATCTTTAGCTATGTGATCCTCATCTCTTGCTTCATAATCTCAGCAGAGCTGCACATCCATTCGCACGCACATCCTGGCACTTCTGCAATGTGTGATCACAGGAATCCCCAACACATTGCTCTTGATTCGTGCACCAAGAAGCAGCCAACAAATGCCCGACAATCACCTGTTCAACAAGTTTATTATAAGCCTTTTGCCTGCATAGGATATTTAAAACATAGCAAACTGTTCAGAAAGTAAAATACAACATAGTCTGGGCCATTTCATAGGCAAGAGATTGTATTAGGGAAGCTGCAAATAATTATTGAGGCAAATCCCCCATGAAATTTCCCATGCAGTCACTCTGATGCCTTGGCCAAATGTTGCTGTTGCTTCTTAAGTGCTGCAGACTCTACAACACATACATTTCCCATAATTCTGTCTACACACACACACACAGCAAATAGGTGGGGAAAGCCTGAGAACTTGCTAGAATGAATGCACAGTTTGAAGAGATCAATCCTATATGCATTTTGCTCAGAGCTCAGAAATAACTAGGCTGCTGTATTGCAAGCAACTATGGCCCTTTCTGCATGAGGCGAGTGAATCGCTCCATGCTGTTACCACTTCTTCTTAGCTCGAAGCAACACGGACTCTCCCTTAATCCCTTCTGCAGGGCTCCTCCGTTTGGTCCAGGGCAAATCAGAGCAGTGCAAGGTCTGTAGATCTGCACTGCTCCGGCTGAAAATGGCAGCTTCCTGTTCCTTGTGGGTCCGGACCAACCGCTGACTCTGGCCACGCCCACAGCCCACCCTCCGCTGATCGCAGGCTTGCATTGGTGCGAGCCTGCGCATCTGCACAAGTGAGGAGGAACGCAATGGCGCGCTCCAGAAGATTGAAAGACCGGATTTTTCCAGTCTTCACTTAGCGCGCTGGAGGACCACTTGGGGGCATCTTGGATCGGACTAAGGTGCGGAACTAAGGTAAACAGTCCGAACCTAGTCCGATCCAAGGTGCGGACGACCTCCTTGATAGGACGCCTTGGCCAGTTTTAACTTTCTGGTGCGGAAAGGGCCTATGTTTCTTGTAATAAGTCCACACACCCTTTTTGGCATTGGTAATGAAAGGATTACTAACAAGTTCTAGTTAGCTTTTCAATTATTTTCACACCACGATATTCTGCACTAGTCAAGTCTCTTTTGGAGTATTGCATTCCGTTTTAGGTGCCTCATTTTACAAACTATATAGACAAGCTCCAGCAGGTTCAGTGAAGGGCAACAACGATAAAGAGGTATGGAGAACACACATATAAGGAAAGATTGAGGGAGTTGGGCATGTTCAGCCCAGTGAAGAAAAAACTTAGGGATGAATATCTTTAAATATCTAAAGGGCTGTCATAGAGAGAAGGTTTGTTCTCTATTGCACCAAAGGGTAGAAAGAGGTCTAATCCTGTTAAGTCAAAAGAGGGTAGATTCCAACTGGACATTAGACGGAACTTCTTGACAGTGGAACTAACAATGGAACCAATTACTGTAAAGATTGTAGGGTGTTCTCTGGACATCTTGAAAAAGAGGCTGGACAATTACTTACTGTGGATGCTCTAGCTGGAGTTCCTGCACTGAGCAAGGGTGTGAACACAAGGGTCTGTGAGGTCCCTTCCAACTCAATGGTTCTATAATTCTGCTATTGTATTTTAATTTTGAATGAGCCTTTGTGGTTGGGACCATTCTCTATTCAATCATATTATATTTAAAATTATTGACAAATAAAGAGTAACATAGCAATCACATTAGAAACCATTTCAACAAGTCATAGCAATGGAACTATTTGGGAAACCTATGGTAAAGTAACAGAGAGCCAGCATGGTGTAGTGGTTTGAACACTGGGCTACAACTTTGGAGACCAGGGTTTGAATTCCTGTTCATTCATGGAAACCCACTGCATGACCTTTGGCAAGTCACACTCTCTCAGTCCTAAAGGAAAGCAAAGGCAAGCCCTCTCTGAACAAATCTTGCCAGGAATGCCTCATGATAGGCTTGCCTTAGAACTGTCATAAGTCAGAAACAACTTGAAAACACACAACAGGTACTTTTTAAAAGGTACTTTCCAAGCTCTTAAGAACAAGCAAAGAAAAGCCGTATTGTAGATAGATACCATAACTGTGGCAAGAAGCGAAAGCAGTTGTAAAGATTTTTTAAATTATTTTTGTTATTTTCATTTTTATTCACAGAGCCAGGTGAGGAGAAAGCTATAAACTTCCAATACATTTTATCTCTCCTCTAGAGAGTTATTATGAGCCTTTGTGAAGATTACTTAATATCTTATTCACCCCAGTAAAGGAATTCATTAATACCAGGATTTGCAGAACTTTGCTATATCAGAAGAGTCAATACTCATTGATGTAACATGAGGGGAGTTAACTAGTTAATAGAGAAATCTTCTCATAGCAGACTGTTGTAAGATAATATCATTAAAACTGTATGCTCATATTTACATTTTCTGGATTAGCGGACTGGCCTCCATTAAGTCTCCAGTGTGAGATAAATAATCGGTCGTACACCTAGTGAGGTTGCAATAATTGACGGTAGAATGTGATTCCACTCTGTGAATGTAAATCTTTAACATTGCTAAGATTCTTGCTGAAATTTTTGTGGTTGCATATAATGTTTCTTTCACGTGCTTGACCATGAACAAGTGTGTATATCTTGTACTTTGTTAGTGTTTTCTTTTAATACTGTCTGTAATTTGCTCTCTAAGGATATTTTTGGTGTTCGCCGTCTGCTGGATTTCATGAGCAAACCGGAGAAGGGGGACTGGCATAAAAAAGCAGGATTTTGGCTAGATAATGTTTTAGCCCCTTCCAACCTGCTGAATTTGTGAACTGGAAGACTCTTGAGGACTGTGCAGGATTGTGACAGCAGGAGGTACTGCCAATCAGGACAGACTGAGCTATAAAACTTTAGTGGAGAACAGCATGGTGTGAATGTCCAAGAAAATGCAGCCTAAACAGAATGCTCTTCCACAGGGTCACATCATACCAGCTGAGCTGTGTATAGGCTGGCAGATGCTTTTCCTCCAGTTTATCTGTTATGCTTAGACCTATTTATTCAAATTCATCGAAAATAAGCAACAAGGAAATAAAAGGGAGTTTCAAAAAATCTAGGAGGAAATATATGAAGAAGATCCATTTATATTTGGGAATAAAAAGAGATAATCTCCAGCAATATATCCCAAGGGTATCATTACCTTAAATATTGTATTTTATTTATATAAAATCAATGCTTTTCTTACTGGTCTATCTCAATGAAACTCCTTGGTATTCTTCAAAAGTTGATTGCAAAGCAGTTTTAAAAGACATCTGAAACATGTTTCTTACCTGTGCCACTTTTACTTACTGAAGAAGCATACCACAGATTTACTATTAAGCTGCCATAATGAAGCATGTTACAGATACAGCATTATGCTATCAGCTGCATTGATTTAAAAAAAAAGAATGTTGTTATTTACATTTATAACCCTCCTTTCTTCTAATAAACTCAAGGTGTTGTCCCTGACTCTCTTCCCTGGCTCAAAATCACTCCCAGTGATTTTCCAGGCTCTCTGAAGATTTGTACTTGGATCTCCCAAGTCCCAGTCCAACCTTCTAACCATTATATCATGCTGACTTGTCAATTTCCTCTCTTCAACCTACCATTTGATTTTAAAAAATGTCCATCTTATGTGTAGGGATGATATAGTTGTCTGATAACATAAAAGTTGTTCCTAATCTAGGAGTACTGGAAGGAGGTGATAGTTAGAAACAACATGAACTGTGACAGCATGAAAGAGAAATGACAACCAAAATCTATCTTGTAAATAGAATTTTTGACAGATTTTTCTTGCGATTTAGCACCACTCTTCTTATCTTCTTACGGATGGCTTTACTCTTCTGAAGACTCAAAAATTTCCCTTCTCAAGTTACTGTCACAAAAGATGAGACTCAGTGAAACTGTTATTGAAGACCTCCAAAACTCATTCCAAATTAGGGGTCCCAGTCATAAATTACATAATGTGTGAACATCTGTGTGTGTATGCAGCTGACAAGTAAGAGTTAACTGACAATGTCTTCCTTCCTTCCTTGGTTTAACGGTTCACAACATTCTGCTTTATCGTGCAACATGTGACTAGTGCACTATTTTTTGTTTTAACTCAGAGATAATGCAGTGAATGACTAAGGGAGGAGCAATACTTTTTCCTCTTCCAAATGCAAGTCACCACCAAGCAGCAGAAGAGCATCAAGGGGAAGGGGTGGAGTGGGATGGGATGGGATGGGGGCATTGTCCCACAGAGAAGCAGAAGACAAGACCTCTTTCCAAGGCAATTGCTTTTTTTTTTATCTTAATCATTTTCACTGTCAATCCATTTCACCCTGCCTTTCCAATTATGCTTGTTTCTGATTTTGAACCACAGGCACAATTGGAAAGGAGAAGGATTACAGGCTCAGGAAGAGCTCACCACTTCCCTCGATTACCTACCTACCCATCATTTATCTACTGCAGATCACTTTACTTTTTGGGTGATGACACCCAGAATCTCCCAGCTGAGTTGGTCCTCCACTACTGCTACTGTCGAGTAGCTATTTGGCACATTTAGTCCGGTTCCTTATTAAAATCCTGTCTGACATGGGAGACCTCAGTAGCAGCACTGCTACTATCAGTATAGTCTAGTATATAGTTCTTTGTTAAGAAACTGAACTGTGGAGTCCTTGGTTCAAATAACCTTTTTGCCATGAAAACATTTAACTGGACAAGCACTTGCTCGTAGCCTTTGACACCTCTCAAACAGAACTTGAAGAATATTGTAATGCATAAAAACTGCCATTTATTTCAACTTATTCAACAAGCCCCTCGTGTTACTTCCTACTTTCCTTTCATCTTTTATTCTTTTCTGAGTAGACCAACAGGGGAGACTCGTAACTGACCCCTCCCAGTATTCTGATCCAAATTATTATGTCATTATGTTAGTTTCACAGGCAAAGAACTATAAATGCTTGATCATTCTATGCAAAGGACAGTCAGCTGGGGTTAGCTGGAAATCATAGAGCTGGAAGAGACCACAAGGGCCATCAATCCAACCCCTGCCATACAGGAAGACATAAACAACACATTCCCAGCAGATGATCATGCATCCTCTTTTTAAGACCTCCAAAGAAGAAGACTCCACTATACCCCAAGGCAGCATATTCCACTGTCAAAGTGCTCTTACTGTCAGGAAATTCTTCCTAATGTTTAGGTGGAATCTGTTTTCCTGAAGTTTGAAGCCATTGCTCTAACTGCTCTAGAACAGTAGAAAACAGGCTTGCTCCATCCTCCATATGACATCCCTTCAAATATTTAAACATATCATCTCTTAACCTTCTCTTCTCCAAACTAAATATACCCAGCTCTCTAAACCGTTCCTCATAGGGCATGGTTTTCAGGTCTTTTACCATTTTGGCTGCCCTCCTCTGGACATGTTACAGCCTGTCAATATCCTTCCTGAACTGTGGGGCTCAGAACTGGACACAGTATTCCACGTCTGACCAAAGCAGAACAGAGTGGTACTATCATTTCCCTTGAGCTAGGCACTATACTTCTATTGATGCAACCTGAAAAGGAATTGGCTTTTTTTAGCTGCGGCACTGCTGACTCATGTTCAGCTTGTGGTCTACTAAGACTCCTGGATTCCTTTCACATGTACTGTAGTCAATCCAGATGTCACCCATTTTATATTTGTGCATTTCATTTTTTTTCTGCCCAAGTGTAGTATCTTACACTTCTCCCTGTTGAAATTCATTTTGTTAGTTTTGGCCCAGCTCTCTAATCTGTTAAGGTCATTTTGAATTCTGATCCTGTCCTCTGGGGTGTTAGCTACCTCTCCTAATTTTGTGTCATCTGCAAATTTGATAAAAATGTCCTCTATTCCCTCATCCAAATCACTGATAAAAATGTTGAACAGCACTCGGTCTAGGACAGAACCCTGTGGCGCCTCACTAGTCACTTCTCTCCAGGATGAAGAGGAGCCATTGGTGAGTACCCTTTGGGTTCAGTTGGTCAACCAGTTACAAATACACCCAACAGTAGCATTGTCTAGCCCAGATGTTAGTAGCTTGTTTGCATGAATATCATGGGGGACCTTGTCAAAGGACCTACTGAAGTCATTCCCTTCATCTACCAAGCTACTAACTCTACTAAAACAAGAGGTAAGATTAGTCTGGCATGACTTATTTTTGAGAAACCCATGTTGACTTTTAGTGATCATGGCATTCCTTTCTAAGTGCTTACAGACTGTCTGTTTAATGATCTGCTCTAGAATCTTTCCCAGTATTGACGTCAGGCTACATGAGGAAAACCTATGTGAAATATATGCCCCTATCTAAAACTGGGAAAGCAGAGAAACTGCTGATTCCAGGTTTCACTATTCCCACAGCAAGAGTAGTTCCCACTATTCCCACAGCAAGAATAGTTACTTTCCTGTGTCAGAGATTAGGGGAAGTTCAGTAGCTAAAACGACTGTTCTTATTTATTTAAGAATACTGCGATATGATGTTTTGCCTGTTTCATTATTTGAAAAAGATTGTTTGTTTAAAACATAACCATTGTAGATGAGCCCAAAGGAATTCTGAATACCAGTGTGTATGTGTCTTCAAGTCACCTATCAACTTATGGTGACCCTATGAAGCTCACAGAGTTTTCTTAGGCAAGGAATACTCAGAGATGGTTTTGCCAGTTCCTTCCTCTGAAAATATAGCCTGCAGCACCTAGTATTCATTGGCAGTCCCCCATCCAAGTACTGGCCTTGCTTAGCTTCCAAGATCTGATGGGGGGCAGTGCCTTTAGAGTGTTTAGGCATACTCTGAGTACTAGTATTTCACTCTAAAATTTTGCATGGGTGTCTTGGTTAAACTTCTGGGGAGTACTTCTACTCTATATTCAGCAAGTAGGTGGTGGCAGCTAAACCACCCATTGGGCTACTTCATATTAGATAAGTTTCAGTAAGAAGGGTGGGGAATTTAAATGCTTATTAAGATTGGCTTTCCTTGTGACTTCCCCGATCCTGTCATGCCAGATTACCAGAGCAGGGGTTCTCTGAGGGCCCCTAGAAGACACTACAACCCCCAACTTCTAAGTGACAATATAAAAACAGACTCATTTTACATGGTGATTGTTCAGAGTATGAGATAATTATACATGCCATGATGTTGAACACTTCACATATCTATGAAAATACTTAATATGACTATGGTTACTATTATTATTAAAAATAAGACCTTGCATGAGGGGGTTCTAGCACGGTTATGCAAAGCTGTCACTTACTAAAAGTAATAAGGGTAGTTTTAAAAATAATTTATGAGGAACCAGATTCACATTTTTACAAAGGCCATGTTCTGTTTCTTAGCTGCTCATGTAACGCTCCTGCACAGTCTATAAAATGAGCCACTTCCTGTACTGCTTTTGGTGGCCTCAGCAGAGAAGTGCAGGAGAATGAGGGACTGTTGCACTGATAGTCCTTTCAGATCATATCAGAACCATGTTAGCAGGAAATGGTAAGAGAAGCTCTCTCTCCCTTCTGTATCTACTGCAGTCATACAAACAAGGTTTTCGTCTGCAGTGCAACAAGCCACTGACTGCTACTGGGTCCAGCAGATGTGCTTGTGATCTGCACATTTAACTCACTGGAATGCAGTAGCAGGACCTAGATATACTAGATTTTACTAGTAAAATTCACAATATATGCATATTTGTGCTTCTTCCGCTATATAAATATGTTTAATGCTATGTGTAGAGCTTCCGCACACGTAAAGCTAACAGAATGACATTGTTAGATGCTAGCTATTTTTACACCTCTAACAGTGTTTGTGCATTTTGTATGACCCGTTCCCCCAAGAGCTCCAGCTCTGACATGGTGAGGATAGATAACCTTCCTCCTGTCTTTACTTGTATTTCATAATAGGTTTTTATCCCAGGATATAAAGCCCCATTTATACTGTACTAAGGACTGTTTTCTGCCAGCTTTATTCGGTACTTCCCCTCTTCAGTCTGTTGTGGGAATGTGATCTGAACATTGTTTGTATGTCAATAGCTTCCCATCTAAGCTGTGTAATGCAAAGTCTTTGTGAAACCATTTGGAAACCATCAGGAAAGTTTTGTGTGTAGAAGAATTGTTCTTACAGCAGAGTTCAAGCTCTCCTCTGAACAAGCCAATAGTTTTTCCATACCTAACTCATAACTGTAGCACCAATTGTGAGGTGAGGCACTGAGGTCTTTTTCTGTCTGCTTGGTTGTACATTACACATGTACATACTAGGTAGGTAATGAAGCTCTTTAGCCATTGCCTTATGTTGTATGGTCAGCTGGCCGGGAATAATGGGCGTTGCAGCCTAATACATCTGAAGGGCATTGGCCAGAGGTGTACCACAATATTGTTGATTACAGTATTTAGGTGAGAGGCTGGCTGACTGTAGTTTGGTGAAACCAGATTGTTTATGGAAGCTGTTCTGTTTCATTTTTTTGTCTTTGGCTATTTCACCTTTGACTGTGCTGATGGTTGATTTTAGGATTATGACTACATCACACCAGTGTTACTTATGGCATAGCAGCTACCAACCAGAAAGCCTGCCTGAGTAGCAACACAGTGGTGAAACATGCCCATTGGAACTGGTAGATCAGGATTGCCAATGGAAGATGACACCAAAGTCCACAGTAGACAGAGCCAATTAATTCTAGTTTTGTTTCTGTGCTCCTCCCTTGCACAGATACTGCATTACAACTCCTTAACATTTAACTACACTAAAGGACAATCTCTCTTGTTGGTTTCTTGGCTTCAACACTATCATACTTGATTCTGTTCTTAGGGAAGGGTGGGCTCTGCAGCACAAATGGGAAAATAATTGCAGTACAAGTTCAGTCAATGCAACCTGAGCAATTGGACAGCAATATACATTTTTTTCAGTTCTCAGAAGCATGTTATAAACACTATCCTATCATTTCTAGCTTATCCTGTTACACAGAAGGCAACATGGAAGCGGTTGCAAAGTTTGACTTCAACGCATCAGGAGAGGATGAACTGAGTTTCCGAGCTGGGAATGTATTGAAGGTAAGTGCCAGACGCGGATTTACTGAAGTATTTTTTCTATTAGCGCTGTAAAATTCTGCTAAGTTGTTATGTGCTTGTATAACCATCCATCCTACAAACCAGTTAAGTGTGAATTGGTTCTTAAACTGGCAACTGTTAAGTTAGAGATTCACTGATAATTGCCAGGTTACACAAGAATGGATTTTTTTTTCTCTTCCAAGCTTTTAATTTGCATTTTTAAAGTTGAGCGGGAAGAACAAAGTGTTTTCCTTAGATGTCAAGTGATGGGTGATGCAATTGCAAACAATGGATGAAGTACTCTCAAGGCAATCTTTTCGGGACAATTTCCAGGGGAAGTGATAAGCAAGCAGTACAGAAAAATGTCTTGTTTACTGATGTTCCTAGTACCAGTATAGAATAGCAGCATCATAAATATGACATATTCTGACATATATCCACATGTAGTTGGAGCATGAGGAACAGTTTTGAAAGGCAATATTTATTTACCTTATTTATTTATTTATTTATTTATTTATTTATTTATTATATTTTTTATGCCACCTTTCTCCCAGAGCGGGACCCAAGGCAGCTTCCAACAATAAACAAACACATTTAAAACATTTAAAACCACTAAAAATATACAAAATCATAAAACATTAAACCATATTCAATTTTAAAACAAGTTAATAAGGCTCCCCTGTTCATATAAACACCTGCTTGAAAAGAAATGTTTTGGTCTGCCTACAAAGAGAAAGCAGGGAGGGGGCCACCCCGACCTCCCACAGAAGAGAGTTCCACAGGGTGGGAGCAGCCATTGAGAAGGCTCTCTCTCGTGTCCTCACCAGGCAAGTCTGGGACAGTGGTGGGACCAAGAGAAAGCCTTCCCCAGCAGACCTTAGAGCTCTAGCAGGTCTGTACAGGGAGATATGGTCTTTCAAATAGTTCTTACCTAAACCATAGAGGGCTTTATAGGTCATAACCAGCACTTTGAATTGTGCCCAGAAACAAACAGGTAGCCAGTGGAGCTGTTTTAACACAGGAGTTGTATGCTCCATGTAACTGGCCCTGGTCAGCATTCTAAGCTGCCACATTTTGAACCTGCTGAAGTTTCTGAGCAGTTTCCAAAGGCAGCCCCACATAGAGCACGTTACAGTAGTCCAACCAAGATGTAATCAAGGTATGTGTCGCTGAAGCCAGATGTGACATCTCAAGGAACAGGCGCAGCTAGTGCACAAGTTTTACCTGTGCAAATGTGCTCTTGGCTACTACTGAGACCTGGGCATCCAGGCTCAGAGTTGAATCCAGGAGAACACCAAAGGTGTGGGCTGGAGATTTCAGGGGGAGTGTAACCCCATCCTGCACAGTCCCTATTCCCTGATCTGCCTTCTGACTGACCAAGAACACCTCTGTCTTGTCTGGATTAAGCTTCAGTTTGTTTACCCTCATCCAGTCCATTACTGACAATAGACATTGGTTCAGCACCAAGACAGCTTCTCTGGAATCAGATGGAAAGGAGAGGTAGAGTTGGACACATTACTGATGTGGAGATTGAAGAGATAGAAAAGGTGAAGCCCACTGAGAGGAAGAAAACCTTCTTTAACTAATCCCTCTCCCTCTCTCCCTCCCCCCCTCTCTCTTTCTCTCTCTCTTTTAAAGCTAATCTTCTACTCACCAGTTCATCTTTATTTCTCTGGAAAGCCAGTTTTAACAAACCAAGCACTAAGCAAAAGTTGTGTTCAGTATTGTATTGTAATTTATTTGTATTTAACTATTGTTTACTCCTCAGCTAAGAAAGGCACAGGAAGCCTGGGTCTGGGAAGCCACGGACCTCTCTCAGTCAAGGAAGGAGATGGATACCCTTCCTTGGCCAAGAGAGGCACATGGCTCCAAGCAGTCAGGCCTTCCACTGGATCTGGCTCCCAGGGAAAGGGCTGCTCACCAAGCCCTGAGGGGAAGGAAGGCAGGCAGGAAGTAGGAGCTGGGTGGTGGAGCTGCCTCCCTTCCTCACCACCTTACATGACCTGGGGCTCAAAACATAGTGTTTGGGATTAGCCACATTTTTCAATATCCATGTTAAGTCTGGTGATGTATCCATTGCAGATATGGGATCTCTCTGTGTGTCTGATACACAGGAATGAAGCCTATCTTCTACTGCACACAAATGCCTTTGTGGACCTGCACACGAATACATAACCTATTCTTCTGCACATCAGAATCTGCTGGTTCTCCTCCCTATCTCCCCACCCCCAGTTAAATGGAAGGATTTGGAATTCTCTGGTTCAGAGCACTGAAAACAAAACCATTAAAAATATCACACAGATCTTTGTAAACCTCCAGAATAGAACTCCTTGATCAAAAGCATATTAGAAAGCCTTGCTGTAGTATCTCAACAAGGCTGCAGGAGTTTTGATGAAACTAACAAGCATTCCTGTCTTCCCCATAGCTTTAGTTCTTTAGAGAACGCACCTCTATCTCTGGCTTACTGTTGAGAGCTCTTGTTACCAGCAACTCCACAATCTCTTAGTCTCCTCCTATCATTCCAAATTACTTAATGTTCTTTTGTTTTCTTTCCCTTTTTTGGCATTACTTTGAAGTTTCATACGCTATAGGGCAGGGCTGCTTTGCTTTGAGGTTTACTATTTATAGAACACAATACTAGCCATGCTAAGAGTCTTCACATGTGGGTTCTGTGGAAAAAGCAAATGTGCCCTCTTCTTTGGACCTGTTCTTTTTTTGGCATCCTGAACAGCCAGAAAGTGGTGACTCTTTCTTTAACTTATGACTGTGGAGTAGTTGCTCTATGAGAAAATTTGTAGTGATGCTTTGAGGTCAATTGAAGTGGAGCTGTGTTAGACATAGCTGTGTTAGCCTGTAAAGACACAGCTATGTTAGTCTGTAAAGCAATAGTATGTAAAGGAATCATGTAGCACCTTTGAGACTAAATGAAAGAAAGAAGTTGCTAGCATAAGCTTTCATAAACTAAGTCTACTTTATCAGATTCATGATATTCACTCTATGCACCTCTGTGCATCTGACTTAGTCTATAAAAGCTCATGCTACCAACTTCTTTCTCTCAGACTTAAAGGTGCTACAAGATCCCTTTGGACCCTGAAGTGGGATTGTTGGTCTGTAGCAGGCTAATCAGTTGTTCATAATTAATTTATGGAGACCAATATACTTGCAACTTAAGACCAATGTAACTGATGAAATCTTCCAAAAAGTCTTCCATGCAAGCTAAATGTATATGTGTGTGTGTCCTGAAGATATCTGTTGCCTCTGTTGTGAAAGCATGAGATGAAACATAAGGGCAAAACTACTAACATAAGGCTCTGTACTGGGCTCAGAAACTTTTTGAACTAGAGAGCCATGTTTGTTTCTGGAAGTTACATGCCAAGTGCAAGCAGGGCCAAAACCACATTATCTCTCTTTCCCTCCCTCTTCTTGCTTCATCTTCTCATACATTCTGTTTGCTCCTCTCTATCTTTTCTCCATCTTGTCTTTTTCTCTGTATATCCCCTAATCTTCCCTCTCTCCACTTCTTTCTCAAGGTGTGTCTTCTTTCAGAAGTAAGAAATGACCCCCTTTCTCAAAGCACAAAAGAGGAAATTTGCAGCAAACTGAGGAAGAAGGAAGTGATTGTTGCAGATATTGTTAGATCACCTTGCCCCTGCTGCAGACCCCTTTATCCTACTTTTCACCTGTACTTGGAGTAAGTTGAGCAACAGGTTGAGGGGGGATGGAGGTTAAATCCTCACCTGCCCCACCTGCTCCTCCACTTCCCAGGTCATCTTATCATGGGAAAAAGCTAAGAAGAAGGGGAAAGGAATCTGTGAGGGAGGGCAGTTCGAAAGATACTGTCTAGGGATTAGAAAGAAGTGCAGTGGGTTGGATGGGGTGAACTGACTGGCTGCATGTGACCAACAACTAGAGGTCTCCCATCCCTGCCCTATGCTTATCTGCTTATCACTTTCATGATATTGATTGGCGTTCCTTGAGCTGTTTTCTCAGCAACAGCAATTCATTGTTCACAGGTCAAGGAAGTTTTCCTAGCCTAATTTGAATCAGTTCCAGTTAGGATGTCCCCAGCAATACCTCTATATTTGTGGTTTGGATCCTTATTTCTATTACCATATCCTTATATTATGCCATGTTAAATATGTGAAGAAGGTTTCACAGAATCAAGGCATGGACAATGGCACAGGGAAAAACATATGCAGAAATATACTGGACATTCCTAAGAACAGAAATCTTGCACCATTGGGGTTCTGTCTTCCAGAGAAGCCTATGTCTAGATTGAAAGACTTTCTCCCTGCAAATACCCTGACCATGCCTAATTCATGGTCAGTAGTGGAGCCAGCGGAAAATATGAAAGGAGGCTGGTCTTTTCACAGTGAAAAATTAGATGCAGATGGTTTGCTGCTCTGCTTCTCTTATGGTGAGAGAAATTTCCAAGAAATAACTAAAACTTGGCTCAGACTTGCACCAAGTTGACAGTGAGGAGCCTGTAGGCTCAAGGAAGACACTGGAAAAAATATTTTTTTGTCCTGCAACTCCGATGCTACCTGGGGCATTTGAGCAGCTGTAGCCCAAAAAGGTAACTTTTCCAAATTCTGGTTGGAAGTATGGAATATCTAGAACTTAGGCTAGTGCAAGGCCCATACATCCTATAAGCCAATATTGACTCTTACTTTGATGTACAGATCTTAAGCTCTCAAGAAGACTGGTATAAGGCTGAACTGAAGAGCTATGAAGGCTACGTCCCAAAGAATTTCATAGATTTTCACATTCCCAAGTAAGTGCACTCTTATATTAGATTCTATCTTCAGTGTGATGTCTTGAAAAGAAGAATGGGGGGACTATGCCACTGCAAACTTATTAAACATGGCATTGCCTGTGTTTTCCACATTTGCCTTGCACTGTACACATGCTCCTTCTGCTTAACAGTTTGTTAGAATGCACCACAGTTAGTTACTGACACTGCTTACCCTAAAGTGCCTTTAGCACTTGCTTCCAGTCATCATCCCAGATGTGCTCCTGATTGTAGCAGTCAGAATGTGAGACTAGGAGTATATCTACACAACATGATTACAGCAGCTTCAAATAACTTTGACTGTAATGATACCATTCTGTAGAGTTCTGAGATCTGTAATTATGGTCCTTAGAATTCTAGTACTGTAATTCAGGGAACTGCTGTAGAACTTTCTAGCAGAAAATTCTAAGTACTACCTCACATTACAAATCCCAGGATTCCATAAAATGAACTATGGGAATTTAAGTCGTGTCAAATTACTGTAACTACGTAGTGTGGATATGATTTGGGACTAAGGAGAACTGGATTCAAATTTCCACTCAGCCATGAAGTTGACTGGATAACCTTGGGTTGGTCATAATCTTAACCTACCTTACAAGATTTTTCTGAGGGTAAATGATGAGGAACAGGGGGAAAAAACTATGTACCTTGGCCTGAGGAGACAGGCTGACTTTCTGTTAGTGACATATGTATATGTAAATTGTGCTAGTCATGCTGGGAGAATTATTTGACATCGTACAACAGACTTATCCTGCTGACAGCAGCAGAAGTGGAGTTGTGCATACAGCAAGGCTGTGCATTGTGTTTACGCATATTGCAGTTGTGCCTCACTCATTGCACAACAGCACCAAGTCATCAACATGTGTTACACAATGTTTGCTGCTCTGCATGGGGGCTATGTAGTGCTGGTGCTGGTGCAGTGTATCTCTTCGTGTGTGTGTGTGTGTGTGTGTGCGCACGCGCATATAATGTTGGATTGCAGCCACAGAGTGGAAGAATGTAAAGGTAATGATAACTTTATTGTATCACGTGTACATGTTGACAGTCTTTCTGTATTGATTTTTTTTAAAGGTAATCTTATCCATATTTCAAATAGACTAATTTAAACCAATGGGACATAAATCAGTCATGACTTCCTCAAGTCCCATAGATTTTAGTGAATCTAGTCTAAGTCCAAATCCAAACCGATAACAACCAAACCAATTGCATCCTTTTTAAAAGAAGTTTCTGAGATTGCTGCACTGTAGCAGAGAACAAATATCTGGTAGCTTGACTTCCGTAAGCAAGATGTCTGGCAGTGTCAAGTTTCTAAATAATCACTTGCATATGATTAACCTGAAGCAGGTGTGAGAAGAGCAGTTCTTTTAGGCACTGGATTATCCTTAGCGTTGCTATATTGTACCACTGCCCCCTGCTGATGGAAACAAAAGGGCCTATTTGTATAGAAGAGTTTCATCTACCGGCAGCTGAGATGTAGAAAAATTAACATAAGCCAAACACACTGTCAGCCCCAGAATACCCCATGATAGGTTTGCCTTAGGGTCGCCATAAGTCAGAAAAGACTTGAAGGCACACAACAGCAAGAAATATAAGTACAGTTGAAAAAAAGGAATTAACTGCACCGTTTTCAAATGAACCTAGATCCTGAAAAGAAACTATAAAACTGAAGCCAAGTTAATAAAATTATTGGAAGCAGGTATTTTTTGAAAAATCATTTTTTAATACTTTCACTGTTCCTAGTGATGTCCATTGGAATGGGATCTATCTATAAAACTGTTTTATTTCTTAGAGATGCATACACTGTACCACTGACTGGTCCCTCACACAGAACTAAATGTTTCTTGTAATAGTCTGATATGTATGTCCACGCACTTATACAGGCATGGCATTTAACAGTGGGAAAAGCCAGCTTCCATTTACCACTCTGAGCTGGAGAAACGCTCTGTGTTTTGACAGGAGTTTGATTTCCACCAACACCCCACCCACCTCCCACAATTCTTGTCTGACACCGTAAACCAGCACAGCCTGGGAAAGGTTGAGGTTGGTTGGTTGGTTTTGTTGTTTCTTGAACTATCACACCTATATTCCCTCAGTCAATTACTATGCTGACTAGAGTTTTCAGAAAGTTGTAAGTTTATAAAGAAGAGTAACTTTTGTAAGCTTTGGAAATAGGTTGGAGTGGTTTTTTTAAAAGAATTTTTTTAAAAAATTAAGGCAATGATTCGCTTGCACTATTTCAGAATGAGTTGCTGGCATTTCCTCCCATTGTACTCTGTTTCTTTACCTGGCTTACTGCTAATCTTCTTTCCAATTTCTTCTGCTTTATCACCTCTTTCTCTTTCTCACCACCAAGTTCATTCATCTGTGTTACACTTGGCAGCTGGTTCCATGAAGGAGTATCCCGTCACCAGGCTGAGAGTATGCTCAAGGACAAAGGAGTTGGTGCTTTCATCGTTCGAGCTAGTCAGAACTCCTCAGGTGATTTCTCCATCTCTGTCAGGTACCTGTGACTTCTAGACTTCCTATCTAACTTTTGAGAAAGACTGATGGGAGGGGTCTCCCTCTTGCAGGCATCTTAAATTAGTATTCCCTTCTGTCTCTGTTTGCAATAGATTCCTTATTTATTTTTTAAAAAATTGTTTTCTGCCTTCAAAGAGACATTGGGATGGCTTGTGGCCAATAAAATAATTCAGAACACAATCCTATGTAAAGCTGTCAACTCAAGGGTTGCACTTAACCTATATATTATTCTTACATGTTTCGGCATTTTCCTGATCACCAGCTTAAGTCAGTTACCTCTTGTAGCTTTAGCTCAGTAACTGAAATGAAATATTTCATTGTTTTTATCACCATTTATGGTTTTATTACTTGATTTTATGGTATTTTTGTGGGTTCTAATCTGCTATATTATGAATCCCATTTTGATTTTTGGGATGAAAATCTGTACAATGCCCTACTAAATTAAAAAACTCAGAAGTCCTTTTGTGTTCAGTGGAGCTTATTCTTAAATAAAAATGCTTCAGATTGCAACCTAAAATTTCTAAAAATTGAAAGAAATCACAGTTTTAAAATGGCAGAAGAGTGCAAAAAGTGGAGGCCAGTGTAGAGCTTTTAAAACTTTCTTAGTTGAACTTTCAGAGGATTAGCTCTGTTGCAGCAAAAACAACTAAGCTTTGCAGCACCTTAAAAGCTACCAAATCTTTTTATGACATAAGCTTGAAATGAACTCAAAACCATTGCACTATTGGTATGAAATGGCATCATTTCGGGAGCCGGGGATTGTGAGCAATGAGATGTGAAAAGTATAGACTTCGACAAACATATTAATTTTTGGGCAGGTAAAATGACCACAGTAACCATTCCCTAAGCAGTGTTGATGACAATACATAGGAGATGTAAATCTTCATAAATTTCATTCTTGCAGGAAAGAATTACTAATTTTACCATTTTTCTCCTCACTGTGAGAAAGTTGTCAAAAACTGCACAGTTCTCAAAGATTAGTCATAGTTTAGAACTTGTTCTATGCATAAAAAAATGCATGCAGGTTTTTGCAGGGGGGTTACACAGAAAATGCCATTTTCTACACAGAGAGCAAGGCCCCTGCATTTTCTATGTGGAAAAAACAAAAACAGAAAATCCTGGTAGGCACCAAGTGGGTGGCAGGAACTGGTGGCCCAATCTGTACCTCTGTCCTGTGCCTTGGATCCCTATCAGCGACACCAGCCCATTTTAACAAAACCAGGGGTCACTACTACTTCCAGTAATATCAAAACAGCAAACTGTATTCCCAGGAGACCTCTAGAGCTACAATTCTCAATTTTTTGTCCCCAGGAAGCCCCAGGAAGAGCAAGGATAGGGAAGGTGTGGGCCTCACTAAGATATTGAACCCCCAGTATTCCATACCTTTGCCTACGCTAGCTAGCTGAGAGTTCGACAACTTTAGAGGGCTGCACAACCATCCTATAGCAAGGTTGAGCAAAGGATAGCATGTGAGCCACACACAATCCCAAGCTCATCCCTTTTGTAGTCTATGCCTGCCTGGATCTCCTGAACCAAATGAACATGGAGAGAGGAGTAACAGTTTTATGCTCCTGCCACTAGGAAAGGAGTCTTGGAGTTTAGAATGGGTGAAGCCCCTGCATGTCTGACCCACTCAAATTCATACCCTCCAATATTTCACAGATTAAAAATGGAGACACGTGTGGCCAAACAACATCACATTGTGATCAAGATGGGAAAAGTTATAAATGAGGAAGAAAACACAAGTTAGGAAAGCCTGCAGGAATTTGCTTTTGCCTAAGCCTCCTGTGACAGCCATCATGGTGTAGTGGTTTGAGTGTTAGACTTATGACCTCGGAGACCAGAGTTTAATTCCCAGTGCCCACTGGATAAACACCTCTGCTCCTCTGCCTCTGAGTCTACATCCAGGTCACCACTGTACTTCAGAGTAATGACATTAGAACCCACTCTCAAAACAATGAGACATCCCATCAATATTTTTTTTTCAATAAAACCCAAGCTTTTTTCTCAAATTAAATTTCCATTTAAAAGAGTCATAAAGTACAAAAAAAAATAGAGGAAGGGAAGAGAAGAAAAAAGGGACACAAATCTGACATTAGAAATGTCAAGGCCAGAAACATCAGTTGTGGAAATATTCAACCTTCCTGGACATACAGTACAAGATGTACAGGTCGTGGTCATTGAACAAGGAAATTACAAAGGAAGGCTAGAAAGAGAAAGAGTTGAAGTGAATTATATTCACAAATTCCTATCCATTAGCACAGGTATGAAGAAATACAATGGCTTCAAGGCATAATACATATATTAATACAATATTAATACAAGAGTTATCACTACTGCACATATAACACAGCAATCTTCTCAGAGAAAATTTTGAATACAGGGAAACTGTCTTTTGGTAAGCAGTTTATTGCTTTCACACATCTATACCAACTGGCTGGTGTAAAGATCTGAAAGATCTGTACCACCTTACCCAGCCCTTTGAAAATTAAGGGCAAGGAACATGATTTGCATCTTTCTGGATCCTATTACATTCTATACCACTTCCACAACTGTATAAATATGCTTTATACCTGAGGCTTTAAAGTAACTCAGTACTGCATCTGAAGGAATGACTTTATTTTCACAAACGCTCATGCTAGAATAAAAAAACAGTAAGTCTTAAAGGTGCTGCCACATTTTTTTTTATTTTCCCTCCCTTCCTCCTTTTTATGCTGCAAGAGACTCACAAGGCCACTTCTTTGAAAACTTCTTTGAAAAGTACAGAAATGTCATTGGAAAATGCACAGATGCTCTTAGAATCTCACCTGGGATGTGGATGCGAGGACCTCTGAAATTATTTATTTTTGCATGTGGGGATAAAAAAATAAGCAAGCGCTCCAGTGTTCTGCGACTGCACAATTGGCCTTCCAAGTGACCCACATAGTTCTTGGTATGACCTAAATGAAAGAAAGGAAATGACTGTCAAATCTAAATTGGTGATGAGCCTGGAATAAAAGATACAGATAGAAAGAGTAGGGTATTTCCCTCCTGTGTTTGGCAACACAGAAACTGAGAAAACCATTTCTTCTCTGACCTTTAACTACATCTAGTCATGCAAAAAGGTGATTCTTCCTCCAGCCCTCAGGCCAGGTGCTTTATATGCTGTTCATGGGAGTATTGATGCTTTATAGTGGCCATTAGTTTGATTTCCCTTACACTATATTACACTGGCTAATTAGAGTAAGAAATGCCAAAGACACAGAGCTTGAAAAGTTACTTTTGTGGACTACAGCTTGCAGAAGCCATCAGCCAGTATAGTATGGTCCTACTGGCCAGGGGATTTCGGGTTCTGCAGAGATGTCACTACCCAGTTTGTCCTCTTTTGTGAACTGTAGCAATTCCAAACAGCCTTGAGGATTTACTCTATTTAATTAAAGCAGCAATTAAGTGACCGCTTACCTTGATTCAGCCTCATTGAACTTCATTGTTGTTTGTTGTTGTGTGCCTTCAAGCCATTTCCGATTTATGGACACCCTAAGATGAACCTATCTTTTTTTTTTACTGGAAGATTTGTTCAGAGTGGGTTTGCCTTTGCCTTCCTCTGAAGCTGAGAGAGTATAGCATGCCCAAGGTCACACAGTGGGTCTCCATGACCAAGCAGGAATTCAAACTCTGGTCTTGACAGTCACAGTGTAACTCTCTGGCTCTCTTTGGTCTTCACAAGGTCTTCTAAAGAGCCCTGACCCCTCCCACATGTCTCTTATCTCTCCCATTGCAAATAGCAGCAGGAGAGGGATACCTCCAGTTGGAAGAAACTATGGGAGGAGTTAACGTCCCTCTTCCACCTGACCCCACAAACTATAGACTCAGTTCCAGTACTACACAATGTTGTTGTTTTTACCAGAAAAACAGCTGTGCATTTCCAAATTATGTGACAAATGTCACCGCCCATAACCAAGAGATGGGCAACTGCAGTGGGTCTGGGGACCAGTTTTCTGCCCATGGGATCCTCTAGGGG
Source organism: Cyclura pinguis (assembly GCA_030412105.1). Classification (NCBI taxonomy): domain Eukaryota; kingdom Metazoa; phylum Chordata; class Lepidosauria; order Squamata; family Iguanidae; genus Cyclura; species Cyclura pinguis. The sequence continues at coordinate 40,570,640 of CM059603.1, forward strand.
ACACAGAGACTGCTAAAAATACCTTCTCCCTCAAACCCAGTCCAATTCCAGTTTGGACAAAGAGCTTTTTTACAATGTTAAAACAGTGCAGGTAGGTGCTGCAATCTGCTTAGAAGGTGAATAATTTCTGGAGGCTAAGGCAGGCATTTCACATATGCCGCTTTGAGGGGACAAAAAAAAAAAAGACTTGTCCAGGGAGTTTGAAGGGACTGAAGGCCCCCAAAAAGGGCCAGTGGGACCACATGCCACATCAGAGCTGCACTTTATTCATCCTGCATTAACCACTGTGAATTTTTAGCAATCAATACATTTTCACACATACTGTAAATAAAGCTCTGGAAGTGTCCCGTTATGAATATTGTTAGAGCATGATGCAAAGTAGTAGGAATCATTTTTAAATGAGGTAAGCAGACATTGACCTCTCTTGCCAATATTTTTTTAAATTCTCCTTTGGTACCTAGGCATGAAGTGGATGTCCAGCACTTTAAAGTAATGAAGGATGCAAAGGGCAACTACTTTTTATGGAGTGAGAAGTTCCAGTCATTAAATGAGCTCGTGGAATACTACAAGACTGTTTCTATCTCCAAACATACACACATCATCCTGCACGAGGAGACTATAAAAGAACAGCAGGTAAAGTTTAGGGATCTCTGTTTTGTTTTTTTTAAATAGTAGCCAAGATGAAAAAGTTCACCCTTTTAGAGTGTTGGTTTGTAAGCATGAATTAAACATTTTAATAAAGTGATTTTTGCTATGCATATGCCAACCTAGCAGCTTTTACCTGGTCTGCTTCCACTGCATAATTCATCTACAAATCTTAAATGCTGTTCTCCAGATCTGTGCATGTATGTTGCTTATTCCAGAAGGTTAATGAATTTGGTATCTTCTGTTCTTTAATACAACATTAATACAACATCCTTTAATCCTTTAATACAACATCCAACTAGGAACAACATCTTCACTTTTAATCCTCTATGGACATCTTCCTGATTTTCCCTCTAGGGGCCTAAATATCCTAAAAACACGAGATCTTGTCTGATCTTGGAAGCTAAGCAGGCTAAGCTCTGGTTAGTATTTGGATGGGAGACTATCAACAAATATGAGGTGCTTTAGGTTATATTTCAGAAGAAGGTACTGGCAAAATCACCTCTGAGTATTCCTTGCCTAAGAAAACCCTATGAAATTCATAGGATCACCATAGGTCAACAGGTAACTTGAAATCACATACAGATACACCAAAAGGTACAATCTTTTAGGCTCCATGGCAGCACCCAGTTGTGCCCTCACCCAGCTGCCAGGGAATCTTGACTCTCTTCATGCTGCCCCATGGGCCCTGGTACCAAATAGGTCCCTTCATAATAATATTTTATTTCCTTCTTCATTTTTGAGGGCAAGAAGATACCCTGTAGCACAGTTGCAATATTTCCTCACTAATCCTTACAACAATCCTGTGAAGTGTTAATGTCATACCTTTCAACTGCCCTAATTTGTCTGAGACAGTCACAATTAACCTTCTGTCCACTTTTTCTGCTGTCCCAGTTTCTCTCTCCTCCTCCCAGTTTCTCCCTTTGTTCTCAGCTTATTTTAATTGCAGCAAACCAAGTTCAAAATACAAAAGTAGTTTGCATTCAGTTAGCTCAGCAGGGGGAGAGAAGAAGCCAAGACAGAATCCTGCCCTTCCTGCTAGACTCTGTCAAAAGTAAACTTTTGCAGCGTCTTGTAGCTTGTACATTCTTCCTTGTTAAAAACTGTTGCCATCTTGGCCACATTCTAATGTTGTATGGGTACAGGTATCCCAACTTCCATCTATGAAATGCTGGCAGGTATGTAATTTTTCAGCTGAGGCTGAAAAATATAGGCATGTCCATAGGCCCAAAGAGACATGATATGAGAGAACCCTGCACACCCCAAATAAGTAGCTGAAAATTCCATCTTGTTGTCAGAATATATTAGGGATTTAATAGATGCTGCAGCTTATCACAGAAAGGTCACAGTAAGCAATATAGGAGTAAAAAGAAGCAACTTGAGTTCCCTGGCTAGAACATGACTTTATCTTGTGAACTGGACTGCCATCATTCATTGGTACAAGGTATGAAGGATCAAAATGGAGAAGTGTTAGCAGAGCTGGATTAGATCCCCTGAATTTGGACTGACAAAAAGCAGAATGTGTCCATGTTGACTGCGGGATTCTGGGAGCTGAAGTCTAAAAAAGTAACTTTTTTAAGCTTTGGAGTGAAAAGTAAGATAAATATTATGAAGCCGATATAGGCTAATAAAGAGACTGGAGAAACCATACAGATTATGAGTATGGTAGTCAAACTGAATACGGCTTCTGTACCTTTAATGGTTGTGCAGAAGAGGGAATATTAGCAGGTGTTGCTTGTCAGGCAACCAGCTAACACACAACACATGTTGAAATTCCTACTTCTACACCACCATTAAAGATACAGGACTGCTCTTTAGTTTTCGTTCTGGAAACCCTAAGAGGGAGGTGTTTTTGGAGATGTGTTTTTAGGAGAAATATGTACAACATTTGACCTGTGAAAAGACTTGTCTTATTAATGTATTTTATTTATATATTAAGGACTGCTCTTTCTTATGGAAGTTCCTTACATGATTTGAGATTGTTAATCAGTTTCTGTAGCTATAATAAGTTTAATAAAAAAACTAATTTTAAAAAATACAAAATATAGCATACTACCAAAAAAGCAGCAGAACAGCAATACTACAGAATAAAAAAATAAAAGACAATAAAAAAAGTGGGAAGAGATCTTATTGTGTATATTACTGAAAGGTCACAGAAAACACTTTTTGATAGATCTGTAAGTTACATTTCAATTCATTGTGGAGTCTATTGTCTGCCTTCTCTTTTAATCGACGGTAAATAAAAAGGTGTCATTGAAGTTGTTAGAATGAAAGAAGTGCTCAAGGAAGAAGAAAATACATTGCAAAAGGACTGGGGAAGTACAGATATTCCCAGTCACTTGCGACCTTTTTCAGTCTTGGTCAGAACAAAGAGGAAACAGCAGATCAAAGGCTGCCAACCATTACCCACGTATAGTGTTGACAAGGAGGCTGCAGGGTAACTACAGTAACCAACGTCCTGCTTAACCAGGAAGTGGACTCTGATATTAAATTACCAGGATGTGATTGCTGAGGCAAGGCAGAAAAAAGTATGTGCTTATTAATAGTAGTGGTTTTATAACCCACATTGTAGGAGGAAGAGCACTTGATTTATTCAAAAGAAAAGATAGGACACCTTTCTGTATCTGACAGACGGCCACCGTGTCGCCTTCCTATCTCTCAGTTATCCATTTTTAAAATACTGTCGGAGCATGTAAAGAAGTGTACTTGTCTGGAAAGGCAAGTAGTAATATGAAACAATAGCAAAAGATACGATTATTGAGTTAGAAAGAAGTATGATGGGGGTGAAGCATCTATTAAGCAGGATGTGGATAAAGAGAGTGTTTTCAACCATCGGACTAAAATAATTTCTGCTGTTGGCACTGTTGCGGCAAAACCTCTTTGACTTTGAATTGCTCATTTGCATTACAAAGATCTCTTTTTATGCTTTTGCTTCTGCATTAGAAATAATCACATATTCACATAAACAGTGCAAGAGAGGATCAAAGGTGATTTAACCCTGCAACTAGAAAGGAAAGTCGCCAGCCACACCAAGTTACACAATAACACTTGCATGGGAGACTGCCAATGAATACCAAGTTTTATAGGCTTTATTTCAGAGGAAGGAACTGGCAAAACCATCTCTTAGTACTCCTTGCCTTAAAAAACCCTATGAAGTTCATGAGGTTGTCATAAGTCAGCAGATGACCTGAAGGCACATACACATATGGGGAGGGGCAGGGGAGGAAGTAACTCAGACTCATTTTGTACTGACTTGCTAGGATTATAAGGACTGTAAGAATATTTGCAGGTCCAGTTACTAAGAAAAGGTAAGCCTTAACTTATTTTTGAAATAAAATTCAAAGCACTAGTGATTAGACATGTAGAAAGCACTGTACCTGACTTTACACTTAAAAATAAAAAACTACTTGAGTTTTCTGAAGAGCAAAATTATCAAGAGGACAAACTTTTAGGGTTTCTGGGCAAGACTTAAAAAAAGAATTAGTCTTGTTGATTTAAAAACACAGACGCACACACAGACACACAACTGGCTCAGACTTAGTATGTTCAGGAACATGAGTTTCCCTTTCATGTATTTATTTTAGCAAAGTGGCATAACCCAGCTGCATGTAATATTGCAGTTATTTTATTATTTTTTTAAAGTCTTAACTATTATATTTATTATATCAAATATGAAAACCAAAGCAAAATGTAAACAGACATACGTCAAACATACTATAAACATTAGAATTAGAAGGAAAAGTCTTACAAATTTATTGTTTGCAAGTAATTTCCAGAGCTTCAAAAATGTACCTGTTTTTTGTTTTTGTTTGTTTTTTGTCCTGGCTTACAGCTCCCAAAATTTTTTCAACTAGCATGGCCATAATCCCAGCCAGATTTATTTTAGTTTTGGCAAAACAGTATTGTCAGTTGTTGCCCATATTGAGTGGGGGTAGAAAGTCTGGACAAGCAAGATTTTTTAGCACTGCTGCCCAGGTGTATTTGTTCAAATGGAAGAAAAGTATTTGTAATGCAAATGAGCATAATTTCCACTGTAACTTGTACATTTGTATGGCAAACCAGTTGAAATACTGTTCTAAGCTTTGTGTGAAACACAAGAAAGAACAACAAATGTTCTGTGACAGTTTACAAAAACAACAAAAGCTATGCTGGATCAAAGATCTATCTAGCATAATTTTCCTCCCAATGGTGGACAACCAGGTGCCACTGGGAAAACTACAAACAGGATCTACAAGCAAGAGCCCCCTCTAATGAAAGCTCATCCTATATCAAATGTGTTAACATTAACGTATCACAAGTATTCTGTGTTGTTTCTGCTGCAACAACCTGCCCTCAAAAAAGAAAAAATGTCACTCAGGGGAAACAATAACTCAAAGCAGAGCACGTGGCCATGCTTGTTGGAGAATTCTGGATGTTGTAATCTGAAAGAGTAAACAATTCTAACCTCTGCCCAGATAGGAGTTCAAAATATAACAAAAAGGTCTCCTCTTTCTTTCCAGGAAGTATGTTCTCATACCAAAAATGAAAAGGAAGCAGTTCACCAACCTGCCAAAGAAACAGTAGCAACAGGGCACAACAAAGATGTGGCTCACTCTACATCCTGGCAGCATAAGCAGGTAACATAATAAAGACAGTCAGGCTTGACCAGCCTTTCCTCTCCAAATGTACTGGTCCCATGACCCATAACCACCATATCATCCCCAGACAACATAACCAGTGATCATCTAGGGATGGGGAAGGCTGTACTTAGATCTTCTCATTTAGGAGCTGCACTGCCATCCATTTAGAAGCCTAAAGACATTAACTCTGTATTTGTCTTTGCATGATGCAAGAACCATACCTTCTCATACCTAGCAATGGTCACCAATTATTATGTCAGACTTTCACACCAGTGTCTTCCAAATTTTTTACGCTTAAATATCTACAGCTCAGAATATATTTCAAGGCAAAAATAAAATAAAATTGTGCAATCCCCTCACCTGCTTCCCTCCAGCTTGTCTATATGCTATTTATGATAAGGATTTATATTGAAAAAAAAATATGCTGAGAATCTTGCCTGATATGTGTGGAAGACATGTTGTTGAGAAGAGACTGTTTCTTGCCTAGAGCTGGATATGCTACAGCATGGTAGTGACCTACTATCTAGGGAAAGGGATATTTTATCATTAAATAAGTAAGAATATATTATATAAGTAATATATAAGTACTTACTTGCCATAAGTAAGGCAAGTTATGGCCAATAGACTATGTGTGGCTCCTAAGACCTTTCTGAGGTAACCCAGTGACCCAGTGAGCCCCAGAGATTAAATGTGAAAGAAAGACTGACATCATATTTTGCTGAAAACATATTCAGGCATAGCTGTGTTGGCCACACAGCAAAATATAACAAAATCCATAAAAGAGTGATACCCTTATTGGCTAACCAAAATGTACAAAGTACATCATGCAAGCATTCAAAGCTTCACTGGCTTCTTCGTCAGGCAAAAATGTTAAAAATCATATAAGAGAGGGAAAGTGATATTAGTCACTGGCCCTACATTTTACATGCCACTTCTGTTGTCAATTAAGATGGCCTGGAGGGATCTCAGTGCAGGCAGAGACCACTCCCCATCTTGGCCATGTGAAAACTAGGTGCAAAAGGCAATGTTGTTGGCGTGTGCCTTCAAGCCATTTCCAACTTATGGTAACTGTAACGTAAACTTACCATGGGGTTTTCTTGGTAAGATTTGTTCAGAGGGGCGTTGCCTTTGCCTTCCTCTGAGGTGTAATCAGACAAGTGTTGAGCACTTCTGAGCATATGCAGACCATCTTTCTGCAACTGAATCATCACATCCTCTCTGTCTTCCCCTTCTGACTCAAGCAGTGTTAGCAGCACTTTTGCATGCAGCAGCCAGGAATCCAAGTTCAGTCTGTGGCATCACCAGTTTCAAAGATAACATCTAACAAGCACACTGTTCCCTGCACTCATCTTACCTTAAAACACTTTTTAGCTAGATCTGTTACCTTTGTACTGTAAGGATAATAAAATAAACTGATGTTTAAACTCTTTTTGTTCTCTGTAATTCACATGACACCTATTAAAAGTTTGTAGCATAGTTGGGGGGAAAAATCTAAGTAGCCCAGGATCTGACTATTAAAGCAGTCAGAAATATCTATTTTGTCAAGTAATGCATCACATTAATGTCCATCATCTACAGAATAAAAGTTGTAGATCCAGTACTTTGAGTCACTGCCATGGTACAAATACACATATTTCACTTGGTCTTAACCGGAACTGTAACAGGCCTCCAGGTGAGAAGATGGTGGGCTGATATTGCTTTTCATAGAGCTTCGTAAAAAGGAAAGCTGCAGGAGCAGCAACAATCTCTGGCTTGGAGGCAAATTCCAGCTGAGGATTCTCTCCTCAGAGAAGAGGAGAATGTGAAGATCACCCACAAAGGTCTAGGAACTTTTCTATGCTTGCAAGGACAAAAGGAATTGAATGCAAGCAAAGGGGAGGGAGGATCATGGAAAAATTCCATTAAACTCATGCCACTGTATGTGAGCCTATAAAGGACACTAAGCCACCATCTCCTTTCTTAACTACTGAAAGCTAAAAGAGAGCTCCGAATCAGTGGCAATATTAATACCTCAGTTTCCTCCTTTCTGTAGTAATATGAATAACTTAAAGGACTATTTTTTAAAACATTTTGAGACTGTATTTTTAAGGCAGAAAGTTTAACAGCATTAACTTTAAAAAGTTTTTTTAAGTGAACAAAGGGTATAATAATATTAACAGTTGGAAAGGTACTTTTTTAAGCTAGAAGATTGATTGTTTTTATATGTGCTTTGTAAGTAAAAATGGACTAAGGAAGAAATCAGTTTGTTATGGGAAAAGGGATTTGTTTTTGTCTGGGAGAGGTATCCCCTTGAAAGCAGTCTGAATAACAAAAGAAACTAAATAGCCAGGCTGTGTTGTGGCAGAGAAGTTACTGTGAAGACAAAAGCATTAACCTTATATATGCCAAGTTTTCCTTCAAGAAGAATGGCAATGATGCAACCCCTAGAAAATGAAAGCGATCCAGCAATTTGGCAGGAGATTTTGGAGGAATTTGAATTCCTGAAAAATGATCTTAAGAGCTTCAGATTCCTTGATGATATAATTGAAATCAAAGAATGAGACAAAGACCAAATATTGGAGTGTGGAGAGAAAAGTAGAGATGGCAATGTGCAACCAAACCAAGATGATTTTGGAGATTAACAAGTGATTCCAGATGAGCCAGAGGAGACTACTGGACTTAGCAGAAATAATGAAGACAGGAATAACCAGAGAGATATCCAAAGGAGAAGAGAAGTTGGATGCTATTCCTGAAAGATACTCAACATGTTGGAAGGGGGAATGCTGAGATCTACAATAAAATTATCAGAAAGAACAGTGTCATGGAGGAAGTTCTGGAAAGACATTGAGGATATTTGGTTTTTAGCTGGACTACTTGGAAGAGGAGAAAGAAAAGGACAAAGGCAACTAGATCAATAGAAGAGTGTTTTTTATGGAAGGATGTTTCCTGTCTAGGTCTTATGGAATTTCATGAGTGATGCTCAATTTGTGCAATGGTAGAGGTTGGCAAAAACCAAAGGCTACATTTAAAATATGAATGGATAAAGAAATAACAGTTGGGTTTCTTGGTTTGTAGATGCTCTTTTGTTCCTTTATGCTTGATGTTGTTTTAGACTAAAGGAGGTTGTTATAAAATCATGGGGCTTGTGGGTATATGAAATTTAAGAAACTGTTTAAAATGATACTAAGGTTGATTTATATGTGAGCTGGGGGATTAGACAATAATGAGATATTAACATGAAAGAAGGCAGTTTTTGGAAATAGCTATGGAAAATTTCAAAAGGAAAAAAAGAACAAATATAACAAGCTGAAGTTTTATTTTGTGAGACACACAGGTGAAAAAGGGCAGGAGAAATGGTTGAAAAAGAATTGATAAAACTATTTTAATAAAGATGAAAGGTTTTAATATTTGATATTTTGCATTATGATAGATTGATGTTAAATTAGAATGAAGAGATTATTTATTCAGCTTACATAGGGGAAGAGTAATGGTAGTTGTAAAGTCAAAGGCTTTCACAGCCAGAATCCATAGGTTGTTGTGGGTTTTCCAGGTTTTGAGGCCGTGTTCTATTAGTATTTTCTCCTGATGTTTCGCCCGCATCTGTGGCTGGCATCTTCAGAGGATATGGTGGCATGGAAGTGAAACAGAGTATATATACTTGTGTAGTCCCCTGGGTGGGAGGGAGCAATTTGCATGTGTTACAGATGGCCTATTGTTAAATGGGATATCCACAGGGTTGTATTGTTAGTCTGGGGATATGCATAACAGTGCATTAACTACATTAGCAGCCCATTGTGTTGTTCCCTATAGAGGGACCTCCAGGGTCTGGGTGGTGTTCACTGGCATATTTTTGAGTCTTGATTTTAGTGTTCTTCAGTACTGGTAGTCAGTTTTTTGTTTTTTGTTTACTTTCCGAGTTTCTTCTTTCCTGTAGAAATTGTCCATGTGTTTATGGATTTCAATGGCCTCTCTGTGCAGTCTGACAGTAGTTGTCAGAATGAGCCAGAATTTCTGTGCTTTTGAAAAGCATTCTGTGTCCAGGTTAGTTTATAACATGTTCTGCTACCGCTGATTTTTCTGGCTGGATCAGTCTTTCGTGTTCTTTGATTCATGTTTGGATGCTGCGTTTTGTAGTCCCTATGTAGTCCTGCCCACATCTGCAAGGTATGCGGTAAACTCCAGCAGAAGTTAGAGGATCCCTCTTGTCCTTTGCTGAACATAGCATTTGTTGAATTTTCTTGGTTAGTCTGTAGATTGTTTGGAGGTCATGCTTCTGCATCAATTTCCCTGTATGGTCAGTGCCCGCTTTGATGTATGGTAAAAACACATTCCCTTTGGTTGGCTGCTTATCTTCACTGCTGTGGTTTTTTCCGGGTCTTGTGGCTCTTCTGATGTCTGAACCGGAATAACCATCGGCCTACAGAGCCCAGTTTAGATGGTTCAGTTCATTTTTCAGGAGGTGGGGTTCACAGATTCTTTTTGGGCAGTCTACCAGAGTTTTTATTGTGCTCCTTCTTTGTCCTGGATGATGATTGGAATCATCTTCCTAAGATGTCCTGGTTTCTGGATGTCCTGGTCATCCGCAAACCTAACTGATAATTGGTCCACATAGTTTATAGAAAACCTACACACACTGACAGATATCTACACAAGAACTCCATACAAAATTTGGCTACCAGTACTGAAGAACACTAAAATCAAAACTAAAAAACATGCCAATGAACACCACCCAGACCCTGGAGGTCCCTCTACAGGGAACAACACAATGGGCTGCTAATGTAGTTAATGCACTGTTATACATATCCCCTGACTAACAATACAACCTTGGGGGATATCCCATTTACTGTAACACATGCAAATTGCTCCCTCCCACCCAGGGGACTACACAAGTATATATACTCTGTTTCACTTCCATGCCACCATATCCTCTGAAGATGCCAGCCACAGATGCAGGCAAACATCAGGAGAAAATACTAATAGAACACGGCCTCGAAACCCAGAAAACCCACAACAACCGATAGTAATGGTAGTGTTTGTTAAAGTGTGCTAACACTTTATGGACTTGCTGTAGCAAAATATATAGATTTTGTTAGTTTGGATTTGAATATTAGTAGGTATATGTTATAGAAAGAAAGGTAAGGATTTCTTGTGATAGAGGAGAACTGTTGAGATTGATTATAGACTTTAATAGCTGCTGAAGAAAAGGTTGAAAGCCACTAATTTACTCTAGTGGGTTTTTTTCCCTCTTATATATCCTTTTTATCTTTATCTGTTTTTTTTATTTTTCTCTTTATTGTTTTTTTTCTTTTATGTTTGTTGTTTAAGTTTTATTGTATATGAAAAAATTAAAATAACTCAAATTGTAACAGGGTTGTGATCACAGTGAACTTTACTCCTGCAATACATCCAGTTAAAGAACATACCTTGTTGTTGTTGCTGCTGCCATTGTTGTACGCCTTCACGTCACATTTCCAACTTACGGAGACCATAAGGCAAACCTATGATGGAGTTTTCTTGGCAAGATTTGTTCAGAGGGGGTTTGCCACTGCCTTTCTCTGAGGCTGAAAGAGCGTGATGTGCCCAAGGTCACCCAGTGGGTTTCCATAGCTGAGTGGGAATTTGAACCCTTGTCTCCAGAGTATTAATCCAGTGCTAAAACCACTACACTACCCTGGCTCCACAATGAGCAATAAAAGACAAAAATAAAATATCAACTCCATTAGCAACAGAAAAGCAACTTCTCCTGAGATCCAGGCTGTCCCTGTCCTGTGCAAAGCTAACGGCCCCTTTCTTAGCAAGAGAACATTGAATTTCTCAAGAAGTCCCTGGATTGTTACCTCTGGAAAAACATCTAGATGGTGTATAGAAAAACTTGTCAAGTTTTGTGGAATCGCTGTTTTGTGGATTTTGGATTTTGTTGTATTTTGCTGCATGGCCAACATAGCTACCCTGAATATGTTTCCTGGATTTGAAGATACCAGATTTTGCCACAACAGGGTAAACTTTAACAAGAAGACCTAATAGACTGAGACTTAACTCTTGCAGGTTTCTAATTTGCAGCGATGGTAAAACTTTTTCATTTGGACTTACAACTGGCAAGTTCTACAGAGTGGCTAGGATGGTATTCTCGGGGACTGTATTTTCCACAACTCACATCCCTCACATCGTTTTGAATATTGAATATTGTTGATGTATAATCTGAGAATTGAATCCATATATTCAGACAGCCCAACTATGAGGATTCCTGTATCTAAGATGATGGGCCATACATGGCTGCTTTGTTTAAGCATTTTGGACAGTAGATATAAAGGTCTGGAGCCTCTGGACTGTGTTCATGTGCATTTGGTTCTGTACATTAGTGTTGAATTCGCTCAGTAATTTGTGTAGTTTCTTCTGGTATTCATCAGTAGAGTTTGCAGATCAGTAGAGTTTGCAGGGGCCTGTAAAATGTGGAACTGGACAATTTTCTCTCAGTCTCATTCCATATGAAATACATTTGGTAAATTATGTCCTTTGTTAATTAGTTTGGACACAGCAGTAAACACATTTTACATAGAAATCTAATTCTACAATCTGACCTTCAAGAACGTCCAGGTAATACTCTTCTCTTTGTAGCTCTGAGGTTTTCCTATGTGTTTATATCCATTGTCATGTTGTAGAGACTGAGATGACGCATGTGAGCCACTGTTCTGGCTGGTATCATGGACACTGAAATATTCCTTGAATGATAGATGGTGGAAGAAAGCCTCTAGGTCACCACAGAACTATGTCATGTGTATGGGCTGGAAAAGGTTCATGATATGTACACAGCAGCACCATTGCAAAAAAAGGGAGAACCTGAATCCTACAAAGCAATGCCAGCTATTTATGGGTCATATGTGTAACATCCAGGAGGAAAATAAATAGAGTGCATGAACACACAAACACATACACACATGCATCCTTTAAAACAAACTGAGCTTGACTCACTTTTAACAAGTGTAGAAAAAAAGAGAGACATACCTACCTGTAGCTAGTTACAGTGACCTTTTGTGCTGGCTAAAATGCTGGGAAGAGACCCTCAGGGGCAGTTTGAAATGTTACATTTTGTAAAAGGAAATTGGAAAATATTTTCAGAGCTACAAACAAGGACGTTGGAAGATCTACAGGGCATTAGTTATTTTGCAGACAGCAGTAGCTATTATACAGCTTGGCTTTCTTCAGAGGATAGAAGTGGTACACAAACCCTTCTGTCAAATGCTGTGCTCTTATACACTGACAAAAGCCAATACATTTCACTTCATAATGGGTTCTGCCAGTCCCTTGAATGCCTCCCTTACTCTAACCCCAATAGTACAGGCATCAAAGAAATGACATTCAAAAAAATGATAAAAGATAAGGTGAATTTAATATGTCAGAGCAGGGGGATGGGAATGAGATTTCTGGAAATGTATAGGTTTTACACCAGAGGGTAGGTGGAATATGTAGTCCTCTATATGTTGTTGGACTGCAACTATCACTAGTCCTACCCATGTAGCTAATTGGAGATATGATGGGAATTACAGTACATTTGGAAAGCTGCGTGTTCCCTACCCTTGCTCCACACTGTAACCGTTAGCAGTACAAAAAAGGTGAGATGGCAAAATCTTCAATATTGCAGCACTGAGAATTTCAGTACAGCATTTAGTTCTTCAGACTGGAAAATTTTGGGAGAACTTTGTCATAGTGACACAAGGACTTGTTTTAAATATGAAGTCCCTCATTTATACAATTATTACAGCCACAGGAATTCTAATACTGAAAGGATTCCCATCTCTTCTATAAGAATTAAATCTTCCATTATGAATCTCAAAGGGAAGGCTGGGAGCCCCAATACGGCTGCTTTTCTCTTGCATCTTCCCTTTGCAATTCTTCTAGAGTTCTTATTGATCCAATACAAATCTGCTATTGATTAAATTCCTGACTCTTCCTGAAGAGGTAGCATTAAACAGGAGCAGCATTTCAAAGGGCTTCCTGTTGTCGTCATGAAATTCATGATGCAATACCCCTCTGAAGCTTAGTCTACTTTTGTAAGCCAGAAACCCAAAATGTTAGCAGTGTGCACTGTGGAGAGAGATATTTTTTCTGTTAGCTTCAGCATACACAGTGTGCCAAATTCACACTCTCCTACTTATACAGTATTGTAATACAGAAGGCAAAGTAAACTGTCAAAATCATGTGAGACTCAGCATTTCTTGGACCACCTTGGTCAGTCCTCTACAAGAATTTTCTGCCTCAAGTGAAATATACGAAAAGCATAAGGCTAAGGTAGGTATCATGAGGCCTTCAGATACTATTGGACAAATCCCAGTAAGCCCTGCCAGTAATGCTGATGGTGAGGCATACTGAGAATTGCAATCCAACCACACCTAGTGGCTACACCAAGAGCTGCTTACCTATGTTCTCAATAAAGATGAATTATGTAACGCAAGGGTTGGGAAATTTTGACTCTCCAGATTTGGTGGGACTTCAGTTTCCAAGAGCCCAAGCAAGCATACCCAGTGTCAGCAGATTATGAGAGCATTAGTCCAAAGGCTCCCCGACTCAGATCTAATGGTTTCCTTGCACTACACATCTACTATCTTAGGGCTGAATTGGGCCAGCAACTGATTTAACTAGTAGCTGGCCCATAAGACAACTTACCCGTGAGCTACGTATTTCAATTATGTTACTCTGAAGACTGACTAGTATTACCAAGAAGGGCAGTAGGAAATTCTGTGGACAGTCAAACATATAAGTAAGCTCCAAACATAACAAATTTAATTGCAGAGAACTGCAGTGTAGAAAAGGATTTCACTTAAAGATTGAAGAATGTTCAGCCTGAAAAAAATACTGGATGGAAATTTTCTCATTTTTTAGCTCAGACTGAATCCTCTTTAATTAAAGGTACACTAATAGCAATATCCACTGCACACAACTTAAATTGTATGAATTTGCTGCAAACAAGAACTGTTATTAAGTGATTCCAGGTAGTCTGCCTTATTTTAATTGATTTGTTTTGTAATCCTATCCTTCCTCATAGGATGCTAAGCATATCAACAACATACATAAAACACACTGAAAAACACAACTGTAAAAATCACAGCTAGGAAAACACAACAAACCAACAAACCAATGAAGAAAAAAATATGAATGCCTAACATGTGTCTTGAAGTACATTCATGGTTGTTTTCTTCTCTTCACTTTCCAGGACAGACGTGGCTGGAGTCTGGATATTCAAGATGGGCATAAAGGCCAACGAGACCTTGGAGAAGCAAGTACACCATCTATGTTCCGGAGACACACTGATCCAGCACAACAACCACAGGTACTGCAGGGTCCTGGTTTTGTTTTGGGCAAGGGACAATCAGAATCAGTGGAATATCTATTCAAAGATTCAAGGCAAACATATTCCTCTGTAAATTTCACTTGCAAACAAAAAGGAGGTTATGCAAAATGTATAAGCCAGTCAGGCTTTCAGTATCTGTAGCTGAAAAGAAGTGGTGATCCAGTTTTTAAGATATTACTGTGACACAGATCCGTTTAAATAGTTTATACAGTGCCCAGGGATTATGCCAGAAGGACTGCTGAGAAACCATCTTTCTTGCCTTGAGGGGACTGAAGAAGCAGACATGAGTTGTTGAACTGTCATCATCTAGCTCTCCATCATGGCCCCTCCTTCCCCCATCTGTCACCAGAAAGGCAGCTGGGAATGATCTTACTTGCCTTGAGGGGATGGAAGAAGGATACATGTTCAAAAAGCAAAAAAGAAATAACATGAGAAAGATTAAGGGAAGTAGTCAGTAAAGAACACACCCACCAGAAGAACAGAATGCAAACCTGAATACAATCATTTTCAAGATATATGTTACCCTGTGTACTGGGGGTCCCGGGAGGGACACCAAAATGTGCTCAACTAAAGGTGGGGAAAATTAGCTCAGAGCACTGCTTAGTGTTACGAGAGGCAGGGTAACGTAACGAGATCTTGAACCCTATGTCTACGGGGTCGGGTCGAATCAAGTAGCACACAAAAGTTGAAACAATAAATGATGCTTATTAAACACAAGCAAAACAGTGTATGCGACACACTCATACAAGATAGATAAAGAAAATAAAGGTTGGAGTGGTATAGAGAGATTTTTAGAGGGATTGCTGGTTTGGGTGATACTTCACCTGTCCTGAAGCCCAGAAAAATAGAGAGCGAAGCTGGGGAGCGATGTAGGTCAGCACGTGGAGCTGAGGGGAGGCTCGCCAAGCAAAGCGGCAGCAAGGCGGGATGAAACTCGGGAGCGATCCGAGGAAAGTCTCAGAATCAAGGGTTTTTATAAGGAGAATTGTGACTGCAGGCTATGCCGTACTTGGGGGAAAACAATAGATTTGGAGTTGGAGACAAAGCCTCCGAAAGGTCAGAATCTGAATGATTGAGTTATCATAGCGGTTCTCAATAGAGTAGCCAGTATGCAAACGCAGAGTACTTGGGCATTGTATAGGTTACCCATCAAGCTGCCATCGCGGGGCAGAGGCTCTTTTGTAAGTTGCGTGCATACCTAATTAGAGTACTTGCCTGGAGGTGTCCTAAAGCAGTGAGTCAGCTATTTCTGGCCTGCCTGTATTGTCCAGGAATATTACGGCAGTTAACGGCCGAGCTTGTTTGCGTGCCTGTCTGGTGGCCTCACAAGCACGTGGAGGGGAATAGAGAAGTGCAGCCGAATTGTGATATCAAGAGGATATCTTTTAATATCCCCAAATCTCGGACTAGCCAGGGCAGTAACATATATCTTCACCATGGTAACTGAATTCAACTGCTGCATCACACTCCCACCCACTCCCTTTTCTCTGAATCCCATCTCATGTGTCTCATGGTTTATAGATCAATGTTACTCAAGGTGGTGGTCTGTAGCTCAGGGCAATCCAAGAGCCAGTCCACATCTAATTTCCTGAAAAGACACAGTTGTAGCCAGTGAGCACAAATACAGGATCAGTCCCCAACACATTTGACCGGGGGGGGGGGATTGCTTGTCCTCCACCTCAGATAGCCCAGGAACTATTATTCTATACTGCAGACTTGAAGGTGGGGCTGCAAATATTGACTTGTATAAGCTGCTCTGGGAGGCTTTTTGATTAAAGAATACAAATTATTTTGTATTGTATTGGAGTACAAATTATTTAGTATGGACTCCCAGTTGACAGAAATTAGGAAACTGAGATACATAAGAGAAAGAAGATGATACAAAAGTGTCAGAGAAATGTTGTGTCTGAAGTCAATATTTCTCAGGCATAAAATATTACGTTTGCTGAATGTATTTATGCAGCTTCAGGGGGACATGAAAAGGTTATGCAACTATTAAAAATATACTTTTATTGTGCAGCTAAGATTACTTCAAAAGGCCATTAGCGACTTAATAAAAGTGCATTACGTTGTGAGATCTCTAAAATTTGCAGCTGCAGTTTGATACTTTCCTTTTTCTTCCCCTGTTACTAGCGAACACGATGGGTCCGTGCCTTATATGACTTCGAGGCAATGGAGTATGATGAGCTGGGGTTCTCCACTGGGGATGTCATAGAAGTCCTGGACAGCTCTGATGCTTTTTGGTGGAAAGGATCTTTACGAGGACAACTTGGGCTCTTTCCTGCCAATTATGTTGGTCCTGTGACCTGGTGAATTCTCTAATGAGGATACTGCATTTTATCATCAACAGAAGAAATCTTCCTATCCCCATATAACTGACATGGTTTTTCACAATCATAATATTAGCTGTTCAGTGGTTTTGTTCAATTGTACCATCTTTTCTCCCAGAAGAAAATCAGAGGAAATCAGTTCTGCCTTTTTTACAGCAGAACTGAGCCTTACACATTTTTAATTGGCTTGGACCAATGGTGGCACAAAAACTCTTCTTGCGGCAGCTGATCTTAAGGCTGAGGGTTTTTTAATTAAAAAAAAGGCAAAACATATGTTTAATTTTCCAAATGTACATATAGCACTTTAATTTCTATTTTATTGATTTGAGAAACTATTTAGATCTCCTGAAACACAAGCTAAGAGATCAGACAAATGACAGAATCAGTGTTCAGGTTACTGATTAGCATACCTATTATTTGCATGGCAAAACTCAGGAGGAAGTTGGCTTCATATCGCCAGAGAAAAATGCAATATGGTTTGATCATTGTGAAATTGTACATTTTCCTGTTTTGTTTTGTTTTTAAACCTTTTCAGTATCAATCTGTGTTTATTGTTCTACCAGATATTGTGGCAAAGATGCATATGCATGCTTATTTCACTGGACAAACAATAATGACCTGAGAACATTAGTGTTTTGTGTCTTGTAATTTACTGTTGCTATTTTGTTTTTAGTTGGGACTGAACAAAAATCACAGGTAAAGTCGAAGGCTTTCACAGCCGGAATCCAGAGGTGGGTTTTCTGGGCTTTGGGGCCGTGTTCTATTAGTATTTTCTCCTGAAGTTCAGCTGCACCTGTGGCTGGCATCTTCAGAGGATCTTTAGATTCACCTGCATCTGTGCCTGGCACCTTCAGAGGATCTGAAGATGCCAGCCACAGATGCAGGCGAAACTTCAGGAGAAAATACTAATAGAATATGGCCTGAAAGTCCAGAAAACCCACAACAACCTATAAGAATCACAGGCTTTTTCAATACACATTAGCTGCAGCCCCATACTATATCTACAAAATGATTTGGATTGTGGTCGTCAGGTTTCAGGCCCAAATGTAACACTGCCTCCTAGCATGGATCCTATAATGGGGGACCTGAGCACCCCCACCAGTGATCTGGCAAAATTGGACTACTGAGACTCCTATGCAGTTGTACCTCCACAGGAGCTATCAACCAAAAGTGTATTAAATGATCAAGCATTAAGAAATACTAAGACAGATATTGTTATTAAGCCTGTCCCCCAGGAATAGTAAAGGCTGCATACAATCTGTCCTATGCACATTTACTTGGGAGGAAGCTCCTCTGAGCATATGGAAGTACTTCTAATACACATTGTGTTTATAAGAATCTTCATATTTAAAGATGTTTCAATGATAATAGATGGGAAAATTAATTTGTCCTCCTGCTGCAGGACTGCAATTAAGCAAAATTAAAATTAAGTAAAAAAAAAACCTACCTGCCAATGTTGACCCCACTTTAAAAACATTTCTGGGGTTTCAACCTCTGAGTAGCAAAGCATCAAGAGCCATGTAAAAACAGGGTATGTCCATGCTGCAAATATATACCAGTTTTGTTTTATATAGTTTAATGTCCTCCCCCAAAAAGTACTGGCAAGTGCAGAGTGATAAGAGTGCTAAGAATTCTATAACATTTAAGCCTGTAGAGAGGGAATAACTTATCAAACTAGTTACGTTGCCAGAACAAGCTAATGTAATGTCAGAAAGATGGGTGCTTTCAGGCCCTGGATTTAAAAGTGTTGACACATGTTTTAGTGTTATAAGTGTATTAATTGTGGTAGGTAATGCATATGTTCTTGTAGGCTGCTAATACATGCCATAATGGAAAATGGTTGATGAATGTGGGCGATCCTATATAAACACTGTGCTTGAAAGCTTTTTCACTGTGCAGTATCTCAGAATACGTTGCTCTCTCTTGCCTGTTCAGTGATGACAATCTAAGTACACTTCAGTATCAGTTACTCTTGATTTTTTGTTATAATGACAAGCCCTGTGCTGCCAATAAAGATTGTTGTGTAATATTGTTTTTACTTGTTATATTTGCCCCAGAATGAGCTAATCTGTAATCCTGAGAATGTATAAAGTTATGTTCATTGAGAAAAAAATGTTTTCTCTCTCTTATTTTTAAATCTAGATAGATATTTAGCACAACTGAAACAAAGAGCAAAATATAAAACAAGGGAGAAAATGGGATACAGTACAGTTGGCTTTCCATATCTGCAGATTCAGTATCCACAGATTCAAGCAACCATGGCTTGACAATACTCCAAATATTTTGTATTCCATTTTATATACAGGATGCCATTTTACTCCACCATTGTACATAATGGGACTTGTTAGTACCTACACTGAGGGGGTTCCTGGAACCAAGCCGTAGAAGATACCAAGGGCCCACTGTAGAAAAATCAAAATGACTAAAAGTAAAAATCTTAATTGTGTATTGTAAATGAAATTCACTATCTGTGAATAAAATCATGTTGTTCAACAATTTAGTAAGGAACTATACCTCCTTAAAATGTCATTGGAAATGAGTATCATGCCATATGCCTCAGCCAAATGTCATTATCAGTCCAAAAGAATAGGATTTAAATAAATACTTTTCAGCAAACACCACCAAAACTTGTGCACAATCTGTTATTATCAAATATGTGAAGGAAGGATTGACTTTCAGTACACAGATTTAGTTTAGCCAATGGCTCCGGATGCTTTCAGACAGAAGATTCCAGCTACCATTTCAAAAGTGCTGGGCAGCTGTGATGCTTCTCTCTTCTTACTGGATTTTTATGGTAAGGGGGGGAAAAAAGGACAGAAGGAGCAATAGAAAGACATGGGATGTTTACAAATGCAAGTCAATGATATGTGAGTCCCTCTGTAAAATTCTACGGCTGAGACAGGGAGATGCACAATTAAACTGTGTCTATTAGCACTTTAAGTTTCAGAAAGGAACTAAATATGAGACTGTTTACAGAGCAACCACCAAAAACTGCAATCCTACATTCCATTTCAACTTCTACGCCTGTAAAAAGAGCAACATGGGGCACCAACCCAGTCCAGGCAGTCTAATCTCAGATCATGTGGAGAGTCAGAGGAGTACACTCTAACTCTCCACTTCATCCCCAGCCTCCCACATTAATATAATCACACAAATGAAGATGATTATACAACTTCACATGACTGGCAAACTCTCTTATCAGGTTTCCAAGTGACATGGAGTTTTGTAAATACATTTAGGCTAACAATGTTATGGCAAGGTTTGGCTTCTGAAGACAGGAGATGGAGTATGCTCTCCTCTATATGATGTGAAATCAAACCTAAATAGGGTATCATGCTGTTCATTTCAACTAAATAGAGTATTATGCTGTTCATTTCCCTATCCATGTCTAATTAGCACAGAAGGACAAGGAATGCACAACATCATGATGTTATATGCTGTGATCCCTTTGCTGAAATTATCAGGAGAGAAGTGGGAACTTGTTGCTTTTGGAAATTTTGTGGATTTCTGTACATAAGCATTCCTATTATGTGTCCTGAATATACAGGGGGGGCAAGATTGCATCCACTAATCAAGCCTCTAACACTATGTGTCTGCTGTCTGAAGGTCATTTTTTTAAACCTTTAAGGTTCATGAATGGAATCTGGTAACAGATTGATCTCAGCAGTTTACTAAATGACACAGTGTTGGGTTGATTCTGGCTTGGTAGCCCAGGGTTTCGCACTAAACAAACAATTAAACCAACTTGGTATAGAATTCTCACAAAAACATAAAGTGGCAGCAACCAAGCAACAAAAGGCTATGCCATAAAAACAAACTTAGTAGTCAGAAGCAAGCACTATTTCCAAATTATGTACATCATACTTAGGCCATTTCTGCACTCCAGTTGTTACACTGCTATCATTTTACTTTCAACATCCTGTGGAATTCTGGGGCTTGTAGTTTACTGAGGCCAAAGAGCTCTCTGGCTGAGAATTCTAAATGCTTGCCCCTAGACTGCAAACCCCAGGATTCCACAGGACGTTGAAAGTGGAATAATAGCACTATAACAATGTAGTGCAGAAATGGCCTTATTCTTTGTATCTTACTCTAAATCCAACTGTGACATTAGCAGAATATTCAAGATGTTTTGGAACATGGCTCAGAATCTTTTGTACATGCTTAGCTTAACCTAAAATCAGTAGGAATTTACAACATTTTCTGTGTTTAAGCAAACTGGGATGGCTCTACTTCACACAGGCCTTACAGTCACTTTCACTTTCAATGTGGCTCTACTTCATTCAGGCCTCACAGTCACTTTCTGACCTTCACTCTTCATTCCTTTCTTTGATCCTTCCCTTTAAGGGAAAGGATCACTATATGTTAACTACATGACAATAAGATGACATTTGTCAAGCATAACCCCAGCAGCATTCATTCTTCATTAGACTGAAAGTAGCCCTACACATGTAAAATTAAATACAAACACGGCTTTTTCATATAATTGAGAACCCTGGTCAGTCAGAGTTCTCAGTGATAGAGAGAAGTCATATGTACCAGAGATATGGGATATGTATCTTCTGCAGAAAATCTCCCACAAAATAAACATATGTCAATTCATACCTATCTGGGCTGTTTACAGCAATCAAGCATGTTGGATGGGCTCCATACATATGGAATATGAACGTCTAGTTATTCTGTTAACCAGACAACCATTGACAAACCCTAGTCCTCAGAGGAACAGACTAGCAAATAAATGCACTGCTAAGCTCATTCCTATTTTGCAAAATATCTTTCTTCTGAATCAGTCACAAGCACAAGCAGTCAAGATGAAATGTTGCCAATGCCCATAGAATCCTTTAGTGAAACACAATGTCCAAACCGTTCTACTGAACCAGATTTTTCTAAACTGAAATAGTACATTTAAGTAACACAGAGAGTGAATTGGGTGAAGTTGAAGGTTATACTTCAATTACACTTCAACAAAAGAAAGTTAAACTGTTGATATAAGAATACCAGATGTATATCTTTATCTAAGTATTCTTTTAAAAAGTGTTCTTTCAGGTAGAGCCTTTTTATTGGTTAAATATAAGGGAAGTATATGCTATTTTCTTTACATTATTACAAATGTTCCAGTAAAATAACTTTTGCATAAAATTTAAATGTGTTTGAATATAACATTTAAACCAAATGTGGTAAAACAGATAACATTATTTAAAGAAGTAGAAAATTTTCCCGTTCTACTTTTCCCACAAAACCAGCATCACTGATATGTACAAAGAGTTCCCTTCACATCAATGCCCAGTGTGTGCTTGTGGTGTGTCTACTCAGCAAGCACATTGGTGGCAAGGGAAGTGAACACAATGCCGCTTCCCCTTGCATGTTCATCAAAATCCAGAAGGAATCATGTACATAATAGTTGTGATTAAATTCTACATTTACTTCTACTCAACAACCTAAGCCTTAGCCTTCTTGATATATGACACTTCTGTCCGGCTTCATTGTAGTCAGTGGTATGGTGGGACGGGCATGTTAAGAACAACAAAAAAAATGGCCAATGTAGTGAAGCCAAATTCCACCCTCCACTCTTAAAAAACACTTATTTGAATACTCCTGAAGGGAAAGAACCAAATCAGTAGGGTTTTAATTAATGCTTCCTGTATTCTATTCCCCTCCCCTTCATTTTTCCCTAATACTTAAAAAGAAATGATCTAAAATTTCTGACTGTACAGTTGAAAAAGGCAGAAAGAAAACTGAAATGTTTCATACTTTTCACTTGCTACAGCAACAGTATGTAGTCAATATTCAGTAAACAAAGTATAAGTTAAGGGACTATATAGGAAAGAAAAGTCATTTTTCCATGTAAACTATACTAGAAAAACCAGCAAAAAAAGGATACTTATTTTGAGTAACAGTAAAGGATCAGTAAAATGGTAAATTGTTAAGTACCACTCAGCTAGATTTTTCTTGAGACCAGCTTTTTGCTCTTTAAGTTAAAGAAAACCATGATTTTATTTGCAGTGTCCCTGTGGTTTAATTTTTTAAAAAGAACTAAAGCCTTTAATAAAAATTTTAACATTGGGAGAAGACTATAATACTCCACTGTGTATTTTCAGTACAGTAATGCTTTTACAAGCCAGAATATGTCTGTGGAACTGTGCAGCCAGCACGCATGGACTACACTGCCACAGTGCTAAAGATCAAACTAGATATGACATTAATTGCGTTGCTGGTCCGTTCATGGCTTTTTCTTTACTATATAGCAGCTGTGCAAAACTGATCCAGATCAGGACTCCAGCTTGGGAAAGGGAGATTAACCCTTGGATTCTGCATGATACAGATCAGGATAGTCTATTTAACCTAGAAGGAGAACTCTAACTGCCACCATTAGAAGTTTCCCTCCCAATGCATATAAAAAGCTGGGGAAGAGGTTCATCTGGACTAGCCTCATTGAAAAGGCATAGAGTCAAAGAGTCCCTCTCACATCATCCAGATCAGGGCATTTACTGCTGCCATTTGGGAAAGAAAAACAGGCATGAAAGACCAACCACATGATTAGAGTGGTATAAAGTCAGGTTCAGTCGAGTTGTTACCCTGTATTCTGGGGGTCCCGGGAGGGACACCTAAATAACCTTGCAATTACACAAATTGGGGAAATTAGTTTAGAGCACTAGTTGGCAAAACAAGAGGCAGGGTAACGCCGCGGAATCTTGTAACTCAGTGTTTACGGGGTCAGGCCAGGTCAAGAAGCAGACCGGTTGGAAAATAATGAATGATCTTTATTAAATACAGGCACACAATGTAAGCAACACACGCACACAGATAACTAAGGAAAATAAAGGTGTGAGTAAGATAGCGGGATTTTCAGAGGGATAGTTGATTCAGGTGATACGAAACCTGTTCCTGAAGTCCAGAAGAAAATGGAGAGCGAAGCTGGGGTCTGATGTATCTCAGCACGTGGAGCTGAGGGGAAGCTCACCAAGCGATGTGGCAGCAAGGCGGTCTGGAACTCGGGAGCGATCCGAAGAAGTGCTCAAAGTCAGGGGTTTTTATAAGGAGAATTGTGACCGCAGGCTAGGTCGGACTTTGGGAAAACAATAGATTTGGAGCTGGAGACAAAACCTCCGAAAGGTCAGAATTTGAATGATTGAGTTAGAGCCAAATTGTCAATAGTATAGCCAAGTATGCAAACACGGAGTACTTGAGCGTTCTATAGTCAGATCATCAAGCTGCCAGGGCTAGGCAGAGGATCTTTTGAAAGCTGCATGCATACCTAATAGAGGTACTTGCCTTGAGGTCTCCTAAAGCGGCGAGTTGGCTGTTTCTGGCCTGCCTGTATTGTTTTGGAATATTACGGCGATTATCGGCCGAGCCTGTGTGCGTGCTTGTCCAGGGGCCTCGCAAGCACGTGGAAGGGATATGTGAAGCCGAATTAGTGATATCAAAAGATATCTTTTATATCCCCCAAAGCTCGGGCTAGCCAGGGCAGTAACAGAGGATCAAATGAGAGAAAAGAGAATACAGCCATCCCTCCACATTCGCTAGAATTAAGGGCACAGGATCCCCGTGAAAGTGAAAAAAACATGAATAACTCTAGGCCCTCCCAAACCATCTTTAACACACAAAAAAAGTAGGATCACCATATTCAACCCAATGTGGATTCCTCTGAGGCATCAGGGTTCTTTCACAAGGCAGAAGTGGGTGGCTGGTGGGGCTTACTGCCGCCTCCATTGGTGCCCCACACCATTTTTAATAGGGACTTGACAAACTTGGTTTGCAGTTTCTCAGTCTCACAAAGCTTGCAGTCCCTATTAAAAATGGCATAGGGAGGCAGCAGAAGTGACAGCAAATAATCCGTTAATAATCAAATCCGCAAAAGTGAAACTCACAAATGTGGAGGGCTGACTGTACGAGAACACAGACAGCAAAGGAGGCAAACAGTTAAGTGCTTCAGGGCCTTCATTCAGATTCTGTGGCCCTTTCTGCACGAGGCGAGGGAATTGCTCCATGCCGTTACCTACCGCTTCTTTTGGGGTCCAAAGCAACGCGGACTGTCCCTGAAGCCCTTCCACAGGGATCCTCCTTGGTCCAGGGCGAATCGGAGCAGTGCGAGGTCTGTAGATCCGTACTGCTCCGGCTTCCAAAATGGCGGCTTCCGGCTCCCAAAATGGTGGCTTCCAGCTTCCAAAATGGCGGCTTCCGGTTGGTCGTGGGTCCCGACCAACCGCTGAAGCTCGCCACACCTAAAGCGCGCCCTCCGCAGATTGCAGGCTCGCATTGGTGCGAGCCTGCGAATCTGCACAAGGGAGCAGGAATGCAATGGCGCATTCCAGGAAAATAAAGACCTGTTTTTGGCAATCTTTAGAAAACACGCTGGAGGACCACTTGGGGTCGTTTTGGAGTGGACTGAGGTGCAGATCTCCGGTAAGTAGTCCACTCCTAGTCCGCTCCAAGGTGCATTTCATCTTAGAAAGGACTTCTAGATAGTAGCAGCTGTTTAACAGTGGAACAGCCCACTTTGGAAAGATGGTAGCTGCCATTTGATCAATGGAGGAGGTTATGAACACCCACTCCAGAAGGAGAGGCTGGTGAATGGGTAGTGGCAGGAGTAGAGAAGAGCAAAGGCTACTCAGTGAGCTTGAGCCATAGAGATTTTTCTGCTGGAGTCCTTTCTCCACCACAGATTTGGAACTGACATCGGATTACTGTGCTTGCTAAATTATTATAACTATAGTTGTTGTATAAATTATTTCTGCAGGGAAAAGGCTCTTGTATCATCAAGCCTCTTGTAAGACTGTATGACTATATATAATTCCCAGACAGAGCATTCTCCATGTGGTATGGACTTGGTATTGCCTGAAGCCTTCCAGCTGCATTTACCGTATTTGCTGGTATACAAGCCACACTGGCGTATAAGACACATCCCATTTATTACACTGGAAAGTACTATTTGCCAGTGTATAAGACACACTGGTGTCTAAGACATTCCCCATTTTCAAACAGTATTTTTCGAGAGGGAAAAGTGAGTCTTATACACGAGCAAATACAGTATCTCATGCATCAAGAATGCCTACCAACATTTCTATAGAACAAGGTTAGGAATCATGCAGCCCTCCTCATCGGACTGCTACTCCAGCATTTCTCACTATTGGCTACATTAGCTAGGCCTGCTGTGAACTGCTCTCCTGCAACATCTGGAGAGCTACAAGATTCCCACTCCTACTGTAGGGCTCCCTTTTGGGCCATTTCCGCACGAGGAATCCTGGGGTTTGCAGTTTTGGGAGGAGCCGCCTGGCCCCTCCTGAAGCTGCAAACTCCAGGATTCCATAGGATGTTGAAAGTGGAATCATACCGCTATAACAGCCTCGTGCAGAAATGGCTTTGGAAAGACACCTACAGTGAGGCCTGTAATGTAGGCCTTTATAGTGCCATCTCACTGTCTTGCTTATGCAGTTTTACAGGAAATTCAAATATCACTGTATTCAGTCGTAGTTCTCCTGTGTTTTTCACTGTTTCTCTCTCTTTTTTCTCCCCATATATATTTAAAAAAATATAAAAAAAAAAACAAGTGAAAGAGATGGCACAATGTCATTTAATTTTTACAGATAGAAGCCTTCATTCACAAAGCACCCTCATGGGATAGGTCCCATTTTATATTCAATCAGAAGATGAATGTTTTAATTAAAAATAATTTTTAGAAAAGGATTAACAGTGACCCATTCAAATGACAGCAGAACTTTCCAAAAGAATGCTCAGTCAGCCAGACCACTATAGTTACTGAGGAGGTAAGTTTTTTGGGGGGAAAAAGTAGAATATGACTGTGCTATGCAATATTTATCACAGTTTCTGAAGGTGACAAAGCATTGCTAGTTTCTTTCGCTTTCAAAAGTCTTTAATGTGACAGCTTTGTGAAGTGGGTTAATTTGCATGAAACATGAAAGATGCCATTTACAGAAATAGAAGTGACAACCGGAAAGGGCTGTAAATGTAGCTGTCAGATACTAGTCTGCAGCAAGGTAACAGACAAGTGAAGCAAGAATTCACAGTGAACCCAGATGCAAAAGATACATTCAAAACACAAGGTAAGTATGTTGTGCCCATCCACTCCCTGGGGAGGTACACACTGCAGCCATTCTCTGGAACAACAAAACCAGACAGCCGGGTGACTGCAAACACCTTTTAATAAACTTCTTCGGCTACAGACAGGTTGCGGAACCCAGGCCCCCTCTCATTTATCCCACGAAGCAGGAGCCTGCCTCAGGGAAAGGATCCACATCATGGCCAATGCAGCCTATCAAGTAGTTGCCAGAACAGAGGATAAACATTTGATGTTTATCAAATTTGACAGATTGATGGTAAAATATCTCAGGATCTTGATCCCACAGACCCTTTTCACACCTTACCCTTTTGTGGAGCTGGAGAGAAGCTCTCGCGTCCGGTGTCCTTCGGCTCCGCACGAGCTTCCTGCTCGCACGAGAGCCCCGCCTCTTCCTTTCACGTTGCAGCCTGGGACCTTCCCAGCCTGCACTGGACAGGAAGCGCAACCGCCCCGGCTACGGAGGCTCCGCATGCCAGGTAAGTGCAAACGGGGCCCCGGAGCGCTGTGTGACCGAGTAGCATTTTCGGCTTCAAGCCGAAAATGAAAAAATGCATGCACGGTCCGCGTCAGGCCCTTGAGCATCGCACAAATGTGAGTGCGTCGTGTGGACTGCTCCTCACATGTGCACGACGCTCAAGGGGCCCTTTCGCATTGGAAATGCCATGCGAAAAGGGCCACAGTGATTTAACTCTCAAACATGTTGTTCTTGACAGTACATTGATCCAGCTGTCAAACTCAGTAAGTCATCACAGGAGCATGTCTCTTCTGCTGGTATATGCTCTCTGGCTTCAGCCCCAACTTTGGGCAAGGCATTCTTGCTGATAAAGATTTTTTAGGATCAGGAGTGGTTACTTCAAGCTGGTAAGGGCCCATAGGAGGAGCGAAATGTACAGCCAAGTCAAGCGCTAGCTGTCTCCATGAGGCATGGGCTGGTAGAGGCTAGACACTGATGTAATATTGGGTTCAGATCTAGGTTGAGGTAATCAGCAGTCCACATATAGCTGTCTTGGTTTTGAGGGAAGCCAGAGGTCCTCTTTCAGACTTGTACTTAACTTCAAGGAGATGAGGGGGCCTACTTGTATAAATCCTAACTGCCAAGTCTTTCCCTGAACAAGTCCTGGCCATTTCCGCACTAGACTGTTACAGCACTATTATTCCATTTTCAACATCCTATGGAATCCTGGGGTTTGCAGTTTAGGGAGGGGCATTTAGATTTCTCAGCCAGAGAGCTCTTTGGCCTCAGTAAACTACAAACCCCAGAATTCCACAGGAGGTTGAAAGTGGAATAATGGCACTGTAACAGTCTAGTGAGGAAATGGTTCCTCTCTCAAGCACTTGGCCTAACCTCTGATCAGTCTCACCTCTGGTATAGCTGGCAGGACACATGCGCTTTTTCTGCCTTTAGCCCTTCTGCTGGTTTCCGAGGACTCCTCACCATCTCCCTGCAAGGATTTTACACTTTGGGCTGTGGGGAAAGCAGCCTCTTCGCCTGGCCCCAAAGCTTCTGCATCCCCACCCAGCCCCTGACTCCCCTGAACTTCTTTTTCTGTCTAGATGTTTCTGGGAAGTTTTCCCCTCCCTGCCCTCTTCCCCTTAACAAGCCACACCTGCAGTGTTGCTCTGTTGCTGGGCAACCAGCTAGCTGAGAACTTACTGCAGCTAAAGGGACTGGAGCTGTGACGTGGTACAAGCTGTTAATGAGAAATCAAAGCCACAAACATAAGTGAAAACCTACCAGGAAAGATTAGAAAAATATTGCAGAAGCCAAATCGCTACCGGCCTTATCACACGGTGGTTTATTGCATGATTGCACTGGCTTAGTTCCATTTTTGATCTCTTCTTATCACATGACATTGTCACTCTACTGTTGTTGAATTGCATTCCCATTGTTATTGGGCCATCTCTTTTCATTTATGGGAAATGAAAGCCACGAATGGCTCAAATAGCACTGCTTTTCCACTATTGTATATTGGCGCAATGGTGTCATTCTGCTGCAGTTCCGATATTGCCACCGTCATGTGGTGTCAGAGGTCATTGCTCTCCTCTTGCCCCTTCCCTATCCCCAAGCAGCATGAGCTCATTGTATTTCTGGTGTCTGGACAAAGAGGACATCATAGTGCAGGAGAACAATGTTGTTTTTACTCCATTCCTATTATGGGTTTTGTATGTGTGTGTGTAATCTCACACCTGTGCTGCCCTGGTGGTTGCCAAAACACCGCAATTATACCATTGTAGCAAAACAGCCAACCATGACTCTGAAAAAGCAAAATGCTGAAATGGTGGCACGACAGGAAAACACAGTGCCAAAATGATGGTGGCAGGGAGTCTCCCCACATGTTGAAATGGTGCATACAGATATAAAATAGCATATGCTCTAGGTAGCACAGACAGGGAAGGGGAGGCAGGGTCGGTGGGGTGGGGGAGAAGACCTCTTCCAGGAACGTACATCACCAAACTGGCAGCATAAAATGATTGCAGAGACAGTGTGATAGTGATTGTTCCTATACCAATATGCTTTCGTTTTCTTAAATAATGCAATCACTGCGAGATAACAGACCGGTGTGACAAAGCCCTACAACTCAGTTGTCACAAGGGGTTGCCCAAAAGAAATCTCCTATCCCTTATACAGAGACACCTCAGCTAACAAAGCCTCTGACATTGAAGGTTCCTCTTACTAAGACTTTTTACACACACCTATCCTTTCCTTCCACATCCTCTCTTTAGCTAGAATCTTTTTTTTAGCAGAATCAGCACTGGAAAGATGGTGAAGGAGGGCTGGAGAAACATAAACTTTCAGCGTTGGGTTACAATAGCATGTCTGCAGTAAACAATACCATAAACCAAGCTTGAGCTGGGGAAGTGTCAGAACTGGGATTCTGCTCCAGCCAGTCTTATTGAAGTCATGTGTGCCTGTGCCCAACAGGCGAGGTAAACAGCAGCTGCCTCCAAAATCCATGTGTAAACAGCTGTTTTAGATAATAAATTTGATAAGAAACCCTGCTATGAGTTGATTCTTCATAAAGATTTTAAATATTAGGACAGTCAACCAAAGGAATATTGTTAGAGGAGTAATCATCTGCTATTAAACCAAAACATCATTTAATAAATTATATTTTAAGTATATGTGCATTAGCTGAAACTTGTCTCAAAATATGCCTTCTGGGAAACTAGTAAAAAAAAACCTATGACAGCCTAATAATGAAAATCTATCACTCATTTTCAAATGACAAAACTGTCAATGCTTTCTTTTTCATTCTGTTTTACACCAAGATATTACTGATAAGATAATCAGCAACTTCACACATTAGAAATGGGATGACAGATTAACAAAATGAAATCATACACATGTCTAATCAAAAGTAAGCCACTATTGAACGGAGCTTACTGGAAGGTAAGTGTTACTTTAAAGCTTTGATTAATACATTAATTAAGCCAACAAGCAGAGAAATTCTGTGAGGCAGGGGAAGGAGGATAAATGGCAGAAAAACTATACCTTGTAAACCTTTTTGGATTCTCACCAGCATGGACAGCCAATAAAATTCTACATGACAGCTTCTGAAATTGTATAGCTCCTCCCCACCCTGCAACATTCCAGCAACCGTGTCTGTGGAATTGAAAAGCTTTAGCTTTGGCATATACAAAGTATTTCCTCCCTGTTGCCCATGTACCACAATCCATCCCTAATACACTTTTGAGATACACACTTTTATCCTCACTATTGAAGGAGCACGATATGATCCCCAGAGGATTTCCACAGATAAATCACCCTCTCCACAGGGAGATCTTTCTCTCTTTCTTTCTCTCTCTCTCTCTTTGGGGGAAGGGAGGAAGGAAATCCAGAATATCTTGGTGCCTTGGGCACACCCTCCCAGAAATCACAGGCTTGCAGCTTTATTTAAAACACAAAATTAATCATTAAAGGTATAATATACAGGAGATAGAGTCCAAGAATCTGAATGTACTAAAGGGGGGGAAAGTGTACAATAAAGCATCTGTGTACCTTCCAAATTTTGTTTCATCAAATAAAATAAAATAACTGGGAAGAGGGTTAAGAAATGCTTCGAGCTAGAGATTTTCTGGATATGCTTAAGAACTAGCTAAACTGGTAATGCTTGATGTTGGTACTACTTTGGGTTGGGAGCAATTACCCTCTTGATCTTTCTTTTTTTTTTTTTTAATTCTGTGATGCTTACCTATCAAAGTCTTGAATGTAGTACAAGCATAACACTATCTGGAGCTTATCATCTGGAATGCGCATCATTTTATCATTTCAAAGGCATTGTTATAGCAGTAGTTTAATATTACAAACATTATACCTTTACTTATGATAGAAAGCCACAAGGACAAGTAGCAGCTGTTAGGTACTTTCTGTGCAGGTGAAAAATTGAGATGAGCAGATAGGATGTTTCAGCTGCACTCCTGCAGCCATTGTGTTGCATCCCAGGAATGCAGCTGGGTGGGCAGAAACAGCCTTCTCTGCTACAGCCTCTCAACAGAACCGTGAATGCTACATACAATCTGGAAAGTCTCACTGAATCTGGTAAATTGTAGGAAGAGGGAAAGAGATCCTTGAAAATTGGATAGTGGCACCTTTTGTGGTGCAGTGGTTCAAGTGCTGGGCTAAACCCTGGAGACCAGAGTTCGATTCCCCACTTGGCCAAGGAAACGCACTAAGTGACCTTGGGCAAATCACACACACTCAGCCCCAGAAACCCCATGACAGGGTCGCCTTAGGGTCACTATAAGTTGGAAACAAGTTGGAGGCACACA
Organism: Cyclura pinguis; assembly: GCA_030412105.1. Lineage (NCBI taxonomy): Eukaryota > Metazoa > Chordata > Lepidosauria > Squamata > Iguanidae > Cyclura > Cyclura pinguis. Next base: position 40,602,407 of record CM059603.1, read on the forward strand.
ACAACAACCTTTTGTGAGCACACTGTTACCCCACTGGAAAACCCTGTTCCAGGGTCCACAATTTTGATATTAAAATATGATTTCATGTGCCTGAGAGGTCGCCCGGATGAGCACATAGGCAGCAACGGTCGAACAATTGAAAACCAGGTCAGGCCAGTAAAATTCCCCATCACGTAGCCCCAGGAGACCTCAAGCTGTGCAAACCCATTGTAAACAAAGGGTCCTCAGCCCCTCATAAGCCAGCTTGAGGGGATTAGCGTGTTTACCCCAAGTTGAGCACCAATAGCAACAAAATCCTATCAGGCAAGTACCATTTACATAAAGTCACACCACAACCCAATGCAACCAAAGATCCTGAAACTTTGGCAACACCTTGTAATCTCATCATGCAAAGGAAGTTACCATTGTGGAGCTTATTTCTTGATGCGCCACTCATTGTTCTCCCCGGGAAAGGATTAGCCCTCCAGGTACTTTTTCCCCTACAAATAGTCCCAATTTTTGAGCAGTTCTTTGGATCACTCTTGGTCATCCCAGCAGACCGTTTCTCCATCCGTTGAGTAATCCCCTCAGCCCTCTCCGTGCTGAGCTCCACTTCTCCGTTGTTTTTCCCAGACCAAGGACTTCAGGAAAAGGTGCAGTATTACCCCAGCTACAATCCCTATAATATTCTCCCTATCCAGTTTCCTCCCTTTTGCTTCTTAATAGGTCTTGCACAAGTGTGTGAGTGATTGTGTTGGTGCGTGAGACTTTCATTCAATAAAATCATTTTATTGGACATCTTCGTTTGGTTTTTGGCTTGGCCTGACCCTGTAAAAACTGGGTAAAAAGACCCCGCTAGGTTACCCTGACTCTCACATTGCTATTGCTGGTGCTCTGGCTAGTTTCCATTCCCCATCACGTGGAGTACATTAAGGTGTCCCCCACAGGACCCCAGAAATCAGGGTAACAAGACTTCTCCTATCCATAGAAGGTATATCCTGGGCCATTTCCACACTAGACTGTTATAGCGCTATCATTCCACTTTCAACATCCTTTGGAATCCAGCTGGCCCCTCCCTAAACTGCGAACCCCAGGATTCCAAAGGATGTTGAAAGCGGAATGATAGCGCTATAATAATCTAGTGCAGAAATGGCCCTGGATCCAACCAATTTACCTTGGAGCAATCCCCACTGAGTCAGTGGAACTTACTTCTCACTCACTTCTGCATGTTTCTTATCACGTGCTGTTCTCTAACACAAGTGGGTTAAGATAAGGTAAATAGATTGCACTTGTGCTAGAAAAAAGAAATAGAAAGGAAATTAAACTAGTAAAATGATTTGGAAGTGAGATCTTGAGTATTCTGTAAAAACATGTTTATCATAATTTCGTTTTCCTGAATCGATGCTTTTCACACCTTATTATGGGTGGGTGAAATTCTACTTTGATTATTCATTTAATTGTGAGTGCAGGTTTTAGTGCAGAACTGTGGGTGTATTTATGAAAGATTACTCAAAAACTGTGTATGTTGAGCTTCCCAAGCTGTAAAAATGGGTGATAATAATTCTTAATTACCTCCCTTACAGAGACTTTAAAAAGCAAATTAATGATCTGAGAATGAAAAAGAATCTGTGTGATACGTCTGTGTATAAAGACTGAAGTGCTGAGATCACACTAATTTTACTGTTTCTGAAAGAAAAATGGCAGAGAAACTAGATTTACAGGGCAGAGGGAATATGATAGAGACACTAGATTTATAGAGTGGAGGGACTATTTTGTGAAGAGCAATATGATAATATCTTACCTTGACTCAAATACAGATACTTGAGGGATTGTATAACAGCCCCATCTGTGCTACCTAAATACCAACCCTCTTGCTGTTTAATGAGTGAAAATGGCCTACAAAGTACAATAAATACTATCAGCATTTTAGGCAGTATTTCTGCCTTTCACGTAACATGTCTTACTTCACACTGGGCTTAGTTATGCATTTTGTTCTGTTCCATCTTTCATTTTTCACTGAAGTACTTTGTTTTATCCATTATGAGACACACATATTTCAAAGCCATATGATAGTTTTGAAAACCATAGCTTGACATACACACAATGTTGTAGGAAGCTGACAATATAGGAATGAGAACAAATGAAAACAGATTTGAAAATACATTAAAGTATAAATAAATAGAGACCCAGTGTGGTGCAGTGGTTTGAGAAATGGACTATGACCCAGCAGACTAGGGTTCAATTCCCCACTCGGCCATGGAAACCCACTGGGCATATCACACATTCTCAGCCCAAGAAAGTGTCAACAACAACAGCGACGACAACAACTAAATAATAATATTACATAAAGCGCTGAAACTATTCAAAAATAATAATGGATTAGAGCAGAAAATGGAACAGGGAATGAAATATGACCAAATTAACTATAAAAATTCCCATTATTCTTACTTGGAAGAAGGAAATGCCTTTTTATTCACCTTGAGTTTGGTTTTTTTTTTCTTCCTTCTATGCATTATGACAGAAACACAGAATTGTAGACTCATGCAGGACCCTCAAAAGTATTTCAGTTCAACTCTTGGCTCAACATAGGATGCCAGCTCAGCAACCCTGACCGCTAACTGTTTGGCCTCTGCTTTAATACCTCCAGCAAAAGAGACCAACAGTTTCTTCCACTGTCAAATAGCTCTTAACACTAGGAAGTTGTTTTTTTTTTTAATGTGCAGTTGAAATCTGCTTTCCTTAAAATTTTACCCATTGGTTGCATTTCACTTTGCATTCTGGGGCAACAGAAAATAAGACAGTTCTATCTTGAAGATTGTGATAAATTTCTTCATTACTCTTTACCTCTAAAGATACCCAGCTCTTTCAATCATTCCTCATAAGACTGTTTTCCAGATCAAAAAAATTATGTCTAGAGAGCTCTACAGAGATGGAGACCAAAATATGTTAGGTTATTTTAAGACCAGGGATAAGAGAGGAAAAAAATGTGATGGGCATTCCTTGTGATTCCTAAACCTAACACAGAATTGTCTTGGGGGAGGCCTGTACAGTAAGATGACTGCATCTCAATCCCAAATCTAATTCCAACTGAGTGAAGGGACAGGGTCACATTTTCCATTACAGAAATTGCTGGCTTTTATTTTTTTCCAGATGATTGTACACGGGCAATATAATACATGTACTTCTGGGGGGCGGGATCCAGAGATCTTCCTTCAGTGGGACTTAGATGAACAATGTATCACATTTCAAACATCAATGCTGTGTTGCAGGGTGAGTGCTGCCGCATCATTCCACCCAGCTTGTACATCTACTCTAAATAAACAAACTCCCTTATGCTTTGGATATATGCAATAGCATCCATTAATTAAGAAACAAAAATCCCTCTACATACCACATTATGTGTTCCTGATATAATCATCATGTTGCATTTGCTCTGCATTATATTGCTTAATAACATTCTGACTCACTCAGTCAACAATAGTTTTTCCAAACTACCATGTGCTATTTGGTTTGCTCTAATTCAGCTGTTTCATAAATCCATATGTCTAATCTGCTGTGAAAGCAACTCAGATTGACAAAGTTCAGAAGAAGGTCATGACCTATCTAACTTCCCAAGAAACCAGAGTTTAGGAGAAGAGAATATAGTATGCCCCTGGGGAAGAACACCTTACCTCCTCCCTGAAAGTATAGAAGAAATCTTCTCAAAATTCAATCATTCTGTAAGGCATGAGAATCCTATGGGGGTATCAGACAACAGACTATACAGACAACATAGGTTATGCTATGCTGTAGACCAGAGAGGGCTTCAAGTGCCACATAAGCTGCACTGAGCAAATTTATTGAGCTTTTGCAGATTTAAACCACAGAGCAGTGAGGGCTGCTGTGCAGAATGATGGTCCTTACTGCATTAAAACTACTGCATTATGTCGAACAGATTAGCTGTACTATAGATTACTGAATGGAATGCAGCCCAAGTTGTATAGGCCATGTGGAATCATAGAATCATTGAATAATAGAGTTGGAAGAGACCACAAGGGCCACTGAGTCTAACCCCCTGCCATGCAGGAATTCACCATCAAAGCACACCTGACATATGGCCATCCAGCCTCTGTTTAAAAACTGCCAAAGAAGGAGACTCCACTTAGAGGTATATCTAGGGTGGGGCAAGCAGGACATATGCCCTGGGTGCCAATGCCAGGGGAAGCCAAAAAAGCCAAACCCCACTCACCCACCCTCCCACTCAGGCCTGGCCCGCCACCGCCACCACCTCTGCCAGGGTCTTCCTCCACCCAGGGCAGCAGCGGGAAAAGCAGCAGCACCTAAGGGCACAACTTCCACACTTGCCCTAGACACTGTTGAACCTAGATACACCACTGACTCCACCACCCTCTGAGGCAACACATGCCACTGATGAACTGTTCTTACCATCAAGAAGGTCTTCCTAATGTTTAGATGGAATCTCTTTTCCTGAAGTTTGAAGCCATTGCTCTGTGTCCTATTCTCTGGAGCAGTGGAAAACAAGCTTGCTCCATCCTCCATATGACATTCCTTCAAATATTTAAATATAGCAATCATGTTGCCTCTTAACCTTCTCTTCTCCAGGCTAAACATACCCAATCCCCTAAGTATCTCCTCATAGGGTATGATTTCCAGGCCTTCTACCATTTTGATCACACACACCCCCCTGGACATGTTCCAGTTTGTCAATATCCTTCTTAAACTGTGGTGCAAGTATTCCAGGTGTGGTCTGACCAAAATAAAACAGAGTGATACCATCACTTCCCTTAACCTAGACACTATACTCCTAGCGATGCAGCCAAGAATCACATTGGCTTTTTAAGCTGCCGTATCACATTGCTAACTCATGTTCAGCTTATGATCTACTAAGATTCCTAGATCTTTTTACATGTACTGTGATCAAGCAGGTGTAACCCATTTTATATCTGTGTCGAAGAACACAACATAAACTCCAAGAAATTCCATCTCCAGAAACTACAACAAGAGTGGACTTGTATAGGACTTGTATCTAAAACATCTGGAAGGCACCTGGAACAGGCTGTTATACCACTACATAACTAGCCCCCTTTATATGTCTCTCAGTATGATTGCATGGGACAACGAAAAGAGGTATTGCCAAACATCACCTAGCCCAGGCAGATTCATATGGAAGAGTTTGTTTGTTTGTTTGTTTGTTTGTTATCCCTCCTTTCTCCCAGTACAGGTCCCAAAGCAAGTTACAACATTAGTTAAAACACAGTAGCTAAATGTAAGACAAACATTTTCAAGGTTTTAAACAACTAACAGAATCAAAATATTAATTTTAAGCAATTAAAAACATATTCAACACATATTAAATATTTTTTTAACAAAAATTACAGCATACCCATTAAACATCCTTTATTTAAGGCTAAAAGCTTGTGTAAATAATAAAGTCTTTGTCTACATAAACAAATAATAACTACAGTAGGATATGGTCCTTCAGGTAGTCTGGACCCAATCTGTATATGACTTTATAGTCCTTGGTCATAACAAGCATTTGGCTTGCCTGAAAACATAACTCCAATATTTTGTTCGAGCCAATTCATGTTTGACATGACTCATATGCTAGATGTGAACCAGCATGTCTCTTTGTATAGCCTTTTCAAATGTTAAAAGCATATACATAGTCTACTTGTAATTCTCACCTGTGAGGTATTATCTCACAGGGCAGATGGACTGAGCCTGAGACAGAGTGACTTACCTAAGGCCTCTTAGTGAGTTAATGGCAGAGATGAGAGTCATAATTCTTAATTCAAAGTTTACTTTCTTAGCCATTAGATCACACCAGCTTTGTGATGATGGATGTGTTGGAGAATCACAGTTAGTCATGTTTCTTTGTACTTCTGCTCTACGCTGACACAGCACCCTATCTCTTTTACCCAAGGTAATAGACTGATCTCTTGAGTTGCAGCTAATGTGTTTTCAGAAATTTTAAAAGCAGCTGCAAAAGTGGGACAAAAGAGCATAAACTGGGATTGTCTCTGGCAAATCAGGACAGTTGGAGGGTATGTAATACTTTTATTAAGACCAAATTAAATACAAAAATGTTTAAGTTGTTGAAATATCCAGAACTCTTCACTGGTCCAGATGGCACAATGAAGTAAGGGAAAGGAAAGGGAAAAGGAAAATGCAAAATTTAGGTCAGATTTTTGTGACTAGACCAACCCACAACAACTATTAATTGCTTCTTTGTCCCAATATTGTTTGACAGGTGAACCTGAGGCCTGCACACACCATCATTCCCTTTGAGAGTTGAGAGTTGGCCTAGTCACAAAAATCTGTGGCGCAAATGCAAATGATGATCCCAACTAGAATAGACCCACTGAATCAGTAGGAACTTGGTAAGTCTTGTTGTTGTTGCGTGCCTTCAAGTCATTTCCAACTTATGGCTACCCTAACGAAAATCTACCACACGGTTATCTGGAGTTGAGAGGATGTGACACACCCAAGGTCACCCAGTAGACTTCCATGGCCAAGCATGGAATTGAACCCTGGTCTCCAGGTCCATAGTCCAATGCTCAAACCACTACACCATGCTGGCTCTCATGGCAAGTCTACACTTATGTATGTTCCAGTGGTTCAATGGGTCCAGACCAGTAAGAAACTAATAACTGGATTTAGATATATGTCACCATGAGAGCCAGCATGGTATAGTGATTTAATCATTGGACCACAACTCTGGAGACCAGAGTTCAAATGTGTGCTCAGACATGGAAATCCACTGGGTAACCTTGAGAATGCCACACACTCTCAGCCTCAGAGGAAGGCAAAAGCAACCCCTCTCTGAACAAATCTTGCCAAGAAAACCCCAAGATAGGTTCACCTTAGAGTCACCATAAGTCAGAAACAATCTGACAGGACACAACAATGAGTCACCGTTCCACCCTTTAACAAAAATCTAGGTAACTTCATGATCCAATATGGTAAAGAGGTATCTTACTGTCTCCAACAATTAATGTAACTGCAATTTTTTTAAAAAAAAAATCCTCTTCTGGTTCACAAAATGGCAGGGGACTGCTATGTTGAGAAGCAATGCAACAAGCAACCATGCTGATGCCCACCGCAACAAAACATTTGGCTACATGTTGGTAACTACTCCTGTACGGCACAGAAGTACGCATCATCCAATTTTTTAAATCAGTGCAGCTAAATATTATTGTCATTTTGGTTTTGGAATATTGAAAATGTTCTTTTTATCACTGAGTACACTACTACAATTTCTTTACTAAATTATAAATTCATCTCATAATTTATTCAATATTTCAGAATAGTACCCATGCTGAAATTTCTGGTAATATGTAAGTTAAATTTAAATGATCACAGGCATACACCTTTCAGCCATTAGAATGGTCATGAATACACTATTTATTTTTATTATTGTTATTGTTGTTGTGTGCCTTCGAATCATTTCCAACTTATGGCAACCCCAAGGCAAACCTGTCATGGGATTTTCTTGGCAAGGCCCATTCAGAGGGGTGTTTCCTTTTCTTTCCTCTGAAACTGAGTATGATTTGTCCAAGGTCACCCAGTGGGTTTCCATGGCTGTGTGGGAATTTGAACCCTAGCCTCCAGAGTTTTAGTCCAAAGCTGAAAAGACTATATCACACTGGCTCTCATTTTTTAAATTAGATTTATCTCACTTTTCCCCCCAAAACTAGTACTCAAGGAAGCCCAGTTGACTAAAGAATTATTTTTTCCCAGTATAGAAAATAACAACATTAAACGCTGGGGGTTGGGGGAATAGAGCAGATCCAGACTGGCAGAAAGAGACTTCCCTACTCCAACTGCCTTATAGCAGCCCATATAGTCCCCTCCCCAATATGCTACATAGAAGGTTTTGGAACCCTGTTAAATGGGGTGGATCTGGTTCAAAAAAAAAAATTTAGAATTCCCTATGAACAGGCAAATGCACTTTCCCAGTCTCCTGTGAAGCATACAGTTGGCCCTCCACATTTGCTGGTTTGATTTTCATGGATTTTATTATTTGTGAGTTTCTTCAACCCCTGCCCCCAACCTCAAGAACTTCTTTGCTGTGGGGAACTTCCCTCTCAGCAGCTCCAATTAGGCTGCATAAAAACCCACCTCTGGTCTTCCTTCTCTACCAGTTGCTGTCTGGCAGTTAAGGACTACTTGCAGCCTGATTTCTCAGCACTACAAACCCTCTCCCAATGCCCCCACACACCCATGGAAGGAGGTGGGCAAGAGAGAGGATGTATAGGGCCACCATACTGACCTGACCTTTCCCTCTCCTTTCCCTGACCTGGTTTGGACCCTGAGTGCCCGTTCTCCCCACCATGTCTTAGCCCCCTTTCCATAGGCACACACACACATTTTGATATTTGTGATTTTTCCACTTTTGCGAGGGACCTGCACTCCTAACCCTAGCAAATGTGGAACACCAACTATATTCTGCAAGAGAAGACTGGCAAATTGCTGTGGAGTAGAGAAGACTGCTTCTACTACCCAGTTGTATATGGTTTGGGAGCCATATAAATCTGGAGCCAACTCAGGATCTCTAAAACTGAAACATTATCCTTAAGGAAGGTATAAAGGCTGTGATACAAATTATGAAACCAATGTGCATCTGTTTGTTTTTGCAATAAAATAGTTTTGCAGAAAGCTTCCAGGAATGGTCTCTGAAAAATATTCTCTCTCATTCACCTTCATGAAAACAACTAGAAGAACAGGCAAAGGATTAACACAGACTTGTCCCCTGTGAGCACTATCTCCACTTTGAGAACTACTAAAAAAAAAAAAAAGAACCAGAAGACCTTTTTGTCTGTCTTGTTCTCATCAGAGGACTCTCCAGTGAGATCTACAATTGATCTTTTTGTGTTGGAACAGTGGGTGAAAGAATGAATGAGAAGCTTGGTTTTCTTGGGTCACAGACAGACAGACAGAGTTCATGTGAACACAGTGTGACTCAGCTAGAACAATTTTCCAAATCAGCACTTTGGTCTTTCTGCCAGAGGCTGAGCTGCAAGATAGGCAGAAAACATATGATGCAGTTTTATCCTCCAGTTAACTAACTGCCTGTTGGCCCCTAGCCATCATGCCAAAGAAATCCATTTTCTAGGATTTTTTTTTTCCTGTATCAGTCCTCATCAACTTGATGCTCTCTAGCTGTGTTGGGTTACATATAGTTCCTATAATCCTCAGCCAAACAGGTGCTGGCTGATGATTATGGGAAATGATGGGCATCAGATTGGGGAAGTTTTGCCCAAAGCAATCCTTCTCACTCTTTGTGTTGGGGATGACAGGAGTTTCAGCCCCATGGAAACGCAGTGGAAAAACCAGAGTTCAGCGAGCCAGCAGCAGCAGCCTTATTCCCCAGTAAGGATACTCACACACAGAGGAGTTTCTTCCAAAACAGGAGGCACTTCATCTTGCAGCAAAGTTCCGTTATATACAAAACATAGGACAGACGGACAAAAGCTTGCGCCAGGCACCAGGTTTGGTCAACAGACAAATACATACTGGCGTTGCTTTGTTATATACATATCTACAACCAATCAGGTAGAGGTTTGCACACCTCCCTCTACCATCTGCACACGACCCCAGTTTCTTATGCAACCTTGTAGTTACCCACAGCTGGGGCATGATGCAACATCTTTGCAGTGGGCTGATCATTTTCCCAGGGTTCCCTGCCTGGAATCCCTGACAATCCCCTCCAAAATGGTCAGGCCACTGTGTAGGACATTTTCACAATCCATACATGTCATACAATACATGTTACATAATACATACATTCAAGGGTACTATTCATCTTCCACCTTACACTCTGGTGGTAAGGCCCAGTTTACTTGCCAACTTCTCATGGCCTACTACTGGAAGTGCTTTTGTGAGCAGATCCGCAGCTGGACAATACCACAAGCACAAAGTCCCATCTTGGACCATTTGCCTCACATTTTGATACCATACCCTAATGTAGTCCTATACTCAAATTTTCTGCCTCAGTCACACGGGACAACAAAATATCCTCCTCCCAACCTTTTAGGGATAAGCATAACTTTACTTCCTGACTCAGCAAGTTAGGTACTTCCTGACCCACTTTCACTGGGACCACTGCTGGAACTAGTGCTGACCTCAGTGCGAGGCTCTCTCTTGACCGTAAATGCAGGTTCAGCACTAGGTGGCGGTGTTGAACTCTTTGGTGTGACGTTGAGTGAGATTTTTGGCTTCTCCTCAGTACTTTCCTCAGTACTTTCTTCTTCTTCATCAACCATCACCGCCCCTCCATCTTCAGAGCTTTCAAGTGTATCCGGGACACTGTCCTTTTCCTCATCAGACATCACTGCCCCTCCATTCTCAGGAATTTCAGGAACACTTTTCACACTTTTACCCAGGGGAATCAAAACCTCCTGGTTACAGTGCAGTCTATCCCATCCTGAATGGATTTTGAAGTTTGCACTCCTAGAATACACTATTTTGCCAGCATGGTGTAGAAATCTATATTTGTTACCTTCATATCCCACAAAGCGTAACCGTCTAGATTTCTCCTCTCCAGACTTTCTGAAACTTGGGGAAACATACACACTAGCAAACTGACCCCAAACACGTAGATACTGCAGGTTTGGCGCTCTACCATACAATAGGTAATATGGAGTTTGCTTTACACTTGAACTCCACATCCTGTTTATGTGGTAGTTTGCTGTCACTATTGCTTCTCCCCAGAGTCCTGCTGGGGCTTGGGCATCCTCCATCATACAGTCCTTCATTTGTTTTAACAGCTCAATTCTTCTTTCTGCAAGACCATCCTCCCCGGGAGATGTGGGGTTGGCGGTTTTATGCCTTATGCCTTTCTTACGTATCCAGGCTTGCAGGCTGTTAGACAGGAATTCTCCCCCTCGATCTGACACAAGACTGGCCACTTTAAAAGGAAATTCCCTCTCAACAGCATTCACCCACTCTTTGAACTTATCTGCTGCTTGGCTCTTCTCTTTCAGTAGATAGATATAGGAATACCTGGTGTGTCTGTCTACAATTACCAGGACATACCTATTTTGCCCTTCAGTTGGCTTGAATGGCCCAGCCAAATCTGCATGTACAACCTGAAAAGGCCGTTGGGTGACACACTTGCTTTTCTTGGCAATGGGGTAAGCCTTTACCTTAACCTTTTTGCACACAGAGCACTCTAGGAACTTAGGATAATTTCAGACCTGTAACCCAGGGCATACCTTTGCCAACTCTTGCAAACCTTTGTAGCTGGCATGTCCCATCACTCTGTGGAGATAATGTACACACTTTTCATGTAGAGGTTTGTTACACAAAGGGTTAACGTTTGCCACTTTTCCTTTAGGCAACACGCGGTACAACCCCTGCTTTTTCACTCCTTTTGCACAAAACACACCATTTGCAGTTATTGTACATTTCTCCCCTTCAAACACCACTTTGTAACCCTCACTGGCCAGTTGGGAGACACTCAAAATACAGTTCTGCAAATTTGTCACGCACAATACATTATTAAACGATTTCCCAAAACATGGCACATGTGCAGTACCCATCTTCTGCACCTTGCTTGGTGCCCCATCTGCAAGGGAAATTGCTGTTATATTTGCATTTGTAACATTACTCAACAGCTTTAAGTTGTTCACCATGTGGTGAGTTGCATCACTGTCTAGCAACCACACACCACTCTCAGACTGTTCTTTTGCCACAAACACATGGCCTTCAGCCTGTGACGACACGCCCCTCCGCTTCTGGGCTGTCTTCTTCCCTCTGCTCAGTGCTGGCATTCTGCAGTCCTTCTGGAGATGGCCGACTCTCTTACATCTGTAGCAGCATCTGGCAAAGCTGCACACACCTTCTTCCTCCTGGCGACTGGCTGTTCTCCCCTCTGACTGCAGCCTGGAATCGAACTGCTTACGTTGGACTTCCTCCAAAATCCTCCTGGCTACCAAGTCTACAGTCAGCTCTTCCTCACACACCCCCTGGAGGCTGTACATCAAAAAGTCCCACTCCTTAGTGAGGCTTCCCAGCAGAATAAAACTTTTCTGCATTTCTGGGATATTCACCCTTCTGTTGGCTGTCTCTTGAAATAACTGTTTCATCAGCATGAGGTGCTCTCTTACACAGCTTCCGGGACATAACTTTGTGTTATACAGTCTTTTCATCCATAGCATTTTGGACAAACACGAGGAAGATTGATGCACACACTTCAGAGCCTCCCAGAGCTGATATGCTGTGTCTGCAGCAGCAGCGTGAATCAACTGGGAAGGACTTAAAGTAAGCAAAATAACTGCTTTGGTTTTTTCGTCAGCAACCCTGAACTTTTGAGCAGCAGTTGCTCCTTCTGGGGGCTGTCCCTCATTTTCCAAAACGTGCCACAAATTTTCCTTCGTCAAAGCGGCTCTCACATAAATTTGCCAGCTTTGATAATTAGCGTCGGTCAACTTTTCAAAACGCAGATAACCTCCCTCAGCCATGCTGCTGCCTTTGTAAGGAAAATTCAACAAACAAAGCAGCTGGCCGCAGTGACCTTGATGAGCTCTGGACTGAAGATTAACTGTCTCTCTGCCAAAACACAGACTCCCGAAGCACCAGAGAGCCAGGCAAACAGTCAAAAACAGTCCCAGTATCCAGGGGAAAAACAACTACAGGTATGCTGTGGATGCTGTGCACTCTGGGCCTGGGCCCATAACCAATGTTGGGAATGATAGGAGTTTCAGCCCCATGGAAACGCAGTGGAAAAACCAGAGTTCAGCGAGCCAACAGCAGCAGCCTTATTCCCCAGTAAGGATACTCACACACAGAGGAGTTTCTTCCAAAACAGGAGGCACTTCATCTTGCAGCAAAGTTCCGTTATATACAAAACATAGGACAGACGGACAAAAGCTTGCGCCAGGCACCAGGTTTGGTCAACAGACAAATACATACTGGCGTTGCTTTGTTATATACATATCTACAACCAATCAGGTAGAGGTTTGCACACCTCCCTCTACCATCTGCACACGACCCCAGTTTCTTATGCAACCTTGCAGTTACCCACAGCTGGGGCATGATGCAACATCTTTGCAGTGGGCTGATCATTTTCCCAGGGTTCCCTGCCTGGAATCCCCGACACTTTGATGCTCCAGATGCTTTAGACTTCAACTCCCAGAACCTCCAATCAATGGCCATGCTGACTGTGGCTTTGGGGAATTTCAAGTACAAAGATCTCAACCATCCTGAGATGAAGGTGGCATGGTAACAGAAGAGATCTTTCTCATTTTTCTTTCCTGAACCAGGGTTTTATTATAACTCTTCCTCAGGCATATTCACTATTACAGTCAAAGAGCTCAAGGTTAACATCACTAATCATATCACTGATGATTTAAAGGAAATGCCTCAAACCCCTAGAGAAAGTTAGTTGGTGTTGTTTTTGTTAATTTGAATATGTGGGAATGTTACAACATCAGTTATGAAGCCAGTAAGTTAGATAAACACTGACTTTTATTAAGAATTATTTTAACATTGTCTTCTGTGTTAATGTTGTTGTGTTGTATGTGTTCAAGTAATCTCTGACTTATGGTGACCCTAAGGCAAACATATCACAAGGTCTTCTTACTCTCTATACACACCTACCTAGGAGTAAGTCTCACAGAACTCAATGAGATTTACCTCTGAGTATATATGCAATGAATTGTACATAAGTTGAAATGTTAGGTTTGAAATTAATTTGATATGTGGCCTCTAAATAACTAACTGATTAAAACATTAATGCTGGGCCAGACCATGGGATTTGCAGAGAATGGCATGGAGGTCATCACTGTTGACCTTAAGGGAGCGCGTTTTGATACTGGCTCCTTCAAAAGCTTTTGTCCTTTTAAACTTCTCCCAACATGGAATTTTTTTCCCCACTTGGACTTTAAAGCCCTAATAGGACTGTTGCCTGGGAATGTTGGAATCCCACATCTTACAGTTTGAGGAAGGCTCTCTAAAAGCAAAAGACTTCTCATCTTACAACCTCTTGAATTCAGTTTGTTATTCATTTGCATCTCTTTTTTTTCCCACACTCATAAGCACATACACTTCTCTCACCCTTGATATGCCTTGTTTGTTAAAGGTTAATAAGGAGTGACATATTTCAGTTAGATGGCATCGATCCACTGCAGGTACAGCAATAAGTGAGTAATGACAAGATCAGTCAGTGAATCAGGAATGGAAAATTCTTAACCTGAAATTTGAAAGTCTCTGAGCAAATGCAGAATACTTTTCTGCATAACTGAACCACTATATCCTTCCTCCCTCACCATTCCCAATCAAAAGTCTTAGGGTCCAGGAGGCCCTTCTGAAAAGCACCCAAATATGAATAATAATTGCATATTATACCACAATATTCAATAGAAACCCGCCTAGAACACAATCAACAGAAGAAGGCAAGTTACTGAACAGACTCACAATGCAGTCCCACCCCGCCCTCCACCCCCACCCCCCCAGACAGAAGCTTTTCTTGCCATACAGGCCCATAGGTAGCATTCTGAAAGTCCCTGGATTCTTGCTGAGCAAACAAATCACTTCCTCCCACCCCCATTCTTTCCAGACATAGTTGTTCTGCTCTGAAAGCCAAGTCATCTGACCTGCTTTCTAGAAAGCCACACATACACACACAGAGTCTTTTCAAAGAAATCACACAGATTAGACTGCCTAACCACACAGTCATATGACGCATTTCCTCCAGTTCTAATATTTCTTCTCCTGAGATAGCTGGTCTAAAATCCTAATAACTTAATTCACTAAAGCATATTTTAAACATCAACAGTTATTGGGAAATCTAGAAAGTTAAGTGAAATCACTAGAAAAAAATTAGCAAATTAAATAACTTCAGCAAGTTAATTCTAAGCTCAGGAGTAGTGATTTAGTGACTTTTGATAAATTGGATGACCCACTCTCTCTTAACTGGCTTTGAAGGGATCAGAAATGTAGAAATCTTGTGCTATGGTTTCTGTCCTATCCAACGGGGCAATTGTGGTGGATAGTAATTAGTGCTTGCTCCTCCACACTTCTGTACAAGATTCTACTTTGTTTTAAAAATTTTAGCTTCTAAGATCCAATCACATGGATTAATATTTGTCACAGAAGTTCTTCAAGGCTTGAATTGAATGCAACACCAACGCAATATGCAATCCACATGTAATGGAGTGAGGAAAGACTAAACCTGTTAGTAGAAGAGAAGTACACGCAACATTTTCCCCACCATCCCATTATTTCAAGGCTAGATGATATCTATTTCTGGACAAAAACAGTCCTGTAGGCAGGAGACACATTGGGAAGATAATAATATCTAGCTTAAAGGGAAACTAATAAGCAGAGCGGAGAGAAGTTATCTTTTTGGACTACAAATCTCACACCTTCCAGCCAGCATGGACATGGCCAGCAGCCATGCAGGCTATGGGATTTGGGCACTGTGGCCCCCAAACCCCACCACCACCCTTCCCAAGCAATTCTCTGAAGCAAACAGCTTCATCAATTCATTGAGTCTAGTCTGCAGGTTTTCCAGCATAGAAGACAAGAATTCTTTATGTTTTGCTTGTGATCAGTTACTTTAGCACCCAAGCAAGTTCCCCTTTTTTGAGTGGAACACTGAGGTTACAATCAAAAGAACAAGAAGGAGAAACAGTTATGTTGCTTGATATCAGTCATATCATCATCTTGATAGCATTCCAAATTTCAAAGTCCAGCAAGTAATGTCATTTCTGCACTAGCCTGTTATAGTGCTATTATTCTACTTTCAACGTCCTATAGAATCCTGGGGTTTGCAGAGGCCCCGCTCTAAACAGCAAAACCCAGGATTCCATAGAATGTTGAAAGGGGAATAATAGCACTATAACAGGCTAGTGCAGAAACAGCCAAAGGAAATCAATTATATATTGTTCTGTTGAACAATATCGCATAAACCAGATGTGCTTCTCTGGGGGAAAAAAATCTTGAATTCTGGTGTCCAAAAAAATAAGCATCAACTGCACATTTTGTTGAGCCTTATATTGAGAATCCGAGAAAACTCTTAAAATTCAGAGACTAAAAACATTTACTTCAAAAGCAAAGAAAATGAAAGTAAAATTTTAACAAAGATAAATACATTTCATGTGTAGCTGAACACCTGTGAAATGGGATATTAAGACCTGATTTCACTCCCCTCTATTAATCCCCATCCAATACACAAGCTGTCTTGTAATTTCAGTGATGGATTTGCTTCCAAAGCACTGTAGGCTATTGCTAAACTGTGAAACTTAATATAAATATTAGTGGAAATGTGCTGACTATACCATTAACGCAGACTGAAAATCATCTTATAAGACAGCTGCCAAGCACCCAGTCTCATACATAAGCATCTTTTCAGTCTAGTCATCATGGGTAGAACCAGTTCATTCTCTCCTGACCATAAAGATCAAAGGCTCTGTATTGCAACAGAAATACCAACTAAGACACCCGAATGTCTCCACTAATTGATAATTGCACAGCTAACACTTGATCCAAAATACTGGGCAAATGAACACACACACACAGTGATAAAAAAAAGCCTTCTTAAGACCAGAAAGGTAGGGCATCATCCAGATAGTGATCTCTCAGTGTTGTTGCTTTTAAGCTTGCACATTAAAATGAGAGCTACAGGCAATGAAACAAAGTGGGTAACTTGAACAAAATGGGCACTTTACCTTCAATACACATATTGTTGTATTAGGTATGGGTTGTGTATTATATTAACATACCAATATAAGATTTATGCCTATACGTAATGGTAGAACTGAAGCAATACAATGGGTATGCACACCTTAAACTCCTAACTCGAGGTTGATTATATATTAACATAATTTATGTGCATGTTGCAGGTTTAAGATTTAGCCTTATGCTAGAAGCTGGGACAAAATGAATAAACCATTCTCCCCTGTTATTAAGTTTAAGGAACATCTCAGTAGTCTGTCAACATTAATTTTTCAACCATCAACATAGATGAAAGCAGATAAAACTGTCCCAAAGACTCAGGCTTTTTTTTTCCTCCAAAGTTTCACATTTCTTGTGGGTTGGTGAAAAAATGTATCATCTTTTTGTTTGCATGTATGTGAGAGAAAGGGAAAGACCGGCAGTAAGAAGGAGATAACTGAACATGCTCTGTAAATTCTATAACCTACTTTGGTCCTATCATCAACATCACCTAGTCTAGTTTGGACAGGTTTAAGAAAAACAAAGTTCTAGCACAGGATGAAAGCAAAGATACCTGTCCCTCTTCCTAATCACTTCGTAAATGTACAGTTCATGTTAAATACTATTTATATTACAAACAAGTGATTGACCTGCACCTATACCCACATCTATGAACTTTTAAGTCACAGTCATAGCTTGGGACAGAAGGCACAAACCTCACTGGTCTTCAAGAGATTTATATTTCATTCTGGTCATTCTGAGCTATCCACTCACCATCTCAAAGCCAGCTTTTAATTGCCATGAACACACTTCAGACTGTCTAGCACTGATATACATTATTAATGTACTTAAAGAGAGCACTGTGGTGAGGAGGAATAAATGTAAAAAGGCAGTAAATGAAAATTTTGCATATAAAGAGCTAGGCATCTAAATTTGCATAACCAGTCTGTGACAGAAACTGCTACAAGGAAGAAAGGAAAAGCTATTTAGGGAGTAAAATTACACAGGAGAAGCTGGCAAGGAACACATAATGCTGGAGAAAATTGCAGCTACAATTAAATGTTAAATATAAGATGTTGCATCTTTTATCATCTAGTACACAGCTTGTAAGGCAATGCAAAGTAAAGTAATTAGGGTCAAGTAACCAGGTACTGTAGGCTATATTTCAAAGGAAGGAACTGGCAAAACCACCCCTAAGAATTACTTGCCTAAGAAAACCCTAGAAAATTCATGGGGTCACCATAAGTTGACAGATGACTTGTGAGGCATATACATACATGTACACATATACACACACACACACACCAGAATGTATGTGGGAGGCAATTGATAGAGGAAGGTTCAAAGCGAAGTACAGCGAAGATTCCAGTGAGAAGGAATGTTTTTTATAAGGACATTTTAGTGGCTTTGGGAACTATTTGGAATCAAACCAAGAACAAGAACTTGACACAATAATATTTGCATGAGAGAAATCTAGAACGTACAGAGGAAATAAACAGGTCAGCTGTTCCCAGTCTTATGTGCTCTAGGTATACAAAATTCAGTTTCCATCATTCTCAGTCAGTGGCCATGATAGCTGTGGTGATGTGACTTACAATCCAAAACATCAAGAGGATTCCAGGATAGGAAAGTATCAAACAGATCTTTCTGTTATATATGTCATACATATACTAATCCTGTGCCTTTTAAATGCAATGTGATAAAAGTAGATAACATATAAAGAAATGGAACCTAATATAAATATAAGAGTTTTGTGTGTTATGGGGAACAAAAGAGATTCCTAGCACTTTCCACATCTTCAGTTCCTACTCCTGCTGATGAATAACCATCTCCTTCTTTGTAGCGGATACCTCAGCAGTGGTGAACAGAACTGCATGCAGCCTTTGATATACCTGACAGAGTTCAACTACAATAGCTGTCATAAATTTTGTGTGCATTTTTTCTTGATCATAAATCATTCACAATTCCTGATGGCGCTAAATCACATAGTAGTTTTGGTAGTCCCATTTTGCCTGATCACTTCAGAGGCAGTTCAGCTCCCCATCCCAGAGAAGCTGAACCCTCCACCTGTCCTCCGTTCTGGGCTCCATGTATTATATGATATGCTTACCTTTTCTCTTATGACCTTTACACCCAAGTGATGAAGATTCTTCCTTGTGTAAGGAGATGGGAGTTTGGGAGGTCCAGTTGAAGAAGAAACTACTGCCCTAAGCATGAGCACAACCCCTCTTCCCCACACCTACAACTCAACACAAAGCTAGGCCCAAGACCCCTGACACAGGAGGGAAAGACCCAGGAGTCAGAAAGTTTATATTCTCATCTCAAAAAGGGCTGTATTCCCCATGGTTCTCCAGTAATTTGTTAAGCTTCCTCCTCAGATGAGGCTGTGAGAATGGTTCTAAACATGGTGAATTTTTATCACAAGAGAACATCCTAGGTAAAAATGGCACATAAAATAACGTTGTGAACACTTTCATGCAGATGTGAAAATTAGGTCCACTCAGTCCTGATTGTTGAAAACAAATGTGCTATGATCTCAGTTCAAATCCTGGTGTGAGCTTGATTTCTAATAAAATCATTAAACTGCTTCTCAATGAATACATAAGGAACCAGGTTCAAAGAGGTATCAAAACAAGTATGTTTCTGAATTCATTCAGCAGCCATATCTAAAGATGCTGAATTTGGATATGCAGTTATAATAGAATAAAATAGTAATATGTTAATAAAATAAAATAAAACATTAATTATTAATTGGCTGCAAAATAGCAGACCTGGTCATAGGCTGTATCCTAAAACACCATCATGATTATATCTATCTATCTATCAAAAGAATACAGCATTTCTACAGATGCAGCATCATTTAAATTAGTGATTGCTTATAAAGGTAAAGACATAAAGGCTACAAAGGTAGACAACAGCTCTTAAAATAAAAATAAATGAACCTACATTGCAATCCTCTTAGCAGGTTATTTATCTGTTTCATATTGTACTACTGGCAGTTAAGTCTCTTATACGAATTAGCTGAGCTGGTGTGATATAACAGGATGCTAATAAGCATTCAAAATACTCAAGTGATAAAATTGCCATATACCAGAAGGAAAGACTGTAACTTAACAGGATTAAAATATAATTAGGCCTGATAGACTAGGACATTTTATGGAGTAGACTGAGGACAGGGAAGAGACCCAAAGCAGTACCCAAAGTTCTTCATAATTTCCACATAGGCCTTCATTTCAAAGAAATTAATTTAAAACTGGTGATATCCTAATAACCAACAGAAACCTACACATCTTTGCTGCCAAGCAAAAGTGTCTAGTGCAGTGTCCACAAATTTTGGCTGGCTTTGCCAGTCAGAGAAAATGTTGTAGTCAGTCCCTTTCATATGAAGTCAGAAACCACCCTCACCTTTCCCCCTACCCAGTTCTGAATTTGGATGAACCTGTATTTATGCTGACCTTTGGAGGCACCCAAAGAGCCTTGGAAGTCTAGCACAAGTATGATTCCTGGTTTTTGTTTTGACACTCTGAAAACTCCAGCACCAAAAAAGCCCCAACATGTCTCCAACATGTCTCCAACATAATTAAAGGGATGATCTCCACTGTTTTCTTTCTGCAGCTTTAGTCTAGAAAGGAAGCCTGAGGCTCATCTCATCATGCTGGCTGAATAACAGTGGAACACTCATGTTGCTAAGCAGAATTATGGACCCATTTTTTTTTCCTGTGTTAGTACTTTGAATTATTAGCACCAGAAACATATACTATGAGAAAGAACTTTACAGCTGAAGTTCAGAAGCTTTCATCTGTATTTAATGAATACCTTTCTTAAATAAACAAATACCTGTTATTTAAAGGATGAGTATATCAGTGTGTTTTTACACACTATGGCTGAGGTCAGAGAGCACTTCTTACTTCTACAATCTCAGGGAAGCAAAGGGAGGGAGAAACTCTCTACATCCTTTTTCCAACAGCTGGTTCAGTGTGATCTTCTCTTTCTCATCACATTCTTACAGGGAAGGATGCTGTCTCCCAGTTTCTTCCATATTCTTCTGACCAACAGGAGAAGCAACATGTTCTAGCCTTCACTGATGAGGACAACAGCATAGTCAACTCATTTCCACACTACACTGTTATACTGCTATTATTTCACTTTCAACATCCTGTGGAATTCTGAGATTTGTAATTTACTGAGGCCAAAAAGTTCTCTGGCTGAGAATTCTAAATGCCCGTCCATAAACTACAAACCCCAGGATTCCATAAGATGTTGAAAGTGGAATAATAGCACTATAACAGTGAAGTGTGGAAATGGCCTAAGTGAGATAGGGATGTTAAGCTGGAGGGAGAGCTGGAAGAGGAGAGTACAAGATATCAGAGAATGTATTTTCAGTTGTACAGCTGAAGGTAGAATGAAGGTGCAGGATACATAAAGAGGAAGGAGGAGGCATCAAACAGGGTGTCATGAAATTAAACAGAAGGCACTGAGGAATCCCAAAGCTGGTATATATCTGTAGTAAGAAGGGTGGAATAGTACTGTGGTTTTCTCTCTAGAATGCTACACTTGAGCAAATTCAAGATTCCAGACATCCAGTGGAACAGTGCAGTATATGCTTTACATGCTACTGTGTTACCCCCTGTATACTGGGGGTCCCGGGAGGGACACCAAAATGTGCTCAACTAAAGGTGGGGAAAATTAGCTCAGAGCACTGCTTAGCGTTACGAGAGGCAGGGTAACGTAGCGAGATCTTGAACCCTATGTCTACGGGGTCGGGTCCAGTCAAGGAGAACACAGAAGTTGAAATAATAAATGATGTTTATTAAATACAAGCAAAACAGTGTATACGACACACTCATACAAGATAACTATAGAAAATAAAGGTTGGAGTGGTATAGAGGGATTTTTAAGAGGGATTGCTGCTTTGGGTGATACTTCACCTGTCCTGAAGCCCAGAAAAATAGAGAGCAAAGCTGGGGTGCGATGTAGCTCAGCACGTGGAGCTGAGGGGAGGCTCGCCAAGCAAAGCGGCAGCAAGGCAGAATGAAACTCGGGAGCATTCCGAGGAAGGTCTCGGAATCAAGGGTTTTTATAAGGAGAATTGTGACTGCAGGCTATGCCGTACTTGGGGGAAAACAATAGATTTGGAGTTGGAGACAAAGCCTCTGAAAGGTCAGAATCTGAATCATTGAGTTATCGTAGCAGTTCTCAATAGAGTCAGCTATTTCTGGCCTGCCTGTATTGTGCAGGAATCTTACGGCTATTAACGGCCGAGCTTGTTTACGTGCTTGTCCGGTGGCCTCGCAAGCACATGGAAAGGAATAGAGAAGTGCAGCCGAATTGTGATATCAAGGGATATCTTTTAATATCCCCAAAGCTCGGACTAGCCAGGGCAATAACAACTGGTTCCAGATGAAATTCCTTGTATTTCCAGTTGGTTGGAAAAGATCTTTGTCTGAACCTTGGACAAGCTGTTCCCAGAAAGATATCATTGTGTTGGACAGACTAGTCGTCTCAGAACAAGACAGCCTCATGTATGTTGATGCTGCCATACATCTAAAGATCAGTGGATGACCTTTACTGTTAGTGGGGGCAAGTCCAGTTGATCCTACATCTGTCCATCCGTCTGTCTTTCTTTCTCTCTCTCTTTCTTTCCCGTACTTATACTCCACTCTTCAGCCACAAAGCCTCTCAAAGCAGCTTACAAATTGTTAACTTGACACTTTTTTGCCCTCAGGCTTACAGTCTAATAAAATATGACACACAAGGTTAAAAGAGAATCGCAATGGGGGAGGGAATTCAGTCCATCAGATATTGATGGTTCTTCTCTCCTTCCAAGGTCATAGCAATGGCAGTTGAGATGGAAGGAGGGCCTTTCATCTGCTTTTGGGGCTAGGCATGAAGAAGCTGTGGCCATTTCTTCTTTTCCTCCAAGGCCAGGGCAATGGCAGTTGAGATGGAGGGAGAAGCTTTCATCTGCTTCTGGGTGAAGGCACGACGGAATTGTACCTTCTTCTTCTTCTTCTCTCCCTTAAAGGCCAAGGCTGTGGAAATTGGGATGAAAAGAGAGCTTTTCATCCGATTCGTCTTTGTACAATTTCTGTATAGTTTAACTTCTGTGAATAATCTTTCACATTTTATCAGGTCTAATTAAATTTACATAACTGAAATATGGTCACATTTTAACAACTGAAGTCAAAAATTTCTGTGATCTTCAAACAACAAAACAGTTAAAATTGATATTGCTGGTCAATCATAATGGTGCCTTTTGACTTCATCTCCATTTTTTTTATATTGTGTTTCTTAACAAAAGCTTATCTGGAAGTTTAATTCAAAGTATGCTGCTATGGCATTTTAGCCTTCTGAGACAAACCTATCTTACACTACACTGTTATAATGCTATTATCCCACTTTCAGCATCCTATGAAATCCTGGGGTTTGCAGTTTAGGGAGGGGCCTTTAGAATTCTCAGCCAGAGAGCTCTTTGGCCTCAAGAAACTACAAACCCCAGAATTCCATAGGATTTTGAAAGTAGAATAATAGCACTATAACCTTGTAGTGCAGAAATGGCCACAGTCTAAACTTAAACTTACTTCATGTTTAAAAAAGTCATGAAATGACATGGCACAGAGGGGACAGAAGGATTTGTGCCACCTATCACTGTGGTATCACAGAAGATGTGCCTATAATGCTTTTACAACCATATTCCATGGACTTACAGTACAAGACACATCTCTTATCATCACAAATATGACTGGGAAAAATGCATTTTTATCATGAAAGAATAGCACAGTTTAATTGCTGAGAAGATTAAATTCCCAAATAATAGAAATGCAATTTTATGGAATAAATCTGCCCAAAGATATCTGAATCACCCACAATAATTTGTGCTAAGAGATTATTTGGTGCAAAGGCCTTTGTTATCACCTGAATAAAATGTGGAATTACAAGATACGATGTAAAAAGACAATTAATCTGAAGTACCTTAATTTAAAGTGATATGCAACCTAATTCTAATGCTTGCTGAATAAACATGTAGTATCTTAGAATCATGAGTATCAACAGTCAAGTCAATGCAACAACCCAATACATGATGATTCACCATGTAACTGGCAATCCAAATGGTTCATTTATTAATTTTAAGTATTGGTATATAGTTCTTCAACAAGAAAAGATACAAGTAATAATAATAACAAATAAAAAAATTAGAAAACAACTGTTAACAGCAACAATTATATAGGTTAAATGCCTGGAAGAACAGAGGGTGAAGATCCAGGCTGAATCTCACTTCTCTTGGTAGAAATAAGACTGGTCTAATTTCACACTGGAGCCAGCCTGGTGTAGTGATATGACTGTTGTACTACAACCCTCAAGAACATGCCACGTTCTCTCAGCCCCAGAAAACGCTGTGATAGGTTCCCCTTGGGGTCACCATAAGTTGGAAATGACTTGAAGACACACAACAACAACAACAATTTCACACTCTCCATTCTTATAACCTCAGTTCTCCATGGTTCAAATTAGGTATTCCCACTTTGCAGTGTCATGGGCACACTGCGTTTCTTCTCTAGCGGAGCTTACTAAAAAAGTGGACAATTAGGAGAAAGCCTAAGAGTACACTGAAGATCTGCTGTGAATAAACATACACTGATGCATCACTGATATAGCAATGTGTTTGACAAACTGCAAATCTGTGTCATAAATTACATTCATCAAGCACATTTACTGCTTCAGCAATCTTTTGCCTCCTAATCCATCTGCTTCTATACTCACTGCTGAGCAGCCTGTCAGGCAGACATCTAACCTGTTAAAAAACAAATAAATCCTAAAAGACAGAATGTTTGCTGTTTTGCCCTCCCCATTTTTCTTCATCTTCCCATAAGAAATACTGCTTGCCCAAAATATGCAACGAGCATTCATCCCAGCAGTCCAACATCAAACTAACCCATCAGAGCATTTTGTACTATCCAGGAAAGTTCACAGCCATAAATTCCAGCCATGGGAGGCAATTTCTCCCATCTACAGCAAACTGTGTTGCCATTAAAACAACAGAGCACTTAGGGGAACAGTCCATCAAGCGCTGCTGATGTGAATCCTATTAAACCACTGTGAAGAACATGTGACTCACCAGATGTCATTGGACTGCAACTCCCATCACCCTAGATAGCATAGCTTATTATGAAGAACAATAGGCATTGCAGTCTAATAACATTCAGAGGGACATGCATTCCCCATCTCTGATGTAAAGTGAGTTCTCTTCTGGGGCAGTTCATGTTGTTGTACCAGAGAGAGCTGGTTCTGGTATTTGCACAAGTGACTAAGTTATTCCTTTGTGGCCACATGGAGAGACTCAAACGCAGGATGCTGCAAGCATCTGCCATAGAATCAGGCCACAGAAACACCAAGGCACGCACTGTCTTGTCAAGTTGACTCCATGTTTATAGGAATTGATGAGCAATCCATCTAGATTCTTCTGTTACTGTTGTTTTTATTCACTTTCTCTAAATCCTGCCTTTCTCACCAGAATTGGTAGTCCTAGGCTCAGTCTATACAGAGCTGAAAATGCATTTCAGCCCCAGTTCTAGCCCTCTATTGGCAGCCAGTGTTCATGGACATCTAAGTCAAACCCTGACTTCTTGCATTCAGGGTTTAAAACCAAGGTAGAAGGATTGTGTTTTATTCCAACTCCCTTTTTTTATTCCAATATCTTTTTTGCTTGTGAATCTGGATTTTGTTATATTTTGTTTCATGGCCAACACGGCTATCCCATATATATATATATATATATATATATATATATATATATATATATTTTCCCTGGATTTCAAGATACCAAATTTAGCCAGAACAGGGGAATCCTAAACAAGAAGAAACCAAAGGACTGGGACTTAACTTTTTGAGGTTTCTTACATCCAACAAAGGTAAAACTCTTTCACTGGAATACAATTTGGCAAGTTTTACATATACAGCAACTGATTTTTTTTTTCCAGATGTAACAATACAGAGACTACTTAAGAAATTCAGTGTT
Source organism: Cyclura pinguis (assembly GCA_030412105.1). NCBI lineage: Eukaryota > Metazoa > Chordata > Lepidosauria > Squamata > Iguanidae > Cyclura > Cyclura pinguis. Next base: position 40,628,061 of record CM059603.1, read on the forward strand.
CTGTGCCAAAGAATGGAGAGGTTAGCTTTGCACAAGACAAGGACAGCTGGATCTGAAGAGAAGTCACTTTTCCGTTGCTAATGGAGTTGAAATTTTATCACCTGTCTTTTATTGCTTTTTGTCCCTGGTCCTCATTTGGTCAATGAGACGAGTTGCCTCTGCCTGCATCAAAATCCTTTAGCACCAGTTTAACTGACAACAGACAGAATATAGGCCAGTGACTCTAATATCATCACCATTTTTTTCCTGTTTGATTTTTAACATGTTTGTCTGATGAAGGAGCCAGTGAAGATTTGAAAGTCTACATAATGTATTTTATGCTACCAAGCTGGTCCAATTAATGTATTGCTGCTTGTAGATTTTGCTGTATTTTGCTGCATGGCAGCATGGCTTTTTTTTTTCTTTTCACATGTGGCCAGTGCCCAATTTAATTTCAGCTTTGATCTTGCACCAGTGAATGGGCAGAAGTCATTTCTTGGGCCAGTAGATGATGGTGTTATTTTTTTAATGGGAACTGCTTCCCCCATCCCCTTTCTAATCTGACAGCTTCTATTTATGTGCATCGTTGCACAGTCTGCTTCAGAAGGCTTTGTTTCAAACTTTCAGCCTGCAACCCTACCATATATACTGCACACAGAATCACACAGCATGTCTGATCCTGTGGGTGAGAGGCACATGTTACTCAGTAAGGACAAATGGGGTGGAGAAGAGGTGGTAGATGCAAATGTGATTGGAGTTAGTCAGCAGCAACAATTGAGGAGGAAGAGGAGAGAGGAGAGGGCACAAGATTTATCAGCCCCTGTCTGCATCAAGCAGATTAGGTTGAGTATGGGGGAAAAGAAAAAGAGAGAAAAAAGACTACAGTCATCCCTCCACATTTGCTAGGGTTAGGGGCACAGAACCCCTGTGAAAGTAGAAAAACCATGAATAACTCTAGGCCCTCCCAAACACAAAAAAGTATGATCACTATATTCAACCCATCATGGATTCCTCTGAGGCATCAAGTTTCCTTCACAAGGCAGAAGTTGGTGGCTGGTGGGGCTTACTGCCATCTCCACTGCTGCCCCACACCATTTTTAATAGGGACTTACAAGCCTCGTTCCCAGTTTCTCAGTCTCACCAGGCTTGCAGTCCCTATTAAAAATGGCATAGGGAGGCAGCAGAGGTGACAGCAAATAATCCGTGGATAATCAAATACACAAAAGTGAAACCCACAAGTGTGGAGCGCTGACTCTGTTTCAGCAGGTCTTATGGCCATCTATTGGGAAGCTGGAGGGAGGCGTTTGGGTGGTCAAAAGCAAAGGAAGGGGACACAGGCAATCCTGTCATTATCAGGATTAGAATGGGGAAATTAAATAACTCATCATAACCATTCTCTCTTGTCCCTACTCCATTTTCTTTCCTTCTTTCACCCTCCCCACTTTTCTTGCTTGGATTCTATAAGGTGAAAGTCACATCATGCCAGAAAAAGAGAGAGGAAAACATATGATGGGTTCCTGGTAGATGCAGTGCGGGATGCACAAAGTGCAATTCTGATATATATGGATGTTAATAATAATTTACATATAAATAATGTGATAATATCTTCAAATCTGATCATAAAAATATTATGGGTGTGTTCACATATGTAGGGTTGTTGTTATTGTTTTTATGGAGCTGCTGCTCTTCTTAATCCATGTGGCCAGGACACTGCCAGATTCTATGCAAATAAGAGACTAACATGCACACGTATTGTTGTTGTCAGCCTTCAAGTCATTCCGGACTTATGGCAACCCTAACATGAACCTATCACGGGTTTTTCTGAGTCTTATAGCATGTGAAATGCTCAAGGTCACCCAGTGGGTTCCCATGGCCAAGCAGAGAAATGAACCCTGCTCTCCAGGGTCGTGGTCCAAACCACTGAAGCACCCTGACTCTGACCACAGGTCTCCTTACTCCAAATTTACACTGGAAGAACCCAACATGGCTTGCAAGCCCAGTGCAAAGCTAGGCTCAAACATCTTGGTATAGCATGAAGGGAAAAACGGATCAAAAACAAGCGTAAGCAGATTCAGGATATATTCAGGACACGCAATAGTGCAGATTCTACCAAGGCAGCATACACCTTAACGCCAAATACAGTATAGATAAAGAATTACACTTCTGTGCTTTTGTTAAAAGGTTATAATTAAAAAGTAATTATACAACCATTAACATTTAGAATGTACATTAAAAAGAGTTTTAAAGTACAGTACCCTATTAAGGCTTTTCTTTGAAAACAATTACTCAAAGCCTGTTGAAATAAAAAACAACATGCAACGAGAAGAAAATTGACAATGTTGGAGTCACAGGCCTACATTTTGTCTCAGATGTAACTCCTGTTGTCACTTAAAATTTTTAAAATCCTTGCCTGATGAAGAAGCTAGTGAAGTTTTGAAAGCTTGCATGATGCATTTCGTGTGTTTAAATTGGCCCAATAAAGGCACCACTGTTTTGTAGATTTTAGATACTTTATTAACTGTACCCACAGCCTCTCCTGAAGCCAGTCTTTATCCTTAAAATAAGGCACCTGAAGATATCCTGAAACACACGACAAAAATACTAAAAACCAGTGTCCCCTGTCAGATGGGAATCATATCTGACCCAAACTCTGCTGTTTGTACAGCTCTGAGTGAAGTAGGGCTAGATGTCATCCCATAGACACACTTTCTTAGACAAGTGAGTATATGATTTGGAAGTAACTACAGCTTATTTGACGGTGTGGAACCCTGTTCCTTATTCTTTTCAACTAATCTTGGCTACAGCTGGCTCATGGCACCATACCTGATAGTATAGAAACTGAGAGAAACATCTAGAAAGCTTTGTGCCAGATAGGACTTGACACCAACCCTAGAGAACTCTCTTCTGGTGTGTCACAGGATTGCACTAAAATTATTGTGGGGTATAGAGTTCAAGTTCTGTATTCTTTTGTGCCTGTTATGACAATAGTTGGCATGGTACACTTTATTTGTGTGTACAGAAAATGTTGGGCCTGACACAGTTCATTGCTATCTGCTAGAGCAGTGTTTTTCAGACTGATATGGAGGACCGGCAATTATTCTCTTCCATTGTGCCAGGGTACAGCACTGAATTTGTGTCCATTGGGTACAATTCTTTCTTACCAGGGACTGGCAGCCAATGGCTTCAGGATGAGCCCTTGCCATCCCTTTGAGTAGCACTGTGTTAGAGAATACTGTACTGGATGTGCAAGTATATAATCTGGAGTAGCCCAGAGCTGATTGTTGGCTGTACAACAACAGCTCCTTGTTATTAACGTGGTTTGCACACACAAAAAAGTGAGTTACATTGGAAAGAGTCATTGTTGTAAATGAGATACATGATCCTAGGGCCAGATTCGGGTCAGACGCATATATTGTTTCGGTTTCCCGACTGTGTTCTCTTTCATTTTGGAAGCGTCACGCAAAAAACTAGGAGCTGCGAACTAGGAACCAATCTCAGCATCGTCAACTTTCGTCCCGTCTCCCCACACACGGAAATAAGAGACGTGCACCTGAACTACAGGCTGAGCCATTTACAACCCTTTGGTGACTTCACATTTCGGAGAAAGAAAGTTGCGCGGGCCGAGCCCGCCTTTATCTATGGAAGCAAACCCAGGTGGAGTGAGGCGGGACAATCCGGCTCCTCCTCTCTTTGCCGGGCCCCAGGTGTCGTTGGCAACTCGGAAGTTGGGAGAGAATTGTGGCGGTGCGGACCGAGGGTAGGGAGCATGGCGGAGTCCCAGCTGCTTTGCCTGGACGACGCGTTCGTGGGCGAGAGGGTCAGCGAGCACCACCCACGTTATTACTACAGCGAGGACCAGCGGCGGGCCCTGGAGGTCCTGGTCGCCAGGGGGGGAAAAGGCGTATAAAGAGCAGCTGAAGCAAGCGCAGCTGCGCGACTTCCTTTCCAGTCGGGAATTACAGGCCTTGCGGGGCGGCTGGAGCGCTCACAATGCCCACCTCGAGGGCGGGAAGCCGCTCTTGGGACCCTCGGGGAAGCCCCTGTCGCTGGCCTACTGGCCCGAGTGCTCCGACACCGAGATCCCCCCGCTGGACATGGGCTGGACCCACAACACTTTCTACCGGGGGGTCACCCGCTTGGCCCTGTTCACGCAGCCCCGCAAGGAGGATAAGGCGCCTCACGTCAAGCAGGTGGCGCGCGAAATGATCCAGCAGGCGCAGAAGGTGAGTGACCGCTCGCCTCAGTGCCGGAGGGGGCGCGCGCGCTTCCTCGGATCGTCGCCCCTCCGGTCCCTCACGGCGAGGCGAGGGCGAGCTGCGGTTGCCACATCACTTCTGTGTTTTCAGAGATAACTTCCTCTTTTTCTCTGAGGCACGCTGTTCTTCAGCTCACTAGAATGTCCCTCAGGTGAGACGGATGCCGTTGCCTCCTGAAAGCCTCTGCTACAAATAAACCAGAATTTTCTTATTTTTGCTGCTCAAGCTAACGTTAGTAGCAGCTCTTTTGGGAGCATGCTTTTAAAAGATGCCTCTTTGTTCTCAGCCCCGAGGAACATCATAATTGTGTCATATTTTTGGAAAACCCAGTTCCAGAGAAAATAACACCAATATGCTTCCATGGGGACCCACATTTTGACACTCTTTTTCCGTTATCTGGTATGGGTTTCTCTCCCTGAGTATAAATAATTCCTGCATATTTATAACCCCAAAGAATTTATATCCCACCTTTCTCCCAAAGGAAACCCAAGGCAACTCACAGCAGGAATTCAAACAAAGAACATGAATTAAAACCTAGTAATAAAAACATTTTTAAAAATTAAATAAGCTACCATATTAAAACATCAATACTCTGAGCTGCAGGCTTAATAGGGTTAGTCTTGGAAGGGGCGTTATGCAAATCTCAAACTTCACCAAGAGCTCCTGGGATAAGAAACAAATTATGGCTTATCCTCCATTTTTTTAAAAAAACCCATGAAATCCAGCAACTTATTCAGAGCTATCTACACTGCTTTTTGTGTGTTTTAGGATTCTGTAATGTGTGATGTCAAGAACTGCATCCTTAGTTGTTAGTCTTTTGTTCAGCTACAGTCTTAAATACAGTACACCTAAATCCACTGAGTTCAGTTGAGCTCCTTTCAGAGAAATGTGCTTTGCCAGAATCAGTCTGCCAGTCATTAGTAGTTAGGAATGCTATATTATTTTATTAATTAAATGAGAAGAAAGAGGGTTTGAATACTGACATAAGAAGCATTATTATGTTATTGGGAAGTATGAAATGTAAAAATGTAGAGAATGCTGTATTCCAGGGACAGAACAGTTATCTGGAACAATGAGTGTCCTCTTCAGAAACACCTGACAACCAGAACAATCCCCAGCAAACTGTTACAATCAGAGCTTCTCTGGCAAATTGCTGTCATAAACAATTGTCTTGTAGAGTACCTTATAGAAAGTCTCTTTAGAAATTCCTAAAACAATACAATAACCGGTACAGCTTAAAGACTCTTAATGTTAACTGGCATCTATTAAAATACCGAAAGAAATTATAAGAACCATTCCTGGAAAAATACCTGCACTTGTTACTATATTTAAAATGTGGTCTTCCTTCAGGTTGCTCCAGGTGGAATACCTGGACCATCCAGACTTACCTCCTTTGTCATTACAGTAGTCTTATGTACTGCATAAGCTGTAAGAGTAAACTCTACTAAATATGATGGGAAAAAGTAGCCCTGAATATCAAACACGTACTGCTGAGATTAGTATTACATTAGTATGTCTAGAATCTGGGAAAATTAGTTTTGGACTACAGCTCCCAGAATCTGTCAACCAGCTTGGAAATGGAGTATTGATGTAAAAATTAACTTCATCAAGCATTGTGTAAAACAGATTCATTATATGTTGATCAACATTTTCTAACCACAATCAAGTTGGTTAAATGGTGATAATGTGTTGCACACGTAAGGAACATTGTGGGGATTCTATTTTGATTTCGTGATTATTAGTATGAAATTTGATGTGGTAGTTATTATGGATTAATTTGATTAATTTTAAAAGGTGTCATATGTAATCTTATGTAACCAGACATGGTATATCCTCTCTTGGATATGTTTTCATTTTTTAACGAAAAAGTATGTCTAGTGCATTTGTATGTGCAGTTAATTCCACCAATTTCAGTGGGACATAAAGATGTGCTGATCTAAACATAGATACTCAGAAATCAATGCTGTTGACATAATGGTACTTTAAATGGATTGTATTTATGATAGTGCTTGCCAGTGTACTTAGAAATGAGATCAAGGTCTTTTCTGACTTGGCAGGCAGGTATTGGAAAATGTTCTCAGTTCTTGAAATGAAGTTATCTGCAAAGATTTCTAAAGATACCTGTCACTCAAAACAAATGCAAATCTTCTTAACTGATTTTAAATTAATAGTTCTAATTCAAGAAGTAGAACAGCAGCAACAGTAACTCTTGAAAATCACTGAATCAGCATGTTATATATTTGGCAAAGATGCAAGACTTCATCTGCTCTGCACACTTTACATAACATTTTACAGTCTTTCAGATGTTATATTACTGTTCACCAATATCATACCCTCCAAGATTTCATAGATGAAAACTGGGACGCGTATGAGAAAGCAACATTAGAGTAGAGTGTGGTCAAGATGGCAAAATTTATTAATGAGGAAGAATACACAAGCTTGAGGAGACTGCAGCAGTTTGCTTTTACCTAAGCTTACTAGAAAAGGCAGAATTCCTTCCCTTCCTCTCCCTCTGCTGAGTTAACTAAGTACAAACTATTTTGTAGCAACTGAAGTAGGCTGAGGACAAAGGGGGAAACCAGGAAATTTTTAAAGCTGCTGAAAAGTGAGATGACAGAGAATTAGCCCCATTTCCGCACTACATTGTTATAGTGCTGCTATTCCACTTTCAACATCCTGTGGAATTCTGGGGTTTTTGGTTTACTGAGGCCAAAGAGCTCTCTGGCTGAGAATTCTAAATGCCCCTCCCTAAACCACAAAACCGAGGATTCCATAGGATGTTGAAAGTGGAATAATAGCACTATAACAGTATAGTGTGGAGATGGCCTTAGTCAGGACTCTCCCTGCCAAATTGGGACAATATGCTCCACTCCATAATGAAAATGAGTCTAATAGTACAATCCTAATTCCTAGAGCTAAGTTGCTAGAAGAAGTTAGGATGGAATGGAAACATCCCTTCCTCTGTTGGGAATGCGGCTTTTTCTGGTCCAGTGGTCTCATTTTGTCCACAGAAAGCCCCACTGATATAAAACTATTGTTGAGGCCAGGGCTTTGGATTGGCTACATCCCTTGAGGGGCCTGATTCCCAAGCCTTGCCAGCCCAGAGCTGGCATGGTGTGAAAGACTGCTACCCGCTGACTTTCTGACATGACTGGCCAAAGCCAAAAAAGCATTTTCCCCCCGCCAGCCCTCTTCAGATTGTTCTGTCCAGTTGTGTTTAGAACAGTTCTAATGCTTCTGTTTTCCACTCCACAGACCAGAGTGTATTACACAATAAATACATATACTTAAGACCTAAGATTACTACGGTATTTGTTTGTCCTTCAGTTTTTCAGTGGTAACAGAACCCATAGAAAAATTTTTAAAATTGTAAACGTGTTCCTTATCATCCCCTTTCCCGAACACAGTATGATGGTATCCTGTAAAAGTCTTTACCTCTCTTCTCTCCTGATTGGTTTGATTGTTACTTATTTCCAGTTTTTCTGGCTCCCCTCTCACTGAGTGACAAGAAGATAGTTTGCATTTCAGAAACTGGGAGCAGTTTCTAGTACTTTCAATCTGTGCTTGTTTGAACAAGTGAGGTTCTTTAGTTCCTGCTGGTTTCTGTAACAGTGCACTGTTGACAAAGACTGGGCATGCTGGGTAGGAGATTCTAAGAGTTGTAGTTGAAAAAGTAACTTTTCCTGTGGAATGTAGGGTGTGCTATATATAAATGACTTTTCAGTCATACAGAAGTACATGTCTTTTCCTAGAGCACTGCATACTTCTGGTTGTCCTATTGAAAAGACAAAGGAGATGCCAAAAGCTCATTGTTTTTGGCCATCTGCCCTATCCTTACTTTAAGCCATTAAGAAACTGAAACAGAGATCTCAGTTTAGGTTTTCTTGAAACCACAATTTTAACATGGATTGGGTAGATGTTGTGAGTACATTTGTATTTTCCTGCCCCTGGCCTGATGTCAACTTGGTTGAGTCGAGTGCAATCTCCTAAGAAGAAACAGCTAGTAGTGGAACGCTTGATTTTTCTGCTGCCCTTTCTTCCTTTTAAATTTATCACTACTCCATCAGTTTTTACAGATATACCCTATGACCTATTTGCAATTCCAGTATCCTCAGTCAGGCCTATTAGTTTCATTATTCCTATTCTTAGAGGGCAAAAGCATCCATTAGTACAATGTGGAGCATTGTCCTCACTTTTTCTTTAATGACAGGTGCAAGGGAGGGGGCAGTTGTTACTGGTAATGCAGAGGATAGGAACACACAGCTTCCAACATTTCAGTGATGAAAACTGGGACAGAGTGAGTACTCACTCACACCACAAGCTCCTGCCATAACTGCCTCCCGAGTTAAAGAAAGAATAATCATTCCAGTAACTGGCTCTTCTATATAGAGTCAGCAGGTTCCTGAACTAAGTTCTCACAAAAGACTTTGTGAGAAGAAAAGGAAGTAATTAGAGAAATCACCCATGTTGTGACACAGTTACCCAATTTCACTTCCAAGATGCTGAAGACCAAGGTATTCAAGAAGAGACAGCTACTTTGTTTCTTCATTTAGTTTGAAGGCAGAAGAAAGTGGGTACATTCTATTTCAGAGAAATAGACCAAACAGGAAGAGAAGAGGAATAGCATTGTATGTCAATGATGTGTACACCTGTGAAGAGATCCTGGAAGCCAGGTTGAAAGCACCTGGGTAAAAATTAAGGGGGGAGAGAAAAACAGGAATGTCATTTTGGGGGTCTACTACGGACCACTAAACCAGACTGAGGACTTAGATGGGTTTTCCTAAAACAAATGACTGCACATTCAGAAAAAAAGAGGAGAAGTAATGGGAGATTTCAACTATCCTGATATTTGTTGGAAGTTAAATTCTGCCAAGAATATCAGGCCCAACAAATTCCTCACTTGCCTTGCAGGCAATTTCATTGTCCAGAAGGTGAAAGAGGCAACAAGGGGACTGGCTATTTTGGGTCTGATCCTAACCAGTGGTGGTGACCTTGTTAATGGGGTGGAAGTGGTAGGATACTTAGGTGGGAGTGACCATGTTCTCCTGGAGTTTGTATAGTGGAAAGGGGAAGTCAAGCATAGTCAGATTTGCATTCGAGACTTTAAGAAAACTGATTTTAGTAAACTTAGAGAAATATTAGGTGCCATCCTATAGCCAGGCAAACTAAAAGAGAAAGGAGTTTATGATGGATGAAAGTTTCTTAAAAATAATATATTGAAGGCACCATTTCAAACAATTCTAGTGAGGAGGAAAAATGGGAGGTGTCTAAAGAAACCAGGATGCACATCTAAAGAACTTTCAAGTGAATTAAGATTTAAAAGGGCCATGGACAAGAAATGGAAAAGGGGGGAACTCACCAAAGAGGAATTCAATCAAATAGCCAATATGTGTAGGGAAAAACTCAGCTAAAGTGCAGAGCAAGCTCAGGCTTGCTAGAGAGGTTAAAAACAACAAGAAGGGCTTCTTTGGTTATGTCTGTAGCAAAAGGAAAAACAAGGAGATGTTAGGGCCACTGCGAGGAGAAGATGGAGAAGCGGTAACAGGGGACAGAGAAAAGGCAGAACTACTCAGTGTCTTCTTTGCCTCAGTCTTCTTCCAGAAGAAAAACAGTGTTCAACTCAGAGAGAATGAAACAAATTATGTAACAGGGGAAACACAGCACAGAATGGGTAAAGTGGTAGTACAGGAATACCAGGCCCAGATGAGCTTTATCCAAGAGTGTTAAGAGAACTGGCAGAAGTAATTTCAGAACCAGTGGCAATAATCCTTGAAAGTTACTGGAGATCAACAGAAGTCCTAGCAAACTGGAGGAGGGCAAATGTTGTCCCCATCTTCAAAAAGAGGAAGAAAGAGGCCCCAAACAATTACTACCCAGTCAGCCTGACATCAATATCAGGAAAGATCCTCTAGCAAATAAGTAAACAGACAGGCTGTAAGCACTTAGAAAGGAATGCTGTGATCACCAAAAATCACTATGGGTTTCTCAAAAACAAGTCGTGCCAGACTAATCTGATTATCTTTTTTTCATAGAGTTACCAGCTTGGTGGATGAAGGGAATGCTGTGGATGTAGTGTATCTTGATTTCAGTAAGGCCTTTGACAAGGTCTCCCATGATATTCTTACAAACAAGGTAGTAACATGTGGGTTAGACAATGCTACTGTTAGGTGGATTTGTAATTAGCTCACTGGCTGAACACAAAGGGTGTTCACTAATGGCTCCTCCTGATCCTGGAAAGAAATGACTAGTGGGGTGCCGCAGGGTTCTGTCCTGGGCCCAGTGCTGTTTAACATCTTTATCAGTTACTTGGATAATGAAATAGAGGGCATGCTCATCAAATCTGCAGATGACACCAAATTAGGAGGGATAGCTAATACCCCAGAGAACAGGATCAGAATTCAAAATGACCTTGACAGATTAGAGAGCTGGACCAAAATTAACAAAATGAATTTTAACAGGGAAAAATGTAGGGTACTACACTTAAGAAGAAAGAATGAAATGCACGGCATGGAGCTGAAGGAAACCTGATACCATACCTATGCATGGCACATTCTGTATCAACATGTATGTCATTTAGCCATGATTCAACTTCACCAAAATGTATGATATTCTCCCATAACATTTAGAAAACCAAGAGACTGAGATCAAAGAGGTCAAGTAAGTTGCCTATGAACCGTGACTGCCATCAGTAAGTAACAGAATACAGTTCTCCCTCCACATGCGTGGGTTTCACCTTTGCTAATTTGATTATTTGCGGGGTGCCGGCTTGGCCCCCATTCTCCCCCTCCCACTCCACTTGCTCCTCCCATTCTCCCTGCCTCCCGTGCAGGCACACCTCGCCAGGTGGCAAGAAGGTCTAGGGAGGGTGATCATCAGTTCCCCGTGCTCCTCCCACCTCCCCCGCCACTGCCATGGATGCAGTCACGGGAAGGTCCGGAGAGGGAGATCACCAATTCCCCGTGCTCCTCCCGCCGCTGCTGCCATGGGTGCAGGTGCACCTTGCACCAGCAGCAGGAAGGTCCACGGAAAGTGATTGCCAGTTCCCTACGCTCCTCCTGCCCCCGCAGCCGGTGTGAGCGCGTCTTGCATGGGTGGCAGGAAGGTGCAGGGAAGGCGATTGCCTGTTCCCTGCCTCCTTGCCCCCTGGCTGGGTGGGTGCACCTGCTGGGCAGAAGTTTGTAGAGAGGGTGCCCTATTCGCAATTATTTGACATTCATGAGGGATCTGTGTCCCTATCCCTCACGAATGTGGAGGGCCTACTGTAGTTTTTTATTTTGTGCCCAAGTGAATGAAAAACTAGGCCCAGGACTTACCTCTAGGTCCATTTTGTGTGTTGTGGAGCTGCATGGAGCAGCAGGGAGGTGCCATTTTGCTTCCCAGTGCATTGTTTGTTTTCCTAGGAATCCACACACCATTTTGCAGGCTTGAAGAAGGTAACCAATCAGCAGTAACAGTGGAAGTGGCTTCTGTACTGCTTGATGCTGAAGCAGAAGGATTCACTCTGATCTGCTTGGAGAGCCTATAAAGGCAACCCTGGAACATTCAGGCTTTGCTGTGTTCTTGCCCACCCATCCTGTAATTCAGGCTTGTTGTACAGCATTTTGTTTGCCTTTTTTTTTGTTACAACTTTTGCTAGTGGTGTGGTACAAGATCAAGGGACTTCAGGGATGTAGGCATGCAGGGTGAAGGCCCAGCTCAGAGGTCTGCTCACTCCCATGTGGACTGAAAACCTTGCAGTGGCTGTGTGCCCCTGTGGATTCTCAGATATCTCTGCACTCAGGTGACCTAGTAATCAGGTCAAGGTGGATGGCAGTCATACATCTGATTTTTGGATTTGTGCCTCATATAGCCAACAGTAGACAGCTGTAACAATACAGTTGTGTCCTTGTTACCTCCAGTCCAGTGTCATACCTATTTGTGAGGGAATGCTCCTTGTTCCAACACCAGCCTCTCAATGCTAGGCCTACAAAGGGTGGTTATCTTTGTAATCCAGTAGTGCAGAATATATTAAAACTCAAAACAAAGAAAGAGGGACCCTGTCTAATAAGCAGTGTCTAGATTCTGCAGCCGTCCCAGGGTCGAAGGTGATGAGCTTCCCCGCTCAATAACGTGTGTGGCAGTGAAGATTTGCCTCTAGCTGTGAAGAGCACCTCCCTGTTTCTCACTTGTTCTTGCTGGCCCTTCATTCTGCTTGTATGGTCCTGTCTCGTCTATTAAAGGAGTATTGAACAAGTTCAAACTTTTCTAAAACACAGATGACCTCCATCAGGATTGGTGACAGTGTTGACTAGCAATGGATCTGCAAGATTTGCAAAGACATTCCAGCAGAAAATATATCTAAACCAGAAGAAGAATTTGCCAGAAGCAGGACTAATGTATGAATGAGCGATGACTATATTAGAGTTAAATTAGTTAACACAGGCAAGCATTTGCAATATTTTGCTGCTGTTCAGAATGGACCAATGTGGCAAAAGAGGTGCTCATTCAAAAAAAAAAAAACTAATGCTTTCAGCTGAGACTTTATTATGCAACTGCTGCCTCATACTCAATTTTGTGGGTGATTCCAGACATTTTAAACATGATTTACTTTATTGATTGATTGTTACTACAAAAATCCATTAAAGAGGAAACAAAGACAGTACAACTGCACAGTGTCTTTTGTTTGGGAGCACAAAGAGATAAGTTTCTGAAACCCTGCCTCCTAGGGTAATTCACAGTAGTATAATGAGTGAGTTTAAGGCTGCATTCCAGTGTGCACCTAATTTTTGTTCTATTTCCCATTAAATTCAATGGGAAAACCAGTATATATGTATAGAACTTCACTGCAAGACATTTCTTTGTAGCTAGTAATGAGGGATGCAGATAAAAAAAAAGGAAGAAGATGGGGACACCAATCTCATTTTCTGCTATGATATGAAACCAGGAATACTTAGTTGAGAAGCTACCATTGATAGCTGTCTTACATCCATTCAAATCGTCCGTTTAGCCCACTGTCTGCTCTCACTGGAAGGAGTGACTCTCAGGCAAGAGGTTGCTTGCATCACCCACTACCTTGTTTTTATGGTTCTTAGTCACTGATAAAGCAGTCAGCACTTTCAAAAGAACTTTGTAAACAACTGAATAAAGTTGCATTGTTTCATAATGTTTCTTGCCCCACATCCATACTATTCTTCCTTCAAATTACTGGAAAAGTTCCCTGTTGATGCACAATGAGGCACAATGAAGTGCTATGAGGTATTTACACTAGGATTGTCCAACCACATTTAATCCTGCATATAATTTCCCCTCCCCAGACTTTCAAGGGGGGCACAGTGGAAGAAATCATGGTAAACAACAGTAGAAACTGAAGTTTTATTGTGGAAAGGATTTGTATAGAAAGCTGGCAAAGAGCAAGTGACACGTGGAAGGACAGAAAGACAAGACACTTGGTCAGTAGGGGTGGCGTACCACCATGACGCATGATTGCTGGCAGTGTGCAAACAATAGAACAGAACAGTATGGTGTTACAATTTGCAAAAATGGGGAATTTTCATAAAATATGTTGCATGGGATACATAGCTAATGAATCACTACAAAAGAAATGGCCAACTGGCATTTTTCAAATCCAGCAAGCAGAGCCAGTGCTGTGCAACCAGATGCCAGAGCTACCCCCACACACACCTGGAGAAGGAAAAAGGGTACAGCTGGCTCCTATCCCTGTTTGCTCACTCACAAACCAGCCACCAGCAAGGCACCTCACCATCCTATCTGAAAGGAGGGAAACAATTCGAGAAGCAGAACTTAGAATAGCAAGTACACAGGCAACAACAACAGCCTGTCTTGCATTCAGCAGTGATGAGGGAACTTTGACAGCTTTTGTTGTATATGCTGTTGCCAGGGCAAACTATACCACTTTTGCTGTCACTACCACTCTTCTCCTTTCTGAACAGGAGAGAGGGTTGCTTTGCGGATGGCTAGCTAAGGGGCAAACAATTGGGGATGGCAGGAACTGGCTAGTGGCTAGTCACCAGGCTGTTTTCACTTTGGGCGGGGGCAAGGTTGAATTGGGCAAGATAAGGTGAGGAGAGATGAAGCAGCATTCCTGCTGCTACTGTCAGTACTGAAAAAACCCTGCTCTACAAAGCTGCATAGATTGGTGACGGTTCTCCAGAGTGCAAGGGCATTGCCAAGTCAGTGTAGGAAGTGGCAAATCTAACACCTTTAGTGCCTTACCACCTGATACAGTTGCTTCACTGAGGCTAATGGCAAGCACTAGTGGATGCTTCCTCTGAGGAGAACAGAAATGCCAAACAAAGAAGAGTGTGTTGGGAGGCAAGAGGCATCTGTCTTGGTCTACCATTGAAAACATACCACTAACCAATATACAATAGAGGAATACTTCCTAAATCAGGTATATCCAATATACCCAGCCACCGGAGAAACACGCTGGTGCAAAATATCATCCCAAAACAATGTTTTCTAAATTCTCCAAATTGTCCCAGAATGAGATAGATGTTCAACATTACAGGAGTGAGGACTAGACAAGACAAGATAAAGCATACTTCATTTGAATGGCAAACATGCCTTCATAGACACTCATTTTTGAACCATCCCCAGAAATGAAATAATTACATTGTGTCAATTACTTCCTTGTTCATATGTCTGTTAATTTGTTCCAAAGTCATTGCCCTATCTGGATTGCAATGCTGATGATGATGTTGATACACCACTGGGGTGGGGGGACTGTAATCATTGTCGGGTAGATACGTATCAGATTGGTTTGTTTATGAGTGGAGAGAGTTTTTCCAGACTGCATATGTTAAAACAATTGTGAAAAACTAGGCAGGCATGTTGCACAAAGAAAGAAATATTATGGAATTCTGTAAACATCTGCCTGACATAGAGCACTTAGTCCCAGCGTGGCTCTCAACAAGAACTAACAAGTTTCTAGTGTGTAAAAGTAATAAGAACCATACTATGAAATAATGACTTCTTGAACGTGTTGAAGCATATGTTGCTCATAATGTAGAATGCCATTATATGATATCCTTTGGTGGTCTGAAGGTATAAATCTGTGTGTTTTTGGTAATATTTTTCAAATAAATGTGTTTCTTCTTTCTGTCTATGGCTAGATCATTGCAATAGTCATGGACCACTTTACCGACACAGACATCTTCCAGGATGTTGTAGATGCAGCACATAAGCGGCGAATCCCAGTCTATATCATCTTGGATGAAGAAGGCTCAAAGTTCTTCTTGGAGATGTGCAAGTGCATGGAACTCAGTGATTTCCATATCCGGGTAAGGAGATGTTCACTTTGTATTGATTGTTGAGAGTTCCTCCTGAGATATATGGAACTACAGATTTTGTGGTAAATCTGAGACAAACTGAAGAACTATGGTCTTGTTGAAGGACTTGATACTTCCTTGAGGTTGTATCTAGCCACTTTAAGAGTTTAATATGGTTTGTTATAAATGCAGTAACTTCCAAAGCTTTTAGAATCAGAATTTATCATTAAGCCTAATCTAAAGTATAGTCCACATTTCTGGTTCCTCTCTTGTTACTCTTCTCCTCGCCCCCCAACACTTTCCTAGCTCTCTTCCTTCTCTTAATAAAGAAAAAAAGAAAACAGAGATAGTCCCATTGGTACAAGCCACCACAGCTCAGGGTTCAACACCCTTGTATGTCACAACCCCCCAGCTGAAATGGAGTGTTAAATGTTGAGGGAAATATGCCTTTTAGAATCTGGATGTCATTTCAGATCTCTTGCCCTAAGTGAAAGAATCTATTTTATTGATTTTCTGGGTATCAGTTGTTGAAAGGCAATATTTGCAAAATGTTTGCATCTGGTTGTGTGGTCTTAATTGCAGAGGGTATAAAAATTCAGAACCCCTTCTTCCCCTACCAGTCTCATCAAGTTGCTTTTTATTTTTGTAGACACACAGATTATTTTAATGCTTGAGCTGGTAACTTCCAGGTACCAGTTTTAGTCACTTTTATAGTTGCACCATCAAAGCTGTGGTGTCTAAGATCCTTGCTTTAACAGTTCACGTACTGTATTGTTCTCATTAGTGCATACTGCTTTGTGTGATCTAACATAATATGAGAACGCCCAGCATATTCCTGAGAACCTTCAGGGATCTTGCTGAAGCAAGAAATCAAAGAAAGAGCAGAAATCTTCTGAAAAGATTTCACTGCATTTAATTGGTGTGAGTCATGATTCTAGACTGTGGTATTCCTACTGTGTCATCTATAACTCATAGAAATATTAATTATAATTCAGAACTTTAATATATGTTTTCATGTAGAAGGTTCCAAATGAAACAGGCATGGCTTTCTACTCTGTCTCTTTAATCTAGGACTGAAGATTCTTTGCCATTTCTCAGCTAACCTGCATGTGCCTGGGGTTACCATTAGTCTGTCTGAACTTCCAGCTTGTGAACAACAGTATTATCCAGAAAGGGAAATTAGCATGAATGCTCCCTTTAAGTAATCTTAAGTATTAGAATTTCAGGATATTTAACATGGAGAAATAAACATGCACATAAATCAGGCCATTCATTTACATTATCAAAACAGTAACATAGATTATCATTCTTTTGAAGGAGGAACATAGACTTTTCAGTCTAGGCACATAACATGTACTGACATTGTATGTGACACATCTTATATTTGATGTAGCTAGCTTTGTAGGATTTACATATTGCAATATCTAGTAGCCTATATGTACCCTATTTCTGGTGATTTGTCAACTTTCTCCCCAGCAGCTCCAGTGAGCATTCACGGCCACTGGTACCAGTTTGTTTTAAAGTTCCAAATGACCAGTAGTAATTTATTTTCGGAGTCACTTCTCTGAAGTTGCCCAACAATTTCAGTCCTCTTCTTTGTGTCAGGAATAGTAGGTAGACAGAACAGAGAGGTTTTAACTGCTGTGTTTACTAGTCTATTGTCTTTTTGATTTTCTAGTTTTGACCTGTTTGTTTTATTGTAAACTACCTTGAGTACACTGCAGTATTGGAAAGTTAGGACATGAAATATTCATATGTGTAAATTGCTAGAATACTGATATGACTTGGTCTGAGGCAGTTTCATAAGTAAAGAGAAGAGCCTAAAGACTATGTTGCTGCTGACTAAAGTTGGATGGCTATTCTACCTATTCACCAAAAGCATGGAATGTTTGGTTTCCTTCACTCCTGTATCTCAGACATGGCTTAGATAATGCAACTGAAATTTATTGTGGATAAAGTTTTATACACAAACAAACAAACACGCATACACAGTAACCCCTCCACATTAGTGGGTTTCACTTCCATGGATTTGATAATTTGTGAGTTTCTCCAACCCCTGCTCCCCCGGTCACTTCTTTTCTGGGGAGCCTTCCCTTTAGGTGGCTCCAATCAGGCTGTACAGCCCTTTAAAAACCCACCTCTAGTCCTGCTCCTCATCCACCAGCAACTGCCTAGCCAGCTGAGGATTGCTCACAGCCCAGTTTTTCAGCACCATAAACCCTCTCACCGATGCCCTCATACACACTCAAGGAACGAGATGGCTAAAAGAGAGAAAGGATAGGACCTCCATGCTGGCTCACCCACCCACCCCCTTTCTCACTCCTTTCTTTGACCTGGTATGGACCCTAGCTGCCTACTGTCCCCACAATGTCTCGGATCCCCTTCCCACAGATACACATACACATGCATTTTGATATTTGTGGTTTTCCACTTTTGCCAGGATCCTGTGCCCCCAACCCTAGTGGAGGTGGAGGGCCAACTGTATATATAATTACCCTAAGGCTGGAAATTCTATGGTATGGTACCTTTCCGTAGTATGGTAGCATGTTGAATGTACTAGGTTATCTTAATCTGAGCATGGTCTACCTTCTTCTTACAACAGTGAATGAACAGATTTGTTTTATTGTCGCTTCAAGAAAGAATTAAAAAGGAAATCCACTTGCCGGATTCTGTTATGACTTCCTTTTAAGCTTGCTCAAATACTACTTGATAAAGAATTTGTATAACCTGCCATACTGGTTAATTGAAAGGTGGACTTTGCACTGCATGCCAAGTTAAAGAACATGAAGGTTTAATTGTTTGGAAAACGATATTAATGATGATTCTGTAATGGAAAAGATTTGTGCAGATTGGGGTGGGCATGAGGCAGCTAACTTACCTGAAAGCCTATATACAGAAATCAGAAGTACTTCTGTATATTAGACTTGCTAAACCTGAATTGCGAACCTTGAAAGTACACTCCTTCCAATGGTCCTTTTGATATCTGCCAGATGTATAATGCTACCTCTTAGGTACACAGCAGTGCTTCCTTGATCATGGTGCAACCTGACATTACAGTATCTCCTGCTTAGAGAAAGGTCTCTTTGTGCTGGAGGCTATTGAAGTTTACAGATTGATTAAATACTACTTTTTCAAACTGGCCTGCAATAATGCTTAATTTGTTGCTTACCAACAGATGGTTTTTGATAAGGACATGCTGCTGTTGCTATTATTATTGCTGTTTTCATTCAGTGTGGAATTGTTATGTGACTACTGTTGTGAGCTGCCTTGAGGTCTTGTGGGGAAGAAAAAGAAACTGGAAGAAAAAGTAATAAGGAATCTCTTAGTGTCTAGAACTAAGAAATATAGAAATCATACTCTAGCCATGGGATTCAGAGGGATTCTTCTCATCTTTGATTTTCAACAAAAAGTCAGGTGAAAGAAAACATACATTTGTTAGGGAACAGAATATACAGATCTGTGGGACCCAGTTCTGTTAGTTTTTAAATGATAGCATTCAAAATGTTGTATTGCAATATTGTAGACAAGACTCATTGCAAGACTGTACACAGTGCTTTCCTCATTGCTGTTTCTTTATGTTTGAGAAAGTAAAATGTTATCATGAGAGCTTTTTAAGAAAGGTTCGTCAGTGGTCTTGTTGCAGGCAGCCAGAGAACTGAGACCAGCAGTTTCAGAAAACAGGAGTTTATTTTACTGCGCAGGGATCTCAGTGGAATTAACTTCCAAAAAGACTGAGAGAGCCCCGTTTTTGGTTCCAGCATATCTTTTATACTTTCTAAACAACAAATACAGGAAATGATTACCATATAAGAAAAGTGTACAAATTACAATAGTTCAAGATTACAGTTTCAAAATGAAGCATCTCAGTACAGGGAGTATTCACCCTTGGTTGCATTGGCTCCCAAACTCCCTTTATTCCAAGCATTGCCAAGTCCACATACCTAAACCTTTGATAAGATAGGAAGTGCAGCTGTCCGACTTATTTCTTTCTATTTTTCCACTCAAGCAAACAACTTCTACAATTTAACCCTTCATCATTCCCCCCTTTTCTGCCAAATTCTATTTATTGCAATTTGAGCAAGATCTGCTTAAGCCTGCTTTTGAGCCATAACAGCAAAATGAGCTGCCTTTCCCTCCATAGCTTCAGAGAGAGAGGCTTTTACACATTTCATAGCACAGGAAATACATATCATCATTAGAAACCCTCCTACAATCAATACTATAATACCTAGAAACAAAGTTTTCAACCAGCCAAAATCTGGCAACCAGGAAGTTAGCCAATCCCAAGGATTACCGATGCCACTAACATTATTTTGTATTAGTCCTTGTAGGTGCTGTATTTCATCCTCTATAGTCTTGTTCAAATCATGAAAAGTGACTTTGCATCCTCCTTTAACTATAGAACAACCCCCCCCCTTTTCTAGCTAATGGGTAATCCAAAGCCATCCGATGTTGCAACATTAACTGATTGAGCTCTTCAATTTCTTGTTGAAGGGCTCGTATCAATTTCCCAGTAGCATTCACAGTTTTCTCCAATCTACAAGTCAATCCTAATATACTCTTACGATTTTCTTGAGCTATGATCCCTGGATAGGATCCCAAAGTGAGAAACCCTGTTTTTAATCCACCTCCTACTCTACTGGCCTCAGTTTTTGTCAATTGCTTTCCTACAATAATCAGATCTTCACATTGGCTACCCAGTGGTCCCACCAGGTCCCGTCTTCTGACAGCCCGTTTTGGTTGTTCTGGAAGGAAAACTTGAACAGGTACAGTCATATACCCAATTCCCACACACTGATAAGTCCCTGGGTGATAGTTGGTGGCCCATCGATTAAAATAAAACCATAAATTTGGATCTCGAGCCATCAGTCCAGAACATATACTGCCAGATTCTGTATAATTAGGAGTAAACATAGGGTATTCCGGGTACAAATCTCCAAAATTAGTTTCGTTTAAATCCGTCTCGGATTGGTAAGATTTGTTATATGAACCATACAAATAAAATCTATCTCTACAAGCTGAATAATTTCCCAATTTAGCATAGAATGAGGAATGTTATATATATCCTTTCCACTTAGTATTCCAGTCTCCGCTATGATAACAACAAAAACACATTCCAGGGGAATAAGGATAAATTTTCAGCCGCCTAAACCGAGTTCTGTTTAGGCTACCATCAACTTTAGCAAACATATTGGGATTTCCCTTTAATGCTGACTGCAGGGCTCCTACAACCACTCCTGGTTCATTAATAAGGGAGGGCATAAAACCAAAATCTGCCACTGTCTGCAGATGTTCATAAATCAGAGTGCCATGGGGCCCATGTTGTTGAAACATATGTGCGCCGTGTTGTTTAAACCAGTTAGCATCTACCATTCCACACATCATGCCCCACACTCCTATCATCATTATCCACTTCTTTCTTGAGCCAAACAGAGTCCAAACCTACTTATCCCACACCAGTACCTTCTATACATATACAGGAAATACATCAGAGCTAAAATTCCAAAGAGTATACACACTACTATTGTTACTATTTCACTAATACTCATTGCTCATCATCCTCTGTAGGGGATCTGGCCATGCGTAGAATAGTCAGCCTCTGGAGTGACTATAACAAGGCCTAGCCCCAGCTTCCTTCCTCCGCAGTTGCTAGGTCTGACTGTACGTGGAGCTACCAGCCTCCAAAGGTGTGGCAGCAGTAGGGTCTAGCCTAGATTTTCATCCACCTGTTGCGGATCTGACTGTGCGTAGAGTGGTCAGTTCCCTGGTATGACCACAGCAGAGTCTAGTCCGAATCTTTTTTTCCCTCTCTCTGCCGGGACAATTTCAATTTCAGAGGGTTTTCTTGTGATGAGATCACAGCCCAATCAGTAAATGCTCGTTTCACTCTAGTATAATGTATCCAGGGTTTCAGTCCCACCACCTTTACTGCTGTGGGGGTAACTAACAACACTTGGTATGGCTCCCTCCGCCCTGGTAATAGGGGCTCTCCTTTCCAATCTTTAACCCACACCTCATCCCCAGGTTGAAAGGAATGTACTTCGGTGAGGAACAGAACTCGTCTAACCTCTAAGGCGTGGGCTTTAACCTTCTCTAGAGCCTTTCCTAGTGCTTGCACCTCTTCTTGAAGGGCTAGACTCCCCAATTCTCAAATATCCCCCCTTAGTCCTTTTAGGATGGCGGGGGGTCTTCTGTATAGCATTTCAAATGGAGTTAGCCGAGTTGTCCGATGGGGGGTGCATCTTATCCTCAGAAGTGCTATAGGGAGTACATCCAACCACTTAAGTTTTATTTCCTGACACAACTTCACAAGCTGAGTCTTCAATGTTCTGTTCATTCTTTCCACCTTCCCAGAACTTTGGGGTCTGCATGCACAATGTAACTTCCAAGTGATTTCCAAAGTCTCTGCAAGATTCTTGATTACTCCATATACGAAAGCTGGGCCTTTGTCGGACCCAATGTGGAGGGGCAGTCCATACCTCGGTATGATGTCCCAAAGTAAGGCTCGTACTACCTCTTTCACCTTCTCAGTTCTGGTAGGATATGCTTCAACCCATCCAGTGTGAGTACATACCATTACCAGCATGTATCGAAACTGTCCCGTCCGTGGCATCTCCGTAAAGTCCACCACTAGGGATTCAAAGGAGTAGATCCTTGGTGTTGTATTCCCCCCTCCAATCTTGGACCTTGGCGTGGATTATTCCGGGCATAAATTTGACATCGTGATGATGCTAGTGTGGGGTACTGACCCATTCTATCTATGAACACATCTTTCTCCAATAGCTGAGCTAGCGCCGTTTTTCCTAAATGTGTAGCTTCGTGCACTTTCTGCACATCTGACCATCCCATAGATTGGGGTATATACCTCCTTCCATCCGGCAAGACCCACCAGCCATCTTTGTCCAACTTAGCCTTCAGGTCTTTTTCAGCCCTTTCGTTTTCTTGTTGGGTGTACCTAGGGGTCTGGTCACTCAGTGACACTTGGAAGAGTGGCGTTACCAATTCTTGGGGCAAATCTTCCACCTCATTTCCCAATTTCCCCTCTGCAGCCTCCTTTGCAGCTGCAGATGCCTTTCGGTTTCCCCGAACCACTGGGTTATATCCTTTCTGGTGTCCTCTGCAATGGATTACAGCGACTTTACGAGGGGCCCACACGGCTTCTAATAGATGCTCTATTTCTCTTCCGTACTTGATCTCTTGTCCCGATGAGTTGATTAATCCTTTTTCTTTGTACAGTGCCCCATGCGCATGTAAGGTAATAAAAGCATACTTTGAATCTGTGTATATATTCACAATGAGTCCCTCAGCTAGTTCCAAAGCTCTAATAAGGGCAATGAGTCCCGCCTTCTGTGCCGAAGTACCAACAGGTAATGCTCTAGCCTCTGTTATCTTCTCCGCTGTGACCACTGCATATCCGGCCTTCCGCTTCCCTTCTCATACAAAGCTGCTTCCATCTGTATAATAAGTAACATCAGGATGAGGCCACAGGGTGTCCCGTAAGTCCGGTCTGCTTGAGTACACTTCGTCCATGGTTTGATGACAATCATGTTGTGTAATATCAAATTCTACAGGAAGCAACATTGCAGAATTCAGAGTGGTAAATGTTTCCAACTTTACTCTAGGATTCTCATATAACATTCCTTGATACTTGGACATCCGGCTATTTGTGAACCAATAATTGCCTTTGTACTCCATCAGGGCCAATACAGAGTGTGGGACTTTCACTGTCAAGTTCTGGCCTAGGGTTAATTTGTCTGCTTCTCTCTCCTTCAGTGCCTTCACAGAAGCCAGTTCCCTTTTCAGCATGCTGACAGTCTTTTGCAGGTCTCTCAGCTCTTCGCTGCTAGAGTCATTCTTCAAGCGGAATTCCTCCAGCTCCCTCTTTCCCTTACCAGCTCCTGGACTCTGGCTGCCTCTCCTTGGAGACCAGAGACCTCCACACGGGGCTCATTGGTGGGGTCTTTGCAGCTGGATCTCCAGCGCTGCCTTGCCAGCCTTTTCTGTGGCTAGTCGCCCTGGCTCGCTTCTCCTTCCCTCCCAGCTGCTTTGCTTTCGCCTCCTTCCCTTGCTCAGCCTGCAGTTTCTGCTGGAGCTGCTGCTTAGACTTTCTCTTCCAGCATCTCCCACTCGCCTGTTTCTCTTCTGGAAACAGGGGACAACTTTGCCCGCTGCCACTGAAGCTTCTGGGCTATGGGGTCATGGATTCTTTCCCCAGTTGCTGTACTTTATTCTGTATGCTTAATGCAGCTGCTAACAACTCTACTTTCCTATGCATCCGCTTGCAGCCTCCTTCTTGCTTCTTCTCTGCCACACTTGTCTCTGCCGTCTTGGTTAGCAGCTCCCTCATGCTGGGGCCCGTGGCTTTGCGGGATTTCGAGTGGCTTGCTGTCATCAAGGGGGGGGGGAACCCTGCTGCCTGTCCCCCCTTTGCCTCACCCATCTATAGCCCCATCTCGTCAGCTGCTCTCCTACCGCTGTCTCTGGTAGTCTCCGCTGCTCCTGCTGCTGGCTGCTTCTCAGAATGGGCTATCTCTGATTCGCCCTTTTTCCAGATGTTACACAATATCCTTTTGTGGTTGTATTATGTCTCTTTACACATAAGGGGGGCCAGAGGCACCTTCTCTTCTCTACTCAGTATGAACTGACCAGAATCCTTTAAGGGCTGTTTCTTCGGGTTATCCATGTTCTTCTTATAAAATGCACCCTCCCAAGCAGAGAAATGGGTGGAGGCAGGCAGAACAGGGAGGCAGGAGAGGGCTGCCAGAAGCCATGATCCCCCTTACTCTTAGGGGCAGCAAGACAGCCAAGGAAGGCTGAAATGAGTTGCTCCCTCTATGCTAAAATGAATTTTTCAGGTGTTACTTGATTTTTAAAGGAGCCTTCAGCATGGAACTGGGTGCTACTTTCTAGTTGATTAATGCAATTAGTGGTGCTGTTTTTAACAACCTGTTGACATAGTAATAGTTTTCTGGACTTAAGGGACGACTGAAGTTTCTTGGATTCAAGCTTCCGCCTGCTATCATAGCTTGTCCCAGGTGTAATTCACTGCAATCATCCGAGTTGGAGAGTTAAGGGTTAAATCACCAAAGGCAGGCTTCTCACTCCCTCCCTCTCAAGCAAGGAAGAGGGGGGAGAAACAGCATTGTTTGTCTAAATGGGCTTTCAAGATTCTTTTTCTTTTTTGTTTCTATTTCTCCCTCCAGCAGGGAGTGGTTTACTTGGAGGCACATGTGCCAAGTAAATCAAACTTGCTTTTGAGGAGACATGCGTGTGTCCAGGTAGGAAGATCCTAATCTTGCATTTTTCTGCTCTTTAATAATTTAATGCTTCCTCTGATGTGCCTTTTCAATGCCTTTGAAGGGCTGCTTCTTGCACCATCCAGACATCCATTATAACTTTTCCAGTTCCTTAGGCATGTCTCCCATTATTCAAGATCAAGCCTCCTTTTTTTTTTTTTTTTCTGGTCAAAAGGTTTGTTTTCTCATTAACATACTGACTTAATTCCTGTTATAGCCAAGGCTCGTGGCTTAAATGGGCTTGCTAGTCCATTGAAAACAGCAATTTTCATCTTTACTTTTTTCCCTGGGTAGAACTGTCCCCAGTTTTTCTCCAACATCAGCCCCTATTGAATATTGAACTGAATGCTAGGGAGTTGGTCCTTTAAGGGTTAAATCCGAATCTTAGAGCCTGAGGAGGAGGAGGGGCTGTGGGGAGGGGGGTAAGGTGGCTCTGAGCACAGGAGAGGAACAGAAAAAAAGAAAGAAAGCAGAGAGAAACCAGAAAGCAAGGGAAATGCTGCTTTGCTTGCACACAAACCTTGGAATTTTTTTTCCTACATACATTGAAGCATTAAAGCAGTGTTTGTCTGTTACCTCAAACCAGGCGAGAAACTGCTGAAAAGTGCGTCTCTAGTTAACCCTTTCTTGGAGTTTTCCAACATACATCGAAGCAGAGTCTAATTGAAGCAGTGTCTGTTGGCTGCTGCCCCCTCCCATTCCTCCCCAAAACGACAACACACAATAGGTTGAGGTGGTTGAGCTGCGGGTGAGGGGTCCCAACAGCTCGGAACAATAGGGAGAGACAAGACACATACACACACCGACCCAAGCAGCCAGAAAATCAACGGTCTGCGTTGGAAACTGCGGTGCCAAACACTCACACTTTCACACCAACACACAACCTCCCACCTCCAATACCACAACCAAAAACAACCAAAAGCCTCCCACTTCCAATACCACAACCAAAAACAACCAAAAGCTCTGCAGCTTCACCCACAACAGCAGTGGGGTACTAGGGCAAAGCTGAAAGGGGTTGATCAGGCCCCTCTTCCCCCCGAGTTTGCGGGGAGGTGACTCACCAACAATCGTGGGAGGTTCCTGTTTTCTGCTCCGTCCTCGGGTCCCTTGGCTGGAGCGCCCCCACCCCGAACCAAACCTTTCGACAAAAGAGAGTCGAGGGTGCCCCAGGTTGTATCAGGAAAGGGAGACAGTCTCGATGCCCTGGCGTCCGCCAAAGTGGGCAAAAAGCCCCTCAGTTTCCCGGCCAATGCACCAGAAAATGTTGTGGGCAGCCAGAGAATTGAGACCAGCAGTTTCAGAAAACAGGAGTTTATTTTACTGCGCAGGGATCTCAGTGGAATTAACTTCCAAAAAGACTGAGAGAGCCCCGTTTTTGGTTCCAGCATATCTTTTATATTTTCTAAACAACAAATACAGGAAATGATTACCGTATAAGAAAAGTGTACAAATTACAATAGTTCAAGATTACAGTTTCAAAATGAAGCATCTCAGTACAGGGAGTATTCACCCTTGGTTGCATTGGCTCCCAAACTCCCTTTATTCCAAACATTGCCAAGTCCACATACCTAAACCTTTGATAAGATAGGAAGCGCAGCTGTCCGACTTATTTCTCTCTGTTTTTCTACTCATGCAAACAACTTCTACAGTTTAACCCTTCATCAGTCTTACAGTATTTAAGTGGAACAAAAGTGTAAAATATGAGAGAGAGTGTGTAGTAATAGTTGTAAGATTGTTAGACTAGGACTCAGGGCTTCTTTTGAAGCTAATCAGCACTTGCTTAAAATGGTGCCTAAGCAACCTAATTGACATTTAATCTACCCTGGCCAATCTTCCCTTGTGATTTCAATTATAAGGGAGTGTTGAACAAATTCTATAGTGCAATGCTTGTTCCTCTGGCACAACAGCTAGGTGCAAAATGTCTGGTCAACACCCTACACAAAGTAAGTGCAAGCGCTAAAATATATCACTCAGAATCTATGCATCTAATAGTTAGGCACAGACCTCAGGAGCCATATCTAATGTAAAGATTTGAGGATAAGAATCTGCAAAATCTACTATGCAGTGATTCTTTACCTTTTCTTAGCTAGGGACCCCCTGTAAATATAATTTGTTGCTGGGGACCTCAAAGACTTAACTCAAGATTTCATTGTTTAAATTGAGATTTAAACTGCCTGGCCCTGGGCTCATGTAGCATTGCCACACTCACTACACAGGCATGGGCTGAGTGTCTTTCCTCATTTTCTGGGTTCTTCTCTCACATTCTCACATTTTGGGCTCTCTCGCACACCTGTGGAGTAGTACCTGGAGCCTCCAGTGCAGGATGAGACATCCTCCAATGCAGTGTTGCCGCTGCCATCATCACTACTGTTGTAGCTCACCGACCTTTGAGGAATCTGAGACATGCTGCATCAATCAGCCATAACTGACTGGGACATTTTTTATTCCCTTAAATCTGGGATTTCCCCTATTTTCCAGGATGAATGGCAACCCTATGCAGAACCCCTGTGAGGGCCCCACAGACTCACAGGGGTCCACTGACCCCAGGTTAAAAACCACTGGATTATGGTACTAACTAATATCCTATTTTTGTATGTAAAAACATGGATTTGTTAGCCAACTTTAGAACCATGTAACATTTTACACATGCAGTTAAATGAGGATAAGCCCTGTGGAATTTAGAGGGACTTGACTGTTGAATAAATATAAAGAGAGTCATGATATAAAACTATAAACAATAAATTCTGTATGCTTCAAAGCTGGAGTGTTGCATATTGATGTGCTGTTATACATTTTGTGATCTTGATGTTTGCTTTTCTGAACTACAAACCAAATCCTTGCCACCTTATATGCAGAATTAATTTGCCTTGACTGCAGTAGTGCTTCCATAATTGTGCTGAGTATTTCAGCCCTTGTCTAGAAACATGTCCTGGGAATTCCTCTTTTCTCTATTTATACGAAAGGTGGTGTTTCTTTGTTCTGCTTTACATTCTCTGCAGATGCTTGCTTGCTCTTCTGCACTGGGTGAAGGTTCCCTTCTGTCTCTTACTCTAGATATTAGAATCAAGAATAAAATATCTTTACTCACTGTATTTCTTTTCTGTACTACTGGTTAGGCCTCGGAATGTGCTATGCTGAGTTTCAGCTCACCCACCGTTAAATTGGAATGTCAGCCATCTGTTTCTGCCTTTGAGGCCCCTCCGTAAACTGCAAACCCCAGGATTCCATAGGATGTTGACAGTGGAATAATAGCACTATAACAGTCAAGTGTGGAGATGGCCTATGTTACAGAGCTCAAAGGCCCCTCCCTAAACTGCAAACCCCAGGATTCCGTAGGATGATGACAGTGGAATAATAGCACTATAACAGTCAAGTGCGGAGATGGCCTATGTTACAGAGCTGTTGTGCATCCAAATGAAATAAGAAGCACTCTTTATACCCAACATGACAGAAAAAACAGCATGAACGATAATAGTAGAAAAAGCATTCCCTACATTGTTGTTGTTGTTATTTGTTATCAAGCTGGCTTTGACTTACAGCAACCCAGTGAACAAAAGATCTCTTAGAAACCCAGTTCTCAATAGCTGTGCTCAGGTCCTGCAGACTTAGGGCCATGGATTTCTTATCCACTTACAGTGTAGTCTTTCTCTTTTCTAACGAGTCATGTCATCTTATGATATGCCTAAAGTGTGATAGCCTCAGTTTGGCCATTTTAGCTTCTAATGAGAATTCAGGCTTTACTTGCTATCCAGACCGTGTTTTGTTTTGTTTTGTTTTGTTTTGATTTGTTTATTTTGTTTGGCAGTCAGTGGTGTTATTGTTATCCATAGAACTCTCCACGTCAAAAGAGTTGATTCTCTTTCTGTCAGTTTTCACAACCACACATAGAATCAGAAATATTATGATATGGATAAGTCTGACTTTGGTATTTAATGATGAATCCTTGTACTTGATTCCCTGTATTTCTTTGTTCTTAATAATCAGGGTTCTCACTTTCCATCAGACAAGTTTACAAATAAGCTTGATCTTTTTTCCCAATTTTTCAAAAATTAAAGCTTTGAATTTTGGTTTCACTTCCAGACCTTTTGTTTTTCACAGCTGAAGAGGTCACTGCTAGAAGACATTTTTTATATAGAATTGCAGACCAAAATCCTGCATCAAACCCATAGGCAAAATATTGCAGCTATGAATTAACTCCTCAAGTGACCCTCGAAACCTATCTTAAAAGCCAGCCAGCCATTTGGAGCAATAGAGCTTTGCTGCTGAGCTTGGCACTACAGAATGTGACCAGCCTTCTCCAACTGGTGAGGAAGGTTATGTGGAAGAGCTGTGACAGGTGTCTGTAGAGAATGCCTGCATTTGTTTCCTGCAGCATCACTTGCCGGTAGGAGTTTGGTCATGTCATTCTGCAGCACCACACTCAGAGCAGCGCAGACCACCATCACTCTAGATGGCAGACTGGCTTTTAAAGTAGATTTCAGGGACATTTGCAGTTGTGGCAATAGTGCCATGATTGCACATGAGAATAAGAAGTAAT
The DNA here is from genome assembly GCA_030412105.1 of Cyclura pinguis. Taxonomy (NCBI): domain Eukaryota; kingdom Metazoa; phylum Chordata; class Lepidosauria; order Squamata; family Iguanidae; genus Cyclura; species Cyclura pinguis. Next base: position 40,657,396 of record CM059603.1, read on the forward strand.
TATGATATCTTAAGTCGTAGTTGACTAACAAGATGCCAGTGGCAAGATACTCCATGACTGCAGTTCTTGTGAATTGGAGATGCCATAAATTAGCCATCACTTTGACTTGAACAACACTTTAGAATGTTAGGCTGAGGGTTACTTTCTTACTTGAAAAGCTATGTCCTTCCCCACCCTTTCTCACCGCTTGTATATACTTAGCAAGTTATAAGTAAGGCACAGAACTAATTTACTCTGACTGATACAGTTCTAAATCCATTTTGATTCCAGAAGCAGGAGGCACCTATTCCTCCTTCTTACCAACAGTTATTGAATGTGAAACACCAGTTCCTGATCAGGTGGAGCAAAGCCAACTGGATAAATGCAGTGTCAAAGCTGTGAAAACTCAATCTGCTGAACCAATCTCTGTCATGGAATTAAGACGAAATAAACAAGCTGCTTGTGTCCCCAGCCAGGGGAAATATAGGATATAAATTAAACTAAATAGGGTAAAATAAAATAAAATAAAATCATGCTTTCCTGGATATAGGATCTTAGAACCTTATTTAGTCTCATATTTGTTTTTGCTGGTAGATGCTTTAAAAAGTAAACATTGAATTATTGCTGAAAAGCCAAGAGGAAACCAAGTAAGATAATATGGCTCAGATGACCTGTGTTAAAAATTCTCATAAACCCCTGTACTCTAGCAAGACCACTTACTTAAACTCTTCTTTCTTCTCCGTCCTGGATATAACTCTGGCTTAGTCACTTTTTATCTTTTTGTTAGCTTTCTTATCTACATACTTTCAAGTGTCTTACTTGCTTTAATCTTAAAGAGCTGTCTAAAAGACTTTTACCCTTAACCATTTAAGCCTTACATCAGATGAGGTTGCTTGGCCACCTATTAGTATGTAGAGCGATTATAGAATTAAAAAAATAATGTTATAGAATTTAAACTAATAAACTGACCTTTTGCATAAAGAGCTCTCTGTACTGGAAGCTGGTTCAGTGATCAATTTGCTATCCCTTTTCTCCCTATGCTTTGTATCTCAAATGTGGTAACATGAAAATGGCTACAAGACCATATCAACACCTAGTATCCTAGGACTTGCTGCTAATGCCTCTCCCACCCTTTTCTTTTTCTGGACACACAGTATAAGCTCACATATAAGCTAACTTTCTGATGGGGGGGACCCCTCGCAGTTTTTCCTTATATGTCAGGGATAGGGTGTTACCTTTGTGTCCATTGTTTCTTTCTTTCCTCAAAATTCTCCAGAGACCTGCAGCTGATGGCTCACAGACTGGCACTGGTTTATGGACCAATGTAGTACTGTAGTCCTGATATAAACAATACCATGGTTAATCTAACTATCCTTTAAGCTTTTCACAATGCCTAAATAAAACAAGCACAGAAATATATAAAGTCTCTGATCTAGCATTGCTGTGGGACATAGTGGAGCTAGTCCTAGCTTCCCAGTACTTCTTGGAGCCCTAATGCCACAGTGAGGTGAGCCTGCCAGAAGTAACTGATAGGGGTAAGGAGCAATCCCCAGAGGACACTTTGGCAAAAGCCTCTCAAAGCTGGAGCTGGCCCTGAGTGTATGGGAGGTGGGGAGATAGAGAAGTGAAGTGATTAAAATGTTGCCTTTGTTGAGAAGATCATAAGACTTTTCACATTGCTTAATCCATCTTTTCTTCCATCAGAATATCCGTGTACGTTGTGTGACTGGAGTTGGATTCTCTATGCCATCAGGGAAGATCAAAGGCAATTTGGGCTCCCGTTTCCTGATGGTGGATGGTGAAAAAGTCCTCACTGGATCCTACAGGTAAGCTGGTCTTTTATTTCATGTTTGTACATGTTTACGTGTGTGTGTGTGTATGAGTGTATCTGTATCAATAAATATATATGTGTATCTATACATGTCTAGAAGCTATACATCTAATTTATCCACAGAATTGTGAACATGTAACTTGTCCCAAACCTTTCCAATCTAACTTTATTCATTTATTCCTAATTGATCATAGGAAACTGCCATATGAAGCTCACCTAGCCATTTATCTTCCTAACCAAGAATTGTATTCTTTTACTAGCAGGAGTTCTTCAAAGCCTTAAGCTAAGATGGGGTAGCTATTTTGGTTCCTTCAGATGTTATTGGATTATAGCTCCTGTCATCCCTGCTCAGTGACTATGGTGGCTGGACTGTGGAAATTGGAGTCTGCCAACACCTAGAGGGCATCTGACCATGTAGTCTTTTACACGCAGAGCACTAATTTGATACATATTTTGCTAAATTTAAGCCCCTAAAGCAGGAATATGAAGGAAGTAAGGGTGTCTGTTTTGAGTAAAAAGTAGGATGCCTATGTGTCAGAGAGCAAAATATTAAGAGTTTAGATTTACTATCTAGTTCTGAGCATGAAGGTATCTAAGCCAAAACAAAGGAGATAATGAGAAAATGTTCCAACGTAAAAATAGTAAACAATGGTCAAAGTACAGAGAACAAAACAAAAAAGGCATGAGTACGATAGTGTTAATTTGAGTCATGCAGTCATGTGATGGCTGATGCAATCTGATACAGGCAATCAGAAATGGTGGCTACTGACATTCTCAAGTGATTGGTCCCTTAAGTGGCCTTCTATGAATCTCACTTCCCATTGAAGGGGAAGATTATTGTTGACATTAAAGGAGACTAGTTAATCCATCTCTAATTAGAAAGGTAGAGGCTAGGGACAATATAAAAGCTGAGACATAACAACAGACTGTTTACAACAGTCACCAACATGGGAAAGCTGAGCTTCATCAAACAATTTTTGTATGTCTGATGCTGTTCCTAGCTGGTGAATACCCTTAGAATGCTACTAAGAGAGAGACAAGGAGAACCTCTTATCTGAATATCTAATAGGCTATATTATAGGCTATAAACAGATAGGTATTCAAATTCTTCTATGATTTAATGTATAAAAATGCCAGCTTGAGATAGAACAGATGATATAAAATATTCCTTACAAATGTAAGTCAATATGGATTTTATGATAGCCCTGTGTGTTTGTAATGTTAATAAAATAGCCTAAAAAATCATTAAGGTGCCTGCTCATTCTCCGATATTAACTATTCTGGGATTCCAGTACTTGTTTTCTGGAGGAAGATGATGGACTGACAGTTGCCCTGTGCAAAGCTCTGTCAAGGAGAGGATGTGGCACATGGTGATTTGTGGTCCCAAATAAAGGGAACCAGTGAAACTGCTCTCTGGACAAAGGGAGATGCAGTGAAGAGTTGTGGGGTCCCCTCCTGGTGATTTGAATTGCTATGTAAGTGGTGTTTGATCACAGGTGAAGGGGATTGTTGTATTCATCAAGCCTTACTGCGCATACAGCCAGCTTTTAAAGCTACAGACTCTGCTAAGCCTCTTGCTTTCATCTAGAATTTATACAGCTATAAGTGAACTTTATAAGCCTTCCTAATGTGGATGAAATTTGTAACTTCTGCAACAACTGTCTTCCTGCAACATCAAGGCACTGTAAGTAACTGACTTGGACTTTTGTTTTTAAAAGGCTTTTTAAAAAAGCTTTACCACGTAATGCAAAAAAAGCTCAAGAGTTCTTAAGGACTGGCTGGGATTTGAATCATTGCTAAAATACCATTTAAAGACTTCATAATACTGCTTAAAGACTTTATAAAAGAGGTTTTTTATGAGAAGGAGCTTTTATTTATCTTAGACCAAAACATCAGCAAGGTCAGTCTTGAAAACTTAAAGTGAAACTGGGCCAGACTACTGTGTATGTGATAGTATGCTATAAATAGTTCGTGCATAGAGAAAGCTGAGTAAAGACTGACATCTGGTGACCAAAAGAAGCTATAGCAACCAATTGAATTTTTCTTTTTTTCCTCATTTTTGAGATGCCTTTTAATTATTTTTTCCTCCTCCTTTTATGTCTGAACTATAATTTTTGTGAGCTTCAACATGAGGTCCGAAACAAAGAGATCTGAAAGAAGAGGAACTTTAAAGTTTTCATACAAATTTACAGACACGTCTCAAAAATATATTGAAGAGCTCCAGGCCCTAAAAACACAGATAAGCCCAATGGGAATTCAGAAAGCACAGATGGGAAGAGATCTCATGGCAGAATTCGAAAAGGGCTGAGATGAAAAGAGCTGAGATGAAAAAGATGAAATCAGCCTCTAATGCAGATGGCATCAGACATGAAACAAATAAATGAAAGTATTCAGCAATCTATGATGCAGATGACTTTGGACATGTAACAAATAAATGAAAGGATTCAGAATCTTGAGCAAAAAACTGAGCATTTGGAACTCAGAACAAAGACACTTGAAAAAAATGTGAGAACAAGATTTAGGTATTTTTTCCTTAATGGAACAGCAAGAAAGAGAGAAGTACTTATGCTTTAGAGCCATACCTGAATGAGCAAATAAAAATATCCATGAATTCATGGTAGAGGCAATAGCATATCTTCAAGACAAAAAAGGAAGACACAGAATTTGAAATAGAGCACTTTTTTTTTGCATCTCTTCATGTGTAGCAAGATACAGAAATCTACCAGGAGATATGATTGTAAATTTGTCTGAAAGCAGACGGGAGACCAAGTTGTGCAATGCCAGTTTGAGAGCAGAGTGAAGACTGATGAAGTTGAACTAGTGGTATTTAAGGAGCTACTGACCAGGATTTTATGCAAGAGAAAGGAATATACCTTTTTGGTAAGTTGAAACAAAAGAATATCCCATTTAGGTGGGAGCAGTGAAAAGGAATCTCCTTTAATTTTAGGCTAAGAAGATTTTCAAAGAATACAGAACAAAAACCTAAAGAATTTATACAGAAATAGGAAAAAAAAACTGGAGCAGCAAGGAGCTCAAGGAGAAGAAGAAGTTCAGAAATCTGCATCAGATCAGGATTTGACCAAGGACAAGCATAAGACATTGGATGGAGAGGAAGATGAAACTAGAGGTGCATGAGGAATAGACTATTCCAAATTGTCTTGTCTGACGTGGTTTTGACATGTATGACATGGAATATGAGGGTCTAAATATACCTCAGAAAAAAGATTAAAATATTTAATTCTGTGAAAAAATTGAAACAAGATGTAATTCATCTCCAAAAAACTCATGTAAGAAGAAGGGATAGTAAGCACTTATGTTATCCCAAATTAGGCAAGGGATTTATTGCAGAATAACCTAAGAAGAAAAATGGAGTTATTATCTATGTGAAACCTAATTTGTCATCTGAAATTGTTATTTGAAGACCAGGAGACTAGGTATGTTGGGGTTGAAATTGACAGCTGTGAGACTAAAATATTAATAGTTGGAGTTTATACTCTTATATACAATAAGGGAATTTTTACGAGAAGCTAATGGGCAGACTAATGAGTTACTCATTTGAGAATCTGATGCTTCTCAGAGATTGAAATGCCATGATTTCCCCACAGGTGGAAAGATTTTCTGAGAAAAATAAGATTAGACAAGGAAACCTCCCATAAGCCTTTTTCTTTCTGAAAAAGAAAATTGATAGGCAATTTGGGGCTGGTGGGTTCTTGGAAATTTAAGCATGGAAATACCAAAGATTTTACATTTTCTTCCCAAAAGACATAAATCTTTTTCAAGAACAGATATGTTTTTGATTTCAACAACTCTGGCCAATGATACATTGAAAACTGATGGTTTGCCTATGACTTTTTGAGATCATAGTCCTGTGGCTTTAATTTTGAGGGGGAAGAGAATGAGAGGGAGTTGGAGAGTGAATGAATCTTTAGTCCAAAATGAAAATGTTTTTAAAACTTGTAGGAAAAGAGCCAATGTGAGGTAGTGGTTTGAATGTTGGACTACCGCCATGGAAATCCCCTGGGTTATCTTGGGCATGTCTCACACTCTCAGCTCCAGAAACCACCTTGCTAAGTTCACCATAGGGTCAGCATAGGTCAGAAACAACTTGAAGGCAAACAATAACCACAATAAGGAAAAGATTGGTGGAAGTTTTTGAAGATAATTTGGACAAAAGCACCAATATTAGAGTAGTATGGATAAAGCATTTATGAAAGGGTATTTTATCCAACAAAATTCAGAATAAAAAAAGAAGCAGCAAGAGAAAATGCAGTTACTCTTGGATGAGATAAAAAGTAAAGAATTGAAGGAGACTCCTGTGAACAATGTAGTCCTAACCCAGATTAAGATATTCCAACAACAGTTATCAAAAATGACAGCAAGACTGAGAAGAAGTTGCATTATGTGAAACAGAAGAACCCTTGTTTTTCAACAAGTCTGGTAGGTAGTTTACATTTAAACTGAGGGGAAAAAAGAGAGAAAAAGCTTACTGTATATGCTCGTGTATAAGTTGAACTCATGTATAAGACAAGAGCAGGTTTGGGGAACAAAATTATGGATTTTGATATGACCCATGGATACATAAAGGGTCATTCTGCAAAGAGGGGAAAGCAGCAGCACCATCTCAGTGGCTCAGCTGCCCCTGAGCTACCCACACATTCAACAAGGCCTTTTGTCACTACTCAGAGAGGAGAATGATTTCTTTTTTGTTAGTTAAGGTAGAAGAATCATACCCTTCTCTGAGTAGAGTCTGTCCCGGGAAAACATAAAAGAAGCGTTGACAGTCTTTACTGTCTTGTCACTCCTTTGAGAGGAAGCATCATTTTTCTCATCCAGGTATACAGAAGGCCAGAGTCTTAGCAGACTATAAACTGAACATGAGTCAGGAGTGTGATACAGCGGCTAAAAGAGCCAATGTGATTCTGGTCTGCATGAATGGGAGTATAATGTCAAGGGAAGTGATAGTACCACTCTATTCCACTTTGGTTAGACCCCACCTTGTTACCATGGCTTACATCCCTATCATGTGGCTTAGCATGATTGGCAAGAACTATAATTAATTGGCATGAAATATTTAAAAAATACACTTATGACTGGGAAACATGTGGCAAGCAGGACTCTGGCTATAAGTCTGGGGTAGGTCAGCATGGTCTCAGCATGACCAGGTCATAAGGTCAAGATGAGTTAAGCAAGAAAGCCTGGAGTAAACAGATTTCCAGTAATCATGTCAATGACCCAACATCTAAAAACAATAGCCCACAGAACCACCCAGATGCAGCAGGCAAGCACCCCTGCTGTGTGTAGTTCCTACCAAAACCTTCACCATTCACGTTACCCAATTGAGACATTAAGAGGCTTCTAGGACTGCCATCCGTGCTTTGTCACCTGAAGTTAAGACCATTAGTCCATTCCAGACCCCTTTTGTTTGCTCTGCCAGAGAGCAATTAACACATTCCCCTTCAGGGCAGGAAATAGGGTACTTAAACCCTGACTCCAAGTCCACCAATTCATAGTACCTTGAACACACATAGGTGTGTCACTCTGTCCATTGGCTCCCGGTTCTTGTGCCCTGTGCTACCGTCAAACTCTTGTTTGAGTCTTCTTGCTTCAATGTTGTGCTTCTGGAATGGTAACTATCACCCACTTCACCCCAAAATATCTCGCTATCCAACCTTTCTCACCTTTACCTTCACTAGCCTTGTGTGATTCATGAGACTGATTGCTTGCATGTGTCTGTGAATCCTCTAATAAAACATTCTCTTGACTGTCAACTGGTGTCCTACAGTTAATACTGTTATACACAGGTGAAAAGGTCCCATGGTTACCCTCCTCTTGCAGGCCTCCTTTGACCTATAACTCCCCAACCTTTTTAAGAAGACACTGGCACTGCTAGAGGACCTCAAGGTCTCCCACCTTTTAGGGTAACAACCCAGAATACTGTGTCCAGTTCTGGGAACCATAGTTCAGCAAGGATATTGACAAGCTGGAACATGTCTAGAAGAGGGCAACCAAAATGATAGAAGGCTTAGAAACCATTGCCTATGAGAACTGGCTTAGGGAACTGGATATGTTTAGCCTGGAGAAGAGAAGGTTAAGTGGGAACATGATAGCTATGTTTAAATATTTGAAGGGATGTCATGTGGAGGATGGAACAAGCCTGTTTCCTGCTGCTTCAGCAACTAGGACATGAAGCAGTGGCTTCAAACTTCAACAAAACAAATTCCATCTAAACATTAGCAAGAACTCCCTAACAGTAAGAGCAGTTCAATAGTGGAATATACTGCCTTGGCGTGTGGTAAAGTCTCCTTCTTCGGAGTTTTTTAAGAGAGGCTGGATAGCCATCTGTCAGGAGTGCTTTGATATTGTGTTCCTGCATGTCAGGGGGTTGGACTCAATGGCGCTTGTGGTCTTTTCCAGTTCTATGATTCTGTGATCTTCTGGTAATTGATCAACAACATTATAGAATCAAACTGACTGAAGAACTAACAGCTGAAGGTTATAGTTTTCAATAGTTCTCTTATAGATGGATAGTAGAGAGATACAAAATGTATAAGCACTTGTATAGTTTTGCATTGACAAAATCTGACTTTAAGCAACAGTTGTGCTCAGATGATGAACACTTGGTTGATAAGATTATAAACACTTGTTAAAATTAGACATGGAGGAAGATGTGGTTAAAGATTGTATGATAAAGTGGGCATAATATACAGTTGGAACAATGGGTGAAAATGTGGTTGGAGGGAATTAAATCTATATTATGATCACAGAGAGAATTTTTATAAGATGATGTATCATTGGTATTTGACACCAGAAAAACTGCTCGAAATGCATAAAGAGATTTCTAATAGATGTTGGAAATGTGAGCAACAAGTGGGATCTTTTTTTCACATGTGGTAGAAATGTGAAAAGGCCAAGAAATTCCAAAATCAAATACACATTATGCTGTATAAAATTTTGAAAGTTAACATTCAATTAAAACCTGAATGGTACTTGCTGGGACTAGATCAAATGGAGAATGTTAAGATATGTTACCATTGCAGCATGACTACTCAATGCAGAGAAAAGGAAGAACACAGAGATCCCATTGAAGGAGGACTGATTGCTAAAAATGTTGGACTTAGCTGAAATGGACAATATTGTTAAGAGAAAAATCAGTGGTGACTTTTGCAAAAGACTGGGAACCTTTAGTATGCTTTTTGCAAGAAAAAGAATATAATATGTTGACTGTAGGATTCAGCAATTAGTATTTTTGGATAAGTAGCAGTTGAAGTTTTTGATTGGTACTTGTAATTGGAGAAGTTCCTCTTACATAGAATTATCCATAATCTGTCTTAGGAAAGCTGGAAAACACTTTTTTAATATATTTAGGGTTTTGTAATTAGTAGGTAGCATTAGCTTTGTCTTTTTGTGTCTTTTTGTTGTTGTAATTTGTTGTTTCTCTTTTGTTTTGTTTGTGTGTATTATGAAAACTTACAATTAAAATAAATGAGATTCCAATACTTAAGAGGGCTTATGCGGAGTGTCAGTGCTAAATCTGCCTCTCTGAATGATACCGTTGGTCACAAATGAGAACCAAGTTACCGAAGGTGATGAGGGAGACCTCCAAACAAATACAAAAAAAAAATAAATCAAGGAACCCTCAGTCTTTCAGTCTTAAGAGATGAGATGGTGAACCATGTCTTTCCCAGTCCTTTTGAGATCTCTCAAAGTGCTGAATACTGAACTTGAGACCTTTTATGCTTCATGGAGGAAAATGCTATCTGTGGCTACCAGTCATGATAGACATACATTAACTTCAATACAGAGGCATTATGTCTCTACCTAACAATTGTTGAGAAACATGAGTGGGAGGGTAATATTGTACTCATGTCCTGCATCTTGCTTCTCATTAGGCTCTGTGAGCCTCCAGGTTTATGGCCCTCCAGATGTTGTGGAATTCAGTTCTCTTCACTACTGGCTATTCTGGCTATAGCTGATGAGATTTATCTTCCAAGAGCATCTGAAGAGCTATGGCTGCCCACCCTTGAGAGATGCTTTTTTGATGACTGAGCCTGGCTTTTCTTATGCTTTCAACACGCATGTTCTATCACTGAACATTAATCTATCTGCTGGCAAGCAAAGAAGTAAAAAAAAAGATAATCAGGACCTACATGAGTGAAAATATAACTACCATAATTTAAGGACCACCTTTTTGCATATGAATGAACCTGTGCCTTCAGGACTTCTGTTGAAGCCCTTCTTTGGGTTTCTCTGCCTGCTGAGATTAGGTGGGTAGTCACAAAGGATAAACCCTTCTCAATAATAGTGTTTCCTTGGAAATGCTCTCAATACATCCATGTGCCTGGCAATAATCCTATGAGCTTTAGATGTCATTGAAAAATGTCTTTACTCACCCAGGTTTTAAGTTTTATTCAGTATACATTGCTAAAAGACTCTTCAATAATTTTAATAGTGGGCTGCTTTATCTGCTGGTGCTCTGTTATAACAGTTAACTGTTCTTAACATTTTGCAGCTGCTGTTAAGATATTTTTATGTTAACATATTAACTCTGTTTCTCTTTTCCATCTAAGTCTGAAGAAGCTGTTTTAGTACTAAATCAGTGTCTAATAAATGGAAGCACAATCCAGAAAAGGATGAATCAGTTAAAAGGTAGTAAGTATAGGGATTTAGCCCTTTGGTAGATGAGCTTACTTAGGTTCAGGGCTTGAGTGTAGTCCTGAATCAGCTTTGAGCCTTGATATTGATGTGGCACAAAAGTTCCTTATTATGACTGTTTCACTAACTAACAGTCTATGTATGGCCACAGTTCAAAGTGCTGATCATAATCTATAGTGCCTTATATGATTTTGATTCAGACCGTCTGAAGGACCCTACCCAGGATAGTCAGCCATTTAGGGGAAGCCTTTCTCTACAAGTGGGTAGGTGGGGGAGGTCAACAAGTCAGCACACTTATCAGGGAGATACTCTGCCATGTAGATATTCAAACTAGTAGTTTGTCCCCAGATTAGAAAGGATTGTCCCTCTTGAGCTCCTCCATTTATTAATTTTGTCCCACATCTGTGCTTCAAATGTGCCACCATGGCATTAGAATCTATTTAAAAAATTTAAAATAAGAAATTTGCATACAGTAGAAAAATTAAAAATTACTTTCATCAAAGCAATAACCAAAGACATAGCAAGCCAGCAAGAACCAGAATAGTATCAACCACTGTTTTAAAAGTGGAAATCTGTTTAGTTGTATTTTATTATTATAACTTACCATTTTTTTAGTTGCATCTGTTTGTTAATCATGTTTTGAGCTGTGCTGGATCCCAGTTTTGTGAGATTCAGTGAATATAAATGAAATGACTAAAAAAATTGTTGTAGAGACTACATTGCAGCTTTAATTTTCTGCCTAAAAGTACTAAAAGATGGATCAAGCCAAATTTCCAAAGATAAGAATGATAGTTTGAGTGCTTCCACTGAAACAACTCTATGCCATGGCTCTACCTTATGTACTTTAAGGATGCACAAAAGAACTTTGGTTGGTTATTTCCATTTCTGGGTAGATTCATGTACCCAGATTACCTTCAAGTAATCTGGACTCAAACTATTTAAAGATTTATAGATTAAAAACCCACTTTAAACTCTTGCACACATTTAGGTTCAGTACATCTGCTACAACATTGGTTTAATATGTTCATAAAACTAGGCCCCCATCAGCAACCTTGCTATTATATTCTACACTAATTGTAACTTCCAGATGTAATTCAAGTCAGCTCCATGTATACAAACTTAGCCTGTGTCTGGTTCTGCCAAAGGAATAATCTGAAAGACAACTGCTGAGGACAAATAGGAAGATAAAGATACAGATAGACATTATGATTTTGTGCCCATTTCCTAACTCTGTCAGGAATTTCCTCACTATCTAGGTTTTATAGATTATTCCTAGTGATGAAGTTATCAGTGTTCACTAATTTTAACATTGCACATTCAGCTTTGCAAAGCCTGCTATGTGCATTTAGAAATAACAAACATAAACTTAATATGTTATTTTGCTGAATATCCAGGGGTAGGATTTGAAATTTTCAGAGAAAAATGTTCTGATACTACTCTTGAAAATATATTCTAACCAATAATTTTTGAGAGTTCATTCTTTAATACTTGTAAAATATATGTTTTTAAAATTCCTATTTATTGTGTTTCTTCAATACATCTTTAAAAACCATGAATATTTCCAACTGTTAATGTGAAAATAAGGGAGGAGTTGTAGATTTCCCAAGTCAACCCTCCTTGGACTCTGTGAAGACCCAGAGACAAGAAGAAGCTGGCTCTCCAGAGAGTCTTTGGCTAGCGGTAGCAACAAGGATATGTCTTTCTAATAATTCAGCTTCTTTTGGGCAAGGAAGAAGGGAGAGTAAGGGCAGAGGGGAAGATGAAGAAGGGCAGTAGTGGCAGGGAGGAAAAGGGATGATGGCTGTGACAGCACGAAGGAAGATGGAGGAGAAGGGTGGCTTTGGTGGGTAAAGAAAGAGAGGACAAAGGCAACACAAAGGGAAGGTGTGTTTTGAGGGGATCGTAAAAGCTCAGTAACATTCTGAAATGTTTTGTAAAGTTTGTAAATCATCTACAGTACTCCAACAACCTTGATAACACTCAGGAGTGATCTCAAAGTTGAATACAAAATATTATTTAGAGAGGTGATGAAAAATTCAAAAATTCTCAGAATGTCTCAGAGAATAATCATTTGGAAAATATTCTGAGAATATTCTCATTCCCAGAGAATATTCTCTGAAAATTAACTTAACACTATTATTCGGTAGGTTGGGTGAGGGTTAGTTCATTCTCCAGCTACTGTGGTAGATGTCCCTATATGGCAAGTGTTTGAACATGAGAAAGTATCTCTTTATAACTGCAATTCTTTAATATTATCTTCTATGTTTCATAGTTTCACATGGACCTCATCTCACATAGACAGAAACATTGTCTTGTACTTGACTGGGCAGCATGTGGAGATGTTCGATATTGAATTTCGTGAGCTCTATGCCATTTCAGAGGAAATCAGCCTCTACAAAGAGCTGAACATTCCATGTCCTTTCCGACCAGGAATCGGGAAACTAGGATTTTCCTCTTCTACTGTGGCCCGGAAGGCCATCAACCCAAAATATGGACTGGTGGTAGGAATTCCTCCAGGGGAAATGATGCGTTGGGCCTCCCGCCAGAGGAAAGAGTCACAAGGGAAACTAGAAGGAAGGGAAGAAGAAAATGAATCAAATAAACGACTACATTGTTTTCTGAATGACCTTATAACAGTGGAGCAGGTTCTGCCAGAGATTGAGCCTCCGCTCGAGGACCTGAACAGAGCAAACCGGAGTCCTCAGAAGTTACTTTCCCGGTTCCATCTAGACTTGAAATATAAATCCAAATCCAGAGAGTCCATACGTGATCTCAAGAAAGATGATATTGCCAATGGGGAAGCTGGTTCCAAACAAAGCAGAGCAAACAGATTTGGAAGCGGATTTTTCAGAAGGACCAAGCGACCATCACCTTTGACTACTGATGCCAATTCTGTTACCAGTGAGACTGCTGAAGACTTTGTGATTGTGAAGGTGCCAAAGGAGAGCCAGACCAGCTTTCGCCCTGTTAGTGTCCGTAGCAGTGTGGGCAATTCAGGTAAATCTCCCTGGAGAAGCCTCCAGTTTAAGTTTAAACTTAAGTTTAAGTCTGTGAAGTTTAAAAAACTTTTTTAAAATTTATATATTTATGGAATTTTTTTAAACAATTTTCACAGCACTTACTAACATATATCAATAACTAAAATAAATGGAGTAGGGAGGGAGAAAAGCTGCTGGGAGAGGGTACAATTGAAAGAAACAGTCATAACAAGGATTATACGTACTTACAGCACTAGCTTTGGCTGTAAGATCAGCAAAAATCAGATCCTTGATTTCAAGGCTTACCCAAATGTTTCTAAATATACTGATCAGATTTTTAGAAACATGTCCGTGTACTGAAGACTTGACAAGCTCGATATTTTTTCTCTTACCAGTGAATTTTGGTTACTTTTTCAGGATACCTTTTTGTAAAAACATACCCTTCTTCTTTTTCTAACATCCTTTTTCATTTCCCCAAACTAATGCATAGTAATGATCCCACAATATATTTTTACTCATCTACACTGAAAGGGTGAAGTGAGAAGAGGGCAACTCTTTCAAAAATTATTATCATCCAAAAGTCTGACTTTTTGGTCTGACCTCATCCTACAGCTTTGTTTTTAAATGAGTGTCATTTAAATGAGATTCCCAGTTCTTTCTCTTTTGTAAACTGAGTATGATAATCAGGTTTCTTTGAGTCCAAGGAGGAGGCAGGTTGTCATCCTGAGTAGTATGAATGTGATTCAGATGTATTAAAAACTGTGAAATGCCTCTGCCCATCTCAGATTTGTTGTGACAAGCAAGGGAAATATCTGTATTCAAAGAGCATCAGTGGGCTGAATCCTAAACAGAAGCTTTCTGTTCTATTTAAGCCTTTCACAAAACTCCTTGATACAGTTAGACTGTACTCCTATTACCCTAGTAACATACCTCAAGGGACATAGAAAAGAACAGATTTCATGCTCTGAGGTCTTTGACAATGCCCAACAGAGCACTAATCATGGGGAGTGGAGGGTCCAATGGCTGACCCCACCCCCTGGCTTTTACAAAGATTGTTGCAGTGACTTCTCCCTGCAGGTCAGAATTTTGACTTTCAGATGGGGGCAAAAACAAGTGGTGGTAGGAAGAGAGGGGAAAGCCTAGATCCACTGGATCTCTAGCATGCTCCCACAGAGAAATTAAATGTGCCTCATCTAATTTCCTCCCATTGTTTGTACTGGAGGAGTTGTTTCCCCATGAAGTTTGCAAGGAACTACTGGGGAAAGAAAAGGGAGTCAAAAGCCACCCATGAAGATATTTCTGCCCTGCTGGCAATACCCATACAGTACCTGTTTTGGAAATGTGAAAGCTTCTGATAATAGAACATTCTCTCCTCCAGCTGTTTTAGAACTGCAGCCTTACAATCTGCTTTAGTAGCTTTTATTGACTGGCTTAAGTTATATAGACATCAGTTGTTTTCTCTAAAGTCAATCCTTGCACTACCCAGCCCAAAATCTGATAATGACCAGTACAAGAGAAAGAGCTGGAAAACTAACATATCCTATGGAAGAGGAATACAATCAACCGTCCACATGCACAGGTTTATCATTCATGGATTTGATAATTCATAGATTATTTGCCGCCACCTCTGCTGCTGCCCTACACCATTTTTAATAGAGATTTATAAGTCTTGCCTCATATTTGTAGTCTCTCTGCAAGCCCCACAAGACTGAGAGAGACTGTGAACAGGAGGCGAGGCTTATAGGTCCTTATTAAAAATAGTGTAGGGCAGCAGCAAAGGTCGCAACAAGACCTCTCAGCCTCCCACTTCTGCCTTACAAAGGAACCCCATTGCCTCAAATGCAGAACCTAGTGACTGGCATGCTCCCCACTGCAGATTCAAGTGTATTGTGCACTCTACATTTGAATTCATGGTCGTTTGAATCTGCTTCCCTCTCCTTTTTGTATATGTGAGGTCTATAGATGTTTGCAGTTTTTCCACTTTCATGGGGTCCTGCAGCCCAATCCCCTTGAATGTGGAGGCCAACTGTAAACTGCAGCTGGAGAGAAATGTCTCATCCTCTCAAAATCTAGGAGCCAAGGTCTTTCTAGGAACCAAGAAAACCTCAAATGTGTTCTTAAGTACAAAGGCAGACTGAATACCAGTGGGTGACATTTATGCTTGAGGCACAAAGTTTGAAAACAAAGTACATTTCAATCAAAGCCATTTAAAAACATTTGTCTCTTACATTAAAAAATCTGTTCTGGGAATCAATACTGAAGTGATCGGAAAGTATAAATCCATAAATATGCCAAATAATGTGAGAAAAACCAAACTGTAAAATCAAAGGAGACAAACTGTACTAGACTAGACAGTTCACAGTTTAATAGAAGCCTTTTTTCATGTGGCCAGAGCAGCCTTTGTCAGCCTTATTCCTCACCATGCTGGCTAGGACTGGTAAAAGTTGGAGTCCAGTTCATGTGGAGGAAACCATACTGAGGAAGGCTGGAAGAAGATTTTCCTTGCTGAAGATCCCCGACTATTTAGGTAGAGAAACTGGAATAATAAAGGAAATTCTAGCTGGACCTTTTGAGAGGAATCTAATTTTTAGTGTGGACATGTTGGTTAGAAGTACCAGACTTACTTACTGGAGTATGAAATGTGAACAGAGAATTTATTTACTTAATGCATTTTGTGGCCTTTCTTGAAGATAAGGAATCTATTTCTTTGGAGTGGAAATCTCTACAACACAAAGCTTACACGGGTTAATAGGCTTTGGCAGTTTTGTTTCTCAGTAGACGGAAAGCAAGTTATGTTTTGCAACAGTGTATTAAATTGACCAAAGGGCACACAGCAACCCCTAGTGATACAATCAGAAAATAACAGAGGATACATTCTTCTGTTTGCCTTCCTTTTTTGAAGATGTAAATTATGAAAGAGTCCATTTGATTTATGTCAGTTCGCTTGCCACTTTCTGCTCTAAAACATCTTCACTTAGTCTTTCACAAGTATCTAGTCCAAAGTGAGGGTGGTCCACAAAGTTTTCTGCATGCAAAAAATTACTATTTCACTTAGGCCCTTTTCACATGTGGGGGGGGGGAATGGGCAAAAACGCCCAAAAACGGAGCTTACCTCCAGCTGGGTAAGTCCGTCGCCACGTGGAGCAGCGCGAGCTCGCTGCTCCACACTCCTCGGGTGTCGCAGATGGCAGCTTCCGGTTGGTGGAGGCTCTCCACCAACCGAAGAAGCTCGCCAGCCGGAAGCCCGCCCCCGGCAGATCTGCAGGCACGCACTTGCGAGCAACTGCAGATCCACTTTGGAGCCAGGCGACGGAGCGGCACGGGACTGCGCGCTCTGTGCTTTTTAAAAACCTCTAAAAAGAGGTTTTTAAAAAACACAGAGTGCGGCTAGTTCCGGCCGCTCCTGAGTGTATTCTGATGTGGAACTACAAAAAGTAGTCCACGCCAGTCCGCTCTACGGTGTAGACGACCTCCGTGAGAGGTCACTCTACACCGTCCCCCCCCCCACATGTGAAAAGGGCCTTAGAGGGTAGAAGTTTTTTCATATTTATTTTTCCAGTAATTAAAGCTTAGAAATTGCAGTTCATAAAAAGTGCCTAGTAAGTGTATGATACGTTATTTATTTATCTATTTATTTCTTGCCTTTCTCCCACCATAGGATCCAAGGCGGCATACAACCTTTTGAAAACACAATACAACTAAAAAAACTCTTAATGCAAGTGTTAAAACATAATGAAACTAGACCTCTATTTTTTAAAAAAATGTTGAAAATGCAAGCTGAAAGCAATTTTAAAAATACATTTGTTATTGTGTGCCTTTACATCATTTCTGACTCATGGCAACCTTAAGGCAAACCTATCAGTAGGTTTTCTTGGCAAGATTTGTTCAAAGTAGGTTTGCTTTGGCTATCCTCTGAGGCCAAGAAAGTGTGACTTGCCCAAGATCACCTAGTGGGTTTCCACGGCTGAGTGAGGATTCAAACCCTGCTTTCAAAGGTCATAGTCCAACACTCAAACCACTATCCTACACTGTATCTCCATTTTGTATCTCTAAAAATACAAAACATGATAAAATGCAAATAACAATCTCATTAAAAACTCTGCCTTCCACAACATATTAAAAACCAAAGACAGCAAGGAGAGGGCCAGCTGCACCTTCCAGGAAATACCTTTCGACAACTTGGAAGAAGCCACTGAGAAGGCTCTTTCTCATGTCTTCACCAGGAGTGCCTGTTATGGTGATGGGACAGAAAGGCTTCCCGTGCCAACCGTAGAGTCTGGCCAGTCTATCATAGGGAGATACATTTTTCAAATAGTCTGCACACAAGCCATGTAGGGCTTTAAAGTTCACAACCAGCACTTTTAATTCTGCTTAGAAGCAGATTGACAACCAGTGGATTATAGGATCACTGCCCCAGTCAGCAACCTGGCTGCAGCCTTTTGGACCTGGTGAAGTTTCCAAACAGTTTCCAAAGGCAGCCCCACATGGAGTGTTACAGTAGTTCAAATAGGATGTAATCAAGACATGTGTCACCATAGCTAGATCTGATGTCCCAACAAACAGGCACAGCTGGCAAACTGGTTTTATCTATGCAAAGGCAGTCCTGGTCACTGCCAAAACCTGGGCATCCAGATTCAGATCTGAACCCAGGAGCACAGCCAAGATGAAAATCTGAGATTTCATTGGGAATATAACTTCATCCAACACAGGCCGAATCCCTATTCCCTGACCTACCTTACAACTGACTAAGAGCACCTCTGTTTTGTCTAGATTAAGTTTCAATTTGTTTGCTCTCATCTAGTCCATTACTAACAGCAGACACTGGCCTAGTAAAGAGACAGTTTCCTTAGAATTAGATTGGTGCATATCAGTGACACCCAACCTCCACACTTCGGATAATCTGTCCCAGTGGTTTCATGTTCATGTTAAATAGCATGGAGGACAAAACTGAGCCCTGAAGCCAATGGGCAAGGGATTCAATGTGCATCTCCCAGCACTATCCTCTGAGTCCGACCCTCCAAGAAGGACTGTAACCACAGCAGAATAGTGCCTCCAAGTTATAAATGACTTCCTCTTCTATACTCTAGCTACCCAGAGTAGTTGAAGGCAGGTAATATTTGAACATTGGCTAATGTCTTGGTAATGTTGTAAAAATCTTGTTTGCAACAGAGATCCTGTGAAATCTTAAAAACTAACAAATTAATTGTAGCTTGAGGTTTTGTGGTCTATATGCCGCTTCATCTCTGGGAATCGTCCATGAAATCTCATGCTGCAGTAAATTTATTATTCTATAAGATGCCAGAGTTTTGTTGGCTTTGCTGCAACAGACTACCACAGAAACCTCCTTGGATGAGACATGACTTACCAATCTGAGAGGGAACTATTCAAATACAAAGTAGCATCTACTTAAAATATGAAAAATAAGGAAGAGGCCACAGGATTGTTTGTTTAAGCGACACCTGAGTGAACATAAGTGACTGCAATATATGGTCTGCAGAAATCTTGCCCATTCTCTGCTCCTGATCATTTTAAGTGGAAATGTGAAAAGGTATACCTGGAACCTTTTACATGCAAAGCTTGTGCTTTCCTACTGAGCTATGGTCCCTTCCCTCCACTGGGAGTTCTCCAAGGACTGAATTAGAAAATATTCAGTTGAGCTATAGATTATGTGTCTGTATTTTTAAAGTGTGCTAAATGTGAGGCTTGAGCATGTGCTATTCAGAGAAGAAAAGTGGCAACAAAGGAAAGGCTTAAGGCTCCCTTTTTAACTGCTGTACTGCTCCAAATCTCTTCTTCCAAAACTAGATTTTTCTAAAGGTTGTGATACCTTCATTTTCACATCTAACAGACAAAACTGAAAAACACAGAGGAATTTTTCCAATGCAGGCATTTTAGCAGGACAAAACCAAGAAAAGGACAGCATTGTCCACTACATGAGGACGTGCAGGGTATTTAAAGGCCACATGGCAGACAACGTGACATGTACTGCTCTGTTCTCCAGTACCTCACAACTACTCACCCCTCACATCACCTGGCACCTGTTCACTATTTGCTCAATGAAATATTATATTGTGGTGCCACAGCCTTCCACATGAACTGAGCAACACATGTGCATGTGTGAGGCCTACTGCAGTGTTTGGCCTAGGCACAACTGCATCTTTGCCTGGTAGGTCAGTTGGGACCTTTTCCCAGTGGTGCTCTGTGACATGTTGGAAGAAAATGACTAGATGAGATAGCTAGCCAGCAACAAGCAGAGCTTGCATGCTGGCTGAAAGAGTCTGGGCACTACAGTCCAAAAAAGTAACTTTTCCAAGCTCTGAAAGCATCACTGCTGCCTAGAGAAGCAGGTCAGGAGGAGCTGTGTGCAGGGAGGCTTAAAGAAACCACTGGGACTCTGCCCAGCATCTGCCATCTGAGGTGGATGCCTAATGGTAAGGCCATCCAAGTGCCATTATCCAGATTATTTTACTTTGAACTAAATTCATGCAGTTTGTATAATACTTAAATACTGAAGTTTAGTTATATGAGTTATATGAAGGTTTAGTTGTTATATGAGCCTCTTGCATATGCACAATTCAGTTAAAGTACAATATTATTAATTAAGTGGTATCCCAAGGGTATATGCAATCCTGTTAATATCTTTAAAGATTTTATCTTGTGCTTGATGAAATTTGCAAATCCATTAAGAGTTAACAGTTTGAATAGAGCTACTCATCTGTGATAGTGTTTTCACAGTTTGCTCCCTATGCCTGTGTAGGTGAACCTCATGATTTGTGGAAATAAAAAAGTGAGAATCCTGTAGGGTATGGCTCAGTGTGAAACATAAAAAAAAAAAAAAGATTTGGTGGAAATCTTTCATCAGATGTTTATCTCCCCTCCCCCCCCCCCCCCCCCCCGCTACAGGTAAAAATAGTCCAAACTCCCTTTCAGGAGAAAAAGTAAAACAGTCAGCCTGTGTGGTCTCATGATGGAGGAGAAACAACAACTGGAAAACAGAATCCTAAGAGGAAGCTGCTAGGGAAGGCTGCTGTGGAGTCCTTTCAAACCTACAAACTGATTTCCTCATAAAGGTCTGTATAACAGCTGCAGTGTCCAAGACAGAGCTGTTACTTTTATCTTGAAGGTAAAACATATGACCTGGAAGAGTATTGTGTGAAGAAGTAACAGCATTAGTTAAGTAACTGTGATAATTGGATTTTTGAGTTTAAATCTTGCAAGACAACATGCCGTTTCTTGATGGTGCTATTTTACATTGTCTGACTGTAGACTTAGAAGAACATTATTGCATCATTGGTTATTGTAAAGCAATATTATTAACTTCTTGGGTTTGGAAAATTTCAATTAAAGATTTAAAAAAGGGTTTCTCAGAAATATGGTTGATAGAACAGCTGCTCTCAGCCATCTCATTAAAATTTACTATGTCTTGTGCATCTTCCCTAACACTTCCCCCAATTTGTTCAGGACCTTTCAATATATTAGTAGCCAACATGTGGCACAAGTGCTAGCCACATAAGCAACAAGGAGCTGTGGCATACTAGGCAGGAACAAATAGGCCCATCTTTCTAGGTGCAGCAGGAAGTCAACTCCATGCTCCTACCTTTTCTTCCTGAATTGCACTACTGGATGCTCAACTGACTGAAAATTATACTAAGGTAGAGATGGATGCATACACACATACACACTCACACACTGCTATGTATAATACAGTAACACTTTTTTCATCTCTCTTGTTTCAAAAGACCTGCCAAAAAACTTGATTACCTTTGCCTTTGGGGGACTCATGGGCTTATAAAATACCCCTAGCTTTCTATGACTCCATTTGAGGAAAAAAATAGAGTAAAAAATTCTGTTCCTGTTTCTTTGTTCCTCTTCACGGGTATATTAAGATAGCCCAGTACAATGAAGGAGGTAATTAAATTAACATACTACTACTTCTCATTTCATTTACAGTATGACTTTCAAAGAAATAGTACATATTAGAGTAGACATTTGTATGAAGAAAATAATTATAATATCACCATAATATCACTAAGACATGGAGGCAATGTTTTACATGCAGAAAAGAGCAACAAAAATAATCAAGAATGATAGTATCATAGAACTGGAAGAGACCACAAGGGCCATCAAGTCCAACCCCCTGCCATGCAGGAATACACAATTAAAGCACTCCCAACAGTTGGCCATCCAGCCCCTGTTTAAAAACCTCCAAAGAAAGTAATGGCGTTAGCTCAGGAAAAAAAAAAGGTGAGGGAAATCAGACTAGAAGTTAATGTAATTATGCACCATGTGAGCTTTTCCCTCTCTCCTAATTCTAGAACTCAGGCCATCCAATGAAGGTAAATTGTGGGAGATTCAGGTAAGACATAAACCACAGTTAAAATTTGGAACGTGCCCTTACAGAATGTGGTGGTCAGCACCTTGAACAGTTTTAGAAGAGGATTGGATAAGTGCATGGAAGATACGGCCTTCAGTGGCTACTAGTCATGATGGCTGTGTATTACTTTCAGAATCACAGGTAGTGCACCTCTACCTGGTAGTCACTGGGGAAGATGAGTGAGTGGGTATTGGTGAATCCACATTCTGCTTGTAGGTTTTCCAAGAGTCTCTCTTTGGCTTCTATGGGACCAGCATGTTGAG
Source organism: Cyclura pinguis (assembly GCA_030412105.1). Taxonomy (NCBI): domain Eukaryota; kingdom Metazoa; phylum Chordata; class Lepidosauria; order Squamata; family Iguanidae; genus Cyclura; species Cyclura pinguis. Next base: position 40,679,473 of record CM059603.1, read on the forward strand.
TTATTCACCAGAGCTCTTCTTATATTCATGTATTTTCCATACACAGAGCTATAAATACAGATATAATAACAAAGTAGTAGGTACAAAAATTTAGGATTTGCTGTTATAAAGAACATTATATTTAATTTCCAAAGGGAAAGCCATCTTTGTCTATTGAAGCAAAAACAACAGAGTCTTGTGGCGCCTTAAAAACTAACAAATTTATTATATCATGCATTTTCATGGACTATATATTACTTCATCCAATTCATGAAGTATTATCCAGAATTTCAGGTTTACATGAGTAAATGGGACTATGGCTGAGATTAAAAACAGTGAAATCAAAGGAAAATTAAATGCAGAAGATAATGACATGACACTGATGTTATTAACATTGGGCATTCACTAAAATCAGTTAACAGTTTGGTGAATGAGCAGTATCAATAATATAATTGTTACTGTGAGCATAATTAACATTTAATTTCCTCTGATCTTACTGTTTACAATCCCATTCCCAACCATGTATATAAACCTGAAATTCTGGATAACACTTCAAGAGTCTGATGGAGTGGGCCTGGAAGTTCACGTCCATGGAATTTCATGTTACAATAAAGTAGATTCTTCATTGTATTCCTCTTCCTCCAGATGTATTTATGTTTCTAAATGATTTAATAACTGAAGTACCTAATGACAAAGGTAAAAATATCAAGGTAGTCAGAGCAAAAATTCAGGAGGGATTCATGCTACTTTATATAAATAGACTTATTCAGTATAAGGACATTTGTCATCCACACAGCTGTCATGTAGATAGCAGCTTTATAGTGCCTTATACTGTAGCTTTCTGCTTACAGTCCTGCCAGAGGCTATCTGCATTTTTGTGTCATGCCTGCTATTATAGAATACTAATCACTTGGGGAGAGAATTGTGAGATTCAGCACAGATTTTGAGAGTTCAGCAATAGTTCCAAAAGAAAATGTCATGTACACTGTTTACAGTTATAGTCTGGATAACAATTGATGAGAGGCTGAAGGTGTGTGAGGTCATGTATTAGGTAATGATCAATTAATTACTACTATTTAATACTGATATAGCCTTAACACTATGATGAGTACTCGCTGTACTTTGCCAGGAAGCTGTTCCTTACGCCTAATTCTCTTCTGCTGTCAGAATAGCAAGTTACACTGGATGTCATAGAGATCAGCAGTGTTTAAAAATGGGAATGAAATTGCCTTGCTCTTCCATCCATTTTCTGCAGGGCAGCATTCAGTCACAGCTGTAGTATTTATGCAGTATGTTTAACTGCCAAGAGACGCTGTTTTACTTTGAAAAGCCATCAATGCCAGTATGGTAGTAAGAGCCACACCCTTCACTGTGCTGGAAGTCGCCACATTTACTTGAAAATTGCCTCAACTCCCTTAAAATTGTAGTTTGTTTGAATTTGTCTCTAGCTTTATCCATGCGTGCCTTTATAGGAAAAAAATGTACATATTAAAGCATTTTAATAAATTTATATTTAAAAGACCATTTACTATCATAAACTAATTATCTCTAATGCGTACATGCTCATATGTGCAGGGTGTAGTCATTTCTATTCCAACAATTAGAAAGAAAAAGCAGGTTTTGCTTCATTGAACAATGGGTTCTAATATCTTTTAGAATAGACAACATAGAGATCCCATGAATCTTTCCAAGCTGCCTCTAAATACAGCTTGTGACTCTTTACTCTTTGTTTCATTCAGATCCTGTCCCATCTTTGCAATGTATTTGACAGACATAGCCTCTAACAGGCCAACCTCTGATTCAGTCATCTGTTCCATGTTTTCCCTCATCTATACCTTAAAAAAAACAACTTAAACTTCTGAATGTAGTTTTTGTTTTACATTTAAGTCACTGCATGAGGGCTAAAGAATCTGTGGCCCTCTAGATGTTATTAAACTCCAGTTGCCCTCAGCCTTAGATAACCTGACCAACAGTGAAACATGGTGAGATGAGAAATTCCTCAAAATCTGAAACACTAACGTTTTCCTACCCCATACTGTATATAAAGAAATGCATGCACCTTTTTTTTAGCTAGCTACTAAATTCACTGTCACTACCTTCATTTCTTTAAAAAAAAAACAAATTAGTTTTTAGAATATTGAAAAACTGTTTGAGGAAGAAGGGGCAAATCAATTACTGAAGTCACTTGTTCTCAGCCAAGTGGTGTTATTTATAGGTGGTTTTCCTGTAAATGCACTGTGCTGATTCCCCTTGAACTTGTTTAACAGGGTTGATTTAAAACGGATCTCAGGGACTGATTAGACGATTCATCTCATAATCTGTTGATTTATTGTATACCCATCCTCAGTGTCCATCAGTGTCTTTGATATATCCTAGATACTCAGATTTCTTTGCCATACTTTTCAAAATCAAAATAGTCTTTTAAGCAAGTCTTTATCTTTCCAATATTTGAAAGAATAACCCCGTGCCACAGTGGCAAATGTACTGTTTTTTTTTCTATAGTTACCCGAATTCTCCATGGTGGCTGGGAGATTTTGAGAGCTGTAGGCCAAAAAAGTAATTTTCTAAGCTCTGCCCCATGCTTATATATTACATTACAGTTTTGCTTGTATTGATTATAAAACTTGTTGAGCTGCTTAATGAAAACACTTTCTATTTTAAAAACCCAGTAGTTAAAATGGCATGCATAAATACAGTTGGCTCTTCATATTCGTGGATTCTGTATCCACAGATTCAATCAACCATAGTTGGAAAATATCCCCCCCCCGCCCAAAAAAAAAATCCGAAAAACAAACTTTGATTTTGCCATTTTATATAAGGTACATCATTTTACTACACCATTTGTATATAATGGGACTTGAGCATCCACAAATGTTGGTATCCATGGGGGGGGGGGTCCCAGAACCAAACCCCAGTGGATACCAAGGGCCTGCTGTAGATATAAAATATGATGCACTAGTAGGAGAGCAAAAGTGCACATTGCCATTTGGATGGCCACCACTCAGTGTTATGTACCAGATGAATTGCAGGCACCTCCAGTTTAAAAAAGATATTGTGCAGGTAGTCAGGAAAAGACTTTTGCCCACAACTTTGGTGGGCAAGTTCCAGTCATGGTGAACTAGATTTTGAACTGGTGATGGATCATTACATAAAGTGGGTTCATACATTCATTGCTCAGGAGTAAAGTGTTCTATTATGTGTACACAGACGTGAGTTAGGAACCTGCTGCACACATTGGTTACTAATATACACTCATCAAAATAGATACTTGCACTAAATCCTATACTCTTTTCCCCCCCTACAATGGGATTATTGTCAGGAAAGAAAACTGGGATGCAAAAAGTGTCCTGTATATTTAACCATTCCTGGTGTGTATATTTGAATTTATGTTGCACTTTTTCCCCACTCTACCCCAAACTGAATGTATCATTGCCTTTTCCCTTTTTAAGCAACATATTTTTAGCAGATCTTTACTCTGGTTTCTCTGTGCCTGATATATGCTGTCTAATCTCATGTCTCATTACACAGAGTTTTGCTTTTTAACACTCCTTACACTTTCTGGATTTTGTATAACTTCTAATGCATTTGCTTTCTTACACTCTGATCATTTTTAATACCCATTCTCTGCTTTAACAGCTAAAATGTTTTTTTCACTATAGTCAGCTTGGACTTTGCACAGATTGTTTCTGGCAAAATAAAACAGTTCTCTGTGTTGGATTTACTTGTGTACACTGAAGATAAGACTTGCAACCACCACAATAGGTAGCGATTGTGACCCACATTGACAAAAAATTAGATAAATTCATGGAGGACAAGACTATCAGTGACTACTAATGATGGCTGTATATTTCCTCCCAATATAAGAGTCAAGCAGCAGGCATTGCTAGGAAATACAAGTGGGATGGTGCTGTTGCACATATGTCCTGCTTCTGAGTTTCACATTCTGATTTGGTTGATCACTGTGTAAACAAAATACTGGACTAGATAGGCCTTTGATCTGATCCAGCATGGTTCTTCTGTTCTTATGATTTCAGGAATATTCAAGGAGGTGTCCTATCTCAGTCCCAGCAGAGCAGCTGATAAATCAAACAAAACAAACTGAATAGCTCCCAGCTCCTTACTTACTTCCAAGCAGTAAGTGCAGGGTCATAAATAAAATTCAACAGAGTCCCAAGGCAAGAGAGAGTCCAAGGTCAGTCAGAGTACTCCAGAGTTCAGCAAGGTATTTTGCTGGGTAGAAGGTCAGATAAGCTCTGACAACTCCTGGAGAGGAAGGGCAGCAGCTTTATAGGTCTGCAGCCTAGCACAGCTGTTGCTTGATTAATTGTTGCTGGTTATAAACTCTGAGAGGGCGATGCAGGCTTTCTGTTTGCTTCCTCCGCTCTGCAAAGGTGGGTACAGGTAAGTGCTCTTCTGTGTCTGAAGGGGCAGGACTATTTGCTGGAGCTGGCACCGCCCCCTGTTCTGTTTGTGGCACTCTAACCTCCTCCTGTACAGCAAGTCCTGGCGTGCTCCCTGTTTTAGCCTCTGCGATGTCCCCTGTTTCGGACTCTTGAGTCAGAGTCCATGTTCTGGAAGCAGAGCATGACAGGAGGGAAGACAGGGAATAATTATGATTGATTATAGCCAGTGCTATGCATCTTATATTCATGACTTTTGAGAAATATGTAGCAGCAACCCATGAAATACTTTTACATAGCATCCCACTTGTTAGCAAAATAGTCCTGAAGGCTTTCTATTCATCTCTCATGGTAAATCTGGTCTGCACTCTGTCTTACTTTTGCTCCGTTACTGAAACAGAAAGCTGGAGGCATGGAAAGCAAAGGGTGGTGTGACACAAGAAAGCCTTCATCCTCTATCATATATCAATTTGGGACAACTAAATCTGCTGCTGATGCTCACATTCTTGTTTTCAGCTCAGACAGATGGGGTGTACAGAAATTGCTCCATGGCTGAATATTCAACACATGTGAAGTGTCAATGTGGTTTATGTATAGCTTCCTAACACAATTATTCAATGACTTGTGACTGTTGCACTGGAAAACTACTTAAAGCTTCACTGAAAAATTATTTTGCCCTTCTGATCTTTGGTGGGAAAAACAGAGGAAGTTGCAATGCAGCAATGCTGTTGGTTTTGTTGATCCAGGAAAGGAACTGTTCCTCTTTACCCTTTCTTGCTTTCCTTTACTGTATAAGAGTGCCTGATCTGGTTTATAAATATTTGAATGCTATTTGTTGTTGGCTACAAAAACCCTGTGGTAGAGTCAATCCATTAACACTGTGTTGGTTTTGTTGTACATAAACATACTTGTTATTCAGTGTATACATGTGCCCTCAGGCCATGACCAATGCAATTCAAATAAATAATGTACTGTGTTTAAAGAGACTGTGTTCATTGATGTGGTGTCATCTTTCAAAATGTATTCAATTTCCCTTGTAGTTTATAAATAAATCGTGGCTACTGACATTACCTCCTATATAGAAACTGGGATATTTACAATGGATAATAGGCCATATATGCTGCCAAGTTTTTGGGTGGATAATTATTCCATGTGGGTACAATTTTCTGTTAATTCTACCAGTTCCCACATTGTTCCAGATGCTATTTGAGAAACTGGGTTTAATAGGGGCAACTAGAATTCTTGGTTTGTAAGTCCACCCATTCACAGGAGCAGGAGTTTTTAATGTTCTATAAACAAAAGGTACATGCAAGTAACGATACCTGAACTCTTTTTTCACCCAGCCCATGCCTTGGCTTTCCTCAATGTGCTCTGCCACTTGAGGCACTTTTCTCCCCAGCCTGGTTTATGGTTTCAGAGCTGGGATAACAACAATTTGCTTACCACCTCAAGAGCATTTGTGGGCTCAATAAATAAATAAATAAAGGTGCCTTCCTAAACTTCCTTGTCATATAAGCAGTAAAAACCTGCAGGCTGGCAAATTGCTCATTTCAACTTAATTGCTGTCAACTCATGCTTTGTTATGGACTATTTGATCCAGTTACTTGGCATGTTGCAGACAACAATAGGACAGGTTAACATAAGTTTAGTAAGATACACAGATTTGTAGAATGTAAGACTGTAAGAACAGCCATACTGAATCAGACAAAAGGCCTATCCAGTCAACATTCTGTTCATACAATGTCAAATCAGTGATTCATTGGAAGCCCACCAGCAAGATATGAATGCAACCACACCCTCCATGTGATGCTCACCAACAACTGCCTCTGATACCAGAGACGGCATATAGCCATCCTGTATGTTAGCAATTGATGACCCATCTTCCATGAACACATCCAATATTACAGCCAATTAGTTAGCCATCACTTGTTTTTGTTAACTGCCATCAAGCTGACTTTGACTTACAGTGAGCCTATAAAATGTGAGACCTCCAAGTCACCCTGTCCTCAACAGCCTGCTCAGGTCTTGCAGATTCAGGGACATGTCTTCCTTGATTGAATCTATCCATCTGTAATGCAGTCTTCCTATTTTCCTCCTGCCTTCCACCTTGCCAAGCATTATTGCCTTTTCTAGCGAGTCATGTCTATCCTATGATAAGTTAGCCTTAGGGTTGCCATAAGTCAGAAATTTGAAGGCACACAATAACCACAGCACCATGTCTTCTCATGATATGGCCAAGTCTTCATTTAGGCTTCTAGAGAGAGTTCAGGCTTGATTTGCTGTAGGACCTATTCATTTGTCTTTTTAGCAGCCCACAATATCTGTAGAACTCTCCTCCAGCACCATATTTCAAAGGAGCTGATTTTCTTCCTATCAGCTTTCCAGCTTTCACAACCATGCATAGAAATTGGAAATATGATGACACGGATAATACTAACTTTAGTATTTAATTATGTATCTTTACCTTTCAGGATCATGTCTAGTTCCTTCATAGTTACCCTACCAAGTCCTAGTCTTCTGATTTCTGGACTGCAGTCTCTATTCTGATTAATGACTGAGCCAACATATGGAAAATCTTGAACTATTTCAATGTCTTCATTGTCTGCTTTGAGGTTATGCAAATTATCTGTGGTCATTATTTTTATTTTTTTTACTGTTCAGCTGCAAACCTGCATTTCCACTTTTTGCCTTTAGTTTCTTAAATAGTTATTCCACGTCTTTGCTATTTTCTGCTAGTAGTATGGTGTCATCTGCATATTTTAAATCATTAATGTTCCTTCCTCCAATTTTCATGCCTCCTTCCCCCAAAACTCATCCTGCTTTATGTGTGGTATGTTCAGCATGCAATTTAAACAAGTAGGGTGATAAAATCTGTCTTGCCTGACCCCCTTGCCAATTGGAAACCATTCTGTTTCTCTGTATTCTGTCCTAACGGTAGCCTCATGTCCTGTGTACAGTTTATGCATCAGGACAATCAAATGTTATGGCACAGCCATTTATGGATTGTTCGTCTAAGAACAATTCATAGTTTCTCATAATCTACACAATCAAAGGCTTTTCTATAATCTATAAAACACAGGCTGATCTTCTTTTGAAATTCTTTAGTACGCTGTATTATCCAACATATGTTCACTATATGATCCCAAGTTCCTCTTCCTTTCCTGAACCCACTTTGGACATCTGGCATTTCTGACTCCATATATGGTAAACCTGTTGTAGAATTTTGAGCATGACTTTGCTTGCCTGGGAAATTGATGCAATAATCTTGTGGTTACTGCAATCCCTGATGTCACTTTTCTTGGGGATTGGAATGTATATTGAATATTTCCAATCTGTGAGCCATTATTTTGTTTCACATATTTGTCGACAGATTTTAGTTAGAAGTAGAGTAAATTCTGTCTCTGTAATCTGAAGCAGCTCTATTGGTGTGGCATCTGTTCCTGGTGATTTATTTCTCCCAAGTGCTCTGAGTACAGCTTTCACTTCACTTTCTAAAATGGTAAATTCATCTTCAAATGGCTCTTCCTTGAATGAATCTGGCAACCTTTCACCTCTTTTATATAGTTCTTCTGTATATTGTTTCCATTATCTTTTTATTTCTATTTAGTCATCTAACGTGTTCCCTCCTGGTCACAGAGCATCAGCACTCTTGGTTTAAATTTTCCTTTGATTTCTCAGGTCTTGTGGAAGACCTCTCTTCTTCTCCTTTTTTTGTTGTCACCATCTATTTCTCTGCATTGATTATTATAGCAGTTCTCCTTGTCCCTGTACACAAGTTGTTGTACAGTTGCATTAAGGATTCTGACTCTATTTCTGTCCCCTTTTATCTTTGCTTCTCATCTGACCTTGACTACTTAAAGACTTTCATCTGTCATCCATTGAGGCTTCTTTTTCTTTTTGGCTACACCTGTGAATTCCACAGTTTAAGTCAGCACTGTGTGAAGAAGTACTTCTTTTTCTCCATCCTGAATCTTCCATGGTTCAAGCTCCAGCTTCTATTATGGAAGAGGGAGAAAAGCTGCTCCCTGTCTACATCTTTCACACCACACCTGACTTTATACATCTGTATTGTGCCTGCCCTTGCATGCTTTTTTCTAAGCTAAAACACCCTAATCATTATCGGCCAATTAACTTTATTACACTCACAGATCAATCACAGAAACAAGGCAAAAACAGGGCACAAAAAACCCCCAGAAGATACAGATACAAAAAACCTTGTATATATGTATAAGTGGCAGTTCAACAGCCAGCTTCTAAATCAGTACCAATCGTTTCTTTCCACGTTGAGGAGCTTCTCAGGATCAGTCTTCTCCATCTAGAGTTTGTACTGAGAGTAGACAGTCCAGACTTTACTTTGCTAATATAGAAAGATAGCATCTGCTTTCACTACTGACGTTAAGGTTTTTCTTGAAACTGAAGCCTCTTATCCATCATGTACCAGTAATGTAGAGGCTTCACATGCCTCAGGATCAATGGACCAGTCCCCTATATCCTTGGTAACTTGGGCCTCCTCTCCTCCCTCTGACCAGCCCCATTGGTATTTTTTCCCATATATATCAATGTAGGGTATTCTATATGTCTACCTGTGGAGCTCTCAACCTCTGATATCATGGGCAATTCCACCCACATCCTTCTTATCTTTGACATCAGAAAAGTTAGGATAAAGTATCTGAGAGGAATACTTACTCCTGGCCATTGGCCACTTACCATCACTATAACATTCCTTCAACCATGGCATTGAAAACTCTCCCAGCTTCAACTATTACCTCATCTATATTATCTTCAGTTTCTACTTTGGCTATGATTGTGCCCCCAAGAGCAGCTGCCAAACCACTTCTGTGGTTCAGTACCTGCCATCTGTACTTATTAGCACCTTATCTTAATGCCCATCAGCACTGGTGACTAATCCCAGTTTTGCCTTCTCTACTGTAAGGCAGTCATGGAACACACCTCCAACTTCTGGAAAAGTAGCGGAAGTTGGAGAGGGACTGTTTCCTTCTCTTCAGACATCCAGCGGGAAACTCAATTATTATTGAAGCATAACTAGAAACAACTAAGGATAAACCCTGTACTATGCTCCATGATCAGTAAGGATCTGCAGCCCAGTCTCTGAGACCTGCCAACTACCACACCTGTCTGGGAGTCTACCAATAGGAGAAAATGGCCCTTATGCTGAATAAAATGCTTGACAAAGTTTGCAAGTTAATTCAAGTGTTCCAAGCAGAGGTTCACCACCAGTCTTAGTAAGAGATTACAACAGCCGGATCTCATGCAGACTGTGAAGCAAAGGCACTGGCAGGAGCTCTTGCCCTTTGAATGCATGCTTGGTTGCATTTCTCAGGTTTGGGATCTGAGGCCAGAGCAACAGTGGAAGATCTCTCATTTGATTAAAAGGCTTCATAGACCAAGACTATAACATGCATCTGACAGCAAAAAAAATTGGTTTTTCCTCTTCCTCAGCACCTTAAAGAAAGTAGTCCTGGCACAAGACCTCCTTGCAGTCTCAATCACATAATTCTTTTCAGCAATAATTAGCAGCCCTTGCAGTCTTCTTCAGCCTCTAAGATTTTACAGCAAAGAAAATACCACTGAGTCATACAAAAAGAAGTCATTAGACTCATCTCAATGGCCAATCCGACTATACGGTGCTTAAATTAATTCCCCTGTGTACAATCTTCCATGTTTCCAACACCTTCCTTTTGGGAACAGTTTTTATCCTTTTTTTTGTATATAAACTAGATGAATTCCATCACAATGTACTTATGGGTTCTATCCATCATTCTGAAAGGATATGCCATTACATGCACCTCTAGATTCTAGAGTCTAGCAGGTCATATTGGGCATACGCCAATGCTGACCATTCATCTAGAAGAAATCGATACACTTGTTTCCAGGAGAGGGTCCAATCTAACTCATCTCTGCTATTTTATAGTGCCAAACTGGAATGCAGGAACACATCACATTCCCTCTCTGTCAGTGAAAAATTCAAGTTGGTATTCATGCCACAATCCTTCCTTTTCTGTGGCAAAAAGGTTGATTTACAACAGTTGATCTCTTGATGCCTATTTGCATATAGCAATAAAACCATCCTACCATTATTTCCTCCGGTTCATGCTGGGTGATACTGTGATCAGTTCACGTTGCTTTTATTCTCACTCTTCCTAGGGTCTTCACAAACTAGATGGCTATTGTGGCAGCTCATCTCAGGATCTGGGAATGGTGATATATCTTTACATCAGGAGTAGAGAAAGTGGGACGTGTGGATCATATGCAGCACTTGAGCCTCGACGCTCCCCATCTCTCCAAGGCCTGACTCCCCCAAGGTAATAAAAAAAAGTGACATGCAGATTTTCAGGCAGATTTTCAGCTGAACACAACCCAAAATTGCCCACAATAAAGTGCTTTCATTTGTCCTTCCAGATGCCCTCAGCACTCACCCAAAATCCCTTAAAAACGGCTGAAATAGCATCAAAATGCAGAAGGAAGGAAGGAAGGAAGGAAGGAAGGAAAATGGCTTCCCAAAATCATGTCGTATCACATCCAGTGCATTTGGGACATATGGCAGTGAAACTTTGTTCCATATATTTGCCGACTCTTCCATACATAGACAGCTAGTTTTTAGAGGCATCATCAAAGGAACAATTCTGCACAAGTCATCATAGCATTAAGACCATCCTCTCTCAGCTAGCAATCCAAATGAATGAAGGAGGAAAAACCATTCTAGATTCTACCAGTCTCAGAGGAGCTGTTCTTGACTCTCTTCTGGATAAAGTATTTCTCCCATTAGACTGAACCAACAAACTAAAAAGGGAAGCTCTTCATATATTCAAATCCCACAGCATGAGAACTCATTCCATCAAGTCACAAAAGTCATCTCTTGCACTGGATTGAAATGAATAGGGAGCCTTTTCATATTGCCAGTATTAAATACTGCTAGATGTTGTCTTACACACATAATATATTGTGTCTACTGTATTGCCATTTACTGCTGCTTTGACTGGCAAGATGGTGCTAAGTTCTGGTTCAGCTTAGAGAGGATGAATTAAAATTAAAAAGTATAATAGGGTTAATTTTTAAAAGGACATAAATTTTGATGTTGATATCTACCCTCACCTTGAGAACTACTCTGTATATACACCCTGGTAATCTTTCAAAGCATAGAATGGGTACAAGTTCTGGGTGAAATTAAGCCATGTATACCATCATAAAGGATATTTATGCTCTTCTTGAGCCATATTAGAGAAGCCTTAAGAGTATAGAAAGATTTCGATCACTATGGGAGAGAATGTATACTGCCTATATTTTTGCCAAATGGATTACTCAGTCTTCAAAAAACTATTGGCTTTGCTGTTAAGATATTTGACATTCTATCATGCTCAAGGGAAACAAGTATTCCATCATCTCTAACCTTCTACTACAGATTCTCTCCATCTGCTGGTGATACATGCATTGAACACTTGCAGTTGAAAGACAGAAAAAAGGCAAGTCAAAACAAAATGTGATCACCCTTAGTTGTCATACTGAGTATGGGCTATTTGTATAGAGAGATCGGTTGCTCTAATTTATCATGATTATTAGTGGCATTGTGCTGCTCCCTGAAAGAACAGAAAATGGTTCCAGTTCAGTGTGCTAGAGATAACTGCAGCAATCATACAAATTAGAGGTGGGTAGAAAAGAAACCATGGGGTCATCTTGCCCATTGCTCTTTCTCAATCCCATTATTCTCCACAGTACATTTTCTAGCAATTTGTAAATGATTCAGCCATTTGTATTTCACAGGAGTCTATTCCACACTCTGTCTCCTGGACAGACAGTTATAAATTACCTCTACTGAAATGCTCAGTCTGTAGCAGCACTGAGAGCTGCAACTGTGAAACAAAATGACCTTTACTTCTCTTGGTTTACCAAAGCGTCTGCTGTTATACTGTTGAGGTAGGAATTCAGTAATAAATGCGGAGAAAGGGAAGGGAACTACGGAGGGAGCATTTCAATAAATCTATTGGAAGGTAAAGCTGAAAGTGTTTTCTGGACTTCTCTTATTAAATGCTGGCACTGGGCCTAAACATCTTCTGGCTTGCAATTCTGAACTACCTGGGGAAGTGTTTGCATAGAGGTGTACACAGCTACATATGCATAAGCACTGCTATATATTCTTCACATGTATCTTCTTGTGGCTGGAGCTCTGGCTTAGTTAAGATTCAAGTCTGCCTTGAAGCAACACTCTCTGATGGGGAACATATACACAACTCACCACTCTATTCTCACTGATATCTAGGCATGTTGCTATTTGCCATCACATTGGCTTTTACTTATGGTTATGCTACAGATTGCCAGATCTCAAGGCCTTGCCCTGGATCCCCAGTTTTCAGAGGGCATCTCCACATAGGAGATGAGGATGCTAATTCTCTGGTTTTGGTGGGCTCAGCTCCGGACAAGAGGAAAGGGCTCTCCTGCTTACCTAACAGGGTACCAGCTTGCTACAGTTTGCAAGTCTTCATTCGCCTCGTGCTTCAACTTGCAAAGACTCTCAAGGGATCCTGTATATTTACTTTGCTTCCTCCTTCCCTCCACTCATTATAGTGCCAGCACTAACCCTCCAATCTGCTCTACATCCACCTTCTGCCTAGAAGCAAGGAGGCTAGATTAATGTTCCTTGTCTCATCTCCTGAAACAAGTGAGAAGGAATTATCTCCCTTCACTTCACTTTGATCTGGGAACAACTCCTTTAGGAAAGAGTTCTCTCTTATTTTCCAAACAGCAAAATATATTGCCTCTGTGTGCGTTTGAACGACAAACTGTGAGCAACATTATGCATTATGCTGCTTAATGCATAATGCTTAATGACATGAAAATATGGAAGGCTAAACTCTGAAAGAGAGGAGTATGAGGTCATTGACTTTTAATATAAAATATTGTTTAAGTTACCATATATATCAAGGTGATTTGATTTTGTATGCATTGTGTATGAGAGGTGATAAACTAAGAAGCTGTTGGAAGGGAAAGGAATGTTGGTAGCAAGTAGTGATTGATGGAATATCTGAGAAGATTTGAATACAGTTGGTGAATGACTGTTGGGATGACAGACGATACAATCAATTAGGTTAGTGCAGGACTTTCCAAATGGTGTGTCATGACACATTACTGTCACCTGTAGTGTGTTGGTGTGTCACCTCCCCAGCTGACAAAGACCCCTCCAAGCCTGGCCCACTGCTGTCGCTCTTGCTGGGGCCTTTCCCCAAGAGCAATGGCAGCAGGCAAGGACCATGTGAGAAGGGGCTGCCTTTCCCCCTATTGTCACTCTCGCTAGGGTTTTCCTGGTGAAGGCAATGGCAGTGGGCCAGGATTGGGGGGGCTGCCTTTTCCCACCCTAGATACACCTCTGGGTACCTCTGGTTTGCTAATAAAACTGAATTACTGTGTCGTGAAATGATGCATGTCGAAGAAGTATGTCACCAACATGAAAAGTCTGGAAAGCTCTGGGTTAGAGAGAAGTGCGTAAAGTGAAGATTAGGGTCTCATGGGGATGTAGGCTGCATAATACCTTGAGGATATCAAGGAAGTCCCTGCAGTTGGTGGCCATAGCAGTAGGACAGGAGGAGGTCCTTATACTGGGACAGAGATGAAGACAAGGGAAAGCCTTCATACTTGATGGTAACAATGAGATTTGTGGAAGTCTTCACATTTGGCAGCAGTAGAGGATTAAACAAAGCCTCATACCTGGTGGAAAAGAGGTGGGTTAAATGGTAAACTCTCACAAGGACCTCACAAGGACTCCTCAGTAAAGAGTGGTGGATGTCCCCCCATCCCCATTTATATACTAGGAGCCAGGGGCATAGGAAAATTACCCCAATGAAGCTTCTCAAACCAGTCACTGTGCCTGGTGTGTTTCATAAACACATACACATTCCCTGTTTAAGAAACATTATATTAAACTGGATAAAATTGTGTACATATAAAACAGTATTTGAAAAACAATGTGAAAATTGACCTATACGGATTTTAGAAAGACTGTTTCTAAAGCATATGCCTGGCAACTGATAGTCCTCAAAGTAGGAGGGAAAGCATTATAGTTTCCCTTTTTTTTATTTCCTGTGTATGCCGGAGTCATCCTCATAATAACAAGTTGGCGACAGGGAGGAAGCTTAAGGAATGTGTAAAAACTCTGAAGCAGATGGCTAACTCCAAGTCTACTTTTAAGCCATGAGGAGCCCTCAGTATCCAACCTCACTATCCAGTCTATTTCACTTCTCAGAAAGGTCCTGTCATTCCTAGAAAAAGATTTTTATATACCCAGTCTTACCCAGTTTAATATAATATTTCTTAATTAGAATTGCAACAGTGCAAACTAGAGAGGGCTCCTTTGCCTTTAGTGGTTGTGTGGAAGAGGGGATTCCAGCAGGTGTTGCTTGTCACACAACCAGCTAACAATCAACACCTGCTGAAATTCCCGGTTCTGTACCACCATTAAGGCACAGAAGGCCTCTACAGTTTTCAACCCAGTATATTTCATACACAATTTGATTGATATAAGGCATACATACATGTATATTAATCTGTAATTCTTCAATCCATGCCTTGTCTATGTTATTACCTATGTGTTGTCCCCTCTTCTGCAGAAAGTCATATAAATATTTCTAGGCTGAAACGCTTTGGACTTTCTGAGTTGGAAAATAAAACCTTTTACACATCCTGAGACTTTGTTTCTCTTTACATCGGATTTAGTGGATGTTTCCAGTTCCTTCTACGTTTGGCAGTGAGCCCGAAACAAACATTTAGCCACTGTCAGTATAGTGCATTGCTATATCAGATGCTGGCAGTGACACAGCAGGAAATCACTACCGTCTGGCCCAAAGTTGCTGTTGCTGCAGGCTAAAATAGCTTTAGAACAACACGAATAGTACAAGACAGCATTAATCCATTATGCTAAATGGTGCAGATTAGGCTGCTGGATGACACTAAGGGAGAGAGAGGCAAAGCCTGATGAAGTTACCTTCTCAGGAGGACTTCTAGCAGCCCTGTTTTCTTTCTCTGTTCCTACTGTAGCCCGATGGAATGGCTGCCACACTTTATTTCATTGGCTACCTATTAGTTTCCAGGCACAGTACAAGGTGTTGGTTATTACCTTTAAAGCCCTTCATGGCTTGGGGCCAGCCTACCTGCGGGATCGCCTTCTCCCATATAATCCGCCCCGCACATTAAGGTCCTCTGGGAGGAATTTACTGCAGCCAGTTAGAACTAGGTTGGCTGCGGTTACCCAGAGGACCTTTTCTTCTATCGCTCCCAAGTTATGGAATGGCCTGCCGGAGGAGACCCGGCATATTACCAGTCTGGACTGCTTTAAAAAAGCGGTCAAGACTGATCTCTTCCGGCAGGCCTTCCAGGACTAGCATCTTCATCGCCTCCCATCAATCGTCTTCTTGTTTTGTTAATAGTCAACTGCTTGTTAATTGTTGTGTGTTTTAAGGGGTTGGTTTAGGTGGGTTGGTGGATGGTGAGGATTGGGTATGTTTTTAATCTCCTTTAATGTATTTAATGTATTTTATGTTGTTTGCCGCCTCGATCCTTGTGGAGAGGTGGGATAGAAATAAATTTTATTATTATTATTATTACTATTACTACTACTAATACTAATACTACTACTACTACTACTACTACTATTATTATTATTATTATTATTATTATTATTATTATTATTTATCTGCAAATTGTGTTAAGGAGCTTTTCCACCTACAGATGGCTACAAATGCTTTCAATAAATGAAATTAAGATCTGGAGTTCAAGCAGATGGGATAAAGGGTCTACTTGTACAACAGAAGGTGTTGTGAGGGACCAAGCCCTTCACCACCTTACCTTGCTGCACTCCATTGCTGCAAGCGCTTTTCTCTCCAGGACAGTATACTTCAGGGATCAGAGGTTGGCTTCCAAGAAAGCACCCTCACCCCTAGTGGCGTAGCTTGGAGTGTGTGGAGGATGGCAGGGGCGGGGCTACATGGCATGGGGAGGGAGCAGCACCCTCAAAAGAGCAGCAGCACCCTCAAAAAATTTCTGCTAGGGGGCACCGACCCCATCACCCCCCCATCCCTATGTAACTGCTCACCCCATTCTAGCTATCAGCAGAAAAAAACTGAAAGTATATATGGCTCTATATTCTCTCATCCCCCCTAATTGTTACTCACTTCTAGTTTTGCCCTAGGAAATTTATCTAGTTAACAAAAAATATTTGGGTGTAGCACATTTTGTAAAGGGCCTTCCATGCTCACAGAAGCTTTGCATACCAGGAGATTGCCAAGTTATTAAGGTCCATATTCTCAAAGGACGTTTTATTTAGATGACATGTATATTATATCCTGTGCTATAGTTAGTTCCAGTTTCACTGGTGTTACCTCAAAACATGGGTGACTCAGGGGTCTACCCACAATACCAGGGCCTCTGTGAAAGCCTGGGGAATATTAGCTCAAAGAGGAAGCCTGTAAGAGGGCGGTAACCTAACAAGATATTTTATACCTGTGTATACTGGTACTAATGCAGGAACACTGCCAGAGATTCAAAAAATAATTGTTTTATAGGGGGATTAACAATCGTACATACACAAGATCCAAGCAATCTCACAATCATGCAAGGCTAATTGAAGGAAAGGGAGAAAAAATTGGATAGCAAGGAGTTAGGGCAAAGGGGTAATATTAACCTATCTGGAGAGAAGAGACTGCACTACACTGTTATAGTGCTATTATTCCACTTTCAACATCCTGTGGAATTCTGAAGTTTGTAGTTTACTGAGACCAAAGAGCTCCCTGGCTGAGAATTCTAAATGCCACTCCCAAAACTGCAAACCCCAGAATTCCACAGGATGTTGAAAGTGGAATAACAGGACTAATAACAGTGCTGTTTTTATAATAACAGTGTAGTGTGAAAATGGCCTAAGAGTCTGAGGACAGTACAAGAATGGGAATCGGAGCAGAACAGTGATGTCCTATGTCCAGAGTACTATGAGCTATCTGGCTCAGAGCCAGGGTTTAAATACTCTTTTTCTGCCCTGAGGAGGAGGATATTAATGGCTCTCTGGCAGAGTAGACAATGGGGTCCAGAACGAGCTAATGGTCTTAGCATTAGGTAACAAAGGACTAACGGGAATCATGATAGCTCCTTAATGGTGAGACTGGTGGGGGGACGAAAGGAGAATTTCGATGGACAAAGGGGAAGGGTCAAAGACAATCAGTCATTTTGTGGAAGTGGTTTTGGGTGCTATTGTTTCTAAAGGTTGAGTCATTGAGGGACATCTACAAGTCCAGCTTCCCTGACTATGCCCTGAGGTCCCAATCTGACCTAGTTTCACAACACACATATGCAACCAGTTCCTCTTTGCCAGCAGGTTCCCAGCCATAGCAGGATATAATTTATATATCATGCTAATTAATATTTGTCAATTAAACAATATATTGGAGTAGGGGTGTACAGCCCTGGTAACACTGGTAGCTTGGGACCTGGACAGCTGTCAGCAACAGAATGGATGGACCAAAATCCCTGATTTATCTGTTCAGTGGAGTAGACACACAGAGTCTATTCAACTACAGCTACCCTTCTAAACATAAATGAATTCTGGGACTCGTAGTTCCTAAGAAGAATTCTTATAGGAGAAGATACTATTCTGTTAGGCAAAAAAAATATTCAGTATAAACAAACATATTTTCCTATAGAGTCTCAGAGAGTGGCTATCCTGAAAGATTTTTGAAGATCAAACTCTGGCTCTTCTAGTTCTCCCTGACATAGTTAGTCTAGGACTCTATATGAAAATATATTTATATAATAAAAATAAAAGTAATCTTTTTACAAATTAGATATATTAAAGCTTGGAAGCTAATGGTCTTTATGAGGATAAACCACATCCTCAATTAAGTGCTCTCAGATTTTGTACCTTCAGGGCAGCCTATTGGACATAGATGAAATGAGCACAGAAAACCAAAATAATAAACAGTTTAGGCAAGTGGTAATGAAATGCAAGAGGTACGTTCTGTGACAATTCTATGTAAAGCCTAAATTTATATAAGATTTAGAAAGTGAATGTTCACAATTGAAATCACAGTCTTCCTGTAATGCAGACATCTTTGCTCAAAAAAGTTAGTGGGATTTATTTCCAGGAAAATCAATATAGGACTGTAGGGTCAGATATGCTAGATATTGGAAGAGAAAACCCTGATCTTGATGAAGTGTTGAACAAATATAATCAAAGTTACTGATAAACTAGTTTTATGCTGGAGTCTCTGTAGAGTTGATTTCTTGGAGAATGAGGATTTTCAGGTCAGTAACCAAAACACAAGTGCTCTTTCATCAAGTATTAACTTTTTAAATAAAATTAATTATTTTATGAGAACAAACAGGAAAATATGTTGTCTCCATGTGTATTTGAGTCACAAGCTGTGAGCAACAGTGGTTGCTCCTTAATGCATAATGCTCAATGACATCACCAATAACATCAGGAGGGGCCATGTCTAGATCTCAAGTTTTAGCCCAGAAATTTCATGGCCTGGAATTATCCTGACCTGGAAACCCTATGACTGGGGATATATTTTTGTTCTGTATAGGGAGCAGAAGGACATTGTGAGTGTCAGTGTAACACAGGGGTTAAAAGTGTTAAAACAGGACTGAGAAAATGCAGGTGTGAATCCCCACTAATTTTTCTAACATTCTAACTTTCTGGGCAATCTTGGCCAAATTGCCATTTCTCAGCTTCTCTTACTTTGCAGGGTTGAAGTGAAAAATGAGCAGAGAAACCATGCAAATAGCTTTGAGCTCCTTGAAATAATAAGTACACAAATAAGTTGTGGACAGATAATCGTATATATCCTGACGGGGAATCAAATTAATAAACTAAACTCAGTTTTGCTGGTGTTAACTGTCCTCAAATCCATCTTGACTTATGGTGACAGTTGCTTCTCTTTAAACAAAACAAAGCAATTTGGGTAGGAAAAGAGTTCATTAATAATAAATACATAAATATCCTTTTCTTATACTCCTCTCCTCCTGCTTTGCAGTGATTCAAAGGTAACTTAATCCAATGTCTGCAGGTTTCACGTAAAGTTTAAATTGGGTTAGCACAAATAATTCAGCCAGCACAGCAACTACTATTCACCAGTGTAATAGTGACACATAGTGGCTGAGGAAGCATTTCCTTTTCTCCATACTTAAAACAAAAACAAAACACAGAAGTAATAATATAGTTTATTGGGATCCATGTCAAAACTACTGGCAATGTAAGCAGAAATATTCAGATATAGATTTGCAAAGCAAACAATAAGGCTATCACATGCCCCAACGGACCTTAACAAAACAGTTTCTTCAGTACAAAGAAGGAGAAAGTTGGTAGGTTACATTTATGAAAGGGGGAGGTAGCATAATTTTGTACCCTTCAGTGTTTTACAGATAAAAACTAGCACACATGTGGTCAGGTAACATCAATGTGTTGTCAAGATGGAAAAGTTATACATGAGGAAGAACACAAAAGCTAGGAGAAGTTGCAGCAGTCTGCTTTTGATGAGCCTACTGGGAAGGGCAAGATTTCTCCTCTCCCTTCCCGCTCCCTGAGTTAATTGAATGCAAACTACTTTTTCACTTTGAACTCACTTACAACAATTGAAATAAGCTGAGGACAAAAAGGGAAAACGGGGGAAGGAGAGAGAGAGAGAGGCACTGGGACATTTTAAAAGCAGCTGAAAAAGTGGAATGACAGAGGAGTAATTGGGACTGTCCCTGCTAATTCAGGACAATTGGAGGGTATGTAAATTTTTCTCAGTCACATGTGGGAAAACAGTTCACACAAGAAACTGAAATTAGACTGCAAGGAATCTTTCTGTCTCTAGCACCATCAGGCCTTTATAGCAGATGCTCCAGTAGAGACTATGCTTTTACTATAGTGTACCAGCATGATGTAGTAGTCTGAGTGTTGGATTGGGACTCTAGGAGACCAAGTTTCAAATCCATGCTCAAACATGTAAACCCACTGGGTAGCCTTGGGCAAATCACATTCCCCTGGCTGTACAGGAAGGCAGTGGCAAACCCTCTCTGCTAAATCTCACCACCACCATCCCTTGATAGGGTCTCCATAACTTGAGTCAGCTTGAAAGCACATAACAACAATGGAACAGTCAAAGTAAGGGGAACAGGTGGGGGGTTTTTTCTCACTAGGGATGACATAGATGTAAACTCCGAGAAAGTATTATTTTTACACTAGCATAATGCTGTTACCCCAAAATGTAGGTGCCACAAGGGCCACCCTGCAATGCCAAATACCTCCTTGCAAAAAGTGGGGAATTAATTAGCTCAAAGAGGAGGCTTGCAAGAGGGGGGCAACTTAGCGAGATCTTTTCTACCAGTGTTTACAGGCACATGCAGGAAAAGAACCAGCCAGAGATTCAGAAGTAAGCTAAAAATGTGTTTTATTGAGGGGAATTCACTCATGTATGCACTCAAGATACACACAATCACACATTTACATTCTCTCTGAAAGAGAAAGGGAGGAAAAATCATAGAGGGGCTGAGGGGTTTGGGGGATTTATAATTACCAGTCCAGAAGAGTAGTGAAGAGCAGAAATGTATTTTGGCTTAGGTAGGACCTAAGGACAGTTCTCATTCAGGAGCCAGACAGACAGAGTGACGGGTAGATCTTCAAGAGACTGCACTGGGCATTCTGAAATCAGGGGTATTTGTACCCTGAAAATGGCTTGTGGCTGTGAAGGTTCCAGATGCAAGACAAAGGGAACCTGTTGTGCACAGCGAGTCTTTCGTCCGTTGATGGGCTTAGTGCTTTGATTGACAAAGACCTGATGGGTGTTGTAATAGCTGTCTATTGTGGGTGCTGTGAGGAAAGAATCCAGGTGTACAAGGGATGAATATCTGTCAATCAGTGTCCTGGTGGGCTCCTCACAGTTGGATTCCCTGGAAAATTCCAGCTTCTATTTAAGCCTATTATCCACAGGAATGGTGTGTATTTGCCTGACAAATGACTCAGTCTTACCTGGAGGAAGTTTGGAGTTGACCTATGCTTCTCACATTTGCAATCAAATTCTTTCCCTCGCTCAGTTTGACCTCTCCGTCACCTCTCAGGCTTGGATTTGATATCAGAGACAATAAAATGTGTTGCCAATTACACATGATGCCAATTAGGGTATGGTGCCCATCCAAACCATACTGACATTGGGGACCCCCAAAGCGGGGCCTTACAATGCCCCAACAGGATTCTGGCCATAATGCATTAGGAATGTTTTCTACTGGATTTCCATTAGGAATACTAAGCTGAATAGACTGTTCTTAGGAAGTGTAATGACATTAATTTCAACCTTTGCTGTCTTTTCATGACACCCGAAATCAGCTTCCTGAAGCAGCTACGCCACTCTGCCTAACAGAAGAATGGGCCCTGGAACAAGACAGGTTCCTTAACTCCTATTCTATTAGGGTAAACATTAACAACTGAAATAGATGCTCCTGTGTCCAGCAATATACACAAACAAGCGCCAACCATATTAAACTGATGATGGTATTATTTTCATTGATCCAGAGTAAATGGTTGCTAGACTCATTTGGAACCACTGATTTTGTTTCCCTATTATGTTTGTTGGTTTGAGTGAATTGAGGGATTTGGTGATACATGTCCTATTTTATCAAACTTCCGTGTTTTCACTGTATATATTTGTTAAGAACTAATAAGGGTTCTGCAAAACAGACACTAGGTGAAATAAGTGTCATCTTGCCTTAAGCAGGCAATACCACACAATCATAGCACTATGATTCCACTTGCCATGAATGTATGTTATCCTGGGATAGTTTAGTAAGAAGCATTTAGAATTCTCAGCCAGGGAGCTTTAGTTCCTCAACAAACTACTAGTCCCAGGATTTCACAGAATGCAGCCCTGCCATACCTATAGTCATGGAACAGCTGGAGCAGCCTTGTCTATTCTGCCCTGGATTTCCCTGTTCAGCCACGTGTTTTGTTTCCCCACTTTTCTTCTAGCAAGGAAAACCTACTAATTTGTTCACATTCAATTAGCCTGCCTTCTGACCTAGTCTTGCCCTTCCCAGCAAAAGATGTTCCAGTTATTCCTCAGAGGTTAGTTCTGGCCTGTGAGTACTATCAGGCTGTTTTGTTTTGGAGGTTAGCAAAGAGGAGCTTTCCTTGAAGGGATACCTTGATGAATTAGAGCACCCTCAGAATGTAAACCATCCTCTCTCAGTCTCTCTTTCTTACACACATGGACAGATTCCCCTACCTTCCTTCAGTGAATTTCAGATCCCTTCCTTATTTTCCCTAAACTAGGACCCATATTGCAGAGGAGCATTCTTGATTTGCAAATACTTTTCTCCCCCTTCAGTTCTGTAGATTTGGGGCTTTATCACACATTGGCTTGTTGCACGATTGCACTGGCTTAGTTCCATCTTTTATCTCTCTTTACCATGTGATGCCATCCATCTAAGGCAGGAAGCTCTTTTCAGGAGAGAATGGGTTAAAAATCAAAGATGGTTGTTTTATAATGACCTTTTTTATTTTGAAAAAGACAGTTGGGAGTTTAAATTAAGTGAGATGCTTCTTAAGAAAGGCAAAGATCTTAACTGGTTTGCTTATATGCAGCTTAAGGAGAGATTTAATCAAGATAAGACAGGTCTAGCCATTGAGGTTGGAGAAAATGAATTTTATTTAGAGCTGTGTAAAGAGCCAGCATGGTGTGGACTATGACCCTAAAGACTAGGGTTCAATTCCCCACTTGGCCATAGAATCCCACCAAGTGATCTTGGGCGTGTCACACAGTATCAGCCTCAGAAAACCCCATGATAGAGTCACTGTAAGTTTGACTTGAAGGCACACAACAACAGCAAAAGATGATGACCAAGGAATCAAAAAAAGGTGCAAAGAATAGATGATAAGATGGACCCAGAACTTTGGGCACAATGTTCAAATGCATGTAGGGGGGAAAATGTGGTCTAAAGATATCAAATTTCCTTTGTGCAGTAAAAGGAAACACGTATAAGATAACCCATAGGTGGTATCTAACCCTAAATAGTCAAAAATGTGTAAGAATGTTTCAAATCAATGTTGGGGATGTCAAGATAAGGAGGGTTCCTTTTTTTCATATGTGGTGGACTTGTAAGAAGGTGAAGTTACTGGTCTAAGATTTACATGATAATTCAAAAATTTTTCAAAGTGGATTTTACAATGTCGTCAGAAATATTTTTGCTCAGTATTCTGGAAAAAGAATTGGATAGTAAGTATGGACTACTTCTTCGCTATATTACAACTACAAGAATATTTTTTGCTCAAACTTGGAAATGGACTGAAACACTGATGAGAAAAGAATAGATTGCTAAAAGTTGCTGAAATAGCTCAAATTGCCAAATTAATGTGGGTTTTAAAGAACAAGCCAATTAAAGAATTTTTTTTTGAAAGATTGGAAACTGTTTATGGACTTTCTGAGAAATAAGAAATCTAACAATGCAATCATTTGTTGTTAATAGTTACTAGTGACTCTAGCAGGTTATGCTGGTTGGATCTGTAATGGTAGAATAATATTCTTTTTTACTTTGTAATCTCATTCTTTTTCGTAACGGTTTAATGCATGGGATCAGAAGCCTTTTGTGTTTTAGTAAGTTAGCATTTAGTGTTTTAGTTAGTATATAGTTAATGTCTTAGTGTGTGTGTTTTTTTTCTGAATGTGTATTTTTCAGATTCTGATTTTGACTGCAAATTAGTGGACTTGTTTTAAAACTAATAAATAATAAATGTAACTTTTCCAAGCTCTGTGTCAAAGCACATATAGTTCTCCCTCCACATTCATAGGTTTAATCTTGTGAATCTGATTATTTGTAAGGTCCTTGCTTGCCTCTTCCCCCATTCTTCTCCCCCATCCCCTTTCCTTTTGCCCAGGCACGTGGAAGGAAGGCACCTGCGCCTGAGGCAAAAGACGAGAGAATGGGAGGGGGCAGCCATGGAAGGGAATGGGAGGGGGAACACTCACTCAGAGGAGGGGAGTTAATTGCAAGTTTTTTTTAAGTTTCGCAAGGGTTCTCTGCCCCAAACCCTCATGAAAGCCAAGGGGCCACTATAGTTAAATTGTACAAAAAAGTTGTCAGTAGTCATCACTACAAAAAGTATTCACACTATACTAACCATACTATACTAATCATATTATACTAATCATGATGGCTTTATATCACCTTGGCAATTGGATGCAGTGTACTTCTGAAAAACAGTAAGTAGTCAACACAAAAGGGTGTGTGATACCCACATTCTGCTCCCAGGGTCCTGTAGACATCTGGTTGGTTGGTCGGTTGGTGGTTGGTCACTATGGGGACAGAATGCTGGAAGAGACTGATCTTTGATCTGATCCAGCAAGGCTCTTTTGTTCTTATTACGGCTTGAATTATTCAAGCATAAGCCTAAAACTGATTAGTATAAGAAATTGGCCTAAAAAGGCCTGACTAGGATAATTTAATTTATGCAACTACATTTGTACCATGTCCTATGTGAACCAAGGACCATAGCTCCAATCCGCACTAAGATCTAAGAGAGTTTGTGTGAGACTTAGCAATGGGACCTGGGACAACACATGCAAGTATTTGATGGTTTTCCCTGGGGCCCTTTCACACTACAGTTCTACCACTATGACTCACCATTAATTGGCATGGCATACGCTTCAACATTTCACAGATGAAAACTGGGACACATGTGGCCAAACAACAATCAAATGTGGCCAAAAGAGTATGCCCAGATGAAAAGAAGGACAAAGGTTATTAATAACAAAGAACAGATGAAGCTCCTAGTTTAAGCAGAGCATCCTTGAAATCAATATACTGAATCTAGGAAAACCTGAAAAAATCTCAGATCAATAAATACAGTATTCTGTATGTGTGTGTGAATGTGCAGCATGATTAACAATAAATATGGTATATAATTTGTTGTTGTGTTCCTTCAAGTCATTTCCAACTTATGGTAACCTTAAGGTAGATCTACCACAGGGTTTTCCTGGCAAGAGAAGAGTTGCCTTTGCCTTCCCTTGAGGCTGAGTGAGTAATACCTTATTGTAAATTTAAAACGGCTCTATTAGAGCTTGCTCAAAATTAAAAGTTGTTCTCCAATGTATAGTTACTGCATAGGCCCAGCATTCACTCCTTCCACCTTAGTCCAATGCAAATTGTGGATAAGTCAAATCTCAATTTCCTCCAACATGCATGTGGTCACTTTCAACCAGCCAGCCTCTCAGCATAACCTACTTTACAGGGGTTTTCTTGGGATAAAAATGGAGGGAAATGTACAATGTTTATAATTCTTGGAGATAAATGAAATGAAATTCTTTTAAAAATATGGTTGAAAATGATGGTTGCTGGTGAAGTAAATACACTACTGTATTGAGAACATTAAGGTGGAGAAATTAGATATATGGGAAAGGACTCTAAATGGAGGATAACTAATTTTCCAAATAGCGGCAATATAGAAATACATGGATGAGGTGATGATATGAAAGGAAACAAAAGAAAAGGTGTACCAAACTAGATTATGAAAAATATAAGAATGCATGAAATTTCATAAAATTAGAAGAAAAAAAACATAAAGTGTGTAAAGATATATGAGATATGGCAAAGGAAGTAATATTCTAGATATTTTATATAGATGCTCAAGTATTGCTTAATACGTGCAACTTTGTTTTTTTATATCATAGATATTGGGAGGTATCGGTATAAGCTTATGTAACGAAATGCATGTAAAAAGCAATGAGAAATATTTCTATTTTGAATGATGTACTATTTTTTATTCCACTTTTATAAATAAAAATTAAAAAAAAAAGAAAATGATGGTTGCCATAATGCATTCTAATAACAGAGAGCCAGTGTGGTGTAGCAGTTTGAGTATCAGACAATGACTCTGGAGATCAAGGTTTGAATCCCTGCTCAGTTAGGAAACCTAACAGGTGGCCCTGGGCAAGTCACACTCTTTCAGCCTTATAGAAAGGCAAAGGCAAATCCCCCCCACAAATCTTGCCAAGAAAACCCTGTGATAGATTCTCCTTAGGGTTGTCATAAACGACTTAAATGAACACAACAGCAACACTGCCAGGGCCTTTTACAATGTTCTGTTTAGGCTACACATTTACTTAGAAGTCTCACTAAAAGAGCCAGTGTGGTGCAGTGATTGGAGGGCTGGACCTTGGTGTCAAGGTTCTGAATCCCTGGTCAACCATGGAAACCCACATTGGGCAAGCCACACTCTCTCAGCCTCAGAGGATGGCAAAGGCAAAACCCCTCTGACCAAATCTTCTCAAGAAGACCCTGTGATAAGCTTGCCTTGGGGTCACCATAAGTCAGCAACAACTTGAAGGTACACAACAAGCCTCACTGAACTGATCGGGGCTTATTTCTGGGTAGACACATGTATGTGTGCGATGTTAATGTAAATGGCACATTTATCCAAGGGCTTATCACACCTGTTACCTCACAGCAATTGTATTACAGTCCTCCCTCCGCATTCACAAGGGTTCAGGGCATAGAACCTCCGCGAAAGTGGAAAAATCGCAAACAACTCCCTCATCTGCTCCCCCTCCCATTCCCTGCTGGGGCTACCTCCCTTCCTATTACCATGCAAAATGGAAAGGAATGGGGGGGATCCTAAGAGCCCTCCTTTTGTTCTCTAGAGTTCCCCCCACCACTTCCCATGTATTTTAACCCAGCATGGAGAAAATAGATGGGAAAAGGGGGGAAACTCCAGAGGAGGAAAGGAAGGCTCTTGGGAGCCTCCCCCTTACACCATTCCCTTCCATTTTGCCTCAGTACAAGATCTCTGCACTGGGGCAAAATGCATGGAAAGGAAAGGGGAAAACTCCAGAGGAAGAAAGGAAGGCTTTTTGAGCTCACTCACACCCCATTCCCTTCCATTTTGCCTCAGTGTGAGATCTCCATGCTGGGCCAAAATGCATGGGAAGGAGAGGAGAAGAACTGTGAGGGAAGTACGCATGCTCACGAACAATCAAATTCATGAATGTCAAACCCACAAATGTATTGGGAGTGGACTGTATTTAAGGAAACAAAAACATATTGGTATAGAAACTATCACTATCACACTGTCTCTCCAATTACGCTATGCAGCTGGTATAAAAGTTTTTTAAAAATCAAAAACGTACGAGGAACAGAGTGAAAGCAACGTTGTTCACCTGCACTGCGATGTCCTTTTCAGCCAGGTTCCAGAAGTACAATGAGCTCACCCTGCTTGGGAATTGGAATAGGAAAAGGGGAGAGCATTGCCCACTGATACCATGACTGCCACAGTATCAGAACTGCAGTGAAATGACACCATCACATCAACACATGATGGTGAAAAAGCAGTGTTATTGGAACCATTCACAGCTATTTCCCGTTAATGAAAAGAGACAACCCAATAATGATGGGAATGCAATTTACAAGTTTGCCTTAGAGCCAACATAAACTGGAGATCTGACTTGAAGGCGTACAATACCAACAATGTATGGTCTTCAACGTGATGTATTTCAGGGGTAAAGTTCACTACTATCATTATCGTGTTACAGTTCAAATCAAGGCCAAGTGAACTACAATCTCCGTATTTGTAAAATGGCAGTGACTCAAAGTACCGGATCTACAACTTTTATTCTGCAGATCATGGACATTAAAAAGCAGGTGTTTTGGGGGTGCTTTGACAATTAGATCCTGCGCTATTTAGATTCTTTCCCACACCTCTGCTACAAACATTTAATATGTGTCATGTGGACCACAGAAAACAAATTAAAGAGTTCAAACATCAGCGGGTTTTTTTTTTGTTGTTGTTGTTATCTTTACAGTACAAAGGTAACAGATATAGATAAAAAGTATAAAGGTAAGATGGGTGCAGGGAACAGTGTGCTTGTTAGATGTTATCTTTTAAACTGGTGATGCCACAGACTGAACTTGGAATTCTTGGCTGCAGCATGCAAAAGTGCTGATAACACTGCTTGAGTTAGAGTGAAAAGGCATGTAGGACATGGTGATTAGGTTGGCAGAAATATGTTCTGCACAGCTCGGAAGTGCTCAAAACTTGTCTGATTAGGAATTCTTCACCTTGGATCTTTAGAGGCAGCCACTTACAGTTGCACTCATAATGGATTAACATTTTCTAACTGAAGCAAAAGAGTCAGTTCTTCACAAACCTTTAACAATACTTTTTGTTACCCTTGATCAAAAAAGGTGTTTATAGGTAAATTAAATGACTTTTTCCAGATGTGTTGGACTCTGACCAACCCTAGGCAACAACTACAGGGCTTTGTAGTACATCTGGGGGGAAAACACTCCAAGTTGGAAGAAGGCAACCGTAAGATAGCAAAACATACTTCTGAAGGTCCCGATAATCAAATGTGCCCTGGGGACAGCACATGAAAGGCCCTTTCTTTCTGAGCACTCAGCCTACAAAGTACTGCCAAAACAGACTTATCCCATGAAAGGATAATAATGAGAGGACCAATCTAACTTCTCAAGGAAGGGAGTTCTAGAACCTGGGAACAGCCACCAAGAAAGCCTTCTGCTGTGTTCCTACCAGAGGTACCTGTGAGAGTTACAGGACAGAGAGACAGGCCTTCCCAAAAGATCTGAAGATATGATCAGGCTCATGTAGGGAGATTACAATCCTTTTGATAACCACAACCTGTGACACTTTGATTTGCACCTGGAAACCTAATGGCAATCAGTGGAGCTGTTGCAACAAAGGAAAGGTGTATGTGCCCTGTAGTCAGCCTTGGTTAATATTCTGGCCACAGCTCTTTGGACCAGCTGAACCTGTTGAACATTGTTCAAAGGCAGGCCCACATAAAGTGTGTCCTCAGCCTTCAAGGAGGGTTGAGGGTGACAGCTTTCATGCCATCTGTAAATCCCATGGTCTGTTTTGAAACCAGCATTTCAGAGAATTAATCAGCAGACCATAATTCAGCTAACATTTCAAATTTTAGGTTAGTGACTACAAATTCATCTCCTAGTTCCTACACTATAAAATTAACTTTAAAATCTAGCTTTCGGGATATACAAGTACAGTTGGCCTTCCACATTCACTAGGATTAGGGGCACACGACACTTGTGAAAGTGGAAAAATTTCAAATACCAAAATGTGTGTGTGTCCGTTGGAAGGGAGTGGAGGCATGGTGGGGAGAATGAGCAACCAGGGTCTAAACCAGGTCAAGGAAAGGAAAGGAAAGGAAAGGAAAGGAAAGGAAAGGAAAGGAAAGGAAAGGAAAGGAAAGGAAAGGATAGAGGGGTGAGTCGGCATGGTGGCCCTATAATTCCTCTCTCTCGCCCATCTCCTTCTGTGGGTGTTGGGGAGGCACTAGAAGAGAGTTTGTGGTGCTGAGAAATTGGGCTGTGAGCTGTTTTTAGCTGGCCAGGCAATGGCTGGTGGAAGAAGAGGAGGAACAGAGGCAGCTTTTTGTAGTGCTGTGTGGCCCTGATTGAAACTGCCAGCAGGGAAGCTTCCCTTAGAAAAGAAGTACTGAGGTGGGAAGGGGGCAGGGGTTGCACAAACTCACAAATGATCAAATCTACAAAGTCAAACCTGCAAATGTGGAGGTTCCAACTGGAGTGCCATGCATATAAGGTGCTTGTTTAGCCTTCCCTAAGTTAGGCCATTTCAGCATTTCACTGTTACAATGCTGTTATTCCTCCTTCAACATCCCATGGAATCCTGGGGTTTGCAGTTTAGAGAGAGGCATTTAGAATTCTCAGCCAGACAGCTCCTTGGCCTCAATAAACTACAAACCCCAGGATTCCACAGGATGCCGAAAGTGGAACAATAGTATTCTAACAGTGTAATGCCCTAATGGCCTTAGTGCCTTCCAGATGTTTTGGACTCTGTCTTTCAGCAGTCCTACGGGTGATGGTTTCTGAAGTCTAAAACCTCTAAGAGAGCAACAGGTTGAGAAGGTTACTTAATAATAAAACACTTCTCAGGCAGCGATGCCCTGCGATTTTACAACAGATTTAGCGAGGCATGGTGCAGAAGTCATTGCATCCAGGGGGAGCCGTGTAGCACTTACTGGGAGGAGTGCACTTCCTTCCTCTAAAGGTTCAAAGAGGAAACGAGGAGGTGACGAGGCAACCCCCCCCCATCTCTACTGTTACAAATAACGGTGGCGTAGAGGTTTCCTGATCGGCCGTGGAAACCCGCTGGGTGACCCTGGGCGGGTCATGCACTCTCAGCTCTCTGAAAACCCCATGGTAAGTTCGCCTTAGGGTCGCCATCAGTGGAAAACGACTGGAAGGCACACAACGACCAACACGCCGAGCAGAGGAGAGCAAGCGGGAGCTTCGCGTGTGCTCCGCCTACCCCGCCCCGAAGAGAGATCACGCCCCAAAGCCGAAAGGGGGCGGCTTGTGGGGAAGGTCGCTCGTAATGCCAACGGCCACCTATAACTTCGCGTTAAATATTCGCGGAGACTAACCAGCAGCAACTGCGGAAGCGTTCCTGTCTCGAAAGGCTCAGGGCAATAGATTGCCAAGCGCTATTACATAAAAATAAAAAACATAAAACACGATGAAAAAGAAAAGCCCAAAAGACCTTCTGCACACTGATACCAGCCGGTGCAGATTAAATTATCTCTAGGCATTACGGCTATAAAACACACACAGCCGCGCTGGCTCATGGGAGGGGGCAGCCCTGTGGGCCATTGCAGGAGAATAAGGTAGCCTCGGAGTGAGGCCCTGCCCCGGGCCAAATTTGCAGGGTAATCGGGGCGGGGAGCGAGCGAGCGGCCCCGCCCGCCCCGGCTGCCAGAGAAAGGCGCGCGCTCGTCACCGAAAGGGCCTCCAGCTACCGCCGTCACGTGGCGTCCGCCAAAGGCCACGTGCAGGCATCGGCATCCGACACCCCGCGCGGCTCCTCCTGCTGCGCAGAGGACTCACTACTGCGGCTGCGCGGGCCTCGCGACGCATGCA
Source organism: Cyclura pinguis (assembly GCA_030412105.1). Taxonomy (NCBI): domain Eukaryota; kingdom Metazoa; phylum Chordata; class Lepidosauria; order Squamata; family Iguanidae; genus Cyclura; species Cyclura pinguis. The sequence continues at coordinate 40,710,789 of CM059603.1, forward strand.
AAGGGGAGGGGGGAGGGGGAAGGCAGTTTGAAGTCTCCGAGAGAGAGCGAGGAAGGGTCAAAGCGTGTTATTTAATCGCACGTAGCCTCATACGAACATAGTTTAGCCACGGCCGAGCTGGAAGCGTGGGTGACAGATATTGTCTTAACGCCCGGCAGTAATATGGCCCAACCGTACCGAAAGGCGGAGTGTGTTCGGCCGACTCCGCTTCGCTTTAGACTGAAACCGTCTCAGAGCTTACAAAGCATAATTTTTTTGTACGACGACTCCCAGGATACCCCAGGCAGCATGGCCACTGGGAATGCTGAGTGGGGATAATGGAGTGTGCGGAAAGATAGTCTCGTTTCCTAGCCCTAATCCTGGCTAAACTCTCGAATGGGTGTTGACAGGACGTGTAAAAAGAAAAACGAGCGGGACGCATGTAGCGGAAAGATATGCGGAGAGCAGGCGATCGGTGCTTTTGAGAAAAAAAAAAAAAAAGCACACGGTCTTGGCGCATGCGTCGCAAAGATTTTTTTTTTAAAAAAAAGTCCCAAGATTTATGGCGGGTACAATTCCGCGGGCGGGATTAGTTGATTATAGTGACGAAATGCGCAACCAACCAAGTGAGAGTATGGATTAGAGTGGGTGGGGGAAACGTGAGATTTATGTAGACGGACAGCATTTTTGGCCAATGAGAGAATTAGTCAGGGCTGAGGAAGGGGACGAGCGCAAGTTAAAGCGACATAGGTAAGTCCCACAGAACCAATAGGGAGCCGGATGGTCAACATGCTGTCCAATTATTATGATAAACTCGTAAGGCGGAGTTTCTCTTGATAAGCAGCTACCGCAACGAATGCCTCGTGAGATTTTTGAGGATTGGACCAACAGAAAAGGAAAATAGGAAGGAAAAGGGGCGGATCGTACTATGATGGCTAGGTAGATGAGCCAATCGTCAGTCACGTTATTGCGGTGCTGTCCAATGGTCGGCATCCGGGGCGGGCCTTGATGTGTTTGGGTTCTTGCCCCTCCAGGGAGTGAGACGGCGGCTACGGCTACGAGGAAAGTTTATTTTTTGGTGGTAGTTCCCCCGCCTCCCCCTACCGCCAGTTGTTTTGATCTCGGTGTCTGGTGGCTGACTTTCCCCGGCGGGCGAACGGGCGGGAAAAAGCGGCTCCCCCAGCAGCGCCACCGAGAAGGAGGTGGGCTCCGCCTGTGCAGCGCGGCGGGCGAAAAGGCGACGGCCGTGGCTTTTTGTAGGTGAGTGGCGGCGGGCAGGCCTCGGGCATCCGCCTCTGGGCTCTTTCCCGGGGCCGGGGTATTCGAGCTTGCAGACCGTCGGGCCTGTTTCGCGGCCTCCTTGCCTTTGGGCCAAGAGGACTTCCAAAAAGATCTCCTCAGAGTAAGCGGCGGCAAGATGCTGCTGCCGTAGGCTTCGGCCCCCTCCGTCTGTCGCTTGGCTACCAATATGTTAGTGTTATTTAAACCGCGGGGAAGGAGAGTGGGAAGGGGGTCTCTCCCGTTTCGGCTTTATGGCCCATGGCGGGGGGGGGGTGAGAGACCCGTTTCCGTAGTTGTTGAAATGGAGCTGAGTGTTGCGGGGGGGGGGGGGGCTTAAAAAAAATGCTTCGTTTGCGCTTGCGCAGTGGGGCTTCCCTCTGAGGGCATTCGTGGAGGTGCTCGGAGTGGGACCAGGGGGACTCCTCAAGCGGGAGTCCTTTTCGGGGTGAGAGCGGTGGCGGTGGCGGTGATCCTCCAAATAGGAGCAGGGAGGGGGGGGCTACAGTGGCTGAGAGTTTCCTTGCCACAGGGCTAATCATGTGGTTTCCGTCGCCCATCGAAGACTCAGGTCAGGCAGTGGAGAGTGAGAGTCCTGGAAGCGTGAGGGATGCGATTGGCCGTTGGCCTGCAGAAGCACCGTGGCCGCTGGCTGCTCGGAGCCTCGTCTCTGTTTTTTCTGTCCTCTCCCCCGCGCCCGCCGCCACCTCGCAACTTCTAGACTTCGGTTCTGTGGTGCAAGTCAGTCAACAGCGGGAACTAATGCTGAGGACAGCCAAGAAACCTCTGGTGTAAAGTCTTATTTATAGCAGCGCTGGTTCTAGCAATCCCCTTTGAATGCAACATGAAAAATGATCCTGAAGGATATAAATAAATATAACCGGCTGCTTGCATCTTTCTCTCCGCCCCCCCTCCCGGTCAACGGGGCTATCTAGCCCACCAAGAGAGTGGGGACTGTGCCTAAAAGCCCCGTAACTCGTTGTTTGCGTGTTACGTAATTAGATTTTTAGTTCTTACCAGTGGTTAAAATTGGTAACCCCCTCTCTCAAATCTTGAAGATAGTAAATCTTGAAGATAGTATGTTTTGTCTGAGGGAACCATGTTGTTATTTAGGTGTAGTATGCCAAATCAGGGCAAATGCTTGTATATTTGGGCAACAAGGAAAGGAGAGTTGAAGTTTGGAAAACAGTTTTGCATGATATGAATTTCTTAAATGTCATGATGAGAAAAAGGTGTTTCTGACAACAGACTACTGGCTCATATGATAGATACAACTTTTGAGTTCCTCCTTTGCTTTCTGTTGTATAGTGTTTTCCTGAATCTTGTTCATGTTGCCTTTTGAACAGATCATAGTTGGAGATGCTGTTGCTTGGTATATACTGGCAAGTTTGAAGTGTGTGGTAGGTGCTTTCAAGTCACCTGTGGACTTATCAGCAATCTTGTGAATTTCATAGTTTTCTTAGACAAGGACTACTCAGAGGTGGTTTTGCCAGTAGTCTGTTTTTATCGCCCTTCAGGCACCTTAAATGATATGATTGTAAAGCACAAAAAATGTTCATCTGTTCTCAAAAATAACAAATTTGATAGGGCTGTATTGACATTTAGGGCTTAAACCAAGCCAATAACTTATTTTCAAAAAGTGTAATTATCTCATTTTTAGAAGTGTAGAATGGAGTCTAAAAATATAGGCTAGATTTATGTATTGGCAGTTATTTGTATTGAGCTATACTGGGTGGTCATACTGTCATTCTGTCAACCACTATGATACTTAAAAGTATGTAGTGTTGAAAGCAAATGCTTCCTTAGTGTAACTTGTTTAGCTCTTGAATTTTCTTCAAGAAAATGTGATGGCCCATGCCCTTGGAGTGATCCTAAGATAAACGTTGATATTCCTAGAATAGTTAAGGATCGGGAGGGGATCGTAACTTATTTTTCTGTCATGAGTGTGAATATTCATCACTGAGATCATTTTTGCTTGAACGGAGTAAAAGCATTGCTGTGATCGCTTTTCCTGCAAGATTTGTTCCTGCCATCTAAGTTTAACTTTTGAAGAATTTTCCTCATGTTACTCTTGTTTTAAAAGCAGCATCTCTGTTCTATAAAAGCAACATATTGCATATTTTTCCACTTCTAATCTGTAGTTTTAAATTATTATTCTGGTTAATTACTACAAACCCTTCCTGCTCCTTTCAATGCCTTAAAAACCTCTTTCGCTGTAAGTCCATAAAAGCCAGCAGAATTTTGTGGCCAAGGAGCAATGACAGTTAATAAATACTTTTAATTGAACGATGTATTTATCCTGTGTGTCTAAGCAGATAGCTCTTTTTATGAGTATGCTTCTTTCATGAGCTACCATGAGAAAAGCACTGATTACTAATTATTATTAATGTGCTGTCTGTCTGTCCACCATGGAAGGGGACAGGACTAGCCTTGTTTGGAGGGGAGTCATTTTGTGTTAGGGATAGTTCATAACTGTTAATACTACCCCCGTTTTCTGTTTTAACCTAGATATGAAGTGAATATTGGTTGTTATTGTTGCATGCCCTCAAATAATTTTCATCTTATGGTGACCCTAAAGTAACTTTATTTTAGGGGTTTTCTTGGAAAGATTTGTTTAGAGAGGGATTACCTTTGCCTTCCTCTGAAGCTGAGAGAGTGTGACTTGCCCAAGGTCAACCAGTAGATTTCCATGGCTGAGCATGGATTCAGATCCTGGTCTCCAGAGTCATAGTGCAATACCCAAACCACTACACCATGCTGGTTCTCAAACATTAATTAATGTTAAACATACTATCCATGCATCTTTTCACTATAACAGTGAGAGAACATAATGCACATTCCCATAGCTGTGGTATTACTACTATATCTACATTCATCTTGTGTGCTGCAAAGCAGTTGACTTCTTGTTATTTCGTCATGTGAAGTCTGAAGTTGTCTTCAGACTAACACTTCTCTCAGCCAATTATCTCTACTCCTGTAGTAAGTCACCATAGCAGAAAAAGTTGCCTTTTAAAAACTTTTTGGCAATGTGCTCTCTGCCTGATTGTACGAAAATTTCATTCAGAATTATTTTGGTTAATGGCCTATGTTGAAGAAAAAATTTTGAAATCTAGTTTCTGGACGTGCATAATTTAATACTATGGTTGGATGTGGTAAGGCCTATTGTGGGCTTACACAATATGTAAAATGAAGGGTGGGTAATTGGTGGGCTTTAGTATACAATAAACTTTGTGTGTTTATCTCTTGGTGTCAAATGGCTTTCTGCAGAGTTCTCAGCTCACAACTTTTTAAAAGTCTCTTTTAAACATTTGTTGTGTTTGTAGAGCCACCCCACTGCAGAGGTACTTTGTATACCACAGTACTGTATAAAACAATATTATTAAGAGACAAGTCTTGTGGCACGTTAAAGACTGCTAAGCTTTATTTTGGCATAAGCCTTTGTGCACTTGAGGCTACTTCATTGGATGGTTTGGAATCTATAAAAACATAAACCAGCTGAAGTTTTTGTTTTGTTTTGTTTTTCTGCATGGACTGACATGGCTACCACCCTTACTTAAAACACAGTGTTAAAGTGGGCTGATAATTTTGGCCAAGCAGCTGCATTGGGAGACATAGCTACAGAGTTGTAACTATGCCTTCCAGTGCTACTACTCCAAACCTACGTTTTCAGCAGCATATCCCCCTTGCTCAGCATGGCCATTTCTGTGTTGCCAGAGGAGGTGGTTGGAGATGTGTCCACTCTCTTCCTATAGCTGAATGTTCTGTGTTAGGGATCAGTATAGTTGCCTGTCATAGCAAAAGAGATTTGGACACATTTCTACTATTTCCTTGCTTCCTGACAACGCGGAAGTGGGTGTATTGTGGGGTGGGGGGTTACACAGTTGAATGGTAGATTTTGTGGAGCTTTTGGTTGCTGCATACGCAGTGACTATAAAAATGAATTGTAATGGTTTAAGGCTGACAAACATTATAATTACTGAACAGAATGCTGCCCCCTATTTAAAAAGCCTGCATGAGGAAAAAATTATTAACTTTTTGCCAAAAAGATAATAAAGCATGCTACTAGGTGAGACTCTGCTGGAAGTCTGACTGTAACTGGGATACTTTTTGTCTCCTGAACAAATTTCTGTGTTCTTTTAAATATGATATTAAATTCACGCCAAGACGACTGGTAGAAAATAATCTCAGATGCTTATCTAGAATGACCAGCATGATCATTGATGTGGATGTTTCTGAAGCCACCTTTATGTTGTAGTCACTGAAGTAGGCTGATAACCCATTCTTTGCTTGCGGGTCCTCTTAATTACTGATTGATTGGTGTGTTCCTCTGTATAGATGTGTGACTTCAGAGATCTGCAACACTGCTGTGTACAGTCCAGTAACTTGTAGAATGAACTTTTGCTGTATTAGAACAATCTGCTTTTAGTACCAAATTGTCTTAGGAAGTTTAATGTATGTCAACATTTGGAAGAGCAATATGGAAGACTTAAGTTTCAATGTACAGTCCTCCCCGCATATTTGCAGGTTTGATTTTCGTGAATTTGATTGTTTAAGAGGTGCCCACTTGCCTCCCCTGCCATTTCCCCCCTCCCATTCCCTGGCCTTTTGCTCAGGCACAAGGAGGAAGAAAGATCTTCTGTCCTCTGCACTCCCCTGCCTGTTGCCTGCATGGGTGCCCTGGCAGCGGCAGGCAGGAGAGTGCGGGGGGAAGATCTTCGCTCCCCTGCCCTCTCCTGTCCGACACCCATGGGGAGAAAAGGAAGAGTATGCAGGCAGCGAGTAGGAGAGCACACGGAGAAAAAAACTTTCTTCTCCCTCACTCTCTTGCTTGTCGCCCACGTTGGAACGCAAAAACAAGGCAGGGCACCAGAGCAACAGGCAGGAGACTGGAGGGGGAGGTTTTTCCCCATGCTGGGCCAGCAGCAGCAGAAAGAATGAGGGAAGGGGGAGTGCTCACTGGGAGAGGGAGTTATTCCAAATTTTTTTACTTTCATGAGGGTTCTGTGCCCTTAACACTTGTGAATGTGGAGGGCCTACTGTATTTCATTAATGCCAGGTTGCTGAATTGCATGTCAGTTGCTGCCACCATGACTTTTTGCTTTCAGCACTGATTTAGGTGCTCCATAGTATAATTTAGTACAGGAAGCCCCCACCTTTTGATACCTCGTTATTTGATGCTTCACTGTTTTGATGAGACAAGTTCCATTAATTCAACAGGGGTTCTGCTCTTTTATCAGTTCTTCTTACCTACGCAGGCTTGCTTGGAACTGCCTGCACGTTGCTTGGAAAGCAAGCTGAGAGGGGGGAAAAGGTGCTAAGCCGACTGAGACACTTTGCAAGCAATTCACACGTGGTTGGTCCCAAGTGAACCTCTGTAAGTCCTTCATGCCCCCTATAGTACAGTACTTGGGTTCCGCTTTTCAACCAGTTCTGTTTTCTGACAATGCTCTAGTCCCTAACCTGTCTGATAAGTGGGGGACACTTGTACTCCAGTATGAGGAGCTATCTGACCTGAACTGCCACAGTGTTTTTAGGTACTTACTCTAATGTGGGAATACATAAAATAGTGTTAGTGATAGAATGCAGTGTTTCTGTGGATTGTCAGTACAATCATATTGCTGTTTGTGTAAAATTTTCCCAAAGTCTTTGCCAGGCATGAAAGTATGGATACCTGAGGGATGAAATACCATGGAATAATGAGACCATAATGATGGATGATGTACCATGGAATAATGGATTCATTGAGGGCCACTTTATTGACTTAACACCTATTTACACAGTGGTGATCCCAGAAGGAGCAAAAGAAGGGAGCAATCTGATGTAGGTTCAGCTGAGGACAAGTTTCATCTTTTGACTACTTCCTCAGCCTTCCCTTGGGTGAAACACCTGAGCCCCGGGGATGATCCAATAACTGGGTGGCTTCCTACCCAGCCATCTGCTGGAAGGCAAATCCAGGGCAGCTGCAGCCCAGTCCCAGGATTTTACAAGTGAGAGGAAAACCCCGGATTCCCCTCAAGGGTAGGCTTCTTTTCCTATGCTGGGTCCCAGGATCTAGCAAGGCATATACTAAAGGGGTGTCAAGGGGGGCACACTGAAAACTCTTACCTCCCCCTGTTACCTGCCAAGTGAATGCCTATTTACCATCATCACCCATAGCCATTGGTCCTGAGGTTCTGAGATACAGAGTGGGATAGGAAGAAAAAAAACACTGGTAAAGAGGGGAGGAAATTTCTACCCAGTCCTGAAGCAACCAGCAAAACTCACACTGCAGTAAGGGCAGAAAGGTGGGCTGCGAAGCAGCTTTTGGAAAGAAGTACATGGAGGGGTGACCAAGCCTTTTATTGCCTTTGACTCCCTACCCGTCCATGTACAGCATCTTAGTACTTCACATCAAATACAGAAGCTTCTGATATCCTTCCCTGGAGGCCCTCAAAGGTCTCCCTTTCCCCTGCAGGGCTGTGCACCACACAGGTCTGGGCCCCATTGCTTCTGTTGCCTTATCTGTTGAGCCATTCTAGCTTCAATTTTTTTTGTGTTACATTTAGTTAATATTATACATTATGAGGTGATTAAGTTCTAAACTGTAATTTTTTTCTGTTTTTTTTTTTCTTTTGCAGTGGTTTGATTTTTGCACTGAATGTAGCCAGGACGGATCCTTCCGGGCTTCAGCAGCCCTGAGAAGCTGTCAAGGTAATTTCTGTTAAAGTACAAGTGTGCTAGAGGGAAAGGGAAAAGTCTATATTCAATAAAGGGATGATGTGGCTAGCGAGGTTCAACTTGCACTGATATATATTGGATGGTTTTTAATTGCAAGTAATGATGTAATGAGGAATGTGTGCAAAGGATTGATCTCTGTACCCAGTAATTTAAAATTATTGGCTATAGTTTGTAAACTAGAATAATAAGTGGACATAGATGATCTAAAAGAGTGCTACTGAGAAATATTATTCTGTCGATCTCATGTGAAATTTTAGTTAACACTGTGTAGTATTGCTTCTATATTCAGTTAATTCCATCATATTGACCTGTATCTCATGAGGCAATAATTCACACTCCTCTTTATCTTGCTGATCACCAGAAAGATTGTGTACAGTGTAGATTGGGTGCATTTACGTTGAGGATCAGTACAGGTGGCACCGGAAAGTTAACTTCCCTGCTCTCTAAAGTAGTTTCCACCAGTATTGGTTCACAAAGATGTGGTGTTCTACAACATCCATCAGTAGCATGGCAAGTGGTTGTAAATGATTAAAAATATAGCCTAGTTTGGGATATAGGGTTTTTTCCATAGATTTAAATCTTATGCAATAATTCTAAGATTGATAATGTCCTTTTCAGACTTTTTAACAGTTATCCTAGTATGCACTGTACCTAAAGAACAGTTACCATAACCAGCATGTTAGTTGTCTCCTTACAGTAACAATGTATAGTTTTGTGGAATATCATGTCATGTGAAGATGTTTCACGGTCTGTCTTGAAGGTTGATGTTAGCTACTTGAATATTTTGTTTACATTGTTGCTTTTTCTAACAGCAAAGGGAAAGAAGAACAAAATGTCTCTACTTCACTTTGTTGCTTCTCTCAGAACAAAGTGCTGTGCAACCTTTCATATATTTGACTTGCATGAAAGAGCTTGTTAGTTATTTGTGGCAAATAACCCTAAAAATATATGACATGCAGTCATTTTTGCCTGCATATGTCTCTTCCCTCTAAATCTCAGAGTATGCTTGGAAGCTAAACATGTGTCCAGTGCAGCTCCCACACTCTATAAAAGTCAACCTTTGGCAACTGACCTCCCCCACAATTAGATGAGCGCTTTTTGGCCTTCTTTGCTGATTCTGCAACTGAGGGGCACCCCTTCTGTTGCTAACTGAACCACAGTTTGAGCATCTCAGAAGGCGAAAGGACTTTTATTGGAATCATGCATAGTCAGTAAGCAAGTAAATATTTCTGTGCATACAACAAAAGTGCATTGAGGCATTTTTCATTTCATTTTTCATTCTGCTCAGTAACCCCATTCTGCAAGATCTGGAAGTTCTTGTGCTTGTACACTAGGAACACAAAAGTGATTTGTCAGGAACTCACTGTTTGTGCAATAAAAATGTTAAAGTAACTCTTTTGTTATTTGCTTTGTTTCAAATTATGGAATGGCATAATTCTTGAACTTGTTCATAAATGATTTTGTACTTTTTTAGACACCATGTAGGTAAGGCAGGTCACAGGCTTCTGGAATTAACAGCTTATTATCTATAGAAATAGAGTTCAGAAGCCAAAGTCTGTATGAGAACAAAGATTAATCTTTTGTAGTAACAACTCTGTTTCCAACCTAATTTTTTCAATATATTTTCCTTCCCTTATTTTTTTTCCCCTCCTTTGACAGAACTTCATATTTCAGCAGAGTTTTGCACAGATCCTGTTCCCATGCAAACTGATGAGGGAGAAATTTTGGAGGAAGGCAATTCCAAGGTCAGTGAAATAGAAGAATGAGGCTAGGATAAATGTTAATATGCACATTGATTACTGTTAATACATAAAGTTGAAGCTTAAGTTAAAAATGAATTTTTTACGAGAACGTCACTTTTCCATTCTATGCTAATATGAACAAAATTAGAAGATGGGCGCTTAATAGTTAATATAGGAATGGTACCTTTGTCAAGATATTTATGTCTTGGAGATTCTTTCTCACCTGTCTGTTTGCAGATAGGGCTGTAATTTATCATTTTGTTTCCAACATGAAAATTGTCTTCTGGAAATTCAAGAAAAAGCTTTTGTAAACTGAAGTGTTCAGTCTTTTCTACTTCATGTATTATGTAGGCTGCAATTTTATACCATTACATGAGATTAAATCTCATTGAACTAAGTGAGACTTACTTCTGAGTTGACATAGAGTTGTGCTGCAGATTTTTTCCAGAGGGATAGTCATGCTAGTCTATTGCAGCAAAAATAACAAAAGAGTCTGCTGTCACCTTGAAGATGGTTAAATTTGTTACCATGGCTCATTTCATGGGTGATAACCCTCTTAATCAGATGTCTCTGGAGATGTGGACTATAGTTCACTAATTAGTATTTAAGGTGCCTCAAGACTCCTTGCTGGTTTTGCTCAAATGATGTAGGGGCATTTGGGTAGGCATTGCTGCAGTTAGGAATTTCTGTGGACCAACTTGCAAGGTTAGCTTAAAATCTAAAATGTTAAATTTTTCAGAAAGAAGAATAACATAATTATTTTCAAATTACTGCATATAAGTCATAGGGTTGTTTTTAAGAAAGCGTTAATGGACTTGCATTTCAACATGGCTTTCTGTTTTGGTCTGGTTCGTACTTGTACTTCTGGTATTCTTTAATGAGTAACTTTTTTTTCCCCAAAATAACTGCATAAATTTGTGTTCTGCTTAAACCTTCCATCTTTTCAGACTAGAATGAGATTGCAATGCTGTACTAGTCTGAAATCTACTCTGTTCATATGGTACCATATCATGATGTTTGCAAATTATTTTTGCAAGAAATAATGCCCCTTGTTCTACTCACTCTTGTTTTCCACACCTTGGCCAACTGTCATTGTGGGTGTGACTTAATTCTCTGCCCTTTGAAATTCAAGGTAGTGTGGTAGTAGCAGTGTCAAGCCAGAAGGTGTGAGAGCTGCATATATTCTTCAGAGGGTTAATGGCTAGCTTACTGAATAATGTTACTACACTTGTCATAATGCTGTTTCTCTAGCTTGGCAAACATACTACTATACTAATAGTAAAGACATGTACAACTTATTTATGGTATTTTTTAATTTTATTTTTATTTTTGCCAAAAGTAGTTGAGATGACATACAGCATTATGAATGTGTATCGAACTATTTGTCTGGTTTTTTGCTGTGTACCGCAGATGAAAGAAAAATTGTGTGTCTGAAGTTAATATCAGACATTTTATTGGCAGTGAGAATATACTTTATAGTGACTTTACTACTTTATAGTAACTCTGAACATTAATCCGGTTAGATCAGTACTCTTGACTCAGATTAGGAATATCTCTGAAAATGGATCAAAATAGATCACAAGGAATTTTCTGGTGATTGTTGCACTGCTAGCACTGTGAGGCCAGGAAAGTCCATAAGAATAGTAGTTGCAAACTGACTATATGGGAATGCTCTGTTGACCGTGACTGACAGAGTAGAAGTTTATGAAGACATAGTAACTGTGTTGCATACTCTGAATTGTGGTCTTCTGCAACTAAACTTCAGTAAAAAACTGCAGTGGATGCAATATATGTTGCAACCAAATTATGTTGTAAAACATGTTTGCTTTGTATCCTGATAAGACCTCATTCAGGATCAGCCGGCGCAGTTGACTTTGCAATTCTGTTACTTCCAGAGTAGGGTGCATTTCTCCTTTTGAAATCTATCAGAGACTTAAAAAAATTACAAGTAATCTTTCTGATATATTTAAGTGATAGGAAGTCCTACACATTTGTATGAACTATGATGTCACTGTGCCAGGTTTTGCCAAAGTAATTGGTTATGGCAGATTACTTGGCATTGGAGCTAATAATGGAAGATAGCTAGTGGACTTGTTGAAGTGTTCCAACTTTCTTGTAAATGATCGTAAATGCCACCATGACTAATAAGATTACATGGATCTCACTTAACTTGTTTCTAGTATTGTTCAGCTTCAAGATTGTGAAGTGACATTCAATATCTCAATTAGTTTGGTAGTCTAATTTTTGTGTGTGGAGTTAATTTGGGTGTGAGTAAATGTGTGGAGGGTACATAAATGGAATATAAGGTGGTATGACACCACCTTTTTTGTATGATGTTCTGGAATACAGCTGCAGTGCTTTGATAATGGTCTGCCAGCTCTATAAAAGGAAATCAGTAAATTCTTTAAGATTATGATTGTTACAGTAAATCAAATCCAGTTGCTAGTTCTAATCCAGTTGCTAGTTCTAATTAAGGTAGATCCATTGAATCTGTGGAAGTTACAGAAATGTTGAATTAGCTCAGTTCCCATTCATTTTATTTATCCTCTTCTAGCTGAAACTAGCAGTTGGATTTAGTCTATCAGCTCACCTGTTTCCCCTCAATATCTCTTACATGGGTTTAACAATCCTCTTTATGATTCTTTTTATGACTTTGAACACCTGCGTCCACTAATGTAAAGTAATCTGTAGTGGTCAGATTTTGGTTTAAACTGTGGAGGCCCAACTTTAAATGTCTACTGGCCAATGAAACTCACTGGCCAAAGCTTCTTTGGCCAATGACTCACACTCAGCTTAACCTGATTCATAAGGGTGTTTTGAGGGTGTGATAGTGGGTAAGAGTGATCCATGTAAACTAGGTTGATCTCTTTAGATGAAAGTGGGGTAGAAGTATAATAAGGAACATGTTGTAGGGGAAATATTCTTGATATCTAATAAAGCAGTGTAATGGGGGAGTAGACACAGTGCAACTTGCAGGCTGCATATGACCTCAGGAATCTTAGTTTATAACTATCCTCCCCACCTGAACATTTTAGAATTTTTTTAACTGAGGAAAGGGTCCTCATGCTCTCCTGGAGGTACAGGGCACAATATTCCGTGTTTTAGCCCCAAACCTACTTGGGCCTAGCTGTGAGAGAGAAATCTTTTTTTGAAAAGGAAAGTGACTTCTGGCCACTATTTATTTTGAAAAAAAGATTCTTCATGGCCCTAGTGATGTTAAAGGGACATAGTAAAATTGCCCCCTTGCCAATAGGAACGGCAGGGGGAGCTCCGGAGGGAGGAAGGGAAGGTTCATGCAAGCTTTCCCCCACCCCTGCCTTTCCCTTCTTTTTTGCGTGGGAAGGGAAAGGAGGGAGTGCCAGAGGTGGGACAGGAAGGCTCACATGAGCTTTCACCCACCCCCCTTCCATTCCATTCCATTTTGTCTTAGTGCAGGTTCTCTGCACTGGGGCAAAATGCATGGGAATGGGAGGAGGAGAATGGGGAGGAGGCAAACATGCTTGCAAATAATTAAATTTGCAAACATCAAACCCACACATGTGGAGGGGGAACTGCAAATACAATTTCTGAAAATGAGAGGGACAGATTTGAGGCATGTGAATTGAGGAAAGACTTCAGGAACTTAAAGCTTGGTCCTAAATCTTTTGCCACTGAATGTGTGACCAATGTAGTGTTAAATTACATATCCAGATTCATCACCATGTGAGTGAGAAGAAGTCATTTAAAAACTTGTCTGTTTTATTCTCTAGCATTCATAGCAGGTTGCAGAACAGAAATATTAAAACAAAAAATGTGGTACAGAAATAATATCAAAAATAAAGTTTTCCAGTGAGCCAATGTTATGGCAAATGTGTCACTAATATATCCTATTTTATTAGTGGATATATCAGAGTCTTAGAAATGTCCGAGGTCACACGATGGGCAACACCACTTTGAATGTAAAACACTTAAAGCAACCTGTTCTCTGTTTATAATATTTTCTCATTCCTTTCTGATGAAGCATACAGTCTGGAACAGCTATTCCCAACTGTTTTTTGGCCACAGCCTCCTTAGGAGCTCTTCTCAGGTTCCAGGGCTCCTGTGTCAAACAGGAATAACACATGAACAGACAGATAGATCATTTATTATTGAATACCAAGAAAACCTGAACATTGTGACATACTAGACAAAACTTTTTAAAAAGACTGCAAAATTAAAGATCTGTTAGACCTAATGAGATCCTTGGGTTTGATGCTTTTCTGCAGGTTCTTCTTTGTGGTCTCTGTGCCTCACACGATGGGAATCTTCGTGCATGCGCAGTAGCTTTTTGGAAAGTTCCAGAGTTCAGCAGCTTGGCAGGAACCCCTCCCCCATCCAGTACTGAGCATGCTCAGTCCTGCTAAGCTAACGGTCTCTCCTCAGTTTCTTTTCATCCGCCGACCTGTTAGCAGTTTGGAAGGCTTCCTCACTGAGCAGTTCCTCGATTCTTGGATTTTCTTTGACTTTCGTTCATTTTTCTTGTTTTTTACAACAAAAACTGTAAGAACTCTTCCCCCCTTCTTATGTCGTCTTTGTTTAAGTTGTGCGTGTCTTGCGGCTGTAAGGTCTCCCTTTTGGACGCCCACCCCGAGTGCTTGTTCTGCCTCGGGGAGGGCTGTAATGTTAGGGCCTGCTCTATTTGTGAGAACTTCACCTCACAGACTCTTACGAGTAAAGCTTCTCGATTGAAATCCTATTGTTGGGAACAGGCCCTTCATATTAAGGAGCAGGCTTCTTTGAATACCGCTCGGCGCCTTCCATTGCATCCTCTGCGTCGGCTCCAAAGTTATCGGTAGCGTCTGCTCCTTCGGTATCGACAGCCTCGGTACCGGTACCAACAGCAGCCACGTTGACCTTGCCGCTGATTTCATCTCTGCCTAAGATTCTGAAGCTCTCCAAGATGCCTACTGTCTAAGCCGCTGGAGATGCCACTTCGACCTCGTAACAAGCTCACAAGGTCTCTACCTTGGCAGAGTGTAAACGCGCCTCGTCACACCACTCTTCTGTTTCCTCCAACAAGGAAAAGAAGAAGAGGAGAAAGGAGAAACACAACTCTCCTTCTCCCGCTACCTGTCTGTTGGCTACTCAACCTGCCTCTCTCGATCTCTTACCGACTCCTCTGCCAACGCAGCCTGCAACAGCCACCGTTGAGAAGGAGGATGCTCCCACCCTTTCGCCAGTGGTGGGACATTACTCAGCTCCCGGTACTGTCGGTCCCAGCTACTGTGGCTCTCGTTTCCGACTTGGACCATTGATCCTCACCGATGGCTTCTTTGCCTGTGACCTCTGGCCAGTCCGGAGATGGCTGCCTGCAAACTCCAATGGCTCCGACGCTTTCTCCTGGCTGTCCCGAGTTCAACCGTCCACCTGCTTCGGATGCTCCTCAGGCTGTTTCCTGGGACTGACCACAGCTTAGTGTGGCTCGCTCTCCGGGACGTAGTGAACGGGGTAGATCCCCACGTTGTCGGGACTACCGACATTGCATCACTTTTGAGCCTTCGCTGGCGAGGGTGGATTCACCCTTTTCCTCGGCCTCCTATATTGCCAGGTATGGCCACGAACATCTTTAGAGACAGCAGTTCAGCTCCTACCACTCTTACTCACCAGCCTACCACGATTGGTACCATCCTGATGTTCGTCGTTGGTCTCCTTGCTGCCCTCGATGTTCATGCTCTCAATCGTGGTCCCTTTCGGGATCTTGTTACTGGCGTTCCCCTTGGTATTGTTGCTCCAGATCCCGTTTTTGGTCCCGATTGGCCTACTACTGCTGCGGCTCTCAGTCTCGTCGCCATTCAGGAGACCCATCACCTCATTGTCAAGCTGTTTCACCTCCTCCTAGGGTGACAGCCACAGCGTCACAGCCTCCGCCGGATACTCAACCTGCGTCCACTGTGTCAACATCTCTGTTGGCTTCGTTGTCGACACATCTGTTGTTGCACCGATCCCGACCATACTACCCATTTTGTCGGCATTGACTCCAGTACCAATTAGCACCCCGGCCTGGGTACCGCTGCAAATTCCAGTCTCGCTGCCAGCCCCAACTGTTCTACTGTCTTCTGCTCCATCTGCTGTTCTTTCTGCAACAGGACCAGCCGGATATTGTTGGTCTCAATCCCTTCGTCCATCGTCTCCTTCTTCTGGTTGTTATGATTCCAACGGTGATTCTACAGATTCCACACCACAATCTCACACCTCACCACCTCTAGCATTAGAGACCCATCTCCTGATTCCGCTCCTGAGGATGTCAGGCCGTTCTCGGACATCGTAGTCCGCATGGCCACTGCCTTGGGCCTCAACATCTCTGGACCTGCTCCTACTGTACAGGACCCAGTCTTCCACTATGTCGATACTCGCCCCCCTGTCGATGGCTCCGATTCCGTTTCTACCTGTCCTGCAGGAGGTTTTGAAGCACCCTTGGGCCCAGCCGGCTTTGCTTCAACCAATCCCTCACCACCTGGAGCACCTCTACCACACCCACCAGAAAGACATTGATTTCCTCTTCAATCATCCGACTCCAAATTCGATTGTTGTTGAGTCATCCCAAACTAAAGGGGGCAAAAGGGCTCATACGACCCCGCCTGATTGTGAAGCCGCCGTTTAGATGTTTTTGGCCGTCGCTTCTATTCTGCTTCTTTGTTGATCGCCAGGATCTCCAATACTCAAGCTTGCCTGGCGGCCTATCAATGCAACATCTGGGATAGATTCTTTCCCCTCGTCTCCCAGCTGCCGGACGATCACAGGGCCACTGCTATTCAATATTTTAACGAGTCTGTGACCCTTTCGAATCAACAGATTTTGTCCTCTTGACATGCTGTTGAGGGTGCAGCGCGCGTGATGGTCGGTGCAATTGCTCTCTGCCGTTTCGCTTGGCTCCGGTCCACCGGGTTAACCAAGGATAGCCGAAAGCGTATTGAGGACCTGCCCTTTGATGGCCAAGGACTGTTCCATGCCACTACAGATGAGGCGATGGACCAACTTGTGAAAGCTTGTCTGACAGCTAAAAAGATGGGCCTTCACCCCTCGGCCCAGCCTAGAAGACCACCTTCATCACGTTCTTCCTGGAGGCGCCCTTCCTACTCTTACAGGTCACGCTTTCCTCGCCGCTCTTCTCTCCAATCTTCCTTACTGGCCTCTTCCCGCCGTTCCTTTAGACATCGCCAACCGTCTTCCAAGAAATCCTCCTCGACTGCCAAATCTCGTTTTTGACTCCCGTTGCAGTTTGCTGCCTCTGCCCCCTTCCACTTGCCCGGCCGCTTCGCCAGAACCACAGGGCTGGCCCGCCACAACATCTGGCGCAACATCACTTCGGACTCATGGGTTTTGACCATAGTTCGTCTTGGTTACGCCATTGAGTTTCGAAGTGCTCCTCCTCTCGGCATCTTCTATTCCACCCCTGCCAGCCCAGTTCTCCTCAAAGAGGTAGAGACCTTCCTTCTCCAAGGGGCCATAGAGCAACTTCCACCCGCAGCAAAATCCACAGGCTTCTTCTCCTGGTACTTCACAGTACCCAAATCGGATGGCACGCTCTGACCCGTTCTGGATCTCAGGGGGTTGAACTCCTTCATTGCCCCCCGAAAGTTCAAGATGATCACTCTGTCCTTGATTCTACCCTTTCTGAGGCGCTGGGACTGGTTTGTGTCCATCGATCTACAGGATGCCTACTTCCACATTTCCATTCGCCCCCAGCACAGGAGGTACGTCCGCTTTGCGATCGACGGCGTCTGCTACCAGTACAAGGTTCTTTGCTTTGGTCTCTCCACCGCTCTCTGGGTGTTCACAAAGTGCTTTGCCCCTGTGGCGTCTTACCTCCACATGAAGAATGTTCTGGTCTTCCCCTATGTGGACAACTGGCTCCTGGTGGCATCATGCAAACAAAAGCTATATGAGGACACCCATATTGCCCTGTCCCTCCTTTCTGATCTTGGACCCAGAGTGAACCCCAAGAAATCCCACCTTGAGCCCTCGCACGCCCTAAATTTCATCGGGGCCAACCTCGACTGCACTCGGGCCAGGGCCTTCTTACCTCTTAGGTGCGCACGGACTCTGCAACAGTCTGCGGCTGCCGTCCTGTGCAATCCATCTGTTTCCGCCCTCAATATTCAACAACTCCTAGGCTACATGGCTGCGATGATGGCGGTCACCTATTCTTCCCGTCTTTGCGCTTGCCCTCTCCAGCACTGGTTTCTCTGAGGTTTTGACCCTCTCCTCGACGATCAACATCGTGTTCTTTGGGTACCTTGTCCAGTGCAGGACTCACTTCATTGGTGGCTGTCCCCAAGCCATCTCTTATTAGGGATGCCATTTCGGGAGCCCCGTCCAACTCTCACTATCACAACCAATGCGTCTCTCCTGGGCTGGGGAGCTCACTGTCATGATTGCGCAGTCCAAGGCCGCTGGGCCAGCCTGGAGTTGCATGTTCATATGAATGCGTTGGACCTACTGGCGATTTTCAAAGCACTTCGGGCTTTTCAAAACCTCGTTGTCGGAGGGACCATCCAGATCCTATCAGACAATACAACAGCTATCTTTTACGTGAATCGGCAGGGAGGAACTCACTCTTCCACTCTGCTCCATCTGGCTCTACGCATCTGAGACTGGTGGATTCCACTAAGGATACACCCTGTTGCAGTCCACCTCGCAGGGCCAGACAATGTGACAGCGGACACTTTGAGCAGGAACACAGCGTGTCATCACAAATGGTCCCTGTCTGATGCCACCTTCCAGCGGATAGTGTCCCAATGGGGCACTCCAACTGTCGATCTCTTCGCAAACAATCACAACAGGAAGCGTTCCCGTTATTGCTCAAGAGCCGACCTGGGCCCCAGCTCTCATGGCAATGTGTTGCAGTTTCCTTGGAACAGAGAATTCCTTTACGTCTTTCCACTGTTTCCTCTCCTAGGTCGAGTGGTGGCAAAGATCGCGACAGATGAGGTAGACACCATCCTCGTTGTTCCCTTCCGGCCGAGGCAGCCCTGATTCGGCCCCCTCCTCGCCATGGTGTGGGGCCACACCATCAGGCTCCGGAATACGCTGGACCTCCTCTCTCATTCGGGGGGGATCAGGTACTGCACCTGGACCTCCCTCTTCTCCGCCTGCACGCTTGGAGGATAATGTTCTAGACTCTCCCTCTATCCAAGCTGTTCTCATGGCTGTGAGGAAAGAATTGATTCGTAGGTCCTACGAGTACAAATGGAAGAAGTTTGTGGCCTTTGCTGTCTCCCGTGATGAGCCTGCTTCTCCTACCTCCCTGTCCACAGTGCTTCACTTCCTCCTGGCACTATGGGTTAAGGGCCTTGCCTTCTCCTCCCTGAAAGTTTATCTCTCCGCAGTCGTGGCCTATCAGTCACAGGGTTCTCCTTCTTCTGCCCTTTTCTGGAATGCTACAGTGAAGCAATTCCTCAAGGACCTGCAACACCTGTATCCTCCTGTCACTCCACCGCTTCCTCCATGGTCACTGTCGCTTGTCCTGTCCCAACTCATGCGCCATCCCTTTGAACCGATGGCTGCATCTGATGACCGCCTCCTCACTGTGAAGGTGGCATTCTTGGTCGCTGTCACTTCAGCCAAGCAGGCAGGAGAGCTAACTGCGTTGCGTTGTGATGAGCCGTTTCTGGTGTTCCACTGGGACAAAATGGTCCTCCGTCCCAATCTTTCTTTTCTTCCTAAAGTAGTCTCCAATTTCCATATAAATCAAGACTTGATTCTATCTACTTTCTATCCAGACCCTGCATTGCCCCTGGAGCACTCTCTTCACTCGCTCGACGTGCGCCGCGCGCTTGCCTTTTACCTTCAACGGACCTCCACCTTCCATCAGACATCCCAATTTTGTGTGCTACGGTGGGCGTCGGAAAGGTCATAAAGTCTCCTCTCAGTGGCTTTCCAAATGGGTTGCCCAGACAATTCACTTTGCCTATGAACTTGCCAGGCAACCTCCCCCGGCTTTGCTTCAGGCCTATTCTACCAGGGTGATGGCCTCCTCAGCAGCCCTTCTCAGGGGAGTTGACCTACAGGAGCTTTGCTGTGTGGCTACATGGTCGCGGCCTTCGACCTTCGTCCACCACTACTGCCTTGACTGTAGGGCCCAGCATGATGCCTGCTTCGGCCGTGCAGTGCTGTCTTCTGACCTCTAGGACCTGACCCACCATCCAGTGGTAAGCTACTTAGACTCCCATTGTGTGAGGCACAGAGACCACAAAGAAGAAGAGCAGGTTGCTTACCTGTAACTGCGGTTCTTTGAGTGGTCATCTGGACCCTCACACACACCCGCCCAGCTTCCCCTCTTTCAGGTCTTGCTTCGGCAGACTTCAAAACTGAGGAGAGACCATTAGCTTGGTGGGACTGAGCATGCTCAGTACCAGATGGGGGAGGGGTTCCCACCAAGCTGCTCAGCTGTGGAACATTCCGAAAAGATACTGCACATGTGCAAAGATTCCCATTGCGTGAGGGCACAGGTGACCACTCAAAGAACCACAGTTACAGGTAAGCAACCTGTTCTTTTATGATATTGAGCTCATTAAACTGATGTGAGTCTGTGCGAGAGACTTCAGATGACTGCTGTGGAGCATGAAATATATTGCAAAAGTCTCAACTTTTGTGGATTTTAGATCTTAAATTGAGATGTGGGAGGAGCTTAAGCGATAAATTTACTGATCACGCCAAATTCAAATGGTGTGTTGGAAAGATATGAATAGGAGAGAAACTATTGAATCCAACTAAGGTTGCTGCTTGGGTATTTCATTGGTTCAGTTACCTGGACCTCCATAAACGCTTGGGGCTCTCCTTCTCACAGTTTTCAGTCTGTGGCCTGAATTGAGAATGATTGGCCTGGAAGGAACCCTTCTCTTCCTTTGATTCTTCTTTTTTTGTGAAAGTAATTCTTCTTCAGTTGCAACCATCATATTGTTCTCCCTTTTCTAATGTATCTGCTTCTAGTCCTTTGTCTTTTTCCAGAAAGTTTCCAGTTTAGTGACAGTCCTTCAAGTCCACACTGATCAAGAAAAAAAGTACCTCAGTAAATTATTGTAATAGTTGTAGGAGAAAATAAGTGAAAAATTAAAAATCCAGAGATGTGAAGAAATATTAAAGGTATCAAATAATCCCTAACATATATTTTTCCTAACAGAAATTATTACACCTAAATTGCATGGAAAGTACATGGTTCCTATAAGCATTTTTACACTGGTGTTGCCGGGTCTTACAGATTTCTAAGATCTTGCCTTGGCTACTTGATAGCTTGTGTCCACTTTGTACCTCAAGGACATCTCATTCAAGGTTCAACTTCCTTACCACCAGTCTTTATTTTGAATCATGATAGTTTTATTTGGTTACTTGGTAGAGACAGTGCTCTGCACACCTGGCCCTTCAATCTTAACTCTGATTGAATTGCTACAGTGCTAGAGAGCTTCATGGCTCATTTGACCTGATGGAAGAGAGCCTTAGGGGCTGGCATTCTTCCCCAGATCCATGCTGCTAAGATATGCTCTAAATAACAGTTGGGCTGTCTAGATAAACATAAGATGCTTCGTGGCATTTTTGCCTCTTCTCAGCCTTACTCAAATTACTCTATTTTGGAAGCCTTACATTTTCCTTTTACCATACAGGGTGCCCAGAATGAGGTTTCTGTTGAGTTGGAATCCAGGTTCTTAATAGCCAGACCTAAAAGAGCCATACTTCTCAATGTAGTTTTCAAACATCTCTACTGAATTCCAGGTAGATAGAGCTGTTTAGGTCCTTCCACAGACCATAGGTAATTATCCTGATTACAGGTAATTCATACTTTTCATTATGCCTTACTGCTAGAGACTTGTGCTTACCCCGAAGAAGTGACACTTCAACCAAAGACTAGATGGACCGTAAGATCAAATTAGTACTGTACAGAGCCACAGAGGCTTAATACTCTAAGTTGGCTTTTATTCTTTCTTGGGATTTACTATATATATTCATGTGTAAAATTAAAAAAATCAGTCAAAAGATTGACCCAAAAATCCTGGGTCCTGTTCTCTGTTCTCTGAATAGGGTGGCAGAAAGCGAGAGCTTAGTCCATCCTGGTGGAACTTAAAAGAAGCGCCGATTCACTCTAGTCTCTGTCGCACTGCTTCGCACTAGCCTTTTTTAATGCCTGAGTGAGAGTATGGCACTTCCCCTCACAGGAGTGTTGAGAGAATCACTAGACTGACATCAGTTCATTCCTCTCAGATCTTGGTGGGGATTCTGCTAAGATATAGAGAGGTGGGAAGACATAAGGAGCTATGTCAATCAAGACTGGGAGAAATTGTTGATGCTTAGTGGGTCCTAGTCCTGGAAAAAAAGACATGGATTTTTTGGGAGGAGGTGCTCACAGAGAGGTCTCTGAAGTAGATCATCAAAGCTTAAGCCCGTTAATGTAGCATCTGCTCAAGTATGCTCAATTAATTGGCCTGTAGGTTGTCATATTGATGGACATTCACACTCCTGGCCTTGTTGAGATTCAGCGTGTCTTTAATGACAGGGCAGAGGTGCTGTTGACACAACTCACAACATATTTCCCCTGGAGTAACATTTAAAAATGTATGTTCATGACCACAGGACAGATGGATACATTCTATCAAGAAAGCCACGGCCCTGAGTCTGTGGGACAGGAGCAGTTCTACTGATGATCAGGTGACCGGGTGCTCTCTTATTCATAGGCTCACCATAAGTCAAAGTCAACTTGACTTAACAAGAACAACAGCAACAACAAAAATAGAAGGCAGTAGGAAAAGAGAAAGGCTGCATTACAGGTGGGTTGACTCAAGGAAACCACAATTGAGTGCAGGATGAAGCAAGCCTGTTAATAACAGGATCTCTTGGAGGCCTGTCATTCGTAGGGTCACTGTATGTTAAAGCTAACTTCATAGCACGTATCATCATCATCATCTTCATCTCTTCTTTAGTCCAGCAAGTGTGAGAAACTTGACATCAGAAACAATCAGTTGATCCAGCATAAGAGTCCTAAACCTTCACACAAAAGTATTCTCCCCAGTTTCTAAATCTGGATTACCCTATGAGATCTGTATTGCCAAAATTTTAGATAATTCTTGTATTTTCTCTGTGGATTATTGTGCTATTAACAGCATTAACTCCATAAGAATAGAAACAAACATTACTACTCCTTCTGCTCTTTAGTATCTCTGCATAGCAGAAAAGACATCTGTTTATTGTAATCTGCTTGAATCATTCACCTTCATTGCTTCTGCACCTTTTTGCACATTGAAGTAAAGCTTTGCCAGTGTTCAAATGTCTGTTTCCAAGGTTGTGCTCAGTGGAGTATGTGTTCTAAAGAAGATTGAATTGGAAATTTTTCCAGTGCCAGGAACAGAGATCCAATTTATGTTTGAATTGCTTTTAATGAAAAGAACTAAAGAAGTCCGATGTTACTTTTATGTGCTTTATGTATACCTAAATTATTGTAGCAGTCAAGTGTAGCTGAACTATAATATTAGTTTGGGGAAACAAAATCAATGTTCAAATTCAAGGCATGACCTGGAGTTTATATTTATTGGAATACATCCCAAAAATATTTAAATGAAATCTCAAAATGATATCATTTCTGTAATGTTATTTTTGTCTTAGGAAAGGAAGATAGAGAAGTCTCTTACGTATTAATGTCCCAATTTTATTTTTTCAATATATATTTTTCCTAGAGATGGTCATGTGAAGTTAAATGTAATATGTAATAGTATCTATCCTGTTACTAAGAAAGCATTTGTGTCCATCCTATCTCACTGGCCTTACTTTTCTTCTCCTGTCTTATATCGTCTCTTTGGGTCTTTAACTCTTATAAGTGTACGTGTATGTAACTTCAAGTCACTTATCAACTTACGGTGACCTCATTAATTTCATAGGGTTTTCTTAGGCAAAGAATACTTGGAGGTGGTTTTGCCAGTTCCTTTTTCTGAAATATAGCCTACAGCACCTGGTATTCATTGGCAGTCTAACCCAAGTACTGACTGTGGATGACTGTGCTTCACTTCAAAGGTAGACCAGATCTGGGGCCTTTAGGGTATTTAGGCAACTATTACAAGTACTAGATTTTTTTTTTTAGTTAAGTGTCTCCTTCAGTTTCTCAGGTGGCTCTCAGTCACTGGAATGATCTTGTGTATGATGCTTAGTTTTCTTCCTGTTTTTATGCTCAAGCACCTCTTTGGATGCTTATACAGTCATCCCTCCACATTGGCTAGGATTAGGGGCACAGGACCCCTGTGAAAGTGAAAAAAATGTGAATAACTAGGTCCTCCCAAACCCTATTTAACACAAAATAAAGTATGATCACCATATTCAACCCACTCTGGATTCCTTTGAGGCATCAGGGTTCCTTCAAAAGGCAGAAGTGGGAGGCTGGTGGTGCTTACTGCCACCTCAACTGCTGCCCCACGCCATTTTTAATAGGGATTTAAAAGCCTCGTTCACAGTTTCTCAGTCCCATGAGGCTTGCAGTCCTTATTAAAAATGGCACAGGAAAGCAGCAGAGGTGACAGCAAATAATCCGTGAATAATCAAATCCGCAAAAGTAAAACCCACAAATGTTTAGGGCTGACTGTATTTTAAACTTCAGCTTTTCCTAACTGATCTTCCTGCACTGTCTTTTCCCTTCTCTTCCTCTGTAATATTTCTTGTAATAGTATTTTTCATCAGCTTTCGGACAGTCATCTGCTGTTTTATTGCCTAGCAGTGTTACACATTTTAAAAAGAAACAGCTAGGTCTTAGTGTTTTGTGTGCTGCATTACCCTTTTTGGTAATAGTTGCTGCTGTTAACTGTCTTCAAGTCAGCTTTGACTTTCAGCAACTCTGGTCATTTCCACACTAGACTGAGATAGTACTATTATTCCACTTTCAACATCCTATGGAATCCTTTGAGGCCCTTCCCTAAACTGAAAACCTCGGGATTCGATAGGATGTTGAAAGTGGAATAATAGTGCTATCACAGTCTAGTGCAGAAATGGCCTCTGTGAATGAGAGACCTCCAAGCCACTCTGTCATCAGCATTCAGGCTCATGTCTTGCAGATTCAAGGATGTGTCTTCCTTAACTGAATCTATCCATCTGTAATCAGTCTTCCTTCCTATTCTGCCTTCTACCTTACCAAGCACTATTTTCTTTATAAGTGAATTGTGTCTTCTCATGATATGGCCAAAGTACAGTCAGCCCTCCATGTTTGCGGGTTTCACTTTAGCGAATTTGATTATTCACGGATTATTTGCTGTCACTTCTGCTGCCTTCCTGTGCCATTTTTTAATAGGGACTGCAAACCTCATGAGACTGAGAAACGGCTTTCTGCAAGCCTCATGAGACTGAGAAACTGCTTTGTGTGTTAAATAGGGTTTGGGAGGGCCTAGAGTTATTCACGTTTTTCTACTTTCACAGGGATCCTGTGTCCCTAACCCTACTGAATGTGGAGGGATGACTGTACAACAGTCTCAGTTTAGTTCTCTTGGCTATTATGGAGAGTTCAGACTTGATTTGCTCTAGGACCAATTTATTTGTCTTTTTATTAGTCTATAGTATCTCTAGAATTTTTCTCCAGCTCCACATTTCAATTGAGTTGATTTTCTTCCTGTCACCTTTCCTTGCTATCTAGCTTGCATAACCATACATAGAAATTGGAAGTACGGTGGCATATACAATCCTAATTTTAGTATTCAGTGATGTATCTTTATACTTGAGGATCTTGTCTAGTTCCTTCATAGCTGCCCTTCCAAATCCTAGTTGTCTTCTGATTAATGACTAAGACAGGATATGGAAAATCTTGGACTATTTCAGTGTCTTCATTTTCCGCTTTAAAGTTATAGAAGTCATCTCTGGTCATTATTTTTCTTTCTTAATGCTCAACGGTAAACTTGCCTTTGCACTTTCCTCTATGAGTTTCTTTAGTACAGGCTGAAGAATGTCTTGAAATCTGAAAACCTCTAAAACTTTTTGTGACCAGTTGCCTGCTTCTGCCTTTGAGATGGCAGCTGTGGCACTCCTGCTTATTCATCTCAGACGTGATGATCCGTGAAATGGTGGGAATTCAAGCTCAGAGTGAAGACACTCCTCCCGTCATTTCACAGATTCTCACATCTCTTTCCAGCCTTATGTCTAGTTTGTTGACTACTTCTATTTATGTATGAGATAACAAGGTGAGACAGAGATTGAAGATCTGTGAGACAGAGCATATAAAGAACCTGATAGCTGGGGTAAAAAAAGATACAGTAGTATGCAGTATATCTCTGGGGAGCCTGCCAACTGCCCACATCTCAGATCCTCAGTCTCTTTCCAGCCTCATGTCTCACAACACAACACAACACAAGTAGTGAATGAACAAGGTGTGAGACAAGGTGTGAGACTGATGAGAGCCACGAAGTGGCAGAGAGACATGAGAATGGTGCTTTTTTGCATTCTTTTTGCATTTCTCCATGACAGTATCCCTGGCTTCAGTCCATTGTTTTTCTGACTGCCAGTCAATTAGGCTTAATAGTACAACTCTATTTTTTTACACTATTTTTGAATTCTACAGGGATGCTTTTCAGGTTTCATTTGGGCATGATGGTTGGTTCAGTGTTCTTTAGCTTTATTTTGTTTTTTGATAGTAGTTAATGGTCTGTGCCACATTCTGCTCCTGGTCTTGTTTCTGCAGAGAGAATGGAGTTTCTCCATCTTCTGCTTCGGATGATGTGGTCTGTTTGATTCCTGTGTTGGCCATCAGGTGATATCCATGTATACAGTCACCTGTTTGGTTGTTTGAAGAATGTATTAGCAATGAATAAAATATTGGCCTTGAAAAATTCAATCAATTGCTCTCCTGCTTCAATTCTCGATCCTAGGCCAAATTTTCCTACAGTCTTTGATTCTGATCTGTTTCCTATTTGTGCATTCCAATCACATATGATTAACAACAAGTCCTGTTTTGGTGTGTGATCAGTTTCATCCTTGACTCCAGCACAGAATCTTCCTATTTATTCCTCTTCTGCCCCTATAGTTGGGGCATAAATTTGAATTATGATTATATTGATCGGTTTTAGCTGAAGTTTTATTGATAGGATTTGGTCAGACTTTGCGTTATATCCTTTGCCTGATTTTGCTACATCCTCATTTTCCTTATTTTTCATTTCTTGGATGAAAAAATTGTAATTTTCTGACTCAGAATGTCCCAGTCCGATCCATTTTAGCTTGCTCACCCTAAGTATTGCAATGTTACACACTCCATGTCTTATTTTGCTATGTCTGTCTTCCCCTGATTCATGCTTCTCACATTCTGTGTTCCTATATGTGGTAATAGTAGTTCTATTTTTGTCTACGTTTATTTGCCTACAATTTTGTCAACAGCAGGATGTTTCCATCTTTGGAATTCATCTTTAAAGCGAATTCAGACAAGTTAGATTCTAACATTTGGAGGTTCTTGGGTTTTTTTCCCCCCAATCTTCTTTATCAGTTATGGAAGAACGAAGCTTAAAATTACCCATCTTATGTTGCACAACCAACTAGTGGATGTCTGTTGGGAGATGATAAGAGCTTATCATTATGGCTCAGTAAGGTGTTTAGACTTTAACTTCAAAGCATATGTCAGTGTGAGTTATGAGAGTTTTGGCAATGTCCAGAGAGGTTAGAAAATTATGGGGACTTGAATAAAATGTGTGAAACATTGTGGATAAGGGATTTGTAGAATTGACTGAACAGCTTATCCCACAAAGAGAAGTTCCTGATGTGAATCATCTGTGGCCTAAGGAAAAAAAATTGTTATGCTGAATTATTTACCTCCTCCTTTCTAGTTATTTTCAAATTTTCAAATCTACCATTTATTTTTTTAATTTTAAACTGAGAGGGAAGGAGGAAAACTGCACCCCAGGAGCTGCTTGTGGTCCTCCAAAGCTGTTTCTGAGACTGATTTATCCCTAGTCCCAATGAAAAAGAATAAAGCACCTTTCCTGGAAGCCTCAAGTAGTGGGTGATTCACTTTTGAAAACGGCTGCTTTCAGGCTTTTTTTTTTTTTTTTTGCTGGGAGGGGTAACTTTTTGGCAGTCCATACCATTGCAAGGCTACAGGCTACTTTCTGTTTCGGTAAACTACTCAAGAGATTTTTTGTTTTGTTCTTACTTTTTACTGTTTCAATTTTTGATTAAAATGTACAGTAGGAGAAAAGAACAGTATACTACTCAGAGAAGTACATTCCCCCCACCACACTCTCACTGTTCTCAGAAGTTGAAGAGAGATTTTTTTTTCCCTGCCAGCAGCAGCTGAAGAAGAAAGTAATACCGCAAAGTTCTCTTGCTTGCCTGGCTTCTGGTGTGGTGGTTTTACTTCGTTTTCCAAGGCATGCAAATGTGTGTATAAGTGGGGGTCGGGAAAGGAGTTTGGACATGTCTTTGAGGGCCACAAAAAAGGGTGGAAACCATGGGCTTCAGTTTCTCCATTCCTTCTAGCAGAAAAAAACAGTTGGAAGGATTTTGTGCTTTAAAATTCACCAAAATCAGAATATTTATATTTGGGTTTTGTGTTGCATAGAGAATTGTTAGTGGGTTTCTTTGTTTGTTTGTTTTTTGTTTTTGGTCCAAAACACATTCTTCTTTTAGAATGCCTCTCCCTTCGGTATTTTGTTGACTTTACTGCACTTTGTTATGAAGTTACCACTGAGAATTGTTCTTTAAAGATGCATGAATAGTCTAAAACAACCATGAAAACTGACTGACTGACTTGAGTATATTAGTGAATAATGTGTCGCTGAGATGTGTCTTTCCAGCAAAGCGATTCTAGAGATCTGAGGTTTGCTCTTATGTCGCACTGGCAGTTGCAACAGTTGTCTCCTTCCTTTCCCACACTGCGGCCTTTATACAATCCAGCTCCAGAGGTTTTCTAGGTCTCCAGAGCAACTTCTGTATTGTTTACTGGATTCCATAGAAGGTTCTCTGTTGGATCTTAAACCTCCTCAAATAGAGAATGGGCAGAACTCAGATGAAGTCTGTGAGCAGTTCTAAATCTTTTCCTAGTTTCAAGCCTAGCTTCGAGCTCTTTCAAAACATTCCACAAGGTAGTGCAGGATGTTAGCATAGACTCGAATAATATTGCAAACAGAGCCTCTCTGATGCCAAAGCAAGATGTGCTTAAACTTGAAGTGTGTTTTTTAAAGAAGGGAAACATTGTAGTGCAAAATATAGCAATTCCATAAAAAGCAACCCCCCCCCACTTCAGCGATACCATTATTAACCCAGCCAAAACCCCCAAAATGCATTGCACAAGCTTTTGAAGCTCACAGGATTCTTCTTTAGGCATGAATGTTAAAAAGAATTTTAAGAGAAGAAATGTGATGATGAAAGGTCACAGAGCTGGATCTTTCTTGAGATGTTAAATTTGAGTTTAAGAAAAAGGTAAAGGGCGGTTTGATGGAGGTAGAGGTCATGTTCTTTGCTGGCCATGAGGCATCTGGGGTACAACAGCAAGGAAAGACAATATTTTTTGTTCTGCATTGTTAGAAACAAAGGCATTTCCTTTGAAATCCATCTTGTATCTGTCCTCAGCGATGCTGCAAGCCCTTTTGTTGACAGAATGCTGTGGGTCTTTTGAGAAACCTGTGGATTGGCACACCTGGAGACAAATTTAGGTGTTACAAAAGGTAAAATGTGCCAAAGATGGCTGAGAATCAAAATTTGATATCCTTCCTTTGATACAGTCGGCACGACAATTTACAAGGCACTCCGCATTTATTTACATAGATATAGGCCACATTTGTTGTAGTTGTTATTATTGTGTGCCCTCAAGTCATTTCCGACTTATGGCAACCCTAAGGCAAACCTGTCACAGGGTTTTCTGGGGCTAAGAGTGCTTGATATGTCCAAGGTCACCCAGTGGATTTCCATGGCCAAAGATGGAATCAAACCTTGGTCTCCAGGGTCATAGTCCAATGCTCAAATCATAGCTATGAGCTTTCAATGAGACTAAGTTTTTTTTTCTTTCCTGCAGTCGTTTGCACACTCTTAGTAAGTCTGTTTTTAACTCATAACAGTTAGGTAGGTGAATGCTAGCCATGTCAGAAGTCATTTTGTTGTGTGCCTTTAAGTCATTTCTGACTTATGACTACGCTTAGGTGAATCTGTCGCGGTGTTTCTTGGCCTGATTTGTTCAGAGTGGATTTGCCCTTGGCTTCTTCTGTGGCTGAGAGAACGTGATTTGCCCAGTGTCACCCAATAAGTTTCATGGTCTTGTGGAAATTTGAACCCTTGTCTCCCAGTGTTCTATTCCAACACTCAAACCTCTCTGCTATGCTGGCTATATAAAGCGGTCACATTAGATCAGAGCAAATATATGAACATTCGTGTAAATAGGAGCCAGCATGTTGTAGTGGTTTGAGTGGTAGACTAGGATTTCAGGAGACCAGAATTAGCCATGTAAACTCATGTTAATCTGGATGAGTATGCAAAGGGTTCTTATAGCACTTTTGACACTGAGAAAAAGACATTTATAATGTTAGCTATTTCATCAGATGCCATGGAAACTCACTAATTGACCTTGGGAAAGTCACTCTCTCTTAGCTTTTGATCAGCCTTTCTCAAACTTTTTACTTTGGAGGGATCATTGAAATAATTTTCAGGTCTCAGAGAACCTCTGCATAAGAATTATTATATTTACAGCTCCAAAAATGTTTATTTGTTTCAATCACAATCTTTGGTTGAATCTCTCACAGTCTCTCATAGAGTCACAGGGCTACGTTCTCTCTGAGATGTTGTCAGTTAAGATGCCACTTATTGACCCTGGTGGCATTTACCACAAAGCACATTCTGATTTTTTTATAAAATGCCATGGACACTAGATACGGGTTTAATATTAAAAACCTAGTGTAGCTTTTCAAAACCAATTGGAAGGCATGTCTCAGCAGTTCATTAGAATATTAGAAACAGACAGAAGAAGGCAACCAGTGTGATCAAGGGACTGGAGCAATTTCCTTATGAGAAAATATTGAAACATTTGGGGATATTTCACTTAGAAAAAGTAATGGTATATACTGTTATCAATGGTATGGAGAAAATGGACAGGGAAGAGTTTTTGTCCATTTCTTGAAATAGTAGAACCTGGAATCATACACTGAAGCTGAATGGTGAGCAGTTCAAGACATTTGCAAGAAAGTCTTTCTGACAGTCAGAGCTGTCCAGCAGTGGAATATGCTGCCTTGGAGTGTGGTGGCGTCTCCTTCTTTGGAGGTTTTTAAGCAGAGGCTGGATGGCCATCTGTTGGGAATGCTTTGATGGGTGTTCCTGCATTGCAGGGGGTTGGATGTGATGGCCCCTGGGGTCTCTTCCAACTCTATTATTCTATGGTTTACACAGTGCAAAATTCAATTGAAATTCACTGCCACAAGATGTAGTGAGAACTACCTACTTGGGTGGTTTTAAATGAGGATTCAGTAAAATAATAGAGGATATAGCCAACAGTTGCTGATCATTAGGGTGACTGTGTGCCACTTCCAGCATCTGGCAGTATAGCTTAATATATTGTTTGGTCAGCAGTGTGAGACAAAGGTCGCTGTTGCATTCATGTCCTTATTTTTTCATAGTGAATTGTTTTATCACTAAGTGAACTATATGACGGGCTAGATAGAATTTTTGGTCTCATGTAGCATGGTTCTTTTTATGTTCTTGGAAGCTTAAATAGTATTTCCATATTGTAGAAAAATAGTGGGCAATTCCTAGGCAGATGCATTTCTTATTTCAGTATTTAAATTATTATTTGGTATCTTGAAATCCAGGAAATCCAGCTCTTTTTTTATTCAGTTTTTCTGTTTGGATAATTGATAATTTGCGCTAAAGTGAAGATTCTATACAAGATGTATCCAAATTTCATAGCAAGTGGATTCCATTTTTGTGATACAAACATTTGATATGCCATACCCGTGGATCCAGAACCAGTATGGTGTCATGGTTTGAGCGTTGGATTACAACTCTGGAGACCAGGGTTTGAATCCCTGCTCAGCTATGGAAACTGACTGGGTGACATTGAGCAAGACACATTCTCTCAGCCTCAGAGGAAGGCAAAACCAGACCTCCTCTGAACAAATTTTGCAAAAAACAAAACAACAACAACAAAACCGTAATAGGTTTACCGTATGTGGATGTATTACTCATTGGTAAGATCAGATAGGATCTGGTGCCTTCAGAGTATTTGGGCAAGGTTTGCTTTAGGATCTCTAAGTTAGAAATGACTTGAAGGCAAACAACAACAAAACAATGGGTCCATGTTCTAACATTTATTCTAAAATTAAGTAAAATAAAATAAAAGGCAAAGCCTTTATATGGAAAAATAAAGACTCTAGTGCCCTCATCTACTAATTTCATGATTCAGCTTCTTCAAACGTTCCTCTTATTTGCTTTTATCTAGTCATGAGCTTAAATTCAGGAAAATATACCGTATTTGCTGGCATATAAGACACACTTTTTTTTCAAAAAAAAATAACGTCTGACAATGGGTGCATCTTATACACCTGCAAATATGAGTAATGCTAAATGCATAGGGAAGGGAGGAGGAGCAAAAGGAGTTCTCCTTGCCAGCAAAATAGAAGGGAGGAGGTGGGGGAAGCCTGGTGTATCACTCCTTACCTTCCCCTCCTCTCCTGTGCATTTTGAGTCTGCTGGGAGTTCTCCCTGCTGAAGCAAGAAAAGGAGGAAGTGGGGGAAACCTGGTACAGCACCCCTCACGTTCTGCTCCTTCCCTGTGCATTTTGCCTCATCAGGATACTAAAAATTTTTTTTCTGAAAAATACTCCTTGAAAAGTGGGGTGCATCTTGTATGCTGGTGCATCTAATACGCCAGCAGATATGGTACAATGGAGTGGCAGTATGACCATGGATGTGTGCACTTGTTGAACTACAGATGACAAGCTCTTGGTTACAGCTAGCAATGAGAAGTGGTAATGTGGTTTGTTAGGGAAAGGGCCGTATAGAACAGCATGTATTTTGCTCCATCAATGCTGACCTCCAATGCTTGCCTTCGCAGATGGAACATGAGGATTTTGTAATGGAAGGGCATGGCAAGACTCCACCTCCTGGTGAAGAAAACAAACAGTGAGTCATGTTTATTTAAAAAGGGCCTTAATAGAATAAGTGGTAGAAAGCACACATACATAAAGGGGACTGAAGGACTGCTTACTTTTTAAGACATTCACCATTGTTAAGACTTCCAGTATATGGTATAATCCTAAATACACTTATGAGAAAAGAAGCCCCATTGAACACAGTGAACTGTACTTCTGAGTGAGTGTGAATAGGGCAGGAATGTAAATACAAGAGGCTCCTTGTTCTATTGCTAGAGTGGATCTACTTGATCACTGTTGAATTAAAACTCAGGACTTGTGTAAATCCTAGTGATTCAATGACTAGAGCAGCAACTAGATTTAGGCTATTGAAAATGAGAAGATAGTAATTTTGATGAATATAATCTAGAAACCTGCTATATTACCAGTGGTAACACATCTCTCTATCACATTAGAAAAGTAGAGGATGTGCAAAGTAGGACTTACTTGCTAATGTACACAGCTTAAATAGATCCTTTCTCATATGTGAGCCTTATTTTCAGACATGCACAAATGTGCTTGATTGGTACTATAGATTTCATCAATAGCTGCAGTTTATAGTGTTGTTCTTCTCAAGCATACTAAATTCTAATTAGGAGATGCAAATATTTTGCTGATAAACTTTGTGTGAACCTGAGTTTGTTATCTTTATTGCACAGAGATTTTTAAGATATGTAATCCAGCATTGTTTTATAGCAAGTGACATATCTGTGTAGCCAGACTAGAGTCTTCAGAACAAATTTTATGTTTAAAAGTTTTGTGATACAAAAAGGTATTCACAGAAAACTTAAAGTAATGGCATAAAGTGAGGCCTTAGAACTGATTTGTGAAATATGCAACAGGATTTAGATTGAGGTAGGCAATTGCCCAGGACATGGGCCAGTTTCTGCCCATTTGACTGCACTGGTGCATTGTGGAGGTGACATGCCATTTCTGGTTGCCATTTTTGGCTGCAAAAGGCTTTTGGAAGTATTTGGGGGTTCTGCGTTAGGGTGGCAAACTACCATGTTAGTATATAATTCGGGGATGGAATGTTGTTTGAAGATCATGCTGAGAAAAGTGTATAAAAATAAGGGAAGAAATTTCTAAGGGGCTTTAGGAGCTACAGAAGGCGGGATTTGGGAGTTGCGTGTTATCTACAAACTACACTTTCTTGTCTTTGGTTTAGATGATACTTGAGCTTTTTTTTAATGCCTTTTGTTATTTTCTTTTATCATTTAGAAGAGAGTATTTAGTTTTATTATTTTGGAACTATTATTGGAACACAGTGGTATCTTTTCTCAATTCCCTTTGTTGTCTATTTTTTTCCCTCCAACAACTTCTTCCCCTAAGATATGTGACTTCTTTTTAATCGATAGTGAATGTTTTTTTCCCTTTTTGGCATTTGCTTTCTACCAAAGATAAACAGAAAAAGTTAGGATACGAATATAAAGAGTGTGTGTGTGTGTGTATGTATATGTGTATGTGTATATATATGGTATATAACAAATATAATAGACCACTGAAACAATCAATTATTCAAATTAACTCTACACAGTCCACACTATAAATAGGAATATGGGAGAAGGTGCATAGGACACAGATCATTCGTTGAAGGAAAAAAGATCGCCCAAAGTCTTGCCAGATTCTTCATTTAAACAGAAGCCAGATGCATTTTAACTAACAGTCTTCATCAGTGGTCAGTATAAATCTTACGTTGTCCAATGTTTCCTCCAGACGAAAGGCAACAGTGCAACAGACAGAAGGCAACAGTAAGGTATACATTTACACAAAATACAGTCAGCCCTCCACATTTGCAGGTTTCACTTTTGCAGATTTGATTATTCACAGATTATTTGCTGTCACCTCTGTTTCCTCTCTGTGCCATTTTTAATAGGGACTGCAAGCCTCATGAGACTGAGAAACTGCAAATGAGGCTTGTAAGTCCATATTTAAAATGGTGTGGCGCAGCAGTGGAGGTTGACAGTAAGCTCCACCAGCCACCCACTTCTGCCTTGTGAAGGAACCCTGGTGCCTCAGAAGAATCCGTCGGGGGTTGATTATGGCATGTGTTACTTTCTGTGTGTGTTAAATATGGTTTGAGAGGGCCTAGAGTTATTCACGGTTTTTCCAGTTTCACAAGGGTTCTGTGCCCCTAACCCCAGCAAAGGTGGAGGGCTGACTGTAAAAATGCCTCTTCTCCTTCACTCTCCATAGCATAAATTTAGGCAAGTTCTACAGGTTGAACTAACACCAGCTGGAATATGCAAATAGAGATAAATCCGGTTTGCAATGTTTGTGTGTAAGTAAATGTGTTTACAGTTTAGTGTTGGAATCATATGTAATAAGACTAGTGCATATTGCTTTCTAACATTACCATAGGTAAAGCACACCAGCTTTCATGTCAGAGGTTGCATTGGTGTTTACAAGAACAATGAGAATCCTAGCTATAGAAGTCTGTGTAAAGATTCCCCAGACTATGGCTAGTGTAAGAACCAAGGCAGGCAGGAATCAGGCGACTCTCCAGATGATGTTGGATTGCGAGTCTCAGCAACCCTAACCAAAATTGAAGAGGACTGGAAATTGCAGTTGAATCACATTAGGGAACTAAGAGTGCGTGATTCCCATCCCTGGGCTGAAGCAAGTTACTGTTGTTCAGTGCATTCAAGCCATTTTGGACTTAAAGTGACCCAAAGCAAATCTATTATGGGATTTTCTTGGCAAGATTTGTTCAGAGGGAGTTTGCCCTTGCCTTCCTGTAAGGCCTGAGAGGGTGTGACTTCTCAATGTCATCCAGTGGATTTCCATAGCCCAATGGGGATTCAGACTCTATTCTCCCGGTGTCTTCGTCCTAGTCAAACCACTGCACTATGCTGGCTCTCTTCCAATTAGAATAAATGTTTAATGAATGGCATTAATATAAATTTTGAGTTATCAATTGCTATTCGTTCTCCAGGTCAAACAGATTTAGTCTGTTGGTTACCTGTTGGTTTCCTGTTTTTGCACCCTATCTTAAATATTGGGTTGACCTTTTAAAACCCCAAACTGTTTAGGACCGATGTATTTGAAGGGCAGGAAGGGCAGGATGCATCCATATGAAACAGTTTAGACCATGCTTTTAGGTCTACCATTAAGGTCAGTCCAATTAGTAAGTGCAGAAGACCAGGTCTTGTCAAAGATGGCCTTGCATTTATAGAACTTCTTGCAAGGATAGTGCATTTGTGTGTCTCACTATTTTCCTTAGAATGAAGCCTTTTGATTTCTGTATCCTTTTGGTTAAAATTACAGATGTTTTTCCAACTATCTTCTGCTTTCTCTTTTGAATTGGGATAGTGTTGTTGACTGGATTAGGAGCTACTTTTATGCTGTTTTTAAGGTTAAAAATTTGTTTGGATACAGCATTTAAATTTTTTAGTAATATTTTTGCAGTTCTGATAGTAGTCAAATGTCATTTTTCCTTCTGAAATACAGTGTTGTGTGAGCAATCAACAATGTAAGTATTTCATATAAGTAATGAAACAGACATTTTAATTTTAAAGGTCTGCATACTTTACTATTTACTCATAAGTAGCAAGTTTGACCAGCACAGTTAAAATTCTAGCCAAAATCCATGGAATCTGGCTGTAGACAAGCATACTGTTTTTATGTGCTGCCTACACCAACCAATAATGGATCATTTGCTTGTTTCCATCTGCTTATAAAAACATGTATTTGTTCATCTTTTCTTTGCCAAAAAAGCAGAGTAGGATTGTGATTTGGTTTGGTAGTAGGTTATTCTTACATTAGACTATTTATTCATTCATTTCTTACCTTATAGTATAAGATCTCTGAGTGGCTTATACTGAAATTAGATTAAGCAGTTTAAAATTGAATAAGCTGATATCTAGCTATGCTTTAACTTAAAGTCAGCCTTCACTATTCTTGTTAGAATAATCTTCCAGACAGCATGGAAAAATGGGAGTTTCAGTCTAACATAGTTGGAGAGTACCAGGCTGGAAAAGACTGATCAGAACCCTTTTCTTTAACATTGCGTATATTTGGAGGTCAGTATTTAGGGAGAATAGACATGTTTTTGTTTTGTTAGGTGAAAACATTTCATTTTGAAAACTTGCATTGGTTTCTTGATGTTGGGCATTTTATGGGTTATACTTAAACATATGTAAGATTTAATCTGCATCATCATTTATCATATGATAAACTGCTTTGGGTGCATATATACTATATAAAACTCAAAGTTTGTGAGTTGTCTATTTTGTCTGCGTCAGGCAGGTGAAGACCTCATATGATTGGCTGTGTGAGGCAAGAAGACCTCATATGATTGGCTGGCTGTGAAGATTCTATGGGATTGACAGTTTAGGGAGGGGCCTTTAGCTATTGGTCATGCTGGTTGCAATGAGGCCTACCATCAATAAGGATGCCAGAAAACATTTGGGAGAGATATGTGAGAAAAATTAAAGTGACATACACAACATAGTTGCAAGGCCTTCTTGCCTCACACAGAAAATTGTATGGGTTCCATATGTGAGGAATCTTAAAGATGAAATTCAAAACAAAAAATGCTTCCAGTAAAAGTAAAGCTATTAGACAAATTCAACAGAAAACCAAAAAACCAAAAGCCAGTACATCAGCTTCGTCAGAGAACACAGATTGGATTGGGGATTATGGGGAAAAGTTACAGGTACTGGAATAAGCCAGTTGCTATGGAGATGAGGCCTAGCAGCAAGGAGGAGGACAGTGTATTCCCCTCAGGAACCCAACCTCTGTATGTTAACAACTCTGAATACAGATTGGATTGGGAAATATGGGGAAAAGTTATAGATACTGGAGAAGACAGTTTGCTGAGTTCTTAAGAGGAAAATAAAATCTTGGACAATTGCAGGTAAATGTGCTAATAAAAATGAAAACAAACTGATCAATAACTTCATAAATAATTATGGTTCTGTGGTAAGGCTGTACCTGAGGTAAGATCGTGTTTGCATTCTGAGTACCAGAATATAATCCACAGTTAATGCATGGATTATATCATGCAGTGTGACAAGTGTTCTATGAAGACAGGTTACATAAACAACAACAGAAAAATCTAGGTGTATCTTAGAAGCTAAGGAGTATTTTTTTAAAATAGAACAGCAATGTTATGAAATAAGGAACCTTCTGAATTGGTTGTCAAATTGTGGAAACAAGAAGAATTCAGAAGTGCTTGAAGATATGTGTCCAGCATCACTGTGGTGGAGTGGATATCTGAAGAGTGAGAGTTGTGGTACATGGGTGGCCCAAAATGATATGGAGGATAGAGGCATGAGGCTGTCTTTTTACAGTATCAGGGTACTGCCATCATCCTTGACTATGAAGATCATTGTGTGCTATGACTATGAAGATCGTTGTGTGCTGTGTTTAGATTTTGGTAGAATTCATAAAGGCAAAAAAAGTACTGTGAGATTTGAGACGTGTGAGAATGAATAGAGATGATTGCCCAAATGCCCCTCCAACATGGCAGAGCAGACAGTTTGGACTAGGATTTTCCCAAGTCAACATTTTATCCAGTACATTAAGGAGGTCTGTTAAGGGAAGAGGTGCTTGGGATATGCTCACTCTGGAACAACTCCTGCTTAGGAACCTTGGTGCCTCGTAAACTCTGCCTTACCACTACCTCTTGTTCAGACTCTTTTCAGTCTAACCTATCTCACAGAGAAATGGTTATGACATTCAGAGGAGTCTAGATGCTGAAGATTATGTAACTCTGTTTGTAACGGTAAATTGGAAATGTGTTTTTTAACCAACTTTATAATCCTGCTTATTAACTATAC
Source organism: Cyclura pinguis (assembly GCA_030412105.1). Lineage (NCBI taxonomy): Eukaryota > Metazoa > Chordata > Lepidosauria > Squamata > Iguanidae > Cyclura > Cyclura pinguis. The sequence goes on from CM059603.1 coordinate 40,749,357, forward strand.
GTAGATTACTAATACCACTTTTAATAGTTGTCAGAAGTAAAGGTTTGTGAATTGTAGTAGTATTTAAGGTTACTCTGAGTTAGCAGTTAACTATCTTGTGTGAGTTTGACAATGTATCCTTGTTTCAAATAAGAGCAGTTAAACCGTTCCTTTTTGCCCAGCTCCGTGTACCCTATATTTCCATTCAACAGTTACTTCTTTTCCTAGCGTTAGTGAGAAGTACAAAGAGACAAATGGAGAAGCTTGAGTTGATTTACTTTAATGCAAATTTTTTTAAAAAAAAAATTACTAGTTAAAGTACAGGAGAGAACTTCAACTTGTTGCTGGATTTTTTTTCTTTGTTGGTTTTAAAATGTACAGTGGCTGTATATTCATTGAAGGAATACACGAAAGAGTACTTTGTTACAACTTGCTCCGGATGATGCATAAAAAGCAAAGCGGCTTCTTTCTCAAAAGTACTCCGTTTCCTTTAAGACGAGCTTCCAACCCCCTTCCTGATTGACAGTGTAGCCAAGTCACATGACTTGCCTCTATTTGAAGGTCACAAAAAGCTGCTTCCTTTATAGAGAGACAGAGGGGGAGAGCGGGTGAGAGGGAATGTGTGCGCGCGCGCGAGGGAGAGAGGGAGTTCAAGCCAAAATGGCCGACGGAGTCTCTGCTGGCTTTTGAACATTGCAAATCGAGAAAATAGAAATACAACGAAATTATTTTGAGATCTCTTCACTTCCATTTTTACCTTGTATGCCTCAACTTGCTGGATTTAAGCACTGTTGCACTTTATGAGGTTAGTAGCTTTATATCCGATTTTTGGTATCTTATTGAGGGTTTTGTACGTTTGCTTTAACCGTTTCGTCTTGTACTGCACCACGATGTGTGTCTCACATAAGCATTTGTGCGTTACTTTGATCTTTGATCAGATGCAGTTGCCAGGTTTTTGAGAAAATCTGAACGAAATACCTGGCATGTTTGGGATGTATTTAATTGTGTTTTAAATATGTTTGTATGCAAACTAGTTTAAAATGCTGGGCTATAATTAATATTTTCTTAAGCTTCTCTTCAAGCGTTTTCCTTTGAAGATACACACGGAGGGTTGAGTCTTTTAAATCTGCTGCAAAAATTAGCATAAATTAAATGGGCTTGCATTCTTTCTTGCTTCTAGGATTGGCCAGTGGAGGGAGAGGTGCATATTTTTATCATAAACCTGTATTTTATACGATTCACAGGGCTAAACAAGTCTCCATCTTTTAAAATAGTGGTTTGAACCAAGCATTGAAGAGGTTTTAGCGTTTTAGAAGATGTCTGTAGTTCAAAATCTGCTGAACAAAATGGGTATGGATGAATATTCTGCTATATGGTAGTACCCCCCGCCCACCCCCACTAGTTCCCATTCTCCTTGTAACCAAATGCATTTCAGATTGCAGTTGGAACCAAATGATTGTGTTCTGTAACCATGCATTTACAGTTCATAGGAAAGAGTTTTAGTAGTTGGTTGTTAAGAAATGATAAACTGCTGCAGTCCATTTCTCCATCAGCTTTCCCTCTGTCTGACTTTTCAAGTTTAAAATCTGACTATATTAGTCCAACCTTTTTTTAAAAAAGAAGATGTGGAATAAACACTTTTTACATACTGAATACACCATAATGCTATAAATGAGAATTTATGGGAGCTGAAAAATGGTATGTTTCACAATTTTCATACGCTTTTCTTTAAAAAATTTAGCCCTTGTTTTCACATCTCTCCAAAGGAAGGAGAACAGCAGCATTGTAAATCTTGCTTTCAGTGGGCAAGCCCTTCCCCCTGCATTGTGAGAATGTGATGTAATGCACCTCTGAGGGGGGGGGAGGAATTGAATAGAACAATATGCATGTTGATTGTCATATATTTTCTCCCTTTTTCTGAAAGGCCTTGTGTTTAGTTTGTATTGTGATTCTTTCTGTAGAAAACAGATGGAGCTAGAGTGAATTTTTATGCTGCAATTGATAAATTACCAGAACATTTCTTCGAAATTATTCATATTATAATAGCTCACTATTACTCTTGTAGTCTTGTATGTTTCTTATATAAGCACTAATCAAGCAAAACCTGAACCTGCTGACCAGATGTTTTCATATTTCACAACTTAGTTTAATTACCTGATTTTTTTTCAAATTGGCTGTGAACTACTAAGAAAATACATTTTATTTAGATTGAGCCTATGTGTTATTGATAGAAGCTGTACTGTTCAAGCTTGCTATGCACACATGTGGGCAAACATACATGTATGGAAGAGGGTGACCTATTTAAGCTAAAGTAACCTTGACTTAGTTTTAAGGGTTAACAGCTTAAGTATGTATTGCAGCTTATGTGCTTCTCTACATATGTCATTAATTTTGTCTCTCTAAATCTTGCAATGGGCATGTAATTAACCATGTTTGAAAAATACTTTTGGGCACAGCAAAGACAGTGAATACTGCCTTGGGACATGCAGGCCATCAGACTGACTTGATTGATATGTGCTATTTCCTGAGGTAAGGATGCAGTCATTTGTGGCCAGGGGTTTGATTAAGTCAACAAGAAAATGTTCTATCATTTTAAAATCCACGTATTTCCTAAACAGGACCGCATAGTAACTGATTGCCATGTAATAGATCAGGTTGCTATGCAAGTAAACAGAACGTCATACAACCCATAAGTATAATCCAAAGATTTTGTTTATGAAGTTCATGTGCATTAGAAAATTATGTCTTAAGAGGAAAGAGCTGATTTCACAGTGAGTCCCAGTACACAGGTAAGGATACAGAGCATGATCTCTTTACTGTAAGGCTGCAGTCCTATTAACATCTAGCAGTTCATTGGAACTAATTCTAAAGTAGATTTCTGCTGCATAAACATGCAGAGGAATAACTAAATGGCTAGACATTTCAACATAAAAGTTGTTGCCAGGATATTGCATTTTCAATGACATGAAAAATAAATGCACATGATAGTTAATAGTGGTGAATATTCATAGTACATAGGCATAAAATAACAATTAAAAAATGTAACTCATAGGCGTAAAAGAACCATACAAAATAAAAATGTAGACCTGCTAGTTCAGTCCAAGTTCCCCAGTACCCTTGGAAGCCAAAATGCATTGCATGAAGCAGTAGCCCTTGTTTGCTTATGCTCCTAGGAACTGACAAACTGCTTCCATACTGGGAGATTCTGTGACTAACAACAGTTCATAGACCCACCTTTTATAAATGTTTAAATCTATTTTAAAATCTAGCATATTGACAGTTACCGCATCTTGTAGCAGTGGGTATTTGACTGTGAAGTTCTTTCTGGATAGTCCTGAATTCACTGCAAATCATTTTCATTGGGTTAAGCTCTGCTGCTGTTGGACATTTTAAAAAGTTTTGTCCCCAACATGGTATTTCTGAAAACCCGTGTCATCTCCCCCTGCCATGTTAGCTTTTCCAAAATTTAAATGCTTTGGTTTCAGCTGGCAGAGTTGATGCTAGAACTCTTTGGTAATCTTGGCAATCATTTGTACCTTTTCCAAATTATCCTTTTGGGTTATCTTTTCCCACTTATACTTAGGACTCATTAGATGATCTTGGTACAGTAGAGAATAGGCATCTGCTGGAGTCAGGATATCTGCTATAACAAATCCAGAATATGGTGAACTATTATAAAATGACATTTCAGTTGATATTTTCTGCTACATTTCTTTTTCAAAAATAGAGCAGCCTATAACTTAGTCCCACATGATAAGATGCTTACAATTCCATTTTCACATGCTATAGTCTGGATCATGTGTATTGATCTCACTATAAATAACCCCATGATTTAATTACAGCTGTTGTGGACTTTCTCAGTCCCCTTTCACGTACTTTAATGAAAGCTTTTCCAGGCTTTAACTCCATGTTTCTTTCACGGATTAACTGTACAACTGTAAATTAATCTTGTACTGGAAAGCAGGATCTGGCTTAAAAACCTGGTTTACAGTTCCGTGAGTAAAGTATATTTTCCTGGATCATATGAAACTAATAGTTTTATCTGACTATCTCATGATCCAGTTTGAATTTTTAAATGCAGTCAAAAGACAAAAGGGATCTTCCTTTTTTTACAGTGCAGTCTCATGCATGCATACTCACTGTACTCCCACTGAGTACAGAAATGCACCTTAAATGTTCTCTGGAAAAAATGTAGTTCAGGTTGTGGAGTGGATTACAGTTTTCATAAGTTAAATAAATAGTGGATATGATTTATTGTGTTGCATGATTGGCATCCTAGTTTTTTAAATACAAATCTGGAGAGAGAGCAAGGAACTCCTTGATCTGAGATCACTCTATACGGTTTAATAGTTGTAGAGATTTGTGAGCCTCTGCTAGACTTGTGCATTGTTATATGTTCAAGAAATGTGCGAGTGCCACATCTTTGGACTTTGTTGTTAACGTCCAAGATTTTGTGTTCCTTTTGTTTCTGTATGTGACCTATAGACTAGCTAGCTTTGTTTTTTTTGTGAGAATGTCATAACATTTATTTGGTGTGCTGTATCTAATGCTTCTCATGTCCATGGCAGATGTATATCTCCATTAATGTTTTTTGATATGTCATCTTCTAGAGTTGCTGTAGTTTTTTTATTTCCTTAGCTGACTCATTTACCAAGTAAGTTTAACTTGGCAAATATAAGTTTTGCTTTCTTACTCATTTGTTTAGTACAGTAGCCGAAGCCAAATCTCGATTGCTGAAACAGACATTACTTTGTGGAAATCATGAAAATCCCATGGTTTAAGATCAGGAGCATAATAGAAGAGAGAAACATGGTATTGCTGATGACATTTTTAGTAAAATGGTACTATCAAATGTTGTTGTTGTGCACCTTCAAGTTGTTTCTGACTTACGGTGGCCCTGAGGTGAACCTCTGACAAGGCTTTCTGGGGTTATGTATGTGTGACGCACCTAAGATCATCCAGTGGCTTTCCATTGCTGAGTGGGGAATCTAGTGCAGTGTTGAAACCACTGCACCACACTGGCTTCCTGCTATCAAAATGACCCCTGCTAAATTCTGGATCTTGTCTTATTTCCTTGGTGGGAGGGGGAGCAATATATTTTGTTGTGGGTTGTTGCCTACAGAGTTGCTCAGAATATGTGAATAGGTATCACCAGTAATGCAATACCTGCTTGTATGAATGATGCAGCAGACTGGAATTTCCATCTCACGAATGGGTCCATTGGCAAAGAGAAGTTTCTAGCTGGCTTCTGTTTGCCATTTTCCCTGCGAATGAATCTGCTGCAAGGAGGAGCTGAGAGCTTCAACCTTAATCTGTTTGTGATGAGTTCTTCAAGCTGTGTGAAAGTAGCAGTCTGATCAATTTTGTATTTGCAAAAATACTGCTGTGATGAGGTGTGGATTGTACCAGCTGTTCTTAGGACAAACATCTGGTTCATATATACCCTCATAAGTAAACTGTTCTTGAAGCAATCTGTTCGGAGTAAATTCTGCTAAAATATTCATTAAGGGATTGTAGAAGGGTGCTTATTCTTTCCTGATCCCCAGCAAGATGTAAGTTTTAAAAATAATGTTCTGTATATTCAGGGTCACTTTCTTTTACTTAAACCAGCAGTCCGTAGTAATAAAATTAAAGTTATTTCCCTTTACCTATAAGCACGTGTGGTAAAAACTTAATCAGAAGCATGTCTTGTTTCAACCTTGTTTCCCACATTGTTATGATGTGCAAGCACTGAATTAAGAAAAATTATGTTGTTAAAAAAAAATCAGAATATAAAACTTTCCCATAACTCTGTAATTAGTCACTTGGTAGCTCTGTATTACATTAGGACATGTATTTGCTCTTTAGTGTGATGCAGTACTATGCAGCATATGGCACATTATGACATTTTACAGTTAAATATACATTACTACATTTGAAACAAAAAATACCTTTTGCGTGGTGGTTAGATGTCTGGAACAGCTAATCGTCTGATATTCACAGAATACCGATCTTCGCTATAGCTTTGCAGAACAATCAGTTTGCATTTCTAGCTTTTTGCTTACTGTTTTCTCCTGACTGCATAGCTTTTTATTAATTTTAATGCTTCACCTGCTTTCAAATGGTTGGTTGTGTCTTGGTGCCGGTTAAAAAACCTTTCCTGATGATTCATTCATACTGCTTAACTGTCTGTGGTGCATTGTTGCACCCTGTATAATCAAGAGTACCAGTGCTGTTGCTGAATATTAGTAAAATGTTGAATACTTCATTTTCCCCCGTTTCACTCAACAGAAAAATAAGAAGAGTTGAACAGATACTTTGTTCAGTCTGTTGCCTTGAAACAGGTTACCCTGTAACCAGTAATAGTACAATCTGTTCGTAAAACAGAAATGACATGATTTGTGTCAGCATATTTGAGAGAAGTTGCTTCAGGTGTCAGTGTTGATAAACTGAACTTTAATTTCTATGCAAATTTTCCTGCCACATTAATTTTCTGATGGTGTGATGTATTAGCAAAAGGATTTCAGAGTTTGTGTAGTAGCGTCCAGTATAGAAGCAGTCAGGTGCACATGTATTTTTTGTAGTGATGCAGTATGTGAAATCTTAAAGGTGCCTCTGACCAGTTTCCAAGGGCAGCTTTTCTCATTCGATGGATCACCCCATTGAGAAGTGCTTTGTCTAGTATTCTTAACAGACTGAAAGGCTTGCTAGGGGTAGCTGTCCTTAGTTTTGTCCTGGAAGAAGGGCAGGGTATAAATAAAATAAGGAGCAGGGAAGTCTTTTTCTGTTTGCATACACTTAAATCTGTATATGATCTACAGAAATTGCAAGGCTTTGAACTTCAAAGATATGAAGGACAAGGCCACTCACTTTTACGGGTTTTTCAAACCAGTTAATTTTTACTAATTTTGCTTCCAAATGATGAACTGCAAAGCATCTTTAGACAAGAGCCTTGTTGTTGTTGGTTTCAATCATGTCAGCTTCACCTTATGGAAATCCTGTGAATGTGAGACTTTCAAGCTGCTGGTCGTTAACAGCTTTGCTCAGGTCATGCAGACTCAGGGACATGGTTTCCTTGATTGAGTTGGTCTATCTCTAATGTGGTTCTTTTCCTACTGCCTTCTACTTTGGTGATAGCCTGGGTTTAGTCATTATAAAAGTTAATCTGCATATGTCTCATTGGTATATAGTTAGATATATGAAGCCTTGATTCTGTACATATGAGTGTTTTGTGCAGTGTTCTAAAGATCATTGGAATATGTGTATGTAATATATTTACACCCTCCCCACTTCTTAGAAAGATGAAAGCTTTCAGGGCCAGTACTACTTTGGATGTGCACTGCATCTTTTAATAGCTCTCTTTTTTCAGATTCATGCATACCTCAATTAACAGAGCCTCAATTAACAGATACATGCATGCCTCAATTAACAGAAGCTCTTTTTTACAAAGTCGTCTTATGCCTGCTTACCTTCTTGTGTTCTTCCTGGGTGGAAGGTTTTTGGCAGCAGCAGTATTGGGAGGATGCTGAAGGGAGGTTGAAGAAGCATAGACTTTTCAGAACTGGGTTATAGGAATATGTCTGCAGTAAACAATGCAATAAAACTTAAGCTTGAAAAGAGGGATTGTACTGTAGGCAATCCTAATATGTAGTGGTATCTGCCTGCCTACAACAGGCAAGGTAAACGGCACCTTCTCTAGAATTTGTCCATGTCTGAACAGCAAAACAGAGAGAAAAGAGGAAGACAAGATAAGTCTACCTCACCAGCTCCCCTGGCATAGTAAAAAAAAAAAAAGGCATTGCTCTATAATTTTGTTCACCAGAATGGAAATCATTTGAAAAGTGGAAGCTGCTGAGAGAGAAAAAGGTCATCCACAGATACATGTTGAAGAAGCCTTCCAGTAGTGTCACCTTCTACGCCCTTAAGAAGGACAGCTTCTTCTGAGAAACGGGCAAATGACCAGACGTTTCTTGGTTCAAAGGCTAGAGGCCAGATTTATTGAGTACGAAAGTATAAAAATATAAAAATCTGCTGCAGCAGGGTGCCGGAGGTCCGGGACAAAGGCCAGAGGCTTGGCAAGGCCTTTTTATCCAGTTAAACAGCATACACACCCACTGTGGCATTTTTCCACCAATTGCAGACCACCCGCCCCATATTAGATAATGTCCAGAAACTTCCATCCATATAAGGAAATGTCCAGAGGGGCAGGTAATATGAGGTTTTCTCCAATTACAAACTATCTTCCAAATAATGCAATGTCCAGGGAGAGATTCTACAGGTGAGGTAGAGTCATGAGTCCGCAGACGGGAGGGGCTAGAACTCCTGTGTATGTGACTACCTCCTAGCTTGTAATGGAAGTGGTCTTTCCTTCACTCACAGTAATCTGTAGAAGGCTTGGAATGTTTTTGTTTACTTATGCAAGGCTTACCTGACCTGGTTCCATTTTTCATATGTATATGTTCTTAGTCTTGAAGAAAGAAGAGTTTGCTGAAAACAGGTTGAACAGTTTTTCTTTTTTGTGGTGTACGAACCTATCTATATGTTTTCCTATGTTATTTCTACTTCTAGTACCAACTTTTTTGATAAAGAAGTAGTGCCTGCACACATCTGCTTCTTTAACTGAGATATATCTTTATAAAATTATAGCATAAATTGCCTTGCACCCCTGTGATGTCTTCAGCAAATTCCCTGAGCATGGCCTGAATCCATTTGCTAGTATCAATTAGAATCAGACATTGAACATGAACATTAATATAAACATTGACTTACCAGGTTTCCATTGATTTAATGGGACTAACGGTTGGATATAGACTCTTTTTTTTTTAATCTGTTCCAAAAAACTAGTGTTTCTTCTGTTGTTGCATGCCTGTCACATTAAGCTGCCCATTGTATTAAAATTCAAGGGAAAAGCTGTTAAGGAGACTATTGGAAATGTAGAATACTTATTGGATGACCGAAACCCACAGGTTACTAGATTAATGGCTAATTTCCTGTTTGAGGCGGCAGATTTATGGTTTAAACTGTCAAGCAAGGATCCTTGATGTCTTATTGATGGGTATATGTTTGTGTTATAATATGCCTAATAAAGGTCAATTGAAATTGAATTGCATGCCTTAAAGTTGTTTTCGATTTATAGCAATCCCCTACTATGGAGGTTTTCTTAGCAAGATTTGTTCAGAAGGGTTTTGCTATTGCCTTCTTCTGAGGCTGAGAGACAGTAAGACTTGTTCAAGGTCACCCAGTGGGTTTCTATGGTTGAGTGAGGTTTTGAACCCAGGTCTCATGGAATCCTAGCTTAACATGAACCACAACACCACACTATCTTTCCTACTGTTCCTTTATGTATACATGCATGCATACAAACACACACACACACACCCCTGCTGCCTACCCCAGGCTCTGATAGTTATCACATTTAAACACAAGAATGCCATCTCTTTCAAATGTAGATTCCAAATTCATCACCTAGCAGTTAGCTCTTTTGGAGGAAACAGTCAACCCACTGTTCTGGGCTATTTAAATAAAAGTAACAGATAAACTGTAAATACTTGGTGGCAGGATGGCTGAGAATGCCACTTCATTTGGCCTTATTCAGAGGCCTCAAAACCATGCAAATGTAAATACCATCAAGTATTTGTTTCACTGTACCAGGTACAGTTAGCAGGTACTGAGAATGTAAAAATTCATGCTGAGTTAAGGATCTCTGTACATGAAAACTGTCAGTACTGGTAGGAAGAAGAATGCGCTTGTTTTAAATACATTTTATTATTATTTCAGTAAAAGCTGACCGTGTACACAGAAGTTTTCAAAAGTCTGAAGTCCTGCGAGAGCACTTTGACTGAATTGTGTTTCTGTAACTAGATTTTGTTAGCTAATGTACAGTAAAAGGAAGTGGTATTGCGCTAACTGTCCAAAGTTATAATTAAGTATTAAATCCCTACAGTTAGAAAATGTCTACATGCATATTTCCCTTTCATAGAACTTGGGCATTTTAGTGTTCAGTGCCTTAGATTTCTTTTCTCTTAAAAGTTTCAGTTTTCCTGCTGTATCCTATGAATATCTGATCTGGTGGACTGGGAACATTACAAGTCAGCATAGATGATACCAGTTGGAGGGCTACAGATGGGAACTAGTGAAAATACCCCCTCCTGTTAATAGAAGGCCATGGGTAGAGCTAACAGGATGTCAGTGCTATTGGATTCTTACATTTAAAGTATTCATAAGCAGTCCAATAGAGTAACTGCCAAGGAGGTCTTTGAACTTGGTTGTCTTTAGTATGTTAGCATTTATTTACTGTATTTCGTTTAACATAATGTGTTTCTTTGGTTCTCAGAGAAGTTAGCAACAAAATAGACACATTGAAAGCAATATAAAATTAGAATAAAAAGAAATAAAAAATGAGATTAAAACCAAGACAGTGTGTGGGAAGTAATTTGGTCAAATGTGATATTTTAGTTGCAGTGCTACATATACAGTGCTATTCAGTAAAATGTCCCACTGAGGCCATTGGTGTTTACTGGACCCAATTGGCATATTACTGTAGCCTTATACTCAGGTGTGTGCAACTGCAGTGTAAACCACACAGAGTTTGTCCCAGTTAGATATTAACTTATACTACCTTTGACAGTTAGGAATACTTTTTGAAATGTTTTTACAATATGAAAACTTAACATAGTTTTAACTGCCATCAGGTTGATCTTGACTTATGTTGATCCTATGGACTCTGTCTTCAGCTGCTTTGCCCACCTCTTGCACATTCAGGGACATGTCTTCCTTGATCGACTCTATCCTTGTACCGTATTTGCCAGTGTATAAGACGTACTTTTTCATCAAAAAATGCCTTCTGAAAATGGAATGCGTCTTATACACCAGCAGGTACAGTAACTCCTGCCAGGCCTAGATGCAAAAGAAAGCAAAGGGAGTGAAAGGAGTGCTCACACAAGTGCCTGGCTGGGGAGGAGTCGCCACTGAGGCAAAAAGGGCTTTCCTTTTTGCCCGAGTGGGGACTTCTCCCCACCTGGGCAAAAATGAGAAGAACGGAGGAGAAAGGAGCTCCTTTGATTCCCCTCACCTTTTCTTTCCTTTCCACCTCAGTAGGAACTTCACCCCACCCAGAGAAAAACGACAGGAACGGACGAGAAAGGAGCTCCTTTCACTCCCGTACCTTTCCTTTCATTTTTGTCTTGGTGGGGACTCCTCCCTACCTAGGCAAAAACGACAGGAACGGGGAGAAAGGAGCTTCTTTCACATACACACACCTTTCCTTTCCTTTCTGTCTCAGCAGAGTACTGAAGAAAATTTTCCTAAAGAATACAGTGTGAAAATAGGGTGCATCGTATATACTGGTGCGTCTAATATGCCAGCAGATATGGTAGTCTTTCTGTTTACCTACTGCTTTCCATGTTACCAAGCATTATTATCTTTTCTAGTAAGTCATGTCTTCTCATGATATGACCAGAGTACAACAGCCTTCGTTTAGTCATCTTGGCTTCTAGGGAGCGTTCAGCTTGGTTTGCTCCAGGGCCCATTCGTATGTGTTTTTAGCTGTCTAGGGTACCTATAGAACTCTTTTTCACCACAACATTTCAGATGAGTTGATTTTCTTCACTGTCCAGCTTTCACAACCGTATATTGAAATTGGAGATACCATGCCATGGACAATCCTAACTTTAGTATTCAACGATATCTTTACACTTGATGATTCTGTCATCCTTCATAGCTGCCCATCCAAGTCCAAGCTGTCTTCTGATTTCTTGACTGCAGGTATGGAAAATCCTGAACTATTTCAATGTTTCCATCACCTGCTTTAAGGTTATGTAAATCATCTGTGGTCATTATTTCTGTTTTGCTTAACACTACTTCATTAATGTACTATAACACAAATGAGCATGGTAAACTAGATTATAATTGAAATTAACTATAATTGCAAATTATAATTTTTACAGCATAATCTGTTTCTGGCACTGAAAATGTTTCCAGTTGAATTTTTTCATCACTGCTTGAGGGAGACAGAAGTATTTTTGACATGAATGAATGATTTTTTGCTTTTAAATGAACCTGGTAGGAGAATTTTTTGAGAATGGCCTCTGTTTTTCCATGAGTTAAATCAGATCAAGATAATGTTAGTAAAATCCACACCTTTCAGTATCATTATTCTCTTGTTCAACAGCTATAGCTAAAAATCAATACAGTGGACCATCTGTATCTATGATTTCCAGTAACCGTGGAGTCTCACATCCTATACATACAGTGGCAGTGACATAAATGCAGACACACTGAATCTTCTATGTGCACCTCACCACCATTTAATAACATGTGACTTGATCATTCGCTTTTTTTTCCATTCGTGGGGGTCTTAGAACTGAACCTCTGCAGATACAGAAGGTCCACTGTATGTTTCTTTCCTGCTGAACAGTACCTTGTTCTTCTACTACCTCAGAGAAACAGAAGGTGTGATTTAGGTTCTGCTTATAGCAACCAGTCCCTTCCTTGAATGTCTGCTTCTTCATTCTTTTGTAGTCGTACTGTTTTCAGTTTGTGAGAAATATGGATAGTTGCTAAGGAGGCAGTAGCAGAGCAGTATTCCCCCTGGGACTTGTAGGCACATTCAAGACCATATCATGGCTCTTGCCAGATTCAGAAGGAGATAGGGAAAACTTTTTTTTTTTTTTGTAGAAATAAATTCTAGCACATACAACTCAGATTTTAATTTGAAGAGCAGTTCTGAGAAGCATTTTGCTTCCTAAATATTTGTATGCAGAAATTTCTGGCATTGCTAACAGCATCATACTCTGTGCTTGTGTTGCTGTATCCATAATATGCCCCCATTAGAAGCAGTTACATATCCATTTAGCAGTACAGAATCTATTTTGGTAGAATGTATCTTTAAGAAACTGAGACATTAAAAGATTCGTGTCCAAGCAGCTGGGTCATTCATCTCCAGCAATTTACAGTTTTTGGAAAGATAAAGTTGAAGATTGTTTTGAAGCTTTTGGGGGATACATTAAATTCCTTGCTGCTTTTTCCAGCTGAGTTGAGGAATGTATATAACCCCTTAGGACGTAAAAAAACAAAACTGTTGATATCTTTTCACCAGTTTCATATACTCCATTTTGCTGGAGCAGGAATATGGATTTTTGATAATGAAAGTGCTGGATTTTTAATACACTAATTATTTTCTATATACTATTCAGAACAGAGCGGAAGTGGAAGATCATTGTTTGCCTATTTTAAGAGGCAGCATTTCTTCACTTAAGTTGTTCACTTTCGCATATCAGTTAAAATCCGAAGCTGTTTAGAGTCATTTGCCCTAGCTGCCTTACACTTGTTTGACAGATTAGTCCACTGAACCCACTTATTATTGGCTGTCTGCCAGCAGCTTACCATGGTCTCAGGTTTTCTTACCATCAGATATGCGAAGTTATTTTAGTTGAGTGTACCAAGGAATGAAAACTGGGACCTTTTTTGATGGAAGCATTTGCTTTATCGCTGCATGAGATCTCTCCCCAATAAATTTAGATTTATAAATGTAATTTTTAATTGTTGAAGTACATAGAAATAGTGAACAAAAGCCATCATGGTATAGTGGTTTGAGTGTTGGACTAGGACACAGGAAGACCAGGGTTTGTATTCCCGCACAAACCATGGAAGCCTGCTGGGCGAACTTGGGGAAGTTACTCTCTCTCAGACTCAGAGGAAGGCAAGGGCAAATCACCTCTGAACAAATTCCGTCAAGAAAACCCCATAATAGATTTGCTCTAGGGTCACTGTAAGTCAGAAATGGCTTGAAGGGGCACAACAGCAAGGAAGATATAGAGAACATAATACTGAAAATGAATGGAATATATCTTGGTCTTCAGAGTGAAGTGACCATGAAAAAAATTTGCAGCAGTAAACAAGGCTTTTTGTAATTTAAATAGGGGTAGTTGGCAAATACTGACATTCTGCAGGAAATATTTGTATTTCTAAAGCTGTTTCACTCATAAACCTAGTGTTAAAATACAAATAGTAAGAGATTAATATATGCATTTTCCTTCTGCAATGGATGTAATATTCTGTCCTAAGAGCACATAAACAAAATGAATAATTTATAGATTGTCTTGTGTCAGAATTGAATTGTGTAAGTGTAATCTGGGCCTGTAATGTATGTTGTTGTTTTTTTGTTTTTTTGGATCTCAGGATCTTATAGGCCTCTTCACACATAGTATTTCCAGTTGTATATTTGTTCAAGTGTTTGAGCATCTCTTTACCTATGTTAATTTTTGATTCATAGTCAAGTATAGATCTGTCCAGGGAACACATCACATTTACAGCTATATCTGGATAGAATACACGTTTTGTAAGCTTTGAAATTATGGGTGTGGAAATGGGTTCCCTGTTTGGAGAGGGAAAATTCATTTTGGTGAAAAATAGAAATATTTGCAATACTTATTTTCATGTCAAATCCAAACTTTATTGTACTGCTTTAGAGTAATAAAATGCTTCATTCATAACTTGGCAATAAAATTGCACTCCTGGGCATATTTTTGTGATACTTAGAAGCCTTAATTTCTTACAAGCAAAATAGTAATATGCCCTGTACTAAAAAGAGAACTGCAAACTGCTATCCCCTATGCCAAAGTTTCTTAAGCTAATTGATATGTGCACTGGTAGTCGCCTGCTCTCCCAGTGTGCCAGAGAGCAGTCCTATATTAGTGCACAGTTGTTCGTTGCTTTTCTGGCAGCTGATGTCTCACGGGCCAGCACTGGTCCATGGATCATCATTTTGAGTAGCACTGGCTCAGGCAACCTCATTACATGCATCTCATTTCTTGCTATCTGAGGAGAAGAAAAAAAACAGTAAACAGGAAGAATAAATTTTGTAATAAAAAATGAGGAACCTCCCCAATCTTTCTCTCATGAAGGTATAGCATCCACCAGATGCAGGCAGTCATGTTGGCTTTGAATGGTGTGTGTGTGTGTGTGTGTGTATAAATATAAATATATGCACACACAGGAATTATTTTCTAATTCTGTAGGCAATGTTCCATATAAATCTTCACATCACACAGTTCCTGACAGTTTGAGTGAGTAAAGCCATATCTTTAAAGTATTTCACTAATTTTGAAAGAGGAAATATCATCTTGAGAGGTTTTTCCATAATTGCTAAGGTTTCTGGTTTTTTTACCCATTTGAGAAAGTAAAATGAATGTTCTTGGGAAAACAGTTACAGTATTGTTCTCCCAATTTTTTATTTCATTATTTTCTCCCTTCTGGGTCTTCACATCTGAAGAATGAATGCACATATTTCTGTATGAATTGGTGAATATGTGTTGTATAACCTTGTAATGTGTACCCCCCTGTAGAATGATTGGGAACTTTACTATCCTGTATCTTATCTAACATAACACTTCCTTTAGAACAATACTGTACCTGTGTTTACAAATCACAGAATAACTCTGGTGACTAATAAAAAGGTTATGGTGGAAAACCAGAATATAAGCTGTACTAGCTAAGATGCAAAAACTGTACAAACATGTCTTGGTGATTTTTATCTTGTGTTCCAACAAAGAAGCTCCCACAGTAACATATAAACAAGAATAATAGAAATTATATGTGTATAGTGAATTTAAAAAAAAAAAAAAACATAAAACAGGCTAATAGTAGGCACCTACTGGCCACATTTGAACATAACAGGAAGTCATAGCTTAGTGCTACATAAGTGTGTTTTGGGGTCACATGTTCCTTTCTGTCCCCAGTGCAGCTGCAAGAGATTAGAAACACTGGCTTCCATTTTCAGCTAACTGCAGTTTTGTAGTTTCGTTTGAAGAGAACAGGCTGTAATTAAGCCAAGCCAATAAGGCAACATGGTCCTGTTTAAATGAATTGGACTACAACTGCCATAATTCTTACTTGCTTGGTTGTTGTCAAGCACATCTGGACACTAAGTTATCTAGACAGAGGGGGAATCAGAAGACCAAGGGCTAACACATTGAATTGTGGAGTTTCCAATGAGGTGGAAGCTACAGAAACTGGTTACTTGTTGGTTAGAACGAGATCTGCCACTAATTTTACAACTGTGTTTTTAGTGTAAGTTTTTTGGGGGCTTTTAAATTGTGCCCATTTTGTATTTGGGGGAAGGAATGTAGGACTACAGTAACTGGAGTATAAGTCAGAAGAAGTTACGGCAGTGGGAAGCATAGATACTGGTTGAAGAGAAGGCAGTTAAAGTATCTATATATTCTTTTGTCTCTGACATCTTGGCAACTTGCTTGCAGTCCCCTCTGGTCTGCAGTCCTCTCTATACCTGGCTAATAGGAAAAAGATGTATCAATTCTTGTTAGTCCACAAAGAGCATGTTAACTTGATCTCTGTCACCAAAATCTTATTAGATGAATGAGAGAAGAGGTAACTACTCTGAAATGTATCTGTAGGTTCTGGTCTAATACCAGGCACAATTAAAGCAAGAGGGGAGGAATTTGGTCACTGATCAGTCCAGCTTTGGCTCAGTTCAAGGGTTCATACAAAGTGTCAAGAACTAGAAACAAGTTTAGGATTCTCTTGGTGTATTGACCATCCTGCTGGCGAAAAAAACACTAGTGGTGTTTTTTTCTTGAGATGATGGAGGTTGTCTGGAACGTGGTACTGAGGACTCCAATAGTTACTGTCTTTGGGGAACTTCATTGTTCTGCCTAAGACTATCTTGACCCAGACACTTCAAAATTTCATAATATCCATGTCAGCTATGGACTTGTGTCAAATAATATGTGGCCTGACCTGTGTGAAAAGACTGGGTTTTCTGTTTGAGATGAGAAGATGATGATCTGCATATGAGGACCAGTATAGACCCCATTGACATGGCTACAGTATCACCTGGTCAGGCATGACCTTCAAGTTGCTTGTACTAATTGCGTGTGAAGACCCTGTCTCCAGATGCTAATAAATCCAGATGGATTTACCCAGAGTCTGAGGACTGTTGAGAGTTTTCCTTTGGGTTTAACCTGCAGTCTTGCTGAGGTTATTATCTCTACTAGGAGTATGGGAAATGACTTAAGCTAGAAATTTGGACATTCCTACACTTCCTCTACCCACTTTTATAGTCTTGTAAGCTTCTTGATTCTGGCTTTTGAATAAACCATTTGAAGCTCAAATAGATCTGCTTTGTTCAGTTTACAAGACATCTTTCAGGTAAACATCCACATTGTTCATATTTGTGCTGATATGGAAGCTGCTGTTGAATAGGGATGGGTACTAAGGAAGTGTCTAAGCATATTATGAGTACATCTCAGCTTTTGCAGTTTGAGGATATGGGCAAGCAGCTTGGATGTTTCATATTCACTGGTTATTCTCTAGGTTGTTACCAGTCTTGGATTATAAGTATGACCAGGGCTATGATCTACAAAATTTAGAGGCAGTCACTGTGTTGTTGAAGAATGGTGTAGTTTCCACTTCATTAAAGGAAGTAATAGTTAATGTCTTTGTTGGAAGAAACCAAATTTAGATATTGTGGCATTGAATAATTAATGCCCAGGTTAAATTTACCTTCCTTGGGCAAATTATTAAGGGGGTAGCTTGTCAATGCCAGGCAGATTGGAATGACACTGATTATTTTAGGCTGAGTGGACTGCAGACAGGCTGCATGTGGGCACCCCCCATTTTCTTTATCTCTGCAGATGTGGCTGCTATGAATAACAGCAGGGTCCCAGTAGGAAACATGGTGCTCAGGGAACATGAGCATTGTTTTTCAATGGAATTGCGTTACTAGTGGACTCGTGAGGTTAGAATTGCTTCTGGGAGACTTAGTCCTAGGGGAAATGATATTACAGTAGATCCAGTCCTGTCTGGAAAAGCAGGCTTGAATGTGATTTGGGAAAGTTCGGTTCCACGCTGAAAGCATTGTCTGTGGTGAACCACAAGATTCCATCTTGTCCTTCATGTTTTTATAACATCTGCATGAAACTTCTGAGGGAAGTCCATCCAGAGGTTTGGGCTAAAATGTCATCAGTATGCCGGTACCTGGAGAGGTGTTTTCCACCCTTCAGGTTTGGCTTTTGTAAAAATTACCACCTCCTTCCAGAAACCCAGTGAGTGGGAAAAGAAACAAAAGGAAGGAGATAGCTTTCCTTATGGTCAGCATGGGTCGGAAACAATTTGAAGGCAGATGATAACAACAACAACAACAAATATGATATTCCAATCAGCAGTTGAGCTGCTGTGTATTGCACCAGCTGCAGCTTCCAAGTCATCTTTAAAGGCAGCCCCACGTTACAGTAGCCAAATCTGTAGTTATGATGAGTACCTGTCAGGTTGGGAGCCTTCTTATAGTGTTACCTGCTGTAAAATTGTTTTCATAACTCTGGCTGGAGCCTATTTTCTTGTCTCTTTAGAATTAGGCTAAAATGTCTGTATTTCTAAAGCCTTTCAAAGTTACTTTTGGCTCTGAAATCTGTGATCTTGCTCCTTTTTAAGATAGTTTTGTAGTTCTGGTTTGTTCTACCTTTATTTTTAGTTGCCGTTGCATTTTCTTTTTATGTAAGCTATATTAATAATTTCTGTTGGAAGACAATATGTAAATTTTAGCAATAATACTTAAATACCCTTTTTTGAGGCATAAAATTCTACATTAAACATTGGGCTACAAACAAACAACAAAGTTTTCATGGCAGAGGGTTGGACTGGATGGCCTCTGTGGTCTCTTCCAACTCTATGATTCTGGGCAGAGAAACTTAGATTTCGTTGGTCTTTATCTTTCTGAAGCTTGTGTTCTCTGCCTGTCTTGCAGAAGAATTGTGGCTCAGTGTTTTTCAGTAAAACCATGTAAAACTTTATTCTGATATGAATAAAGAAAGAACGTGAATCTTCTTTCTTGCCTCATTGTGAAAATGTAAGTGCTGGTCAAAGTTGAGAGTTCAGTGGTTCCAAACTCTCTGTAGTACTCTGTTCAAAGATCTTTTGGAACATATCAGATTTTTACAAAACCCTAGTGAGTCCCATATATGACAATATTATTGGTTTTAAAAAGGCATAGGAGCTTGAACTCACAATCTTTTACTGAAAGGCAATGGAATATAATATGGAGTTTTCCACCGTACAGATCTACTTCTGCACAATAAAGAGAAAGTATATTAGAGGTGGTCTACAAGTGCCGCCTTTGCCCAATAAAATTAAATAAAATGAGGAATTTTCTCTCAAAATATTAACACAACAATGAGGATAAAAGTACAATATTACGTATGTGGTTTAACTATGCAAAGGTTACAGAATTTTGGAATGAAATCTTGTAGATTCTAAGTTAGATAACAAACCAGGTTATCCATAATTCTGAATCATTGTTGTTGCCAATTTTAAAGTATCAAAATGATTGTTGACAACACAAAACATTAATAGCATTGCTATTGGAGATTTCTAAGAGATGGAAAAATTTGAAAGACTTAACTACCAGGAGATTGGTGGACATAGTGTGGTCCTTGGTACCTTTTGAAAAACTGACGTTCAGAATGAAAAAGGCGCATTGAAAAGGACACATTTGGGATAATTTCAGGGCCGTTCATTTTATTTGCTAGCATAGAAACATCCCCTCACTGTCTTGGAGAAATCCATTTTGATAATCTCAAAAGGTATCTAGAGCCTATGTTGCTGCTGTTATGGTTTTGTATTCTTCTCTCTATCTTTATATTCTTCTACCTATATTTGTTCATCTTTCCTGTTTGTTACCCTCCTTGTTGTTGTTCAGATACGTTGTTACTGTTGTTAATTGATGTGTCAATTTAACATTTTCCATATAATTATAATAAAGCTAAATAAGGATTCTTTTTTAAAAAAGAGGCGAAAAAATCTATTGGAACCTAGTTCATTTTCAGCTGTTAGCATACTTGACTGAATGTGATCAATACTATTTAAATTTCTCTTTTAAAGGCTTTGATGGAAGTGGTACCTGTGTATGTCCATCTATGGAGGTTAACAAAGAGGTGATGAGTTTTCATGACTTTAGAATAGACCAGTAACTTAAAATGAGACTGCTATAAACTAGGTCTAAATATATATTCTCAATGTTAGTTTCATATTCCTGTTTATCTCCTGTAATTTTAGTTGATTGTATACTGCTTGTCTTTCAATGCTAATTTGCACTGTTTCGTTCAATGCCTAGTGCAGTGCTTATCTTGAATTAATTTTCCCATGATTTTGTTTTATCACGTAAAAATAGATTTCTTTTTAACCTTTAGTATGGGTTCCCTTACGATTAAAATTCATACATTAAAATTTATTTGAGGGTTACTTTCTTTAAAAGACTGTTCTACCCCTTTTGGAACCCCTCCCCCGAGATGTTGTACATTGACAAGCTGTTCCACTCAGTTATGATATTCAGGCAAGGATCAGCACCTCTAGTCATAGTCCTCAGTAGCTATAACAGAAATCAGACTCTTCAGGGAACTACTGAGATAAAGTGGATATCTCTTATCTTTTTTTCTTAAAAGGAGAAGTTAATCAAATAATACTATGGTATTTCCACACCAAATTTGAACTGAATGTAGTGTTTCCTTACTAGGTACAAAGTGTGAAGTGCCTAGCTATGCATAAATGCCATAAATTTGCAGAATCTCAAAAGGAGCCATTCAAGAATGGAGTATGATTATAGAGGTGTGTTTGACCCATTATATAATACTGAAATTTCTTCCTAATAATTTACAGAAACCCAGCATGAGCATAGTTGATTTATATCACTGATGCTGAGATAAACTTTATTTACCTATCAATAGGCAGTATGACCTTTTGTCCTTAAAATGAAAATTGGCTTTGGGGACTGATTTATTTAATTATTTGTTTGTTCATTTTTTTCAAGTACTTTTATTCTACTCTTCAGACAAAGCGGCTTACAAATAATTAATTTGACGATTCCCTGCCCTGAGGTTTCCGATTAAAAAAGTTTTATGTGTGCTTTAAAACTGATGTATTAAAAAAAGTTTTTGAGTTTACTGAACGAGCTTATATACAAGCTGGTTGCCAAAACAGTTAAAAGCATACTTCCTTGTGGTTATATAGACCTGTCTGTTAGGAATCAGAATTCTTGTGGATATCTGCACCCATATGTTAATACTAAGTGATATAGTCATTTGAGTCCTAATATTGTAGTCACAAGTTCCATACCATTGAGCAAAAGGGGATTTATAAATATGAATAAATCTATAATTGGAGTGATTAACAAACAACTTTAGAGATGAATTAGCAAAACACCCAGCTTTTATCACCTGTTCAAAATAAAGGCAGTCGTTAGTTTTGCCACTGTAGCAGAAGCTGAAAAAACATTTTGAAGATTCATTTATGAAATTCTGTTTGTTAAGGACTCAAATATATAGCTAGATAGATACAGGGCTTCAGCTTTGAGCCTTTTGTGTAGATATGGGGCAGTCACTGAAATACTTCTCAACACGTCAGTGTTGTCTGAACTTCTGTGGGGATGGACGATCAGTTTTGGTGCCTGCAGATTTTAGTAGTTTAAAAAGTATGCAGATTCAGGCCACAAAGTATTACTTGTTAAAAACAATGTTGTTAACTGACCTGATGGTGCAGTAAAGCAAGAGTTGAAATTGTATGGCCCTCCAGATGCTCTGTTGAACTTCCCACTGACTACTGGGATTTACAGTACAACGTTATGTGGATGGCTGTATGAGTCCCACCCCTGGAGAGTACTTACTTAAGAGTGAGCGAGAGATTCTGTGCTTACCTCAGTTATGGTGGTTTGACAATGAGTGAAACTTGTGCACTATGTCACTTTGAGGGTATCCATGCTGTACATTTTACAGCATTATTTTGAGTGAGCTCCAAAATCCCATTGTATTTTGTTTGTTCTATGCTTGTAAGATCTCTATGGGTAATCAGTTTTTTAAAAACCAAACGGGGAACAAGAAAGGAAGAAGGGTGATCATATAGAAATGTCATTGGTGTGGTTTTAGTGAAGCTTTGATGCAGTGAAAATGGATATAGTTCCTCTTCATCTGTGAGTATAAATCCATTCTGAAAAAGTAGCAATGTTGTTCTGTTGTAGGGGGGAAAAAAGTTTTTTGTGGTATTTTGCAGGCTATCGTTCTTCTCTGCCACCATTGCACCTGCACAGATGTTACATAGTGTCATCCAGCAGAGCCATCTTGAGTGGGTCAGGGGCCTTTTACGTTCTGCTGGGGAGAGTTGCATGACACTTTGCAGATAAATTGGCTCAGATCTGGTCCATCGTGAATGTTGTAGCTGATATAGGTCCAGTGGATGTAATCTTGGCTCCTGCTTATCCCAGTTTAATGGATGCATTTCTGTTTGTGTAGCCTGAGGATGTGGACAAGACACGTTGGTAGTTGAGAGCTACCACATGTGCATTGGACCCTAGTCCTTCTTGGCTTATAAAAGCAGCCAGAGGGGGACTGGCTGTGTGAGTAGAGGGAGTAGTGAAAATCTCAGTGCAGCAGTGCAGAGTTCCATCTTGCTTAAAGGAAGCTGTGGTGAGGCTCCTACTTCTCTGAAAAAGAAAAAAAACTAGATCCATTTCAGTCTAGCTTCAAGATTGGCTATGGGATGAAGACATCTTTGGTTACCTTGGTAGATTATCTACATGGGGAACTGGGCAGGGCTGTGTGCCCCTGTTGATTCTGCTGGACCTTTCAGTGATTTACAGTATCGTCAACCATAGTATCCTTCTGAGCTGCCTCTCTGGAATGGGACTTGGGTAAACAATTCTGCAGTGGTTTTAGTCCTTTTTGCAGGGGTGAATTCAGAAGGTGGTGTTGCAGGACTCCTGTTCAACCCCATGACCATTGGCCTTTGTCCCTCTTGATATTTAACATCTTCATGAAACTACTGAAGAGATTATCCAGAGATTAGACGTCACCAGTATGCTGATGATATTTGACTCTATCCTTTCTGTCTAATTCTAAAGAAGCTGACTCTTTACTAGAACACTGTCTGCTGTCAGTAACGGACTGAATGAGGGCAAACAATTGGAAACTTAATGTAGACAAACAGAGATGCTCCTGGTCAGTCATAAGGCAGATCAGGGAACAGGGACTCTGCCTGTGTTGTATGAGTTTACACTCTCCCTGAAATCTCAGGTTCACAGCTTGGGTGTACTTCTAGACTCAGATCTTAACCTGGATGGCCAGGTTTTGGCAGTGGACAAGAGTGTCTTTGCACAGCTAAAACTTGTGTCAGCTGTGCCTGTTTGTTCAGATGTCAGATCTAGCTATGGTGACACCTGTCTTGACTATATCCCATTTGAATTACTGTAACACACTCCATATGAGGCTGTCTTTGGAAACTGTTTGGAAACTTCACTGAGCCCAAAATGCTGCAGACACGTTGCTGGCTGGGGTAGGCTATAGGGATCCTATAACCTCCTACTGAAACAGCTCCACTGGCTGCTGATCCATTTGTAAGCAGAATTCAGGGTGTTGGCTATGACCTTTAAAGCCCTACGCAGCTTGGATCCAGACTGTTTGAAAAACCGTTTCTCCCTGTATGAGATGGCCCACGCTCTAAGATCTGCACGTGAAGGCTTTCTCTCAGTTGCACAACCATCCTGCCACTATCTGGGGAAGATGCAAGAGAGTACTTTAGTTTTGCGGCAGGTAAAGTTTTAATAAAGCTAGTGTAGTGTAGTGGTTTGACCGTTGGACTACAGCTTTGGAGACCAAGATGTGATTCCCTGCACAACTATGGAAACCCTTTGGGTGACCTTGGGTGGATCACACACACTCCATCCCCAGAAAACCCCATGATAGGGTTACCTTAAGTTGAAAATGACTTGAAGGCAAACAACAACAATAAAAACAGCAGCAGGAGCAAAGTTGTCAGTGGAGGAAGTTGTGTTTTATTTTATTATGTTTTAAGCATCTTTTGACGTTTTTAATTCATTTTTAACTTGCCCGTTTTTAAATAGAAATTTAGTTTAATTGTATTTTAACATTTGTACTAATAGTTTTTTAATTGCATTATGCTTTTAAAATGTACATTCCATTGGATCCCCTTTTGGAAGAAAGGTGGGATATAAATTAAATTAAACAAACACATTTGTGGGTCAGAACCTAGCTTATCAAAGATTTAAATCAAGGCTTTATAGAGACATGAATTTTATCCCCACATGCATTTCTAATGGGTTGAGAATATTTTCAATGCATTAGTATTCCTCTGGCAACTTAAATCATAGAATCATAGAAATATAGAGTTGGAAGAGACCACACGGGCCATCCCATCCAACCCCCTGCCATGCAGGAATACCCTCAAAGCACTCCCGACAGATGACCATCCAGCCTCTGCTTAAAAACCTCCAAGGAAGGAGACTCCACTACACTCCAAGGCAGCACATTCCACTGCCGGACAGCCCTGACTGTCAGGAAGTTCTTCCTGAGGTTCAAGTGGAATCTCCTTTCCTGCAACTTGAATCCATTGCTCTTTGTCCTGGTCTCTGGAGCAGCAGAAAATAAGCCCTCTCCCTCCTCTACGTGGCATCCCTTCAAATATTTAAACATGGCTATCATGTCGCCTCTTAACCTTCTCTTCTGCAGAGTAAACATACCCAGCTCTCTAAGTCTATCCTCATAGGGCATGGCTTCCAGACCCCTCACCATTTTGGTCGCCCTCCTCTGGACCTGCTCCAGCTTGACCATGTCCTCCTTGAATTGGGGTGCCCAGAACTGGACACAGTATTCCAGATGAGGTCTAACCAAATTTCGATCCTGTCCTCTGGCGTATTAGCAACCCCTCCCAATTTGCTGTCATCTGCAAATTTGATGAGCATGCCCTCTATTCCTTCATCCAAGTCGTTGATGAAGATATTGAACAGCACTGGGCCCAGGACAGAACCCTGTGGCACCCCACTAGTCACTTCTCTCCAGGATGAAAAACAGCCATTGGTGAGCACCCTTTGGGAACGGTCAGTCAACCAGTTACAGATCCACCTGACAGTAGTCCTGTCCAGCCCACGTTTTACTAGCTTCTTTGCAAGAATGTCATGTGGAACTTTGTCAAAGGCCTTACTGAAATCGAGATATACTACATCCACAGCATTCCCTTCATCTATCAAGCTAGTAACTCTTATCATAAAAAGAGATGGCATGACTTATTTTTGAGAAATCCATGTTGACTTCTTGTGATTACTGCATTGCTTTCTAAGTGATTAGAAACTGACTGCTTAATGATCTGTTCCAGGATCTTTCCGGGTACTGACGTCAGGCTGACTGGGCGATAATTATTTGGACCCTCTTTTTTTCCCTTCTGGAAGATGGGGACAACATTTGCCCTCTTCCAGTCTGCTGGAACTTCTGCTGTCCTCCAAGATTTCTCAAAGATTATAGCAAGCGGTTCCGAAATGACCTCTGCCAGTTGTTTTAATATCCTAGGATGCAATTCATCTGGCCCTGGAGACTTGAATTCATCCAGTGTGGCCACGTATTCCTGTACCACCTCTCTACCTGTTATGTGCCTCATTTCCCCTGCTTTTTCCCCTGCTCCCCAACCGCCAGGTTGAGTGCTTGTATCCTTCTGGGAAAAAACTGAGGCAAAGAAGGTGTTAAGTAGTTCTGCCTTTTCTCTTCCCCATGCTAGCAATTCGTCATCTTCTCTGCACAGCAACCCTTTCACCTCTTTCTTTTTCCTTTTGCTGCGGACATATTTAAAAAAGCCCTTTTTATTGTTTTTAATGTCTCTGGCCAGCCTAAGTTCGTTCTGTGCTTTAGCCTTTCTGACCTTCTCCCTAAATCTCCTAGCTACTTGCTTAAATTCTTCTTTGGTGGTTTCCCCCCTCTTCCATTTCCTGTACACGTTTCTCTTTAACACTTAGCTCAGCTGAGAGTTCTTTAGTCAACCATTCTAGTTTCTTCAGATGCCTTCCATTTTTCCTCCTTATTGGCACAGTTTTAGACTGTGCCTTCAGTATCTCCCTTTTAAGGAACTCCCGTGCCTTCTGAATTCCTTTCCCTTTCACTATTCTTGACCACGGAATTTTAGCCAGCAGCTCCTTAAGTTTACAGAAGTCCGCTTTTTTAAAATCTA
Organism: Cyclura pinguis; assembly: GCA_030412105.1. Classification (NCBI taxonomy): domain Eukaryota; kingdom Metazoa; phylum Chordata; class Lepidosauria; order Squamata; family Iguanidae; genus Cyclura; species Cyclura pinguis. The sequence goes on from CM059603.1 coordinate 40,775,325, forward strand.
AGATGAGTGTCTGACTACACTTATCTTTTCCTTCCTACTAAATGCCAAATTCCAATAGTGCATGGTCACTCCCCCCTAAAGATCCAACCACTTCTACCTCATTAACAAGGTCATCCCTATTGGTCAGGATCAGATCTAGAATATTTGATCCCCTTGTGGCCTCTTCCACCTTCTGGACCATGAAATTGTCTGCAAGACAAGCAAGAAACTTGCTGGACCTTGCTGTCTTGGCAGGGTTTGACTGCCAACATATATCCGGGTAATTGAAATCTCCTCTTATTACTGTATCTCTCCTTTTTGAATGCGCGGTCATTTGGTTGAGGAAGGCGTCATCAAGGTCCTCAGTCTGGGTTGGAGGTCTGTAGTAAACACCCACCAGAATATCCCTATTGTTTCTCGCTCCTTTAATTCTTACCCAGATGCTCTCGACCTGGCTTTCTGGGTTTAAGTCACGGATCTCTTCACAGGTGAAAACATCCTTGACATACATGGCTACTCCTCCTCCTTTCTTGTTTGGTCTATTTCTACAAAATAGGCTATACCCCTCTATTCCTACATTCCAATCCTGAGACTCATCCCACCAGGTCTCAGTGACGCCTATCAAATCGTATTTATTTTGTTGTACTAGGAGTTCAAGTTCATCTTGCTTGTTTCCCATACTCTGCGCATTAGTGTAGAGACACTTAAGTCCCCGGGCCCTTCCTGCAAGTCCTGTACTATAGTTTCTACTCCTTCCACCGTTGGAAGCTTGTACTACTTGTCCAATATCATTTGGGCCTTTCCCCCCTGCACTTGCCGAGTCCTTGCCCTGAATAATATTGTCTCCCTCCCCAGCAGAACTTAGTTTAAAGACCTCTTAATCCTCCATGCGAGACTGTTTGCAAAAACATTCCTGCCAAGTTTCGTGAGGTGCAGCCCATCCCTTGCCAGAAGCCCACGTTCATGGAAATTCAGCCGGTGTTCCAAAAATCCACACCGTTGCCAGCGGCACCGTGTGCGGAGCCAGTTGTTGACCTCTGCTATTGCCCTTTCCCTTCGTGCGCCATATCCTTGAACAGGGAGGAGAGACGAAATGGAACAACACTGTTCACCTCCATTAATTGCTTTTAAATAGGTGCAGTCTTATTGAGAGAGTCATCTGTATCTGTTGTTCTTTGTGTACTATTTAAAGAACACAAACTTCCTTGCCCTAATTCATGATTAACAACTTTCTTTCTATAGGAATGATTCATTTATTTTATTTTTTATTTAAATATAGCTTTAAAACAATTGAACTTTCCTTTTGTGAAGTGTCCTTGCCTCCCATAATCCCTAATCCCAAAGAGTTTCTCCAGTCTCAGTGGGGATTTGAATAGACTTAGGGAAACATAGCTGTGAGTAGAAGTTCTTTTCATATCCTACAGGTGTTTCTACCTTGAACGTCAGGTTTCCCTCTCTTATATTTATTCTATTGCAACACATGAAAGAACAAAAACAAAACCGTTTTCCTTTTCATCGTCTTAACTCCTGTGCTCCACAAAAAGCATTTATGCTTACTCTTTGATTTTTTTTTCCTGCTCTTCAACCAGGACCTAGTAAACAAGTGTTCAAAATAGCATGTAAATCACCTATTTTAAGTGTGTTTGTTTAACGTTTCAGGTTTAAGATTATAATACCTTCATCCCTAAGGGGATATTTATTGAAATATTGAAATACTGAAAAATTCCAAGCAGATGTGTATTTTCTTGTATACACCAAACTGTTATGCGTAATGGGCTACTTAACATTCATGACACTCAGTTATGGTTGTGTACTGTTTGAGAACTATACAGAAAAGAAACTGGTTCAGAAATGTAAGTTTTCAACGTGAGGATAAACTTCTTTTCTTCTCAGTCACCCATGGATATAATACGTGGCTGAGTTCCATATATCTGAAATTATTTCAGTTCTTGGAAGAGCAGACTGTAAATGTCCATCTTTCCATCTTAAGACTGTAAGATGAAGATTCTGTGGCTGAAACATTACTGCCCATCGTAACCTCTTTAATTTTGTTTTATATCATACTGATTAAAATTCTGGAGAGCTAGAAAACTTGTACAGTATTTTGTGATCTTGTACTTGCCCCAGTAAAATCATTATGCTAATATGGATTCTGAGTTTTTAAAAAAAAATTATTTTTGGCCAGTGCTGAATTTTGTCTTTTTGTTGTTAATGGTGATAAGTCATTTTAAAGGGCTTAGGCTTTAGGGCCACATAAAACTCATCCTATACAAAAGAACCTAGACTACTTCCTTTATTCCACCCCACACACAGCAGAACACATAACATAGGTTGTAGTGTTACAGAAATTAAACCATGAGCATCCTGAATAAAAGTTTACATTTGGTTAATTCAACCATGAATCCCCTACTGTCAGTATTGCTCCATTCATCAAGACATAGGCCAGATGGAAGCAAGCATTCCCATTCTTAGAGACAGTGATATTTTTTCACACATTACAGTATTTGTTGGCTTAGTATTTCTATTTGATATTCACTTGCAGATGAGATTAAGTTTTCTAACTACCAGTGATTAAGTGTATTACATGGTTGATCAGCTTTTTATGTAGAGGATAATAGAGTCCATACACAGATGCAGAAGGCAGAATACAGCATAAATTCTTGCACTCCATAGATTGACCTTCGCAATCATGTTTCACACCAGGTACTTGTAACATCATTTGTCTGTCCAGTTCTGTCTGATAGTGCAGTGCTAGCCGTATCAGCAAAGCAGGGCATTCTGAGAGAAAAGTGTGCTTTCTGCAAGGGGGTGAGGCATATTGGGTATGCAGAAAAATAGTTAAAGAGTAGCCAAAGGTGGAAGACTGGTTACAGTACTTTGTATGCATACTTACTGTCCTTGTGTATGAGAAAACCCATGTACAAGTGTTCAAGATGTCCTTTGACCATGAGACTGAAGAAGAAACAGGTAGTATACTACTTTAGCCTGAAACCTGGTGGGGGGAGCAATTTTGAGAATATAGAGCAGGGTTGTCAAACTCAAATTCATCTTGGGCCATGTCAGCGTTATGGTTGCCCTCAAACGGCCAGTTGTATCTGTAAAGACTATACAAACATATCTGCTCTTTTATCATATTAAATAATTGCCTCTGCATTTGATTATTGCTGGTTGTTAAATTGCTTTCCTTCTGCATCAGCTTTTCTTTTCTTTGACATTTTGGGGTATTTGATCATAGTTTAGGGTCCCTATGCCTCTGTAAAGAGACATAGAATTCACACGTATATCTGATGTGTGCCACTTTCTGCTCCCCAAACCCTCTCTTTTGCCTCTTTCTGCCCTCCAGCCACAGCAGCAAGAGAGATGCAAGGGCCACATGAAATGGCCTTGCGGGCTGGATTTGGCTCATGGGCCTTCAGTTTGACACATGTGATAAAGAATGTATTCTTGACAGCAGCAAACAAGTGCAATAATGTGGCTCTTTGGATAGTTTATCTTTGCATATTTTTATCACAGGCGTCAATGTAGTTTGAATAACATTTAAGATCTCTAAAGGAGTAAGACAAGGCTGCCCACTATTCCCTCTGTCTTTGTCACAGTCCTGGAAATTTTGTTTAAAAAGATAAGGGATGGTCAGTATCTGAGAGGCTTGAAGATTACGAAAAAATGAGCTAAAAATAAGAGTGTTCATAGATGACATTGTTATTTTTTCAGAAGAACCCCAAGACTCAATGCAGAAATTGTTGGTAACACTTCAAGAATAAACAAGGAAAAGACAACAATGCTAACAATGAATATTCAGAGAAAAGAGGAAGAAGAACTGAAAGAAATTTCTGGTTTCCAAATTGCAAAGAAAGTAAAATATTTGAGCATTACAATCACCAAGAAAAATGAAGATTTATTCAAAAATAATTACCAAAAAGTTTGGAAACAGATTAAAAATCTTAAATGATTAAAAATGATTAAAAATGATTTGATAAAATAGAACAAGCTCAACATTTCCCTGTTAGGAAGAATTAATGCAATTAAGATATCAGTACTCCCAAAGTTTATGTTTTTATTTCAAAACCTGCCAATAATTGTAAATGAGAAGCCCTTTCAGGAATGGGAAAAAGAAATTTCAAAATTTATTTGGGCTGGGAAAAAACCTAGAATCAGATAAAGACACTCCAGGATACCAAAGAGAGGGGAAGAATGGGTTTAACATCGTTGAAACTCTATTACTACGCTTGCTACCTGGATAAAAGAATGGATTCAATTAGAGAAATCCACGTTGATGAAACTAGGAAAAGATGATAAAAGATTTAGGTGGCATGGTTATCTGTGTTATAACAAAATTACTGTAAATCATGATTTCAATAATCATTGTGTGCGAAAACCGCTGTTAAAAGTTTGACAGAAAATAAAACCAAAATTTTATAGGGAACGCCCTAATTGAACGGCTCCGCAAAAGGCTTTTAGGGTAAGCAGTACCAGAGAAGGCAAACTATTAAGTTATAAGGACTTAATTGTTTGGGAAAAGGACAAAGTAAGGATCAAGACAGCGGAAGAATTGAAGCAGATGGGACATGAACTGAATTAGTTCCCAATGAGACAGTTAAAAGAAAGATTCAGAATGGATCAAAAGTTGTTAGGATTTGAAAGAAATGATAATGAATTAGATCAAATTCTGAACAGGACCCATAAAAAATTAATATAAATTGTTATTAGATAGAGATATGGAACAAGAAACTGTTAAAGATACAATGGTAAAATGGACCCAAAATATAGGACGTCAAATAGAACTTGAAAAGTGGTCAAGAGTTTGGAAAGAGGACATTAAAGTTTACCCCAAACTTAAATCTCAGAGAAAATTATTTTAAGATGTTATACAGATGGTACACCTGAGAAGTTACAAAAAATTACAAAAAAAGCAATACAGTTTGTTGGAAATGTGAGGTAATGACCAGCTCTCATTATCATATGTAATGGATTTGTAAAATTGCGAAAAAAATCTGGAAAGAAATTAATGAGGCAATTCAAAAAATAATCAAGCAAAACTTTGAAATGAAGCCGGAGCTGTATCTATTAAATATAGTGGATCAAAATACAGTAATGAAAAGAAATAAAAAGATAATTCTTTGTTTGGTGACAGCAGCTAGAATAACGTACTCTCAGCACTGAAAAGAGAAAAAAACAATAACCTTAGATGAATGGAAATTAAAAATTTTAGACATGATGGACTCAGATAAACTTGCTGGAGTGTTAAAAAATGACTCCACTCAGAAATTGGAAGGGGAATGGAGAGATATCTTAAAGAGTAAATGGAAATAGTGGTATAGTATGGTATATGTATATGGTATACTTTGGTATATGATATATGTGGAGAAATAGGTATAAGAGTAATATTCTCATATTTTTAAGAGAAATACTGTATATTTATATAAAATATGTTACGACGTATATCGTAACAGAATGGATTAGGATTAAGGAAAACACAAAATGGAAGTGTAGAGGGTGAGTATTAACCGTAGTTGTGCATAAACATCTGACATGTAAAGAACTATCTTATTTTATCATATTTGGTTATTTTTTTGTTTGTATTTGTTTTGTGTTTGTATATTGGCTCCTTTATTTTTTTTTTGTATAGTAATACTTTATTTAATAAATATGTAATAAAAAAAAGATAAATGTAGTTTGAATATGTAGCCAAGGTATGGTCCACATCTTGATAACTTAATGTTCTTACCACCTTCTGATGAATATGATCCCAGCCTTCTGTTTAACCTTGAACTCAGTTTGGAAGTAAAGGTTTTTTATGTCCCTTGTCTTTTCTAATGAGTCATGTCTTCTCATGATGCATCCAAAGTACAACTAGTCATCTGGGCTTCTAGGGAGGGTTCAGGCAAGAGGTAATTTCCAGTGCCTCTGTAACTTTAACGTTAGGGAGATGGCTATGGCCTCTTCTGTTGACAACCTTGTTCTCAGGTTTTTGTAACACATTGGAACCATGATGCCAAAGTGAGAACCCACAGCTTTCTCTGCAGGGCCCCATGGAGAAAAAGATTCAGAATGCAGTTTTCTTGATGTGCTTCTGAAGCACTCTTCAGTGCATTAAGATTCCAGGAATGATTCCCTAATCACCTGTCCCAAGATCTGATCTTGGAACTGGAAAGGGGATTAGTTGATATTAGATTTTAGATTCCTGGTTTTGGTTCATTAAGACCATTGAAAATTTGTGTCCTCTTCTACACACTTAAAATGGCCTTTGTTAGGACAATAGGATAAAAATTCTGTCTGGGAAATTAGTACAGTTCTCTCTCCATATTCACGGGTTTCACTTTCGCGAATTTGATTATTCGCGAGGTGCCCTCTTGAACCTTCTCCGATGATCGGCCCTTCCCCATGCTCCTTCCACTGTCCCTGTGGGCACTTCCTGGGCAGGCAGCAGAAGGTTCAGGGTGGGAAATTGCCCCTTCCCTGTGCTCCTTCCCGTCTGCCCTTGCGGGCACGCCCTTGGTGGGCGGCAGAAGGTGTGAGGTGAGCGATCACCCTTCCCCATACTCCTTCCACTGTCGCCGTCTGTTCAAGTGAGCGCTGGGCAGGCGGTAGAAGGTGCGGGGTGGGCAGTCGCTCCTTTCCTGGGCTCCTTCCACTGTCGCCGCCCGTGCAGGTGCGCCCTGGGCAGGCAGCAGAGAGTACCGGTGGGGGGGGGCAGGAGAGAGGCAGTGGGGAATGAGCTCTTTCTCCACTTGGCTCTCTCCTGCGCTCTCCCTGCTCCCATGATCGTGTTGGTGGGAGTGAGGAGAAAGGCAACCAGGAAAGGTCTTTCCCTGCTTGTCTCTTTCTGCAGCCCTTCGCACCTGCACGATTGGGATCCCGCAGGTGGGGGAGGGAGAAAGGCAAGTGAGGAAGCTGGGGAGTTGGACTGGATGGCTCTTGTGGTCTTCTCCAACCCTTATGATTCTGTGACCACTCCTGTCATCTTAACATCTAAGAAAAAGGACTAGGTCCATGAATGTCCCTCAGGTAGTGTACATTTCCCCTCATAGGAGCACATTTCAGTTGGTTGTATACTCAACCCAAATTGCCAGTACTCTCGCCAACAGCACATTTATCCTACTTGGATTAAGTTTCCGTTTGTTTAGTCTTAAGTCAAGACTTTGTTTGTTTAATCCTAAATCAAACTGGTTGGGAATATCCTCTGCTTCTCTAAAGTTAGAAGGAAAAATGGGATAAAAATGTGCACTGTCAGCATACTGGTGGTATTTAAAGTCCTATCATTACCATTACTCCTCTGGCTTTCATATAGACTTCAAAGAACATGGAAGATGAGAGAGATCCTTGTAGCAGTTTGCATAGAAAGGGTCATGAGATGGAGCCAATTATGGAATCGTCTTTTAGAACAGTCTTTTTTATTAAAACATTTTCAACCAAAGATAGTATAAGTGTACTTGAGAACAATGAATATAGAATTTTCTCCTGATCTTTTTGCCTAAGCAGTTCCTTTTTACAAAGGGTTACACAGTTTATTAATCAGATTGTATTTTGATTATCAATAATGATGAAATGTTAAGGATAAAGAAAACATCAGAGGTGCAAATTCCTCCTCCTATGTATGCATAGGTTCTTTGGAATTTTAATTCAGAACTTGAACCATGTTAGACTCAAAGCAGCCAATTTTCCAATTAAGTCATCCCTCCACGTTCACTAAAGTTAGGGGCACAGGACCCCCCATGAAAGTGGAAGAGCCATGAATAACTGTAGACGCTCCCAAACCATATTTAACACACAAAAAAGTATGATCACCATATTCAACTCATCATGAATTCCGTTGAGGCATCAGGGTTCCTTCACAAGGCAGAAGTGGCTGCCTGGTGGGGCTTACTGCCACCTCCATTGCTGCCCCACACCATTTTTAATAGGGACTTAAAAACCTCGTTCACAGTTTCTCAGTCTCAGAGGGCTTGCAGTCCCTATTAAAAATGACACAGGGAGGCGGCAGAGGTGACAGCAAATCTGTGAATAATCAAATCCACAAAAGTGAAATCTGCAAATGTGGAGGGCTGACCGTAATTTAAACAATGCTGTATTACAGAGAACGTGTCTGATGTTATGAGAGTTTAATTTATTCTTCTGGCTTTTGGAATACAGCTTATATTGATAAATAAATTTTAATTTTAAACTGACAGAGAGAAGGAGCAAGAAAAGGAAGAACAGTTAATGGAAGACAAGAAAAGAAAGAAAGAGGATAAGAAAAAGAAAGAATCTACTCAGAAGGTAAGCTGGGTGTGCATTTCTTACATGAATGTAACAGGTTAACATGTTTGGACTGGATCTCAACATACCGTGGCTGAGATCATGTAAGCTTAATGTTCATACTTCTCTTCCATAATGACAGATACAGAAGTGACCTGATACTGTGGCAGCCTGTGGTTTGGGTGTGGAGGGGGCCCATCCTACCATTGCTGGTGAGATGCTCTCCCCTCTCAGACAAAGGGTTACCTGTATCATGACGCACACATATTACAACCTGCAAGTAACTTAGGCTCCATCGTTATATAGTAGTTTGGGAAAAATAAATTCCTTAGAAAATCTCCATATACCTGGTGTAGATACTGGAAAGTTTTAGATCAGTTTCATATGGTTAACTTGATTAATTTCAGAGATGCTAACTCTAACCTGCTTAGATTTGAGATAGTCGAACAGAACCTGGGAGAGAAGAGGAAAATAGAGAATCTTTATTAGTTTTTGATATCCCTCTTTCCCCAAAATGGGACTCAATATAAATATAAATTAATATAATACAATAATACAGTACAGTATAAATTAAAAGAAAATAGCTAAAACTATACATGGTACAAACATTTAAAAAGCAGTAAACCACCAATTCGATTAAGACATTACTTTTAAAACATTAATTTAAAACAATTAAAAACACATAAAATGCATGTTACATAAGGAGCAGACCCATTTTGTATCCTTCTACCCCAACTAGTAAAAGGCTGTGAGGTCCTGTTTAAACAGGAGGGCCTTTGACTGTTAGCAGAAACAGAGCAAAAACAGAGCAGAGAGCAGACCAAGTAAGCCTTCCTTGAGAGAGTGCCTTGTAGCCTTGGAGCAGCCACAAAAAAGCATCTCTCCCTGTGGCTTTACCAGATGAGCCTCTGGAATGGGACAGAGAGAAAACCCTTCCCCATAGATCCAGGCTGGCTCATTTGGGGAGATATAAGCATTCAGATAGTCTTGCACAGTCATTGTATTTCTGCCCTTCCTGTTGTAGCTGTGTTGCTTATACAAGAGAAGATAAAAGTTGAAGCATCCAAGCGTTTCGTTTCATTTCATTTCAGAAAAATTGGTCAATTAGCTAACATTTTAAATCAGAACAAAACAGCTGGGCAGTGAGACCTTTCTACTTGATGACTGTTAGAGCATATATGTACTTAAAATGTGCCATTTAATATTGAGCAAATGGTGTCAGAGAATTTTGAACAGGGACACGTTAAAGGCATAGCCTATATCGAGTGTTAACCTTTTGTACTGTGCTTACAGTTTGTTATATTCAAAAATAAAGCATCACCTTTGTCTGTTAAAATGGAAATAAGCAGATATAGGGAATTATCTGTCTATCTATCACTACATCCTGCCTTTTCCCCAAGTTTGGGACTCAAGGTGGCTATGTGCTTTCTAGTAAAACCTGGTAACATCACACCTTAAGTTGACTCTTCAAATCTGTACTGCCTGTTTCAGATTCTAGAAATTACAAATCCCATGGTTTTAACTTCTGGCTGTAGTGGAGTTTTGAATTTTTCTGCTTCTCTGCTTATTTCATGTTTTGTAATGCCTAATGAAAAGTCTGAAGGACTTTGAAGCTTGCTTAAAAACATACACACACACACAATATTTTGGTGGCCCGGTAAACATACTGCTCAGTTTTGTTTTTCACAGCAACTCCTGTGTGTTTGATATTGCATTTCAGAGTACAGTCCTCCCTCCACATTCATGAATTCAACCATTACGAATTTGACTATTCGCAAGGTGTGCAAGTTCCTTCCCCCACCTTCTCCTTCCATTCCCTTATGTTTTGCCAGGTGCAGAGAGGAAAGGCAAGGACCTGAACAAGAGGCAAGGAGATTGGGCTGGAGACATGCATGCACCTTCGTTCTCCCCTCTGGAGCTTCACGCTCATTCCCTTGCCTCTAGCCCCAGTGCTGAGAACTCATGCTGAGGCAAGGGCATGGGGGGAAGGGACGGCTCGCACAAGCCTCCTTTTCCCTTCCAGAGCTTCCTTCTCTCATTCCATTGTCTTTAGCCCAAGCACTGAGAATTCGCACTGAGGCAACATGCAAGGGAATAGGTGCCCTTCCTTATCCTTTCTGGAGCTCCCCACTCCCATTCCCTTGCCTCTGCCCAAAGACAAGGGAATGGGAGTGGGGAGCCTGAGAAGGGAATGGGAGAGGGATGGTGGGAGGGAGTTATTAATGGTTTTTCCATTTTTGCAAGAGCTCTGCACCCCAAACCTTCAGAAAAGTGGAGAGGCCACTTGGGTTAAAATAAAATTTGAGTTAAAATAAAAATGTTAAAATGTGTGAAAGATTTTTGGGGAGGTGTTTAACTTGTGCGCTTTGGTGAAATCAGGTGAAGCAGTAATCATCTTCCCTTCCGCTCCCCATGGAACATAATAATTGGCACCTCCATTTCAACTAAGAAACTCCTTGCACTCCAAAACTGTAACCAGGAAGAACACAAGACCTTCAGCCCTAATGATAAGAATTGCAAATCACTTTCCTCAAGCCAAACAAGAAAGTGAAGACAGCAACAACAGCAACAACAACAACAATAATGGTAGTAATAATACTAGAATGACATTCTTGCCTTCTATCTCCCTTTATGAAACTTGTGGGAATTACAGGCATACCTCAGTTAACAATTTAGATATGTTCCTGGGCTTTACTACTTTAACAGAATTTTTGCTACCAGAAGTAGAAATAACATAGAAAGATTAGGGATAGGTTCCAACATCACAAAAGAGAATAGCAGTTCAATATGCTTCAGCAGACATGTTTTTCAGATCTAACAGTACAAGTAAATAAGAAGGATGCCTAAAGTAGTTCTTGTAGAGTCTTGTAATCTGGTTTCCTGATATTATAAAAAGACAAAAACTAATTTAGATAAAGATTTTATCTAGTCCATCATCCTGCTGTCAGCTGTAGCTACACTGAAGCTTTACTAGGAAGTCTACAGGCAGAGCATGAAGGCATCAGCCTTCTCTTCTTATTTACTCCCCATCTATAATTTTCAGAGGCAAACCTTGCTGCTAAGAAGTTCTATTGAAATGTTGACAGTTATCATATATGGGTTTGTCTAAAGACACCTGTAAATTGAGTAGCTGTCAATACAGGTTATGACAGTGAATTCCATGGTATGTGTTGTGCAAGGGGTTTTCTTTTATTTGTCTTGAATCTATTACCAGTCAGTTTCAGTGGATGATTCTCGAGTATTGCTGTTATAGAGTTAAGCACTTTCTCCACATAATCCATAAATTTATAAACACCTAGCATTTATTTTCGCAAGTGCTTCTCAGCTTTGTAAATTTTAGCTTAGGAGAAGAAGCTCCACCATTATAGCCTTAAGTTTAGCAGTTATTGCAGCAAGTCTTCCAATATGCAGTGGTGTACAATTTTCTTCATTTCTTAATGTTATAAATGCTTCTGGGTATTTACAAAAATACTTGAAATAAGCCGTCACATAAAAATGAAAATTAAATACTACTGAAACCATACAAACGTGAACCCTTTCTATAATTCAAAAGAAGTTGGGGACCAAACACAACTCCAGGGGAGTGTGTGCTAAGTAAGGAGAAAATTCTTTCCTATGTGTCCAACAAGCAGGCCTCTGCATCTGGTGAATGTCTTCTAAAGGGTCATTTCTGCTTATTTTAATAAATGGGAAGGTTCATTCTGAGACACATGGTTCCACAGATAACCAGGCTCCTGCCCAGGAATATGCAACTTAACAGTTCCAGGAATAGTTTTCTGCCTTTGGGACTTCAGGTTCTAGAAGAACAACGCAAAGTGCCAGCAACAGCAACAAAATCAGAAGTGGCTGAAGTACACTGCTGCTTTTGCAAAACAGGTATTTTTGATGTTAAGTAGAGCACAGCACCCCTTCAGTATATTTAAATAGTGAATTGGCACTTCTGGAGGCTTCTAGAAAAAGGAATTCATTTTGGGTTTTGACCAGAAAATGGCAGGTGTTGTGACTGGGGGGCACTGAAGACTGAAAAACAGCCGAGGGAGGAGGCTGCATGTGGCTCCGCGGCTGTGTTCTGGAGTGGGTCCTAGCCTATTTGGGGCTTCAGAGGTTAAAACAGATACCTTGAACCTATTAACAGTAGGCAGGCAGTGTAGATCTTTCATCATGTGAATGATGTGATCAGAATACTGTGGTCTGGTTAGCAGCCTTACTGCAGTATCTTGCACCAGTTGAAGCTTATGCTTCAGCAATATGCTTAGACTACTGTAATGTTCTCTACATTGGGCCACCTATGAGGAGTACTCAGAAGCTTCAGCTGGTGCAAGATGCTTCAGGAGGGTTGATAACCAGTGCATAGTATCCATCAGCTGATACGATGGCAACAGGAACAGAAGAATGCTCTGTGTGTGTGAGAGTGTGAGTGTGTGTGTATGCACATGTACTTTTTTGTATGACAGATTTGGTTAAATTGTTGTAAACAATACAGTCCCATTGTGCTTTCGTTGTGGACTGGCTCAGCATATTCTTTTAAGAGGGAGTTGAAAACATGGCACATGATGATCTTGAGATGGCGCATTCCATTTTATTATATGGAAAAACTGATGACTAAAATGTCCAGTTTCCCAGCATGCAGAATCTATATGCTCTTACTTAGTGATATATTTGATTATGTTGTAACTAGACATTTTAAATAGTGATTAATTCATGGATCTTAAAATCAGCAACATCTGATTCAATTTCACTTCACATTCACTTGAGTCTGAAGCTATCAGTCAGATTCTTTTTTGTGCCAATCATACCTCAGTAGGTGATATGATATATGTGGACCATCCTACATTTTAGTTATTGTGGAAGAATTTATACAGTGATTTGACAGTGATGATTTGTGTGTGTGATACTTACTTATTTTTACATGTAGTATTTTGATTACTTTCACACCACCTGTGATCGTACTGCAGCTTTCCCTCTACTTTCCACCTCAAGGCATAGATAAGAGAAAGGGTGTTACTGTAGTGCTTGGGACTTACCATGTCTTAAAACAAAAGTTTGGAACTTTCAATCAAATTTTAAAATGCCCTGACAAAATGAATACTTTAAGGGGAGAAAATGCATAAAAATAGTCGACATTTAGATTTTCACATTATATTCTCTAAATCGGGTCAACCAACATAGTGTGCGTCAGATATTTTAGACTACAGCTCTCATAATCTTTTGTTGTTGAACATGCTGACTGGGACTTAAAGAAGTTGTAACCTCATTTTTTTGCTAGCTTGTACTTTTAAAAAATAATTTGAGTTTTTTAAAAAGAAAGGGGAGAAAAGAGGGAAAGAAGTAGAAATGTAAAATTTCTAGAAATCTTGAAACCATGGGGAAAAAATGATTGCATTAGGGGCAAAAAACATTTTCCTCCTGCAGTCATCCATATTGCCAAGCTAATAAACCACTCCTTCCTATAAAAAGAAAAGGAAACTAAGACCAGAAATTGCAAGGATGTGAGATACTATACATACTCTTACATGAAAGTGTACCTACTACATAGTTTTTAAGAATAATGTTGAGGCAGGATAAACATGCGACCACTTTGTCTTAAATATTTTATTCATCGTTCTCTGAAAATAGTCTATAGTTCACCTACTTTTTCCCTATTTTATGGGAGAGGAAAGACTGTAGGGAAAGGAAAGGTTGGCCACTAGTTAAATTCCACATTGCAGGAATATAATCTGAAAAAAAAAGTCTACAAATGCCAAAGATGTTTCTTTTTTTAATTATTTTTATTAATAAAATACATAAATATTTAAAATATAGCAAGATTAATAGTACATGAGGATAACATAGATTATATTGAATACCAAAAATTCACAGATTTCTTCTTGTGCAATTTTTTGTCCTCTCCAACAGTATAGCAAAAGAAAAATCTTCTAAAGTTACATTGGTTAAGAGAAGTTACATTGATTAAAAGAAGAACAAAAAATCTAACAAAAAAGAAAACGCATGCTGATGTACATTAACAGAAACAGCATTATATTTGCGTATAACCTGACTTCCTTTTGTTGGAACTTAACCTCAACATGGAAAATTCAGGAAAAAAAACAGCCTGTAACTTAAACTTCTTCTTAATGTATTTTTTTCTTTATCTGCTCTGTACTAATTGGACACATTCTTTCTAGATAGATAGATAGACACACACACACACATGCACATACATACATATATATCTATTTATATATATAATAAATATATATTTATATTTCTTTATCTATTCAGTTAGCCACCTACATGCTTATGCATGTTTGCTCTTGCTCTCCAAGCAAGGTTACAGTTTACTGGAATTTCTAAATCACAACAAATTATTATCTACAATGTGGATTAATATGATTCTCCTCGCAGTATTCTTCCTAATCTATATTTCAGCATGTTTAATTTATTCAGTCATTACATTACCCCATTTCTGCTGGAGGAATTACGTTACTGGATCCCATTCCGTCAACATCTTGTCCAATTTCCCTTTAATTTTGTGGGTGATCATTTTCTTTCATTTCCAATATTTTAGACATCCATTGTTCAAGTGTGGGGATTTCTGTTGATTTCCAAGATTTTGCCAACAATATTCTAGCAGCAGTAACCAAATATAAAAGGATCCTCCAATATTTTTTAGAGAATATTGGATCTGTATTATGAATCATATTTAGCAAGAAGAATTCCGGCGAGAACAAGATCTGAATATCGAATATCTTGGTTAAGGCTATACATAACTGCACCCAAAATTTATGAGTTTTTCGAGAGCTTCACCACATATGTAAGAAAGTTCCCAATCTCTCTTGACATTTCCAACATTTAATCTGGTGTGTGTTGTGCGTTTTATCTAATTTGACTGGTGTTAAATACCATTTATAAAACATCTTGATGTAATTTTCTTTAAGATCCTTACATAGTGTAAATCTATGAGACAGTTTCCCAGGTGTTTCCCAATGTTCTAGTTCAATTTGTTGATGTATACTATTAGCCCAGGATACCATACTGTCCCTCACCATTTCCTCTTCTAATTGATAATTTAGTAAAAATTATATAGCCTAGCTATAATATGATTTGTGTGACCAAATATGATCTTCTCTGATTCATTGGGAGCTGTACTCAGGTTGAAACCTTCCAATCTTAAATCTATCTTCTATCTTTTGGATAGTTGTCTGTAGGAGAACCAGGATAGACGGAAACCCAATTGATCCAGTTTTTCTCTGGCATGAGCGAGTCTTTAAATTCTAGCAAATCTTGATATGATAACCATTTATCTTGGATGTTTGCCCATCTTCCAAAAAGTGCTTCCTGGGGTGATATCCAAGAAGGGATTCTGTTGCAGATTTTTTTCCTTATGTACATCCAGATTCTCAATAATGACCCCCGTATGAAATGGTTAGAGAATTCACTATCTACTTTTGTGCCAAAGATGTTTCTGAATGAAAATTGATATGTTATGCATGCTACAAAAATGGGGTAACCACTGAACACACCAACACACATATGACACAGAGCACATTATCTGTATTACATTTCCAACTTGTAATTAAAGCAGACGGTGTCTTTCTAAAGACATATCATGGTGTCCTGTATACATTCAAAAGCGTCATTTTTTGCTGAGCCATACATAATTTTAAATTTAGATAAATTTTAGATATTATAGCTAGGGAAGTTTTCCATAGTAGAGTCTAAGTTGACATTCCAGTAGTTTCATTAACATCAAATTTAGTCATTTGAAACAAACATTTACAAACAAAGCTTGTTGGGGATAAGATTACTGCTTCCAGCAAATCAAAAGTAGCAGAAGCATACAGAGCTGATGATCCATGTATAGACATTAGAAAGTATTACCATTGTAAGTGTTGCCATGGTGTACACATGAGCCTTTAGCAGACTGCAGCATTGAAAATGACAACATTTCTTTATCTGAAACAGTGAATTGATCCAAATTAGAAATTCCACTCAACCCACTTTTTCAGTAGAAATATCTCATAGTCTTTAGTTCAGGATTATCCAACAGTTAGTGTAACATGACCACCAAATGACAGATGGTCAAATTGTAATAGATAAAGAAATCATAGTTCACACCACCCCTGGCAGCAGAAATCAAAGAAGGCAACATCCCTCTCAAGACATTAGGCAGTCCATCCAAAACAAAAAAAGATTCAAAGTCAATTGATTCCAAGATCACCCAAAGAGAAGTATTTGGATTGTGCTGTTGTACTTGCCAGTTGTTTGTCCAGATCAAGGGATAAGCTGATGATGCAAATGAAAGTGAAAAATGAAACCCACCTTCACAAAGGACTGTTGCATCCTTTTGAGTAAGAAAACTGATGAAGATCCCCATATAAATTTTCTATGATATGGTATTAATTTCTTAAAATGAACCTGAGGAATATACAATAAGATACACCTCAGGGAACTTACAGTATCTGCAGTAGAACACTATAATTTTATTAATGTTTCCTAAGATTTAATTGGTTTCCATCTATCCAGATCAAGAAATGTTTCAGTGAGCCATGAAGACAGCTTTAATTTCATCATTTGAATAATATCTCAAGGAACTAATATGCTTAAATATCTTAATAGCTTCTAGACACAACCAGAATTGCTGATTGGCAAACAATGGACAAACATAACCTCAGATTTAGGTCAATTAAGGGCCTCAAACATAACTATTTATTTTTATCATCTCTAAAAGGAAATTTACAGTCTCAAGTAATGAAAGGTTGTCAGTATATAACATTATATTCATGCATTTCCCATGTGAAAACATAGATTTCTAGGTTTTGCCTAATTGCAAATGCAAAGGACCCCAAACATAATATTGAGGGGGGAAAGAGGACGTGCCTGTTATTTACCTCCTTTTAGGTAAAAAGTTGGAATGTACCCCTTTTGTGACTACTCTCTGAACCTAGTGGAGAGATGAAAAAAAATGAATCTCTTTCAAAAATTCTGATGCAAAACCAAGTTCCTTTCAGGGCTTAAATATAAATAGCAAGTTAATATTGTTAAAAACCGTTTCAGCTTAAATCAAAAAAATAGCAAGCAGACTCAGTTTTTGTGTTATTTAAAGCAGTCAAATTTATAAGTAATCTTCGATTATCAATTCACTGCATGTGATGAATAAAACCTGTTGGGACTGGGTGGATTAATGTTGTTCCTATACCTTGCAGCTTGTTTGCCAGTACTGCAACGAGTATTTTAACATCAATACTTAATAAACAGATGGGTCTATAGTTTGCACCAACTATTATGTTTTCCTAGTTTAGGAATAACAGAAATAAAAGCTTCATAAAGTAAGTAGGAAAGGAGCCTGACTCAATGTGTTGGTACAAACCAAAGTCTGGAAAGCAATAGGTATGGGGATGTTTTATGCTATTCACTAGGAAAATCATCTGGTGTCAAGAATTTGTCAGTTCTTTTTAGAATCAATAATGGTTTTAATTGTTTTGATTCACAAGAAAACAGCATTCTTTTATGTTGTGGATCCAATTGTTACAGAGTTACACTTAAGAAAAAATATTTTCATCCATATCATTAGCTTGTATTTAAAAATCCTGTAAATGTTTTTATAAAAATAAGGGGGGGGGTCAGTTTATTTATTTGTTTTTTAGTTCAGATCGATTTGATAGACAGATTTCAGGCTTTAGCAGTGAGACTTCAATAAACTGTGTATGTTCCTTCATCCTGTTGACACTATAAATTTCATAGGGTTTTCTTACACAAGGAATATTCAGGTGGTTTTGCCAGTTCCTTCCTCTGAAATATAGCCTACAGCACCTGTTATTTGTTGACAATTTCCCACTCAATTACTGTCCAGGCTGGAGTTGCTTAACTTCCAAGATAAAACAGAATCTGGTGCCTTTAGGGTTTTTAAGATCGTTCTGTAATCTATTAGTATTGGATTCTCTTGAAAATGTGACAGTGCAGAATTACTTGTGATAGTCAGTGAAAGAGAAGAGTGGTGTGGTCTTTCTTATTTACAGTTAAAGCAATTGTTCTTGAGATCTATTTCCTTTGATTTAAGTCAGTTTCTTCATAGACCTACTTGCAAAATAGTAATATTAAGTATTTGTAAGGGAAGGAAAAGATATTGTTTCTTATACCAGTAGAAGTACTGAATGAGTTACTTGACTAGCATTTTATTATATGCATATGTCTGAACAGGTCAGCTTTCAACATATGAATTATCTCATCTTTAAAACATGTTTAATTGACACAACTGTACTTATACTTTATTTATACTTATCATTTTATTTACAGGTCACAGATCAAAAAACCAAAGGTAAGGGGCTTTTCATTTTTCTGAAAGTACAACTTATCTTGCGTTTTGAGTAGACCTTTTTTTCTTTTAACAGAAATCCCTTTGCTGGGTGAAAAGATAAAAGATAAAACTAATTCTCGCATTGTGTAGGGTAGATGTAGAGTAGAACATGGAGTAATTGTTTTTATTTTTAGAAAATATAGGACAAATGTATTGCCTTGCCATAATCCTGCTCCTTAGCATCTGGCAAAGAACATCTAATAAGAAAGTCTTGGAAGAGGCATACTTCATTCACTGTTTCAGATGCAATACTACAAGTTCATTTTGTGCTGGCAAATGGCCTATTTTTAATTGAATGTGTGTAATGGGTGGAGTTATGGTTCCTTTCCATGCTTCTCAACCCTGATTATTTTCTCTTTAAAAAAAAAAGAAGTCTGTGGAAATTAATGGAATCTATTTTCTGGTTAATAGGGAAAAAACACAATGGAAAATTAGAATCGTCCTGGTGGGAGCTGCAGCCTGCCAACAGTACAGGCTCACACATTCTCTGGGGTTTAAATTGTACTCCTGTGCTTGGTAGCTATATGGTTAGAAAACTCTTGAGTGCCATACTTCTTCAGGAATGAAAATCCAACGCGTGCATATATTTGTGCATGTTACTGTCCTGTACTGTAACTACAATTTTTAAAAAATGGCTTGTTCTTTTGTGTTACATATTTTCACATTAAGCAAATTTTGTAACTGAGATATCCCTGAGAATTCAAAAAAAAAGCATAGAACAGTTTGCTCTCTTAAACTTGTCCACATACCCAGAAATTCATAAGTTTTAATTTGGCTTTGAGTGACATATTTATTTGCAGCCTCCACAAATTCCCATTCCAGTGTCCTTTGAATTGTAGAAATATTTGAGGGGCTGGGGTTTAAAGAACCCAGTCTTTCACTTTACACCAGATTTCTGATAAAGTAAGCAGCAGCTCAAGTCCTTTTGAGTATTATAATTCATGTGTCATTCCCAGTCACTTTTGTGAGAGTATGTGAACAACGTAGTAGTAAGCTGCATGAGAGCTAATACATTAAAATATAATCTTGACAAGAAAGAGATACCCTGAATTGATAGATGAACTGGCCCAAGAATTGGAACATTTCTATGTGAGAGAGTGCTCACTTTGAAAACATAGAGTTTGTAGTTCAATCGTTACATTGAAAGTAGAGATGTAAAGGCTTGAGGAAACATTAATGAACACAGAAGAAATATTTCCAACAGAAAATTTTATCTTTTTAATTTAGTGAAATGTTTTTAAAGTTCTTGTTCAAAATACCAGGAACAACATCAAATGAAAATATGTACATTTTGGCTTGATAAGCGAAGAAATAGCAAATTTAATTCAGTTTCTCTAAATGTCTTTTCTCCCAGAAAGCACTCCAGAAAAAATAGTTGTTTTCCATGGCTTCAGAATTTCCAAAAATTTTACATCACTGTTTGGGAACATGTGTACAGCATTGATAAAACAATTGCATTCATTCTCTGTTTCTAGGCCCACTTGAAAGAGCTTGTTCAGAACTTTAAAACACTTATAGGAGGCTTTATTGTTCAGAGCTACTGCCATCCAAAAGACTGCCTCCTCCCACATTGAGCCTTCTCCTCTTTTAAGTTCATTTAAAGAGGCCGACCTCTTAATTACAAAATTGTGTAAAGCAGGTGGCCCTTCTTTTACTGCATATAGACTTTGGAACCTAAACATTCCCTTTTCAGGAAGATTCACTTTGTTGTGTTGTGTATCTTCAAGTCATTTCTGACATATGGCAATTTTATCATATTTCTTTTTTTCTGGGACTGAGAGTATGTGATTCTCCCAAGGCCACCCAGTGGGTTTCCATGGCCAAACAGAGAACTTAGCACTCTCTCCACGGTCATAAGTCGAACATTCAAAACACTATACCACACTGTCTCTCAAGATTCACTTTACCCTCTGCTTATCGTTCTTTCTCTGCGGTGTCAAAATCTGTGCTTCTCTCTTCAGGGGCTTTTTATTAGGGTTTTATGATACTTTATTGCGGCTACTTTAACTTTTTTCCCCCTCTATTGCTCTGTTTGATGACTGTGGCTTTTGAGGGTGCTATATATATTCTATATATATTCTAAGCAGGCTATGCATATGTCAGGGATTCCAGGCAGGGAACCCTGGGAAAATGATCAGCCCACTGCAAAGATGTTGCATCATGACCTAGCTGTGGGTAATTGCAAGGTTGCATAAGAAACTGGGGTCGTGTGCAGATGGTAGAGGGAGGTGTGCAAACCTCTACCTGATTGGTTGTAAATATGTATATAAGAAAGCAATCCCCAGTATGTATTTTGTCTGTTGACCAAACCGGTGTCTGGCGCAAGCCTTTGTCGGTCCGTCCTATGTTTTGTACATAACGGAACTTTGCTGCAAGATAAAGTGCCTCCTGTTTGAAAGAAACTCCTCTGTGTGTGAGTATCCTTACTGGGGAATAAGGCTGCTGCTGTTGGCTCGCTGAACTCTGGTTTTTCCGCTGCATTTCTGTGGGGCTGAAACTCCTATCATCCCCCAACAGCATATTCTAAATAAATAATGTCCATCATGGAATTACAGTTGGCCCTCCACATTTGTAGGGTTGACTTTCATGGATTTGATTATTTGCGAGTTTCTTCAACTCCTGACCTCATACATCAGGTGCTTTTTTTCTGGGGTAACCCTCCCTCTTAGTGGCTCCAATCAGACTGCTCAGCCCTTTAAAAACCCACCTCTTAGTCCTCCTCCTCCTCCACTAGCCACTGCCTCGCCAACTAAGGACAGCTTGCAGCCCAGTTTTTCAACATCATAAACCCTCTCCCAATGCCCCCCCCATACACCTAAGGAAGGAGATGGGGAGAGAGGAAGTGTCAGGCTACCATGCCAGCTCACCCCTGACCTGGTTTGGACTCTGGGTGCCAGGTTTCCTGACCATGCCTCAACCCCTCTCCCACACTCACACATTTTGACGTTTGCAATTTTTCAACTTTTGCAAGGGTTCTGTGCCCCTAACTGTAGCGAATGTACAGGGCCCAACTGTATATTTTTCTGGCTGAGGTAGAACAGTTGGTTTTCTTAGGTACTCAAAATATGTTAAACGCCATAGCCTTATGTGAATTCTACATACATCATTTTTTTCTTTCGAAGTCTCCTTTATCAGTTTCCTGTTTTATTCAGATGGAGTTCTGCACAATCTATCTGAAATTTTAACTTCATGGACAATATGTGTGTGCTTGGCCAATCCTGTCTCCACATCACTTATAAACACGTTAAATAGCACCAATCCTGATTGATTGATTGCATTTGCAACCTACCTTTCCATTTTAACAAAGCATTCAACAAGACTCACCAACATCATTAAAACAAATTAAAACAAGTTAGAGTGTTAAATCATTAAAATCACAATACTCATGACAGTAGAAATAAATTGCCATAATAAAACAGTTTAAAGGGCAATGTGAAAAGTTGTGCCTTCATTCCCTCTCCAAAAGCAGAGAGTTGGAACTGCTGGGAAATCACACAAATGGCGTTTGGAGCTGGTGTAAAAACTTTCTCTGAAACATTCTAGAGCTGAATGATCTTTGATGGAACCTTATCTTCCACAGTGAGCATGGCCATATGTACCTCAGATAAATCACTGTAGTTACTTTGTGTCTCCTATGTTGGTAGCATATCTATGAATCTTCTCTTCATTGGCTAACCTCATTGTTTTTCCTTAATATTCAAATATCGTTCCTTTCTACATTTTCTTAGTTTCATTACATTACCAGAGTTTCTGTTGTTGTTCAATAATTTTTTGTCATTATATCTTTTAACTCACATCTGTTATCTGTGAATGGCTTTGAAGTCTTTATTTAAACTGTGTTCCTCTTGTGGAAGATCAGTTGCCCCTCCAGATGGACACTCTGGATGCTGTTATTGTCTGAGGGAGGCTAACAGTTGACATTTTTCAAAGCAAGGTCTTAAGACCAAGCAACTCAGCCTAAGGTTGACTACTTGGGAAGAGATCTTCAGCTCAATTGATTTGGTCACTAAAAACCCAGCTTTGAGTTCACTGTTAAAGAAGAAGACATGGAGATAGAATATGTCTTGCAGGCTTCCTTGGCCTTGTTTTTTGTACTGGTAGTTTCAGTCTTACCGGTTTTGGCTGATGTATCTTGAAGTGTTAGGCACTCATGACAGTGGGCTGATCCAGGTCCTCCTGCCACTATGTGCTTCATTGTAGCATGAACTTCTATCCCTCTGTGAAAGTCTTTAGAGACCACAGTCCAGAAAAAGATTTCTTCTAAGCAGGCTACTGTGGCCTCCTGAGAAAAATTTAAAGAAGATTAAATGAAGAAGAAAGGTTCAGTACCTGTTGTCCTTCTGTGTGTGATGGCTCCATTGCGAAGTATGACCATCCCCTTGACATCAAGCAGTCACAGTGCCAATCTTCTGATGTCAGTAAATTTGCATGTGCTGGGGTCTGATGCAAAGAAAGGAGAACAAATTGGACAGCTTCTCTCAGCTTCAGCTCTTGGGAATCAACAGGAAACGTCAGAACCTATTACTCATAGTTTTCTGGAGGTCTTTTCTGTTGGTTCCTGTCCATGGGAGAAACACAGAATATCTTTCTTCATAGAGTTGATTCTCTGATTAGCTACACTGTGTCAGAACTGAAGGAGATAGGGAGTGTTTTGTACTCAGTGAGCTCAAGACTCTTAGTGCCAAGGGCAGCATTTGTCACCTCTTCATTTTCTTGGCTGTGCTACATAATATTTTCCATATTCATTCTGTTTGGATCATTCCTGTCATCTGCGATACCAGTGGAAATATGATTGGAAAGATCCCCCACGTCATAGGTATTCAAGTATTCTAGAATTTTTGAGGATGCTTAATCAAGCATTCTTCTGAATACAACTCTCTACATATAGAAATGGTGTATTTTATATCCCATTATACTTGTAACCATCCATCTGGCCCAACAGGAGCAGTCTTCTTGCAGATTCTCTGAGCTGGGCAACAACTCATGAGCAGATTTTGGTGGATTTAGTATTTTGTCACGTAGTTCATTGTTGAAATTGTACAACTGTAGAGTTCACCACTTCAGAGACCAACAACAAAAGCAATTTGTATTGCAGCAGAGTAGATGTAAGGACAATCTCCTAAGGATGCTTTTCTTTATTGTTGAGAGAACCACCTTTTCTACATGTTTCCCACTCATTCTGTTGACAAAAATAATAGGAAAGTTCAGGAGGATTGGACAGATTGCATATTGCTGGCTCTTTGATGGTTTGCAGCCATGCTCTGACTACACTGGGGTCAGTTTTGGTTGCCATGGCAGACAGATCTCTCTCAAGCGTCCGGCAGGATTCTATCACCAAAACTTAGAGACTTAATGCATGACAGTAAGGAGAATTCAGCCACTTCACAGCAACTTTTGATTATATTGAGAATTATAAAGAAACTGTCTACCAATAAGTTTTACAGTGCCGTGCAGTTTTGCTTCTAAATCTTTTTAAATGACTCTGGAGTATCTGTTGACATCATTTCTAGGATCCATGTTTTTGAGTACCTGTTATGCTGATTCTAACCCTGGCCTTCAGAGTTAGTAGTCCAGCACACAAACCACTATACCACACTTGGCTCTGTCTCACATTATAGATTGGATATAAGAATGTGGGCTGATGCATACTTAAACCATGCAGTCATGATACTGATTTCGGTCTGACGTGGATCCTGCATCCTAGTAAGTGAATTAGCGACTCAGTGATACGTGTGATTTCACAGAGATCATGAAGAAGAAGAAGAAGAAGAAGAACAGGTTGCTTACCTGTAACTGTGGTTCTTTGAATGTTCATCTGGGAATTTTTACAACCCTTCCCTGTGTTCTAAATCTCTTTGCTTCACAGCAGACTCAGAACTGAGGAGATTTAGTTGAGGTACTTATAGACATGCAACTTGGAGGCAGGGGGATGACAGGGCCCCCACAAAAGATCACCCAGCTCTGGGATGTTCCAGAGAGTATTTGTGCAGTTGCCAGTTCTGTGAATTCACAGATGACCTCTTAAACAATGACATTATAGGTAAGCAACCCATTTGTCTCAGGGAGCAGAGTGGATTCCACAACCTGGAAGCAATATGGAAACAAACAAAAGCCTTCTTACATGTAAATATCTGAAGGGAATGATATTCTGGTGAGGGTCATTCTTGAGCCTCACCACAGTGTCTGGACAAATTGATAACTTGAGTAGTGGTTCCGCAGACAGCCAGGCTCCAAGGCATTTAAGGCTTTAAAGTTGAAATCAACATTTCAAGTTCAGATCTTTAGAGGAACTCACGCTAGCCCTTGTGAAAATTATATCTCATTTCATCTTGCTAATATTTACAGTCTATAAGAGACTCCATCCTCCATTTTCTTTGTCCCTTGGTGAAAAGCTTTGTGCTGGTTCACATTGTTTGGTTACTCAGCCCTTTCATATCTCGCATCTGAATCTGTGCCCTGTTGAACAGTCCAAAATGTACTAAACAATTTTAACATTATTTTAAAAGTTAAGAAGTAACCCATTTAATATCTGAAACAGATTTAAAAAGTTAAAAGCCTGTACAGGTTTGGGAAAAACTATTAGACCCTCTAACAGTCTTTAGTAAAAAGCCACATTTTAACCTGCTTTTGGAATGAAACCAGCAGTCCCACAAGTTAGTTCCTCAAGGGGAGAGCATTCCAAAAGCAGGATGCTACAGTACAGAAGGTGCTCTCACATAATATGTTGCTCCCACTGATAGGACATCGAGAAAGGGCCCTTCAGCAGTCCTCAGTCCTTGGAACATGTACAGGGGGAGAGGCAGTCCTTCAGGTACTGAGGTCACAAGTCTTAGCAGGTAGTGCAGTTCCTTTAAAACCAGTATAATTTCTTTTAAAAAACTAATGTGAATAACTTGTTCATTTTTTATCTCAAATTGTTTCTTGTATAGTAATTAATGCTGCTTTGTTACATAGGAGTCCTTAGAACTATTTGGCAGAATTATTTGCTTCTGTTACACTGAAAGACATTTCTGTTCTTTCTATACTCATTGAAATTTGTTTCTCAAGAAGAAATTTTGCAAGTAGAAGTTTGTCAAATCTCTATTTGGCCTTCCTTATGATTGGAGTATAGTGAAATTTTTGGTCATTGTTGCCCTGGTGTTAATGGATATGTGAGCTCTTCTCTGACGTATATACGTTTTCCTTTGTTTTCAACTTTGTGCTATGCTGTCAGAGAAGAGAAATAGTTCAAATATGTTTTGATCAGTCCAGCGTTTCAGTAGCTTTCTGAACTTTACATGCTTCTCCTTTTCTGTCTTGGTCAGATAGAGTCTCTATGGATTATACACCTTTAGGCATAAATCCAGTTGCTTGACTCAACTAAAGTAGGCCATTTGAGTCAATGGAACTTACATGTGGTGACTTACTAAGTTCCCAGTGACTGAATGGATATACTATGATTGGGGCTAGGAATTAGATTTAGTCCTGGGGTTTTAGATGTTTCTAGAAGTATAAGTTCTTTTCTTGATGTGGAAATTTCCCTTTAATAAATTTTGATTACCTTTTGAATCTTTTTGGGAAGAATGATTGCCTTTTTCTTCATTCTTCTAATATATTTAAAGTTTAAAATGCTTTTCAAAGGACGACCTCAACATAATCTTGTAAAAAAGTCATGCTTCAATATTGAAAGCAGTTCAGAACACAAACTTTTGTTTTTTATTGTAGTGCCCGAAGCGACGAAACCAAGTTTAAGCCAACCAGTGACCGCCAGCCCGATTGGCAGCTCTCCATCGCCACCTGTCAATGGTGGCAACAATGCCAAAAGGGTGGCAGTGCCGAACGGTCAACCGCCAAGCGCCGCCCGCTACATGCCTCGGGAGGTGCCGCCGCGATTCCGTTGCCAGCAGGACCACAAAGTGTTACTGAAACGTGGGCAGCCCCCTCCACCATCCTGTATGCTCCTTGGGAGTGGAGTAGGGCTGTCTCCTTCTCCAGCACCTGGAGCACACCCAAACAACGCACAACCAGTACCAGGAGTGTTGCTACCTTGTGATAGTGGGACTGCAACAGGTACGAAAGTTTTTTTTACCCCTCTATTCTTTGATTTTCATCTGAGTTTTCATTTTTATGCTACATCATAATTATAGACTTGTCTTATATAGTAATAACTTTTAACTGATTTGACTGTATTCTGTAAGCTTCTCTGAGAGGCTTTTCACTATAGCGAACAGCACGAGAAGAAGTAGAACAAAATATGTACGTCTTACAAGGTTTTAGTTCACTTCACCATTTTAATTCAAGGTAGGAAGAATGTTGAACCATTGTTTTGAATCATCCTATTAGTCTTCCAAAGATGCCCAATGTGCTGGCCATTTCTGTGCCCTAAGAATTGAAATCCAGAAAGGTATGAGTTAGAAAAAAGACTAATAATAGGAGTGTGTGTGTGTGTGTGTGTGTGGTGTTGCTCAAAGTCCATGGCACCTGAAATTTGACATGGCTGATTATCTTATTGCTGTTATTTTTAAAATGAATTAATTTTAGTTGAATAACATTCTGTAGCCTTTAGCACCATCTGTAAGTACCTTATCCAGTTAGCAGGAAGCTACAGTCATGCTTCGAATTTTCATTTATCCCAGGAACCTCTAGGTAGCTCCATATGCTACTTTAGTGTAGAGGGCCACTTGCACTCTTCAGACACTTAGAACCTTGATGAATGTTTACGAGGTCACAATTAGTTAAGTGAAAATCAGCTCAGGTTATTTAGCTCAAGGCTGCTTCAGATAGAATACTTCTACTGTCCATTATTACTTTTCTTTTATAAGCTGAATGCGGGCCTTCCATTGATTGGCTGCATTCAAGAGATTGTCTGTCTGTCTATCAATTGATAGATCAATTGATCAATCAATTGATCTCAGACTTTACTGACCCCTTATGACTGCTGAACCATCCTTCTGACATTTTGAAATGAGTGTTACTGTTATTCAGCATCATTTTTATACCTCTCTATTTGGATGTGTATTTAAAGGTCAAAACAAAACAGAGTATCCACAGCATATGGCAAATATATTGCAGGCTTACTTACGAGTAAGCTCTGTACTTCTAGTCAGTTTCAAATCCACCCCTTGGGTTTTCTGATCACTTGTATAACCTGGCTTTCATTTTATCCTCAGTTCATTCCTTCTCCTTGTAGTTGGAAGGGTTCATTTTCATTTATTGTTTGTAAACTGTGTATTTCTACATCAGGCAGGAAAGCAGGAGTTGAAATTCTCCCATGCCAGTTTTGCTTCACTGTCTCTTTTGGGGGAGTTCTTGCTCAATTTCAAACTGTTCCTGTTCACTCATAGTGAATTCTTATTTTAAAGATAAAGATTTATGGTATACCAATATGACACTGCAGTCCTTCAGTGGATTCATGTTTACATAAAAATAAGCATGGTTGTAGTAGTGATAAATCTCAGCTTTTTGAAAAGCCTGGGATGCAAAGGGGAAGGATTTGCTTTGCAGGACACAAAAATGGTTCTGAAGCTAGAAGTACATGTCACGGAAATAGAGAAGGGTGAGTACCACATCATCCTCCTGCAAGAACAACTCATCCCATCCTATTTCAATTGCACATTTTCCTGTTTGTGCTTGTTGAAAAGTTTCCTTTGAACTTTACTTATTTATTTCTTGGAAAACAACACAGTTAGAAAATGAGAGAGATTAGAAATAGATTAAAATCATGTTTGTGAATCACTGTACATTTTTCTGAATGAACACTAATAGCTTCATTTAGAAGCACCATAGGAGTTCCTAATATGAACAGGAATGCCCATCTTGCATGTGCTTGGTCACTAGAATGAGGTGCTGAACATGAGCTTCAATGTGATTATTTAGAATATACAGGGCAGATTTTAGTACTTGTCTTTAAATACTTGTTTTTTCCATGTATCGTTGCTGACTGTGTGAAGCAAGTGAAGTTACTGTTGGTACGATTGGCAGAAGAGTGAAATACAAAATGAGGTGGTCCTTGCATTCCCCTTCCCCACAGCTCATCTGTACCCTCTATCTGTTCTGGAAGGTAGAGAAGCTCTGCAGAATGCAGTCTTGGATAGCACAGAAGGCTGGGTGGGAGTCTTTTGGTGGTGGTGTGGAGAAAGGAATTTCCTCCTGGATTCATGAACAGAGCTGCTTTCATCAGAGGGCATACATCGTTGAATCCTCGTCCTAATTTCAGGAGTGATGTACAAGTGCCTAACAGTTTAATTCACACATATATTTGATGATAAAGGGCCTTAATACACTAAAGGTACCAGATCCTGCCCTGGCTACTATTTGGACAAGAGACCACCAGTGAATACCAAGTACTGTAGATTATATTTCAGAGGAAGGAACTGGCAGAACCACCTCTGAGTATTCCTTGCCCAAGAAAACCCTGTGAAGTTCATGAGATCACTGTATGTCAACAGGCGGCTAACAAGGTTCTCTCTTTCTCACACACATACACTCTCTCATGAGAACATTGTTGGTGACAAAGTGCTTAGTGTACCAAAGAGACAAAAACTAGGAAATTGCTTTTAAGACTGGTGTAGCTTATAATAAAAATATATTTTGTTGTGTTGTTCCTGAGGAGTTCTTATGTTTGCAGATGAGTTTCCTTCAAGCATTAGTTGATTTTGAGACAATACTAATAGGTATTTTCACCAAAGAGTACCAGTGTGGCATAGGGGTTTGAGTGTTGAACTAAGGACTGTGGGAGATGTTCGAAACCCTGCTCAGCCATGAAGACACACAGGGTGGCCTTTGATAAGTCATGTTCTCTCAGCCTCAGAGAAAAGCAGTGGCAAACCCTCTCCAAACATACTTTGCCAAGAAAACCCACAGAGAGATTTCCTTAGGGTTGCCATAGGTGAGGAAATGACTTGAAGGCACATAACAGCAAATTTCATACAACGGTCTGATAAATATCTAATAGCTAATAAATACTGCATGTCTTGAATGGGAATCAGCTGAAAATACTATTTTAAATGAATTTGTAGTAGCCTGCTAATTTTATTTGACTGTACACACATGAAGAAGTTACTGAGTCATAAGTGTCGTGCTTATAGCCAAGATAAATACGATCATATATCATCCTGTTTCCTCTTCTTGGATTTACAACTTTCACTGTCTGAAGTATCATGTAATATAATCTAGGGCAGGATTGTCCTTCACATATAAGAAGGAATGTAGTTTTGTTAATTAAACAAGCACTGTTAGCACGAATTGGCCTTCAAGGTTATTCTTAACTCATTTTTTTGTAAAAATGTTGCATATTTTTTCCAGTGGAAGGTAAAATGGATATTCTTAACTTGCTGTTTATGGACATGTTAGTCTGTTTATTATCTGCCCTGCCTCATCTGAAAACCCGCCAACATACAAAAAAAAATTAAAATCGCAATAATAATTGTGATCACTTTTGATCCTTTATGTGACTTCTAAATTATTTTGCAACTGAATATATAGTAGGATTACAAAATAAGGGCATGATTTCACAGTTCTTGGGAGGTCATCCTAGGTATTCTAGGATATTAAGGACATAGGACCCTTTCACAATACACAGATATAGCACTATGGTTCCACTTATACAGTCATAATTTTATCTCATGGAATTCTGAGGTTTATAGTCTAATAAATCACTCAAGTTCTCTGGCTGAGAATTCCAAATGCCTCTCCAGAATCTGCACATCCCAGCATTCCATAGGATGGAACCATGGCGGCTAAGTGGAATTATAGTGGTGTAACTGTGTAGCATCAAAGGGCCCAGAAAGAGAAATCTACTATTGAATGCTCTGGTTTTAGGGTTCTGGCAATAGAGCTAAAAGGTGTTGTTAGGTAGATCAGTAGAGGCCTTTGATCTGCCCGGAACACAGTCCTCCTGTTCCTCCAATAAGCCTCAACAGTACACTGACTTGCTTGTTTGGTTCCTACTGGAATCAGTGGGAGGAAAAACTGAAAAGATAATGTGTGACAAGAGTCAAAAAAAGTCATATGCACAAATCTTCCACCTCTGCTGATATGGGCCAGCAAGTCTTTGAATCTGGCCAATCTTCAGTTGTGAATTCTACCCCTCATTAATTGATGTTTGAAGTTATCAGTTGCAGTAGTTACTATGAGCAATTCTACATGGGATTTTGTTCGTGCTTTAGAACTGCTATTAATACAATGTAAATAGAAGCAGCCATATTCTGATGTATCTCTGATAACTTGCTGTATATTAAAAGGCAGTATTCTTTTAGAATTGGTTAATGTGGCTAAAACCAGTTAGCTGTAAGTTTTTAAAAAAATAAAGCTTATTGTGTCAAAATTGAGTGAAGACAGTTTTAATAGCAATTAAAAACAAGGAAAAACAATGAAGCTTGAGAAGAACTTACTGCAAAGGTGAATTAGTGACCAAAAATATGTCTGAAAAAATGTTCCAGTTGGCCCTCCACATTTGCAGGTTTGACTTTCACAGATTTGATTATTTGCAAGTTTCTTCAACCAGTCTCCCCATACATCTGGCCCTTCTTTTCTGGGAGAAACCTGGTGGCTCCAATCAGGCTTCTCAGCCTTTAAAAACCTGCCTCTGGTCCTCCTCCTCTTCCACCAGCCACTGCTTGGCCAGCTAAGGATGGCTTGCAACCTGATTTCTCAGTACCACAAACCCTCTCCCAATGCCTCCCACACATACCCAAGGAAGGAGATGGCTGAGAGAGGAAGTAGAGGGCTATCATGCTAAGTCACCTCCCTTCCCTGACCTAGTTTGGACTCTGGGTGCCATTTTTCCCCACCATGCCTCAGCCTCCTTCCCACACAGACACTTTTTGATATTTGCAATTTTTCCCCTTTTGCAAGGATTCTGTGCCCCTAACCCTAGCAAATGTGGAGAACCAACTATATTTGCCTGCTGGTGGAAAGAAAACAGAGAGGGATCAAGTTGAGAGATCAATTTAGGGGGAATTTTTTTTAACCTGGAAGCAAATGCCATGACTTCATCCAATAAGCTTTTGAAGAGACAGTGCTTTCCCCGTAAATCTCTACAGTCTGGCAGACTCATATGGGGACATTGGTCTTTCAGATGCTCTGGACTCAAGCTGTATATAGTATTTATTGGTTATAGCCAGCACTTTGAATTGTGTTTGGAACAGACCAAGCCTGTGAAGTTGTAATGTGAAATTTATATTCTCCGTGTAACCAGCTCTGCTAAGCAATCTGATGGCAGCATCTTGGACCCACTGATGTTTTTGAAGGCAGCCACTGTACAGTGCATTATATTACTCAAAATGAGATAAAGCCAAATTGTTCCCCCTTTGATCAAATCAGCCACCTCCAGTAAAGACTGCAGCTGGCATCATTTTTATCTGTGCAGATACACTGATATCTGGAAAGTCCGGCTCAGGTTTAAGTCCCAGAGTACACACAAGTTTTCAGGGAAGGTTTAGTGTAGTTTGAATCTTTATTCCCTAATCTGCTCTTTACCCGTGCAGGAGAACTTCTGTCTTTTCTGGGTTAAGTTTCAGTTTGTTCCCCTGTCATCCCGTCTTTTAATGATAACAGACACTGCTTTAGCACCAAAATGGTTCCTTGAAATTAGATGGAAAGGAGCAAGAGACTTGGATGTGATCTGTGTACTGGAAGCATTGAACCTGGTTTCATGTATATGTTAAAAAGCATGAGAGGCCAACTGAACCCTGAGAGACCCTGCCAGCCAACAAGTGCGGAGAAGGAATCTCTTTCACCATATCCTTACTTACCCATCCAAAAACAAGACTGGCACCACTGTGAAGCAGTGCCAAGTTCCATTAGAGAGAGGAAGCCCAGAATACCATGAATATTGGAGACAAGTTGTCGAAGAATCAGGAATAATCTGTTGTGAGCTTCCTAGGGTGATCTTGTGGCTACTGTTATTGGAAACAGAGTCTTGGAGTAGATGGGCCATGTTGGAGAGATAACCATGAAAGGACAGGAATAACTGGGACATAAGCAGATCCTGAAAATGGAGGGGAGTTTCCTTGTGGTAGATATGACGTACTCCGTCTCAAAAAGGGATGTCATGAAAATTAAAAGTGATCAGGGTATGAAAGTGGTCAGAGTTTCTGAGCACTCTTAAAATTTGTGACCAGTTTGAAGCCGTAAAGTTTTTATTTTATAAAAAAGACAGTGGAGCAGGGAGTTCATAAAATAAGGAGTGGTTCAAAAGTGGTTTTCCATTCTGTTCATAACTATAAATCTTGGCTTCTCCAAGTGAAACGAAAAGAAATTGTTCCTAACTGCAACATATAATTAGTATATGGGCTTCAAGTCTGACAAAAAAGGATCACACGTAAATACAGCATGTAATTAGTGTACGGAATTCACAGCCACAAGATGCTTGACAGTGACTATCTTGGATGGCTTTGAAAAATAGCTTTGTGGACTGTTAGTCTTGATAGCTAAACAAAAGATATTCAGGTGGAATATGTCTTTAATATCTTTCTAGAAATAAATTATCGTTAATTTATTTAACGATCAGCGAGCAAATCAGCATGATTGTCTTCTGCATGTGAGCTCATTAGATTTTTATTGGTTCAAGAAGATGCCAGTCAAATCCAGCTGGATTTCAAAAATTGGATCAAGCTTGATTCTTTCTTTAGTCCCTTTACTGTGGGAGTAGCTTCCACACTCAAGGTTTGTGATTGGGTGAGATTTCTCCCCAGAAAGAAGTACATGAACAAATTCTTCATCAGTTATATTTCTAGCTAAAAAATGTCCAACTGAAAATGATATATTTAAATATTTTTACATTTCTTACGTAATTTTTTTTTGTAAAAGGCATTCTGTTCTACTGAAAAAAGGCAACCCATCCATATTAGTACTAACACTTCATTAATCTGTCCCCCTAAATCCAGTTGGCATATTTCTCACAAGCCTTGTTTGGAAGTTAAATTCCCTTGGTATTAGTCACCAGAATCTGTTGAGCTAGAACGATCTTTTATTTGACCTTATACTACATTTGTAGCTATTGAGTACTGATACATAATAGATATAAAGCCTTAAGAACATAAGAGCAGCCCACTAGATCAGACCATAGATTCATGTTGTCAGGCCTGCCATTTCCAACAGTGGCCAGATTGCATGCCACCACAATCGCAAAAGCAGGTCTGAAGAAAGCAACATTTGTTTCACCCATTTTTACCATTTAGTGTTCTTAGAGACAGCATAATTTTTTTAAAAAAAATTGCAACATTTAGAAGCATACTTCATCTGAAAACGGGGTTTCATTTAGATATTATGCTAATAAATATTTATGGGCAGTCTCCTCACTAAGTTTGCTGAACTTTTTTTTAAAGCTAGTGACTGTCATACAGCCATCAGCTGAATATCATAATTTGTAGTGCCAAGAATGGTTTGTAAATGACATGAGATTTAGGTGCTGCATACAAATAAATCATGTGTGTTGTTTGGAATCTTCTCTGTGCTGATGAATAATTCTGAGTATGTTTCATTTGTAGACTCAACAACTGGAGGTGCTGCTGCTTCAAATTATGCAAATTCCACTTGGGGTCCTGGAGCCTCCTCCAACAGCACCAATGCCAACCCA
Organism: Cyclura pinguis; assembly: GCA_030412105.1. Classification (NCBI taxonomy): domain Eukaryota; kingdom Metazoa; phylum Chordata; class Lepidosauria; order Squamata; family Iguanidae; genus Cyclura; species Cyclura pinguis. The sequence goes on from CM059603.1 coordinate 40,809,434, forward strand.
ACTCACGTCTGGGACAAGGTGATTGTAGACGGGTCTGACATGGAAGAGTGGCCTTGTATTGCCAGCAAAGATACTGAAGCTTCTTCCGAAAACACCACAGACAACAACAGTGCCTCGAACCCTGGCTTAGAGAAGAACACTCTGCCAGGAAGCACCACTAGCAACAAAGGAAAAGGAAACCAGTGCCAGTCTGGAAGCTCTGGTAACGAATGTAATCTTGGGGCTTGGAAATCTGACCCTAAGGCTAAATCTGTTCAATCTTCCAACCCTGCATCAGAAAGTACCAGTGGTCTAGCAAACTGGAGGAACTTGAGTGGGCAGGACAGAGTTGGACCCAGCCCTGGCTTCAGCAACTTTAACCCAAATAGCAACCCATCTGCTTGGCCAGCACTAATCCAAGAGGGTAATTCAAGGAAGGGGAATTCAGAATCTGATAATGGCGGCTCCAATGCACAGATCAATTCAGCAGGTCAGACTTCTAGGGAACAGCAGTCAAAGATGGAAAATGCGGGTGTTAACTTTGTCTCTGGCAGAGAACAGGCTCAAATTCACAACACTGATGGACCAAAAAATGGAAACACTAACTCCTTGAACTTAAGTTCACCAAACCCAATGGAGAATAAGGGAATGTCCTTTGAAATGGGCTTTGGGAACCCCTCCAGGAGCACTGATGCCCCTTCACAAAGCACTGGAGAGAGAAAGACTGGGAGTGTTGGGTCTTGGGGTACAGTTAGGGGGGCTTCTGGAATGGACAGTGCTTCTGGTCAAAGCAACTCTGGAAATCATGGGAACAATGGAAAAGATAGGGAGGACTCATGGAAGGGAGCTTCTGTTCAAAAATCAAATGGGTCAAGAAATGATTCTTGGGATAATAGTAACAGGTCTACGGGTGATGGGTCTTGGACCATTGGCCCTCAACACTCTGGTGAAAGCAAATGGAGTGAAGGGAACAAAATGACATCAGGGGTGTCTCAGGGAGAATGGAAACAGCCGTCTGGGTCGGATGAACTGAAGATTGGAGAATGGAGTGGTCCAAACCAACCAAATTCTAGCACTGGAGCATGGGACAATCAAAAGGGCCACCCCCTTCCTGAAAATCAAGGCAATTCCCAGGCTCCCTGTTGGGGAAGATCTTCCAGCTCTACAGGAAGTGAGGTTGGAGGTCAAAGCACTGGAAGCAACCATAAAGCAGGAAGTAGTGATAGTCACAATTCTGGACGTCGATCATACAGGCCTACACATCCTGATTGCCAAGCAGTCTTGCAGACTTTGTTGAGCAGGACTGATTTGGACCCCCGAGTGCTTTCAAATACTGGCTGGGGTCAAACTCAAATCAAGCAAGATACTGTTTGGGACATAGAAGAATTGCCAAGGGCAGAGGGAAAAGCTGATAAAGGAACTGAGGGGTGGGAGAGTTCCGCCATACAGACAAAGAGCTCAGGGGGCTGGGGAGATGCACCCAGCCAAAGCAATCAAATCAAGTCTGGATGGGGTGAGCTCTCTACTCCAACAGAATGGAAGGAGCCCAAAAACACTGGAGGATGGAATGATTATAAGAACAGTTGTGCTAACTGGGGAGGAGGAAGACCTGATGAGAAGGTGACAACATCTTGGAATGAAAATTCCAACAAAGACCCAGGTTGGAATGGGCGGCCACCTAATCAGGGTTGGTCTTCTGGGAAGAATGGCTGGGGAGAGGATGTTGATCAAACAAAAAATAACAACTGGGAAAGTTCAGCGAGCAAATCAATGTCAAGTTGGGGGGAAGCTGGTCAAAATGAAATTGGGACTTGGGGTAATAGTGCAAATGCAAACTGTTCTTCAAAAGGAGGGTGGGATAATAATAAAAGAACTCCAACATGGAATGATACTGGTAGACAACCCAATTCCTGGAATAATCAGCAGCCACACCATCAGCAGTCAGAGACACCTGGCTCCTGGGGCCCACCACCACAGCCTCCAGGTAATGGAAGGCCACCCAATCCTAACTGGAACAGTGGGCCACAGCCAAATGCCTCAAAAGATGACGAGCCAAGTGGCTGGGAAGAACCATCCCCCCAATCTATTAGTCGTAAAATGGATATTGATGATGGCACTTCAGCATGGGGAGATCCCAGCAGTTACAACTATAAGAATGTGAATCTGTGGGACAAGAACTCACAAGGTGGACAAGGTCGAGAACAGAACCTCCCTACTCCAAGGCCAAGCAAAGTAGCAACTTCAGGTATTGTGCTTAATTTTCTTCTTTATTATGATACAAACTGTTTATTACAGATCTAAATAAAATAGGAAAATAACTGCCCAGTCTGTAACTGTATGTAACCTTTGAACTTACTGTTAAGATACACATTCATGTATATACAAATATATATTATTAAGATGCATCAGTTTGAAAATCAGATAATTGAAATACCTGTCATATTGTATAGCTGTTCACAGGTATCAATATTCATGTGCCTGATGTGAGATGAGATAGAGTGGTGCGTCCTCAGATCTCGTATATAGAATGATCTCATGGTGGTATGGCTCTAGATTGTCATCTAGATGCCAACACAGGAGTTGTATTCATATACAGTTGGACTCCTACTGTTCTGTGTGTTTCTGTACAAACATACCCTTTTGTGATATCATCAGTTCAGATCCTGCTTGTAAACTTCCTCTGGTGAATCTACCCTTTAACGTAAAGGAGAGCAACTGTCAGAGACTAAGGGGACTAGGGAATCTATCCCTTTGCAACCCCCTCAATTTATTTTGGCCCAAAGCAGCCTCTAGAGCACATGTGTCAAACACAAGGCCCGTGGGCCAAATCTGGCCCACCAGGCCATTTCATGTGGCCCTTGCACCTTTCCTGCAGCTGCAGCACTCCCCCGTCTGGTGAGCCTGATCCCCACATTGCGGGCCTCTGGCTGCCAATATTCTGAAGAGGGGCTCAGCAGCCAGCACTCACTATCTACTTTTACTTCTGACTGCTCTTCTGTCCAAGGCCCTTTTTGCATGGCGTTTCTTAAGCGAAAGGGCCCCTTGAGCGTTGCATAAATGTGAGGAGTGGTCTGCATGACGCACTCACATTTACGCGACGCTCAAGAGTGTGACGCGTAGCGCATACGCACCATTTTATTTTCGGCTTTTAGCCAAAAATGATGCATGCTTGCACACCAGTCAGGGGCCTGGGGCGAACTTACCTGCCCTGTGGAGCTTCTGGAGCCAGGCCGATCACGCTTCCTGCCCCAGCGCAGCCTACAGCTCCCAGGCTGCATTGCAGAAGGAAGGGGCGGGGTGCAGGCGGGGCACTCACATGACCAGGAAGCTGCTGCGGAGCTCAAGCAGCAGGGACGTGAAAGCCTTCCTCCAAAGGCTTCTTGTGCAAGCTCCGCCCCCCCACCTCCGCAAAAAGGTAAGGTGCAAAAAGTCTCCAAGTCTCACCATCAGAGCGTTGTCACAAGTTACTGTGGCAGTGCTCCACATGACTCATAAGAGTTGGATAGAGGAACAGTCAGAAGTAGAAGTAGATTGCAAGTGCTAGCTGCTGGGCCCCTCTTCAGAGTACCAGCAGCCGGGAGCCCGCAATGTGAGAATTGGGCTTACCAGGCACAGAGAAGATGTAGGGGGCAGAAAGAGGCACAGAGAGGGTCTGGGGGCAGAAGGAGACACAGAGATACGTTTATATTATCTTACAGATACAACTGGCCCTTCGAGGGCAAGCTTAATGCTGATGCGGCCCAAGATGAAATTCAGTTTGACACCCCTGCTCTAGAGGGTGTGGAGAATTTTAGCCCTTGTGTACAACAGGACATAACTAGGAAGTGGGCAAAAACTTGGTTAAAATGCCCCCTTGCTCTTCACAGTGGGAGATAGTCATAGAGATATTTATGCATTTCCATTTAGAGAATTCCATAAGCAGAAGATGGGGTAACCTACTAGACAAAGATCAGGACATATTATATGGTTTCCATAGCTGGATGCTATTGTCTAGTCACCAGGACTGTGTGCACTCTTGTAGTCACCATGTGTAGTTTGCTGCAAATGACTTGCAGGGTCCTGTGGGCATTGTACTTAGTTCTCCTGTTAACAGGTGCCTATTGCTTTCACTGGTAACAGATCAGCTAATTATGTGTCGTCTATTTATACAGAAAACTATCCTATAAATTGAGATAACTTTATTCTGTGTAGGAGCAGACTGAAATCTTAATGCTGTAATGTTACACTGTTAATTGAGTGCTTTCTCCTGTCACTAAGAATGAAATAGCATAAAATCTAGAACAAATAGTAAAGCATGAAATATGACAGAATAGGGTCAGTGTTATAGAAAAGCGTATTTTTCCCCCCGAAGTGATGCTGTGCTAAATGTCAGAAAACAATTCCAATTCATAAAAAATGCATAATCAACACTCTTTCTGTATGAAGTCTGGAACAAAAGCACACCTCCTGCTCCAGATAATGGTACAGCTGCTTGGGGTGAACCAAATGAAACCAGCCCTGGATGGGGTGAAGTTGATGATGCGGGGTCTTCTACAAGTTGGGGAAATGGACCCACCAGTGCATCAAATGCCATAAAACCTAGTGAGTATCCACTAGTTTTCATTCCTGTTACAGTTATACATGTTTGTATGTAAAAATATCTGTATAATTTTCTTACCATGAAGTGTGCATAAACTTACTGTAAAATGCTGTGTATTGTAATTTTGCAAATAAGTGCTTATAAAGACCTTTAAGGTCTTTAAAAATAACAAAGTATGGAGGCATTTATAGCCTCGAGTTAAAAAAAAAAACCTTTTTAGAAAAAAGCAGCTTTTTTATTTTTTCAAATTAATTTTTATTATTTTGTTGTTGTTGTTAAACTTTTTATTTTAGGTGGGTGAAATGTTTTAGTTTTTGCCTGATGTTTTTGTGAGTCCCAACAGTAATAGCGGAAGTTTGTTTGTCTGTTTAGCTTAGTTCTGTTCGTGGTGCAAGAGTTTTACTCAGAATCACATTGAGCAAGAAAGTGATAAAGAATTCACTTTTTGTAGATCCAGCACATAGTTCTTAGTTATACTACAGTCTAGCATTGATTGTTTGCATCTGAATGAGCCAGTTTGATCCCAACACTAAGTAGTCAGATATCTTTTGAGTAGTTATTACTTCTAATTGTTGTTTAGTGGCATTCCTAGGTACCTGTAACCTAGGTGCTAAAATGGTAGGGAAGAAAACAGTACATGTGATGTGGTTTAGGAGTAGTACTACTCAGGCTGATATGGAAACAGGTAGTTATTTTTTTTCCAGTGTGCCAGAGACTGGCACATTTGTGCCCATTGGCAATAATTGATTAATTCTTTCCTGGGAACTCACAAGGGACCAGCAACCAATTGCTTGGGGCAGGAACCACCACTTTGAGTACCACTGGTTTAGGGCAGTTCTACTCAAAATAGTGGTCTGAACTGGTGCTGGTCTCTGAGGTCCAAGAGAACCAGCCAGTCCCGTAAGGCGTTCCAGATAAGAAGCAACTGTAGGCCAGGGGCATGAATATGGTACCATTCCCTGGCAAACATGGGGGTAAAATTTCCATTTCCCCTGTCAGACAGCTTAAGAAGCATTGGTCTGGGAGAAACGTGTGCCTCCAGATGCTGCTGGACTACACACACAGACACACACACACACACTCCTGTTTCTCACCTTAATTCTGCTGGCTGGGATGGCTGGGACTAGCGGTTGAACAACATCTGAAAGGCCACATAATTCTCATCCCTGTTCTAAACAATTTTCTCTGTCCCAGTCCCCCTTAGAACAAAGAGAACAGGAGATAATGCTTGTGCAGAAAGTTAGAATTTGTATTTTTTTTAGAAATGTTGAAGTACTAAGAGCACCAGGGTTCCTTTGTTTCTCCTGGTAGGCAAGGGGAGCAAAAACTATATAGACGTTGATATGGAGTAGAAAAGAGGAAGAAGAACCATAATTAAAGACATTTAGACACCAGGGACAGGTGGAGTCAGTTCTACTATTAAAATGTGAGTGCATTGGGTCACTAGTCTCCAGAGTGAACAGGACTGAAACTGGATTCCAGGACAAGAAACAGTGACTGTAAGGGCATTTCAAGAGCATAGCTGTGTTAGTCTGATGCATCTGATAAAGTAGACTTAAATCTGTGAAAGCTTATGCCACAAACTTCTTTCTTTCATGTAGTCTCAAAGGTGCTACAAGAGCCCTTCGCTTATCTAGTTTGTTAAACTTCTCTATTACAAACTGTTTTGTAGCTGTATTCTCTTAACTTACACTGTTAGCCTACCTCTTTGGCACCTATTATTAGGAAAAAGGTGTAACATAAAATAAAACAAAAAATGCAAATTGGACATCCAGAAATATAAGGACCTAAAATAAAAGAATTTAAAGGACAAAGATAATTTCTCCTGTTTTTTCAGAACAATACCTATTCTGACAGTTTTGCAAAGCTGATGAAAAATTGTAGATTGTTGAGGTAAAAGCTTCTAGTATGAGTATTTGGACCCAGAGAAATTAGTTTTGGGCACTGTAAGTTATTGCAAATATATACGTTGCCAAATTTATGTTCTATATGTGATGTGCAAAGAAACTTCACATTTGGTTACTGCTTGCCTTTAAAACAGTATGTGTTGCTTGTGATTTCTGTGGCTTACATATATAGGTTCTTCTGCATCTACAAAGAGCTTATCAGAAACATCTAGAGCCGAATACAGTGTTTTGGATGGAAACCCCAACTGCCCTTCAGTGCACATGTTTAGGCAGAGCTCCCACTTTTCTCCTTAGTTCTTTTTTCCTGCCGTAGGACGAATTACCTTGGGAATAGCTATCTTTTTCTGGCCACAACTGTGAGATTTTTGCTTCCCTTTTCTTCTTTTTGAACTTTTTGCCTCATTGTTATTTTGGACTATTCTTTGCTGATGTCTTTTCCCTCCATTTCAGCCCTTTTGCTTATGCCTTCAAAACCCTTCTTTAATAAGTGTGTTGAGTACAAGAACAAAATACCTCAGTCAGATCCTACTGTCTTTTTTGTTTAGGCAAGAGGCATATTGTCAGCAGTGCCAGCACTTCACTAGGTAGGCATTGAAGAGCCTTTAGAGCCTCAAAGTCCCTGTATGGAGAAGTCTTTGAAAGCTTTAATTCCAGCGGGCATTTGTACGTGCCTACCACCACCATAGTTCGGCTTCAGTTACAACCATCAGCATCTTTGGCTTTCACATCCCAATCTCCATCTGGCCTGCTCTCATGTATCATTTCAGTTCTGACCACTTCACCAATATTGCCGGGAGGAACAAGAGATGAACTTTGAATGCACAAGTTCTGTGGATCTTGTGCTGAAGTAAATTAACTTCTAATAAAACATATAGAAAAAGGGCAAAGAACATAAGCAGGATAAATTGGAACCAGAACTTCCTGTGTATGAGGTTGTTGCATTGTCCTTTGCATCCTATCTCTTAGTGTCATTTATTTGCATGTCAACCAACACCTCCATTCTGATGCTTAAGATATTTTCTAATGATCTGACCCTCTCCTGTGCCAGTTTTAAAGAGGGTAGAGCAGAGCCTGGATCTGCCTTATGAGGTATTCAACCTGTTTGTTTTTCTGTGGATGAACATTGTGATATTTTCTTTGCATGAAGACTAGTAATTTCTTCTTTGAGATTCTGTTGTACCAAGTCTTTTCTTGATCTCAGTCACCGTCGGCCTCAGTTTCAATACACTGCACCTGAGATCACCAGTCTGCTTCTAAATCACTGTTCTCAAATACTCAAATTGCAGGTCTGTTTTAGTTTTGAGAAACCTTTCAGTGGGATGCTTTTACTCAAGGTCGTTCTGTCATTGACCGCATAATTAGTTTGAATGGCAGAGGATGGAGGCTATAAACCATCTTCATCTTTTTCTTCAGTCTTTGCATCATGCTTTGGTGGGGGATCAAAATCCTGTGTCACCATTGAAGAATGCACAGTCCAGTGCAGACCGACTGAATTAGGAGTTCCCAACACGTTCTAGTATACCTGTTACAGATGTTGTTTTCCTGACAGTGCAATCGAAATCCATGCTTTTGATTGCCATGCTCATATTCTATATTTCAGGACCATCACAGTAAACTCCATCAACCTGTAGAAAGATTGAAAACCTCTATTGGTGTTAGACCTTTGCATTTCTCTTTAAGCTTCCAACTAAAATATTGGAGAGGGTTCGCAGGGACAAATAAGGCCAGTTCAGCATCATGGAACAAAGAGGGCTTAAAACAGATTCAATTATTTGAAAGTTTTACTCCACAGCAGCAGTTTCACTGATTGTAGCAAATTAGCAGGTGCACATAGGCCCTACCAAAAGTTTATCTGGGAAAAGATAGGTCTTCTCCCTTGTGAATAAACATCCAGTTATCCCTTTGTTTCCAAGCTAAAAGCCAGAGGCTGGCAGGGTAGCAGATGTGAGGGTGATCTGGCTGCAGCATCTGCCACCCCATTGATCATCAGGTTTGGTCTGACTACATTAATCTGGGCTGGATTCAGTAATCAGGTCTGCAGTACAGGATGTAACTTTTGATGAGAAATGCCTTTTAAATGTTAACACATAACCACAAGATCATGCCATGAGTAAGAAAAATTAACTTCATTATTTACAACTTCTAGAAGACTGGCTGGGTTAAATCATTTGTTTTCAACCAGTTCCACTTTTTGTTTATCCTCACAACAGTCTTCGCAAGTATCTTCCTTGTACAGACAGTAATCTCAACAGGATGAGTACTGATCTGGGTTCTGTAAATCAGGCTTGCTCCTCAAATACTGGCTAGGACTCTGTACAGGCTGTAGGATGCTTCCTCTCACTTCTTTCTTCAGGGACATGCTTCAGCTCTTCTTCCTTGCGTGGACTTTACAAGGGACTGGGTGCATACTATGGTTTTGTAGGATTAGACCATCATATTCTGCAACCTACCCCTGGAAGTGATTTTTCATTCAATTGTGCGAACTTCTGGAAAAATGGGTAGATGTATTCTTGAGCCACAGTCATGGATAGTTTTATTCCTACTACTTTATGATGCTGAACAAAATGGGGACTTTGATCTTAGTTCTTTGTTGAAACAGTGACTTCATCACCCCAAAGAAATTTCAAGGGAACACCATCTGGGCAAATCTTTCACTGCTGAGGGATGAGAATTAGTTCACTGTAGTAGATCTGTGCAGTATATATTTTCCACAACACAATCAGGAATTCATGCCGCCATTTTCTGCTGTTTGTGTTGGGCGAGATAGACTTCTGCCCTTTAGCCTTACCGTGGCAAAAGTGGTTTTCACAGACTGTATGGTGGTGGTGGTGCACCTGAAAATTCCTGGAACTGTGGCTTACCATACAAAGATGACTGGTTAGTGATATCATTGGAGCAACAAGTCCAGGAAGTCTTTATCATATTCTGTCCTTCTCATTCTATTTAGCCCTACAAAAAGAAAAAGAAAAAAAAATCAACATGGATTCCATTCTTATTTGCCTCTTATAAGGCAAAATATTTCTTCTCACAGATTAGTTTCCCACTTTAAAATTAGCAAGAGATCTAATTCTTTCTGTCCATCAAGCCACAACGTAGTTGATTCAGGTTGATGACATCCATAACTGTTGTGACCCTGCTACCACTGCTGCAGTGAATTCTTCTTCCCTTCAAGGCAGAGTGTAATCCATTAGAAAAACAGATTCTCCACTTGGATTTCAGAACATCATTACACTGGCAGCTGAAGCTCAACAATATTCTTGTGGACACCCCATTTTGCACCCTCTAACCAACAACGTGAATGATGTCTAATGCAAGCCAATCTTCCCAGAATTACTATCAGTGAAGAGATTTACATAGCAGGGCTGTCAAGATGTTAGATGTCATTGAAGTATTCCAGACATTTGAAAATATGCTGCTTGGATGTGTTATCCAAATGTAAACAGAAAACATGATTAATTTTTGTGTAACCAAGAAACGTTATAAGTAATCAAGCAAGGGGGACTTCTTTAGCTTTGTTTCTCAAATGAGTGCTAAATCTGTGGAATTGATACTTACCCAGAAAAGCATACTCCTGGTTGCAGTTCATTTATCAGGGACAAGCAATATGATTGTGGACACCCTCAGTTCCATGATGGGCACCTCTCAGTGGGAGCTAGTACCTTCTGTGGTGAACTGTATATTTGGTTCTGAGTGAAACCCTAGGGTGGAGTTGTTTGCACTGTGCCCTGTGCCACAACTGTTCGACAAGGGGAAAGAAAATACTTTACCCTCATGGGCTGTGTATTCCTATACATGTAAATAGGCTGGACCTTGTGTGTTTTTCCTGTTTCCACAAATCACAAGAGTCATAGCAAATACACAAAACAACAATGCTGACCATGCCTTAATGGATAAAGCAGCCCTGTTTCTCCACTCACCTGTTCCTAGCAGAGGAGGAGTACTGGCATGTCTCTCAGATTCTGGATCTCTTCATACATGTGGGAAGCACATGTAACATCTGGACCTACTGATGGTTTGGCTTGTAGAATGGAGGAATTACCCAGCTATCATTTCTTCCGGAAGTGTCTTTAGTAACGGAGAGCTTCTGGATATTTTTACTTTCCCAGGTATATGTTCAGACTGAAGATCTGGAGGTCACATGGTTTTCTGTCATCTTCTTTCCAGTTCTCAAAATACTACCATAGACAACTACATTTGGTCTCCAGATCAGATAAATAGGAAGGCATATCAATGGAATTAAAATTATAAGTTTAGTATAATACAGACTGTTGACAGTTGAAGGCTGTCTTGTCAGTCTAAAATACTGAGGAATTTTTAGTAGCTGCTACTTGTATCTGTAAACTTTTCACCTTGAATATCTTCTGGAGCATAGTTTCCTTTCTGTAGACGACCTTACAGATTTTATTTTGGGCATAAAGAAAGATAGATTTATGTCTGTATTTGAATACCTGATCTTTAGTCTAAATCAAAGACATAGCCATTTAAATATAAGTATAAACAAAGTCTTGTAGAACCTTTGAGGCTAAGAGAAAGAATTTTGAGTCTACAAAAGCTTATGCTTACAATCTAACTCATCACACATATATTTAAAATTAGTGTTGTTTTAGAGGGGTATTGAGGATATCTTATAGAGCTATGCAGAGCCTTGCTAAATGGAGCATAAAGTTTTAAGCCTACTCATCAAATATTCTAGAATCAATATGATGATACTTCATGGCTGCTTTATGCATATTATGGTGGTATTTGAAACTTCGATTTTGCTGTTTGCATACTCTTGGGTTCTGTGAACCAAATATGCTGGGACATCTCAAAACAATTAGGGATTTTAAGGAGGAAATTGGCACAAATCAGTTTAAGGTGATATAGTAAAAATTGTATGGTAGTTAAGGAAAGAGTAGCAATATTGGTAGTAAGTGAATAGAAAATATATTTAGATATTTAGGGATTAGAAGCTGGACTGAACTGGCAGGAAGCAGGTACTGAGCAAAATTTTTGAGTTAGCAGGAACATTGAATCTGTTGGTTTTAGTGAATGAAATTGTGATTACTTTATACCATTTTGTGTTTTGCTTGCTGTATTTATCTATTATTTATGTATGTAATCACTATAACAAGTAGGGTGTTTACACTGTTTGTATCATGGATTTTCACTTTGCTTTTCTGATCATTCCCCTCATAACTAAAAATCGATAATACACTTCGCTAGACAAGAGATTTTCAGTATATTGTTAACAAGGATGGGGGGCTTTTTAAAAAAGGGTTATAACAAATGAGTGTCAAGTGAATAGGAAGCTTATATATAGTTCTGTTTTCTATATCTGTTTTTTATTCACAACAAAATTCTTTGTAATTTTGAGAATACTCATTCGTCTTGAATACAGCGCTGTGTAATTCCATGTGATAAATAGATTGGGAGTGTACCTGACTCAGGATGGGCAGCTTGGTGCCTTCTAGATTATTTAGGGTGCGACTTCAGCCAACCTCAGCTAGCTTGGCCATTGGTCAGGGATGATCAAAGACATGTTGGAGAGCATGCATTGTCAAGCTTTAGTGTAATTGATTTATCTTGCTGTATAGTGTAATAAAATTATATTCATTGAAAGTTATACTTACATTTCCACAATTTTAAACATTCGTTTCAAAGGTTCCAAACCATCACAAGATGGCTGGGGGGATAACGATGGGCCAGTATCAGGAACACGGCATTCCAGCTGGGAAGAAGAAGAAGAAGGAGGAGTCTGGAACACAGCAGGCTCTCAGGGAAGCAGTTCCTCCCATAATTCAACGAGCTGGGGACAAGGAGGGAAGAAACCACAAATTAAGGTGAGAGAATGCTTACAGGATTTCATCTTTCACTAGGTAAATGAGTATACTGAATCTGTCCTCTCAGTTGTTAGCAATGTAGAATCTTGATTACGCAGAAATGCTGTTGTTGAAAAATAACATTTGTAATGACTAGCTTACTGTTGGATGCAACACATGGCACAGTTTGCCAAAATCTTCAGGCATGAAAGTTTGGAGTCGTCATTGTTACATTTGACTTATGGTGACCATATTGATGAAGGATCTCTAAGAGACTCTCTTATTAATAGCCCTGCTCAGATCTTGCAAACTCAGGGCCATGGCTTTCTTGAACATATCAATCCATGTGTAACATGGCCTTCTTCTTTTCCTGCTGGCTTCAATTTTACTGAGCATTATCATTTTCTTTACCATTATAATCTTTGGTAGTCCATGGTATCCATAGAACTCTCTTTTGGCAGCACATGTCAAATCATTTGATTCTCTTCCTGTGGAGCTTCTTCATCTTCTGATTCCAATTATATAGTTTATTTGAGTTCAGTTTTTGCCATCCATTTACAATCACATATAGTCATCTGTTTGGTCAACTGAAGAATGACTTTGCAATGAACAAGACATTCTCTTCACAAAATTTTATAGGCCTCTCTTGTTATTGCTTGATCCTAGACCAAATTCTCCAAAAATTATCAGTTCTGCTTTGTTTCCTAGTAATCTGTGATTAACAAGGTGTCCAGTTCTGGTGTATGATCAGTTTTTCGTGGTTCCTGCATAAAATGTTTCAGTTTCTCCTCCTTCTGGCTCTGTAGTTTGAGCGTGAAGTTAGATTATGGTTATATTGCCAGATCTTCCATGGAGTCTTTTGATACTGTTCAAATTTTGCAATATTTTTCCTGTCTGCTTTTGTTACATTATATTTCAGTATTAATGCCACCCCATTTTTTCCTTAGACTGTCATTTCCACAGTAAAATGTTATATGATTATTTAATTCCCATTCTTGTCCACCTTAGTTTCAGGTATCATCATGATAAAATTCTGTTTCTTGGTTTAAAATTCAGCCTTTCCCTTATTCATGCTTCCCACATTCAGTGTTCCTGTTATATATGTTATTCAGCTTTGGACTTTCCTTTCACGTCTGAACATAGCAGCAGTTGAATGTCATTCCAGCATTGAGTCTAGTTGTGCCATTAGACATAATGCTGTTCATATTTGTCCTTTGCTCTTCCCTGTAGCTGGTTGAGTGCCTTCCAATTTGGGGTCTCATTTTCCAGCCACTTACCTCTTGCTTCATTTTGGATCTTCTCATCATGTTGTTATCAGGGTAAAAGATATTCAGGACTACTTTAACAGTGTCATCTTCTGTGCAGTACTAAGATGAGTTAGCTAAAGTGCCACTGCTGTTGGCTGTAAGAGATCCTGCACCAATGGCAATTCCTGTTATTGTTGCCCAGTAGCTTCCCTTCCAGAGTTTCTCTACCAGCTTCACCGGTAGAGCTATCCATTCTCCTATGTCTAGATTGAGGGAGGTAATGATACCACTGTATTCTGCATTGGTTAGACCTCATTTGGAATACTGTGTCCAGTTCTGGGTACTTCAATTCAAGAAGGATATTGACAAGCTGGAATGTGTCCAGAGGAGGGTGACCAAAATGGTGCAGGGTCTGGAAGCCATGCTCTATGAGGAGTGGCTTAGAGAGCTGGGTATGTTTAGTCTGCAGAAGAGAAGGTTAAGAGGGGACATGATAGCCATGTTTAAATATTTGAAGGGATGTCATGTAATGTCAAGGAGGGAGCGGGCTTGTTTTCTGCCGCTCCAGAGACTAGGACAAGGAGAAATGGATTAAAGCTGCAGGAGAGGAGATTCCGCTTGAACGTCAGAGCTGTCTGGCAGTGGAATATGCTGCCTCCTCGTTTGGAGGTTTTTAAGCAGAGGCTGGATGGCCATCTGTTGGGATTGGATTCGATGGCCCCTGAGATCTCTTCCAACTCTATGATTCTATGATTCTATCCTCTGTTTATTTAACTGCTACTCCCTGAAGAGGATGGATGCATCGTAGTCTGGTGTCTCCACTTTGAGTATTTCACTTTGTGTGACACTACTAGGAGTCTCCAGAAGGCACTATTACTCCCAGTCTCCCTGTACTCAGATCCCCTCATCACATTGACATATCTATCCAAGACAAGCAGAATAATTAAACTTCAGTTATTAGAGTGTGCATCATAGGGCAGTTAGAGCCTTAGAGCAGCTTACTGTTCTTCTTGCCTAAATCTCTCAGTCTTCAGTGGGTACTTGTAGCCAGGTCAGTGTGATTTGGGCTAAATCTCTTGATGTCCTGTGAACAGTTATGTGATACATAACTTTTAACTGATTTTTTTTTCCTAGAAGGGGAGGTATGAATGGGAAAAATAAGGCTGAAGTACTGTGCGGAGTACAGTGATTTGATGCCCATATAGCACTGCCCAGGTGCTACTTGTTTCCAGTCTAATATAATACTTGCATATTGTAGCATGCATTACCTGGAAATATCTGATTCTCCAGTCATGAATAATTTGAAGTTAAAAATACAGAGAAAATTAAGTGCTGAATTAGAGCATAGAACAGTTGATATACCAAGGGCAAAAACTAGGCATATTGAGTGTAGTGGGGGAGTGACCATACTCTTTTGGAATTTGTCATTCAGTGGGAAGGAGAAGCCAAGTGTAGCCAGACACGCATCCTAAACTTTAGGAAAGCTGATTTCTGTAAACTTGGAGAGTTACTTGCTGAAATCTCATGGTCAAGAATATTAAAGAGAAAGGAGTTCATGACAGATGGGAATTTCTTAAAAGTGAGATACTGAACCTGAAACTGTATTACCAAGCAAATTCCCTGATCTGGATCAAAGAATGGCTAACATTACAAAATGAAAAAATATTAAATCTGGAAGGAACTGGATTAAGAATGGGATGGCACGCGTATGTATGGTACAATAAGCATAAAATAGATAAAGAATTCCAGAATCATTATTTAAGGAAAGCCCTTTTAACAAATTGGCAAAAATTCAAGAAAAAATATTATAGAAAAATACTGTTATGGATTTCCCCGCATGAGGCCTTTTACTGTAGATGGCGGGAACTACAAGAAAAAATAATAAAGTATCAGAATATGATAACTGTTGGGAAGAATCAAGAAACAAGATTAAAAACCAGAGATGAATTGGAACACGAAGGGTTTAAGTGCTCATGGTTTCTCTGTAGACAACTCAAAGAAAGATATAACATGGATAAGAAATTAGAAGGCTTCCAAACAGATGAATATGACAAACAGTTCGAAAACATACTATTCAAATCACAGAAACAATTGACTTCTAAACTATACAAATTACAAATAGAGAGAGAATTAGAAACGGAACAGATAAAACCCTCGATGATCCTATGGGCGCAGAACATAAACCATGAGATTCAACTAGAGCACTGGGAGAGGACTTGGTCAGAAACACAAAAATTCACGGCAGCCCAAATAGGAAAGGAAAACTTTGAAGGAAAACTATTTAAAGATGCTGTATAGATGGCATCTAGATCCTGTGAAAATTAGTAAGATATATAAAACAAGGGAGAATAAATGTTGGAAATGTGGCCGAGAAAATGGGACCTACTATCATGTATGGTGGACCTGTGACAAAGCTAAAATATACTGGAAAAGAATACAAGAAACAATCTCAGAAACATTACAGATAAATATCCCACTGATACCTGAACTATTTCTATTAAATATAACACAGAAAATAGATAAAGAGCAAAGAATGAAGCTTTGGAGAATAATTCTTTATATGATCACAGCTGCAAGAATGGAATTCGCATGAAAGTGGAAAAACGATCAGGTCCCACAAATAGAAGAATGGAAAGTTAAGATTTTGGAATACAGAGAAATGGACAAATTAACCTCGATGATACAAGGAAAAAATCAAGAAGCAAATGATGCAGAATGGAGACAAGTAGAGGAGTTTTTCCTCTCAACATAAGAAGAATATAGGAAAATGTAACTTAAGGTTCAGACATTAAAATAAAAACATAAGATATGGGGGAGACTGAATTAAGAGAAGGCATGCAAAGTTGTGAAAGGGGGTATTGAAAGAATAACATGAATGGGACTAAAAAGAATTAACTCTAGGGGAGTAAGGAAGTGGAATATAATGTAAATGAGATATGAAATATTCAAATACCATAATGTATGAAGAAAGATGGATATGAGTTGGATTTTCTATAAGGGCACAATGTACATTTGGAGATTTATATATTACTATATACTATTATACATTATTATTATATATATTGTACATTACTACATATGTAGATATACCTATACACCATTATTAATAAAAAAAAAGTGAGATACTGAAGGCACAATTGAAAACTGTACCAATAAGGAGGAAAAATGGCAGGTGTCTAAAGAAACCGGAATAGTTGACTAAAGAACTCTCAGCTGAGCTAAGTGTTAAAAGAAACATGTACAGGAAATGGAAGAATGGTGAAACCACCCGAGAGGAATTCAAGCGAACAGCCAGGATATGTAGGGAGAAAGTCAGAAAAGCTAAAGCGCAGAATGAACTCAGGCTTGCCAGAGACATTAAAAACAATAAAAAGAGCTTTTTTAGATATGTCCGCAGCAAAAGGAAAAACAGGGAAGTGATAGGGTCACTGTGTGGAGAAAATGGCTGATTAATAACAGAGGGAAGAGAGAAGGCAGAACTACTCAACACCTTCTTTGCCTCAGTTTTCTCCCAAAAGAATAGAAGTACTCAACCTAGGGGATGGGGAGCAGGTGAGGAAGTGGCGGGGGGGGGGGATGCAGTGTAGAATAAGTAGAGAAGTAGTACAGGAATATTTGGCTAAACTAGATGAATTCAAGTCTCCAGGGCCAGATGAATTACATCCAAGGATATTAAAAGAACTGGCAGAAGTCATTTCTGAACCACTTGCAATAATCTTTGAGAACTCTTGGAGAACAGGAGATGTCCCAGCAGACTGGCGGAGGGCAAATGTTGTCCCCATCTTCAAGAAGGGGAAAAAAGAGGACCCAAATAATTATCGCCCGGTCAGCCTGACATCAATACCAGGAAAGATCCTAGAGCAGATCATTAAACAGTCAGTTTGTAATTACTTAGAAAGCAATACCGTAATCACTAAAAGTCAGCATGGATTTCTCAGAAATACGTCATGCCAGACTAATTTTATCTCCTTTTATGATAGGGTTACAAGCTTGATAGATGAAGGGAATGCTGTAGACGTGGCATACCTTGACTTCAGTAAGGCCTTTGTCAAAGTTCCCCATGACATTCTTGCAAAGAAGCTAGTAAAATGTGGGCTGGACAGGGCTGCTGTTAGGTGGATTGGTAACTGGTTGACTGACCGAACCCAAAGGGTGCTCGCCAATGGCTGCTTGTCACCCTGGAGAGAAGTAAGTGACTAGTGGGGTGCCACAGGGTTCTGTCCTGGACCCAGTGCTATTCAACATCTTCATCAATGACTTGGATGAAGGAGTGGAGGGCATGCTGATCAAATTTTCAGATGACACCAAATTGGGAGAGGTTGCTAATACCCCAGAGGACAGGATCAAATTTCAAAATGACCTTGACAGATTGGAGAGCTGGGCCAAAGCTAACAAAATGAATTTCAACAGAGAGAAATGTAAAATCATACACTTAGGCAGAAAAAGTAGAATGCACAAATATAGGATGGGGGACATGTGGCTTGATAGCACTACATGTGAAAGGGAGCTAGGAGTCTTGGTAGATCACAAGCTGAACATGAGTCAGCAGTGTGATGCGGCAGCCAAGAAAGCAATGCGATTCTTGGTTGCATCAATAGGAGTATGACGTCTAGATCGAGGGAGGTAGTGGTACCACTCTATTCTGCATTGGTTAGGCCTTATTTGGAATACTGTGTCCAGTTCTGGGCGCCTCAGTTCAAGAAAGATATTGACAAGCTAGAGTGTGTCCAGAGGAAGGTGACCAAAATAGTGAAGGGTCTGGAAGCCATGCCCTATGAGGAACGGCTTAGGGAGCTGGGTATGTTTAGTCTGCAGAAGAGAAGGTTAAGAGGGGACATGATAGCCATGTTTAAATATTTGAAGGGATGTCATGTGGAGGAGGGAGCAGGCTTGTTTTCCATTGCTCCAGAGACTAGGACAAGGAGCAGTGGATTCAAACTACAAGAAAAGAGATTCCACTTGAACCTCAGGAAGAACATCCTGATGGTCAGAGCTGTCCAGCAGTGGAATATGCTGCCTCAGAGTGTGGTAGAGTCTCCTTCTTTGGAGGTTTTTAAGCAGAGGTTGGATGGCCATCTGTTGGGAATCCTTTGATGTTCCTGCATAGCAGGGGCTTGGACTCAATGGCCCCTGGGGTCTCTTCCAACTCTGATTCTATGACTAGGCTGCTGAAAACATACCTAGGTCTAAACAGTGCTGAGGATGTTTGCACAGATGCAGACTCACTCATATGTATGAGCTCACAGACAAACATTAAATAAAGCACAATTACAAGTAGGTAACCTTTTCTTTTCCTTGCTTTTCTCTTTTGGTGCGTAATTTGGTATGTAAACTTTTTGCCAAGTAATTTCCTGCTTAATTAGGCAACACAGTATGTACTGGGTTTTTTTAAAAGGGTAATTTATTTGTAATTTGTTTTTAATTACATCTGTGCTTTACTCCACCTTGAGCCTGGGGAGAGGCGGGTAACAAATAAAATTATTATTATTAGTTTGGAGCACATAAGATAGAAATTTAACCTGTCTGTCTAATCTGCTGGAATATTCTTACCAGTTGGTTAGTAGTTCAGCACCTGTCATAGTTTACAGAAATTTATAATCTGGCCTATTTTCCTAAAGCTTGTAGAATGCATCAAGTTTAAATAGTATAATAAAAAGAGCATCCAGTTTTCTCTTAGCATTTCAGTAACTTCTTGGAAAGACCTGTCTTTAAGATGGGAAAAACTGAAACCTTGAGACAGTAACTTATTTAAGATTTGTTCAATTTTGTTTATGAGAGCTGAGATTAGAATCAAGGAATTCCATATTTGTAGTTTCCATCTTAATCACTGTGTGATTCACATTAAATTGTATACAAACCTTTGCAACCAAGTTCCAGAAGACTGCTGTTTTAGTCTGTTCATTTTGCATGTCATAAAGTAGCCTTGTTAATTTTTAAGGTGCTGCAACAGAAATTTATCAATTTTATTTTTGCTTTTAGTGTTCGTTAAAAGGAGGAAGTAATGATTCATGGATGAATACTTTATCTGATCAAATTTCAAATATGGGATTGCTGGTAAGAATTTTTAAATGTCAACATTCTGTTTAGAAACCATCTTTACTGACCAATATTTTGCAGGCGTATAAACAGCTTTCAGTCTGGCCATCTATCACATTTTGATGTAATTGGCTGGATTTGCCTGTGTCATTTTTACTGTTGTTTATCTGTTTATATAACATCATCTGTGTATTTAATTCTTTACAAAGAACAAGTTTAATATGGCCTTGTCCAGGACGCTTACAGATTTTAAACAGTCACAGGGAAAAAACAAATGAAGATGAGGGGAATGGAAGCAGGAGTATACAAAGGAAATACAGTGGCCCCTCCACCTTTGCAAGGGTTCGGGGCACAGAACCCTTGCAAAAGTGGAAAAACCATGAATAACTCCCCTCTTGAAATCCCTTTCTCATTCTCTTGCAGGGCTCCCCCCCTCCTGTTCCCTTGCCTTTTACACACCAGGGCCAGAGGTAAGAGAATGGGAGGGGGGAGCTCCGGAGGGGAGAAGGAAGGTGTTCACATGCCTCCCCCACTATTTCCTTGCCTTTTGTCCGGGCCCTTGCCTGCCTTCTCTATGCCTGGCAAAACACAAGGGAATGGGAGGAGGAGAATGGGAATGGAGGCCCATGCACACCTCACAAATAATCAGATTTGCAAAGGTCAAACCCGTGAATGTGGAGGGAGAACTGTATATGTGATTGCTTCAAGTGAAACGTAAGGCATATCCACTGCAGAATTATAGCACTTCAGTAGCAGTTTAACTGCTCAATCCTCTGCAATCATAGGATTTTTAGCTTAGTGAACTACTTAGAATTTTTGTAAGAGATCTATAGTGTAGTACTACAACGTACAGCAGAGTACTCAAAGTAGCTCACCAAAGTACAGATTCCAGAATTCCATTAGGTGGAGCCACAGCAGCTGAACTTTTCTCAAGGTGCTATAATTGGGTAGCATGTAAAGATCAATAGATTGACTTTCAAAACTTCAAAAATTCATTTTTTTCAATGACATGCTGCACCACACTGTGGAAAATCTGGGAGTTATAGCACTCCCAGAATGAACATTTTCAGGTTCTGATTCTGGCAAGGATCTGTTTCATGTGCCCTTTTCTAGGACTGGCTAATGGTGCTCGCTAGATAAATACTGAATAAACACAAGCAAGAGGATTACCCAGTTGCTGATACACTTCTGATTGTCCACTGATAGAAAACATGAGAACTTTGGCTCCACTTCTGTGCATACTTACTTGAGAATAGGAATCATTTGACTTAACTAAATTCTGAGTAAACATATACAGGAAGGCTTTGTCAGGTTTGGGAGAGGAGAACAGAAGAAAGATAGGAAACCTAAGCAAATAACAACTTCTTTGCCATGCTCTCAGATTTTAATCATTGCTTCTCTCACTGGCTAGAAAATCTGTCAGAATTTTGCCGAGTGGTGCAACCTGCTCTTTCCCATTCCATGTAATCCCTGTCTTTGTCTGCGTCCCTTTCTCTGATTCTATGATTGCTTGGCATTTAACACAATTGTTCTTTCCCTCTGTAGGAAGTATATGGCCCTCCAAATGTCCTAGAGCTACAATTCCCATTAGCAGCCACAACACCCCTCATTGGCTGGGCTGCCTAGGGCTGATGGAATTTGCAGTCCAGCACCTATAGGGTCATACATTTCCCACCCATTCTGTAGACCCCAGGTAAATGCATACTGGGGCTACACACAGCCTAGTTTTCCTTGCTCCTTCTGCTCTTCTGGTAAGTTGTGCCAGCAACCATCTTTCTTCCTAATGTAAATGAGCACACAATTTAGGCACTCCCTATTGCATCCCAGTGCATTATGAAAAGCTTTTTTAATAATACATGAATGTTCTGTACCATGGACCAGACTAGATGTTTGTGACCCCATTACAGTCAGCCCTCCACATTTGCTGGTTTCCCCTTTGCAGATTTGATTATTCATGGATTTGATTAATATATTCTCTCTAGGAATCTCTAGGCCCTCTTGTGTGATTCTGTGATCAGGTTCCATCAGGTGTTGACCATAGAGTCACACTGGAGGACCTAGAGATTACTAAACCGTTGTTCTTTCAGCCAAAAAAGAAAAAAATAGTGTTTGTGATTTTTGTTTATATTCACTGTTCTTCGACTTTCGCAGGGTTCTCACTCCCCTAACCCCTGCAAAAGCAGAGGGTCCACTGTATCAGCTATTCCCAGGGTTTCTAACCCACTGGATCAAAATATTTATTTTTTGTTGGCAAGCCAAGGAGTATATTTGTGGAAGACTGAGTAAAGTACAGGGAGCAGCAATGTAATCTGAAATGTTCTGGGGCGGGGCGGGAGTAACTTCTGAGGAATGATCTGAAGGAAGCAAAAAATCAGATGATTTGAAGGAAGTAAAGAAGCAGATGCAATAGATTTCCCAAACTGTACGTGAGAATCCTGTCTCTTTTGCAGAGATTTCGACAGCTTTGAAAATAATTTTAAGCAGTTTGGACTGTTTTTGATTTGCGACTCTTGCCAGAATACTACTTTGGAAAAAATATACTGCTTTAGGATATTTGTAGTCTAACTGAAATCAGTAGCTTGGAACCAGTGAGTATATGTGAAGTGGGGATTGCAATTAGAATGCAATCACAATTTGAGACTCTGTTAAGCTTTATTTCCTATATAAATGACTGTTCCTGACATGAGCTAAGCCTAGGCTACAGTGAAAGTGTGTAGGGGACAGGAATGGAAAAATGTTTTTATGTTTGACTTTATTGTTTGTAAAATTTATTCCTTGGTATATGGAAAAATCAGTCTCGGATCAGAAAATTAGATACTGTAGGTAGTATAACAATAATGATTATAAGTAATCTGTAATATTCACCCAGAGTTGGTACTAACGATCATGCAAGTTTCAATACAAACTTCAGTACATTCAGTTAGACACTTTCACCTTTCCAAAGTTACAGGAACATCCTGTCCCAAATTGCCAACAGAAGAATTACTTGGCAGTACATTTCAAGACTAGATGTTTCTTAAGGATGAGGTGACATTCTGGCTGCTCTTTGCAGAATATAATTCCTTGACCAGAGAAACATAAGCACAGAAGTTCATGTCTAATGCAGCTGTCCAGATATCATTCTCTTCTCTGTAGTTCATATATTGCTGGCTACGTTTTTGGCAAATTACCAGCAGTGTTCAAATAAGCTAGGCTCAAAGTTCAGCACTGTAGTTATAGTTCTATTAGTTTTGTACTTATTCTCACAGATAAATTTCTTTCCAGTTCTGAAAATTTATATGCAAAACCGTCCCAACATTGAGTTAGTTTTCCAAGAATTATGATGTGCTTTTCTTTTCCAGAATCAAACTGAGGATGCTCCAGTCAATAAGATGGACTTACCAATAGGTGAGTATTTAATGGAGAAAAGGTCAAAGTCTGACTTGGTTTATGGTATACGTACCAGAATTATGTCAGCCTTTTTACTAAAGAGTCTTTAAATTACTGTGGACCAATGGCCTAAGTACAGTTATTAGCCCCAATTAGAGGAGACCCATTGAATTTAAGATATTAACCACATTTAGCTGAGGATTTTCCCCTGGATTTAGTAGATCTCTTCTACTTGGAAGTAGCAATTGGATTTAGACAAATTTATATAATTTCAGAAGTAATTGGTATCCTAAATGCATGGGACAAATCCAGAATTTTCAGAATCCAGATCCGAGTCCCTAGAAGATTCTGGGAATCCACGAATCTCAAATCTTTTGAATCATTTTTTTTTAAAAAGGGTTTAAAAAGCAAGGGAAAGGAGGGTAATCTTGGGCAAGACACACTCTCTCAGCCTCAGCAAAAGCTTAGGCAAAGGCAAGTGTCCCTCTGAAGAAATCTGACCAGGACAATTGTCATAGCTTTGCCTCAGGATCTCCCCAAATTGAAAATGACATGAAGGCCCTTTCTCCACAGACAGGAAAATGTGGATTAATCCCACATTTTCCTGCCTGTGTAAACAGGCCAACATACTACAGTACAGTGATAATCTAGGTTGAAACTGGATTTTCTTTGCATAGCTCCTTACGGCATTCTGGGGTTTGTGGTTTGATGATGCACAAGCACACTTTGGCAGAGAAGGTTGTGACACCTTGTAAAGCTACAAACCCCAGAATTGTGTATGAAAGAGCTTTGCAAGGGAGCTCTGCAAAGGAATCTTTCAGCTATCCTTGAAAGCTCAAACCTGTACCTTCCAGTCAAGTGCTGAACTTAAATGTTCAATTTAAATATCTTAGAATACAACCCCAGATGTAATTTCTGAAATTGTTAGCAAAGGTCATTATTACTCCAAGGGAAAAACTCACCTACTTTCCAGCTCCCCTTGTGTGTCTGGTCTCCCAGGTTTTCAGGCATCCTGGTCTCCAACAAACTATTTGGTTGGTGGATTTGAAAATTTGGTTTGACTGTTTTGGCACAGGGATTAGAATTCACAAATCTTGAATCCTTCCCAGGATGCGAGGATTTGAGGATTCGGTTGGCCCATCCCTACTAAATGGCAAGAAAAAGAGGAAGGTCTGAGCTGGAATAGCAAGAAGGGAAAATAGGATTGCTGAGTTTCTACATGATTAAAACCGCTGTCCCTGTACAAATTTATTTGGTGATAACTGGCTTTCATGTTGTTGGGACAAAAGAGTCATACTTTGCTGTGGAAAAGGGCAAAATAAAAGATGTACTACCTGAGTAAAGAAGTGTTGTTTTGGTTGCTTGCAGTATACAGAGAAAATGTTTTTAAGTGCTGATTGTGTACGAATGCATGGGAGCAGAGTAACCCACCCACACACTCCTATTAACACAAACAAAACTTCACTTCCTTAGAGAGAATTGACAGATCTCTAGCAAATTATAAGCAGCTGGAAGTAATAGAGGTTGACTGATTATAAAAAATGCAATACAGGTTCTCAGACTGTCTTTGCACAAGATCACATACATGGATATGAATGAAAAATCTAGCAATTTTCTGTCATCTCAAAAATGAAGAGCAGTTTGCATGGATACTTCCATTCCCACTTTTTCCCTTAGGTGGCCTCCAGGATAAGAAGTTTGATGTGGACAAACGAGGCATGAATCTTGGAGATTTCAACGACATTATGAGAAAGGGCCGGTCTGGTTTTCGTCCTCCTAATTCCAAAGATATGGGAACCCCTGATAGTGGGCCTTACTTTGAAAAGGTGAGATAAATTTCCTTAGTAAGAATCTCCTTGAAAAGTGGCTGCTTTTTCTAACTACATTCCATTTCTGAACAAAAAAACTCCAGTTTAATGCAAGGAATGGGCGAAATAATACTTATGAGGAGCAAATGGGAGAAATGTGGTGAAATGAACCTATGGATAGTACTCATTGTAATAATTATTCTGAAAGAGCATTTCTCCTGAAGTTTACTTAGTTGTAAGTGTTCAATATAGTATATGGTTCAGTATCTGCAGCACTCAGTGACTGTTTGACACAGTGCTGATATAGATGCATGCTCAGCCAAAGTTACATTTGTGGTTAAAAAATACCTTTAAAATCTGTCAGTTTACTCAGTTATATTCAATTAGAGCTAGTTTCCTCCATGGCATTTGTTGTATATTGCAGTAGCCTGTTGCTTCTCTAAATGGGTTTTCTTTGTATTCTAAACATTATTTATTGGTTATATCACAATTATGTTTGAATTTAGAGCACCATCTTTAATTTAGCATAATGTGTTGACTTCACTGTCTGTGTGCATTCCCACTGTTGGGTTCTGAGGAGAATTCAGTCTTAACACTTAAGAGATTTCTTCACTGAGAAAGAGCAAATTCACCAATTTGCATAGGCAGAATTACTAGTTCAGTTCTCTTTAGAAATGTGAAGCCACAGGGGAAAATTAGTAAGGATTGAGAACTGTTGCTTTTTTTTGTATGCTGTTTTAAAGGCATAAAATGAAAAAAAATTCAATGTTGTAATGAATTTTGTAATGTTGAAAAATACTTTGTGAAGTACCTTCTTTTTCATAATGAGTAAAATACTTCTTAAAGCAACATTTTTATAATCATATTTTACAGCCAGTCATGGTACCATGTTTTACATCCAACTGAAAGATAAAAATATGTGTTATGATAATGTTGCTATTGTATTTGATTAGATGACTTTATATTCAGTACACTTAGCACTTGATAATGGAAATGCAAAATGTATTCAAATATTTAGTGCAGGAGTGTAGCCTGGGAGTCTACCAATCATACTGCTCTAGCAAGAAGCTGACAGGACTTTTATACAACAGAAATCACCCTACTCATACAATCATATTCTTTCCATCTTGCATGTAAAAAAGAATGTACCTGTGCACAAATACAAAAAACAAATGAACACAAGAAAAGTGTTGAAAAGTTTGAGTTTCATTTTTGTTCTCTCAACTGCATGGAGCTCGAAACTCAATGAAAGTTAGAGTTGGAGGCTAATCATCTTTTAGCTAATGTTAGTGGTAAGTATCCAACAGGGTGATTTTGCTGATGGAACTGGTTCTGTCAGTAGAATGTGGAGGACGCAATGTCTCATCTCTGTTACAATCTCCTGTGTACTCCAGAAGCCTGTTCCAAAGCGCTGGAAATGGGAAGTGCAAATGTGACATTAAATGTAGGCTACTGATTGGAAATACACATGCCTTTATGATTTGTTGTGCAAGCATATATTATTTACTGCAATAGAGCAGCATAAAAGTAAAAGTCCATTAACAGGTATCTTACGTATTTCTATTCAGACCATTCAAGAAGAACTTGAATCTTACCTGTGCATGTTTCTTTTCTGTCCACAGTATTTAGTATGAATCTGAATCTTCTTTTGTTGGCTTCCATGATAGGGAGATTGATGACACACTCATAGGATACAGTTTGCACTCATGAGTTGGTTCTCAGTTTATGATCCTGAAAGCTCTGTTGTTGCACCTTCACTCTAGGACTATGTGCTCTTGTTTTCCTGCCCATCTCATGATGTCTTCATGACTTCCAATATGTTTTGTGATCAACTTATGATCTTGAGGTTCTACCTTTGTGCCCTTACTTTAGGAGTATATGCTTCTGTTTCCCTGCTCATCTCATGATGTCTACAACTTCCAGTATGTCTGCACATTGAAATCAGATCACAGACTGGCCAGTGCCTACTCCTTTCATCAGCTTAGATAACTGATTGTATCTTCACCCTTTGCACTCTCTGCCTTCTCTGGAATTAACAGTTGCAGCAGTTTCATTTGAAGATAAAAGTTGAAGGTGGTAGGCACATCCTCAGTGACCACTAGAGCTGATCACTTCTTTCAGTGGAGTTTTAGTTCTGAGCTCTTGTATACTTTCTGCATATCCCATCTTTCATGTCTTTTACTGTCTTTTACTAAGGGATGAAGAAGGGACAACTAGGCTGAAGCCAGGCACACTACTGTTTCTGCATCTGCCCCAGGTGTTCTGACTGTGTTGATGTTCTAGAGCAGGAGAGGATGCGTCCCTGGCATGGAGGGCTTAAAATACTAGCTTAGGGGGAGCTGTTCCTTGGGGTTCTGGTTCAGAGACCTTAAGTTTAAGATCTTCTATTGGCTTTGCTGTGGGAATCGTGCCCCCTTATCTGTGACCTTCCAAGTTGGGTTGGCTACAGTCTACAGTCTGTCTACAGTGTAGCTACTACTGATGGTCCTAGAAGTGACAATAGCTGTTACTCTTCTCTTGGTTTTGACAACATCAGAATCGCTAACACAAGATGCCTGTTATCTCTTGGACCATTTCCACTTTACATTAGAGAAGATTCAACTTCAGTGTTTTTGATGAAGTCTTGTTCAGAGTTCAACTTTGCTTTTGTGGCAGATTCATACTTGTATGCTTGGGCTTGAAGTAGATTAAATACTCTAGATTTTTAGAGATTTGGGTTACTGGACAGCATCATCTCCCCCACAAATGTAAAGTGAACATTAAAATTCAGTTTGAGATCACATTCAGTAGTTTTATCCGTTTTCCTACAGAGTTTAATCAGATTTCCTCAGTTCGATTATCCTTGCAGGAAAGCATTGTGATAAATAATTGAGAAATACCTTAAGCCGCCATAATGCAAAAAAAAAAATCAGTTCACTAATGTTAAGACGCTTCATTATCAGTATCAGTTCTTCAGTTTTAGATGAGGCCTGACCTTGCTGTATAGTAGCTTCTGGTGGTTAAGGTAAGATGGTCCTGACCTGTCTAACCACACTTTCCATTAAAAGGTTAATTATGGTCTCAGTCAAAGGGGTGTATGTTCCCTTTCACATTACTCAAGTTTTTTCTTCACAGAAAGAGTTTATGTCTTTTTAACAGAAATATGGTGACGTTTGCAACTGCCATGGGAATATTCATAATCATATTTTAAGGCTCAGAGATCTGTCAAAGCTCTGTCCGTTTGACCTTCTAATGTTCACAGAGATGTTTGTCCAAACCCATGTAATATGAAGAGAAAAGTATATCAATCTGATTTGTGTAGGCTCAGAGCACTGCATCAGGCATATTGTTAAAAGCTGTGGTGGCACCGTTGTAGTCAGTGTAGTAACTTTCTTTGGCTTCTGATTGATATTTGACCTAGATTGTGGCTGTTGGAACTGTGCTGCATTTTAGTATCTAGCTGTGTTTTTAAAGGACAGACATATTGGTCTTAAATAGGAGACACTATTCTTTTTCTTTTTGGCCAGTATTTGGCACATGACTTCCATGACACATTCATTTTCATGAAAAAGAAGCTACCATGAAAAAGAAGTTAAGCATAAAGCAGCCTGATCTGTCTTTGCTTTGACATGGTTCTGTTCTGAATTGTATCATTCTGAGCAGGGAGTGTTACTTTCATGACAGAAACAATGGATCTTCATCAAACACTGCTTCATTGTCCCTGTATCATCTCTCGCTGCCCCCCCCCCCCCCACAGCAAGTAAGGATTTTCATCATTTCATGCTGGCTTTACAGCTTGATGCTTTTCCCAATGTGAATGTTAATTTAAGAAAAAGAATCTGAAGAAACAGAGCTAGTCCAGTGTTTGTTTTGTCCCCAGAGAGCCTTTAATCCTATGCAGGGATTCTCTTGTTTTGTCCGTTTCCTTGTTTGATGGGAGAATGTGTGCACTGCTGTCACCAGTTACGCTTGCATAAAGTACTGTGTAGAAGATGAAAACTTTAAATTGTGAAGAAACTGGTATTAGCATTCTTGGAAATGCTTAGGAGAAACATTTCCTTTCCCACTTTGGTTGCATTGATCTGCTTACTTCTGCTACTTTGTATATTACTCCGTTGTAAACTGTGCAGAGAAAGAAAAATTTCCAGTATTAATAGGGCTTCATACTTCTTGGTAAAGATCACTTCCATATGCAAGATAGCATAAGCTGTGGGAAAGGGTTTTAAATTATTGTTGTTTTTCCTTTCTCCTTTTAGGCCATCTCTCTGAAGTAAGTAGTGTAGTTCTTTGGAATTTGTCCTTTTAATAGTTGAAATCATACCAGTTT
Source organism: Cyclura pinguis (assembly GCA_030412105.1). Lineage (NCBI taxonomy): Eukaryota > Metazoa > Chordata > Lepidosauria > Squamata > Iguanidae > Cyclura > Cyclura pinguis. The sequence continues at coordinate 40,838,466 of CM059603.1, forward strand.
TACAAATTCTTGGTCACTCACAGTCACTCTTTCTCTTCTTGCATTCTGTTGCTTCACTAACCAACTCCTGCTGATTGGCTAACTACTGCTTCAGCTGACTTTGCCTTTCTCCAATCAAGATGGGTGCCTTGGGGATGAGGCTCCCTGCTCTCCCTTCTCCCCTTCTCCCAACTACAAGCTATCTCCCTCTGGTTCCACACTACCCAACGTCTGCCTTGGGGCAATCGGCTCAGGGCTCAACCCCCCAAACTTCGCTGCTAGACAAGTAAGAGATCACATTCTTGGTTATGTTACTGCTTGGCTGCACCCCATGCTTAATCCTGGTCAGCTGTTCTTCCCTTACCCCTTTTAATCTAAATATGTTTTGTTCATGGAAATATACTAAAATAAGTGAAATTCAGAAGCCTATCAGGCAGCCTCTCTCTCTCTTTTCCTTCTAGTCATTCAGTATGTTACTAATATCCATTACTTTGGCATCTTACTAATGCTTCACAGCAGTTTTTCTGGATTCACTTTCTCAAGGAAGTTCATAAAGTTGGTGAATGGGCTTATTGGAATACATTGCAAAAATGTGCACTTTCTCCTCTAAACCAAATTATCACTAAATACTTTTATATTTCTGCAGAAATTCTTTGTCTGGGTTTCGTGTTTGTGATTTGTATTTGTTTTTAAAGAAATGTGTATGGTATAAAAAAGAACTTCTTAGAAAGAAAAAGGGTTCAAAATGCCAGGGAAAGGGATCAAGGTGAAATAACGTTTGCACTTTTTAAATAATGTAACACAGATACTCTTAATTAGGATATGTGCATAATAAAATTAACTCTGTGTTCCAGCTAGAGTAAACAGTTGTCCTCACAATTTCATATATTTATTTTTTAGGGTGGCAATCAAGGTCTGTTTGGAAACAGCACAGCACAATCAAGAGGAATGCACCCACCAGTGCAACCACTGAATCCTTCTCCCAATATCCGGGCACAAGTGCCTCCCCAGTTTCTTTCTCCCCAGGTAAGCAGTGTGAAAAGTATACTGTAAATTATTTGTTTCACTCTTCTGTGAGTCGACATGTGGTGTTGCATCTGGGCAGATTCACTGAATGATGATATATAGTTGATTGATGGTATGTGGTAGATATATGGGTACAGTTTATGAACAGCAGCAATAATAACAACAACAACAATAATAATAATAATAATAATGTAAAAAATAAAAAGCACACACGATGAAAGGCAAAATGTACTGCTGACACAGATGCCTTGGTTTCCCGTATGCACCAGAATTTTACTCCATGGACCAGTAACAAGCGTCTAGGCCAGTGGTGTGGCTTATCCCCTTAGAGCATGACCAGAGAGTCCCACTCCTACCTGAGTCTTATGGCTGCTGTCCATGGTTTTACAACTATTAGAAGTGGAGACTAGGAAATAAACCACCTTTCCATGAGACCTCAGCCTGCTGATTGTGATGGTGGTTGTGGCAGTGTCACAGAAATCTTTATTACAAAAGGGTAAGATAAGTCAGCATGACCAAGCAGCAAGACTGTCTGTATTGGCACCTTTAATTGCTTGCTACCTGTACCAAAGTGCTATCTACTGTATTCAGCTGTACATGTATCTGTGCAAGATAATTGTAAAGGACAGTTTAGAAGGTAGTACAGAACTAAGCTGTCTGTAGCCACAAACAGCCTTTTTTCCAGTTCAAATGAAAAAGACGCTATACAGCAATGAGGTAGCAGTGGTTCCACTGCATCATTTATCATGAAAGTGAGAAAGAATATGATTTGAGGAGATGGGAGTGTGGCAGCAGCTGTTGCCTCTCAGACATTTATACAGTTCTGCTCCCCCTCCGTATTTGCAGGTTTGACCTTTGCAAATTTGATAATTTGCAAGGCACACATGTGCATTCCTCCCTCTTCTCTTCTGCCTGTACCCTTTTGTTTTGCCAGGCAGAGAGAAGGAAGGCAAGTGCACCTGGGCAAGGGAATTGGGGGGAAGGTATGAGTGCACCTTCCTTCTCCCCTTTGGAGCTCCCCAGTCCCATTCTCTTGCCTTTGTCCCCAGCAGTGAGAATGCACGCTGAAGCATAAGGTAAGGGTATGAGGGAGGAGTCCCAGAAACAAATGGGAGGGGGATCACAGTGGGGGGGAATTACTTGCAGTTCTTCCACCTTCATGAGGGTTCTGCACCCCAAACCTTCATGAAAGTAGAGAGATCACTGTATAGGGTTATTAGGCAAAATCCCAAATTTAAGAATTATACAGTTAACATTGACAACAGCGCTTACAGTTGAAACATTCTGGTTTTAGGTTTGCTAAGACCTTTCACAAGTGGTTTTGTTTTGTTTTTTTAAAGAAAAGCCTCTGCTTTTGTATAGATTTATATTGCTGTACCTTGGAAATTCTGTTCTGTTATCGACCTGCATGTCAGTCTTAGGGGGTGCGCTCTGCCATTTCCCATTCTCTCCCATGTGCTTTTCTAGAAATAGCATAGGCAGATAAAAGAGAAAGAAGCCTATATGAGTTAGAACAGGAAACTTTTGATGAGTATGTCTTGGATACTCATCTTTCTTACAAGAACAGCTTAATTCTCCTTGTGTGCACTGCTGTCTCCTTCCTCCTCTTGATTTTCAGGTGGCATAGATACAGGTGTGCAAGAGATAGGGCCCTTGTGGCAGAGGCATGCAGCAATGGTGAAGGAGACAGAATGAGTTTGCCTTCATTCTTTTCCTTTCAATCTCACACAAGTATATGCATATGTGCATGCGTGCGTACAGATACATATACAGCCCCCACACCCAGTTAATCTTGTCAGAACAATATAACAAACCACAGAAATTCTAGAAACAATCATTTTTCTTCTTGCAAATTAAAATACCAAATTACTTTTCTTTAAATATGCAACATGTAGGTATGTGGTGTATAACTTCTGTGAAACAAAAATCTCCAGTTCATCAATTATATTGATTTTTACATGTACCTTTGGCATTAGAGGAAGCATGCTACTGAATACCACTGAACTCACAGGAGGGTGCTATTTTCCCATAGCTTGATAGGAGAGAATACCATGGGCGTTTGGTTAGTCCCTGTGATGACAGAAATAGGCCTTTGGTCTAATTGAGTGGGGAACATCTTGTGTTCTTAAATCACATTCTTTGTGTTCTTTTTTTTTTCAAATGGCTTTGCTTTTGACATTCTCAGGATGGCACAGAGGAGAAATTCACAACGATTGGGTTTATCCCCATATGCCAACCAGAACAGGCAGGATTCCAACTTTTTTCAGTTACAACCGTTAGAACTCTCCCCTTCCCTGACAGTTTTTCTTTCCCTGCCAAGCAAACGAGACAGGCTTAACCCCTTCTCTGAAGAGTTAATTAAATTAATAGTTATTAGTTTAAAAATGGAGAGGAAAATAGAGGAGAAGATGCCAGATTTACAAAAGGGAATTGGTGCCCAGATGCCCGCCGCTCCATGTGGCTCTGAAGACTTTAAAAAAGAGAGCACTCAAACTCGATCTCCTCAGATGCCAGCTGATCCGCTGGGCTCTGAGTCAGAGAAAAAGATAAAATTAAATTGAAAACCTCTCAGATGACTGCCAATCCACGAGTCTCTGAGGAGGAAAGGAAAGAGGCTCTCAGGAAGGTGTTTGTTTCTTCGAGAAATAGCGATTTGGATGTTCAGGAGACTGGCAGTGGTAAGCAGGTTGAAAAATTAGAGAGTAAGACAGTGAAGAAAGAGGTGATGACACAGAAAAAGAAGAGCAAGGATTCTTTACCTAAAACAGGTAAAGGATCAGGAAATAAAGCGGTCAAAGGCTTGGTGACGGGGGAGAGGCTTGAAATGGTCACTTCGAGATGCCGTTTTGAAAACCGCGATTCCACGGAGGTGCGAGGGGCTCACAGAGAGCATCCTCCAGCCTTGGGAGGGTATGCAGAAGATCTCGCTCAACACCCAGAGATGAAGGGAGGGGCTGACAAGGAGACAGTGTGTGAGAGACCTGGCATGATTTCTTCATCCCCTCAGCAACAGCCGCAGCAGCAGCTTAGAGCAGAGGCTGTTTCACCCGATATTCACACAATGAATCAAGGCAACCATGGAGGTCCTAAGATACCAACTTGGGGTGAGAGAGGAGCTTCTACTTCTTCTGTGGAAGGTTGGGCTCCAGAATGTGCAAGATTGGTTAGGCGAATGTCTGAATAAACATTTCATCATCATTTTGCAAGAGGGGAAGAAAATAGATATATGTACATGGAACCTAGAACATATTTGAGCACGAAATCTGCTTCAAGTCCAGGCAATATGAATGAAAGTGAATTACAACTCTTGATTAAAAGGGTAGTTTCTAATGAATTAAATGATGTTATGTCATCGTTGAGGAATCAACCATATGGAGTTGCTGATACTAATGCTCCCGATGGTCAGTTATCTTCAGTGAGGAAAGGATACGGAATTGATGAAAGGCATGCGGAGAGAAATATGAGAGATAAAAGGGGTTTGGAATATCATAATGAAGAGGAAATGGATATAGATAGGAGTATGATTAAAAAGAGGAAGTTGAATGTACATTCTGAGTTGGAGGAGGATAGGTCAATGGATAGGCGTGGAAAATGTGTCAGAAAAGTTAAGCATGTGGTTGAAGAGTTCAGTGATGAGCATACTACTCAGGAGGAAGTCATGGAGTTAGATATAGACGATACTGAAGATTCCTCAGATGAGGAGGAGTCTAATTTGGAGTCAAACAGATTGTTTCAAACACAGAATTTTAAGAATATATTGAAGAGAGTGTTAAATACTTTAGGTGTGGAATTAGAAATGGGCAATGATCAGAGTAAGGATAAAGGAGATAGAGATGAGAAAGTGGCTTCAGTGTTGGGAAAAAGAATCTCATGGGGCAGAAATGCCAATGCCAGAAATGTTTAGAGCTGTCATCCAAGTTGAATGGGAGGCTTCCATGAGTACTCGCAGAAGGCTAACATATGTAAGTAAACTTTATTGTTTTGAGAAGAAAATGATAGACTTCTTTAAAATTCCATTAGTGGATGGCCTGATAGCTGGCTTGATATCAGGGGCTCTGGTTCCCTGGGAAGGGAATACCACCTTGAAGGAAGTGGATGAGCAGAAAGCTGACTCTGCATTAAAAAAAGCACATGAGTATTCTGCAATAACTGTTAGAGCTTCAATAGCCTCATGTGTGTTTGCTCGAGTGGCATTATTGTGAATGCAGGAGATTATGGAACATGAGGATTTACAATCTAGATCTTTAGGTAAGGCATTACAAAGAGTAAAGAAGGTTTTAGAATATATAGCAGATGCAAGTTATGATACTGTGGCATCCATTGCTAGAAACATTAATGTAGTAATGGTGGCAAGAAGATCTCTGTGGTGATGTCATTGGGAAGCTGATCAGAAATCCAGAAATAATTTGGCTTTTGTCCCTTTCAGGGGGGAACTGCTGTTTGGAGATCAGGCTTTGGAAAAGGTGTTAGTGGAAAGTAGACAGAAAAAACAAGTGATGCCAACTCTTCAAAAGAAGAAGGTAGATAGGAAATCCTTTCAAGGGGGATATTATTCCTTTCGAGGACATAGAGGAAACGGTAGGCAAATTGATTTTTGTTGGAGACTACAGTGGAATAGATCAAGAGGACAGTTTAGTAAAACAGATACTTTCAATAGACAAGCTCAGGTACCAGGCAGAGGAGGAGGATCTACCCAGAGAAAGAGTAGGTCACAATTCTGACAAGAAGCTGATAAAAGTTGGGGGAAGACTACTGCAGTTCAGTGCTCTGTGGGTTCAGATAACATCAGATCAATGGGTGATCCAAGTAGTAACAAAAGGTCATAAGGTATTGTTTGACGGAGTGCCGGAAAGCAGATACGTGTCTTCCCCTGTCCCAAAGAATTTGGAGAAAAGGGAAATAGTTTGGAAGGAGATAGTTCATCGGTTAGAAATTGGAGCAATAGAGAAAGTCCCAGAGAATCAGTTTTTCACAAGTATTTATTCCACTTTTTTCACAGTCCCGAAAAGCAATGGGACTTTTCATCCAATTTTAAATCTCAGATACCTAAACAAGTGTATGAGATATCTGAAATTCAAAATGGAGACACTATAGATTATAAAAGAGAATTTGAGAGTGGGAGGCTGGTTAGCTTCGATAGATCTAAGGAAGCATATCTTCATGTGCCAATGATAGATTTGGACAGAAGGCATCAAAGATTCCAGTACATTATCAGTTCAAGGCCCTACCATTCAGATTGACATCAGCTCCAAGGGTATTTACAAAAGTCTTGGTACTCTTGGTAGCATTTCTAAGACAGCAAGGAGTACACCCTTTTCCATATCTAGAGGACATCTTAGTGAGAGCGCGTTCTCGAGAAGAATTGCTCCAGCATGTAAAGAAAGCTGTTCAAACATTGGAACAGTTGAGATTTCTTGTCAATTACGAATAAAGTTATCTACAGCCAACACAAGTGATTACTCACTTGGGGGCACAAATAAACACCAAGGTTGGTCGTCCGTATCTCTCGGAAGAGAGGAAACAGAAGGTGAAGGAGTGTGTTCGGATGTTGATAGCATTGAAATCAGCAGACTTGATGTTTCTAGCTCAAGTGATGGGAATGTTAGTATCCACAGTTCAGTTGGTTCCTTGGGGGAGATTTCACTCCAAGAGTTTACGGAGATTTTTGATCCCTTACCAACTAAACATAGGCAGGAAGAAACATTATCTAGTAAATTTGCCTATCACTCTGAGGACCAGATTGAACTGGTGGGAAAAGGATACCAATTTGAACAAGGGTGTTCCTCTATTGATACAGAATTATATAAAAGTGACCACAGATGCAAGCTTGACAGGCTGGGGAGCTCATTGTTAAGGGAGGTCGATTCAGGGAGTGTGGTCGAAATTAGACAGGACTTGGACTATAAATTTCTTTAAGTTGAAGGCGATCCGTTTGGCGCTTGTAAATTTTGTTCAGTTCATAAGAGGGCATCATGTACAAATTTGAACAGACAACATGACTGCAAGGGCATACATTATACACCAGGGAGGCCTCCATTCAAAGTTACTAGTGAGGGAGGCAGACAAGCTGTTCCATTGGGCAGAGAAGAATCTGCTGTCCATAACTGCAGTCTTCTTAAAAGGAAAGTTGAATGTAAGAGTGGATTATCTGAACCGTCACAAGTTGCATCCAGGGGAATGGACGCTGAATTATGCAGTATTTCAGAAATTGAACAGGAAATTCAGGCCTTTTCGAATAACTTGTTTGCCTCAGCCAAAAACAGCATGCTGAAAATATTTTTTTCAATAGATGGAAGCAGGCATGCAGCGGCTACAGATGTGTTGTTGATTACATGGCCGAGAGGACGTCATTATGCATTCCCACCAATTCAGATTATTCAGAAGGTTCTTTTGAAAGTTCAGCAAGAAAAGTGGAGGTTGTGTTGATAGCGCCTTACTGGCCAAGGAGACCATGGTTCTCACTCCTAAAGCATTTGTCAGAGCAGAAACCTTGGAAATCGCCAATTCAAAAAAGATCTCCTGAGTCAGGGGCCAGTGAACCGTCCAAATCCACAGTGGCTGAGTTTGATGGCTTGGGTCTTGAACAGAGGATGCTAGAATTGTGTGATTATTCCCCTGCAGTTGTTGATACCATCTTAGCTTCAAGAAAGCAATCAACATGGAATATTTATAGGATGACTTGGAAGTCATTCGAAAGGTGTTGTGTACAGAACCAGTTATGCATGTCCAACATTCAGGTCAAGCATGTTTTAGTGTTTTTACAGGATGGATTGCAGAATGGCTTAAAGCCTAATACACTAAAATGTCAAGGAGTGACCTTAAAATTTGAAGGTAATACTTTATCATCTCACTCTCATGTCAAAAGATTTCTGCGGGGAGCTACTATATCTTCATTTCCAACCAGATACAGACTTCCCAGCTGGGATTTGAATTTGGTTTTGGATGGTTTAACGAAGCCTCCTTTTGAGCCTTTTAAGGAGGCATCCCATCGCTTAATGACTTTCAAAACAGCATTTCTGGTGGCCATAACATCAGCTAGGCGTGTGTCTGAGTTGGCAGCTTTATCCATAAACCCAAACTTATGTAAGTTTGAGGAGGATAGATTGACATTGATTCTGGATCCAACATTTTCGCCAAAGTGTGCCTGGAATAAAGGAACACCAGATGTTATCTATTTGCCGAACTTCTGTCCTCAGCCTAAGCATCCTAAGGAGAAACAGTGGCACACTTTAGATGTCAAAAGGACAGTTAATTATATATCAAGAGAACTACTCGACGAGGCGTACTGAGTCTCTGTTTGTGTCATATAACCCCAAGGGGCAAAAAGCATCAAAAACTGTTATTGGAGGATGGATAAAAACATGTATTTTCCAGTGTTATGATTCTGCGGGCAGGCCTAGACCTGATGGGGTTTGACCACATTCAGATAGATCAGTGGTGACAAGCACTGCTTATTCTGTTTCTTCATCTCTGCAAGACATATGCTCAGCAGCTGGGTGGTCAGAACTTTCGACTTTTGTCCAGCATTATAAAATAAATTTAAGTCAGTGCAGGCTGCATTTGGTAGAACTGTGCTGCAGTCAGTCGTGAAGAGATGAATCTGCCTGTCCTAGGGGTGGCTTGGGTAATTCCCAGTCGTTGTGGATTTCTCCATGCCATCCCGAGAATGAGAGATTGGACTTACCGTGAATGTTCATTCTGGGATGGCAGGAGGAGGAATCCATACCCATCCTGAAAAAAAGAGAGAGCGAGCAATAAGATGAACGGATGGTGAAAGAACTAAGTAATTGGAAGTAAATGCAGGAGAATGTGGGCATTGAGAGAGCTTCGGCTTTGTACAGCTAGATAATGAAACTGTCAGGGAAGGGGAGAGTTCTAACGGTTGTAACTGAAGAAAGTTGGAATCCTGCCTGTCCCGGTTGGTACGTGGGGATAAAACTCAATCATCATGGATTCCTCCTCCTACCATCCCAGAATGAATGTTCACGGTAAGTCCAATCTCTCAGTTCTTCTGTATATGGTATTTTTGATCAAGTTATGATGGACAGAGAAACTGCTGGTCAGTGGCACTCTCCAGTACACTGCACAGCTTCTCCTTCTGCCTGGTGTGGCAAGAGTGAGAGGAAGGCAAGCTGTATGTAGAAGTCTGTAATGACTCTGGCGTCAGCCACCACTGACAGGGGGAGTGCAAGAGAATGCAGCCATTGATTGGAAAAAAGGCCCTTCACTTCTGCGCTGTAATTAAGATCCAGATGTGCCTTTAATATGTGGGGTTTTCAACATTTTTGTGTTCAAATATTCTTTTAGTTTGTCTGTTCTTTGCTTTGAACCACTTTGTTTGCTCGCTTTTTTTTTTACAGGTGTCTGCTGCCTCTATGCTCAAGCAATTTCCTAACAGTAGCCTGAACCCTGGTCTTTTCAACATGGGGCCCCAGCTTTCTCCTCAGCAGATTGCTATGTTGAGTCAACTTCCACAGATTCCTCAGTTTCAGCTTGTAAGTAATTATCTTCTACAGTGGCCACAGTACTTCAAGGGTAGAGGAGGTACTAACTTTGGCTAAAAAGGCTTTTGCTAGGTAGTCTTGTGTCCGTAAGTGATGGTGCATTCTAGAATTTCTCACTGGATAACCAAGTTGTAAAAAATATTTTCTTAGGTGTTTACATTCTGCAGGACCGGTGTCTACTTTAGTCTTCTCCACTAGTTTACTGAAGAACAATTTTTGCCAATTCCAGATCATGTGAAGTATAAGAAGCCCTCTCTTTCCAATGCCCTGTTGTCTGATGACTTGCTCTTTTGAGCTTTCCAAATTAAGGACAAGTTCCATTAATTTGACCAGGGTTCCACACTTTCATAAATTCTTCTTGCCTATAGAGGCTTGCTTGGAATCTCTCTCTCTCTCTCTCTCTCTCACACACTCATACTCACACACACACACACACACACAGCTTGCAAAGTGAGCTGAGAGGGGGAAAATGGCAGCAAGACAGGTGAGAGCAGCACATGCACAGTCAGTTCCAGGTGAGCCTCCATAAGTTTTTCATGCAGCTTACCATACAGTACATGGGTTTCACTTTTTAGCCATTTCCATTTTCTAACTGTGCTCTGGTCCCTCATCTGTCAGATAAGTGGGGGAAACCTGTAGGGTCTCACTTACTCACCCAGTAGTGAACATCTTTCTAAAAGGTTTTAGGAATTTATACCTTCCTTTTAGTAGAAAACCCTAGGTTGGAGTTTATCATTAGTTCCCTCACAGCTAGTGGGGAAGCACTTTGAACTACCAGGCTCATGTGATTTAAGGCTGGTTTCATAGAAGATGGCATTCCTGTTCACTATTACTTTGATATGCAAAGCAAGTGAATTGTATGGTCTTCAGTTTGATCCTGCCCATCTACAGGTGCATTCTGATAAAGTTGCATTGAGGCCAGCTTTCAGTGTCTTACCTAAGGTGGTGTTACAGTTTCTTCTCGATCAGGACATTTAGTTACCTTCATTAATGAAGGCCTATCTTTGGAAACAGATAGGACACATCACTCCTTTGATGTTTGTCACATATTAGCGTTCTATACACATCACATTGCTTGGCTTAGAACTCAGTGTCTTTTTATTGTGTAAAGAGATTTGCTTCACTTCAGAGATGGTGAAGATGGGTGACCAGATAATTTTGTTATGTTTTCAGTTGGCTAAAAGACCTCCCACAGGGTGCAAAGAGTCACTTTACAAAAGGGCTGACCTCTAGTGCTCTTTTCTACTGCTGTCCACTGTCTGGTGTTTGTAGGGTGGCAGCACAGTTAAAAGTTACATTATAGATATAATTTATAGACTACATGTATGGGTTACATGTGATGCCACTTTCAGAAAGTCACTTCTCTTTTTGATCTGTACATAACAGTTTTCCTCCATTGGTGAGTAGCTTGTTAATCTCTGGTGCATGCAAAGAGTCACAAAAAAGAGAAAGAATAGTTGCTTACCTGTAACTATGGCTCTTTAACCTATCATGTGTGAATTCACACAATCCCAAATCGCATTGTAGGAGACAAGGAATTGATTAGGCTGCACTTGAAATATATATAGTAATAGGGAGTAGGCAGGGGTAATGCCAGAAAGTTATCACTCAGTTCTAAAAAGTTCTGAGGCTGTATACATGTAAGTGACTCATATATATGAGTTCACCTATGACACGTTAAAGAATCACAGTTACAGGTAAACCATGTCTTTTTTCAAAGTAGGTTTTTTCTTTGAAGGAACATGTGCTGTTCCTATATACTGAAGAATGTTTCTGTGCTACCAACTAGTTCTACTTAAAAGAGTCATTGCTTAAATAAGTTAGTTTCTTGGTCTTCTCCATTTACTTTGCAGGCATGTCAGCTCCTCCTCCAGCAGCAGCAGCAGCAGCAGCAGCAACAACAACTGTTAAATCAGAGAAAGATTTCCCAAGCTGTACGACAACAGCAAGAGCAACAGGTACAGTATTTAATTAGCAAAGGGTATACATTATATGCAGTGAAGCTGTTGGTATATCTGAAAGATGCTATTAAAACTTTGATTCTTCTTTGTGGTCTCTGTGACTCACATATATGGGAATCTCTGCACATGCAGAGTTTCTGAGGATGGTCTGCACAGGTACAGATTCCTGTGTATGTGAGTTCACCAATGAGCACTCAAAGAACCCCACTTATAGGTAAGCTTTAACTTCCTGAAAAGTAGCGTGATCTTAGAAGGGAATCACATCTTTGTTCTACAGTGCTATAATCTATTTCTTGCCTTTTTTCTTTTTCTTTTCCTTTTTTCCTGGACTGCAGCTTGCCCGTATGGTGAGTGCCTTTCAGCAACAGCAGAGGCAACCTGGCATGAAACATTCCCCATCCCATCCAGTTGGGCCTAAGCCACATATAGACAGTATAGTGTCTGGGGGTCTAAATGTGGGTCTCTCAGATATCTCAACCAAAGGGCAAATTCCTGGATATGGTTCAGGTCAGTACTGAAAATAACTAGAATTCTGTTACTTACTTTGGTTTCTTACGCATCAAGAGTTCTTGCACCAAACTTGAACACTGGATTTATTATCTATATCATATGTACTCTGGATAGAATCACAGCTTGGGTTCTTCCCATGTAGTGTATCTGTACAGGAGCATAAGCCAACCTATCAGTGATACAGTGGCTTCATCAGATCAAATAATTCATTTAGCTTGAAAGCCTAATCAGGGAGCTGTATGAATAGTTTTATTTAGTTTTTGAGATCTGACTGCTGTTCTCAAGCATTAAAGTTCTTTAACAACAAGTACCTGTCTGGTATCCATAGGTCATGTCCCAGGAAATTTAGTTTTGTGTACTGCTGGTGTTGGCTTCTTTAATATCTGGAAACACATAACTATTTCAGTCACAGCTTTTTATTCTGAAACTTACTTGTGTTTTCATAGTTACTATATTCTAGATCTTTATTTTATTCGGAGCATCAGTGTGGAACATAGTTCTACTCTACTTAAGATCTGGTGGCATCAACACCTGTGAAATGTACTTGACATTTGGTAACTGTTAAGTAAAATGTTAGCACACAAGTGGCAGAGAGGGGAGGACTGTGGACAGAGACACTTACAGAGAACTAGCCAAAATGTCCAGAACTGTTTTTGTTTTCTCATTTAATTTGATTCATCACTATAATTACCCATGCCAGTATTTAAAATAAACCCTAATTATATTGTGTGTTATTTTCACAGGTTTTGGTACAAGTGGCATGGATTATGGCATGGTAGGAGGGAAGGACACTGGATCAGAATCTCGCTTTAAACAGTGGACTTCTATGATGGATGGATTGCCACCTGTAGCTTCCCAAGATGCCAATATGCACAAAAATGGTGAGAGATTCCACTTGCTAAAAATGACCTCTTTCTTCCTTAATGTAGGAATTTCACTAGGTGGGAGATTTTTTAAAAATAATTTACCTCTAGTTTTTGATAGATTTAGCTTCTGAAGCAAAAATGTAAATATAACATTTACCCTGTGTAGTTCACCCAAACTTGTTTATATACTTTTTCCCCTCTCAACAAAATTATCTACATTCTGTTTTCTGTCACTCTAGTAATTATTATTGCTGTGGAAGTGATACGACTTGGGACTCCACCTTCACATTGAGTCTGAACCCTGCCTCAGTTGCAATCTTGATTATTTCATATCAAATAGTGTATTTCTTTTTTCTAGGGACAATTGTGCCCCCCGGAAAAGCCCGAGGAGGATCGCCCTATAACCAATTTGATATAATCCCTGGCGACCCACTGGGCAGCCACACAGGCCCTGCTGGTGATAGTTGGTTACCTGCCAAATCTCCACCAACAAGTAAGATTGGAAGCAAATCCAGCAATGCCAGCTGGCCTCCAGGTAATTTTAGTGTCTGTACCATTTGTACTATTTGTAATGTGTTCATCCCAATGGAGAGATAATAAAATACTCATACGAGTGGGGAAAGAGAAAAATTCTCAAACCAGTAACTTTTCTGCATAACCATTTTCTGTCCAAACAGTATTTTGTAGAATTTTTTTCATTTCCTTCACTATTTGCATAGCTGAGGTTGCAGAGTAATAAGATTGTACATATTGTAGCGTTTTTTTTCCTGTATATTCACAAATGTACCAAAAGAGAGAAAAAGAACAGAAAAGTAGTTATTTTAGTTTGAAATGACTTTGGGAAAAATAAAATGCCATTAATTAAATGCATTTGTTAACTTAGGCAGTCTGTTTATCTTCAAAAAACTATGTCTATAGGGTATACATTGCAGTGTAAGAGCAATGACATCTTCAGATTGTTAAGTTATAGGTGGCAGTAAGTCTCTTTACAGATGTAAGAACTCACAGAATCCACCTGAGTTGTCCAACTATTAAGTCTCCACAATATAGGAATATAGTTTAAAATTTATGGACATCTGTGGGGAAAAAAAAGGGCGGGGGACTCTGTGAAAGAATACTTTGCATCATAATTACTTATGAAAAAGAAACTACCATAACAGTGTTATCCATATTGCATTGCCAGCAACTAGCACTTTTTTTTTTTTTTTGGACAAAAATATAAAAATATATCAGCAATTTTCTGGTGATTGTGGGACGTTTTAGTTTCTTACTATACTGAAGTTGAAGCTCTTAAATATCAGGTTTCTACATTCTATTAAGCAATTTTAAAGAGCTAATATAGGTTTAAGATTCTGTGAAGGCCCAGTTAATTCCCCTGTCAGTAATAGGAGATGCTGACCACACATGGGTAGATGACAAGAAACACTGTACAAATGTACTTCAGTTAACAGACTAGATGTGTTCCCAGACATTTCTTCTTTAGCAGAAAATTTGGTACCAGGGGCAGAAATAACATGGAAATCATAGGGATAGGTTTGTGCACTGCAAAAAAGAGAAGCAGACCCATGTGTTCAGCAGGCATTTTATTTAAAATTAACAATGTGCACATACAAAATGAAACAATCAGTTCAGTTAAGGCTTGTATAAGGCTTGTAACTATGCAAGTTAATAACATTTTAAACCTTCTAGAGAAGACTTGAAAGCATCTTCCAGAGTATGTCTAGGGATTGTTTTTTTCCCCCCATCACTTTCCACTTTGATTTTCATTTTGGTGTTTTATATGTTGAGAGTAGCTGTAGAGACAGACTTTTCCTCTTTCTCTTTTGCTTTTCATGTATGCTCAGTAAGGGATTCTAGAAGCAACTGTTCTTTATCTTGCCTATTCTAGGCAGGCACACAGCTACAGTAGGATTTGCTAGAATAAAATCCTGTCCTTTTCATTTATTGCATCGTTTACTGCAGACACGGTACTGCAAATCAACATTGAAAGTCTGTTTCTCCACTAGCCATCATCTTCCCAGTGTTGATGCTGCTAGAAAACTTTCATCTAGACAAAGGATGAGGAAGAACAGGCTGAGAGTTGTAAAAAACTATAAAATGAGCTTCTGTTTTAGAGGCTTTGTTCACTATGGTTTGCCTGTAATTGCAAATATTGCCATTTGATGATAACCGGTAAATAATGGTGAAGCTGTAATACTGAAAGTGGCAGAAATCCTCCATCTAGTCCTGTTAGCTGATATAACAGATCCTTCTTTTATTATTCCATTTCTTCCATAAAAAGATTGCCCCTCTTTTTTTTTCAAATCTGAATCTTCCCAGAAGGTTAACTTAGTACAAATTGTAATTGATGAAAAATAAGTGCCAGACTTCCCTAACTGTTGAATTGCAGATAGGGATTGTTTGCTTTGTGTACAGAGATACAAATGCTATTTGCTTGTTTGAAGTTGTGCTAAAATTGTTAAAGGGGTATATATAGGATTATGTATGGCCTATATAATTTCTGTGATTCAAGCATGTTTTTATTTTGTATAATTCATTTTGAGAAGGATTTGAGGGTTAAGAACAAGGAAGACCATACTTAATTCTTGAAAGTATTATTTAGGAATTCCTCTGCTGTGGTAGTTTCATCCCACATTCACCTTCCCTACACCTTGCACATGTAGACATGCACATACCTTTGTGACTATGAAACTTTCAAAACTTTCTCTTGGTGTTTGGGTTTCTCTATGAAATGTGAGATTTTCAGAAAGCTGCCAGTATCCTGTTCTTTGATGGCACAAATCATGCATGACACATAAATAATGTGTGTGTGGGAGCATGCATGTGCACATACCATACATCTGTTTACACAGGGTATGATGTCCATATTATGATGATCTTTTATTCCCAACTGTGTTAGTTAAGGATTCTATTCTTATAACAGTTTTTTCATGGTTAATTATGCAAATCTCAAACTGCATGGACTAGTGGTGCAGTTGCATAAAACATCCAGTAAAAAATGAGTAAGTTCATATACTCCTTAGAGTTTCATCAATTTGTAAGGCACTGGCCCTTGATTTGTAGTAGGAGAACGAAGGAGTAGTGCAGATGTAAAATTATGCAATACAAGTGTAAAATTGAGATTTAAAAGGAATATGTGAAGGAGCAGCCTGTAAGCATTCAGGAAACCAATTCCAAGAGTATGCAGCAGCAGGTGTGAAAAGGACAAAGCTAAGCCAAAGAAGAAGAAATCCTCGGTAGAGTGAAAAGCCTAGTTTCTAGAACACAGTTTCCGAGCAGGCTGCTAAAAAGAAATGAGGGCTGAAAGATGGAGGGAGCTAGATCATGTAGGGCTTTAAAGGTTAAGTTAAAAGAAGCAGCTTATTGTAAATCCTAAAGGGAATAGGGAACCAATGAAGGGATATCAAAAGTGGTGTGACGTGATCAAAATGGCAGGCCAAAAAAAGATAATCTCAGGAGTAGAATGTTGAATGGAAACCATTGGGCTAAGATGAGATCATGTGAAGTGAGGAAAAATGTCTTCAGGTATCTTCCAAGAGAAAGTTCCATATGTTTTCAGAGAGTGTTTTACATACAGATTTTGTGCTCAAATACCAAGTTTTTGTTTGAAATAAATGTGGCACATGGGATATATTTTTCCTTAGTAGTTGTAGCAATATTTAATTAGATAAATGTTTGTTTTTTTCCTAGAATTTTGAACAATCAAAGAATACTGACTTGTAACAGTGGAGGTTAGATCTGATTGTGTTGCTAAGAATAAATACTTTGGGGGTGGGGGGAATAGGCATGATTGTATGTTCAGCCATCTCACAAGGTTTTTTTTTATCTTTGTCTCTCCCCGCCCACCATGTATTTATATATATTTCTGTACATACAGTAGAATTTTTGAATATAGTACTTGAATTTGGAAGTATGAAATAAAACCATGAACAGTTTTGTTTGAAGTACTATCTGATGATTATTCTGTTTCAGAGTTTCAGCCAGGAGTGCCATGGAAAGGTATTCCAAACATTGACCCTGAATCTGACCCCTATGTGACCCCAGGAAGTGTACTGGGGGGTACAGCCACATCCCCCATAGTAGATACTGATCACCAACTTCTGCGGGACAACACCACAGGTTTGTTGGTTTGCTGCTACTTCTGTTACTCCACAACCTCTTCTACTTTGTCATTTTCCTCCCAGTGACGTTCATTTGAAGAAAAGATAGTGGCAAACAAGTGAATGAATGGTTGAGTACACCATTGTCACTTGCCATCCATCTGCAATAACCCTCATTCCTTATTCTTGCCAGGAGGCAAACATGTATTTTTGCCCTATTAGCTGTACGTGCTAAAAATAGTTTATCTCCCAATTTTCAAGCTGTCATATCAGTTCTTTGTTAATATGTGAAATGTTTTCTTAACCTCCCTTATTTTGCCACAGGGTCTAATTCTTCCCTCAACACCTCGCTGCCTTCACCTGGTGCCTGGCCCTATAGTGCCTCTGACAATTCCTTCGCAAATGTTCATAGCACTTCAGGTATGTAAGTTTCTGTTGCTAACCTCTTCTAATGCTTTATAGTGCATATGTAGGACATCAGAATATTGAAGCTAGAAGATTTCATCCAGGAAAGCGCAATCATGTGTTGGGAGAGTCAGTGTTCCTTCTTGTGCACATGTGTCAGGCTGAATCATTTTCAGCTGGATGCAGTTCTTGGGTTAGTCAGGGGAAATTGGAGGCTTAAGGATGTCTGCTGATCTTGGACACCTTCAGGAATGGTGATTCAGTTTTGAGGAAGGGAACAGCGTCATCTTCTCTGAGAAGTAATTTGTTTAAACTCTAGAATGGTTATGTCAACCCCTGATATTTTGATTCCCCTTGTTTCAAATGTTGAGTGTGGTACTTGTAGATTAATACTTTATTACTTACTTGTTAGTATTTGTTACTTGTTAGTATTTATAAGTAGAAAATCAGGATTGATTTAAATCAGTATGATTGACTTAAATCAGTATGTTCAAACATAGGAGTTGTAGTTAATTTTAATTGTGATTGATTGAAACCAAAACTTAAACCATGGCTTGATATCTAGGTTTGCTAACCAACCTTAATGAGAACAAACAATTCCCAGAATTTGAATTCCACAGGGAGCTTAGGTTAGTTTTGAAACGGTAGCTTTTGACCTGGTTTCTGCAGGCATTGAGGATGAAGACAGGAGAAGAGGGTGCAAGATGGTTTGTTGTCTGCTGGAGATGCATTAAGATATTTCCCAAATATTCTTAACGAGCATGTGCCTGAATAGTCCAAATATCACAGTTAATGTTGTTACATGCCCTGGTGTTATTTTTTTGGCAAGGAGGTAATCGGCACACCATTTGACTTGGTAGGGATTTGACCTGACATGTTTGTTTTGCTTATTTTTTAAAGATAAAATATGCCATGATAATTTTATATGCCATATAAATATTTGAAAGTTTTTCAAATATCCAAATATTTGTGCAGAAATAATTTATTAGAAAAATATTTATTGTGGTTTTAGTGTTATAGTAAACCAGATATAAAGCTTTATTCCAATTATTTTGTTGGAATATTTGCAAACAGGTCATTTCCTTACATGATTGAAATATGATGGGAAGGGTCAACACTATTAATGTTTTAGGCTGTCCAATAAACTTATGAGAGAGCCAGCATGGTATAGTGGTTTGAGCATTGGACTGTGACTCTGGAGACCAGAGTTTGAATCCCTACTCAGCCGTGGAAACCTGCTAGATGGTCTTAAGCAAGTTGCACTCTCTCAGCTTCAGAGGAAGGCAAAGACACTCCCCACCCCCCAAAAAAAACAATTCCTACCAGAAAACCCTGTAATAGGTTCATTTTAGGGTTACTGTAAGTCAAAAATGACTTGAAAGCACACAAGAACAATACATGCATGGTGTGCATCCTTCTTATGGATCATCACCTGAAAAAATCTATTGCTTTTAGAAAGGAAACATAATGATATCAGGTATCTTAACTCTTGCCTTGGCTGAAATTCACTTTGAGTACTGCAGCTTGGAGAAACTACAACATAAGGAGTAGAAGTACGTTAAATGCCTCTTTGGTATAGCCTTTTTCAGATATCCCAGATATGTGTGGTGTTAACACCCTCTTGACAGAACCTGAAATTATTCTTTGTTGACTATTTCCTTTTTGTTGTGTTTGGTTTAGCAAAGTTCAGTGATTACAAATCAACATGGTCCCCAGATCCCATAGGACCCAATCCTGCTCATCTCTCCAACAAGATGTGGAAGAACCATATTTCCTCAAGACACACTACAGGGCTGCCCCGCCCGCCTCCTGGTCTGAGTAATCCAAAACCATCTTCTCCCTGGAGCAGCACAGCACCCCGCTCACTCAGGGCGTGGGGGCCACAGGAATCAAGACTGGCCTCTGGTGTGTAGTATTATCTGGTGTTCTTGTCCCTTTACATTCCAAGTGTGTGCATATTCTTGTGTTGTGTTTCATGATTTCTCCCTCTGTGCGGAAACTATTTAATATTCCATAGAACTATGTAATAGTATTTTGATGGGCTTCCCAGCCACAAACTTCAGTACTTTCAGTGGACAGAAAGACATTTTGCAGATGAGTTCCCTCCTTGTCTTTTGCCAGTGGTGGTACCAGCAGGAATATTCACTTTCTTCAGAGAGTGTGAGCTGAATTTGGTTGGTTAGTTATTTTTCTTTCTACTCTACCTTTCTCCCAAAAGTTGGAATTAAAGGCTACCAACTACAGTAGATGTAAATAGAATTAAAACATTAGAAGTGGCTAAAAATAAATCAGTAGAATGAAACAATAGTCCTCTGCAGCTACAAACCAGCTTATAACAAATTGTAACATTTTTTTATATATGTATCAGGCTGACCCAATTGTATGCTGTTTTTATCATTTGCAGCCTCTACTTGGAGTGATGGTGGTTCCGTTCGTGCCAGCTATTGGCTGGTTCTTCACAATCTCACTCCACAGGTATTTCCATCTTACACTGCCTGGTTATTACTGAAACTTGAATTGTTAATTATTTTAAAATACATTATTGCAGTTCTATTTACCTCATTATTAACATGATCTCTTTAATGTGATAATCATTTAAGTGAAGATAATTCGTTATAAATAAATGTTCAGCCTTATTTTGCAGCTTAGTTTGCTCTTGTTTTGTGAATTAATTTTAGAGCTTATGTTACTTAGGTAAATGAACAGTTCTTTTAATACTCAGAATAATTTTTACATGGTTTGCATGGCTCCAGCTTCTTCAGGACATTTTAAGAGCTAGGCTGAACTGCCAGTTTCCGCCTTACATCTCCATAGTGAAGCCACAGAATGTTTCCAGTACTGCTGCCAAAAATTCATTCTAGTAGAGCTGTTCCAGCAGTTATTTGTGACTTACTTTCTGCATTCATAATATTTGTTTTGAATCCCAGTTTATTGTGATTTTAATAAAGACAAATCATAGTAAAAATGAGTCTCCAATGGTAGGAGCATTGAGATGTCAGTTCCTTTCTATTCAGCAAACGTAGGAAGTTGCATCACTCAAACAGTGCCTTTCACAGTTCAAGGGGAAGACATAAACATGGACAAAACTTTGATTCAGCTGAGATGAAAAGGAAGCCTCCCCAAGCATTAACAAATGACAGAATGATTCAGCTCTCGGTGAAAAACAGAAGTTTTATCAATAATAGGGGAAGGAATTATTGTATAATGGTTTCGTGTTTGTTAGGGAGCTGGCTATGAAAAAACTGAAATAATAATTGTTTTAATAGTATATATGGTTGAACTTGTAGTTAGTGCTTTATAATAAGAGTAAAGAAACAGAAGCTGCCTACAAACAAGATACATTTCCGAGTTTCTCCATCTCCTGTCCCCCTCCACCACAGGGACTTCTTTTCCAGAGGAACCTTCCCTCTAGGTGGATGTGATCAGGCCACACAGCCCTTTTAAAACCTGCCTCTTGTCCTCCTGCTCCTCCACCAGCCGCTACCTGGCCAGCTGAGGATGGCTTATAGCCCAGTTTTTCAGCACCACAAACCCTCTCCTGATGCACCACCCCACCTAAGAAATGGGCAAAAGAGAGGCCCCCCCTTCCCCCACAGGCACATGCACGCACGCACACATTTTGCTATTTGTTATTTTTCCACTTTTGTAAGAGTCCTGACCTCTGACTCTAGCAACTGTGGAGGGCCAACTGTATTTATTTTCTAACATTTATATTGGAATTTTTAAAAAAGAACATCTATGTTGTCACAGATGCCACTCCACAGACAGACTTGTCTGAGCCATTTGGAGGCAATTGTCTTAAAATCATCAACAGGGAAGATTCCTGCCTTTAATCTCTCTGCCTTAAAAGAGACCCTTTTTCTTTTTGTTTTGTCTTTTGACTGTTGCTTTACAGTAAACCTAAAAGTATCAAAGAAAGCTTTCTGAGGCAAATTATTCTGTAGAGGAGAAGTGCAACAGTCATTCTAATCATCTTTGTTTATAAGAAGTAGCATTTTGTGATAGCACCTGAATGCAAAGAGGAACTGGCTATTACACATTGTTGTACTGCCACGCATATTCCAGCAGCTCAAAGACAAGTTAATCAGTCTTCTGCTAAATGTTTCTTTTAGAATGTTAGAAATTAATAAAGATGTCTATATGTTAATAAAGGGTTGGGTAAGTTTAGCTTATCAAGGTCTCTCAGAACCTTTTTTCTGCTCTTAGAGTAGAAAAACACTGTGTACAAGGACATGGTTCTACCTCCAAAGTGAATAACTTTTCTAAATTGCAAAGCATTCCCACTGCCCCTTAATGTCCTGTTAATTAACTTCTATTTTGCTAGGACTCTCATTCTCTTGGTCACAGAGTGGTTGGGTGTGGCCCCATTCTCAATGAGACCTCCCACATCCCACTTTCTTTCCTCCAAGTTGTCTCCTTCTTGTTAATTGCTGTCAAGTCAACTTCACTTATGGCAAACCTGTGAACAAGAGACCTCTGCGCTAAGTCTATCATCAACAGCCCTGCTCAGGTCTTCCAGACTTAGGGCTGTGGCTTCCTTGACTGAGTCTACCCATCTGTAATGCAATCTTCCTCTTTTCCTAATGCCTTTTACCTTACCAACCATTATTGTCTTTTCTAGAGAGTTGTACCTTCTCATGTTCTGACCAAAGTACAATGGTTTCATCTTCTAATAAGTCTACCCTACCCTAATTGATTACAAAGAGTCTTGTTACAAGGGAATGTGCTGTATTTTTGGCTTTATTGTTGTTTTTAAATGATTTTTATACATTTGAAATGTTATAGTGTTTTCATGTGATTATTTCTTTGTTCATTAACTTCTTTTTTATCAGTTTTTTTAGGTAATCTTGTTTTAGCCCTTTGAAAGCATTTTGGGTCCCGTACTGGGAGAAATGCAACTTATACTTAAAATAAAATATAATACAGAATTCACTTCACTTGGAGAAATGCTGATAGGTTTCCTTTCCTACAACATTCAGCAAAAATGATAGAAGATTAAATGCTAGCTCTCAACTACTAGAACTATAGGAGAGTATGAACATGTTGAATGAAACTGGCAACTAGGAACTTCCTTGTACATGTTGGTCATTGAGTCCTCACTGTTTGTTTGATCCAGGGTATTCATAAAGCTTGCCAGGGCTTGACTGCAGGACAATATGAGTATACACATGTGGCCCCTGAACTATGTCCTTAAATTGCAACTTTCAGATGTTGATTCAGATCTTTTAGACATTAAAACGTTATAGTATATCTGAAGTGTGTTATAAAGTAGAGAGGATATAGACATGGTAATTTGCATACAGCTGTAAGGCTGAGTACAGCTTAGTAAATAAACAACCAGCAAATAAATTTCACTTTTTCCTTCCTCCATAATTTTCTATTCCCCTCACTTAGTAGTCAGCATTCCCTTACTACTAAGCATGTGCAGATCCCCCTGGGGGCTCTTGTTTGTTTGTTTGTTTTCTTTTCTGAGGATTCTCTCAAGCATGATAACCCCTTTCCTTTGTGCATGGGGTGATGTTAACTGCCAGTGAGATATATTTGGGCATTATTGGATTGTTTTAGAGCAGTAAACTTAGTTTTTACCCTTAAATACTTTTTGTACTGTGGCAAAACATGATTTTCCCTGCTGATTCATCTTTCTTAAGTTGAGGTGGTGCTGTTTTAGTTCATTAAACCCTGCCACTTGGGTTAAGAATTGCTGGTGATGCTATTCTAGTTCTAGTCCTTATTTCTTGACCAGATTAATCATGTGTGTTTCAAGGCCTTATGCTACATTGTTGATAGTACTCTTCTCCTAAGAAAAGAAAATTTACTGTTACTACACTGCACCAAAGCTTATGTCACAAATTGAACTTGCTATTTGAGAAAAGCGTGTGGCCAACAAGTTAGAAGAGAAACTGATAATGGGTTTTAATAGAAAGGGGAAGTTCTCCCATGATTGTTCTTTGACAGTAAGTGTACACAAATTATGCTGTTACTCATTTTAGGAGTTTATTAACTATGCTATTACATGTAAATATGTTTCACTGAAAATGCTGTCTGTTTTTGCTGTTCATTCCAAGATTGATGGGTCAACTTTGAGGACTATCTGCATGCAGCATGGTCCACTGCTGACATTCCATCTGAATCTGACCCAAGGCACCGCCCTTATCCGATACAACACCAAGCAGGAGGCAGCCAAGGCCCAGACTGCACTGCACATGTGAGTTATGCCAACAGTCTTCTCCAGTTATTAACAGATTCATTATGTCCATAGATAATAAGGCTTCTGTGCAAGGAATGGTTCAGATGTTTTGTCTATTGAGATATGATTATTTACAGTGAGCAGTTCTTCTTTTGAAAACCCTGAGCTCAAAACTGAGCATTAAATTCTAACAGTGAAAGAACTGCACATCAAAATTGAGAGTATGGACATGAAGATGGTTGGACTACACAGGCATGTTAGTTTTAGTATACTTCTTCCCAAAATCAGTTGCACTAGATAAGTTAGTGAATGTAAGAAGTTTTGTTTGGAAACTAAAGCAGATGAAGAAGTTCTGAAACTTAACTGATTTGAAGATTTTTATCAGAGTAGCTGCAATTTTCTTTGTTCTTGTAAAAGCCCTTGCTTCTATATTATAAAATAATAGAGTTGGAAGGGCCAGTATGAGCCATCAGGTCCAGCCCTCCTGCTCAAAGCAGAATCTCCAGCAAGAGCATTCAGAACAGGTAGCTGTCTGGATTCTTTCTGAAGACATTCAAAGAAGAAGACCTCAGCCCCCCCCCCCCCCCGGCAGTTGTTTCCATTGCCAAACCACTTTCACTGTTAAAAAGTTCCTTTTAATGTTCTATCAAAATTTGTCCTCCCACAACTTAAAGCCATTAGACCTGGTTCTACCCTTTGAAGCAGCAAAGAACAAGCATGCACCATTCTCTTTCTGGCAGCCCTTGAGATATTTAAAGAGTGCAGTCATATCACCCCTCAGTCTTAACTAAGCTGGAGATGGCCAGCTTCAACCTCTCCTCATATGTTTTGTTCTCCATACCTTTATCCACATTGCCCTTCTCTGAATTTACTCCAGCTTGTCTGTATCCTCCTTAAAAAGAGGTGCCCAGAACTGAACGCATACGCCAAATGATGCTTGACCAGGGCAGAATATAGTAGGTCTGTTACTCCCTTAACTTGGAAACCATGGTTCTATTAAAGGAGGCCAAGATAGCATTTGCAACATCACATTCCTGGCTCATATGCCACTTAACAATCAATAATAATCCTAAGGTCATTTTCACATGTAGTACTGCTGAGCCAAGGATCCTCATCCTATACCTGTACATTTGGATTTGGTGGCCTAAATGTAAAATTTTGCATTTGTCACTGTTGAATTGCATTTTATTACTTTCAGTTGAGCTTTTCCTGTGTTTCAGTGTGTAAGGTACCACTGTCAGCTTTGTATCATCTGCAGACTTGCTTAGGATTCCCTCCTCCCCATCATCAAAATCTTCGATAAAAATATTGAAGAGCATTGACCACAGACAATCCACCTAAGACCTCCTCCAGTTTGAAGCACAGCCATTGATGGCTACTCCTTTGATTATAGTTTTCCTATCAGTTATGTATCCATCTGATGGTGTTTCCATCTGTTGCTAATCAAAATATCGTGGGGAATCTTATCAAATGCTTTGCTAAAATCCAGAAAAATGACATCCACAGCATTCCCACCATCTACTAAACTAGTACCTGATTTTTTTAAAAAGATATACAGGTTTGATTTGGTTTGGTTTGGTTGGTTTTTGTAAGAGAGGGATGTTTGCCCTTCTCCAGTACTCTGGCACATCAACTATTCTCTAAGATTTCCCAAAAATGATATCAGCAAGTTCCTCCAGTGCTCCTGGATGTATTTCATCTGGCCCTGCAGATTTGAACTCATTTAGGTCAATTTACTAGGTTCTTCTTCGTGGTCTCTGTGCCTCACACACTAGGAGCTTTCGCGCATGCGCGGTACCGTTCGGAAAATTCTAGAGCTTAGTAGCTTGGCGGGAACCCCTCCCCCTCTGCCTGCACTGAGCATGCTCAGCCCGCCGAGCAACGGTCTCTCCTCAGTTCTTTCTCGTCCGCCGTTGCATACGGAGGTTCTGAGCTTGGTTCTGTCTTGGCTTTCTTCGACGTGCTTCTTTGCTGGTTTTTGCCTTGGATTTGGACTTTGGATATCCCCTCTGGAGAAAAGTAAGTATTAAGCAGTTTTGTCTTTTCACTGTAATCTATTAGCATTTTACCATCCTTGCAAACAGTAGTCGCACCATTTCTTTCGTCATTCTCTTACTTCAATCATATTTGAAAAAAAAAACTTTTTATTGCTTCTTGCTTGCATATCCAGTCTCAGCTCATTTTGAGCTTTAACTTTCCTTATACTATTCCTGCAAGCTTGGGCTACACATCTGTATTCTTCCTTGATAGTTCATCCTTCCATTCTTTATACATGCTCTTTTTTTCTTTTCACTCCGGCCTGGAGTTTACTGTGCAGTCACATTAGCTTTTTCACATTTTTCCTATTCTTCTTCCATGGAATAGTTTGTAATTGTGCTTTTAGCAGTTCCTCCTTCATATAATCCCACCCATTCTGGGTGTCTTTTTCTTTTAGCATCTCTATCCGTTGGATTCTGCCCAGTATTTTCCTGAGCTTGATAAAATCAGCTTTTCTGAAATCCCAGCTTCATGTTTGACTGGACTCTTCTTTGGTGTGTTCCTGAATCATGAATTCTAGCATTACAGGGTCATTCCCTCCTAAAATACCAACTGCTTTAATTCCCGTGATCAACTCCTTCCAGTTGATTAGGATTAAGTCCAGGATTGCTACCCCTTGTTTCTTCCTTCACCTTTTGAAAGAGAAAATTATCTGCAACACACATCAGGAATTTGTTGAAGAACCTATGCTTAGCAGAGCTAGTATCCCAGGAGATATCAGGATAATAGCAGTTTCCCATAACTGTTGTTATATTGCTCTGGTGATAGTTGTAATTCTCACTTTGGAAAAGAAATGTTAGTGTGCATTTGCAGTATTTGTGTTTTGTTTTATTTTGATAGGCTCCCTTAGATTTTTGATTATGATGTGTGCTGTTATTTGTAATTGGATCAGTTCAAGCTACATTTAGAACTTGTGAACAATGTCTTAATAGCTCCATCTTTAAAAGGATAACACAGAACTGAAGTAATAAGGAAGAACCCAATTTTGAATCAGACGTGGGAATCACTTTACTGTCCAGATGTTGTTGGAATGGAGTTCCCAGTATTCCTCACCACTGACTGTGCTGACTAGGGGTGCTGGGCTTGCAGTCCAACAACATTTAGAGGGCTGCATGATTCCCACCTTGAATTTAAAAAATTGCCTTTGTACATAAAAGGCAAAAGGTCTGGGGCTTGAGAGCAGCAGAAAAAGTGACAAAGCTGACGTTTATAAAAATTTACGACTGATATGGGAAAAATTGATGGTATCTTTACATATCTCTTTACATTAGAACTCTGGGTCACCCAGTGGAATTGATTGTGAGTAAACTCAAACAATTAATAGATAATATTTCACAAACTGTGTTAATAAATTACTGAAAATCAGTGCTGCCAAGTGTGGTAATGGTAACTGGATTCAGTGGTTTAAACAGTAATTAGATAAAATAATAGATTATAAATGTATTAGTACCTATCATGCATGGTAGCATGCAGTACTGGGCAAAATGTTCAGACTGCTTTTGTGGTCTTTGGCCTGCCAAACTCACCATACTGCCCATTTTCTGCATCTCCCCACCCCCATCCTGATTGCATTCCCTCAAAACCTCCAGGAGTGGCCATTTACCTTTTAAAAAAAACCCAGCCCCATTGTTTAACAGCAGAAATACCCAATTTTCAAAACTAGGAATGAAACTTAATCCATTTCTGTATTGTTTCTGTTTTCAAATAGTTTATGTGGTCTGAAAAGGTTCAAAGGCACAAAATTGGCCCCCAGATGCCCCACTGCTATTGCTCACACCTGGTTGCTTTCATATCTTCTTCTCTCCCAAACAGCCATGCATTGGCCACTTTTGTGAATAGGTTACTAGCTTAGATCAATCCCTTTCTGTTTCAACAGAAATAAGAGATAGTGAGGTACTCTCTTTAACTGAACTGTTCTGAGCTCTAGGCAAAGTCCATTTTGTGACCTTCTACTAGTCAGGCAAACTCAAAAAAGCAAAAAAATCCTTCTGCTAATAAAACCAAACCAATATGCTCGGCAAAAAGTTTTGGAATGTTTATTTACTTTATAGTATTTTAACCCAAACTGTTCTAACATGAATCCAGAAAGTGTTTTCAGTCATTCTGATTAAGGTAGTCACTTCCCTGTCTCCAGCTCTTTATTAAGGGTCAAGTACAGCTTTAGAAAGGGTGTAAATACCCTAAAGGCACCAGATCCCCATGTGATATAGGAAGCTAAGTAGCATGAACCCTGGCTAGTATTTGGATGGGAGAGCACCAGTGAATACCAGGTGCTACAGGCTATATTTCAAAGAAAGGAACTAGCAAAACCACCCCTTGCGTATGTATTCCTTGTCTAACAAAACCCTATGAAATTCATGGGGCTGCCATAAGTCAACAGGCAACCTGAAAGCACAAACGCACAAAGCTCTGGAAAGACCGGAAGTGGAAAGAGATGTTCTGAACAAGAACTTTGATTTAGACAATTGAAGTGGGCAGTATGGTTTGTCATTAGTTGCACTTATCACAGAAGGCATCAGATTTTCTTCTCCTCTTTTATATATGAGAGGAGGAAATTTAACCTGAAATGTCCTGTATTTCTTGAATACTAGAAGCCACAGTTTGCATAAAAACATAGTTTACGAGTGTATATGTGTTTAAAATAAGCCATATAAAATACACTTTTGAAGAAGGATTTCAAAAGCATGCTTTAGTACATCAAAGGGTATTTGATAAATATGAATCCATCCCAATTCCAGAGAAAGCCAGGATAGAAATTCAATAAATACATACCCTGGTTTCTTAGCTAACCTTTTTATGTACAAACCAGTTTCTAGTACAGTAGGCCCTGCCACATTCATAAAGGTTAGGCACAGAACCCTCGCAAAAGTAGAAAAATTGTGAATAACACCCCCACCCCACGATTCCTCTCCACAGCTCCCCCATCCTATTCCTTTGCCTCTGGCCCCAGTGTTGGCACAGGGGGAGAAAAAAGAGATAGTAAAAGGCTTACTAGTACTTTCCCCTCAAAAGGAAAACAGAGTTCTTCGATTCTAGTTACTTCTGGTGGCAATCTTGAAAAGGAAGGAGTAGGGGCAAAGAAAGCACCTGACCAAGCAGAAGCCATTATACAGGAGAAAGTGCAGCCACATGCCAGAGAGGACATGTTTCTAGCATTCGGAGGGGAGCATTGCTCACCCAAAAAGCAAAAATATCCATTTTAAACACAAGCCTCCCAAGCCTGTGGTGAGGAATGCAAGGGGGTAGGAAGGAGAAAATGGGTGGAGGGAGGCAAGCACATACCTCACAAATAATCAAATTCATGAAGGTGAAACCCATGAATGTAGAGGGAGGACTGTATTCTGATCAATAGAAAACTGGAAGATTTTTCCTAAAGCATGACGTTTTCCCTTGTGCATGAAGAAAGATGTGGAGGAACAGAGGACTTGCTAGGACACAGTGTCTATGCAATCAGTCATGGTTTACTGCACAGTCCGGGTCATTGAGGACTTTATGGCTTATGTAACAATGTTATGTGCTCTTTAGATTTGGGGAGTAGTTTTCATTCTTTCCTCCTTAGTCCTCATCCTAGTCCCAGCTATATAGTGTGCAGTCATCAAAACAGTTCTACCACTGTTAAAGATTAACTGAAAATCCAGGCATTGATCCAACGGGTCCTTTTCATGAGTGGAATAATATTTTCATTTGTATATAGATGGTGCTAGTTTAAGACAGATCCCAGCTGCAGACCTCTAGCATTCTCCCTGTCAAGAATTTAAGGAGCTGTAGGTAGGAAAGCCCCATTATATACATGGAATGTGCTGTGCAGTTAATTTTAGTCAAGCTGCTCCTTTTAACTTGAGTATATCTTTGATGGAAGAATGATTTTGCGTTCGTTGAATGAATCCTCACACTGAGGGAGCACCACCGTAATGCAGTTTTCTGATTCCTAATTTGGAAGGGTAGCGAGCTCCATTTTACTTAACAGACTCTTACTTAGCACATTATTTAGCATAGCATCTGTGATCCGTAATTCAAGTAAATTGAGTAAGAAACGTTCTTACTCAAAACTCTGGGTGCTATCTTCCCTGCAGGTGGAACATACATCTTCATTTTGAAGGGAATCTGATGATCTTGCTCTATATGAGTATAAGCAAAATTGGTGGCATTTCATACCATTGGCCACTTGCCCTGCCCTGCCCTACTCTGCCCTTTTGTAGGACAGTCATGATGTAGGCTGTGAACTACAACTTCCAGATATGGATGGACTTCCAAACAGATACTTGAACTCTCACTTGCACTTGGAAAATACGTGAACATCCCATTATAAGTTTCAGGCATTTCATGTGCCAGCATCGATGATAGGGAAACTTCTGCAAAAATACAATCAAGTAATTAATTCTTTTTATTTTTAAAGAGAAAAGGGGGCTTCCAGCAAGTGATTAAAATGAAGGTAAAAGAAGATGTAAAAGAGCATGTGGGCATGCTTTCCTACAACCCTCACTGCTTTCTCTTATTGCTGTTGCAGTTTTGATGAAATGTTCAATAATGTTACTTCAGTTATTTTGCTGTTGCTTTTGACTTCTGTTTCTCTTCACCATCATCCACTTTTTGTTGTTTTTGGTTTTTTTTTATTTCTGTTTTAGGTGTGTTTTGGGAAACACTACCATCCTGGCTGAGTTTGCCACAGATGAGGAGGTTAGTCGGTTTCTGGCACAAGCTCAGCCTCCACCTGCAGCAACACCCAGCACACCTGCAGCAGGCTGGCAGTCTCTAGAGACAGGACAGAACCAGACAGATCCAGTTGGACCTGCTTTGAATCTTTTTGGTGGGTCAACAGGGCTTGGGCAATGGAGCAGCGGCGGTGGTGGCAGCAGTGGGGGTGACCTTGCTGGTGCTTCATTGTGGGGCCCCCCAAATTACTCTTCAAGTTTATGGGGGGTTCAGAGTGTTGAAGATCCCCACAGGATGGGAAGCCCTGCTCCCTTACTACCTGGAGACCTTCTAGGCGGAGGGTCGGATTCAATCTGAACTTAAAACTTTCAACTCTGACCTCGTGACCTTTTTTTGGAACAGCAGCAGCACTAACTTGACCTTTTCTTTTTTTTCAACTTGCAATAAATACATTTTAAAAGGAAAAAAGAAAATGGAGAGAGAAAAAAAGGTGGGTCATTGACAGGACTGTCTGAGCACATAGTTGCCTCCCTTATAACTTCAGTTTTTTTGTTTGGAATATGAATCCAAAAAGAGAACATATCACTCTTGAAATACTTGAATCATGAACGCCAACTTAGAAAGACAATGTGAAGCAAGTACACATACCATTTAAATCTAAACACAAAAAAATTAAAAAAAATTAGTTTCTAGTTTTTCACTTTTTCATGTTATATGGAAGTTGTTGCTAAGAAACATATATACTGAAAAATAGCTTTTTAACTTTGTTTGCACTGGGTGTGTTTCCGTCCTTAGGTCTACTATGTTGGGATGGGGTGGGTTCAAAAGAATTGGGGGGAGGGGAGGGGAAGACTTGACGGAGCCTCACTTTAAAAAACAAAAAAGGAAAAAAAAACACTTTGTGATTGGCTGGTTGATATATACCAGTATGTTCTGGCACATGTAACTGCCCATGTATGTGTGTTTCGGTGTGAGTGCATATGTGTGCATGATTGTGTGTGTGTGTGTGCGCATTTCTGTCTTGGAAGGCTGCATTGCTATTGGTCAGCAACCTATCTGACTAGACTCTTAAAATAAATAATGATGGTGCCTGTGACTGATACAAAATCAAATTGACCTGTGTTAAAATCTATCAGTTGGTGGTATTTTTATTTTATCAGGGTATTCAGTGCAGTACCAATCTTGTTCTGACCCTGTCATAGAGCAAAACACTGCCATATCCTAAGGATTTGGTGAGAGGGGTGCCAGTATGGGACTTTGGGGGTTGGGTTACTATTTTGCTTGGAGATGTATTTGTCTCTGAGGAGACTTTTTGAGTGAACCCAATCTTTTTTTTTTTTTATGACAAGACCTTTACCTTTTGAGGATGACAGAAGGCAAAGGGCATCACATTTCTTTGTGACAATGACCTATGTAATGGTTGAAGCTTCTGCTGTCCTTAAGAATTGAATCCTATACCTTTTTCTCAAGTGTGTATATGAAGATTCTTATTCATACAAGCCCCACCAACCATTTTGGGCCTAACTGTACTTTCTTGAGCAATCTGCTGTTTGTGACAAAACTAAAATGTCAATAGTTTGCTGGCCTGTCTTGTGTTGTGAAAGCACATGCAGCAACTTTTGTTCTCCTTTTGTCCTTGGTGAGCGTTACCTGTGCCAGGCCTAGGTGTATTACAGCACCAGACCATCACTGACAGAAACGTTTACTTACGAATGTTCTTAAACCAGTGTGTACTTTGAGCATTTTTTTCTCTGTATTTTCCTGTGTATGTCTTGCTTAGGTCTTGCTTAGGCAGGCATATAACTAGCAAAGACGTCTTTTGTTTATAAAGTATTGCACCTTTATTATGTTGACTTTTCCCTGTACTGTTGCTTTTTATTGTTGGTATTTAAAGAAAGGTTGTATGTTGTTGTTGTTTTTGTTTTTTTAAACAACAGTGTAGTAGTACTCTGGGCAGGATAGGGGAGACCTATCATAGGTTTGAATTTACCCATTGCCAGTGTGTGCACTGGGAACAGAATTGCTTGTTGTGAAGAAAGCTGTAGCAAAAATTGCCTTTACAAAAAGCAGTTTTGGGGGTGGGCAGAGAGCATAAGAACAGGGAGAGAGATGGAGGCATTCTTCTTTGAAGTGTTAGAACTTAGCTCTGGCTTTTCACTAGCTCTACATTATGCTGAATAACAAAGTGCTGCAATATTCTGTACCAGCAAATACCTACATACTCTGGCACGTGGAAGTAGCAGATCATATTGTATGGGATCATAACAGCAGAGTCTTTCTCCTTCAGGAGTTTCCTTAAAAAATACGGTAATATCAAATATATAGATATATAAAAGCATTTTTTTATATTTATATCAAAAGGGAGGAGTTTATGAATTCTCTGCACTAGAGATAGGAATCATGTAGCTGTCCAGATGTTACTGGACTGCAACTCCTAGCATTTCTCACCATTGTTCATGCTGGCTAGTGGAGTTGGAATTTGCAGTGCACCAGCATCTGGGGGACCACATGGTTTCCACTCTTGCTATACATAAACCCAGTGTCTCAAAGCAAAGTGAACAAGGGGGTTGCTGCATTTAATCTGACTTACTCTTTTGATGTGAATTAGGTTGGCTGGTGACATAGACAGGTGCTCTGTGCTTAAATTTCAGATTCTGCAGCATATGTGGACCTTACAAGCATTCTCCCTTATTTTGTCACATTGTCTCATATGTTGATGGAAAAATGCCCCCCCCCTTCTGCCAGTAAGGTTTGCCTTGCTGCCCCTACACATGCCTGCTCCTAAAACAGCTGCATTTGTCTCTGGGGCCTCAGTGTTGAGAACATGCGAGATAAATATAGAAAAGGTCCTCAGCTGGGAGAACATCAGAATGCAGCACCTCATGGCTCAGAAAAGAGCTATGTGCTCCAGTATGTGAGTTGACACACAAGCTGGTTCACTCTACTGTGTTCCCACTCTCTCCCAACCTGCCCTATAGTCCCTTTTGCCTGCACTTTGGATTTCTTGAGTTCATTACGATACTACGGTGAAAGCCAGGTGCTAGAGCCCCTCTTGTTTACAAGACATAATGAGGGATATGAAATATTTTAAAAATGAAAGCTAAAATGTTCTTCCATCACAAGCTTAAAGGGAAAAAAATGAAAACTTGTTAAAAAAAAAAAGACCAAAAAGTGTATGTGGGCATATATATGTATATGTATGTATATGTATACTCACACACACACATATATATATATAAGATGAAGACTAACTCTGGGAGCATTTAACAGTGTTTTTGTGTTTAACATTTATTTTCCTGCTTTAAATTTGCAAGCATTCTCAGGAATTCTAGGGTAGGAAGCCAGTTTTTGAAGATGGTTTATTTAACATTTACCTTATCCTAGATAGATGGCTGTTTCTTTCATAAACTTTTACAAGTTCCTGAACCTTCAAGAAGTTTAAAAGGATTTTTTTTTCTTTACAAAAAGCAAAAAAAAATTGAAAAACAATCTGACAAATACAGACTCCAACTGTCAGAACTGGGGATCAAATTTTTTAAAAGTACAAATTGATTTCAAAGGAATTCTCAACAGCAGCAACAAAAATTCATTGTATTCTTAAAAGTCCAAGTTGTGAGAAGATTTATACTTGTAGAGCTTAGTCTCAAGTGGGGGTGTGTGTGCTGTTGACTGGGGAGAGGGTTGTATATGAATGAAACTATTCATCTAGTTATTTCACAGTGAACATAATCTTCCTCCAAGCACCTTTTTTTAGAAAAACAAAAAAGAAAAAAAACTTGTTTTGGTTTGACTAAGCAAGTCAACCACAGTTCGGAGTAGTTGCTGGGAGTATAGCATGGTATTTTTGAAGCAACTTTTAAATTGAATAAATGCTTTGGAAAGGAAGTATCTTCATTGTGTCCCAGTAATGGAGCCGTTTTAACATACCAATTTTGAAACAGCAGAGAGAATCAGAAGTGACTATATGAGAATTCAGTGAAGTGTACTTTGGAGAAGAATTGGCTTGGTTGATTTTAATCATTATTTTAAAGATTTTTGATGTTTGCATTTTTTCATTTCTCAGCCAGAGTTTGTGTAAATCAAAAATTTTGGGACATTGAGGGGAGGGGAGTAAGATACATCAGCTATTGCTGCCAGACTTTGGGACTCGCATCCTTGAAATCAGCTTATTGAAGCTTTTTTCTGGGATTGTTAGCTCCTAGCTTCCAGCACAAAAAGAGAGAAGAACTTAATTTGCTTGAAGCTTTTTAGACAGAATGAAATCACAACCACTTTAGTGCCTTTGTAATACATCCATGCATCCTGCAAAAGGACATATGCAGTCCAGTCACTCCCAAGGAAATCAAGCAGTTCATTTTTCTAAATTGAAACAATTGTTCTAAGCATGTTGAAAAGACTCCTCAAAGGCCTGTCATATAAAGAGCTTCATATAAAATCATGTGCGTGTAAAAGTGCTCCTTGGAAAACCTAAGGCAATTTCATGTACTACTGTTTTCTTGTTTTGAGATATAATTCATGTGGGAAAATAATACACAAAATAAACAAATGTATGAAATGTGGTGCAAAAGGCCCAGTTACCTGGTGGGGGTAATAAGAAATAAAAACACGCATACAAAAATAAAACTCATGCTGCACCTCACCTTAGTGCACATATTTTCCTGTGCTAATACTATTTCAGTGTAGGAAAACAGTAAAGTGTGAAGTAGTGCTTTGTGTTCTGTGACAACAGTTGTCCTCTGTAGCTGTAAGTTACATTGTTTCTCTTAAGTGCACATTGAAAAACATGCTTCAGTTGATGCTTGATGTGATAGGTCAGTGAAGGGTTTTGGTTTTTTGTTGTTTTTTTCTTTTTGAAAAGAAACTAACTGAATGCTTTGTCAGAGACTTACTGGCTGACTCCCAGAAGAATAATTTAATAAAACAATACAAAACAAAATCTAAATCTGCTACTTGAAAAGAGCCTTGTCTGAGAATGGCTGAAGAAAGTATAACAGTAAATGCATAGTGGTGTCCTATTCAAAGCATCTTTTTACCTCTTAGCATTTCAACCTATGCATACTGAAATTTCACACTTTTAAAAAAGACAATTAAAATATAAAGTTTTTAGCAAATGTCCATTCCTGAACATCTTAAATGCTTAGTTTTCTCTTTTCTGGGCATAGCAATACAAGTTTCCAAACTGTTTCTGTTTTGAATTTGATGTGCTCTGTCTGTTCAGTGAACCAAACAGAAGAACCAAGCTATACTTAAAACATTTTTCCTAGGGGACAAACTGGCTTGTCTGGCTCATAATGAGAAGTAAAAATATGTATAAGGCAAGCAATGTTCATAGTAAATAGCATAATATACATTTTGTTACTTTAAAGAAGAAATCTGGAAAAACAATGGACAGGGAAAATGTTTTCAGCAACTATTTTGTGGATGATACCATATTTTCATTTGTTTTCTACTCAAAAAGGGTAACAATTGCATGAGGTGTTCTCTTAGAACTATTGGTAGATCCTGCATAGCTTGATGCCACGTGTCTGATTATTCCTATTATTGTGAAAACAGTTCTTGCTTCCATTAAGAAAGAAACAACCCATATCAATTTTTTGTCCTTCCTCTTTTGCATTGTGTATTGTACTTGCTTGTGCCCAACTTCAGACTACTCTAGTTATTTTCCTCCCTATAAACACAATGTGGCCTGTAGAAATTTATATTGTCAGGTCTAGAATTTCATTTGGGTCTGTTTCATCTTCTTCTTTTGTCTTGTTCAAACAGCTTTCTGAGAAAAATACTATAACCTTATTTCCAAACACTTGGTTAATACGTTGTGCTGATAAATCAGGAAAAATTGTAGTCTTTCCAAACACACCTGAATAAATCAGGTGCTGTCAATTATTTCTTAGTCTTTCAGTTGCTTTTGTCAAAGCAGGCTTTAAGTTATATTTCTTTTTTGTCTCTTGTCCTGAAACATGACTGTTCACTTAGGCTGCAGTAGCCATGTCAAAGATTAAAAGCCAGTTTACTGTTACTGTAAATTAGGACTTTTTTTTCCTTTTAGAAATTTTTCAAAATGTAAATTTGAGAATGTAAGCCAACAGATATTTCTAATTTGATTTTAATTGCTGGCATTTGAATTGTCAAATGTGACAAGTAGTAGTGCTTTCAAGCCAACTTTCTCTTTATGCTATCCTCCATTGCCTTGAATAATATTATCCTGTATCCTCTGTTTCATTGGTTGTCTAAATCCAGTTGTACACATACCTTAATTTTTTTTTAATAGTAATGACTGACTGAGATGCTTTATTGTCCCCTGAGTAGCTTCTGTGTGGCTGGGCTTTATTGCTCTTTCATTATCAGTATACACCAGTGACAAAAACACTCTGCATACAGTATAAATGCTGCCCAAAATGCAGTTAAAATTATGTTGAAATTATTCTGTGTCCTCAGGAACATGTGTTACTTGGCATCATTGAGGAACATCCATAGAATCAGTAATACTGGCCTTCCATATTTTCCAAAAATTTAGCAATTCATATTAATGCTGATTAGCGTTCAAGTTATTATGGCACTGATATGTAGATGTGTGGCTTAATAGTATGTTAAACCTTACTGTTGCATTTATCGTTTACAGGAATTTGACATGTTGTCTTAATTCTCTTGTGCAAGTTCTACTCTGGGAATGTTTTCAGAATTTGCTACTGTAGCGATCCATCTCCAAAGTTGAAATCTTTTCTAATAAAAATTTTGCAAGAACACAGTACCTTTTAATCTGATCCATGCAATTTGGTCATAACATTTTTAATTTGTTAAGAAAATGCAAAATTCTAAGAAAACATTCTGTAGTGCTCTTAAGGCTGAGTGACTGGGTTGAAATAAAATTTGAGTCAAACATGATCCTTTTATCCTGCTTTAGAATGTTGCTTAAACATGTGCAAGCAGTAACCAAATCAAAAGAATTATTTCCCCTCCTATGGTACAAAGGGGAACAAAATTCCTGTGTTGCAACTGGCAGGCCTTCTAGGATGCTAACAGTTGTCAGACCAATATAGCCCGTATAGACACAGGTCCCAGTCATATGGATCCTCTAACATAAACAGCTCCCATGGGACTGGGAGAATGTTTAATGGGCACTATAGACATAACCAAATCTGTGATATATGCAACAGTGTCAACATACCTGCTTCTTGGATTTCCTTGTACAGTATAGCATATATTTGCAAATCTCTCAAAGAAATAGGCCATAGAAGGATCAAAAAAATCAACCTCAACTAAGAGCCAATTTCTTCTTCTTCGTATACTGGTAGCAATGAGAGCTAGAATTCTATCCTTGTATTATTATTGTTGTTGTTGTTATTGTTATTGTTATTATTTGTATTTTTTTTAGCCATAGAGTTGGAATGTATCTGTATTTGAGCCCAACAACCATTCATTTTAACAAAAAAAAAAAAAAAACCAGTGCACTCCAGGTTATTGAAGGTAAATATTGTGCTAGACAACCTGTGGATTTATTTTGACATGTGATGGGCTGTGTGTGGAACAGAAGAAAATGGGGATATGGGCATGTAGCTCATGGATAAATAAGCAGATGGGCAGTGTTGAGCAGGAAGTGTTTTTGTAAGCGCTTAGTGCCTCATCTTAGGTATTAGTGTACCAATCAATGCATTCAGATAACTAAATTCCTCATTTCTTAACATGTTTTAACCAGAAAAATAAATAGATGGGTTTTTTTTTCTGTATTAGAAAATACAACCTTTAGTTGAGTCCTCCTTATAAAGAATTACATAGCTTGCTGGATATTTTTTGTGGCATGGTTGTGAATATCAAGTGCTTTTCTTCTCCTTCCTTATCCCAGCCAGATTGGCTCACCTTCCTTTTATATAAAGTGCTGAGTGCTTTGCAGTTTGGGTGGGAGGGGGCAGGGGAATAAAGAAAATAAATGGGAGCCAAGTTAGAGCAGCCTTACTTTAGGGAGTAGCCTTACAACAGAGCTTTATAGTGAGGGTGTGCTGTATTCCAAATTGTGTAAGCCAAAAATGAAAAAAAAATCATTTATGCAAACAGAGGTGTTAACTTCTTAAAGAAATATGTACCTTCTGAAGGTAGAATAGAGTCTCACGAAGTGATACATTGTGAAGCTTCTTGCTGGGTCAGTAGGTATGGGATTTGGGATATAAGCGCTTAACATTCCCTTGTGGTTTTTTTTTTTGATTGAGATTTTTGTTTTTGACTTTTTTTAGTTTTAAACAAGCAGTAAGTTAAATGTGGTAACTCTGAATGTGCCTTTGTGAGTATGTGACTGTCAGTTCAAGGAAATTATTTGGGCTTAACAGGGAGGAGATAATGGTCAGTTTATTCTCTCTAAAGGTCAAATGCAAAGATTCCAGCCTGCTGGTACCTTTCAATAAACTGTGTCTTTGGGGGCTGGTCTCTGAGCTGCACAATATGCAGTTGTTTGTGGCAGATGCATCCAGGAGTGGCTGGGTTGTAACTCACATAAAGTTGACAATATTTAGACTAGTTCTCAGTTGCTGGTTGGATTGGTATCTGTGTTATATATCTATTACATTTGTGTATGTGGCTTGCTTTAATTTTTTTTTTAAAGCACTGGAAAACTGATAAACGCAGTGATGTTTGAGACACATTTATGCATGTAGAGAAGAAGGTATTTTGTAGCTTCTGCCAGTTGTGGGTATGTAGGTACACTTCTGCCCTCTATCAGTGTCCTGATGATAGAAGAAAAAAAAAGTCTACCCTATAACTTCTAGCACACTTAATGTTGCCATTTAAATGAACAGGGTATTACACAAGAAAATGAGATGTTTTTGAAATGGTGAGGAAGAAGTGTTTTTTTAAAAAAAAATCTAAAGTAATTCTTTGTTTTCTTTTGAAGCTGTTTGTAACTAAATATGGGAATCTGCAGTGTCTCCTTTCACTTGTTCTTTCATATATATTCCACCTCTTCTTCTCCCCACCTCAAAAGCAAGGTGTACAAAATCAAGAGCTGCTGTAGCACCTCCGGCTTCCTTCCCAAATGAAAGCTCTAGCAGACTCTCTTCAACTCCATTCAGGAAGATAAAGGGGGAGAGATGCTGCAGCTTTCTTTGCTTCGCTCTCATTCCTCTCTAATGGCCTTGAAATGTATTATTATGCAAATGTGAATTTTGATACTGAATTTTAAGAAGAGGTTGTTTCTTTTTCAGACAAACAAAAAGGTCCCATATGTGGTCAGCATTGCTTCTTTATCTTGTAAGTGAAATGTTAACTATGCATTCAGCAAGAGATGATATGGGGGAGCAAGAGAGAGCCCTGCTAAACCAGTGAAACTGTTTCTGTGTCCACTGAATTCCCATGGAGTAGGAGGAAAGAGGCTGATGTTGTTATGGAAAGACTATTTAGATTTGCCAGGCAAATACTTTTGGTGTATGTGTTTTAGAAATTGACTTGAGAAATTGAATTTCACAGGACTATGCATTCTTGCCATGCAGTGTTAGATCAGGGTCAGCAGCATGATACAAAATATCCCTGTTTTCTCTAAGAAGAGACTTTACCATCATTACCATCTCCTTCAACCTTTTACCAACCTCAGGAAACCACACATAATGCACTATCTTCAAGGATTTATTCTACTACTTGTTCTCCTCTACAACTACCCTTGTTCCTCAGGAGAATTGCAACGTGGCTTCTCCCATCTTACATTTCCAAAATTTTTAGATGTTTTCCAGACCTGAACTTTGCTACCCATTTGCACTGCAAATGCAACTTTAAAAGCAGTACCAGTTAGTAATTGCTGTAATATTATACTGGCATTATTTAATTCCTTGACTTAAAAGGTTGATCAAAAATGGTCAAGGAAAATGTAGACCTACTTCTCACATCTGTGAATTCTGCCAATAGTGGAACAAAATAAATGATAGCAGTGACTAAAAAAATATAAAGAAGCCATTCTAAATTTAATTACCATTTTTAGTGGTAGGAAGCCACTGTAAATGCAAAACATTTCATATACTTACCTCCAAAATGTAGTGTCTGCTTCCTATGTTAATGGAGATGTGTTAATGCCTTGACTGTCTCCCTTAGATTTTGTGAACTCTGGTATCTGCCTTGGTTTGCCTGGCATTATCTTGGATGCAGTATCATAGCCAAGAGATTCTCCTACCTGTGATTCAGTGTTCTTCATACAGCAGATTTTGTTGGTGTTCACAGTACTGTAATGAATAGTAGACTTGAACACTCATTCTCACATGTATACTTGCCTTGCAGGTGTGATCGTATCAGGACTCTACTCTGGTAGATGCCTTGGGGAGGGAGGAGGAAAAGGTTTCAGCTCTTTGTCACAAAATACCTCATGGTGCACATTTACCTGTAGTGTAGCCAGAATCCTGGAAATATTCTCTTTCATACTTAGTGAGGTTATACTTTTCCTGAAGTTTCCCTAGTGGTTTGAAGACTGGATTGAGATGCTGAAACTCCTGAAAATTAATCCTGGCCTTTACTCTTCCTCTTTTTGCCTTAGGCAAGAGTCAGTTAACCTTTGCCTCAGTTTCCCCATCTGTAAAATGGGGATAATAATACTTACCTACCTCACAGGGGTTTTGTGAGGATTGACTAAAGGTTTTTTGTGAAGTGCTTCATAGACAAAGTACTTTTTATAAGTATTATTATATGGAGGTGTAACTAGCAAGATACCTCCTTTCCCATATCATGCTAGATGGAATGGGAGAGGAAACTGTAATTATATACTTTTTAAGCCATCTGATGCTCTGAAATATTCTTAACCATTTGGAAGAAAAGTTAGGGAGCTGAGCAATTCATACTACATTATATTCCTCTCCCGTTATGTCAGTCACCTTTCTTTGATTTCCACGTATAGTCTGTAGAAATGCCAGTCTTGAGCACATACATTTTAA
This sequence comes from Cyclura pinguis, assembly GCA_030412105.1. Lineage (NCBI taxonomy): Eukaryota > Metazoa > Chordata > Lepidosauria > Squamata > Iguanidae > Cyclura > Cyclura pinguis. The sequence goes on from CM059603.1 coordinate 40,879,589, forward strand.
AGAAAAAAGTACACTTTCTTTTGTATAGAAAGTATGCAGTCTCTTACATGACTTATCTCTGCATCTTTTATTTGCCTATGGGCTTTTAGCTGGATTCACTGCTCAGTCACGGCTGCTAGGACAAGGAGAGACATCCTTGTGCAGTTTGCAGGAGAGTTGTAAAATTATCAGAGCTGTCCAATAGTCCACTTTAAGCTGGATACACTATCCCAGCTTCCTTCCCTGATTGTGTGTTAAACATATGCTGCCTCATTCCCAATACACACAAGCCATTATATGCCAGTAAAACATGGAAACATTAGTAATGCTTGTTAATAGAAGCTGCTTGTGAAAATGCCTTACAAATTTCCCAAAATCTTTGGGAGCAGGTGGAAGAAAGGGTTTGGGGTAAATTCAACAGTTGCAGGGAGCCTTTGCTACTTTCTCCCCATTCTGATCATAAGGGTCACTCTCTTCTTTTAAATCTTAAACGTGCATCTCAGGGATGTGCATAATTGAGCCCAAGATTTGGGATTTGTATCATAGAAAACTTAAGATTTGGTTCTATAAAGTCTCCATATTGGACACTCCCCTGTAGTTTCCATACTTTACTCCTCATGGAGCAGCTCTGTGTACAACTGTTATATGATTAATAAGTCTAAGAAATCAAATTCAAAATGACACATATCTGTAGGATCACTGTTCATGTATATTCATTCCAGACTCCACCAGCCTGGTAAAAAATGAAGTGCAAAACTCCCTTCATCAGACAGCAACTTTGCTCTGTGAATAATTATGCACTCTTTCCTTTGGAAAAGACTTTTAACATTTTAAATTAAAAAAAAACAACCAACAATAATACTTTGTGGTGGGAGGGATAAGGATAACAATGGAATAAGGGGTTTAGAATTACTTTCACTTCCACTATTTAGATAGAGACTTGAAATGCTGCTTTAATGTTAAGAGCTCCTGTGGGGCTATGTTTACAAAGAACTGATCAGGAAACTGACCAATGGTGGATATCCAACTTAGTGAATTTTGCCTCATTTCCAGTGAGTGAGCTGTATAGTGGAAAATGGCTTTACAGGAAATGGAAGAAGTTAGTTCCATCTGGCCTTATTTGTGAAGCAAACAATCCTGTGTCCAAAACATCTGGATTGGGAAAGGCAGCTTTTCTTCTTTGCACATAAATAGGTAATAAGAAGGTACAGTTGAAATGCTATTGCCTAAAACACTGTCCCTTCATCAAGCAGGCATAATAATGGATACATGTATTGAGGCTCTTTGCAAAGATACCTATTAGTATTTTTCCTTATACTTGAAATAATATACCCATCTCCATTTGTCTATTGGGCATCCAAGGAGTACAAGACAGTGAAAAATAGGAAAAGGCATAGTATCTTACTCAAACTTGCTCTTATTTTTTCCCAATATCACCTTTATTTCAGTTTACTTTTTTATTGTAGGAATTCACATGGACACAGAAACTTGGCACATTGTGCTCTTGCATGGCATGCTGCCCTCCCCTTCTCCCTCTCTTCTCTATTTTTATTTTAGTATAGTGGTACTTAAAATCACTGGTTCACTTAAAAAGACAATAAAATGTTTAAACTCTACTAATGTACAAATAAGCTGAAATGTTGCATTTATGTGTATTTTGCCATAGCAGGTACTGTATTTCTCATGCTGGATTTCAAACCAACAAAAGGGTGATGTTTTATTGGAGTGTGACAAGTTGAGAGTAATAAGGAATTAAGTCGTCGTCATTTCATTGAAATTGAGAGATGGTGTAATACATATATTACGTTTTCTGAAGGTTTTTTGCTTTTAAACGGCTTTTGTTTTTATTTTGTTTTTATTTTATTTTTTTAAAGATATGATTGTATTATGTGCAACTCAGTTGCTTACATTATAACTACAAAATATTTTTTGGGTTCCTGGAAAAAGAAAAGACTAATAAATGTGTTTGGCTGCTAAGCATTTAATCCTTGGACTCCTTGTCAGTTTCTTTTAATACTGTTTTTATCTTCAAAATGCTGTCTCACTGGAATGTAATTCTTCTGGACTGTGTATCGTTCCTACAAGAGTTCATAGTATTTTCAATTGTGTAGCAAGTCCTTTTAATGTTTTTACTTTTTATCTTCTACATCCTCTCAGTTATGCAAATAAAATTAGAAAGAAAGATGGATTTGCTGCACTGTACCTCATAAAATATGTTCCAAAGACTTGCAGATAAACTGATCAGGAAAACCAAGATACACGCATGTGACAATCCTGCTTTCAAAAATGTATGCTATTATAGTGCACAAAAATGAGAAAATTCACAAATACAGAGGAGAAGAGCTGCAGCTGTGTGAAGAGACAGCTTCCCTATTGAAGCAAGTATCCCTCTGAAGGGAATTAATCTCACTGAGAATATGGGATGTGCAACAGATAGCACCCTGCCCCCCTGTTCTGCAGTGACATCAGTTTTGCCAATGTTGTATTATAGTTGCTGTTTACCCAAAAAAAGGACATCTATCAAATTTTATTTGCATTAAGTGAGTGGCCATCACAGTTATAACTACAGTCAGCCCTCCACATTTGTGGGTTTGACTTTAACGGATTTGATTATTTGCGAATTTCTCCAACCCCTCCCTCTCAGCCCTTCTTTTCCAGGGGAACCTTTGCTTTTGGCCACTTTGATTAGGCTGTGCAGCCCTTTAAAATCCTGACTCTGGTCCTACTCTTCTTCCACCAGCTGCCGCCTGACCAGCTAAAGATAGCTCAGAGTCCAATTTCTCGGCACCGCAAACCCTCTCCTGATGCACCATGCACCCTAGGGAAGGAGATGGACAAGAGAGAGGAAGTATAGGACCTCCATGCTGACCCACCCCCTTTCTTTCTCCTTTCCCTGACCTGATTTGGACCCTGAGTGTCCACTCTCCCTACCATGCCTTGGCCCCCTTCCCACACACAGACACAGACACACACACATTTTGATATTTACAGTTCTTCCACTTTTGCAAGGGTCCAGAGCCCCTAGCCCTAGCAAATGTGGAGGGCCACCCGTAGTACAGTACATACCAGCAGACATGAACCAACATGAAATCTTACTAGTACTAAAACAATCTTATTTCTAAAAAAATTAATCTGTTACTTAAATCAGATATAAATAGTGTAATCAAAGGGCCTTAACATGCACATAAGATCATTGAGTTCATTTTAATATAATTTCAATATAATAATGAAATCTCTCATTGCATCTAGTTCAGTCATAAAGGGTTATACAGTACTCCTCATTATTGTGTTTGGACCAGCCCACATCCTGGGCTTAGTTCCTCTGCATTATTTCCTGTTGTGTTGTGTTTTCTCCATGTGCACTTGCGTTTTAACAATAAAAAATCCAGTGTCCTGTCACTCACTCCAATGTGAAACCAGATCATCTCTAGAGCAGGGATTAGGAAGTGCAAATTTGTGAGCCACATGCAGCTTCAACCCCAATTTGTGCCCTAAAAATGAACTTAAAGAGGCCATTTTTAAAGCCAGGAAGATCCCCTGGCCCTGATGGATATTTAAGTGAATTTTATAAAATCTTCTAAAATGAATGGTAAATTGGATGTTCGGGTGGATATTTACCATGGAAAAAGAAAATGAAGACAGACTACCGTTTCTGGATGTCCTGGTCATCCGCAAACCTAACCAACAATTGGGCCACACAGTTTATAGAAAACCTACACACACTGATGGATATCTACACAAAAACTCCAACCATCACCCAGCACAAAAAAGGAGCACAATAAAAACTCTGGTAGACCGCGCAAAAAAAATCTGTGAACCCAACCTCCTGAAAGATAAACTGAACCATCTAAACTGGGCTCTACAGGCCAATAGTTACTCCAGTTCAGACATCAGAAGAGCCTCAAGACCCGGAAAAACCCACAGAAGTGAAGATAAGCAGCCAACCAAAGGGAATGTGTTTTTACCATACATCAAAGCAGTCACTGACCACATAGGGAAACTGATGAAGAAACATAACCTCCAAACTACAGACCAACCAAGAAAATTCAACAAATGCTACGTTCAGCAAAGGACAAGAGGGATCCTCTAACTTCTGCTCCAGTTTACCGCATACCTTGCAGCTGTCAGCAGGTCTACGTAGGGACTACAAAACACAGCGTCCAAACACAAATCAAAGAACACGAAAGACACTGCAGACTGATCCACCCAGAAAAATCAACAGTAGTAGAACATGTTATAAACCAACCTGGACAAAAAATGCTTTTGGAAAGCACAGAAATTCTGGACCATTCTGACAACTACTATGTCAGACTACGCAGAGAGGCCATTGAAATCCATAAACACATGGACAATTTCAACAGGAAAGAAGAAATTCGGAAACTAAACAAGATTTGGCTACCAGTACTGAAGAACACTAAAATCAAGACTCAAAAATATGCCAATGAACACCACCCAAACTCTGGATGTCCTTCTACAGGGAACAACACAATGGGTTGCTAATGTACTTAACACACTGTTATGCATATCCATTGACTAACAATACACCCTGGAGGATATCCCATTTAACAATAGCCCATCACACAGGCCAACTGTAACACATGCAAATTGCTCCCTCCCACCCGGGGACTACACAAGTATGTATACTCTGTCTCACTTCCATGCCACCAGATCCTCTGAAGATGCCAGCCACAGATGCAGGTGAAACATCTTGAGAAAATACTAATAGAACACGGCCTCAAAGCCCGGAAAACCCACAACAACCTATTTATGAAAAGAGTTTGAAACAAGTTAGTACTCTGCTGGAAAGCTCTCTGGGTGCCCTTGGACTAGCCCCTATTTCTTCACCTTATCTCTATCTGAGTTGGTTATGGTAAGGCTAAAAGGACAAGGGGTACCAATGTAAGGAAATTAAAACAGAAGAAAAGAAAACATCATTTTTAATGAGAACAAGCTAATAAGTGTGGTGATGTCAACTGGCAAGGAATGCTCACGTCAAATGCCAAATTAGATTTTTTTTAAAAAAGGTTTACCACTACTAGCAACAAAATTAGCTGAGTTTCAAAATGGTAAATATTGACTCTGTCCAGCCCTTGAAAATAGGTGATTGAAAGGAATCAAAGGCTGAACAGGGGAATTTTGCAAGGAAATAGTTGCACAACAATTATTTTGCTATGTCAGGAAGGGGCCAATCAAGCCCTGCACTTTGTCTCCAGCCAACTGCTTCAGTTCAGAGAATTAGATGCTATACCCAGCATCTTTTACTGTTGGGTTCCATTTCATAGGGTTTATAACTGAAAACAACAGTTAGTTGACCTATTTATGAATTTGGCTAATTACATTTTAAAGCCATATATTTTGAGGATGGGCAGAAGGTAGCAGGTTTCTGGGTGATCTGGAGTTTAAGAAAGCATGGGCTTCTGATTCCCAGTTAACATGAACAGAAAAGCTGCCCCCCCCCATCTGTTTTTCTATATTAGGCCATTGAGATGGAAGAAAGCTTGTGTGGGTGGGAGAACTAGGAATGAATTGCCATGTGTCTGAATTGTGAGCTAATGCTGAAAACAAATTCAGGACTTTATCCTGTCCTCCAAGAACCCTGAGTCTTAAATCTTGGAATATGTGTGCCTGTCTAAGCCAGTAATTTGCACCTGGCTGTGGAATCTACCAAATGCCTATCAGGCTTGTTCTAGTTGGGATTTAAGTCCGTTCCTGAAGGAGTCTGATCTGGCTGTGGTAATACATGCCTTAATTACATTAACACACTTTAAGTAGGGCTGTCTTTGGAAAGCACTTGGAAACCTGAATGGGCCCAAAATGCTGCAAAAAGAGTGCTCACTAGGGCTTGTGACAGGGAACATATAACTTCTTGGGGAAACAGCTTCACTGGCTGTCCCTCCATTTCTAGACACAATTCAAAGTGTTCATCATGACCTATAAAGCCCTATACGGCTTAGTTCAGACTACTGAAATACTTTCCTTATGCCCAAACCTTAAGATGTTCAGAAAGCATTTTCTCTCTGTCTCATCACCATCATTATAATCATATGGTTGGAGAGGACCTGGAGAGAGCCTTCTCAATGGTTGCTTCCACACTGGAACACTCTCCCACAGGAGGCTAGGTTGGCCCCTGCTGTCATCTCTTTTTTGGTAGCAGGTAAAGGCCTTTTTATTTTAAACAGGCCTTTGGTCTTTAACTGGGTGTGGCAAAAGGGTCTTTTCATGGGGTGTATGGTACATCTTGATCTCATGATTTTATAGGCATTTTAAACTGCTTTAAGTATTTTAATATGAGGATCTATTTTTGTGTTTTTTTAATTATAGTACCTATTGTTTTAATTACATTTTGTTTTAATCTCTTGACATAAGCTACCTTGGGTCCTATTTGGGGAGAAAGATGGGATATAAATTAATTACATGTAGTACAAAAAGAACATTTTTCTGCCTGTTATCTAGCCCCATGTTCTGAAATCACTGAGAGACATTCACTGTCTGGATTAAATTTTTCTATCCTAAGTATTCAGAAGAAGGCAATGGCAAACCACCTCTGAATATTCTATACTTACAAAAACACTGTGGGCCTTTCTGCACTAGTTATAGTGTTATTATTCCACTTTCAACATCTTGTGGAATTCTGGGGTTTGCAGTTTAGGGAGGAGCCTTTAGAATTCTCAGCCAGAGAGCTCTTTGGCCTCAGCAAACTGCAAACCCCCGAATTCCACAGGATGTTGAAAGTAGTAGCATAACAGTGGAGCGTGGAAAGGCCCTGTGAAATTTATGGAGTCGCCATTAGTCAGTGGGTAACTTCAAAGCACATGCTTCATTTTACTTCAAATAATTTTAGTAGCCTCGGGAGTGGCAAAAGATCAAGCAGTTCAAATCACAGACAAAAGTAAATTAATTTGCTTCTGTACATTTCAGATCAACAGCCCAATCCCCTTCTCATCTTTATTTGGAAGCAAGTCCTACTACTTTCTACTTATTGTGTGTTTATTTTTAAATCCTGTTTGAAACTCTCCTGTCTGCTATATAAGCTTTTATGCAGGGAAAATGTTTTACATCAAGTACTCTTCCTCCGCCCCAATTTTCAATAGCCCAGACACAGTTCTGCCCAATGTGCTTGACACTAGAACTGAAAAGCAGGGTTTGTGAGAACCTGAACCAAGGGCAGGCAGCCTTCTCACTCATGGATCTCTTTCCCCCCCTCTCTCTCTCTCTCTCTCTCTCTCTCTCTCTCTCTCTTTTTTTGATTGAACTGGAACTCTGAGATTCATCATCTGGAGCCTGATGCAAGAGTCATACACTTTTAAAATCAAATAATTCTGAGGCTTGAAATTTGTGATTACAAAACTAAGCCAAACTCATTGTTGCAATACAGAGAAATCCACTTTCAGTTACTCCAAGGTTTCTTCTCTTGAGAAATTTGGGGCTCATTTCCACTATAGAATTATAGCGCTATTATTCTACTTTAATTGCCATGGTTCTGTCCTATGGAGTCCTGGAATTTGCAGTAAAGGGGGGGCATTTAGAATTCTCAACCAGAGTGCTCCAGTGCCTCACAAAACTACAAAGCCCAGGGTTCCATAGGATGGGACTATGGCGGTTAAAAGCAGAATAATAGCACTATAATTCTGTAGTGCAAATGGGCCCATAAAATGGAGAAAACCATTTTGTTGCTGCTGCCTATAAACAGGAAATCAGATCTCAGCCTTCTTGATACTCTTGGCCTAAACCTGGCACGAGCGACTTTTCTGCAGATGTTGGACTGCAGTTCCCATCATTCCATATTGCTAGGGCAGATGGGAACACCAGTCTAACAGTATCTTGGGGGCTAGCAAATTGCCTTGTTGTTGTTTGCCTTCAGTTCGTTTCCAACATACGACCACCTGAAGGCAAACCTATCATGGGGGTTTTCTTAGCAAAAATTGTTCAGTGGGGGGGTCACCTTCACCTTCCTCTGAGGCTGAGAGAGTGTGACTTGCCCAGGGTCATCCAATGGGTTTGCATAGCTGAGTGGAGATTCTAACCCTGGTCTCCAGAGTCATAGTCCACCTGTCGAACCACTATACCAGACCTAGCCTGCCTATCTCCAGCCTAAATTAATAATTCTAATTGCTTCATAGCCAGGTATGTATTTTGTCTGCTGGACCTAGGAGACAAATTCCAGCATCTAGTACCTTGCCTGAATAGGGAGCAATTTGCTAAGAAGCAGCTTCTTCACCTGCACCTACAGCCTTTTAGATCTTGTCATAGCAAAGCTACTGAGAAACTGTCAAAATGGGGTACATCATCCTTTGAGAAGAATACAACAAAATCCACAAAGCACTGATAACTTTTATTGTTGTTGGGCGCCTTCAAGTCATTTCTGACTTATGGCAACAGGCGAATCTATCACAGGCTTTTCTGGGGCTGAGAGGGTGTTCTGTCCAGTCACGTGGGAATGTGGGGGTGGTGGGAAGGGGCGATTCGCCCTGGCGGCAATGTTTCTGGGGTGTCCTTGCCCGCAGCCACACCGTCCCGCCCCCCCTCCACACACTCCAAGCTCTGCCACTGGCAAGGTCACCCAGTGGGTTTCCATAAGAGAGGAAGCAAACCTTCCGTGGGCCTTTATGCACTACACTGTTATAGCGCTCTTATTCCACTTTGAACATCCTGTGGAATTCTGGGCTTTGTAGTTTACTGAGGCCAAAGAGCTCTCTGGCTGAGAATTCTAAATGCCCCTCCCTAAGCTGCAAACCCCAAGATTCCACCCGATGTTGAAAGTGCAATAATAGCGCTATAACAATGTGGTGCGGAAAGGCGGCTTTATTAAACAAACTACAAAATACATCATGCAAGCTTTTGAAGCTTCGCTGTCTTCTCTATTAGGCGGAGACGTTAAAATATCAAATAGAAGAAAAGTGACGATGTTAAGGAGCAGAGGCCTACATCTTGTCTCAAATGTTTCTTCTGCTGCCAGTTAAGGTGGCCTGGAAGGATGTAAATGTGGGCAGAGGCCACGTGGGGACTGAGGATAAGGGGTAGTAAAAGGAACATAATATTTCGACTACATGTTCTACAGGAAAGTAACTTCCCTTGAGATCCAGGCTGCCTTTAAGGCCCTTCTTCTTCAGGGACTACCTCAATTCTACCCGCCCTCTCGCCCCACGCCATCCACGCTCCGCGGGACGGAGAAGCACCGCCCTTCGCAACCTCCCGCGCAGCAGAGGCCGCTGCGGCGACAGCCCGGCTGGCCAATCAGAGGCCGCTGAGGGAAGGCGGGAGGGGGTCAAGCAGACAAGGGGCCGGGCCGGGCCGGGCCTAGGCCGGCGGTTTTCCGCTCGCCGCCTTCTCTGTCAGGCGGCTGCAGGCGGCCCCGTGCTCGTCGCGTGCGGCTTGTTGGGCGCCTCCGCTCCCCTCCGCTCCCGCACAGAGGATCCGCGGCCTTGTGATGGCGACGCCAGCTCCCGCGGTCGAGGAGGAGGCTTTCAGCCGCTACCGTTCCCCTCTGGTGTCGCGCTATGCCAGTCCCGACATGGCCTTTAACTTCAGCGAGAAGAAGAAGTTCGGGACCTGGCGGCGGCTTTGGCTGCACCTAGCCCAGGCTGAGAAGGTTAGCGCTGAATTTCACCTGTGGGGGAAGAAACGGGATCCTTTGCATTGTTTGCTTGTGGGTAAGCCTGCGTGGTGTTCACTGGAACTCACCGCCAGGTAAGTGAGGGTAAGATTTCCGCCAGGGTTTGTGGCAGCACCTGACCGAAAGGATTTGGTTAGATAGTTTCTCTTTTTGCTTCTCCCACACATACAAAAAGTAAGCCGTATGTTCTAGCACTGATGCTTCTACAATCGCACGATGGAAAAAAACCTGGTTCTCCGCATGTTGGGCTGAAACTCCCATCATCCTTCACGATTAGGTGTGTCGACGGGGATGATGGGAGTTGCAACCCACACAATTGTTAAAGGGTTGGACGCTCTGCTCTGACCACCCCCATCCACTTTTCCCATTCATTTCTGCCAACTGAACATAACACTGTGGATCCGGTGGACTAGCCTGACCAAACGTGTGAAAAACACTTGTTAATCTCATAATTGCAGGAAGGCTGACTCTTTTTGCTCTCCCTAGCTTGAGTCTTCTCCTCCAGCTGCCCCAGTTACTGGAACAACCCCCCTTTCTGCTTGCATGTGTCTGCACCCAAAATGCTGGCCCTTATATAGCCAAATAGTACCATTTGTGAACAAGATTGAAGTGTATCACCAGGCTTGAGAGAACCAGATAGTAGCAAAAGTACAAAAAAAAAAAAAAAAAGGATTTAAGAAAAACCTGAGGTTATAGTGAAAGTCCAAAACAGCCTCATGAGGATTGGGTTCAGTGAACAAAAAAGAGCACTTCTATTTTATTTTAGGCCCTCTTTGTTCTTTGTAATAGGAGGAAAATATTTTCATCTTTGTATTTTGATACCTTAAAACGTTTTGTTGCATCTTCTAATTTTGATTTGTGTTTCACTTGAATTGGACATTCTAACATTATGATGCTATACTTGGATTTTAATTTCAGTGTCTAAGCTGAAACAGAGCAAGAAGTGGAGCAATCTTAATATATTCATATTTACCTTCTGATGTAACTAAATCTCATATCACAGATTCCAAAGTAAGTCTAGTGAAAATATTTCAGTTATTCATTCCTGACAAGAATCTGGGATCTTTCCCAAAGGGTTGTTCCAATCTGACTTCCTAGCATTTTTTCATATTGTGAGTTCCCTTGTTGCATCCTTAATAGGATTGCATCTTTTTAATTTCCTTTTGTGATTACAAAAAAAGAGGTATTCTTGACAAAATTTCTATTTATCATGTATGAGCTATGTGTAGATTTTTTTTAGGGATAATAAAGTCTTCAGAATTAAAATAGGATGTTGACTCCATCACCCTTGCTCCCAGTGGGTTCCCAGTGTTTAAGCCACCAACTGAAAAGTCATTTGTTTGCCCGGGTGTTTTCCTGATTGAAAACACTGCTACTTACACCTAATGGTTGTAATGAAATATTTTATTTGATTGTTATTTTACTGATTGGATTTATTGTGGGTTTTGCTTCCACTATTGTAAACACTTCTTGAAAATATAATAAAATAATAAAATAATAAAATAAAAATAAGTATGGAAAATGTTATATGTTATAAAATGTTATAAAATGAAAACCAGTATAAAATATTCTTATATAAGTAACTCTGTTTGTGATGGGAAACATAACAGTTGCTGTTTCTTAAAGAAGAAAACTATCTCCTGCTACTTATTTCAGTTGCCAAGAGAAATGGATGGAAGTATTATTGGCTCTCATTTAGGTTTGAATGTCCATGGTCCTCCTCATTTAGTAAGTCACAAAAAGTACTTAAAGAAGCAAAGCTAAATTCTTGATACAGAAATAATATTTTTCTGCTGCTTAGTTTCTAGAATTTTTGAAATAGCTTCTAAAATGTGGCGTGTATGCTTTCCTACAATTTCTAAGATATTTTTAATGAGTTTGTGTCTTCTCTTATGTAAGTTGGAGAGAGAGTGTTTAACATAGGCAGTACTTTTAAACAAAATAGAAATAGATTTAAACAAATATATTCAGAGCATAGCACACAGGTTGGAGATATGCTGATCTTCGTAAATCAGCATCAATGGGTACAGCTTATGAGATAGTTGTGCCACACACCTCCAATAGTTTTTACTCCTTTTTGCCTACATTTTGATTAACGGTTACAGATTCAATAGAGTGAAATGTGGCAAATGTGTGCATTTTAATGCAATTCGTGTATCATCAAGGTGGAAAAGAACATGTTGACTACAAAATAGTTGTGAGCCTAAATCATGCAAAAGATGTTCACTTGTCTCTTTAATTGTAGATCATGTTTTATAAGCCCTGTTTCATCATCAGACCAGCAGGGATTGACCCTTACTATCAGCTTCAGCAATGTTACTAATGTGTGTCCTACGTCATTTCATAAGCTAACAGATTTCATAAGCCAAGAGTAAATAAACTGGTGATTCTCTTATTTCAACCCTTAGGGAAATCAGCTCTTTTCTCAAAAATCTTTGTTAAATGGTTTCCTTAGGCTTGTTTGTAAAGAGTTTTTATGTGATCAGTTCCCTTTCAGGAATGTTCAGTGAAGGTGAAATACATAGGATCCACATGATCTAGCTCAATGCTACTCAAAGTGATGGTCCATGGACTGATGGTGGTTCACAAGCCATAGGCTGCGGGTCCCTGATGGTTTTCAGGACAGAAAGAATCAGTTGTAGCCAATGGATACCAATATTGTATCCATCCCTGGTGTGTTAGGAAAGAAAATTGATACAGGCACAAACCCAGTGTTAGAAAACCTAAATAACTTTCCTCCATCATAAGGTGATCCATAGATAAATTGGTCCTATAGATAGATTTTTCTTGCTGTTTGGGTCCCTTTCCTAAATATGCTAAGGCCTCAAAAATGATTCACCCTGCCTTCCGCCGCCACCACAAAAACACAATACCCACTATATATTTCTGTGCATATCCTATTTTCATATGGCTAATCTCATGTAGACTATTATGGTGACTGCAGGTAATGGTCCTCCTTCCACATTTGCAGGTTTGACCTTCACAGATTTTTTGTGAGGATTATTTGTGCACCCAGGCAAAAGCAAGGGAATGGGAGGGAAGGCACACATGCCTCCCCTCCCATTCCCTTGCTTTTTGCCCAGGAATGGAGAAGGAAAGCACATACACCTGGACAAAAGGCAAGGGAATGAAATGAGAAAGGGAATGTGGGAGAGAGTTACTTGCTGTTCTTCCACTTTCACAAGGGTTCTGCTCACCAAGCCCTCACAAAAATGGAGAGGCCACTGTAGCATGCTGCTTCAGGTGATATGCAGCTGTGAATGCTGCAGGGAGAATGAAATAGAAGGTAGCCTAAGAACCAAAAAGTTGTACCATATAAAATTTTAGGATATGAATGTTATATTTTATACAGAAGGTGAATATCTAGCCAGCCAGACTGATGCAGTTAATCCTAGCCACTGACTTCGTTTGAAAAACAGTGCAGATTTACTGCAGTTGTTTTTCTGGGTAATTCATTTCTTTCTCATCTTAAGGTAAAAATGGAGCCAGTCCATGTACCTGCCCTGGAGTTTATATTCAGAACAGCTTTATGTTGCCTACCTTCTTTCACCTCAAGGAACCACTGAAAGATAATATTTGGCAGCATGTATATGCAGCTGTAGTCATGTTGGCCATGCGGCAAAATACAGCAAAATACAAAATCCACAAAAGAGTGATACTTTTATTTGGCCAACCAAAATGCAAACACATGCAAATTTTTGAAGCTTGGCTGGCTTCTTCAGACAAGGATGTTAAAAATCATATAGTAGAAGAAAAGTGATGATGTTAGAAAAGTCACAGTCATACAGTTTGTCTTGCATATTATTTATGTTATCAGTTAAAATGGGCTGGAAGTTTATTAGTACAGTCAGAGGCTACTCTCCTCCTTGGCCATATGAGGATCAGGTGCAAAGAGCAATCAAATTGGAACTCTCTTAGCAAAGTTAAAGTAACTTTCCTTGAAATCCTGGCTGCCCCTGTCCTATTTGAAGCTAACTGCCCCTTTTGTAGGCAGAGAACATTTAATTTCTCAAAAAGTCCCTATAATGTTACATCTGGAAAAAACTGTAGGTGCTGTATAGGTAAAACTTCCCAATTGTAGTCCACATGAAAATGTTTTACCTTTGGTTTTATTGTTGTATCAGATACCTTTGTTAATAAATTGTAAAAACACTAACATTCTACAAATACATAAGAAAATGATTGTTCTATTTTAATCAGAAGAATGCTTTACTTTCATAACTTGAAAGGCTTAATTATGAGATTTGTCTTAAAAAGCAAATAGTTGCATTTCATTGGAAGGGCAAAAGATGTCACTCCTTCTGACCTTCCTACTCATAATGCATTTACTCAAAAGTAAATGAGAGTAGTAGGAATTCCAGAGCCTGATGAGTGATCCTCCATTCCCCTTTCAGTCCAGGGAGAATTTTGCCAGCCAGAGGTCCCTCTGGTGGGCACTTTTGCTGTGAAAACTCTCCTTGCTGCAGAGCTGTAGGCTGGAGCATCTACCTGCAAGCCTGCCAGAAGTTGAGTCAAGTTTGACCTTTATTGGAGGCAAAAACCTCAAAGAATTAAGTCCTAGTCTATTATTTCCCTCTTGCTCAAGTTCCCCTTGTTGCAACAAAATTTGGATCTTCAAATCCAGGAAATTTGTCCAGAGGTAGCCATGTTGGCCATGCAGCAAAATATAACAAAACACAAAATCCACAAAAGAAGAGTAATTCTATTGGCCAACCAAAATGCAGAAAGTGCATCATGCAAGCTTTTGCAGCTTTGTTGGTTTCTTCATTAGGCAAAGATTTTTTATACCTTTGCCTAATGAAAAAGACAGTGACACTTCGAAAAACTTACATGATGTATTTTCTGCATTTTGGGTGGCTACACATGTATAGGACCATGTTTTTAGAAAGCATGGCATATGCTATTGTGCCATATCTTGTGTCCTAGTGTGAGAAGGGAGCTTGTTATTTTTATCTGCATGTTCACATTCCTGAGGAGTTACAACTCCGATCTTGATCTTCAAGTGGAAACAGAGAGACAGTCACCCTGTGCACCTGTTTCTTTCATCAAGGTTCTGGCAGACTGTTATTGATGGCCCCCAGTAGATTGTCTCTTCAGTCTATCCTGGGAGGCACAGTTCAAATGGGGAGAGAGTAAGTGTAGTGAAAATAAGTAACATTTGTATGTTGTTTTATCTTCTGAAAAATACACACACTGTTAATTTCTTCTTTAATAAACCTTGCTCAAATGCATCAAACTAGAATGGTCATGCAAAATGACCAGTTACTCTATGCTCTGAAGAATAGTTGGAATAGTAAAACAAATGTTTTGGCCAAGTTAATGTGAGCCCAAAGACAAGCTGTGAAATTCCAGAAAGAACAAAAAAAAATGTGATCAGGTACTTCAAACTCTGTGTTGCATTTTTAAATACCAGAGAAGAGACATAGTGAAATAGTATCCTTCAAAATTTAAAGGAAGCTATTGCACTATTTGTCTTTCGTGTTACTTGAAAACACTGTACAGGATTTGATGCATCTGACCTTCAGAAGAAGCAGGTTGAATCCATTTTGATGAAGTATCAAGTCATAATGGAAAGGTGAACAAATCAGTGTAGAGTGTTGGGGAGCTTCTTTGTATGATAGAGTATTTATAATACATCTTCACACTGCTGTGTAATTCTTCAGGATAGAGACAACTCCACTGCTTCCCCACCAGTATCTTCTTTTTCTCACTATCCCCCATATAGAACTTCTATTATCTGCTGTATTTATATCCTAACTGTCCTCCAGAGAACTTAAGGTGGTCAAGTACTCCTCAATTTATCCTCATAACCACACTGAGAAAGATCAGGCTGAGACAGTGCAACTGAGTTTCATGATTCTGTAGGTATAGGAACTTGGATCTTCCAAGCCCCAGTCCAGCACTCTTACCACTTTACCATGCTGGCTCTCATAAAAATAACTGCCTGAATATATAGAGAAATATATTGAATTTAGATTTTGCCATACTTAAGAGTGGACATTGAAGTCCCAAATTACCCATCCTTAATTTAGGACATATTGATTTTAATGGATCTATTATCAATATGACTGGATCCTGTTCAGTAGAAAAAAATAATATATGAAATCTGCAAAATTCCAAAAGAAAAATTGTTAGATGTTTTTAATATAATCACAGAATTTTTTTCTTCAAAATTAGCTAATTCAGAACTGTGAGAAACTAGATTTCACCCATATCTGAATGTGTAAGTTTGATAGTCGGTGAATAGCTTGTTTTCTAAATTTGAACATTTCCCAGAGCTCTTCAGCCATGAAAATAAAATTTCAGAGAGTTTATGTGAAGCTGTTGATGTAACTTGGATTGGCCTGATTGTATTGAGGATTATGTGTTTGCTAATTTAAGAAGTTTTATTTTCCTAGTCACTGGGCCTCCCCATCACAGATGAGCAAATAAAAGAAATGGAAGCAAATCTAGATAACATAGACTTCAAGATGGCTGCAGAGGAAGAGAAACGGCTGCGTCATGATGTAATGGCTCACGTACATACATTTGCCCACTGTTGTCCAAAAGCTGCAGGAATAATTCACCTTGGAGCAACTTCCTGCTATGTGGGGGATAATACGGTAACCTTCCGTTCTAAAATTCATCTCTGTACAGTTGGTTTTAATCAATCATATATCACTTTGATCTATTTTGTGTGTTTGTGTATACAATATAAATCTGAAATGGCAACATGCCTCTTTAAACAAGCAAGTAAATATGTCATGCTCTCACCAGTAACTAACTTTCCTTACAGGGCATATTCAGAAACTGAATTGGGGTGGTGGACCAGTATCTACACCATTATCACAATCCAGACTCTCTCCTTGCAAATTATGTGTCCTTGGTTATCATTTTCTCCCCTTCTCTTTACCTCTAGATTGGCAGTTGGGGTATCTCTTTGAAGGCACCATTTGGCCTAGCAAGCTCCATTTGTTAAGCCCTACTCCATTTGTTAAACCCAAACCCTATTTGGGTTTTTGAAAGCAAGAAAGTATGCTGACATCTCCTTACAGCCCACGCACGATAAAACTTGTTCCCATTAAATGCGAGAATGTATGCAGAAGAAACTCTTTTGTTCTATTATACCTCGTTTATGTTTGGGTTTTTAGATTCTAGGAGTATCTTGTGAAGCTCTGACACTGTTACTGCTGGTTTTGGATTGTCTGCACTTCTGTTCCATGCTTTCAGGTTCTGTGTGTTATTCTTCCGTGGCGGGTTCATTATTACAAAGTATACAACTTACAGTTTTGAATCAGTTTTAGCCTCTGTAACGATCCATCTGGTGTGTTATGTTGCAATTATATCCATGCTAAGCAAAAACATTCATATAGGGATTTTAATTTGTTGTAATTTCTGTTGTTTTAAGAATGTTTATCTGTTTTGGTGTAATTAAACTGTGATGTAACTGGTTTCATATTGCCTTGAAGTACAGGAAAGGTGATGTATAAATCTGTTAAATATACCGGTGGAGATGCTTGTCATATATAAATAGTGTACCGTAGTGTATCTTCTTTGAAATGTTGCTGCCAGTTATTTCATGTTCATACTTATGCTGGAGAATGTGGAATCTGACTTTCTCATACCAAACCTCATAGCTGTAGAGAGACTCTGCCTCTGTACTTTTTGATACAAAAGATCATTTTAGTTATATATGTATATCATACTGAAGGCAGGAAACCACACTTAAAGAAAAAGTGAGCAAGCATATGTTGACTGAACAGTGTTGCATCTGACTGTTTTGTTCATCTTTCCATTAGGACTTGATAGTCCTTCGGGATGGATTCAATCTGCTTCTTCCCAAGGTGAGATGTAGTTTCATACAGGCAAAAATTGTTGATTTCCAGATGGCTTCGTAGCTGGAGTTAACCGTTTGAACTGAATCCTATGGAATTAAAGTCAAATAGTGCCACAAAATGCTTTGCTTAAAAAAAAATTGCTTTTGCAGACTATCTGATCTGCTCTACTCACGACAATCTCTGATAGTTTAGTGGTCAGTGCACGTAGGCCAACATTATCTTGGCCAGTGTGTTATACTGAGTTTTAAACGTTTGATTAAATTATATTATTCTTTCTTCCTTTTCCCTCCCTGCAGTTTAATAAATAACTTTTCAGTAGGTGTCTCTATAGAGCTTCTCCTCATTCTCTCTGAGAAGAATGAGAGAGAAGGACTTACATGCCACCTTAAGCTCCTTAGAGAAAGAATGCACTAAAAATGTAAAAGATAATAAATCTTGTAGCTTAACATGTTTTCCTTCTCTACCCCAAAATCCTATTAGCTTGCCAGAGTGATAAGCCGTCTAGCAGACTTTGCTGAGAAGTATGCCAACTTGCCTACTTTGGGCTTCACTCACTATCAGTAAGCAATTCATTCATTTTCATCTCTTTTATCCCTCAGTGGCCGTTTAACTACTGGTGTATGTAATTAAGTTCAGCAGTTGGGTTAGATTTTACTACATTAAGATCTATCCATATGAATCTTAGTTGCCTTAGATAATTTTATCTTGGCAGAGTTGGGTACTCTTGACCTGAAGAATATATGAAACTAGGTTCAGTGCTGTTAAAACACTTGTTGGAATAATATGTTCAGTTACGATGTATAGAATAGCATTGGTTTCTGTTAGATCTGTCTGGCCGTCTATCTTTATTGTGATTGGAGGTGCTAGTTCATGACTTGTTAGCAACTGCCTTTTTACATACATTAAAAAAAATCAGGTCACTATTACTGTTTAATTAATAGATATAAAAAATAGATATAAAATTCCACCCTGACCACCAATCTTCAAGTTTTGAGGACTAATTTTCTAATAGACTAAGCTCTGTTTTTTATTGTTATCACAGCAGAATAGGTAATACTTTTAGTGGTTTCTTTCAGTTAACTAACCGTTAAGCTGGTTTTTGAGGGACTGTCAGCCAAACCAAATATAGGACAGTAAATCCAACTTCCTTTTGCTGCAGGCAAGAGAGTAATTATATGACAGTCTTTCAGTCATCACACTGTCACAAAACGTAATTCAACTGTTTGGGGTTGCATCAGTGTTCCAGTGGCTTGAGGTGGTGGGGGCTGCTTGAGAAGCTTGATTACTTCATTGAGAAACTTCATGAGGGGAAAAGAAAGTAATGATAGGAACACTTTTGGAGCAACAAGTACAGTTACATTATAATATCATGAATGAACCTGTATGGATTTGTTCTTTTGTCATGTTCTGTCCCATTCATAGGCCTGCACAATTAACCACTGTGGGTAAACGCTGTTGTTTGTGGATCCAAGATCTCTGCATGGACCTCCACAATTTTGAACGAGTGCGAGATGAGTTGAGATTTCGTGGTGTGAAGGGCACCACTGGAACCCAGGCCAGCTTCTTGCAGCTGTTTGAAGGAGATCATGATAAAGTAAGTAACCACAGCAAGAGTCTGTTTAAAATCACAGTTTGGGAACACTTACAGTATATATTTATGCATTTAAAATAATGATAGGTTGCCTTTTAAAGTAAACATGCTAGGCCACTTACAGCTCTAAGAAATATCTACTTTGTTCCTTTCCTGATAAACAAAGTACAAATAATGATAAAAGAGCAGTCAGAAAAGACTAGAAGAAAAGAAGCAAGGTAGACATTACCCAAGGCTTATCTAAAATGAAATTCAGATGGAACAGAGATCAAAGAAATTATTGGGCAGGATAGCATTTACATCAGCAAAGCATGCTAGGCTCAGAATGGTGTTACAGAAAGAAGCTTGTTATATAGCTTAGTCCTTATCCCACTTCAGTCACTGCATTCTGAAGTCCCTGTCTGTTTTTCCTCTGAGGTGGAAGAGCTGGACAGGCTGGTGACTGCAATGGCAGGATTTAAGCGGTATGTTATACACAACTCCTCTTGCTTGCCTTAACACTAAGGATTGCTAAACAGGGCACTTTTAGGAAAACTGAAAACCATATTCTACAGAATGATGTGATCGTTCCTTCTTATCTAGTACCTACAGTGCCTACAGTGATTGGTAGTGTCACTCTGGGGTTTCTCTAAATTACTTGGAGATGCCAAGGACTGAACCTGGGACTTCTTCCCTGGATCTCCCACTGAGTATGTCCCTTTTGATTCTTAAAATGAGTAGTTCTTTAACCTGTGAATGAGTTCAGATTTAGCTTTACTACAAACTTTGCTGTTGCTGGAGCTAACTGTTGGGATCTGTTACAGAAGAAGGTATGCTTTACTCCTTGATGTGTCTTTGCAATTGCATTTTCTCATATTTTTGTTATGGCAGTGTTTCTCAACTTTGTTCTCCGTGCCTTGTGAAAGCATATTCCTGTTTTTTCCTTCTGCTCTATTGCATGCTAACTTGAATTACTCAGTCCTGCCCCCTTCTTAGATGGTTAGATGGCATTACTGTTATTGTTGTTCTTATTACTACTACTATTATTTCTTATCCACCACTTCCAAAGATTTGAGGTAGAGTACAGCATGATTAAAATACAATATATAACTCAAAACCCATAGGCATTAGGAAGAACACATAAAGTAAAGGTTGAAGACCCACTGATACATTGTATCAGTGATGTACTACATCCATACAGTGTTACATGCTGATTCACCATTGTTCATGGGTCCTTTTGAACTTAACAATGCTTCCTTTGTGTTTGATTTCAGGGCTTATATTGTTACAGGGCAGACATACAGTCGTAAAGTGGATATTGAAGTCCTCTCTGTTCTGGCCAGTCTAGGGGCATCCGTACATAAGGTAAGAATGACTTTGAACTCTATATT
Organism: Cyclura pinguis; assembly: GCA_030412105.1. Taxonomy (NCBI): domain Eukaryota; kingdom Metazoa; phylum Chordata; class Lepidosauria; order Squamata; family Iguanidae; genus Cyclura; species Cyclura pinguis. Next base: position 40,899,959 of record CM059603.1, read on the forward strand.
TGAAACCACTGCTGAGATAGAGGGACCTAGAGAATGATAACTGTTGTTTTAAAAAAAGAGTTAAACAATCTATAGATTAAGGACTGTGTTCTTCCCTGTGAACCATCCCTGGCTCTGAAACTATCAGGATTGGCCCTTTTCTTGGTCCTGCCTCCTTTACAGACATGTCTCATAGGGACAGGAGAGCACACCTTCTTTCTACCTGTTGCTGAGCTCTGAAACTCCCTTCCTAGGGAGGCTAGACTGGCTCCACTACTTGCTGTCCTTCCCCAGGAAGGTAAAGACTCTTCATTATTATATTGGTAGGATTTTGGGAAGCAACAGCTCTTTTAAAGAAAAGGCTTTTAAAAATGCTCTGTACTTATTTTTATCTTTTGATTTTAATTGATGTTTTAAATAATTTAATTATCTTTTTTGCAATAATATTTTCTTTGTTATTATTGATATTATTTTGTATTTAAATTTTCAAGCTAGGCTCATGACCCAGTTCAGGGTGAAAAGGCAGGATATAATATGAATAAATCAGTACGTTGGATATTGAGTGAAAGGAGGTTTAAGTAAAGATTTAAAACATACACTCATATTATACAATTTAACTATGAGAGTTCTAAATTTCTGAGGAAAAAAATCAGTTTTCAAGGCTTAGTAGAGTAGATCCATATATTTTGCCAGAATGTTCCTATTCCTGTTTCTCTCATTTCCTTTGGAATAAATGATATGTTAAAAATAGTTAATTCAATTCTTTGTATAATAGACTCAGGCTACAATTCTATATACAATTATCTATTGCAAAGTTCCATAGCGGTTAGTGGGGCTCACATCTGAGTAGACATGCATGGATTTCACTGTCAGACCTTTAAAATAAAAGGGAAATCTTGAATGCAAGAGATCCATATGTGTACCTGAAATGAATTAGTTTCTTTTTCCCCCCTTGATGATTAGCAACAGATGCCAACTCCAAGGTTACTGGTGGATGTTTGTGATGTTTTGGAACATTATGTAAATTCACTCATTGTTTTCCTCTAGATATGCACTGATATTCGTCTTCTGGCTAACCTCAAAGAAATAGAAGAACCTTTTGAGAAAGATCAAATTGGTAAGTAGGATTTGATTCTGCTTTTTCTGTCTAACTTGTATTAATCACTCAATACTTCATTTCAGTGCAGTTATGAAATACTGCACATATTTTACATCTATCTCCCTTCTGGATAATTATAAATAATTCTGAATAATTATAATCAAATAATATTTCTGTCTGAATGATCAAATGTTTAAAAGTGAAATACAAATGGAATATGATGGTAACAAGTCTCAGAAAGTAGCATGATTTCCAGTTAAATTAAATGCAGCTTAAAAGTATCCTTTAATAAATTTCTAAAGCTGTTTATTGTTTTACTAGTCATGCAAAAGTGCTAGGAGTGACTGAAATCACTGCTGTTCTGAAAAACTGAGGTAAAGAGTTGGTTCAGATGTAATGCCAGACCATGCGTTGATATTGTAAGAAGAAACTTTCAAGGTTCCTTGAGCTCATTCTCTCTTTCTCTTTGCATGTAGCAAGCAAACCAGTTTCTTTTCTGGTTGGGACAAACTGGTAAACCTTCCCACTTGCTTCTTTAAAGTTCAACATGTTGCATCCATTCCTGGATGCAATTTCTGTGATCAAGTCAGGATTTTTATATATTGGCAAGGATTATAGTCTCTGAAGAATTATTTCGTTAGACCGTGGATAGAGCTTAAGAAGAGTGTTAATGCCAAATGAACATTATTGAGTGATGGCGGTGGTGCTAGTGATTTGAATTCTTCTGTTTTGATTCATTTATGCATATAGTGTCCCCTTTCAAATAGTCCACTTTCCTTTTCTGGTTGTACAGGTTCAAGTGCCATGGCTTATAAACGGAATCCTATGCGTTCAGAACGTTGTTGCAGTTTAGCTCGCCACCTTATGGTTTTGGTCATGGATCCCCTTCAGACAGCCTCTGTGCAGTGGTTTGAGCGTACTTTGGATGACAGTGCGAACAGGTACATCCCTGATTCTTATGACTGGGATGTAGTAGAGATACATTAGGTGTTTACACTAGGTGTATAGTGATTTAAAAAAGAAACTAATTAAATGAAAATAAGTGACTGTAATGCTTTCTACAGCACTCACAATTCAAACACACCTAACTGAAAGTAAACTTCTTTTATTTCAGTAGAACTCTTTCTCATGAGGTAGTCATCTAGCTTCTGCTCTGAAGCCATTAAATGTGTTATAGTAGTAGATACATAAGAAGTTGGACAAGATGACCTCTTACAACTCTGATTCCATGAGCAGAGTGCTCAGCCTAAACCACATTTTAGTCCCAACTATAGTAGATATAAGAGTTGATTAACCAAGTTCACATTGATTCAATAAATTTCCTCTAATTAGATTACCAATTAGATTTAGGCCCTAACGTTCATATCCATGGTAACTTTGACATGGATCATTTCAAAGTAAACTTACAGGATCCAACTAGAATTCAGGGATTCTTGAAAAAGTTGATCAAGGAGTATTTTATAATACATCCCATCATTCATAAGTGATTTGCCTGTTGTGGTAAATAGAAATAGCAAGTAAGTTAATCTAAAAATATAACAAAAAAACTGGTACAGAGCTGTTAAAACATCCTTTACTCTGGGAATATTGTAACACTTTTTCCCGACTTGATGTTCCTATAACCTTTTTCCTACAGACGTGTGTGCTTGGCTGAGGCCTTCCTCACTGCTGACATAATACTCAGCACCCTGCAAAATATATCAGAAGGTCTTGTGGTATACCCCAAGGTAAGAAGTAAAGGCAGACCAACCACGAGCACTCATTTCTTTTAACTAGTGGTTTTTGCATGGTGTTCTGAAGAAAGTTTAGGATAGCTTGAAAGCTTATCAGGGGCTCAACCCTGAAATCAATAACGGCAGAGTAGCTTTCCTGAAATACAGCTTCTTTCTGTCACTAATCTTTTTCCTTGCAATGAGCAGTCACTTGGTAATGTTGTACATATGGTAGACCAAGAAGCATAGTAAACATCCCAGATAAACTCAGTGTGGCCCTTAAAATGCTTCCCCAGAGAAGCAAGGATCCCTTGCTAGATATGGAAGGAATTCCTTCAAAGACAAAAGTTTTTTGGGGAAACTCTCTACCATTAACCACCATCTTTATTTCAAATGCTAGTTTTATAGAAACTCATTCATGTCTGGTGATAAATTACAGTTGACTAAGTAATGCTTGATTATACAGATGAAGTAGAAGGTACCATAATCACTGTAATGGACCTTCAGTATCCACTAGGGTTTGGTTGCAGGACTCCCTATAGATACTCAAATCGCATTATGTTCAATCGTACAGTAAAATGGTATCTCTTATATAAAATGGCAAGATCAAAGTTTGCTTTTTGAAAACAACAATAACAACAACAAAACAGCAACAACTGTTATCATCATCATCATCATCATCATCATCAAACCATGGTTGGTTGAATCCATGGATACACAATCCACATATAGATGCCAGCAAATTTTGCATCTAGGCATTCCCAGGCTGCCACTGCTCCTTCACAAAGAACAGCCCTCCTTTCCTTGGATCAGCTTAGCACCACTTCCCCTCTCTCCCTGCCTCTTTCCTGCCTTCCTTGGGTGACCTTTCCCCTAGCTTCCAAAGAGTGGTTTGGCTCAGCGGCTGCCACCAGAGAACATTCCCACAAGGGGCCTTTCCTGCTCTAAGCTGAACCGCACAAAGCAATCACACCACCTAAGGGAGGTCACTGGCCAGCAAGGAGGCAGCTCGGGAATGCCTAGGTTTGAAATACAGTAGATTAGAAATGTACTAAAAAAAGTTTTCCTGAAAAATACTGTTTGAAAATTGGGTGCGTCTTATACGCTGGTGTGTCTTATACGCCGGCAAATATGGGTACTTCAGAACAAAGATATTTTAAATATTGGGTAGCTGTAAAGTCCACATTAAATTTAAAGAGCTTTGATGAATATGCCATTTAGGTACAAAAGAAGCTACCTTATACAAGGTCATAAAATTTATTCATCTAGTTGTTTTGTCGTCTGTTCTGACTAATAGCAGCTCTATGGGATCTTGGGCATAAATCTTTCATATCACCTGATACCTGCCTGGAACCTTCTGCATATAAAGCAGTGAGCTGTGGTCTCCTTCCTGATGAATGTTTGAGCAATAAAGACTAACAAAGACTGAATTCTCTCATCCACCATATAAATATGCAGCTATATCTGATTTTCTCTAGGTAATTGCAAGACGTATTCAACAGGAGTTGCCTTTCATGTCCACAGAAAATATTATCATGGCTATGGTGAAAGCAGGAGGCAGTCGCCAGGTATAATCCTCATTATATGTTCTTATTTACAGACTGTAAACCAGGGGTAAGAAACTGTTGGTAAATGGGGGCTGCATTGCCCCCCACCCAGAAATCTTAGAAGACAAAAAAAACCCCAAATGTTACACATTGCCCTTCAGAAGATTTTTCTTTTTTAATTTAAGCTCTGCATGCCACATTTGGCGCATGGGTTGCACTTTACCACCACTTTTTTTTAAATATAATTTTATTATAGTTCACCATATAAAACATACATTTTTCACTGTACATTTACCGAATTGTTACAGTATCCTCCACTCCTCTCTGGATTACATAAACTGTTATATCATTGACATACTATCATTATGCATCGCAACAAATTTATCACAATACCAAGATAGTTCCTGCATTTCAACCCAACTTTACATGTTCCATGATATTTCTCTGATTTTCTCCTTCTTGCTATCATATTACCATGAATTAAGAATTATTTCCTGTCAAAACCCCATCCATATCCGGCACAATTTGCCATTCTTTATTGATATCATCATCTGATTTTCCTTTCAGTCTCTGAGAGACTATATCTGCATTCCGATTTTCAATAAAAGTTGCCCACCATTGCTCTATTGTGGGTATTTGTTCAGTTTTCCATAACCTCGCATATTCAATACAAGCTGTCGTAATCATATATAGTAATATTCTCCAGTATTTCTTTATGCCAGTTCCATCTAACATATATGTCATATTTAACAGATACAGTTCAGGTATCTTATCCAGTTGAACCCTTAATATTGTACATATCATATTATGAATATCATTCCAGTACTTTTTAGCCTTAGGACATGACCACCACATATGAAATAGTGTGCCAACATTCTCCTGACACTTCCAACATTGCCCTGTTCCCATGTTATATATTTTCTTTAATTTTTCTGGTGTCATGTACCATCTATGAAAAAGTTTAAAATAGTTCTCTTTTAGGTTCTGAGCTGCGGTAAATTTCTGTGTCCATTGCCAACTCTGTTCCCAGTACGCTAACTGAATTGGATGTCCAACATTTTGAGCCCACAATATCATTGCCAATTTAACTGTTTCCTCTTCCCTTTCTTGATGTAAAATCTCTTGATATAGGTGTGCTAGTAAATGCGGCGTGTTTTCAGACAACAGCTGCAATAATCCTCCTTGCTCCTTTTGTTCTATTCCATAAGTTTTGACGTCCATCTGAAATCTCTCAGTTAGTTGTCTGTAAGGAAACCAATTTAATTTTATTCCTTCTACTTCCAATTTTTCTCTTGATTTTATCTTAAAAGCATTCAAGTTTGTCTTTTCCAATATGTCATCATAGCACAGCCACTTGTCTGATTCAGTCCATCTTCCAAAGAAAGCTTCTTGGGGGGAAACCCACATAGGTAGCTGTCTAATGTTCTTATTCTTGTAATCAGTCCATATTTTAAATAATGATTTTCTCATATAATGATGCACAAAATCATTGTCCACCGCCGCTTTCCCGTAAGACATGTAGGCATGCCAACCCATCCTTAAGTCGGCTCCCTCAAGTGCCAGCATTCTCGCGTCTTGAAGATTCATCCAGTCTTTTATCCAGGTGAATGCGGCTGCCTTGTAATATATCTGTAAGTCCAGTAAGCCCAACCCTCCTCTTTCTGCTATATCTGTCATAATTTTACCACCACTTTCTAAAGGTGATTATTTTCTTTTGAAAGCATTTGTGGACTTATTGCTAATTGTAATGTCTTTGAATAGTATGTGCAAAAACTTATCACAAGTTTTAATTTCTTTGTATTTATATATGAGACAGAACATGTGACTGTCTTTAAAAAGATACTTTTGCAAATACTGTTTAAAATGTATTGATTCTACACTTTGCTTTTTTTTTTTCCCCTTACATGGCTTCTTTCTTCTGTACTTGTTTTGCATGGAGGCAACTCCTTGCTACATCTGGATTTATTTTGTTAAATTATCTCATAAGTTTAATAAAGGGTCAGTTTAACCAGTACAAAGAGCCCTACCCATGAATTTTTCAGGCCAGGTGAAGTGAAACATTTGGCTGTCCCACAGCATTGTTTGCTCTGGCTCTAGGGAGAAAATTGTGTTGTTAAATGACTGACAACATTTGTTGCTTTGAATCATGGTTTAAAATGAGAGCTAAACATGAGAGGAAATGGTACAGCACACTGCATGGAGAGAGGAGAAAAATCTTGACAAAGAGTTGCTGTTATTGAAGGTTAAAATGATTACAATGGTTAATAGTTGCTCAGTGAAGGGAGCTTTCTGAAAACTGATGAGTTTATTCTCGTTTTCCTACCTTTAAAGCAAGGAAGCACAATCTGTGAGTCACATGCAGCTTCTGTGCTTACCCCATTGCCCATCCCTGATCAACATCACTAGAAGAGAGTAGAAGTTACAGTGGTCACATTTCTGGGAGAGATTGATGTAGGTGTATAAACTATTCACACACCTTTTGGCAGCCTACAGCGGCCTTGAAGGAGCTACATCATTGCAGATAAGGGTAGGTGGAGCACAACACTTTAGTCACTGAAGGGTTCATCCTGTGAACAACATTCTAGATATTAATATTCACACACTGTTGGAAACATTCAACTGGACTTTCTGTTCCCTCCTCCTGCTGTTTTTTTAACTTGGAGGAGAAAGGGCTGAGATTTTACTCTGGTCACTTTGCTTCTACTATCTGATTGTTTTTAGAAGGATCAAATCTATGTGTAAAAGCTGCAGTCATGCTACCCCACTCAAGTTTCTGCCATGGTTCACCAATGACTGGAAGCGCCCACAGAACATAATGATAGGCATTTCTTTGTTGTAATCTACCATCCATATTGATAATAGTTAATAAATTCTTATTTTGTATGAGGAGCTTGAGCTAATGTTTCTCACTTTTTGATCTGCTTGATGAGCACTAAATGGATCAGGCCTCCATATTAGACAGTTTCTTCTGTTCCCTCAGCAGCCCTGAAGCAGTCAGCCTCACTGCTTCCCTGCTGCTAATGGCCAAAAGCAGCAACACCCATCAAAGATCACTGGGAGGCAAAGACATTTTGGCTTCTCTGTCCTTGGCAGTCCTGAAACAGTTTTCCTGCTACCCTACAGACCTGTGACAGATTACTGGATGAGGGTGACATTAAATGCTCCCCTCCACCCCAGTGTGTGTGAGAGTATGAGCACACAGCCACCAGACAGTTCCTTCCCAACATAAGTTGAGGGCCTTAGGGCCAAAAAGAAATATACCCTGCTTATTTTGATATCCTTTGTTCCCAATTGCTTTTTCTAGAAAGATGTGTATTTATCATATTGTTTTCTGGTTTGCTTTCTGCTAGCCTTCTATTTTCTGCTGACCTTCTATTATTTTGCATCTAGAGGTTTTTTGTTTTTTTTTCTGCTAAGCATCATGAGTGGTTGTTAAGGAAATCTGCACTGCATTCATTGGCTCCCCATAATAACTCCATATAGTAGTGGGAGGATTTCAGAAGATTTTTGGTATCTCTCAATGCAGGTTATATGTAATCTAAAAAGAAGTGTTTTGACTCTGTTGAACACACTGAAAAGATATTTTGCAAAGAAAATGGAGGAGAGAAAATTCAGTCCTGCATTCATGATGTTACACAGATTTCAAATGCTGTCATTCATTCCTGAGCAGTCTAGCAGAGCAGCCTTTTGATAAATCTCCAGAGCCTCTATAGGAGAGTTAGCATGTTTTCCTAGCTTATTAATAATGTGGTGTCCATTTTTGTTGTTAGGATTGTCATGAGAAGATACGAGTTCTGTCCCAGCAAGCAGCTGCTGTTGTGAAACAAGAGGGGGGTGATAATGATCTTATTGCACGAATTCGTGCTGATCCTTATTTCAGCCCTATTCAAGGACAACTGGAAACTCTCCTGGAGCCAACATCATTTACTGGACGTGCCTCTCAGCAGGTAAGGAGGACAGAAGGGCTGAAGTTGTTGTGTTGTTTAGTCATCCTGAAGTTTTAAAGTTCCTTATCCATGACTTTCTTCATTTGTTCCCCTTGTGTCACTTCTTACTCCATTTGATGCAAGTTTCTATCTTCCCATTATCTTCATTTCTTCTGCCAATTTTTTCCTGTACCTGAATCACTGATCCCCTCCACATTCAGTTCAGCTGTTTCCTTCATGCATTGTTACCCAACTTGTCCCTAAACAATTGCCTTTAATTTTGAAATTGCCTGCTCCACTCTGTCATTCTGATTTAATGCAAATTTGTAGTTCCGTAGGATCAGATCAGTCAATACTTTGGCTAAGAATGTTAACACATTGTTGTGGCTGTTGCTGTGTCCCTTCAAGTCATTTCTGACTTATGCTAGCACTTATAATGGGGTTTTCTTGGCAGAACTTATTTGGAAGGGGAATGTCCTTTCCTTCCTCTGAGGCTGAGAGAATATGACTTACCCAAGGTCATCCAGTAGGCTAAGCAGGCTGACAGCAGAGCAGACAGTCACATGGCTGAGCAGGAATTCAAATCCGAGTCTCCCAGTGCCCTAGTCCAGCAGTCAAGCCACGACACTATACTGGTTCAGCACACTGTTGGTCTAAGATAAACATTCTTTAGCCACAGCAGGTGTCTGAGCAACATTCTTGTCACAACTCTCATATCTGAACTCACTTTTTCTTCCAGTACCATATCCTCTCAGTTGTTCATTGATAAGTAAATATTGGCATTTGTGCTTTCCCTTTATATGCTCTTTCAGCACATTCTGATCCCATCTTTTCTAAGCTACAAAGAGGTTACAAAACAGTGTTAGGTTCTTAATGTATTTGAGCTAAATAGGTACTTAACCCACACTATTGTTTTAAATCTTTTTCTAGGTGGCAAGATTCCTGAAAGAAGAGGTCCACCCAGCGCTGATCCCTTATCAGAGCAAGATGGGTGTAAAAATGGAGCTGTCTATTTGAATTTAGTTTTCATTTTGGGCACATGTGGAAAGGATAATAAAATATATGTAAAAGTGTGGATTTGGTCTTAAATGTTGCAATAGTTCTGGAACATCATCTAGGCAGTGCGCACTCCAGGAGAAGAACAGGCAGCTAAATTAAAGGTATTACTGGCCTTGTGGTTGGAGTTTTCAGATGATGCTGAGGGTACTATCTCTGTAACTATCAGACAGAATGGGGAGTATATAACATATAAGATACGGTACAATATTACTTGGTGCAGAGTGTTCCACTTGCTGGCTGCAAAATAGGAGTGGCTGAGACAATGAAATGAAGCCATTGTTTGCTTTAGAGGGAAATGCACAACAGTTGAGAGATGTTGGTGTAGCTTCAAAGAGTTCATGCACACAAAACAAAGGGAATTGCTAGATTTACTTAGCAATTACCAATACAATTCCATATCCAATAAGGAGAGAAGAGATTAATGCTGCAGTGGACTCTTGAAGAATCAAGCCTCCCTACAGGAATGATAATTTCTATCCTTGCTGTTCCATCACTGGTGCTCCAACAAGAATTCTTCCACTATGGATTTTCATTTTCCCATCCTCTTTGAATTGTTCTGTTAAATTATCTGAGTTCCTGGGGAGGGTGCCTTTTTTAAGAAACTGACTTTGTTGTGTAGTACCAGTACCTTGCTATAAATCATTTAAGTTATCCTGTGAATTTACGAATTTCAAAAATTTGAATGTCCATGCTGCTTTTTGTTATATTTTAGATTGCAAGGCCCTCAAGACAGGATTTGTCATATAGCAGGTGAAGTGCCATGCATCTCAATGGAACTTAATATATAATGGCAACAGTAATATATAAATTATATATGAGCCAGAAAAGTATAAGAGAGACTATCTAAAATTTCTGTTTTACAGAGAACACTAAAATTTGAATGTTATCAGGAGAAAGCAAAAGTAAAATTTAATTTCAAGTGGAAACACACATTCTATTTTCTCTGTAGTAAGGTAGTTACCCAGCATAAGAATATTGATGAATCAGATGAAAAACCTCTCTGGTTTAGGATTCTATTCTCATTGTGACAAACTAGTTGCCTTTGGGAAGCTCGAAAGACGTACATGAGTCCTAGAGTGATCCAGCTGTCATGGCTAGTAGCCATTTATAGTCCCATCTTTCATCAGTCTGTCCAATCCTCCTTTAAAGATGGTCATTTTGCAACCATCATCTTGTAATAGTGAACACCACAACTGTATGATGTGTGAAGAAGAACTTTGATGTATTTGTCTGGAATCTCCCACCATTCAACTCTATTAGTTGTTCAAACAAGGACAATACTTCCTCTTACCCACTTTCTCTGGATCATGTCTTCACCCACCCCCCTTTTTTCTTTTTTTTTCCGCCCAAGGCAAATAGCCCTCAGTTTTCGAGCCTTTCCACATAAGGAAGTTGCTCTAGCCCCTATGCACAGAACAAACTGCTTTAAAGGGTAAGCTTACTCCTTTAAAGGGATATGTACAGCAGTACCAGTGATAGGGCTCTGAGGAAAAAACGTTTGAACCCACAGGTACAGTACTGTTCAAAAAGGTGTTCTCTGAACCAGTGCCAGTCCCCAAGCTGTTGGCTGGCAGCCCTTGGTGAATTTTCAGGAAAGAAATGATGTATTCAGCGGGTACAAATATAGTGCTGGCACATCACATAGCCTGATAAGCAGTGCTCTATATTATCCCTTGTTCTGAAATAGTGTTTCATTTCCAAAATGACAGCTACTTGAACATCACATCTTATGTACTGGAAACATATTGCAAAGGCAGAAGGGGTGTACATTCCTCTAGAGGAGCAGAGCCAAAAGCAAAATAGCAGCATATTTTAGGTTAGGGCAGAAGTAGGCAACACAGCTTTCCATATGTCAGACTGCAATAACCATCATCCCTCACCATAACTACCAACTAAAGTTTCTGGAAGTTGCAGTCACACAGGATCTGGAGAGCCAAAAATTGCCTGTCCCCTGTTGAGGGCCTGGCATCTGCCATCATCCTACATTACGGGAGCCAAGGTAGATTTTCCAGTGCTAGAAAGGGTGGCATAGTGATCTGAGTATTAGACTACAACCCCAGAGTTGTTGCTGTGTGCCTTCAAATGGTTTACAACTTAAGGCAACCCTATAATAGGATTTTCTGGGGCTGAGAGTGTGTAACATGCCCTAGGTCACCCAGTCAGTTTCCATGGCCAAGAAGAGAATTGAACCCTGGTCTCCAGGGTCATGGTGCAAAACTCAACTACACCATCCTGGCCAGCCACATTTTCTCAGCCTGAGAGGAAGGCAAAGGCATACCTGCTCTAAACAAATCTTGCCAAGAAAACCTCATGATAGGTTCATCGTAGAATCACCATTAAGTGGGAGAGCACACAACAACAAATGCATGTTAAGCACTAGTGTTTTCATGGCAGCATGCGAGGTGTAGAGTTTAACTACTGAAAACCGTGGACCTACCAGTTTATGACTCGTGTGCGGTTTAAGTCCGGCTTGGAATTTGGTAGATAGGCCATTTCTGCGCTAGCCTGTTAATAGTGCTGTTATTCCACTTTCAACATCCTATGGAATCCTGGGGTTTACAGTTTAGGGAGGGACCTCACAGCACTATAACAGACTAGTGCGGAAATGGCCATACTTAATTATTTCCTTAATATATCCCTCAAAATATAAAGATCTGAGAGAGGCCAAGCTTTTATTTTTACAATTTTGACGGGCCTGCAGGGGTCGCTGCTGAGGTTGGGAAAAGAAATACCTGACCATAGAGATCGATAGAAAAATAACTGAGAAGAACAGGGGCTTCCCTGTTTGTCGTCATAACGTGGGAGAGGCCGACGCAGCATAGACTTAAAACGGTAGAGCATCATTTTCCCGCTTCTTTCTTCTTCATTTACGCTTTCAGCAGGATAATAAAAAGCTCAGAAGTCAGCATTCAAAGGAGCTGTTCGATTAGATTTTCCTCTCCCTCTGAAGAGCTTTATTTTCTGGTCACCAACGTTAAGAGGCAGAATTGGTGGCGGAAGATACCCTTCCCACTACATCATTGTAACAGCCCAATGCGGAAATGGCCCAGGTTGCATTGGTGTATTAGGCATTTCTAAACAGTTAACACTGAATTACATTACGAAATTCTTGTAAAACATTCCCCCTTCTGATTTAGCTTCCATGGAACAGCTTGCAAGTAACTGGACTAAACCGCAGCCTTGCTGTGAAGCAGTCAGCTTCAGACCCGGTCCAATCTCCGGTATTAATGCTAAAGATTAATGCAGTATTATCATGCAAGATAAACCTCAGTTTTTCAGTTTCATTTCTCTACCCCAAAATACAAGACAACGGTAACCGCACTGGCATAGACGGAACGGCACAGGTGCTGTAAACCTGTGCCGCTCTGTCCACGCCACCAGTCTATCGCATTAGGCCAATTGTTTAGAAAATGTTTGACCGCTCCCTTTTTTCCAGACAAAATGATACCCGAATTGGAAAGAGCATGCATGATCTTTGAGTCCCTCATTTTGGTGGGGCAAGGCAGATGAGAGGGATTGCTACCCCATCACCCCTACACTGAAGTTTCAAATTTCTCCATTTTTTTTTTTATAGGGAGTTGCCACTGTTGTGCCCGTGCGGGGAGATGATATAAAAAGTAATCAAATAGACCTATTTTATGGACAATGAAATTATCAGCCTAATTTCCAGCGCCTGAAATAATTAAGGCTTTGGACTACAGCTCCCAGAGGGGCCCAGCCACCATAACTGTGACCATGCTGTAGAGACATTCCGGGGGAAAAAAATTAGTCAGGTTAGATCTGTACACTCTATACACTCCGAAGGTCTGTGTGTGTGTGTGTGTCTATACGTGCCTTCAAGCCGCCCTATTTCATAGGGTTTTCTTCGGCCAGAAGACTCAAAGGTGGTTTTGGCCAGTTCATTCCTCTGAAATATAGCCTACAGCACCTGGTATTGTTTCGCGGTCTCCCTTCCAGGTACTAACCACAGCCGACCCTGCTTAGCTTCCGAGATCAGAGGGGATCTGCTGCCTTTAAGGAATTCCCATAATGCTTTGCGTTCTGTCATTTTCTCTCACAGGAGGGGCGTTTTAGTATTGCGCATGCGTGTGTCTGAGGCGAGGCGCTGACGGGAGAAGTGGGGAGCGGCGCACCAGGGAAGGTAGGTGGTTGCTTGGAGTTGTCCGGGTCGGTGGGCGGGAGGGAGTGACAGGCGGCGGACTGAGACGTCTTCCACCTGAGGTGGCAGGGGAATGCGCGAGGGGAGGCAGCGGTTCGTGCAGAGAGAGTGGGAACCGTGGTGACTGTGGAGAACCAGCACAGACTCATACAGACGTGACGGAACGGGTCTTCCTGCCTGTTTGTGTGCGTGGACGCACTGAGGGCCACACACGCACGTACACGTCCGTGACAAGGCTGCGGAGATTAAACGGAAGGATTAACATCTTTCCCACCCAACAAACTTGAGGGCCAAACGAGTGGTGAGAGAGGCTGACGAAGGTAGGCGAAGCGAGGACAGGTGGAGGGACTGACGAGGCATGAGCCGTGAACGACGGGGAGGCGTTGGAGGGGGAAGGAAAAAAAAACTCCTGACAGGCACGGGGATTGCCCGAACGTCTCCGGTCTTGTCCCCTCTAAAACTGAGATCTGCTTCTTCTGCAAGGAGAAGGCACTCCGGAAGTCTCTCAGAAAACAAACACTGGAGGAGGAGTGAGAATTCCTCCCCCCCGAAGGTACACCTGACTGCAGACATCGGCTCGGGAGGACAACCAGCCAAGCGCGTTAGGATGAATTCCTTAAGTCACCCCCGCCCCAGATAAGTTGGGAGTAAAGCAGGACGGGCACACCTGAACCAAGGTATCCCTGAGCATGTTGCACCTGATCTACAAGGCAGTTTTGAGGGGTCAACCCAAACACCAGGAAGTTGTGAGTTCGCTTAGCTGTTCTCCAAAACTGTTCCCCGCTCCATGTTAACAAACCCAAAGAAAGGGAAGACTGGAAAAACTTCAAAGGGCAGTGTGTAACAGCCTTAAAATGGAGCGCACTATGTGTTGTGCAGGCTTAGTTAGATTAGTATGTGATTTTAGCTAACAAGAACTAATCTAATCAAACACTACTCCCCTGTTATGACGGTCAGATTTTTCCCCTAAAGAACCAACAGAGCTAAGTAGACTTTGATATGTCTTGTCATGAATGGAGGGCTAGGGTTAGATAGGAAAGTCCCTACCTATGTTATAAATAAGGACCCATGTTTTCTTCCTGACAATGCATTTCTCTTTTGTCCTGTCTTCATCAAATCCAGATTAATTAGTGTGTGGTATTGAGAGTATTATATAAAGGTGAATAAAAGTAGGTCTGCAAGAGCTCTTCCCATAAAAACAAACTGTTAGTATTTCATCAGATACATTTGTTGCCTTAATAAGGAAATCCGTCATGTAATCTAGGCAGGTTTTGTTATTTTGCCCACACTTATGTTCCACTTACTCCTGCTGTATGTGACTTGATATAAAATAGTTTATAGTGCTTTTGTCTTGTCCAATTTTGCTACTGTAAGTTTCCATTTTTTTGCAATCTCCAGTTATTCATACATCCTATAATGCCAAGTTTATATTCTAATTCTAGAGCAATCACTTTGAGGGGGATCTAAGTTAGGAAGGAGTAAGCAAAAGGAGGCTTATAATAAATGTGTTAGTACAACAGGGCTTATATGTTGATACAGTCTGTGATGCCAGAACTCTCATTTCCTCATCGGTTTAATTAGTACTTTATTTGGAAGCTGTCCCAAATCCATATGTATGTCAGTGCATATTAGGATTTTGGAACAGATTCCTATCCTCTGCGTCTCAGCAAATTCCACTTTGAAGATTTCTCCTTATGTAGGCTTTCCTGTAAGTATCACGTTTTATATTTTCTTCATTTTGTGAATCTGTGTTTATTCTTTAATCCTGTCCGTGTTGCCTATATGAAGCTTTGAATTAAAAAATTACCAGAATTGTGCCTCCATCTTAAGATTCCTACTTGGTCTGTTGAAAAATAAATCCAGATCAAGGGTTTTGAAGCTCAAAGACATTTGCTTCATATGAATTTGATTCTCCTACATTGCAATGATTCTGTGTGTTGCAGGGGAAAATAATGAAAAACAAAATTAATGTCAGATATTGATGTAAATGGCAGTCTTGTATTAGAGACAGTACATGTTTCTCCTTGATCCAGAAAGATACCAGCCTTTTTACATATCTTGGGAAGGTTTGGTTTTTTTTCTGTGATGACTCACAAGTCCACCCTGCAATTGCCTGACTCACTTTTTGAAATAATTCTTGATTGGATTTAATTAAATTGGTTCAGTGCCTTTTTCTTGCATACACGTCATTTTTGTGTTTTGACAATTTGCTGCATGTCCCAGAATTTTCTTCCAAAATTTGCCTCTCAACATCAGTCAGTACAGTGGCTGCCCTCTCTGAGATCGTTAATTGCAAGCAACCATTCACTTGATACTTTCAACTTTAAAGTAGAACCTCATGTGTGTATACCTTGAAGAAAGTTTCAGAGAGTGCATTAATTGACGGAGTCCTAGCACTACCCATCAAAAGATGTTGTGAAGCTATTCCATCTTTGCTTCCAAAGCTAATTCCTCGTGCAGGAAAAAAATACAGAAGTAATGGTAGAAAAACATGAGATTACAGTCAAAGAGGTCATCCAGATCCCAGTAAAATTCCTTGAGTCTAAGAAAGGACAGATTACATGATAAACCCAAATCTTAGAGTACCAAATTAAGCATATATAATTCCACAATAATAGACTTGTCTTTTACTCTGAATGTCTGTGTTCCAGTAAGTTAAGTGTTACTATGCTAGATACATTTCCTTAGATATGGAAAGCTCCAGTGAGACTTGTTTCAGACTCAGAGTAAATGTCTATAAATCTGAACCGAATATATATTTCTTATCTTAAGAACTGAACTCTTTACTACTTAATACCAAGGTTTTCTAGAAAGAGAAATCAAGTATGGGTTTTTGCAAGTCTGTATATGCAAATTCACATACAGAGAGGATGGAAAACCACCAAGGAAAATGTACTATAATAAATGGAGAGTCTTCCAGGCTGGGTAGTACCATAAACTTGTCCAAGGTTAAAAGAAGTAGTACTTTTTCTGTGGTGTGTGTTTGAGATTTCCTACTAGGAAAGCTAACATGTCAGTTGTTCCTTCTTTTTTTTGTAAGATTTCAGGGTTTCTGTCTTGTTTAATCATTCACTTTGTGACAGTTGCAGTGATGTTTGAGGGAATATAAAAGCAACAGTTTTGGCCTGAAGAAAGCAAGTGTATGTTTCTGCAAAGTATAGTAATGAATTAAAATTTGGGATGCAAACAGGAGTTCTTGTATGTCACAACTCTTTGAATGTCAAGGGGTGCTTTGCATTTCAGAAAGCAGTGGAGGGTTGCTTATGTTACTCTCATGCAGTCTTGGGAAAATCCTTGCCTAAGCATTCAGTGATGGTAGTAAAGAAGCTGATGTGAGTTTTTAGCGGGCAGAGCCTTGTGTTTAAAAACTTCATTTCCCATATAGAAACTGAAAATATTTTCCAAGTTCTGTGCTGCTGTAGAACTAGAAGTTTAATTAGTAGAAATCTCTGTGGTTGGACAAGGCCTCCTACATATTAGATCAATTCCAAAACTGGAATTACTTTCTTTCCATTAAGGAGATCATAATAGAGAAGGCAAAATTAGAAAAATACAGATGATACAGTTAGCTTGTCTTAACAATTTAAGATGAACAGATTACCTAGTCTAGTACATTAGAAATATAAAGATTACAAGGACCTTTCTTGTCTCAGGGATAGCTTGTGGGCTGTAGCAAATCCACAGTTTTACTTTAATTAGAAGAAAAACTTCGGATTCAAAGTTTAGCTCAGCTACAGTATCACTGAATGGCCTTGAGCATTAACCATCAATTGCAGTTCCTCAAAAAGATATTTAGGTCTGCAGAAAACTCCTGACTCTTAGTGTAACTAGTCATAAACAAGTGAAAATTATTTTTAAAGAAAGGACAACATTGAGTATTTTAAGACATTCTCCTCATCAGCTTATAAGGAAATAGATGCTTCAGAGTCATCTTCCTATAGTTAAGGATCTCCAGAGAAAGAACCATCTTAGTCTGTCACGCAAGAGTTGGCTTTTGCGACCTTAAAGGCTAGCAGATCAATATTGGCATACGTTCTTGTGATCCAGAACTATGAATTTCCACATCCAAAGAACTGAGCTCTAGTCCAAAAAACTTATGCTGGAATAAATCTGTTAGTCTTGGAGGGGTCACAAGACTTCATTATATTTAAGAAGGCGTTCTGTTTTATTTGGTAACATTCCTAATTTGAAGATGTATGGCAAGATTACATCATAAGATCTAGTCAGTTTGCACATCTTGACTGATAGTGTTTTTTTTAAATATCTTTGCTATAGATAGAAAATCAAAGCACTTTTTGATATACTAAATCAGATCAGAGTGAATGTACTCCTGGTTCTTATCTTCACCCCAGAAATC
This sequence comes from Cyclura pinguis, assembly GCA_030412105.1. NCBI lineage: Eukaryota > Metazoa > Chordata > Lepidosauria > Squamata > Iguanidae > Cyclura > Cyclura pinguis. The sequence goes on from CM059603.1 coordinate 40,917,797, forward strand.
TGTTACTGTAAGTTGCATATCCCTTTCCTATAAATACCATTAATTCCTTAATTGTGCAGAGAACCTTAGTTAATAATTATTTTATTAGTCTCTGAGTGGTTTGCCATCTGTTTAAAATATACAACAGTAATGCAGTAAAACAGTGACTAAAGAAACAGAATATAAAATCAACACAAAAACAGCAGTAGAGAATAAAACAGTTCAGCATATAAACCAATGTTAAACCAACAAAAGAAAAGACATTCCTGACAGATGGGATAAATCTAAGTATAGGGCGTGGGTTTAACATAAATTGCACAATCCTGCCTTTTGCTACATGAAACTTAACTGAGGTTTTAAAAACTCCACGTATCATATTAAAGTATTTACGTTGTTTGCACGGACCTAGCTGACTTCAGGAAATGCCTGAAGGACTGAGGCTTTTAACATGCCTTTCTTAGTCAGATGCTTTGCTGTGTTATATAGATATCTTAATAAAATTATCTAGAAATATTTGTTTTAAATGAACTCAGTTAATGATACATCTAGCATCAATAAAGCTGCTATTCTGTGGTTCCTCACAGAGCATCAACTAAACATAGAATGTTTGTTATCTCCCCTACCTCCCTGCACAAAGATAAAGATCTAGACTCAAAACAGGGAGATCTGACTCCCTATTGGCAAACCTCCAATGGTAGTGGTGGAGAAGCGGATGTTCTGTGTGCATTTCAGTAGTGCGTTGGTGAGTAGAGGGGGCAATGTACAGCAACCCTGGAGCTGGTGGTTGGTGTACTTAATTTCCCTTCCATAGTTTGGGAAAAGGTGCTTCCTCTGGCTTGAGATCTCAACTGTTTGAAGAAATTATGAGTTGCCTGGGACTCTTATTCATCTGAATTAGCCACCATGGTGGGACTGTATTTGTGAGTGTGAAGGCACAGAAATAAGCAGAGAGACCTTGTCATAAATCCTATTGGTAGTTCCAAGTAAAATAGGCCTGTTGAATCGGTTGGTGAATGGCAATTTAGTTATGTAAATTATGTTGATTCAGCAGTTCTGCTATAGTTGGGACTTCCAATAGGATGGTGGACCTTCAAAATAACATCTAACTAGAGGTATAAAATTTCCCAAAAAATTTGAAGTCATGGAAGAAGAAAAACTCTATTTTTTTTTTTCTGGAGGAGATGATGGGTATTCAGAGTTTCTTTTCTAGTTCTCCATGATACAAGCATACATAACCCACTCATTTTCATAACTGAGAAAAGGAAACCAAGATCAGTAATTGTTATGATCTGATACTGCACATTACATAGGTCTTCCTCTTTATATAGTTTTTAAATATGGGTTTTAGGCAGTAAATATGTGATATGTCTTAAACATTTTATTCATCATTCTAAAAGAAACTGTTCCATCATCCTCTTCCCCCAATTTTTTTACAGAAAAAAAGGCTTCAGGAAAAAAATGACATACTGTTTCTCCTAATTTCTGGATTCTTCTTTTAATCCAGGCCTTTGCATTTCTGCATCTGGCAATTTTATTTGAAGAGGATTAATGTTTATATTTCTGGGAACTGAGTGGAAGTAACACAAAGTTTATTTACTTCTGTTTTCAGATCTTACAAGCTGCAAAAAATATTTTGTAGACTTATGAAAATCACTGGATTGCTTTTATCAGGATAGACAGAACACTGAATACTGGAGAATTGCTTGATGTGAAAAATGGAATTTAGGATAAGATACAATATATTTGTGTTCAGATCCTAGATATCTGACTGAGTTAGAGTTCTTCTTGTTCCTTTAGGTCACCAGGTGTGATTCATCCTACTTTCCTATGACACTTTCCTGTAATAGTGCTGCATTTGCATACAGCTCTTCTTCAGGTGTTGAAAGCTGTTGCCAGGGAATGTTCCATAGCAACCAAAGACAGCCACCTGGTTCAGTTTATCTAATTTTCAGCTATTTAGGAGTATGTTTAGTGAGCTGTGTGGGAGCACACAGAAGGAGTCAGGCCTGGTTATTGTATCACACATTAGTCTTCTCAGTCCCTTATTCAATTGAATTAAGAAAGCTGGCCAGTTTCCTACATAATTGCTACTTCATCCTTTTGTAGAAAGGACCTGGCAGTGGAGTTCTGACAGATACATAGGGTCTTACATCTCCATGTGATACATTGGATGGAATAGATTCTTGTCATTGAAAGTTCATGCTATGTACATTAGCTAGTCATTACCTGATACTGCCGGAGAACAGACTTTTCCAAAACCATTTCTTACTTTTTTGTTTCTGCATGCTTTCTCATCTAAACTTTTCTTAATGCATAGAATAGCTTTCCCCTCATGCCCTCCAAAGGGTTTGAACTACAGCTTCCAGGACTCAAGACCATTGATCATGCTTATTGGCACTGATGGGAATTGAAGTCTAAAACAATAGGAGGGTGCTATTTGGGGAAAGACTGATATAAAAAGCAGATGTTACAACTTTTGACTACAGTAACCTAGGGCAATTTAGTAGGCACAACTATCCTGTAACACTGTGAGCAAACATACTGCGCTGTATCAAGATGAAAAGGTGTCTATATACCATATGTATATGAGCTGCCAGTGAGCCAAAACTGTAAAGTCAGCCATGGCTTAATTTTCTGCATTGTCAAAAACAGACTTTTTTCCTCATTGTGTATGTGACAGTGACTTCAAACATTTCTTTCTCTCCAAATTCTGGAAACAAAATGCTGCACAGGAGATGTATGCAGGAAGTCCCAAGTTCTTTAGAGTCAAGAACAAAACATTGCAAAATGTATGTATGAGCAGTATTGTTTAGGCAGCCAAAAAGTATCATAGTAATATAACATAGTATTATTTAGGAGAATGGATGTTTCTATTTCTTCTTTTCCCATCTGAAAAGTTGACTTCAACAATGAGAGTGAGTAAATGACTAGGCCACTGTGTGAATCCTTTAGTGACCAAAAATTTAAATCTAGGTCTCCCAACATAACTGTATATTTGATACTACATTCAACTCGTGTGGAAATGCAACTCCTTGGGAGTAATTTTTGTGTCTTGCCAAGACACAAAGCAAAAATGATAGATGAACAACTTGCATAGTGGGAAGTATGTAACAATGTGGTTGTGAAGTTTAAACTTCTCTATGCTTGGTAGGCCAACTGACCCATTAGAACAGTTTTTCAGATTGGGAAACAAAAAATTCATCAGTGCTCATTTTGTAAGATCCTGTTTATCTTGTTTCTTGCAGTAATCTCCAGTCTGAGAGCCTGAGTCACTTAAATCCCAGCAATGTCTACTTTAATCCCAGAAGGGCAACAGGCAGTGAATCTCTGAAGCCTACTGTGGCAGGTTTGTATTCTTATAGCATATACTAACTTGCAGCTGCCAAGGGAAATGTATTGGAAATCCCGTGTTTCACTGCTATAGAGTCAGTGTTGTTGGTCTCTGCAGGTGGAAAATCTTCTTTAGATAAAGGGAGGAGATCTTCCAGTCACATTGATTGTGGCAGTCAGAGTGAGTGGCTGCTCAATCAGAACCATTTTCTTTCCACCAGATGCTTTCATCTGTACTTTAACTGCATGAAGTCCAGTGCCGAAATGCAGAACTTAGCCTTAACCTATAAGATGGAAAACATATTTCTAAATAAAGTTATTACAGTTGTGCTGTCTTTCTAAATCAACTCTGATCTTGAGTGTTTCCATTCTGCACATCATTTATGATGCAGCAGGAATTGCTGCATCAGAGTTACAACCCAAGACCCAAAGTACAGAGCTATTTGATTGAATCTCCACTATCATCTGCTGTATGTGTACACACACACACACACACACACACACACACACACACACACAGGTGTTTGAACTGTGTGGTAGCACAGTGCTGAAGGGCAACCTGGGGAACTGCAACTGGGGATACAATTTGATGAGGCAAAACAGAGGAAAAAAGTTGAACCAAGCAGCCTGTCAAGATGATATCAGCAAAAATACACGTGGTAATAATTAAGTTAATCTTTATGTGTGAGGGCCCTCCATAGAAACTGTGTTGCATACACCTGACTGATGGAAGGGACTATAAAAACAAAGAATGTTTGCTTTTTTATGAACATTTTAGCAAATTATCAGTGAAGTTTGCAAAATCGTTACCAAATCAGTGAGACCAGAGCCAATGTTGCCACTGTTGTCAGTCTTCCTAGATTTCTGTGAATCAGTATACCATAAGGACTTGATCACTTTTCACTCAAAACCTGTTCAGATTATATTTGCCAGTCACTGGAAATTACAGTTTCATTTCACAAAGCAGAATAGTTGCAAAGGTGTTTCCTTCACTGAGTGATACACAAAAAGCAGAGTTCAAAGAAGGATGTTAAAAAAATACCTGTTGATGATTGCCTGGTTTATAGTCATAACATTCATGAACTGGAGCTATCAAGCCCTAAAACCTCAGGTGTTTCACTTAGCATTTGAGAGATTCTTGCACTGTGATAAATAAAAATGACAGTTGAGACCATTGATTATTTGTGTGTGCTCATTATTTAGTCATTGCAGAAGCTATCCATTTACTATATACTCTTTTTATTGATGATGACTTTTATGCTTAAAAAAAGTATTTTAAAAATCTTCTGATTAGTTAACCATACCCCCTTTGTAATTGATCAATAATCTATTTTTAAAAAATAAGTCAGCCTAGCTAAAATAAAGACTTGTCCAGAGCTAGTCTTGCATGAAAAGTATCTGAGTAGATATTAAGGACACTCTGTCCTTAGCACACTATTATCTTGGTCTACTGTATAATATTGACAGAAGATCTATTAGAACATAAAATATATATGATATGGACGGAGAGGTTTAATTTAACTACAGTAGTGGGAATGGGAACTAACTGGGAATGAGCTGTATATATCCTGTGTAGTTGATTGGTCTCACAATGTATTTTTATTCTTTCTATATAGATTATACCTGGATCTAGCTTGTATGTGCAGGTGACTTACTGGAGACCACATTCTACTGCTGCCATGTCAGGTAAGCCTTTTATGGAAAGTAACTGTGATATTCCATGTTACTAGTCCTACCAGTTTTGTTAATATGGCTGAGTGTATTTTGCCACTCCTTCATAATTAGATTAAATTAATTACTCTGGATGTTCAATGAGTAATTTTCATTTTCTCTGTCTCTACTGTCTCAGTCAGTCTGCTTATCAGAGTGAGCTTTGGTAGTATCAATCAGACTAGAGCCACTGAATCAGTGGGGTTTATATAACTACTAAGTTATCATTCAGCAATTGATCCAGTGGTTCTCCTCTAATTGGGACTAGACGTTTTAGACCTTGTCTGGAATCCGGGGTGTGTGTGTGTGTATTTTTATTATTATTACTATCATCACTATCATTTTAATTGTACCACACTTTTTCCCCTAAACTCACAAGGCATCTGTCTTACTCACAGAGCATGCATAAATTAATAGATTAAATGCAGATTGTGTGAATGGAAGGCTGCTTGTGTAACAAATTTTTGCTGTCTGTTCCTCACCATTACAGCCTCCTACACACCTAAAAAAGCCACTTTTGAGGAATGTAGGATGGAGCAGGCTGGGCTTCAGTGAGGCAGAGGCACCTTATCTAAGTGCAGCACCACTTAAATACTGTTGATTTCACCCCCTTCCACTGCACCGCTTTGTTCCCCATTGCTCACCATTGGAAAAATTGCAGTGGCAAAATACAGGGGAGACCCTCCCCATTTTTATGAGCAGCATTATGACTATGCATCCCACCTAGTGTCTCTTACAAAGTGTTATGACTAATTCTAAATGTCCTTTGCTATTGCCTTTGGAATACTGTGTTGACTTTAGGCAACAGGAGTAGCTGTACTGAAATAACCATTTTAATTACAATTTAGAACTTCAAAGGTTTTAGAAGAACTGGGATTTACTTGCTGTTCAATAGAGTTTCTTTTAACCCATTTTTAAAACCTCCTTTCAGCATAACATTTTTTTAATGCCAGATTAAGCTAATTTAGCCCCATTTATATATTATCAATATCTGAGTTACTTAAGCCATCTTTTACAGTTCAGTGTAAATCTTTACATGCTGTTGTTCTCCAGCTTTAACAGCATGTAAAGATCTACACTTTTTTTAGGGGGAAAAAATTGTCATCATGTTTGCCTATTGACTTCAGTTTCGGAGTTGTCTGGGTAACAAAACAATTTCCAGTTCCATCTGAAGAACTCTTCCTTCTTGCTGTTGCTGTGCCTGATTCATTGTGTACTGGTACCTCAATAAATCAATAATTTCATCAGAATTTAATTCTAATATGTTCATTTAATTTGCTTCAATTTCGTGAGCCTGCCTTTTAAACTGTATTTTGCTTCATATTTTCCTCACTTGGGCTGCCTTTCAACTTGCTCTTTCCCTTGTGGCACACTCTGCGTTAGATATATTGATGGCTGACATGATCTGATGCAAATTGTAATCCAGCTTCTTTCATTGTGAATATTTACATAGGTTGCTTATAAACCCTCAAGGTATCTGAAACAGACTGGGCTAAAGAAGCAGTTAGTTGGTCTCATTGAATGCAAAACTAAACTTCTTGGATCTGATAAATTAATTGTGTGTTAAGCAAACATGCAAACTTCATTGTTTTAACATCTCCTAGAGCTAGAAATTTATTTTTTTTCTTAACATAGTCAAATGACACGAATTGTCAAATTCTCCTTTAAATTAAAAAGATTATATTGCTACAGAGCTATTGCCAAAATTGATCGGTAATTTTTACTTGTATTACTTTTTTCTTTTCCTTTCTGAAGAAAACAAAAACAGAAACAAATGTTTTAATTATGTCCTTTCTGGACCCCAGGTCCTTTCCTGAAAAACTATCAGCCCTAAAAAGAATGTTTTCGGAACTGGTTTACAAAGTACAGTGGCCCTTCAGCTTTCACAAGGGTTTAGGGTGCAGAACCCTTGTGAAAGTCAAATGACTCCCCACCTGACCCGAGTGAGCACTCTCCCTCCTGAGGCTCCCCCTCCATTCTCCTGCCTGTCACCCCATGCCCTGCCTTCTTTCTGCACTCATGTGTAATAGGCAGATGGAGGGGGAAATGCTCCCCCGCCTCCATTCTCCTGCGTCTTGCCTGTGTGCCCTGCCTTCTCTCTGTGCCCGAGGGCAACAGGCAGGCAAATGAAGGGGAAGTGTGTTACATGCATTCAAACCCTTCCCTCTCTTCATTTGTTTGCATTTTGCTGGGGCACAGAGAAGGAAAGTAGTGCACCTGGGCAGAAGGCCAGGAAACAGGAGTGCGGGGAATGGGGAGAAAACAAGTGGGCACCTCATAAGTAATAAGAACTGTATATTATAAATCTATGAAGTAGATGATGAAAGGTAACAAAGTACTTAGTTGGCTTCAGGCCAGGGCTGGATTAATTTATGAAAGTTTTATTGGACTTACAAAATAATTCCATACATGTCTACTCAAAAGTAAGTCTCAATGGATTCAGTGAATTTTTCCCAGGTATGTGAGTATCATATTGAAGCCTTTAACTGTGCATTTCCATTTTGGGGTGCTTTGTAATTAGAGAAGAGCCTCCCTGTCCTGGTGTGCAGTTATTTTTCCTCCTGTCTTGGGATTTAGGATGCAACTGATTTGTTTTAGTGCTCAAAAAATCTAGTTGATCATTGCCTTACACATTGCTTCACACTAATAGAGTAGACTTTTGACATGTATTATCAGAAAGGATAGTTTTCTCAGGCCATTTTGACCTGAGTAAAAAGGAGAGGGGCATGCCTTCTAGAATAGGTCAGTTGAGCTATCTGAAATGATTTATTATACTTGTTTAATAATTGTGACATAGAATATCTATTCAGTATTGCTCTCTTATGAAACATTGTAACTTTGACTACAGATGTTAATCTGTAAAGGGACTGAAAGTAATGTAATAATCAGAATTACTATAACAAAGTTATAGCGGAGAGCCATTCCAAACTTCTGTAATTTTATCAGGTGATGAGACACCTTATTTTTAAAAAAAATGTGTTTGAACGTTCAACAAAGAAAATTATTGGATAAAACAAATATCAGAACAAAAGTTATTTTCTTACAGTATGTAGAGACATTTGATTAAGGCAGGAGGATAGAAATATGCAGTACATGCATCAGTATAATATATTAATTTTTACCTAGCAGGGGAGAAACCATGGTCATTAACTCAACTTAGAAACCCCCACATTTTCTTTCTGGCAGGGATAGGGAAAGGACAGTCCCCAGAGCTCACTAGGTTCCCCTTTAAAAAAAAAAAAAAGTTAAAAAAATAGCCTTAAATGTCTCCAATACTTCCTCATGTTATGAGGGGCAATTTTACCATGTTTTGGTGGGCCGTGGTCATTTTAAGCACAGGAGGGGCCTCTTTTTTTCCACAAGAAATGACCCAGAAGCTGACTTCTAAGACATGTCCTGCTGAAAAAAGAGGTCTCTTATGGATCTAAAGTGGCTCAGAAAGGGCAAGAAATGTGGCAGAATTCCCCCACATGCTCTAGAGGTTGTTGTGTGGCATTTAGGAGCCAAAGTTTTTTCAAACATTTAGGGAGCAAGGCGACATCCCTCCAAGGTTCCAAAGGTGAACCAGTATGATCCCTTAATATCCAACAGTTGTCCACCTCTGATTTATGGTGACTAAGAAGAAGTTCTCATAACTCCTGTTTCTGTGCTCTTAAGAGTCCAGAAGTTATTTTTTGCTTGCTGGGAAATTCTGGGAACTATACTTCAAAAAAGCAACTTTTCCAAGCTCTGGAAATTAATAATGCTAGCCGAACAACCTCCTGAAGTGGTTTAGGATTGACTAATATCCATGCTATTATGGCTTTTCTGCTTTTTTTATTCCATTATTCTTCATTTTATTTTTTTACCAACAGGAAGCTATACTCCAACTGCTGGTGGCCCCTTTTCTGCTCTCACTCCCAGCATATGGCCTCAGGAGATCCTGGCAAAATATACCCAGGTACAATAAAACAAAGGGAAGTAATGACTTCATATTTCTTTTTTAGTTGGGAAACAAAGGAATTGTACATTCTTCTTCGTGGTCTCTATGCCTCACACATTGGGATTTTCGCGCATGCACGGTAGCGTTCGGAAGATTCTAGAGCTAAGCAGCTTGGCAGGAACCCCTCCCCCATGCCCGTACTGAGCATGCTTAGCCCGCCAAGCCAACGGTCTCTCCTCAGTTCTTTTTCGTCCACCTCAGCGAACGGAAGGTTCTTTAGCTTAGCGGCTACTTTTCTCTTGGCGTTCTTTGGATTTTGGACTTCTTTGACCCCCCCCCTTCTCTTCAGACCTCTTCTTCTGTGAGTTTCCTCTTGGACTTTCGTCTTCTGGTTTCCTTTTCTCCTATGTCTGCTCTTTTCAAAAACTGTATTTCGTGTGGTTGCAAAGTCGCTCTCTCGGACGGGCACTCCAAGTGCCTTTTTCGCCTTGGGGAGACCCACAACGTGCGGGCCTGCTCTATTTGTAGAGAATTCACCGCCCAAACGTCGAGGAACAAGTAATCTAGACTCAAATCCCACTGCTGGGAAGAGTCCTTAAAGATCAAGGAGCAGGCGGCTGAGAATACTGCCCTTTACACGGCCATGTCTTCACACCCCTCCTCAACAGCGCGACCGTCGACCACACCCTCGTCGGTATCGGTGGCTGCCATACCGACGACAACGGTACCGGGCTCGGTACCGTCTTTGTTGCTTCTATCTGGACACTACCTCGTATTCCGAAGCAGCCACCGAGTACTTCTGTGTCAAGGGATGCCCCTGTGGGCTCACAGGTAGCAAAGGCATCGAAGTCGCTCACCGCTGCACAGCACAAGCGACCTTCTTCTCTTGACCCTTCCAAGGAGAAAGAGAAGAAGAAGAAGAAGAAGGAAAGTGGGGTTCGCCCCCTCGGAGGACTTGCCTACTGACACCTCCTCCGACTCAGCCCCTGGAGGATGTCATTAAAGAAGTGGGCCGCCTGATATAGCAGCGGTATGCGAGGAGGATCCGGCCGACGGCTGTTCTGCGCCCTTGGGCCCGCCTACCCTTTCAGCACCCACTATTCCGCTCGGTCACCCGGAATATGGGATGGACCGCCCGGAGCCTTCCTTGGTCACACCACGGGCCCCGTCCCGTCATCGGACACCTTCCCGCGACCGCTTTCGCAGAAGTGAGACGCGCTCTCCAGGCTGCATGGACAGGCATCGATCCCCGCGGTGGCGGGAGGTCTTTCCTGAACGGGGCAGATCTCGGCCTCAGCTCAACTCGCCTTTTTCCTCTGCCTCGTATATAGCCAGATACGGGCACGAACACCTATGGCGGGAGCAGCCGGGGTCTTATCGATCATACTCTCCCGCGTACAGGGATAGGTACCACGCGGATGTGCACCGTTGGTCTCCGTACCGTCATCAATCCTGATCACCATCACATGGTTCCAGATACCATCCTCGGTACCGGCGTTCGCCTTCGCGTTCCCACTCTAGATCCCCCTATTATGGAAGATCCAGAGAGCGCTCTCCGCGCTACCGGCCTGTGTCACCATCTCTTCGGGTGACTGCTACTGTATCACACCTGGTTTCGGAGGCCCTTCCAGTGCAGACCTCGGCCTCGGTCCTTACTTCTACCCAGGCCATCCAGCATCCGCTTCCTACTGTGCTGCCGATCTCTGCCACCATGGTGTCACAGCCAATGCTCGCCCCACCGGTACCGTCTTCGTTACCATCGACGGTAACTGCCCCTACAGTTGCCATGTCTCTGGCGACTCAACAGTCTCCGGCGCAGAGGTCACCGTCTCGCTCATCCCAATCCTATGAGTCTGACTCCAACTCTGGTGACTCTACTCCGGGCTCTCACGAGTCTCCACCCTTGGCTTTCAGGGACCCCACACCGGATTCAGCACCGGAGGAGGTTAAACAGTTCTCCAACATCCTTCTTCATATGGCAAATGCTCTAGGACTGGATGTTTCCAACCCAACTCTGGCGGTGCAGGATCCTGTGTTCCACTATGTGGACACCCATCCTCCATCTGTGGCACCGTTACTGTTTCTACCAGCATTACAAGAGGTATTGAAACATCCTTGGGCCCAGCCTGCATCCTCGCAGCCGATACCTCATCGTCTATAGCACCTCTACAGGACTCAAAAGAAGGATGTCAATTTCCTGTTTAATCACCCGGTGCTGAACTCCGTTGTGGTTGAGTCTTCCCAGACCAAAGGTGGCAAGAGGGCACACACCACCCCGCCTGACCGCGAGGGCCACTGGACACTTTTGGCAGGCGCTTCTATTCCACCTCCTCCCTTATTGCAAGGGTTGCAAATACGCAGGCCTGCCAACGCAACCTCCTGAACAGATTCTACCCTCTGCTGGCCCATCTCCCAGAAGACCATCGGACGAGTGCTATCCAGTTTTACAACGAGTCGGTAGCACTCTCCAGCCAGCAGATCCTGTCCTTGAGGCACACAGTCAAAGTGGCGGCCCGAGTGATGGTGGGCTCCGTCGCCCTTCAACACATCGCCTGGTTAAGATCTGCAGGCCTCCAAGAGGACAGCAGGAAGCGCATCGAGGACTTGCCTTTTGACGGGCAGGGCCTTTTCCACTCCACAACTGACGATGCGATGGACCACCTGGTGAAAGCATGCCTTACGGCGAAGCGGATGGGGATCCACCAGACGCCTCAGTCTCGTTGCAGCTTTGCTTCCTGCGCGTCCTGGTACCGTTCTTCTTCTTCCACCTACCAGCCCTGCTGTCTGCGCTGGGCTCCGACTCAGCCCTCGACATCGTCCTCTGCCCGGAGACCTCTTCGAAGACGCCAGTCCTCTTCGAAGAAGTCTTCGTCCACGACGAAGTCCCAGTTTTGACCACCCACGCAGGTCGCCACCACGTCCACTCTTCAGCCTGCCCACCAACTTCGTCGATCACCCGAGCTTGGCCCTACATCTCTCCGAATGGCATCACATCACGACAGACTCTTAGGTTCTCTCCATTGTCCATCTTGGTTACGCCATCGAATTTCAAAATATACCACCTCGAGGCATCTACTATTCCACCCCGGCCAACTCAGCGCTGTTAGAGGAGATCCAGTCCCTGCTGCATGAAGGGGCCATAGAACAACTTCCGTCCTCAGCCAATACCACCCGCTTCTTTTCCCGGTACTTCACAGTACCGAAATCGGACGGTACCCTCCGACCGATCCTCGACCTCAGGGAGGTGAATTCCTACATCCTCCCCAAGAAGTTCAAGATGGTCACCTTGTCCTCCATCCTGCCCTTCCTGCGACGTCGGGACTGGTTCGCCTCTATCGACCTACGAGATGCCTACTTCCATATCGCAATTCAGCCCCACCACAGGAGGTACTTGCGATTCGCGGTTGACGGTACCTGCTACCAGTACAAGGTGCTACCGTTCAGACTCTCCACCACACCCAGGGTCTTCACCAAATGCATGGCCCCGGTGGTGTTGTATCTCCGCACGAAGCACGTTATGGTATACCCCTACCTCGACGACTGGCTGTTGGTGGCGTCCTGCAAGCAGAAGCTATACAAGGACATTCACCTCACGCTCTCTCTTCTGTCCCGCCTTGGCCCCTTGGCCTCAGGGTGAACCCGAAGAAGTCGCACCTCAAACCAGCCAGGATCCTGGACTTCATCGGAGCAACCCTGGACTCAATCTCTGCCAAAGCCTATTTTCCTGCAAAGCGGGCATGCACTCTTCGCCGGGCCATTTCCGCTGCCCTCAGTGCCCCTGTCATCTCGGCGAGACGGATCCAGCAGCTTCTCGGCTACATGGCGGTGACTACATCAGTCACCTATCTCACCCGACTTCACACCCGACCACTCTAGCACTGGTTCATCAGGGCCTTCGATCCCCTCCTGGACAACCAGAGCCGCCTGCTGCGGATCCCTCAACAGGTGCGCCGCTCCCTTCTCTGGTGGTTCTCCTACCGGCACCTGCTTTTGGGAATGCCGTTCCAAGATCCATGCCCGCGGGTCACGGTAACGATGGACGCTTCCCTCTATAGATGGGGAGTGCATTGTGGCGATCTCAGGGTGCAGGGACTCTGGGTCGGTCCGGAGACCCGCTTGCACATCAATGCCCTGGAACTCCTCGCCGTCCTGAAAGCTCTCTGAGCCTTCCACAACCTGGTCGCAGGCCGCACAGTGCAGATTCTGACAGACAACACAACGGCCGTCTGCTATGTGAACAGGCAAGGAGGGACCCGATCGACCACCCTTCTCACCATAGCTCTTCGTCTTTGGGACTGCTGCGTACCGCTCCGAGTTCACCCGGTCGTGGTGCACCTGGCGGGCCGCAAAAACACCATGACAGACGCCCTCAGCAGAGACACCTCATGCTACCACGAGTGGTTCCTCTCCGATACCGCATTTCAGGCCATACTAGCCCAGTGGGACAAACCATCCATCGACCTCTTCGCCAACAGCCTGAACAAGAAGTGTCCCCGATACTGCTCGCGAGCTGGCCTGGGTCGGGGCTCTCTCGGCGACGCTTTTCAGTTCCAGTGGAGCGACGGTCTCCTCTACGAGTTCCCGCGATTTCCTCTCCTGGACCGAGTGGTCGCCAAGATCCTTGCAGATTGTGCCAACGTCATTCTCGTAGCCCTGTACTGGCCGAGACAGCACTGGTTCGGGCCCCTCTTCGAGGCTGCTCGCTGCCGACTCCTCAAGTTCCCGATGGTGCCGAACCTCCTGTCACATTCAGACGGTCTCATGCTGCACCCAGACCTGCCACTCCTGTCTCTCCGTGCGTGGAGAATAAGCCCTTAGATGCTCCAGCCATACAGGATGTCCTCACCGCAGCCAGGAAGGAGTCTACGCGTCGTTCTTACCACTACAAGTGGCAGAGATTCACTGCCTTTGCAAACGCACGCCGTGAACCAGTATCGCCAGTCACCCTGTCTACCGTGCTACACTTCCTCCTTCACCTTCGTGAGCAAGGACTTGCCTTTCCGTCTTTAAAGGTCTACCTTGCAGCTGTCGTCATTTACCAGCCACGCGGGTCCCCCCTCGGCAGCGCTGTTCAGGGACACTACCCTCAAGCAGTTCATGAAAGGCCTACAACACCTTTATCCACCCGTGTCGCCACCGCTACCACCTTGGTCGCTGTCCTTGGTGCTATCCCAGCTGACGCGACCGCCTTTTGAGCCCATGGCTACTGCTGATAGGCTCTTAACCATGAAGACTGCCTTCCTCGTGGCTGTCACCTCGGCCAGACAGGCGAGTGAGTTGACAGTGTTGCGGTCTGGTGCACCCTTCTTGGTCTTCCATTGAAACAAAGTGGTCCTCCGACCGGATATCTCCTTCTTACCTAAGGTGGTCTCCGACTTTCACCTCAATCAGGACGTCATCCTTCCCACTTTTTATCCTGACCCGACTACGCCTCTGGAGTGCTCTCTCCACTCCCTTGATGCTTGTCGGGCCCTGGCCTTCTACACTCATCAGACTTCGTCCTTTCCTCAGATTCCCCACCTGTTTGTTTGCTATGGTGGTCGTCGGAAGGGCCACAAGGTGTCCACCCAGAGGTTCTCCAAATGGGTGGCCCAGACCATTCTGCTGGCATATGAACTGGTCAAGCAACCTCCGCCAGCTTTGCTCCGTGCCCACTCCACCAGAGCTGTGGCCTCTTCAGCAGCTCCCCTTTGAGGGGTGGACCTGCGGGAGCTGTGCCGTGTGGCTACCTGGTCTTGACCTTTGACCTTTGTGCACCACTACAGACTGGACTGCCATTCCCCGCGAGATGCCCGTTTTCGACCTACAGTGTTGTCTTCCGTTCTCTAGGACCTGACCCACCGTTCACTGGTAAGCTACACAATCTCCCAATGTGTGAGGCACAGAGACCACGAAGAAGAAGAACAGGTTGCTTACCTGTAACTGTGGTTCTTTGAGTGGTCATCTGTGCCCTCACACACACACACCCAGCCGTCCCCCCTTTCAGGTCCTGCCCTAGCGGACCCTACAACTGAGGAGAGACCGTTGGCTTGGCAGGCTGAGCATGCTCAGTACGGGCATGGGGGAGGGTTTCCCGCCAAGCTGCTTAGCTCTAGAATCTTCTGAACGCTACCACGCATGCATGAAAATCCCAATGTGTGAGGGCACAGATGACCACTCGAAGAACCACAGTTACAGGTAAGCAACCTGTTCTTATGAATGCAAGTAGCAATAATTTAAACAAATTAGTAGTGAAAGGATAGAGAGTTCTGTTCTTCTTGCAGCAACCTGCAGAATTTTCTGCACATATGGAACAGTGTTCCTTCTCAGTTCTTCCTTGACTGCTGCATTGATAGCCTTGCAACCAACATTCTTGCAATCAACACCATATACTCTTACATTTAATTCCAATTTACTGTTACTTCTGCTTCTGCACTTTCTTCCCTTTTTCTTCTGTTGCTCATGGCATCAAGCAAGGCTAATGGTGCTGAAAACACTGTTTTGCAAGTGTGTCTTACGTGGGAGCAGGTTATTGCTCTCTAATAGGCATTCTCTAATAGGCATTCTCTTTATTCTATCTAGGAGAGGGTCATAAAATTGAGTCATAATTTTTCTACCTAACCTTTATTCCTCAGCTGCATAGAAATCATCATTCCCAATTGAGGTCAGATTCCTGGGAATATGCTATTGGAGCTGTTGGATCTTGTAATCCCAACTCTTTGTACCTAACCTTTAAGATTTGTCAGAAGCTGCCGTTTCAAAAGTCTGTCATGGTTGTGGAAACACAACTTGCTTCCTTATGTTCAGTTCCTCTTGCTTTGAGGTCCAGAAATCAACTCTCTCATATGCATGTCTTGGAGGTGGTATGGATCACTACAGACAGTTCCAACCTGACTACCATTATCAGCTGCCTGCTAGCAATTCCTTGATTATCAGTTCTCATCTTTTGTCATGTGAACTCTGAATCTAAGGGAATGGAATGAATCGTATTAGGGGGAAAAAGGAAGAAGGCTACAAGCAGTATCCAAAAGCAGGTCCATCCTACCTCTCCCTGGGAAGAGGGATAATTAGTCCTTGCCATCCAGCTTTGCCAGTTCTGGTAATGCCAGCACAAAACAGTTTTAGCTGTGAAGAGATTACCACAAGGTATTTTAATGCATTGTTCGTTAACTGTACTGAAATGATATCCACCTCTGCGATGAGATCAGAGCAAGATCCCTGAATCTTTGCCTAAGGCTTGCCTCAGCTAAGTGTGGAGCTGTTCTACTTTGATACTTAGAGAAAGGGATTGTTCTTTCATTCAGTACAGTGATTACATTTTCACAGAGCAATCGCTTGTCTTCAGACAGGACTGATGTGCTACTTTCCTGGGACAGAAGGTCCCAACGCCATCCCAAAACATACCTCCCAGTAGAGGGAAACTGATGATCCATAGGTAAGGAATAATCCATAGTATGTTACATGGTCATGCCATGGCTGATTCCTATCAGCCCCATGTGATCGGAGTCCATATTTGATATCTCAGATACCAGCAGCCCTTCTCTAGCAGTTATCTTCAACATGTCAGCCAGTCACTTTGAATTTCCACCTCAGTAACAGCCATCAGCCCTGTTAGTTTGAACTCACAACAGCTGGCCTCAGTTCTAATGCTGTGGCTGACATAGTTCGTATCAGTTCAACTGCATTAGCAGTATGGATTCTAACCACCCCAGCATTAACTGCTATTCAGCAACAATCTTTGTCTCTACATGTGCACAAGCAAATTATGGAGACTTGTTCTTCATCAGATGATGGCTATGTTTCTGTGAGTGCTTCTGCCGCCTCTTTCAATCCCCCTTACCTGATTCTTTTGAGATGCTAAAGGAAAGCAGGTCTTTTACTAACCAAGTTTCTTCTTTGCGGTCTCTGTGACTCACACAAATGAGTCATCTGCACCTGCACAGTGCTGGTTCAGAACCTTCTAGAGTTCTAGGCCTAACTTTTTGGCGGGAACCCTGTCCCATCCCCTGAGGCTGTATGAGGCTGTCTGAGGGCCTCATCTCCAGTTCCTTTCTTTCTGCCGCGTACTGTATGTAGTAGGAGCCTTCTATTGTTATTCATCTCTTCATCTTCTTGACCTCGGCCCGGACTTCACTTGGTTTCTCTGATCATGATTTATGGTATCGACGTCTTTCTTCAAAAAGGGTTGTTCATGCAGTGCTAAAATCCCCAATTGCAACAGCCACTCCTTCTGTTTGTTGTGCCTAGGAGAGACACAACATCTCTGCCTGCACTCACTGTCAGGCCTCTACTCTGCGGACCAGAAAGAACAGAGAGGCCAGGCTTTAGACTGTCCTGTGGGAGAAAGCCCTTAAGCCTGAACCAACTATGACCTCAAAGTTGTTGATCACTTCGGCTCCCTCAGGCCACTCTGCCAGGGACTCCTCCATGAAGCATCACCAGCATTACTCGATGGAGTTTGCTGTGAAATCTACAGAGCAATTGGGGTCTAAAGATTCTAGCCGCAGTCGACCATCTAAGTCCCACCCAGCAGGGCACTCGAAGAGGTCAGCTACAGTTACTTCATCTGCTGCTACTCCTGGATTTGGAGGCTCGCCGACTACAGTTCCTAGCACGCCGAGTTGTTCATACGAACAGGAGCTCTCTAAGTCCAAAATATCTAAGACTGCTCCTATTGAGTGACCTCTACCAATACTCCTACTATCGATAGTGACCATTTCAGACCCTCCACTTTCCTCTCAAACCTCACCGCAGCAGCAGCAGTTGACGGTCCAGACCTCATCACCATTTCAGTCTGCTGTGTCGAGGTCTCCTTCAGCTGCTTCACATGTCTTGGAGGGCAAGATCATTGAAAAAACACCCTCACGAGTGATGGCAGTGGAGAACCAAGAAGTTACCATACAGGTGGCTTCCCAGGAGAGTTGACCTCCTCCACCTCCTTGGAAAACATCGGATCTCCTGGCTTGACCTTGACAATCAGCCGATGGCAAATGGGGAGCTGGCCACAAGTTCCCATCAAGACTCCCACTCTGTCTCTCACTCAAAGCGCAGGAAGACACAATCCCATTCTAGATCAGGGTCTTCTGCTGGATCTTGACGTTGACGCCGTACTTCTCGACATGAAGGATCTCAATCCTGATCCTCTTCTTCATTGAACCGCTCCCATCGACATCATCAGCCTCATCAGGAGAGTTCTGGTCCCTGTAAATACTATACATATTATTGCTACTCACCCTCAGATTCCTCATTTGAATATTCGGCTGAGGAATACTATGTACCTTGTCATTGACGAAGGAGTTGGCACGATCACGAGGAAGATTCTTCTTCACAAAACCATAAAAGCTTGGTCACTCTTGACCATGCCTGCACCCCCAGTCCCTCTAATTGTTGACAGTCTAATCATGAGGAGCAGCAACAAGAGGCTAAAACGTCAGAAACAATGGCTATACAGCCTAGTCGGGCTAACCGTGATCGATCACCATCCTGGTCCCACTGGGCATGTACCCCAAGAGCCTCTGTCTACATGTTTGATATCTGTTCGATGGTTATCATCGGACTCTATGGATTCGTCTGACAACTTACCTGATAAGCCTCCTGAGACATTGGTGTTGAAAGGCGAGCCAATTTCTCTGACCAATGATGTTCTCTGAACTTGTTTCACTGATGGCGAAGAACCTTAATTTCGGAGAGGAGGCTCGGAAGGAATCCACTGACGATCTCATTTACCACAGTCCTCAAGAACAGGCACCTACAGTGTTGGCTATCCCACTTCTGCCATACTTACTCCATATATTTAAGAAGGCATGGGTAAACCCATCATCCTTACCAGCCACTAAAAAGAAACTTCACTCCCTCTATAGAGTCACAACTCTAGTGAGGATTGGCTGCAGAATCATCCTAAGGCCAATTCCATCATGGTTGATGCAGCAGAATCTAAGACTTCTCAATCCTTCCATGCCACCCCACCTGATAAAGAAGGAAAGAACTCAGATGCCATCAATAGAAAGAACTGTTCAAATGCTGCCGTCCTCTTTAAGATGGCAAACTATTTGGCCTGGATGGGAAAATATGACCAGTTCCTCTGGAAGAAGATGAGGGTCTTTACTGATTGTTTACCAGGGAAGGAAAAGAGGGTAGCTGCTGTCTTCCTGGCTGAAGCCCATCAACTCACCACTCAACAGCTTACAACAGCCTGGCATGTGTTCAACCGTGCTGCTAAAGCCTTCACTTCATCGGGTATCGTTGTGATGACACTCTTAGCTGCAATCCTCAGACCTCTCTCAAGGGTCCCAATTTGGAAGGTTGAGGAACTTTCTTTCGACACAGCAAGGCTTTTTCAATGCATCCACCGATGAAAAGCTCGAGCACACACATAAGATGAGGGCCTCGGTCAACAAGAATGGTATCCAGCCCCAAGCTTTCTCTAGCAAATATAAATATTGTCGATACCACACATTTTCTCACCGTCAGTACAGTCCATATGTTTCTCAAGTGCTCCTCTCAGCGCTAGTCTTTGCAGCCATCAGATCGACAACTACCATCTTAACCACTGAAACCTCAATACAGGAAAAAGTCTGATGTCTCAAAGATGCAAGTTTGACTTTGCGCGGGACGATTTCATCCCTTCCAAAGACACTGCTACAGAGTTCTCAGAATCTACTACTGCCATTGTTACCATCAACACCACCATATCATCATGCACTCAGTCCTGCTCTCTCTCTCCAACACCTTACTTCGGCAATGAGTTCAGAAACCACCTAAGTACATGGGACTTGATCACGACCGATTCCTGGGTGCTCAACACAGTGGCTAAAGGCCATTCCATTGAGTTTTGTTGACTTCTGACGATCAGTCAAATTCGAACTAGTCCTTCGGCCTCACTACAAGCCAAAATACAGACTCTCATAGACAAAGAGACAAAAGAGCAGATACCACTGAGGGCCCTTTGTTACAGCTTCAGGACAGAGGATTTCGCCTGATCCTTGACCTCAGAGGGGTGAACCACTACATCAAGCCACAAAGGTTTCATCTGGTCACACTAAACACTATACTATCATTGCTCCACCAAGGAGACTGATTCACCACCCTAGATCTGGAAGATACGTATTTTCACATTTCAATCCACCTAGATCACAGACGTTATAGGCAGGTGCCCGTACCGATTCCGAGTGCTACTCTTTGGTCTCAACACTGCACCAAGGGTGTTCACGAAGCACATGGCAGTCATGGCAGTGGCTTAGCAGCGAGAGACCGTTCTATACTCCTATATAGACAGCTGATGTCTCCCCCTCTCACATTTAACTAAAAAGGGACTTGAACTCAACATCAACTTCTCAAAAACCTGGGCCTAACCTTAATTTACAAAAAATTACATCTTTTTTCCACCTCAAAGAATCCAGTTCATTGGAGCAGTACTGGACTTGATACAGCAAAGAGCCTTCCTCCCTTTGGTTCGGGTGAACAGAATCTCCCTCTCGGTGTTGTCCCTCCAATGGAACCGCCGAATCAAGGCAAGGTCCATTCAAGTTCTACTTGGGCTCATGGCATCCGCTATGATACACCATTCACAAGACTAAGAATGCATCCTCTGCAAAGATGGCTCCTGGATGCCTTTGATCTGCCGCTCGACAGCCCCAACTGCTGCCTGTCGATACCGAGGGCTGTTTTTCGATCGCTCCTCTGGTGGAAGGACAAGCAAAATCTCTTCATGGGTATGCCCTTTCATCTTCCACAACTTACAAGGTCTGTCATGACCAAAGCCGTGCTAGCTGGTTGGGGTGCGCATACAAAGGGCTACACAGTCAGGGGGACTTGATCGATATCAATGAGCCGTCTTCACATCAGTGCCTTAGGTTGACAATGGTGATGAAAACATTCGTAGTGTTTGAAGACATTTTGATAGGCCATGTTGTTCAGGTCTTCACCAACAACACTTTGGTAATCTATTATGTAAACACGCAGGGAGGTACAAAATCCAAAACTTTCCTTCAACTAGTCCTCAAGTTCTGGGACTGGTGCCTTGACAGAAATATCTTCCCAATAGCCCTTCACCTTCCCGGAGTCGAGAACACTGTAGCTGACTCCTTGAGTCGAACCCCTTGGGCGTGTCATGAGGGGTAGCTCGACAAAACTGTACTGACTGAGGTCTTCAAAAGATGGATAAAGCCATCAGTTGATCTGTTCGCGACATGCTTGAACAAGCAGTGTCACTTATTTTGCTTGAGGTGTGGAAACAGCAGGTCCTCTCTTGGAGATGCATGCATTTTCAATTGGAAGGGACCGGTGGTGTATCTTTTCCCACTGATCCCATTGATAACAAGATGCATTACGAAGATCCATCGAGACAACGCATTGGCTCTACTGGTGACACCGTGGTGACCTCATCAACCTTGGTTTGGGCCACTTCTTCACCTGTCCAGTGATATCTGAGGTTGCCATCCAAACCAAATCTCTTGACCATGAACAATGGCAGAGTTCGACATCCCGATGTTGACAGCCTCAAGTTGACCATGTGGAATGTGCTCGATTAGATGCTCTGCCTCCCTCCATATGACTAGTTGTTGAGGCCAGCCTTTAAACCATCGATGAAGTGCGCGTATGCCTACAAGTACTCCAAGTTCCTTGATTTTCTCTGACATTGAAACATTGACATCAAGCACTTCAGTACTGTTCACCTCCTGGAGTTTCTGTCTTCATTGTCAGACAAGGGGCTCTATCTTGTTATCTGTCAGTGATCTCCTCCCAGCTTCAAAGTAGAGGTCGACCATCCTGCTTCTCAGAGCCTCTGATCCAAGCTTATCTAAGAGGCTACAAGCTTCTTCATCCTCCAGTGTCAAATGCCACTCCTGGTTGGAACTTATCTCTAGTACTTTCTCAGCTTTCAAAACGCCCTTTTGAGCCAATGGCAACTACTGATTTGAGACTTCTCTCCTGGAAGACTGCTTTTTTAGTTGCTATAATGTCGACTAGAAGAGCTAGCTAGCTAGCGAACTCTGTGCCTTATGAGTGGACAAATCATACCTCAGTCCTGACATCACCTTTCTATCCAAGGTGGTATCAGCCTTTTATCTGAATCAGGACATAACCCTGACTGCCTTCTTTCCTAATGGACAACAGACTTAGAGCAGACATTGCATTCCCTGGATGTTAGAAGGGCTCTAGCTTTCTATGTGCAGCGCAAGACAGAGCACCGTCAGTCACAACAACTTTTCCTGTGTTATTTATCCAATAAAAAAGGACTTCTGGTTTCTTCTCAAAGACTCTCGAAGTGGGTGGCTTCTACAGTAAGACTTT
This sequence comes from Cyclura pinguis, assembly GCA_030412105.1. Lineage (NCBI taxonomy): Eukaryota > Metazoa > Chordata > Lepidosauria > Squamata > Iguanidae > Cyclura > Cyclura pinguis. Next base: position 40,940,010 of record CM059603.1, read on the forward strand.
GTTACAAACTTGAGAGGAAACCCCATCCACAGCTTAGAAGCCATGCCACTAGAGCATTGTCAGAATCGGCTGCTTTTCTCAAGGGTGTACCCCTTCAGGACATTTGTAGGGCCGCCACTTGGTCCCAGCCAACTACATTTATATCACATTATAGAGTTGACCAAAGAGCGTCTAATGAAGCCAGTTTTTGGAAGGGCAGTACTGTTTTCTGTAGTTCGATGACTACACACTGTTCCTTTGCACTTAATAAAATTCTCAAACATTTATTCTGATATACTTTTAATAAAGTGTTCTTGTTGGTTCTACTTGGCCTGGCTTTCATTTACGTAACACCAGATGTCCTTATGGGTTATGTTATGATATATTAATGGCCTGGTTGAGCATGACACTCCCACCTCCATTAATAAGTTTACTAGTCTCCCATTTGTGTGAGTCACAGAGACCACAAAGAAGGAGGACAGGTTGCTTATCTGTAACAGGAGTTCTTCAAGTGGTCATCTGTGAACTCACACAAGCCCGCCCTACCTCCCCACTTTGTATCCTGCTATGTCTCATGTTCTACGGCTGCCGTGACGGCCAAGGAACTGAAGATGAGACTCTCAGGCAGCCTTATATAGCCTCAGGGGATGGGGGTGGAGTTCCTGCCAAAAAGCTAGACCTAGAGCTCTATAAGGTTCTGAAGGCAGCACTGTGCAGGCACAAATGACCCATTTGTGTGAGTTAACAGATGACCACTCGAAGAACTCCAGTTACAGGTAAGCAACCTGTCCCTTTGTAATCCCTCATCTGAGAGAGCCTATCACTGACCCAGTCTTCCTTCATGTACAAACTCAAATTACCATTGCCTTCACTTTACTTTCTAATACAATTTGCAAAGCTAACCTGTATGAAGCAAAAGTCTACAAATCTACAGTTTACAAAGCTAGCCTTTATGAAGCTCTCCTCAGTGCCTGCCATTGTCAACCACCTTAAACATCTCTATAGACTTCGCTGCTGTGACAATCTGGTTATGGAACACCTTCCCCTCGGAGGCCTGATTGACTCCATCACTGGTGTCATTCCAGTGCCAAGTCAAAATATGACTTTTTATTAAAATGTTTGGGGCTTAATAGATGTTATTCAGTTTGCATATGTGGAATTACTTTAAGTTTTATCTGGTTTTAAATTGTCTGGTTTTTAAGCGATAAATGATTGCATATATTTTTAGTCTTTTAAAATTATTGTTATTTACTGTCCTAAATTGATTTTATTGTACATTGCACTGTGTCCCACAGATAAGGGCAGGCTATAAATATGTTATACATTGGCCCCTGTACTCGGATGCAAAATGGAAACTGAGGCTTTACTTTGAAGCATAGAATCCATTACAGTAAAGGCTATCTGGAAGAAATTCTTCTGCTTAAAGAGAAAATAAATGAAAATCAGCTGGACATCAGCTTACATTGATAGGCATTGTTTGTTTGTGTATTTGTTTGGTGACATTGAAAACTATCATTCAAGAGCAGCAGAACTGGGAATTACCATAGAGGACCAGAGAGAAGCGTGTATTCTGATGCCATCTGTATTAAATCAGAAATTTAATCTGAGTTAAATAAGGAGTTAAATGGCTTAAAACATCAGACTTTTACTTTCTCATGAAATTGTGATAGCTTTATAACAAATCCTAGGAGTTGAGTCTATAGTCGGTGGGCTTCAAGTGGGTTCAACGGGTGTAATTCAAAATATTTATGGTATCTAAGATATGAATGATGGTTGTGAAAATCAGGGCTAAGTATACACATGTGTTCCTTACAGGGAAGCAAAATAGGTATATTCTTTTCTGTACATATATGCACATTGAACTATATCTAACATGAGCCTGTGATTTCACTGTGATTCCCAGCAGCCCTACATAGTCTATGCAGATCTTAGATTTCAGTAATGGGGACTGAAGTTGCAAAAAGCAAAGCAAAAAGCAGTGATAAAAATTTCTTCCAACCGATCTTTTAAGCTCCAGCACAACAGTTTACAATGCTCCCTTTTTTTATTTTGCATGTTCTGCAGTGTTTAAAAATTTTGAAGTCATCAGATGTACCACCTAGGGGCAGACAACAGAAAACAACTCTGCTCTTTGTTTTCCAGAAAGAAGAATCTGTTGAGCAGCCTGAGTTCCGATATGATGAATTTGGTTTCCGAGTAGAGAAAGAAGGCAAGGTCTTTATTTGTATGGTGGGACTTGTGACTAGATACCTCTTGGGCTCTCACTTAGAAGTCTTTAATTCCTAACAGTAGCATTCCTTCCTTGTTTTGAGTTGTGTCTTGAAAGCTCTTTGGGTCGAAAGAAGTAGAATTTTTACTTTATGTTATATGAAGTATGTATTGTGTAATATCAATAATTCAGGGAGTACATATATATAAAAAGCAGCTTTTTCTTTTGACATACATACAAATGACAACCAGCAGAGGATCAGCCTTATTCACATATATTTTAAGGCTGCAGTTTATACATTTTGTGGCCTTACACTGAATTAGAAGTTTGGTCCCAATGGTATCAACTTTGACTAATGGCAATTATCCAGAATTTCAGGCAGGTTTTTTTCTTTATTCCTATCTGGAGGTTCCTAGTGCTATGTAATAGTTTCCTACCCAACTATTAACCCAGTCTGACTGAACTTAACTTCCAAAATCAGTTGTCTTTGAGTATGTTCAAACACTGTCAGAAACTGAGCACACAATGAGTCTTGAACCAGCTTTTAGGATTTTCGATAAAGATTCATTTTCTGATGTCACCCAGCATTGTATGTTATCATTTACACCCACAACCAGCTTCAAAGCTTGAGAAAATTATTGTTTTAACTTACAAGTCCTGGAATCTCCAAGTTGGCAGGGAATTATATTCCAAAAAACTAACTTGCCCAGCCTCTGCCCAACCGTGGCAGGGTGGGAGGCCTAGCCACACCAACAGCAAACTTCTTTGTATTAATAGGCCAAAGCTAACTAATGTGTGGTTTTATTTTGTATTTATTAATAGTGGATATTAACAATTGATTATTGATGCTTAGGCATCTCCTATGGATCAGAATGGTAGATTATTCAAATAAATATTATTTTCCCACTTGCATTTAAATTGATTTATTTAAGCAGGCTTCTTGAAGTAGTCCATTGCGGCAGGTCCAGGGAGCAGCAATTTTCTGCCCTGGCACCCATTGGAGGCTGCACAGATTTCCAAAATACAGGAGAAGACAGGGAAATGTCTGGAAGTCCTGTTCTGGTAATGAAATGTTGATGTAAAACACCTGGGTAGGAAATGCATCCCATTTCCTAATGACTCATTGCTCCTAGAGTATTCCAGAAAAGACAAATCACCTTACTGCCTCCCACACCAAAGAAGCAATCTATAGAATCTGAAGGGATTGAGGGCAACAAAAAGAACCTTAGAGATTGCATGTGGAGACGCACTTTGTCCACCCCAGCTTATCACATTAGAAAACAGTTATGATGTAGAATGTGATGGCATCAGAACTGGTAGTTATTTGTTGTTGTTCTGTGACTTCAAGTTGCTTCCAACTTATGGTGATCCTCAGGTGAACCTGCCACAGGGTTTTCTGGAAACTGAGAGTATGTAATACATCCAAAGTCACTCAGTGGGAAATTGGCAACGTGGGAAATTGAACTCTGGTCTCCAGGGCCATAATCGAATGCTCAAACTGCTACACCACACTGGCCAAGTCCATACCCAATTCTCTTAAGGTGGAGATGGACAAAGGACAAAAGTGGCCCTGTAGATGTTGTTGAGGTTCACAGCAGCTATAGCCAGCACAATCAATTGTCAGTGGTCATGTGAGTTGCCACCCATCATCATATAACAGCTGCCCTGCTATTAAGGCTTGCTTACTGTGTTTCTGGATTATTAAATTACTTTATTATTATTAAATTCAGCTATTTGAAGGATTGCTTTTTTCCCCCAGAAGGCATCTGTAACTTTACCTTTTTCTTCTTACAATTTGTGCCTTTTGCTACAGATGGTGCTGAGCCAAACTCCAGCAAGCTCTTGGGAATCCCACTGATAGAAGAGCCACAGCAGAGGCTGAAATGGCAGGCTCACTTGGAGTTCACACACAACCACGATGTGGGAGACCTCACCTGGGACAAGATTGAAGTCACACTTCCACGTTCAGATAAGTTGCGATCACTAGTGTTGGCTGGCATTCCTCACAGCATGAGGCCACAGGTGAGACACTCCTGGGTAACGGAGGGAACAGAGATTGCTGCTGTTGTTGTTGTTATAGTTATTTTTGATAATATCGCACCATTTTCCCAGTCTGGGACTCAACACAGCTTACAAAAGTTAAAACAGATACAGCTAACAAGTTAACATCTTATAAAAGTTGTCAACACAGCACAGGAAAGGCCCTTCCCCCTTAGGAATCAGCCCACAAAGGCCTGCCAAAACGAAAAGGTCTTTATGTACCTACAAGAGCATGGAGGGTGTCAGTCTAATCTCTCTAGGAGGGATGTTCCTCAGCCACCAAGAAGGTCCTCTCCTGTGTTCCCTGCCAAATGTACCTGTGAGAGTGGTAGGACAGAGAGAAGGGCCTTGTTCCCACCACCCTCATAGGTACATTTAGCAGGAACATGTGTGAGAAATTCAACAATGGGAAATTTCTTGTGTCTTGCTTTTAATTTCATTCCTCTGTTTTACTCAGCTATGGATGCGACTATCAGGTGCTCTACAGAAGAAGAGAAATTCAGAAATGTCTTACCGAGAAATTGTAAAAAACAGCTCAAATGATGAAACCATTGCTGCCAAACAAGTGAGTAATTTCAGTAGGTTAGTGCTAATAGCTCAGTTAAGGGACATTCTCTCAATAGGAAAGCAATGAGGAAAAGGACTGGGACATCCTTAATTACTGGATCAGTAATGGGGTTGATCCTTTCTTTACATTGAACATGGATTTAGAGGACTGGCTCACAGCTGTCCTCTTGAGAATGATGCATAAAGAATTTAGCAGTATATATTACTGATAGCAGTTTGTGTAGAACAAAGTGGAATATATGCATATTTATTGTCATCATGCTGGAAGGAAGGAAGATGAATGCTATAATTCTAATAAGTGAGTGATTTCAAGATCTAGATATGTAAACCACTTACCATCTACCTCACCCAGACTAGATCTTTTTGCACACCAACAGTTAATTACTCTGCAAATGCAGAGGTGAAAGAATTGTGCCAGAACAGGCCATAAACGATGATGAACTGAAGAGTATTGGAGAAGCTTTTTATTGTTGATTATAAACACTGGGAACACTCCTGTCTTAAGTCCTGCATAGCACTGTCAAAATGGCAGCCAATCTAGTAAGTAAGGACACAGAAGACACCCTGAACTGTCTTCTGAAATTTGAACCACTAACTAGGAATGGTGAGATAACTTTATAAGCAAATGAAAAATGGGGGTACTATTTGTAGTGGTATAATTGTCTCTTTTAGACTTACTGTACCCTATGAGAGGAACTTTTAGCCACTGATCACTAAGGACATCCTCCTTTCCCCAACTGAAATTCATTCTGTCATGTGATGGGGATTATTATTATTACTGTTCCTACTATTATATTACTACTACTTACAGTAGGTGGGAGAAGGAAGTACAAGTACAAGTTTATTATTACGGCAAAAAGCCAGCAGTGGAGAAGGAAGAAGAAAAATCTTGGGGTAATATTACTGATTGCATTTTTATGCTGTGTATTTAGTACATTTTTATTCTGTGTATGCAGTAAAGGATGTGCCACAAACTTATACCTTGAGCAGTATTTTTCAGCTTAAAGGTAAAGCTTTGGTAAGTAGGTGAAGGTTTGTATGTTGCTTGTAGTGTTTCCATGTGGAGGTGGAATGGAAATTTCTGATTTCAGGCCTGCTTTAAGAGGGCATAAATATATAAGCAGACAGAGTTTGAGAGAAGAGAAAAGAGGGTGGGGAGAGACTCATCACTAATTGAATATAAATGGCTTCTCTGTTATTCTTGGTGTTTGATAGATTGAGAAAGACCTGCTTCGCACCATGCCCAGCAATGCCTGCTTCTCCAACATGAACAGCATTGGTGTGCCACGACTGCGTAGAATATTACGTGGACTGGCTTGGCTGTATCCAGAAATTGGCTACTGTCAAGGCACTGGCATGGTAAATAAACTTTCCCTGTTATGTTTTTTCTTAGGTAGTAGCTGTCCACAGCAAGTAGGCCATAGTAGTTCACAGGTAGAAGACAACAGCATACATTTGTTCTTACTGCAGTGGAATAAACAAAATGGAGTTCTTTCAGAGGCACTAGTAGCATTTTAGAATAAACTGAACCATGCATATTATTCTGACCATGAGATTACTGTGAAAAGCAGCACCACTGGCATGAGTTTGCTATTGTGCAGCTATCACACATAAAGTGGTTTATTGCATTGATGACCACCATCATTAGGAACTTTCCACATCCTCAGCAACAACCACTTAGAACTGGTGGGACCTGAATATTGCCCAGCATTGGCAATCATCTGTAGAGTGAGATATCTACATGTTTTTCATCAAGGAAATTAAAAATGAAAATGAAAAAAATTGGCATATTAATAATAGGGAGGTTTCTCAAGCGGTGTTATGGGACACGACGAAAGCAGTTGCAAGAGGGCTCTGTATTAAGGAATCATATAATTTAAAAAAACAAGGAGAGAAGAAATTAGAAATGGAAATTAAAAAAATTAGAGAATAAATATGTAACGGATAGAAGTAAAAAAATGTATATAGAACTACAAGCAAAAAGGAATGAATTGGAGAAAATAGAAATTGATGAGGTTCAGAGGAATTTGATATATTTGAGGAGGGATTTTTTTTTAGTACAGCAATAAGAATTTGAAAATGTTGGCCAGATCTGCACAGTCTAAAAAGGTAAAAAATACGATTGGTGTAATTAAAGATATAAAACAGGTAAGTTATGTAGGATAATGAAAGATAAAATAAAAATATTTAAAGAATTTTATCAAGAATTACATTCAGCAGGGAAAATAACAGTGAAGAATATTGAGGAGTATATTGAAAAAAAGTGGAAAATAAAAATAACTGAGGAGGATAAGAGATTGATGGAACAACTGGTTTTGGAAAATGAAATAGAAGAAGATAATTTAAAAGGAGAGAAATCACCGGGAATTGATGGGTTGGGACCAGAATATTATAAAACATTTAAAAAGAAATTAATACCTAAGTTGAAAGTATTATATAATAAAATAATAAATAGAGATAGGATCCCACCATCATGGGAACTGTCTTTAATAATATTGATTCCGAAACCAGATAAAGATCTGACGGATCCAGGGTCATATAGACCTATATCATTAATAAATCAAGATGCTAAGATATTGACAGCAGTAATGGCAAAAAGGATGAGTAAGTTTATTTATAAATATTTGCAAAAAGATCAGTGTGGTTTCTTGCAAAGAAGACATATGTCAAATTTAATTGGTAGAGTATTAAATAAAATAAATATAATCAAGAGGAATGGACAAGAAGCAGGGATAATGGCATTGGATATATACAAGGCCTTTGACTGTGTGGAATGGCCAGCATTAAAAATAACTTTAAAAGTATTGGGATTGGGTGAAAAATGTAGAGGGTTGATAATCAGTTATAGTCACATAATACAGCTGTGGTAACGGTGAATGACGAATTAACAAAACAAACTCAAATAGCTAGAGGTACAAGACAAGGTTGTCCCTTATCTCTGATTTTGTTTCCAGTTGTTATAGAAATTTTGGCAAATGTTATTAGAAATGATGAAAATTTGGAAGGAAGTGGGACCAAGGAAAAGAATAAAGTGAGCTTATTTGCTGATGACACCTTGTTGACAATCCAAGATCCGATAAAGGAAATGGACAGAGTAAATGAACATTTAAAAGAATTTGGGGAAACGACAGGGTTACAAATAAACTGGGCAAAATTGGAGCTAATGCTGTTTAATTATACTAAGACAGAAGAGCAAGACTTTTTAAAGGAAAGAAAAATAGATATTAAAATAAAAGAAGTAATTAAATATTTAGGAATAAACATTACAAAAAATTAACAAAGATTAGAGGAAAAAATTATAATAAATTAAGACAAGAAGTGAAATGGAAATTAGAGGAATATAAAAATATTAACTTATCATGGTTTGGAAGAATTGCATTAGTGAAAATGAAAATATTACCTAAGATTATTTTTTTATTTAGGATGTTACCAATAAAAATATCAGAAATAGAATTGACAAATTGGCAGTTATTATTGAATAATTTTTGTAATGGGGATAAGAAAGTGAGGATTAATAAGAAATTTTGGTACAGATCCCAAAAAGAAGGTGGATTGGGCCTCCCAAATTTAAAACAGTATTATAATGCAAACCAATTGAGACATATTATAGATGGAGTCTCAGGAAAAGGAGATTTAGAATGGTTAGAGATGGAAACAATAGAAATTGAGAGGAGACTAGAGAATATCTTTTTGAATCCAGTCAAGAGAGAAATATTAAAAATAGAAAATCCCCTTTTAAGGAATATATTAGAAATATGAAAGAAAAACAAGGAAAAACTAATGCTGGCTATCTCACCATTAACTCCAGTAGTGACGATGGAAAAATTCCCAATAAATTTGAGGGATGAATTAGCGAAAGAATTAAAAAAGCAAGGAATATATAAGTTAAAAGAATGGATGAATATAATGACAAATATAGATAGAATAAAGGAAAGATTGCAAGGTACTAAGATTTAATTACGGCTTAATTACATTCAGCTGGAGCAGTGGACAAGGAATTGGAAAAACAATAATAAAGATTTTAGAGAATACACTAGATTTGAACAAATGATTAAGCAAAGAGATGATATGGGAGAAAATGAAATACTGAAGAGTACCGCAACAGAAATATATAAAATATTGTCAAAAGATGAGGATGAACATGAATATCTTAGAAAAATATGGGAGGAAGAATTAGTACAAAAAATAAATATTCAAGACGGGGAAAATTTGTAATCAGCGGCATTTAAAAAAATTATCCATAAGGATAAAAAAGAATTATTATAAATTAGTTTGGAGATGGTACCTAACACCAGTAAGGTTACACCACATAGAAAAGAATCATTCAAGGTTATGTTGGAGGGGTTGCCAAGAGATTGGTACATATATCCATATGTGGTGGAATTGTGACAGTGTACAGAAATTTTGGCAAATGGTGTTTAAAGAGATAAAAGAGATAACAGGAATTGATTTACAAAAATGTCCAAGTATAGCGTTGTTATTTATATTTGATAAGGTTAATTGTACCCAGACAATGAAGGAGTTAATTACACATTTATTAACTGCAGCAAGGCTAACTATATCGAGAAAATGGAAACCTCAAGAAGACTTTCAAATAAAGGATTGGTATAAAGAAGTGTGGAAAATTGCGATTAATGATAAGTTAACATGTCAAATTAAGGTTAAAAAAGGGATAATGAAAAGGAATGACTTTGAAGCAATATGGAAAATATTTGTGGAAAAAGCTTTAATAAAAGAGGGAAGTGTCACACCTCCACAAGAAGAATTACAATTTTGGAAAGCAGAGTAAGCTGAAATATAATTGGCTCTGGGAATAGGCTCATATTTAGAGTTAGAGTTTATGGTTAATAATTAGATCATATATAATATTAGCAATAGGTTAAATATAGTTGAAAAAAATAGATTTAAGAATGAAATTATTATAACAATAATGAGTACAAGGAGAATGAGTTTTAGATACATGAAATAAAAATATATAATCAATATGATATATAATATGTTGAATAAGTATATGATGATAAAGGATCTGGAGAGAAATAGTAATGTAAGCTATTTGTGTTGTAATTGTTCTCTTTTTCACATTTATGTTATTCACATGGTGTTTTTGTTTTATTCTGTTATGTATTGTTCTTTTTTCCTTATAATAAAAAAATTCTAAAAAAAAAATCAAGGAAATGAAAAATGTGTTGTTATTGTTTCTTTATATTCTGCTTTTCCCTCCAAAAAAAGAAAACAACCCCCCAAACCAATACTCTTTCAACATAATTTGAAAAATAGTCTAACACTAAAATTTCTATACTAAAACAGTAAACAAGCCTTAAATTCAGTATGTAATACTGAGAGGAAAATTAATTCATAATGAATACAAACATAAAAGGGTATGAAAATATAAAGCAGTGTTTTAGTCAAAGAACTTAAGAGTCAGTCCTCCACATCTGCAGGTTTCACTTTCATGGATTCAGTTATTTTTGAGTTTCTCCAACCCTTGCCCCCCGCAACCTCAAGCTCTTCTTTTCTGGCGGAACCTTCCCTCTCCGGTTCCAATCAGGACATGTGGTCCTTTAAAAACCTGCCTCTGGTCCTCCTCCCCCACCAGCTGCTTCCTGGCCAGCTAAGGATAGATTGCAGCCTGATTTTTCAGCACCAAAAACTCTTCTGATGCCCCATATACACCCAAGGAAGGAGATGGGCAAGAGAAAGGAAATATCGGGCCACCAGGCTGACCCACTCCCCTTTTCCTCTCCTTTCCCTGACCTAGTTTGGATCCTAGGTACCTGTTCTCCCCACCTTGCCCCAGCTCCATTCCCACAGATATATACACACATTTTGATATTTGCATTTTTTTCAATTTCTGTGGGGGTTCTGTGCACCTAACCCTAAGAAATGTGGAGGGCCAATTGTACTATCCTGTATCCAGGTCAGAGGCTACTGATATTACTGCTGGCTCTAGAGTGACAGGCATCTTTAACATAGTAGCCTCAAAAACAAAACCAGGCACAGCTAATTATTTTAATACAATGACATTACACAATACAAAGATTCATTGTTCGCCCAAACACCCTCATATCAAACATAATCTCACCATGATCAGCAGCATCCCTGAGGTCTCTGAAGAGTAATAACACAAAGGCAGGGCAGATCACAGGACTCAGCAAAGACTCTTGAGTTATCTCTCCTTTACTTGCAAAGTTATTGCCACTTCAAAACAGAATCAGAATTTTTCTTTGCAGTCAGACTCTGCACCTGCACACAGCTCATATGTATGAATACAGAGATGACCACTCAAAAAACATTAGTTATAGGTCAGCAACCTGGTTTTATTTTGTGAATTTACCCTAGTTTGAACCATAGCCAGCACAATTTAGAATATTTTCTGTAGCCCACCAGAAGAGTGTGTGACCTAGAGTAACACAGTAATATATTTGTTAGAATAAAATGCATATCTCATGTTTGTGGCATCCCAGCCTAATGTCACAACTACTTACTGTTCTGGTGGTTAGGGTTGCAAGAGTAATAAATCTTTCTGAGAGCATTGTGAGAGTGCAGAGTTTCAAGTGTTCCCATTAGCCCTTTTTATGCTGCACTAGGAATTATTCAACTATTTGCTACCCTTTCTTGTGTAATGCTCACTCTGCAGCTTACTGTCAAGTCTTCTTGTCCCTCCTGTAATAGGTAGTAGCTTCATTGCTTCTCTTCCTGGAAGAAGAAGATGCCTTCTGGATGATGTGTGCTATCATTGAGGACCTGGTGCCAGCCTCTTACTTCAGCACCACTCTGATGGGTGTACAGACAGACCAGCGTGTCCTGCGACATCTCATTGTACAGTATCTGCCACGACTGGACAAGCTTCTTCAGGAGCATGACATTGGTAATAGGACGTTTAGTTGTTTTGTCATTTGGAGGAATTTTGGGAGGGTAATAATCTCCTTCATGTGTTAAAAGGGTCCCAGATGGATTGTGTTCTTTTCAAAGCTTCAAAGCGTCATGGTTTTTTGAACTACAGTTCCCAGAATTCCTAAATCATTATGTCCAGTATAGTCCAAAGCACTGGCAGAATAGTCCAAAAAGTGATACAGTATTTATTGTTCATTTTTTATAATGGCAGATAACATGTGATGGAAAACAGGTCCTGGAGAGATGGACATTAAATGGCTAGATGGATCTGACTTGTTTTAAAGCTGTGTATTGAATATGCATAGCACTTTATGGTCTTTGCAGCATATACTTTCTCTTTTACCCTCTGCTTATAAACAGAGAATTAAAATAACTTTCTTTTAGATGCCACAGAAACTTCCAGAGGTCTGAGCGCTGCATTCAGTTTCCACAAAACTTCAGGGACCCACAACTTTCTCTCTGCCCCTTTGCCCTGAAACAGGCAGTTGTGGCATTTAGGCTCTGCAACTGGTTTTCTTTCCCCTGTCTTCAACAGGCCTTTTTCAAAAACTAGAAGGCCCTTTTTCAAAACCAGAGATGATCATTTATTTCCCTTGTATCCTTTAGTTAGGGGGTGATTGGTTGTATTGGTATTAAAAAAAATTGGGTGTAGGTGGGGCTGAAGTTGGGTTGTGTGGTCAAACTTTGCCTGTCCATGCTTTATAGGGGACTCTAATTTAGAATTTTCAGCTTCAGGGTCCTAATTCTATTTCATGCATCACACTGTAGGGTTTACACAGTGAGCATTTCCATCAGTGCTGCTTGTTACTTGGGTTTCCATGTCAAGGTGAGGAATTAAACCCTGGTCTCCAGCGTCATAGTTCAAAGCTGAAAGCAGTACACCATGCTGGTTCTGCTGCTAGCAGGGAGAATTTAATGATGCATGTAACCTCAACATGCTTCACACAAAGATAAACTGAACTGGAGTTTATGAGATAGGTAGTATGTTTGCATTTGGTTCTGAGTTGGGAAGAGAGATACATGCATCTCCTGAATCACCTTGACTTGTTAAAAGGGGCAAAGCAATATCTACTGAGTTCAATCTTCATGAAGTCCTCAAACCCTTGAAGTTATATGTGTTCTGTCTAGTGTTGGCAATACTGTGTGACATGAAAAGAACAGAAGGGAGCAGCTTTTGCTTCCATTTCTGTGCCATGATTGTGGGAAGGATAGCTTATTTGCAAGAAAGTGTTGTGATTATTCTTTGCTTATGTCTGGAATGCAAAGGGATTTCATAGAGAGCTGGCATAGAGTGATTTTCCCCCTCATACTGGTAACTGCTAAACTGGAACTGCTTGCTTCCCTCTCTGTCTCCGTTCACAGAGCTGTCCCTGATCACCCTGCATTGGTTCCTCACATCCTTTGCTAGTGTTGTGCATATCAAGCTGTTGCTACGCATCTGGGATCTTTTTTTCTACCAAGGTTCCATAGTTCTCTTCCAGGTCACTCTGGGCATGCTCAGCATGAAGGTAAGCAATGTTCCTCAGCTACCAGTTTTCTCTTTTTCCTCATGGCATGAGTTGGGCCAGTTCCCATGAATCTGAATAGAGGTATTTAGGGGGAGGGACAGCAGTATTTCAGGAATGAAAAATAAAAAAATACTATGTTGGGCTCGCTCAGGACATGTGGACATGTAGTTGCTGCTCTGGTTTCTCCCAGTCTTGTTGCCTTCCTTGTCTCTCTTTGGTCTTCTGAAATAGTAAGAACACAATAGGGTATAGATTAGAGTCGTTAAATATTATCTCCTTCAAAAAATACATTGGTTCATGTTTGAACAGCAACACAAACCCAGCAAACTTGAATGTAGATGTTCTGTGAATGACTGTCCAGTGACAGTTTTCTACAAGAGCCAAAGAAATATGCCCTAAGTTGTTGATTTTTGTGTTGGAGATAGTGGTAGTGTGGTGTGTTGATAGATCTTGTCCACTCCAAAATATTTAGTCCAGTGACAATCTATGCCAGGAAACTTATGCCTTGGTGCGCATATATCTCTGTCTCAGCTGTATTTTCTCTTGAAGAAGCAGTTTACGTGTGGCTATCTACTGCTTTGTCTAGTGCAGAATGGCTACAGTGCTCCATTCAGAGGTGGCTGATGTTACATATGCACAACTAGAGTTAACATGAGAATTTTTGGTGTAGATACTATGACTGGAGCCTTGAGGGTGTTTTTTTTTTATGATACTTCTTGCTGGCCGTACAAGTCCCCTGCTAGTGTAAAATTAGGAGATCCACCATTTCAGAAAAGTAATTTTTCCAATTGTAAGACCAGCATTAGATGGAAAACTTGGATAATTCCAGGTGAAGAAAGGTTAAGTTTCACTGTAGAAGCTATGGGGCATCCAGGATGAAGTGAGGACTGGAGCAAAAGGGAAGGAATTGCAGTATACACTGGTTTTTAGTTTATTTGCCCTATTAAAATATTCACCATGACATTAGGACTAGATACAGCTACCAGGGGCAAAAAGAAGTGCAAAAGTATTCCAAAGCATGAGTGGCTCACAAACCTGTGGAATGATCTGTCTGTATTAAAACAGGAAGATGAACTGATCCAGTCAGAAAACTCTGCGTCTATCTTCAACACACTCTCAGACATCCCTTCTCAGATTGAAGATCCAGATGTGCTCCTTCAGGAAGCCATGCGGATTGCTGGCTCGCTGACAGATGTGGCAGTGGAAACTCAGCGCTGCAAGCACCTTGCTTACCTCATTGCAGACCAAGGGCAGCTATTAAGTCCCAGTGCTGCTGTCAATTTATCAAAGGTATCCTAAATTCAAATATTATCTTCTTTGTGCTTTGCTTCTGCTCTTTGCACTTTCCTCTCTGGTTGAAAGGTAGTGATACTGAAGGTAGATCACAGACCAAACTATCTTGTGAAGAAATGCCAGCAAACTTTGCCAACTTGTTGCTACTTAATTTCTCTTCTTTGTCTAGTATTAGTGGAATGCGTAGCATATTTCACATCCGGTGCAGATCATTTCTTTAACACTTCCTTTTCTACAACAATATTATTTTCAGTAATAATTGTGAAATTAAATAAATAATAATAATGTCCAGAAAAGCAATGCAGGCCATGAAAATTTTCTTTAAGGCCTAATAATGTTTTAAGGCCCAACAACCCTCTGGAACAGAATAAAGGAGCCTAGAACACTAACTTACTACTAAGCCACTCACACCAAATTCACTAGCCACACTCAGCTAGGTGAGAATGATGTAACAAGCCACAAAAATCCCACAGGAACTACCTTTTAGCACCTGTTCACAGTACAACATTTGGATACCACAGAGCAGCCTACCACTATATCCTGAAAAAGAGCCCAGAACACCCACCTTCCAGACACCCACCCTTCAGAAGTTCAGATGTCATGTAGGACTCCATGGGAGTGATGGTAAAAAGTACAGAAATCCCATAGAAATTTATCTTCTGGTAGCCATTCTAGGGACAATATATGTATTCTGCAAAAGAGGCTGAAACTGTATTTAGCAAAAGAGCTCAAAACACCAACTTCCTTAATACCCACTGTGATGGGACCCCTCTTCAGGCTGGCCTCACAGTTCCAAACCTTGGGCTCTTGTCACTCACCTTGCCCCTTTCCTCCTCTTAATCCTTCCCTGGATTAGGTACTTGGACTCCAAAGTGACCCCTGTGTGGACCAGTGGATGTGCTGTTTTGTGGTTTCACTGTGGTAAGCACAACCATACCCTCTATACAACTTTATAGAACAGCCAGTCGCAGTTGTAAAAAAAGAATAAAAAGGAGAAGTGTATTTAGACACATTTAGCTAACACATTAACCCCTGAATTATTTATTCAAGGGTTCCCAAAATCCTGTTCAGTTGTTCCTCCTGGCTGACAGTCCTAGCTGTATTACAGCTTTTCCCTGTCTCTAGACCATCCTTTTTGCTGTCTTCCCGCAATCCTTTCCCTATTTCTTTGTCATCTTTTCCTTATCTCTAGGCCATCGTTCCCTTCTCTGCCTTCTGTCAGAAACAAGCCTCAGTTTTATATCATTTCTCCCCTCTGAGCACCCCTTACACAGCATTCCCTGAGCTGCAAGCGGCTGTCACCTACCAGGTTTGCCCAGCTCCTCCCTTCACACCCACCCTCACCAAATTCATCTGTCATCTAGGACTCCATAAGAACGATGAGAACAAGCACAAAAATTCTACCAGAATACGTTGTAGTAACTGTTCCAGGCATAACCTGTGTGAATTTGATGAAGATAAGTATGTGAGAGGTGAGAGTTTCGGACTCTTTTGAATACATACGTTGTGCCCAGAATGGCTACAATGTGGTGGTTCTTGTGAGATTTCTGTGCTTTTCCCCATCACTTCCATGGAGTCCTGAATGACTGGGGAATTCAATGAAAGGGGGTATTTGGGAAGTGAGTGTTCTGGGCTCTTTTGCACAATACAGTGGTCCCTCCACTTTAACAAGGGTTCGAGGTGCAGAATCCTCACAAAAAGTGGACAGAATGCAAATAATTCCCCCCTTTGTGATCTCCCTCCCATTCCTTGCCTTCTGCGCACTGGGGCCAGACTCAAGGGAATGAGAAGAGGGAACTTCAGAGGGAAGAAGGAAGCCTCTGGTGCCCCTCTCCTCCATTCCCTTGTCTTTTGTCTCAGTACAAGTTCTCAGTGCTGGGGCCAGAGGCAAGGGAATTGAAGGGGAAGCTCTGGAGGGGAAAAGGAAGGCTCACACAAGCCTCTCCCACATTCCCTTGTCTTTTGCCTCAGAGTGAGTTCTCAGCACCAAGGCCAGATGCAAAGGAATAGGAGGGGGAGCTCTGGGGGGGGGAGAAGGAAGGCATGCATGTGCCTCCCCCCATTTTCTTGCCTTTGGTCTGGGTGCTTGCCTCCCTTCTCCATTGGTCTGGGTGCTTGCCTCCCTTCTCCATGCCCAGCAAAATACAAGGGAATGGGAGGAGGAGAATGGAGCGGGGAAGGCACTTGCACACCTCGTGAATAATCAGATTCACAAAGGTCAAACTCATGAATGTAGAGGGAAGACTGTACAGTTCTGGGCCGCCTGCCTGCCTCCCTTTCTTTAAGAATATGGATGTTGTGCCTAGAATGGCAGCTACAGGATAGTTCCTGTGGGATTTCTATAGCTTGTTACCCACTCTCATCTAGTCTTCTGTAGCTTGTGAATATGGTGAAACTGGTCTAGTCAGAAATGTGACATTCTTTTGTTTACTTAGTTCTGAATAGTGTTCAGGCTTTAAAGAGTCAATAAAGGCATAGGTTTTGACATATTTTCGTTCTGAAATATTTTTTGCAAGAATCATTCTCTCTCAAAAATGCCCCACTGCAGCCCATTCAATTCCATTCTGGGATGCCTGAGAGAGAAGAGTGGGTGGGTGGGTAGATGAGGCTGGATCCAGGCACCAGCCTGAGGAAGAGTTTATAGATGTGAGCTTGGATGTTCTGTGGGAAAGAAAGAGGCAACTAGAAAGGCTGCTCTATGAAAGGGAGGGCATGTGGGGAGATTTTCAGGAGAAGGATGGGTCACTGACTCTCCCTTAGAATTCCTCCTTCAAGGGACAGTGTGCAAGGGAGATAGGAGAGGGGCAAAGCCAAGCTTTGTCCACCCAGAAAGACAATGAGGAGTTCCAGGAAGCAGTGGGACAGTGGGTGGCCTCCTCTTGCTTGCATACCCAGCTTGTAGTTTGTTTCCCTCACTTCAGAGCCTAGCTGCCTTCTCTGAAGTGGGGCAGGGTCCCACATCATCCCCTTTTTCAGAAGGGATGAGAGGAAGAAGGAAAAACAGAAGTGTTGAAAGGAAGCTGTGGTGCCTTGTGAGAGAACTGAGAGTTGTGGTGGTTCCTTCTTATGGAAGCAAAGAGATGTGAAAGCAAGGACTGGGGAAGGAGGTGCTTGTGCGTGCCAAGCAAAAAATTAGCTTTGTGGCTAGTAGCCATATGTAAGCCTCAGTAGTCCACAAGAACCCACAGCTCTTGAACACCCTTCCAGAATTTGCAGTTCTTAATGCACTCATCCCCTTGCATGCTAGGTTTAAGTGCTGGACTAGAAAATGAAATGACACCCTTTTCCAATGTTTGAAAAACTCACACAGAGAGACAAAACCACTGTCGGGAATGCTGAAATAATACACCCTCAAGGCTGCAATTTTTAAAACGAACCAGTGACCTAAAGAGAAAGCAGCAGTGTGAGCCTTGGATAACTCCCCCCTCTTCGCTCTTTAAAATCTCAGCTGGATTGACCCTTCTGCAAGGAGGATGCTGAAAAAGGAAAAGTATAGCTCACATTTGATTCAAGGGAGGAGTCAAGAGCTGCTGCGCTTGCCAAACATCGCAGCCCTTTCTTTACATCACCCAGGGAGGAGGACCCCCACTCCCTGCCATTACTACACCACTGTCTATTATTTGTCTTAATCTTCTCTCATCCACTCCTCTATTTAACGCAAGTCACCTTCAAGAACTGGGTTGCCATAATACAGCTTTTAAAATAATATCCTTTCCTGTTGTGCCTTGCTCTTCTCCATTAGATTGTGCGACGCAGGACACAGCGCAGGAAGTCTGGCATTACCTCACTGCTTTTTGGTAAGGACAAATGCATAATAGGATGTTTGTGTCCCTGTAGAGGTGGAGAACATTGGAAAATGTGGCGAGGAAATGCATACAATAAAACTTGCTGCATGTTTGCCATCTATGTACTGAATAGCCTTGCAGCATAGTTGTGGCAAACAATCTGCTGACCCTTAAGTTGTACCAACAGACTTTTCTTTCAGTTAGCTGTCTATATTAACTTTTTTTGAAAAAGGTCAGTAATGCAGTGCAGCACATAAGCTGGTTACTCTGAAGTAATCAGGAAGATGTTAACCTGAAGTCTTGTCAGGGGCTGTCATGAGGTTTCTGGAATGTTTGTTCTCATGCTATCTGATGTAAGGGACTGCCAGTTTATTTCTCTAATATGCCAGGGACTGGTATCTTCTTTACGCCCATTGGCTACAACTGTTCCTTTCTTTACTGGAAACCCCCTGAAGACCAGCAGCTGCTAGCCTGCAGACTGACCCCAGGCCAATGACCCTCATTTTGACACAGTCTTAGAAGCAGGCCTTTTTTCCCCCCACTTTTAAAAACCCAGGGAGAAAAGTTAGTGAGTCAAAAGCAGTGAGGAACAGAGAAAGAGCCCATCTTGTTTCCTCATCCATTTCAGCTATTTTGTGCTTCTTTGGAAACTATCTGCAGTAGGGAAACTATGAGAGATAACCTAGCTTAATTTTGCAGCATAGACATGCTATTATTTAACTTTAGCTTAAATACATTCTTGAGTTTTATTATATTGTAATAGAGGCTGGATGACATTATGTTGCAGGGCCCTTCCTCCTAAAGCCCTGCCCACTAGGGACCTGGTTCCACTGATTATTTGCAGCACCTCTGCTGGATATGGTGGCCCTATGAATGAGAGGCCTCGAGGATCCCCAGTTATCAGCTGTTCTGCTCACATCTGGCAAACTCAGAGCTGTGGATTTCTTGATTTGAGTCCATCCATCTGTAATGCAGTTTTCTTCTTTCCCTACTGTCTTCCACTTTACCAAGTGTTACTGTCTTTTACAGTGAGTCACATCATCTCTTAGTACATACAAACTACAACAGCCTCAGTTTGGTCATCTTAGCTTCTGGAAGGAGTTCAGGCCTAATTTGGTGCTGGGCCCATTCATGTCCTTTTTAGCAGCCCATGGAATATGCGGAACTCTTCTCCAGCATTGCATTTCAAACGAGATGATTTTTAATTTGTATCAGCTTACGCAAGGATACAAGGCCTGCAAAAGAGCTGGCAGGCTGAATGTGGAGCTTCCACAGGCTGTATGCAGCCCTGGTCCATCCCAAAGTTAGCCAAATTCAAAGGAGGTCTTTCAATTGCAACTTATGGTGATAGCAAAACAAATTCTTCATATGAAAAACATAGTTTGGGTTTGGATATCAGATGCCCAAACTCTTAGAGTGGAAGATAATTGCTGCCTTGCTCTTCTTAAGAGAGTTCCGTGTTATTTTTCTAGGAGAAGATGATATGGAGGCACTGAAGTCCAAGAATATTAAGCAAACTGAGCTGGTTGCAGACTTGCGTGAAGCCATCCTGCAAGTGGCACAGCATTTTCAGTGTGTGGATCCCAAGAGCTGCAGCATAGTGAGTGAGGGTGTCTCCAGCTGGTGAATCTGTGCTTTCTGCCAAGGATATGGCTACAGCTGTGCCAGCGTTGGTGGGGATGGTGGCTATGTGCTGTTATAGAGGGAGGGATGAGCAAAGCTACATAACCAAAGGAATTCCTTATCTCTTGCTTATTTCTGCATTATATGAACATTCTCGTCTCCAACCAGGATTTGACTCCAGATTACAGCATGGAGAGCCACCAGAGGGACCATGAGAGCTATGTAGCATGTTCTCGAAATCAGCGGCGGCGTGCCAAGGCACTGCTGGACTTTGAGCGTCATGATGATGATGAACTAGGCTTCCGTAAGAATGATATCATCACGGTATGATATGAAGACTAACAGAAAGCTAGTGTTAGGGAGAGGGAGCAGAAGAGATTTGACAGCATATTGAATGAAGAACAACAGATTTGGTGTTTCAGAGCTGCAGCATACAAAATTAATTTGAGTGAAACAAAGTTCATCCTCAAGTGTAAACATAAGTAAAAAATGTCAAGTGCAGAGAGATCAAAAGGAAGATCTAGATATAATTTGGTAAAGCAAATTAAATATGGGAAAAGTGAGTGGAGACTATGCAGATATGAGAAGGCTGCACAAATTGAAAAAAGTAAGGTATTACTTAAGCCTAGTCAGCAGGCATCAGCAAGAGAGAGGGATGGGGCAAAGGTCTGTACTTCAGCTCCTTTTGATCCTTGGGTTTATGGATCAGTGGCCAGTGGCTCCTGTCCCCAAAGAAAGAGAGATACAGGCCCTTCCTTAGGCTGTATACGTGCCGGTGAAACAAAGTGAATAATGATGTGTGTGTGTCTGTCAGGTACTGCTCTAGTAAGAACCTTCTCCTTATTTGCTCTTTTTTCCTTCTATAATACTGAGTTACTGTTGCCTCCTTTTTATTCTTACAGATCATCTCCCAGAAGGATGAGCATTGTTGGGTGGGGGAGCTGAATGGCCTCAGAGGTGAGTATGACTGGGACTTGTGTGAGGATAGAGTGGTAAAAAGAAGGTGTTGTAAGTGGCAGTCCCACAGTGTACTTTCCCAAATAATAATTCTAACAGCAAAATTAACTCTGGACAGACTGCCCTCAAAGCCCATTCCTCAAATATGATTCTTTTGATTTACAATCTTCTACCTGACTAGGTTCTTATTCTTTGTTCTTCTTCTCGTCTATATAGGTTGGTTTCCTGCAAAATTTGTAGAGGTTCTGGATGAACGGAGCAAAGAGGTATAATTTTTTTCTTTATATATTCATATCTCACATTGGGATTCTCACTGTCCTTTAGTGCCCTTACTCTTTACCATCCATGAGGACCATATTGTGGTATTTCCCAGCTTGCAAAATACAGGTCTGCATGTGTGTTAAAAAAAGGGGTGGGTCCAAAGAGAATGGGAAACCTGTGCAAGAGAAGACCAGGGCTACAACTAGCCCAAGAAAAATAGGCAGTATCTTATTCTCATGCTCCAGAGGGAGAATTAGAAAATATAGAAATAAATTGACAAATAAAAGCTCCATTAATTTGTAACCAATTCAATTTTGCCATCGATTAGCTCTTCCCATACTATTTATAAAAACGGTTTGCAAGCAGTCATGCCAGGGGTGGGGAGTGAAAAGATGAACAAAGGGAAATTTTTGAAAATAAATTTTGTGTATTAACTCAGGAGTCACATGGTTCACGAACTGTTGTAATGCAAGTTTGTGAGCTTGGTTCATTAATTACTATGGGCTTTATAGTTTCGTGTGTGTCCAGTGATAAAGCAACAAGGTAACAGACATGTAAGATGTTGACTGGCATCCTGTGTGTGAATTATGATGGTGATAAGCCAGACTTAACACTATCACAACTCACTTTTTTGTTCGTTGCGGGGTTCAGACTTCTGTTCCAACCATTGCAACAACCAAAATCCCTTCCAGATCCTGCCTTGTAAGCAGTGCAGCTTCTCTCTCACGTGGTTATTTCCATGCTGTTAGAGAGTTGGTGCGATGAGCAGGGATGTGTCTGGCTAGTAGCTGGAAGCACTGCAAGGACTCCTGGAGGTCTCACAGCTATAGGAAGATAGCGTGACATATCCTTACAATGTGAGTTTTTCGGGTGGGGGGTGGTAGCCTCATGAGCTACAGAAATGTAGCTACATGATAGACATACACCTCTCAGTTCATTAGCCTTCATCTGCAAATAGTATGGCAAATGATGGCCAAGTATCAGCTACTGTGTATGTGCCTTCAAGTTGCTTGTCAACTTACAGTGGCCCCATTTGTTTCATAGGGTTTTCTAGGCAAGGAAGACTCAGTGATGGTTTTGTAAGTTCTTTCCCCTGAAATACAGCTTACAGCACCTGCTTTTCATTGGCAGTCTCCCATCCAAGTACTAAGTAGGGCTGAGCTGCTTAGCTTCTAAGATTAGCCAGGATCTGGTGCCTTTAGGGTACTCAGGCTATAGATTAGCTTACCTTAATGTATTCTGTTGGCTGTGTCCCTTTGGAGTGTCATGAGCATCTTTCACCTTGTTCTTAGTATTCCATTGCTGGAGATGACTCTGTCACTGAAGGTATCACAGACTTGGTCCGAGGGACACTCTGTCCAGCCCTCAAGGCCATATTTGAACATGGGCTGAAGAGGCCATCCCTGCTGGGTGGGGCCTGTCACCCCTGGCTCTTCATTGAAGAGGTAAGAAAGAAATTTGCTCTCTGCAGTGTCTTTGGAAAGAGTATGGCAAGTACTTGAGGAATGTGGCTGTGGTCTGAGGTCACCATCCTCTACTGCTCTATACAACTGGAGTGCCAAGAGATGTCTGGGAGGGTGATCTTTTTGGTGACATGCCAACAAGGCAAGAAGTTAAGTCCACCATGCAGATGATATTTGGCTATAACTCCCATCTCTCCTAGCCAACATAACTAAGTCTGAGAATGTTGGGTTTGGCAATCCCAGTATTTTTGCCCATCTAGATTGTAGGAAATTAATGGAGTTGAGGTGGAGAACAGTTTGCATACGTGGGCTGTCTGTTGCCAGAAAGAGACAGAAGTAACAATAACATTTAGATCAGAGTTTATGCATGTTCTTCTCTAGGCTGCTGGGCGTGAGGTGGAGCGAGACTTTGACTCTGTGTATTCTCGTCTTGTGCTCTGCAAGACTTACAGGTAAAAGTTTCTCTCTTCACACTGATATTCTCATCCCTGCAGAGTACCCCTTCTGATAATACTCATTTCACTTTATAATGTTTCTGCATGTTACCTTGCACAGGTAGCCACATTACTAAGGTAGGAATGGATAATTAGTTCCAGCTATAGAGACTATTTTGTAGAAGAAGCTCTCATGGTTAGAGTTACCCTCAAAGGGATACAAGTTCTGCTGGTAGAGTGTCTATCTTTGTTGAAACCAAGAACTGCTAAAAGTCTGGCCTGGTGGGAAGTTACTTCTGTTCTGCAGTGGTACAAGGCTAATGCAAACATGTGGCCCTGGCTCATACTGACTCTTTTACTTCATTGTTCTAGGTTAGATGAAGATGGAAAAGTGCTGACTCCAGAAGAACTGCTTTATCGAGTGAGTATCCTATTCTGGTCCCTGAGGCACTGATGAGTACTATGTTCTGGGCCAGTGTGAAACATCCTCATTGCAGGGGTGGTACACAAAGGGACAAAATAGTCTGCCTTGAGACTATTCTTTTGCTT